>JAZGQO010000007.1:21387500-22765000 GCA_036850965.1 Patella caerulea
CTTCGAACTCCATCAAGGCGATGACCTAATAACCAATTAGGAGAGTTATTGGGTCACAAAAAGTGTGACGGCAGACGGACGAACCCATTACTAATCAACCGCTTTCTTCGAAAGGCGGGCAAAAAAGCGATTTCATAATCCAATAAGTTACTATCCGATACGCCCAAATATCACGAGGAACCCGGATCTTTGAGTTATAAACATATACTTTGAGTTTCATCAACATCGGACAAAAATTGTGACCTTTACCGTCGTCCGATTCCTGTCCGTTTTTTTACAATTCGAACTCGGCCATCATTAAGATGTAATTGTGGTATATTTGAACGAGTTATTGTATAAAAATGGTGACCTGTATACGGTCAACTAGCTAAGAATGTGATTTTTCGTATACTCAGGGGCCATAATTCAGTCGGATATACGACAGGAATCGAGATCATTGGGTTACAAACATACATGTAACATAACATGCGTATTCTTGGCGACAGTGTGATATCCCTAAGACAAGCGAATAAGAGATTTTATAGCTTCAAACCACAATATGAGAGAAGACAATTAATGAATGAATTCACTTATTTACAACCTCTAAATAAAGAAGCAAACGATCAACGAGGCTAACGCCCCCACCCCGATAGCAAACAAATAACCGAAACTCATTTATTGCTTGCACATTTATTTAATATAAAGCATCGAGCAATCAAATTACTCATCGCCCTGCTATTAAACTAAACAGAAACTGCTCGCAGTCTAACTTACTTAAAATATTCATGCAATGGAACTTATGTACACCAAATTACATCACTCTCAGAATTAAAGTTTGCTTGTTCAAAATCGAATTGATTATACCTGCCAAGATACGCTGACCAGCTCCAGACACAGTTAAGTATTCCCCTCACATACCTGTACACCAAGTTTGACCCTTAGGTAAAAATATATTTATTGCTCAGCTAAAAGCGGGAATTCCACATTTTTCTAAGAAAGTCAAAACATAATTATTTCTATGTCTATTATAAGATCATGGGCATTATTTCACGGACATAAAAGTCAGTGACACAGGAAATAATAATAGCTATCTTCAAACGTTTAAATATGTTGAAAATGATATTTTTTGTCAAGTTCTTAACTGGCAATAACCAGATTAATGGGATTAATCTTTAACGAGGTAGGTCTGTGTATAGAAACAATCTATTTAGGGCTTTATTTTAATACATTTTAAAAATATAACTTAAAAATATGAAATTGAAACTTTATGCATAAAATCAAACTGTCATACACTAGGAGCAAGACAACTTGGATGCATGTAAAGAAAGGGACAAAAGTGTATCGACGATGACAATTTTTCTGATTTATTGTGGATAAATCCATATTTGGTTGAGACTTTGTGAGGACTCTCCATGTTAGAAATCGATTTTCTCTTATTAGTATAGATGGTAACGACGCCCGATTTGTTTAGATCGAGAGGCGACCGGATGTAGCTTCTATATGAGAAGATGATGGAGGTGGGCTAATAAAGTTCAGATGACCATGAAATACAACAAATATTATCAGTACAATTGCCACTGACAGTGTGGCACCAAGTACTTAAGGTACGGTGCCGAGGATCTATTGAAACAGGAGAACATAGTTGTAAAAAACGGTTGAGGTCATGATTTGAACAGAATGAACGCGGAGAACCAATAGACTCTCCAGAAAGAGCTAGACAATATGAAGCTGGTGTTTTGATGTAAACAAATTTTCGTCCAGGAAAAATCATAGTCAAAATAATTGATATGGCGAAAAATAGTCACACTGAGACACCTAACTACACCACACTACACAAAATTAAACATCCGAAAAGGCTCCTACAGCACATGTAGAATTCCTTTACAAATTCTGATTAGAATTTCAAGAGACATCTTATCGTCTAATTAGTTTGGCAAACCAAGGATTATCAAAATAAATGTTTAAGGCCATCAACGTAGTTTTTCCGCCACTTTAAGCAGGAAGCAAGATTTAAAGTTTTTCAAAGCTAAATTTGATATTAAAATGATCAGAAACAAGGACGTGTGTAATTCAATCGCCATATTGTATTAACTTGCATTGATTGAACGTTTTGTTGTGTCTTGTTGTTAATACATTTGGCAACTGATTTGAGGAAATAGTAAATTGTTAAGGGGAGGGGGTATACAATCTGATTAAATATCAATTCTATATTTCGGATTTTTTATATACTTTCGATGCCTCCACTAAATGACAATCTGAAGGGTTGTAGCGGGAAGTTGTTTCATGAGTCATACGAGCGGCATCAGACCCAATGGCATCAGACATTTGATTAGCCAATCAGCATTGATGTTTCTACATGGGTACCCACACTTCCGCGCACAACATCAAGAACTCGCCGCAATAGACCGTTTCATTGGGTAAGCCCTCACATCAACCAGAACGTGGAGTATATAACAGCTCTTCCGAATCCTAGTGCAGTAAAGACACGTAAAATCTTATTTTGAACTATACTAAACTATAATAATCAGTTTTGAGGGAAATATTCATGTAGTGTGCGTCCGCCCTTTCTGAATGTTTTCCGGGGGCATCTTTATGGAACTTTGCGTTAATTTGTGGTTCTTAAAAACAAATAATAATATTACTTAGGTTTTTTTTTGTCTACAATTTTGAGTCGGGGGCTTATGATTATAATCGCTTAGCATTCCGTTACTACCATGCCCGCCAGGCACTGACAGGAGCCACAGTGGTTAAGTGGGTAAGACACTGGCTCGCCATCCTGGAGGTCGCTTGTTCGACCCCTGCAATGACCGAGAAAGTTTATCGGGATTTTCCGATGTGGTTCGCCGTTGTCGGTGGTGCACTACGCAAATGATCCCGTGATATGTGGAATACGATATAAGTGTAGGCCATATATAGTGCAGCTACCCGGGCAAAATTTCCCCTCATATCACACTATAATAATATGGCGTATGCCCGTCTTCATAGCCCAGTCGGAACAGAACAATGGGTCGTTAACCCCATTTAATTGTTTTTGGATACTATCATTTACTAAAAACCTGATTTATTTCCCATTCATAATATTGTAAGATCAATCATGGCATCTTGGGTCATATATCAAGAAGATATTTTCCCTTTCACTTCTACGAAACGGGCTTCATTGTCTTATGATTAATTAAACGAATATTAATTGTCCAACCAAAAACATTTTAAATGTTTGTGTGTTATCATAATAATGTCAAAGGGCCACGTTAACTTGTCAACCTTTATTTAGATTTAACTCATTAAATAAATTATGTATGGAGTAGTTGTTCAACACAAGTTGGATAATATAATATACAACTGGCGGTAGTTTTTTCTCTGATGTTCATAGCAGTTATATCTCATAACAACCTGTCATGACGTCATTATAGGTTGATATAATTATTCGGCCCATATCAACCGCGGAGAACGCTAGATCGGAGACGGTCCTACGCATTTATGACGTCACTTGTGGGTTAGGGTTGGTCTTGGCCCAGGGTTAGGGTTAGCCCTGTTTACATCCAGAGACTTTGTCGAAATCTACGGGTCCTAGCCCTTACCCTAACTCATGACGTCATTATGCTAAAATGTGTAGGACCGTCTTCGATCTAGCGTTCTCCATCAACCGCTGATGACGTCATGACAGGTTGAAATTTCCTATCAACCGCTAATGACGTCGTCATGGGTCGATATATATATACATATAATATATAGCCGTCCATATCAACTGCTGATGAAGTAGATGTTCTTCATCATATCAACTTCGGATAGGTTAGTTAATATCCTATACACATACCGTATGTAATTCATTTTTATACGTCCACATTCGTAATGTCGACGTATATCGCCGTCGCCCCTATCTCTGTGCACGTGTCGCCCATGGCCGCAATTTTTAACTGAACGTTTTGGAACTTGACATACTTATTTCATATACACAGGGGTGATACATATTGTTGCATGTCACGCCCATTTCTTTGAAAACTTTTCACGCTTATTTTTTACACCCAAAGGGTGACCTGACCACAATTCCTAATGGACCCTTTTGAAACCTATTCCTTGTATCCTATTGATTATCCCTATTGCTTTTGGTGAGCAACATCCATTTTTATACCACCACATTTTCACATGGACGTATATTACGTATGGAAGCGTATAGGGGTCAATAGCGCGATAGATACCGCAATATTAAGTTGATAATAAGTCAATATATTGTGATTTTTCTGACGATTTTATCTCTGAAAAGGCAATTTTTGCCAAGTTAATTGAATAACTCGCTAATTTGCATGTCGTCATTTTGTTTTAAATGCACACGTCGACATAGCGCATGGCAATATTTTGCGAATATGTCGACATATACTACGGCGAAATGGAATATGTCGCCAAAGCTTCCGAATAGCAATATCTTACCGCAAACGTGTACATTAAAGACGAAATGGGGACATACAACATAGCGTGTTGACTCAATTACCTCGGCAAAAATTAACTTTTCAGAGATAAAATCATCAAAATAATTACAATATGTTGACATAATACCAACTTAATATTGCGGTATATATCGCGCTATTGACCCCTATACGCTTCCATAATTACGGTATATAGTCGTCCCACCTGTCCATCCGGACGTCCTTCCAGAAATTATTTGTGGACATTCCACAGGACACAATTCTTACTCTTCGGTATCTTGTAATAACAAGATATGGATCGCCTTCAATAGCCCAGTCGGAACAAAGCAGAAGGGTGCTAAGTCTCATTTCATTTTATTTCGTAACAATCAAAGCAGGAATGTGGACGTCTATTGCAGCGGTAGCGATGCTTTTGTTTTAAGTAGGTTTGTATTTCTACACGTGTGTTATAGTCACCATAATTGCGCCTTTTTCATGAAAACAATGTTTGATGTATTTTTAAACGCTGGTTCGTCTTTATGCACCCGTGTGTAGTAACCGAGCACAAAAACAATATTTTATGTATGTTTTTTCAAAAAAAGGTTTTGTCCTCATGAGTCAGTACAGGGGAAAGAGGCTTACTTCGTGTCGGGGAAGCACGGCCCCTGGGTGTGGTAAAACCCAGTTCAAATGGTAGCACGTCAGATGTTATTGCAAAGTAATGTTCGAATCCAAATATACTTAAATTAAGCAAGTTCTTTAGTAACATTTTTATATGTGTATTGCCTATCAAAACCTTAACACACGTCATTGAATGGAACAATTTAAAATTATAGGATTTCATATCTGTTTTCCAATTTAGATCGATAACATTTCTATTGATTGCAATAACATCATAGCTTTTGGTTTGTTTTCATTCAACGGCCATTTACTTACGATTGAACGAGTCACACGCAGATAAATGATGAATTATCCATTGTAAACAATTACTTGACGAAACTCCACCTGTAATCTACAATCGAAATTAGAAGTTAATTTTCGCGAATAAACACTACAATGAGGCGGTGTCAACATTGTTTATTAATTCACAACCTTTCAACATCGTATCCTATAACAACTAAACTAGAATGTTTTACCACTATGTATAAATCTTAGGGATTTATCAAGCCTGGTTTCCACTCGAAAGGTGGGTGGTGCAAAAGACTGACAAGGAAAATGTGCCCTCTCGTTCGAACAATAAGAAAACGAACTACAGACGTACACCAAATATAAGAAAAGTAGGCGGAAACGACACCATCTGGGTTAAATTCTTCTACCTAGTTATAGCATGCAACCTGTAATCTATATATAAGCTATAATCTAGTTCTATCACAATAACATAATTTTTGTGCTGTCGTGACATTAAACCATATTTCATTCCATAACAAGTTGATATTTTGCATCTAACACGATGACATTTTATTATGCTTAATGTAATGATGGTACCCTTAACGTTTTTCACAATATACCTGCTGGGATTGTTAATATTTCGTGGTAAATGATCTTTAGAAGTATTCAAGAAAAAAAAAACAACGTAATTTATCTCAGATCATGTTAAACGTTATAGATAACTGGAAGTCTTCCCCGACAAAGCATTTCAGTATCATTAATATGAAGATAAATATCTTAAAAGGTTATGTCCCTGCGTATATTTTCATATTAGTGGTTCTAGATGAATGTTTCATTTTAAGGCGAAACAAGACCCTTCAGCATAATGAAATGTATTATGTATTGAAGCGTATAGGGGTCAATAGCGCGATAGATACCGCAATAATAAGTTGCTTATAAGTCAACATATTGTGATTTTTCTGACGATTTTATCTCTGAAAAGGCAATTTTTGCCGGGTTAATTGAATAACTCGCTAATTTGCATGTCGTCATTTTGTTTTAGATGCACACGTCGACATAGCGCAAGGCAATATTTTGCGAATATGTCGACATATACTACGGCGAAATGGAATATGTCGCCAAAGCTTCCGGATACCAATATCTTACCGCAAACGTGTACATTTAAGACGGAATGGGGACATAAAACATAGCGTGTTGACTCAATTACCTCGGCAAAAATTGACTTTTCAGAGATAAAATCATCAGAATAATCACAATATGTTGACATAATACCAACTTAATATTGCGGTATCTATCGCGCTATTGACCCCTATACGCTTCCATAATTATGGACTATGAAATGACATGCTTATGTATTTATAAATAGAACTGAATTAACTGTATATGTAAGATATGATCGTGAAGCCATTATAGTTTTATTATTTCGTTCCGTAAAAATAGTAGTTTGACTAGAAATAGAAAATGTTGATGTAATCGAAGAATTCCACACACACAGTTTGCTCTTTCATGAGTGAAGTCATATTGATGAGCAAATTGTTTAACATCGTGCGCAAGGTGGTCACGAATAAAAACTAAAAAGTCATTAATATTATAACATGCAATAAGTAATGCGAAAAGTGCATTATCAATAATCCTGGATGTATATATAGTATCATTATATTGAAATCGTATATTTTAGTACAAAAACACGCGAAAGAATAACTAATTATGATTTTCAAGCTACAATTTATTTGACAATAGTGTTCTTTGGGTATATTGCAAAACTATAACCATTTTCAGCCTCTGATGATATGCCACACATCTTACACAAATGTTATCTCGAAAGTTTATGAAACAGGGCCATAATTTAAAATCTCCTGGGTAATTGTGCAAATAGCAAAATTTGATCATTTTTTAAAATGTATAGGAAAATACCCCCCCCCCCCCTGAAATTATATATCTTGAACATTTCCAGTAAATAACTTAGTTTGCAATGTTATTCACAAGCACTATTGTGCAAACAGTGATCGCCCCATACATTCAGAATCTTGAAATAATCAGCTACATTGATAAATTGGGCTATTCATGATTTAGCATCTTAGAAGTGATAGATCGTACTATTTTGTGTAATTCTTAAGAGATGTCTATTGAAATTGTTGTCAATTTGGAATCGTTGTTATAAGGCATTTTGGATAAATATTGTACTCAAAATTTAAAAAAAATGACGCCCTTATTAGTATAAAAACTTAACGAAATAAAGCTCTCTATACCCCCCCCCCCCTCTCATTGTTTTGTATTGATTTCCATACCAAAATATTTTGTTTAATCAAAACGTCCTAAAAATAACATCATGATGTCGCTTAGATATCAAAACGATTAAATCTTGGCGAATTTTTAAAGGAGCTAAAATGCTAATATTTAGGACCTAGAAATTGACACTAATGTAATATGAATGTATATAAACTGATTTGAATTCAATCGTTTCTGTTTTTAGTGTAATTTCATTGAGTTAAGGACTTAAATCGCAAGGTACATAACCATCCGTCTTTTATGGAAGCGTATAGGGGTCAATAGCGCGATAGATACCGCAATATTAAGTTGATAATAAGTCAACATATTGTGATTTTTCTGACGATTTTATCTCTGAAAAGGCAATTTTTGTCGAGTTAATTGAATAACTCGCTAATACATATACTACGGCGAAATGGAATATGTCGCCAAAGCTTCCGAATAGCAAAATTATGGAAGCGTATAGGTGTCAATAGCGCGATAGATACCGCAATATTAAGTTGATAATAAGTCAACACATTGTGATTTTTCTGACGATTTTATCTTTGAAAAGGCAAATTTCGCTGAGTTAATTGAATAACTCGCTAATTTGCATGTCGTCATTTTGTTTTAGATGCACCCGCCGACATAGCGCATGGCAATATTTTGCGAATATGTCTTCATATACTACGGCAAAATATGTCGCCAAAGCTTCCGAATAGCAATATCTTACCGCAAACGTGTACATTTAAGACGAAATGGGGACATAAAACATAGCGTGCTGACTCAATTACCTCGGCAAAAATTGACTTTTCAGAGATAAAATCATCAGAATAATCACAATATTTTGACATAATACCAACTTAATTTTGCCTTATCTATCGCGCTATTGACCCCTATACGCTTCCATGGTGATTGTTGTGATCATTTTACCTCTTAATAGACAATTTTTGCCGAGTTAATTGAATCAAAGCGCTATGTTGTATTTGCGCTACGACAATGGTTTGTCAACTTATTCCAATTTGCCTTAGTAGATGTATATATTATCGACATTCCTTATGATAATGTTTTGCGAAGATGTCAACATGTAAAACAAAGAAATGAAATATGTTGACAAAGCTTCAGTATAGCAAAACGTGTACAGTTAAAACGAAATAGCGACATACAATATATCCCGTTCATTCAATCACGACGGCAAAAAAGACAAATTTTGTTGGGTTAATTGAATCAACGCATCATGTTATGTGTCATTTCGGTTTGCCTTAATATATTGCTATTCTGAAGCATTGACAACATATTCTATTTTGTCGTTGTATATTTCGATGTAGCGCATGGTCATAAATGTCGATATCTTAAGGCAAACGTGCACATTCAAAACGAAATGGTGAGATTCAACATAGGGCGTTGATGAAACTACTGGCCCAAATATGCTTCCATACTTTACGCTTCCAAACCTCCGGGTGAAAATAAAACACAGAGTTATGTTTATCTGAAATGTAATTGGGATTAAAGATTGGACAAGCTGCATATCTCAACATTCTTTTAATCTACATTATAATACTCATAAAACAAATCATTTTGGACACAAAGTAAAGAGATAATGTCATTTAAATATACAAGTACTTTATCTTTGCAAAATAAAAAAATTAAGAGAGGTTGGATTATCCTGCCCCAGCACAAAACAAGTATCCATGTACAGCAATGTCTAAACTGGTTCTACAATGATCGTTGCCAGATTATTAAGGTCCAAATATCTGGCAAAGAGAAATGTTTTAGGAAAGCGTAACAAAATTAATTAGAGAAATTAAAGAATTTTTCTAATATTCTATTTCTTAGACCATTTCATGAACAGGCATGTCGGAAAACCCCAAAGAAAATAGCTTGACTAACTATTTATCTTAACAATGCAGATTTCTACAAACTTGATCATAAATGTAATTACACTCATGACTGTGGTAAACAAAGTGGGAATGAGATTGTATGTGTGGGGCTTGACTTTAGACATTATGTCGATGTGATGGAGAAGAAAAACTACCAAGTCATCTATCTCAAGCACTATCGTTTTATTATGCCATTTATTATGTCTTTTACATTAAAAACTATATATAATGATACATGTCATTTTTTTACCTTTTGAAGCACAAGAAAGGATTTTTGTAGGATTGCAATAAAAACAAAGCTGAGCGAATCTACTCGCATCTTTAGGTCAGCTGAAAATTTATGTTGACATAACATCTAAATTCTGATTTGCAAATATTTGCTTTTTATCTGTAAAGGTGTTTACTTAATTATTAATGTTGCGGATTTTTCTTCTTTTTTCAGGGTCCGATAGCAAGATTGTGGGGGCTGCTCTGTTATTTCAGTTTTGATACAAAGTATTTTATAAATAAAATGTAGGCTTTGATAAGTTAAACAGCTTGGAGCGGCTTTGGGATTTTTTCAGTTTCAAAAATATTTTGCAACTTGAACAGACAGAGCCACTTCTGGTATTATTCACTAAATAAATGTAGCAGCCAATAAATTCCACCGTAACACGAGGCAGCAGCTGGGGTTGATGTAAAGGACTCTCCAATCATCCACTGCCTGTCAACATGTGGACCAGGGAAATACCAGGAATAAGACTCAGGATTTGATGGTCCAATAACCAAATGATCCAGTGGGCCTTCGAAACCACTCGCCAATTAAAATTTAACAATAAAATCGACAATTTGTTTATTGTCGTGGCAAAAGAAGTAAGAACTTGACAAACTTTTAACCCTCGTTACTCAGCATAATGTAATTTGAGCGGAACTTCCAATGCATTCATTCTTCGTTATCTATTTTTGAAGTAATAATATATATAGCCAGAGCGACCAACCCTTTCCCTGAATGTTACGTAATAAATCTTTAAGTAAGAATTATACATTATAACTCTTACATAAATCTTTAAGTAAGAGTTATAACATGTTACGTAATTATAACTCTTACATAAAGATTTATTACGTAACATTCAGGGACAGGGTTGTTCGCTCTGGCTTTATATATTATCACTTTAAAAAAATAACTTATAATTGACAAATATTGTACGTATTAGATCTAGAGGATAATATACATAACATTATTGGTGTAATATAATCTCCAATTTTCTTAATTATCTTGTCTATGTATCTAAGAAACATACTGTTACCGGCGATTGACTGAACTTTGAAGATGTCTGGCAAAATATCACATACGTTAAAAAATATGTACACAACTAATCGTGTATTTATTTTTGTATATATCATATATAGGTCTATTGGTTTTTATACGCCCACATTTTCATGTGGACGTATATGGTCGTCGCCCCTGTTCGTCCGTCCGTCCACAATTGTTTGTGAACAGTCTACAGGTCACAATTTTTATCCGATTTCAATGTAACTTAAAATATAGGTTTATCACCCTAAGATCTCGGTTCCTTTCGATATTGGCATGTATCGGACTGTAACTTCATGGGTTATGGCCCCTGATTGTACGAAAAATCACGTTTTTTAGCTTGTGAACAGTGTAGAGGTCACAATTTTGAACCGATTTGGATGAAACTTGAAATGCATATTTATAACCCAAAGATCTTGATTCCTTTCGATATTTGCGCAATCGGATCGTAACTTCCTGAATTATGGCCCCTGATTGTCCGAAAAATCGCCCTTTTTAGCTTGTGGTCCCTCTGGAGGTCAAAATTGTTATCGGATTTAAAAAAAACGTTTGATTATATCACCGTTCCATGGGTATGAAGGTTGAGTTCGAATTTCGTGAAAATCGGACCAAAATTGACGGACAAAATGGCCGCCGTTTGTACGCGAATAGTGTGAAAATATGTTATATGAAGGTTGTGGACCTTATAGAGGTCACAATTTTGAACCGATTTTGATGAAACTTGACATGTATGTTTATAACCCAAAGATTTTGGTTCCTTTCGATATTTGCGCCCATCGGATCGTAACTTCCTGAATTATGGCCCCCGATTGTCCAAAAAATCGCCCTTTTTAGCTTGTGGTCCCTCTGGAGGTCAAAATTGTTATCCGATTTAAAAAACCGTTTGATTATATCACCAGTCCATGGTTATGAAGGTTAATTTGAATTTTGTGAAAATCGGACCAAAATTGACGGACAAAATGGCCGCCGTTTGTACGCGAATAGTGTTGAAATATGTTATATATAGGTTGTGGACCTTATAGTGGTCACAATTTTGAACGCATTTTGATGAAACTTGACATGTATGTTTATAACCCAAAGATCTTGGTTCCTTTCGATGTTTGCGCCCAGTGGATCATAACTTCCTGAATTATGTCCCCGGATTGTCCGAAAAATCGCTTTTGGAGGTCAAAAATTATTATCGGATTTAAAAAAACGTTTGACTATATCACCGTTACATGGTAATGAAGAGAGAGTTTGAATTACGTGAAAATCGGACTAGAATTGACGGACAAAATGGACGCCGTTTGTACACGAATAGTGTGAAAATATGTTATATCAAGGTTGTGGACCCTATAGAGGTCACAATTTTGAATTGACTTTGATGAAACTTGACATGTATGTTTATAACCGAAAGATCTTGGTTCCTTTCGATATTTGCGCCCATCGGGTCATTACTTCCTGAATTATGTCCCCTGGTTGTACGAAAAATCACCCTTTTTAGCTTGTGGTCCCTCTGGGGGCCACAATTATTATCTGATTTTAAAAAAAAATGTTTGATTTTAAAAACAAAACAAATTCCAATGATTTTCTGATAATTCCTTAATATGCGACAACTCTTGTTGACTGCCCGGAGGATTTGGCTGCTGTGTGGGCGTATGTTTCGTTGCCTGGCAACCTATTTTTAAATATACTACTCAAAAGAAATTAAGGGTCAAAACTTTTCTTCTACCAGGTAATCGTCTATGCAAATATCAGATATATATACATATATCCCCGTAGTGGGTGAAAGTGCTAGCTAAGATGAAATTATTAGTTTTTTTCTTTCTAGAAACTTCATATTTCTATATACTTTTACCTGAGAGTAGAGTCTTTTATTTATATTTATTCTATTGTATATATTTTTCTATTCATATATTTTTATTATATATATATATATAAATTATTGACGGAAATCGTGTTAAAATTGGTTCACGATATCCCGAAGACAAAACCTGTGTACAAGGCATATGTCATTTTCAAACAAAACGATTTCGACTATCGCCTTAGAAACCATGAACTGAAGCTCAAAACAAGGCTCCACAAAACTGTTTGCATCGCCCACTCTTTGGAGTTGATTATGTCCTAGCACGTGCACTATGCATTTTCCATGAACAGTTTTGGTATAAAAACAACCTTCCATGACCGTGCTGCTCTCAGTTGAAATTTCAACATGGCCAGACGTCAGCTGAGTGAACTTGACAGAGAAAGAGCCACTGCGTGGCTTCAACTGGGTTTTACACAGAGGAATGTGGCACAAAGAATTGGTTGTGTTGTAGCCAGAGCGTGATTGTGAGACTATGGCAGCGTTTCCAGGCAACCAATTCAATTCTGAATCGCCCACGGCATGGTAGGCCAAGATCAACGTCAATACCGGCATGTCATTCGAAAGGCCTTACGTCGGCGCGTTGTTACAGCGAGATGTATGAGAGATGAACTGCGAAATGCAAGTGGTGTTCAGGGATCGGACCAGACCATAAGAAATCGTCTGCGAGCCCACAACATTCGATCTCGACGACATGTGGTTCGACCACCTCTTCTTTAACGTCATAGGGCAGCACGCCGTGACTGGTGCACACGTCATAGAGACTGGAGACGGCGACAATGGGGCGCGTACTGTTCACTGATGAGTCCCGATTTGCATTACAGTTCAATGAAGGCAGACTTCGCGTCTATAGGCGGCAAGGAGAAAGATTTGCCGATGTTAACGTCAGACAACGTCATCGGTTTGGAGGTGGGACGGTAATGGTATGGGCTGTAATTTCGGTACATCACAGAACTCCTCTTTTAGACGTCCAAGGAAATTTGACGGGTATCAGAGACGAAATTTTACAGCCTTTTGCCATTCCAAGTCTTTGTCAGCAGGTTCTGTTCTTCAAGAATACAATGCTAGACCGCTTAGAGCACGAGTTGTTAATGATTTTCTCACCCAAAATGGTATTGAACGAATGGACTGGCCTGCATACTCTCCTGACTTGGCATCAATTAAGCATGCATGAGATGAGTTGGACACACATGTGAGAGACATCGCAGGCAACCTGATAATCTTCAAGAATTGGCAGGCCATTCCCCAGATGTTTTTTCGACGTCTGGTCGACAGCATGCCTCGTCATTATGTCGACTGCTTACGAGCGCGCGGTGATTTCACTCGTTATTAACTAAGTTATCGAATTTGAGACAGTTTTGTTTGACCCCATTATGCTCAAAATGGCGAATTTTCATCAGATCCTCAGAATAGTTGTGTATAGACAGTGCATATGCTTTGCATAACAGACTCAACATTGAGACATATTTAACTCATTCTGACCAAAAGTGTGCTTAAAAGTTTTGATTTGCATGTTCCCTGTGTCTAATAAAATATCTAACAAAAATAATTGGTTGACCCTTAACTTCTTTTGAGTAGTATATGCCTAAAGAGCATCTTCGGTTGTGAAAACGGTAGCACACATTATGTGTTTCATTTCGCCAACATAAATTTTACCTCATCATCTTAGATTCGCGTGGGCGAAACACCTTCTTTGTAACATATGTCTTAGAAAAAAATAAGAAGGCGAAGACCTACATAGAATAACTCACAAGGATGCTTATTGCTGGTCGGATTTGTTAAAAGCGAACTCAAGGACAGGTAGAAAACAAAAGGTGTACTCCATTTATACTCATCTTGATCACGAAGACATGAAAACAAGTCTACATTTAAGAGCTTGAATCGTCGCAAATGTAAATAATTTTGCTTGTTGTCGTCACTTGTCATTCTTTTAACTAAATATCGGTTTTTAAACATTAGTGGTTCAAATAGCTTTCATCTGATATTATTTCCAGTAATCTGGGAATTGAAGCAAAGAAAAAAGACACTTATTTCAGCCTTTAAAAACTAACGCTTAATTCCTTTTTTTTAAATCTTTCACCGTGATGTTTAAGTCGATTTTGAATCAAAAGAAAAGTGTCGTATTATTTTACCTTAAACATCTTGTGACAGATCGAATCGCTTATCAAAGAAATATTTTCATAGGAAAACATTTTCGATACACAAGATGTGAATGTTCTAACATAAAGCGGTCATATCTTACTTTTGCATTTAGTATTTAGTTTCCAGTGTATTCCGATTAATAAAATAAACCCCAGTAATTCACATTTCTATAGCAGTCTACCCTTTCTGATATCATACATACGTCAGCATGTATGAATGTTTTGGGTACTTGAGTTGGCAAATCACAAGTTCTTTAAATCCTTTTCTGCCATTAAAGCTAGAAAAGACAGGAGACATTCAGAACCAGGAAGTGGGCCCACGTCCCACGCGTAGATTATTCAGTCGCGTTCCGATGATATCCCCATTCAATCGAAGAGGCTCGAACCCGTTTTTTTCTAAAGCGGGAGACACACTATATCCCGGAGGCTCAGGAGGTCGGGGCTTCACATCCAACTTTGGTATAGTATTTTTTGCGTAAAATACGATGCTGAGTGGTAATCAGTCCGCCGTTGGGGTTATTCGGGGTCAAATGATGTCATATAAACTGAACGTGAACATGCAGCCATCCTTGTATCATGTAAACATGCTGAATATGATCGAAACTAATTTTTCTTTCAATAAAAATTTAAACTTGGCGAGTAAACTTGCTATACTCACCGTTGTTCTTCGTGACTCCTGAGGTCAAAAGGTCAAATTTTCCGTTTTTGCACCAGGACGATTTAACACAATACATGTCAGCTTAATATATAAAAGTTAAAGAGAAGCCCGTTCTAATTAATAATAGGAACATTTGAAATTTATCTTTAGGGTGTCTAAGCACCGAAAGTTTACTTGCATCAGGTCCAAAACACATATATATGTGAAAAGTGTCTAATCGTAATATTCCCTATTTGGTTTGTACGGTGATTGCTCTATTCATGACGAAACTAGTTTCATAGTCGAGCCAAACACACATCGAGAAAGTCACAATATTTTTTGAAGACAAAAATGCAACTATCACGGAAAAGTCGAATGTACAACTACAGGAAAGCATTCCACTAAACTCGGCCTTAGACAAAAAAAAGTTTCAGGCGTTCTGGTTTTCGTACAAATTCGACTTTTAAGATCCATACGTTTTTTATTTTTTATCAGAACATGTTACCAACTTAATATTGGGGTATCTCTCCCGCTATTGACACCTTTAAACACCGTATGTCACAAGTTTACGTTATGATATTGCTCCTCGGAAATGTGAAATGAAATGGGGTTTAACGTCCTACTCTTATGCACCTAACCTGGGCTAATGGAAGACGGTCAGCGGCACTACGGCCAACGGATCTTTTACGTACACTCCGATGTGTGCACGGGACCTCGGATTTTCGTCCCATCCGAACGACTAGGCAGTGATCCTTGTCAGGCCCTCCGTTCTGCATCACTGACAAGGGGAAACCACGCTGGAAAATCGACATGAACTTTCTCGGCCAATGCAGGGATCGAACACCAGACCTCCAAACTAGCGCCTTACCCACTTAGCCACGTGATCCCCTCCTCGGAAATGTTGGCAACAAATTCCATTATCATCGTGAATATGGTGACAATGCTGCAGAATAACAATCTCAACGCAAACGTTCATAGTTACATGTAGAAAGAAATGGCGACACCCAATATCGTGCATTGATTCAATTAACTCAGAAATAAAATGTCTTTTAGCAATCACAATATTTTGAAATATTACCATATTAATATCGCGGTATCTTTCATGATATCGACCCCTATATATACGTTTCCATACTTTTGCTTGGGGCTCTTGCAATACAGATGATTTTCGAACTCTTGTAAAAATCATAAAAATATTTTCTTTTGCGATACTCCTACAGTAAAAATATTGGAATATACTGCAGTGGTTCTCAACCTTTTTTTTTCTACCAACGGCACACCTTTGAACACATGAAAAAATTTCGGCTCATCTGACTCATTAGGCTATACAGGAAAAATGGTTGAATTTTGCAAAATAAAAACATAACAAGTCATAGACGGCATACAATCGTAGACAAAGACTTAGCCAGACACCATTGAATACTCAATTAGGATCATATGGTTTTTCGAATTTTCTTATTCTGCCGTTTAAAATTTCGCGGCGCACTTGCACACTGGTTGAGAACCACTGGAATATACCGAGATGCCATGTTCGATGATAGCCACTGTAGATGGTTTATTACGATGCTATCGGAATGGCTTTAACAAATATCGACTGTATTTCAATAGAGTGTCTATCATTACCGTATTAACGAGGTCATGTCCTGAAAATTACACCTTAAATTGTGATTTATCTTTTGTAAAAACTGTCATCGGGATAAGAACCCAGTATCGAAAGTAGTGAATAATAGTCACTTATCTTAATCAAACAGTCATTTAACAAATAGGAATTGTTTTAAGAAAATCCTTCAGAAAGTCTGGTTTATGGTCACATTTAGTGAATCAATCTAATCAGTATCAATAGCGAAAAATTTCGTTTCTAAAAGGGTTATTCGTTGCCAATATTTTGTTTACCATAATGACAAAAAGTAAACTGCTTTCATCAATATGTTAACTTTATTAAGGAAGTGGGCTCGTAAAATACACGTGTTCTTGCAGTTAGTGTATTTAGCTCAGATGTGATTCGGTGCTTTCTGTTGACGCAAGGGTTACACCACAGAACCGAAAGGTGGGTCGTGAAAACAAGATTAAGGTGCGGTTTTCCGTTAGTTAGATTTTGGGGGTATTAAACTATATCGACCAATAATTTGTTTACAGATACATTGGCTCGAAACAATTTGTCAGGTGGTTATTACCGATACTAAATATGGCATATTTATTGGTATATTATGGAAAATATAGACACCCAACTTTACTAGAAAAATAGTGGATTACCCGAAAAACACCCATGTGGCAAGCACTGGGCAAAAACGGTCAGGGTATCATTAACTGGCAACTCGACTTTCGTCTGCGGGAGCGGTTGTTATTTCATGATTAAAAGCTTAGGAGGCATTGAGAACATTGCTGAGTGTCAACGTACAAAAGACTGTGCAACTAAACGGCGGAAAACGAAGTTGACAGAAAATGATTAAGAATTTACATTGACCTCAATATGTATGGTAAATGTACAGTAAGTATCTTTAACTTCATGTATACATCTTGAGAAGCTATGTAAAGAACGTGGTCACTGTCGTCAATCGTGTCTTCTCATTTTCATTCAGCTGCCATTGTTTAAATGTTATCCTTGCTAATTTGACCGACCACAATGTCCTCCTATTACTTTTCATTAATATTACCAGTTCCCATGAGGCGGTAACAAGCGACAGCTGTTAAGTGGGTAGCGTGTTATTTTCGCTTTACTAACTATTGGTCGTAGATCAATGATTATCTGTCCTGGGTCGATCAATACAGTTTTCTATTGTTTTGGCACATATTTGGCGCTTAAATGTCGCCATCTAGTGAAATCGCGCCGTAAAGGAATCATTCTCGGCTTATCTTATCATTCACTGATGCATGAACTGTAGATGTTCAATCACCTTACTCTACCTTATTAATTTATACAGTGATTATAAGACGATTTTATGTGAAGGATTGGTCAGAATTTTTTTATATTAATAAATTTTCTAAAGTACTGGATTTTGTCAAGATTTACTGTATGAATTCACAGCCGGGTCGTGCATCATGCAGGGAGGGTCTTGCGAGGATAGTGATAAAATCCACATTTAGGTGTTGATAGTTTATGGAATAAGTGGTTTATTCAAGGTACATTATGGGAGATTAGATAAAGAGCTGACAGTTCTCGCGATAATAGGTAAAACTAGATAATGTAAAAGGGAATTTGCTGAAATGTCAAATTGATCCACTGTGGGTGAGAATTAGCGTTTGGATTTCCGGCATAGCCTCGATCATCATTACTAATGTCGATACGATAAAATAATATAGTCTCATTTATTTCATGATGAATTCATGATCGAAAGTTGAGCAGCAAATCCGATCCTTATCGAGCAAATATCAGAGGCTAGAGTTGACAGAGAGTTGATTATGGCATGCATTAAGTTAATTAATGTCTAATTAATAATTTAGATAGCGTTTCAGGCCCAAGGAAAGACCAGCAATAGGCAGATTTAGCTCTTTCATAATGTATGTTTAACATGTCATTTGCTTGATAAAGACGGGTTATTCCGTAAATAGTTTTTTTAGTGTGTTAATGTTAAATTGCCAAAATGAAACTCAAATCTTATCATTGTTGTTGCTAATTTTTGTTTGTAATGTTGTGCTTTATTTTAGTCGGTGAAAATTTTCATGTAGACGTATATTGTCGCTCCTGTTCGTCCGGAAGTCCGTCCCCCATTTGTTTGTGACACTCTACAGATCACAATTCTTATCAGATTTTGACGAACGTTGCAAGTTTATCTCCAAGAGATCTCGATTTCTTTCCATATTGGCATGTATCTGATCGAAACTTCATGGCCCCTGATTGTATGTCGATATTTGCGCATACCAGGTCGTAACTTCCTGAATTGCGGCCCCTGATTGTACAACAAAATCACGTTTTAAGCTTGTGGCTACTCTAGAGGTCATAATTAATATCTGACATAAAGAAAACCCGTTCGAACATATCACCGTAATGTCGATTGAGTTCAAATTTCGTGAAAATCAAATCAAAAATAGCCGCCCCATTTTAAAATTATGTTCACAATTTTGACCCGATTTTGATGAAACTTGAAATGCATGTTTATAACCGAAGTTAACAGGTTACAAGTTTTATACGATTCTGGAATTTTTTTTATAATATTATATCACCGTTACACCATAACGATGGTTGAGTTCGACAAAAGACCGCCAGACAAAAGACCGCCTCTCGTATAAGCAAATATATGGTATATCAAAGTCGTGGACCTTCTCGAGGCCACAATAATGTTGATCCGATCACAAAGATCGACCCCAACTGTCGGACAAAATGGTCGCTCGTTAGTCTAAAAGTTACAATTTTTATCCGATTTTGATGAAACTTGACTTGTATTATTATAATCGAACGTTCTTGATTACTATCGATATTTGCGCATGTCTGACTCGTAATTATGGCCCTGGTAAACTGGTACGAACGAAAGTTCATGTCACGATTGATATCTGATTTTTTTAATTTTTTTATTTTTTAAACCGTTATAAATGTATGCAATACCAAGGTTATGGACCCTCTCTAGAAATCACATTTCTTTGTATTTTGATGAAGCGTGAAAATTATATTTATATCCAAACTATATTAGTCCGTTTCGATATTCGTGCAGACCATAACTTCCTTGTACGCAAAGTAGTTTTTTTTTAAGTTGATCTCTATCCATCTCTTGCAAAATGAGGCCATTTTTCGCCTGGCAACCGCTGATTAAACTAGGAATAGATGGTGTGTTATTGACTGGTGTTACGCTATTTGTGTGCTACAGGTAACTAGAGGATTGTTTTATAACTAAGAACGGTTGAAAGGCAAGGGGCTAGAGGGAATATATTGGTAATTATTTTATCGCCCAATTCATTAATTAGTGCGAGAGATAAATCAGGATATTGTTATCGATAGTTACTGATATCATATTAATTTAGAAAGGTATGATGAACCGGGAGATAATAGTCTTTGAAAACATCAATAACTGAATGAGTTACATAAAACGCATCCTTAGACTTACTGGAAAATGTAATCTACCTAATCGATCTATACATTTTTATAACAAGTTTTGTTTGTTTTGCGAATTATTATGTCAGGATACAAGATAATTATTCTTCAACCATGTTCGTTTTGTTATTTTTTTTTTTTATTTTAAAAATAATTCCTCCCTACCTGTCGCGTTATTGGCATTTTGTCATTCTTTCATTGGTTTATTGTTTATCTTCAGATTGTCTGGAAAATGTATACATCATTTGAATAGTAGATTTGATTATTATGGTATAATTGTAGGAATTCTGAGACATGTTTGGGAATATCTCGAAGGTATTATTCACTACATGTTCATGGTTTGTTTTGAGAATACTCTATTTCTTCTCAACAGTGTAAAATTAGGTTGGTATGTCTGGAACTTGCATTTGTTACCTGATTACATTTTCCCCGAGCTTTTGGGAATTATGCACTGTAACAACACATATATACATTTTTGAAATCCCTACGTTTTGTTAATTTAATGAACATATCCATAAAAGCTGTGATTTAAGACAAATAACTCATATCTTTTGCACAAAATCTGTTGTTTTCGTTTCTTTCTGTCTTTGGACAGAAACGTCGGTACATTGGCATACTTTACAGTGTATTCTGTTTATCAACAATATAAATTGTATTATTAATCAAAAGACCTGTAATATTCCAGAATAACTTAAAACCACACTATTCTGTCAATTATACGAGTAATTTATCTCAAATTAAAGATATTTCTGTTAAAATACGGATTTCTCTCAATTAACATAAAGTAAGGATTTAAAATATAGATATGATTTACAATGTATATTGGAGTATGTTTTCCGTCGATGATACTACATTTAGAATCGCGACTGTCAGGGAAATAAAAACATCTTTAAAATTCATAAGAACAAGATATGATATAGATTAAGACAGAGAAAGAAAGAAACCGTCGATACATCTACTTTCATTTTGGAATTTAAAAAATTAGATTAAATTAAAAAAAACAACCCTCCCCGTTTTACTTCCAACATTGATAATAGTCAACCAACGAAGTGTGTTCTAGTACCAAGAGGTCTGTTTAATATTATGGACAAAATCATGTTCAAGGTTGACGGATCTAATGAATTTTCAATTCAATAGAATGGCAGATGATTACCCGTTGGTCTTATTTCTGTTATGTCATATTATTCGCCGCTTTGTACCATGTGTAAAGATAAATGTAAAAAGCTCAGTAATATAACATACATTATCTAGATTAAATCTCGTGAATAACGGTAATATAAATGAAAACACACATCTTTTGTCTGGAAACATGTGAAGGCGGAAGTATTCAAATACTAAATTAAGAGTGGTCTTTTAACACATTTCCTCTCGTACTTGATGTGTATATAGACCGCAGTTCGCGTTAGGGATATGTTAATAGATTATGCTTTAATTACACCAAGGTGATTAATACTACGTAAAATGATTTGCTACACATTTGTTTTTTATTCCAACGACTTTGGCATCGACTAATAGATCTGACACACTACGTCGTTTGTCATGTACGCTATTAATTAGTAACTGTTTATAGTTAAAACTAAATCTGATTAAGCTACCTGCATCGGTCACTAACTTAATGAGCCCAGGTCATAACTAAAGCCTTCAAGATTTCGTAAAAATGGCGAATAGCATTGAAATTTGTTGAAAATCAACAGGTTTCTTCCTTTTATTCCGTTCAATAAGATAGACAACCACATTAAATTTTACACAGATCGGGGGCGATCCTTAAATAACTTCAAAATGGGTCGAAACTCTAAGTTGTGAAAAAGATTTGTGATAAAGATATTGCGTTAGACAGCCAATATACAATGTTAACAGGTTTTCCCAACAAAGAAACATATAACGCTCTGGAGGTGGAAATCGAAAAAATTTTAAATCCAAAAACCTTCTTCATTTCACTAAACGAGACAGCCACCAATGAGGCTAACGCCCCATTTCACAAATATATAGAACACATATTAATTAATTACAAATAGATCTTTTTGTAAATTATCAAGCAATGAATCGTAACGGGAGTAGAAATTGCTTATCCTTGAATATAATCCATGTTATGTTAAAGTCAGGCCATACACCGAACTTCATCACTCCCATCCAATCCGAATTAAAGTTATCGTGTTTCGAAGTCACAACCAATAAAATTGTTTATCTCTGCCTAGCCTCAGAAGTTGCGCATCGTTCCAGTCTGCCAAGGCATTCACCTTCTAAACACCTTCACAATCATAGTCAAGGTATTGATCTAATTGCACTCAATTAAAATCAATGTTACTACCTTTCTCCAAAGTCTCGGCTATTAATGTTGTTTTAGGAAACCCTATTATCGAATTTCATCACTCCATTAGAATCAAAATTTATCGTGTCCCAAAGCACTGACCTGTCAAACTGCGTATTCATGCTTTGTCTATACAGAAATGCTCATCTTCAAAATCCAAAAGTGCATTCACCTAATATGTTTCCCGAGAAGTGTGACGGACCGAGCGAGTGACAACATAATATTTAATATATTCAACTAGTCCCATGTTTATACTTAAGACGGGAGGGGGGTCAAAACCTGTGTGTTAGTACAGTCTCTAACATATTAACAAGTAATTGGAACTATTGACGGGCGGGCAGACGGACAAGGATGGCGGCAAGCCAACGTACACGTTAAAATGTGGTTGTCTGAAAAGGCTAGAATACACCTGACATTCGTAGTCGTTTGTCATTCAATCAAGCAGTGTAACTATTTCCACAAGTCACGCGTTCCTTGTCCAACCCTAATTAAATTGTTATAGTTTAGTGCCAACGCTTCAGGATTTAAATAAGAAAGCAAAACTAATTCCAAATATCGCCCCTGTTCCATTATCGTGTATTCATGCGCCGTAACGAATAAAAAGCGGTGTTATCGTTTAACGACACAACTAGGCGGTTGTTTAATAATAAACTAAATAAAACCACCAGCATTAAGGTATTGATTAGGGACCGAGAACATATTATCAATTATATAAACTGCATGCTATATAATATCACTGCAAATGGATAAATACTTGCTTACAATGAATAATGGCCACTCCGAATGTTTTTAATCGTTTTAACACCCAAGAGACGTCTGTAATTTATGTCTCTCACGTGGGCGCTGCCACGAAAGACATGCGCGAGTGACGAGGACGTCGTCTCATCTCATCATCATATATAGATAAACCAAGTCTCTTCAATTCTCGTGAACACCGTTACTCGCGCTGCCCAGCATCTCCCTATTCAATTCTAGTAAAGGAATTCCAGAACCAAAAACGAAGAAACAAGCAGCGTGTAGTAGTTGGACTGTGAAATTAAGACTCGGAAAACGGAGTGTGGAAAGAAAGCAGTGATATTTATTTATTTTTCTTTTTTTTTTTCAAAAATACGGGACTTGCAGAAATTGAGAGGTAAGGATTCGTGTTAAAAGTAAATCAATCCACAACTTTTTTTAAGCCCTTCAAACGTTTACTAAAAGTTTATTTCCGTTTTCTTTAAACACTGACATATTTTGTTTCATCTAATATCACGAAATAAATATTGTGATGCTCTTCTTTTTAGCAATATATTATACATTAATATCTAGAACCAATTTTAGGCACTTTTCATTCCTTCGGTTTGTGTAACACTAAATGAACAGTACCATTGATTTTGTATTGTCATTTCATATTTTTTAACCGACAAACGGTTAATAATAGATGTTTATAATTAAATTAACATTCGTAGACACCAGATACATCAATTAAGGCCATATTTTTTCTGTACTTTGAACTTCGACCTTTCTGTTGCCAACTTCCAATTTTACAAACCGAGGAAACTCGATTTCTTTGAAAATAGCACCACAACTAAGATATCTGATATTCACATAAATAATTCAGAGGATTTTGAATGTCCATTTTATTAATTCTCAAGGTAACTAAATACAAAGGATATAATACATTGATACAATTAGACATTGTTAATTATTTTCAATGGAATTAAATAGTTCAATCAACTGGATAGTAATCCATTTTTAAGAATTTTGACATGCGATACTGTTTTCCGAAAGTGTAACCTTGAAATAATCTGTGTACCTTTGATAATGAATTATGTTCATGACGCTAGTACAGCACAAGGAAATATAAATTTATTTTTGAAACTACAATTGCACGTCTTCATTGAGTACAATGCTTACTTTTGAAATCCGGGATATATTTCTAATTTATTTTTGTATAATACCTGATTGGAGACTAACTGTAAAATATACTTTGAGAGTTACAGATTTGTTTCTAGAGCTTATATAAACAGATATTTTATAATAATTGTAATACACACGAAAAAATAAATTGCCTAATATTGGCACAATATTATTTCAAAGATATATTTAACAGGTTTATTATTGAATGCCAGTGCCCTATCTTTCATCGTCTTCAAAGTGTACTGTATAATGGCCGATTCAGTGTGGTAGCGAGCGTTAAATAATGTTATATACATGCACAGTCTGTGAAGTATCTCTAAAGATGCATGTAACAAATATTGAATGAAATGAAATAAGGTTTAACGTCCTATATTTTTGCACCAACAAGGATAATAGACTTTGCCATGAGAGACATTTTACTCTTGGTTACCAAGGACTCTTTTCTATGTCCGTTAACGAATACTCTAATTGTGTTCGTTCGTTTTGGCACATCTGGACGCCTAAACCCATTTTCGTTGTGAGATTCTCCGCCATACCACTGACAGGGGAGAAATCAGACTATCTTTGCCCTTACCGGGGTTGCACTCGGGAACTCCTGGTTATTGAGTAAGCATCTTACTGAGTCATTATGGTTCAAAATATAGT
The DNA here is from genome assembly GCA_036850965.1 of Patella caerulea. NCBI lineage: Eukaryota > Metazoa > Mollusca > Gastropoda > Patellidae > Patella > Patella caerulea. The sequence continues at coordinate 21,412,682 of JAZGQO010000007.1, forward strand.
TCTCCAAATTGATCATTGCGTATTCAGGTTTGCGTCATTCGACAACATATCTTTCATTGAAATTTTTCTACATATAATTTAGAACCATTGTATAGGATTATTTTAAAGACGTATTAAATATAAATCACAACATACCAGTATTGGAAATAATACAGTAGTAAATGTATATCCAGGACGTTTAGACTTAAAAAGCATAACAATCTTATTACACAGTTTTTACTCGAGAACTATCGATTTCTTAATAATGTTGGGTTTTACTTCCACTCTGTGAAATTCATTGCAATATAAGTTCATTTGCATGTAATGCAACCCCATGCTATACAATATGTAGAGGTTTTTCTGAATACGAGGGCCTGTAATAAGATACCCAGGACACTACTCCACATCCGTGCTATTAATACCACTATATTCACCATCAAGATATTAGAATTGCCGTTAAATCCAGTTCAAAGATAATATAGGCCAATAACCTAGAACCCAAGGGAATGGGGGTTGTGTTTTACTTCTAAATCTGCAACTGATATGCTTATAAAGGTACAATGCATAGCAACACGTACATGAAACTTTAGCATTTCATAAGGAATAGCAGCCCCTGGAGGAACACTTTTCTGAATTATTGTGGTGAACTAAAACCTGAACTGGAATATCCACGCACATATTATTCAATTGGTGATATTCGACATAATACAAAACAAAAGTCTTCGTAGCATCAAATTTGAAAAGGCAATTAATTAAGGCGACCAGAACAATTACCAGGTATATTACAGATAGTTGTGTTTACTTTCTGTTTACCTTTGGATCAAATTTAGGAAAACCGGGTTTTGACTGAAAGAATTGGGTTTTCTGTTGGTAGACCGATATTTCATGTGAAGAGGTTAAATAGGTTCAAATATGTCATAAAAAAAACTTCTGTAGCCAAAATTCGTTTCCATGTGTATTTTAAAATATTTTAAATTAACGCACGGGTTTCTGAATAAAGTTAGTAATGACACAACATTATTGAATTGTGTTTAACACACATGTATTGGGAATTTGGTCAAATTTAAAAATACTTGTTGATGTTTTACTAGCCACATTGTGGTTTTATTCAGCATCACGTTTCTCAGCAGCTATTGACAGGATTAAACGGTGTACATAAAAGCGAAGCCTTTAAAAAAATACCTCTTTAAACAGTTATGTTACGTCCAACAATAGATTTCAATTTATATAATTCAATCAAAGAGTTGTATTTATCAGATTGAAAAACGTTGGGATCTATTGTTGTTGGGATTTCTTTCAAGCAACTCTCATGTGTGATTGTGCATGCTGCCCGCGAAGCCATTTCCATCATATATATTATATGTAAAAAAACAACATCTTGCAATTGGTCGATATATCAACTCTGTGTATCCAGGTTCAAGTTTGGCTTGTTTTACTATATACAATGTTCGATTCATTGGTATGAAATGCAAAGCTAGCCAAGACCGTTCAAATATATTTCATGGCAAAGATGGGACTGTTATCATTACTTTATTTGTCTATGAGAGATAAAGATGAGGGTATGAAATCAATGTAGTCTTAAAATAACGATAACTTATTGATCGATTTGGAAGATTTTCGGACGCATATTTTGTTTTATAAAAATATGGCCCATTGTGGGTCATCTTAAACCTTTATTCTGGCAAGCTAGGTATTAAACTAGGGACAAAAATAGATCAAAGTTACTGCAGTGTTAAAGGGCCTCAAACACTTCATCTATATTATCCAACATTACAAATACGAATGATTGGTCCATTTCAATGAACAATAATAAAATCAGTCGACGACATCGTGTACTCTTTCCTTTTGGGCGCCATTCGTAAACAGGCAACCCCTCACAACATTACCGAAATGGCAAATCGTACTCCTGATGTAGACTGGCCTAACCAGACGCGAGTGACCGCAATTCAGTTTGGACTGAATGTAACGGATTAAGAATTACCATAGCAAAATTATAAAGTGAGTGTCAATCAGTTTACGTACATTCATGTTGCATTAATATGAGCTTTTGGGCCCATTGACGTTTTCAAGGATGGGAGATTTAGGTCCCTTAATGCAATGATTGTGAACATATAGAAATGGTTTTCGATGCGAGATACTGATTATAGAGTTATCTGGAATTCTTGATTGAGTTACGTCCATGCCCTTTCTTCGGTTGAATTTGTTAGAAATATAAAGCCTGTAAATTAAAAAATATTGCGATTTTCATATAAAATTATAGAACGCGAAAGCCCTAACAAATAACAAAAGAAAATAATTGACGTATTTTATAGATAGCTTTCTCCTGTCAATATTTCTGGATGACATTTCTATAAAAGGAATACGTGTGTGTATTTTTGTCTTTCTCCAAGTAAAAACAGTCTTTTTTCACATAAATAACAAGTGTTGGGGTGGTATAGGAGGTGGAGAATACAAATGAAATTTTTATGATTAAAATACATCTAAAAAATTCTCCCTTTGAATCAGGTAAAGGTTACTTTATATTTAACCACAGATAGCTTCCTTAATTTACTTACCCCATATCTGAGTTGATAAGAGAGAATCAGTCAATGGTTCCATAAATACATTTCGAACTTTTATGATTAAATCAATTAGAAACCCATATTTCTAACAATTTACTGACACATCAACTAATTCACTACTTTAAATATTTAAAAGGCGATATCTATTTTTGTGAAGTTGGAGTCAAAGGGAAACCTGCAAGATAAAACCGACCGGCCGCAATTCGTGAATTAAAAAGATCGAAACATTTACTATCGTGGCACGCGTGAGGAGAACAACAGATACTGGCCTATTTAATATAAAATGATTTTATATCTTATCGCTGGTAAAGAATTCCCTGGCTGCATTTATTATTTATATTTTATTACCTGCATTATTTTGTTTATGCCACCCTGATCGATGACAGAATATAGGTATATTATCATGTATGTATTCGAGAATAAAGCTCTTTGTTCCAACACAGAACATCACATTGTTTGATATCACTTAATACGTATGTACTTATTCTGGTGTGACCAATGATGGTCAAAGGTTACACGGACCCTTTCAGATGAATGCTCTTCATTACATTAATACTTATTGGATATACCGTTATTTCACTAATGATATACGAATTGGATCGTAATAAACCAATGGGCTATTTACTTAATTATAGATACCGTGTATGAATGTTAACATAACGTTAATTGATAAAAAAGGAAGTTTGCGGATTTTGTTTTCTTTCCCGTAAACTGTATGTAGTGGCTCATAATAATCTCGGAGGTTTTTTAATATAGTTTCGAACATACATCTTCTGAGAGTCTAATTATAATGTAACAAATTTTTGTCTTCTAAGGAATTATAAAAGAGCTGAAAATCAACCATGTATCTCGTAATGCATGAGGACTAGCAGCATACCCAGCTTCGCTCGGGCCCAAATTCGCTAGCGACCACAATCGCCCGTGGCTCAAATTCGCTCAGGGCCCAATTTCGGCTTGAAATATTCACTGGGTCCTGTCCTCTACTCCAGTCAGTAATGTAAAGCACCCGTAGGATATCTGGCTTCGCTCGGGTCCATATTCATCCGAGACCCAAAGAAGTTATCAAAGGCTCAAATCCGGCTTAAAACATTCACTGGGTCATGCTGGTTAATTTGCTACCACATAATGTGGGTGTGGATCTCAGCGATGGGCGAACACACACATCTGTGATTTTATTTATATAGATAACTCGTGTTTTCCCTTTTTGCGTCACTTTCTGTATCTTCAAATCTTTGTTACGGATCAACCATAGCACATACCTATGTGTTAAAATTATATTGTTTTTAAACCAGTTTTTTCACAAATGTAATATCGACATTGTCCTTAAATAGTTTACTCTCACTACCCTACTTGTTCAAGTGTTTACCGCAAAAGTCTTGCGTTATTCCAGATAATGGTAACTGACCCGGAACCATTTTGGAAGAAATTGACAACAAAAGCAGTCACTAAACCCCACTGACCCGAATCGGTTTTAAGAAATTGCAGTGCGACAATTTCTAAACATGTTTGTCTGAAATTTGGTCTTTCGAGCCTAATATTTTAGTATTTTTTTTTTTTTACCACAAACGCGCGGTTCAACAATTCTTCTACAATGGACTATCGGGCGATAACTGTTGAATAATTAAAATAGCTCCCATTAGGTTGAAATTAGATTGTGCCACTACAGCTGAATGTTGAATGAACAGATTTGAGTGATTTGATAAAATCGGCGTTTCAGTGTGATAAATCTTTTTCTTTATCAATGAATTTATTATAACCAATAATTTTTGTTGTTGGTGATTTATGTGTGATGTTTGCTGTCCAATTTTTAAAGAAAAAGAGGACTGCGAGTTGGGTCTTCGACTATCCATCTCATAAAATTGTGCATTTTAAAGCAAAACTTTTTAATGGGTCCAAATATTATTTACAATAAACTTTTTATACTAAAATACTTACAGATACATTATGTAAGATTTAGAAAAAGAACTATCCATTCTTGCTATAATAGTTCAAAAGTAGATAATGTAAAATGAATAATTTGAAAATTTCATTCAAATTACTCTATTGCAAGCGAAGATAATAGCCTTTGAAGGTTTGACGAAGTGTGAGATAATTTTAACTACCGTCCTGGTTGATCGAAGTTAAGACTTGTTCCTCCATATCTGATTAAATCAAACTATCACCAAACTTACTTAAGCTAGTGGTTTGACGTCCGCTTCCACATGAGTGATATCGCAGACTAAGTATCCCCGAACCGTTTTGATCTAATTAATATCGGAGAAATCTGAAGCCACCGAGAGTTGATTAAGGCCTGGATTAGTTAATTTATGTCTAATTAATACTTTAGAAAATATAGGCAGATTTAGCTCTTGCATAATGCATGTTTAAACTTATAAAAATCATCTTTATTATCTTGTATACAGTGGGCGGTGTTATTTTAAATGAGGAATTCAATCTAATTACACAGCACTTCCTTCGGAAACTTTTATGGAGTTTGCGTTTATACTCAGTTTTCGTGTAAATGAATAAATATGACTTCAGAATCCGCAAGGATAAACACCATTTAAAGTAAAAGACTCGTTAATGGGATATTTGAATTAACGGCTCTTAGCTGTGACATAACCAAGCACCTTGCCGGAAATAAAGAAGTAATTTATCAATATGAAGTGATGCTGTTACCCCCGTAGCAAAACACGTAATGCAGCAGATATGTTGGATTGATTCGTCTGTAAGGATATTTTGTCACATTTGCCGTACCGTGGCGTCAATTATTGACTTCGTCTTCAACCAACTAAGCCATATTTAATACTTACGCAATAAACCAGATGTAAATTCACGATTGTTGTCATGTACCTTCTGACAACCGGATATCTTTAAAGTAATTCCCAAAAGCGATGTTCGCCTTCGCGATAGGAAAAGTGAGAAGCCATTTTAATCGGCAAATGAGCTTCCGGTCCATCCATTTACAAACTTATTAAACTTGGATCTTTATTTTGTTTTGTTTTTTATACGTGTATTTGTTTGCCCGCACACGATGAGGAACTGGCATCCTTATTGTGATAGTTCTGTGTTTGACACTGGTTTAACCAACTATCGCTTCGTTCAATGCACACTTACCCAAGTCAAGCCAAATTTTCGTTGGCTATACGAGAGGTTGTAGAGCAGGAGCCCAGGGGGTTAACCTAGCTGAAAATTGTACCGTTTTTTTCCTTTATTGTCTCAATGCATGTATATCTTGTATCATAAAAATGTAAGTCTGCCGGGTTTCTGGTGGTGGGTGTGGTATTCCACGCCCAAAATGCGATACCTCTCAATTAGTCTAGATTAGTCCACAAGTGTACTACATGAAATTCACACAGCAGTGTACCGTACATCTTCAGGTATCGCAAAAACACTAATACTACAAATGTCTAGTAGTTACATAGCTCTGTCAGGGGTAGCCCACCACTAGAAATGTCTGTCAAAAGTGTTTTTGTGATACCTGAAGATGTACGGTACACTGCTGTGTGAATTTCATGTAGTACATTTTTGAGCTAATCTAGACTAGTTGAGGGGTATCGCATTTTGGGCGAGGAGTACCACACACACCGTCAGAAATCCGACAGACTTACATTTTTGATGATACCAGACATACATGTATCCATAACGTGTAGAAGCTAGACTGGGCTCCCGGTCTATTGTGCCGCCTGAGAACATGTTATGGACGCCCACTAAGCAGGGTATTCAGCACATTTCAATTAACATTTGAGGAGTTAACATGGCTAACAAACTTACGTTGTATTTAAGCTGAAATATTTATAATTTGACTAATTTGTTTGTTTACGGCTTCATAATTATGGTGATTTGATAATTCTGCGTTCTTTGCTTTATACAAATTTTGGAATGCTCTCAGTTTTTTTTAAAAGTTGTCAGTCTGAAAAGCCCAGCGAAAGAAATATATCAGCCTATTTGGGACAATCTGGATGCGCATATTATGACCTATGCTGCACTGACAGAACACTTTGTCATAAATGTGTTGTATGACGTTAAAGTGTTAAAAATTTTGTATTGCGGAAAGTAATGTGAGTTTTTCTGCAACATACTTCAGAGAAACATTGACAAGTTTGGTAAATAAAATTCGTGTTTGATCGGTTGACAGTCATTCTGCCTTCACTAGGAGATAAATCAAATGTTACTAATCAAATTAGTGTCTATTGTTCCTGAGTTGGGATTTTCAAGCTGTCTCTTGGCGGCTCGAAATGAAATTAATATGAGAACGAGAAATGGTACAATCCCATAGGAATTGTATGAACAGCGCAGAGTATGGCCGTGGTGTTTATGTATTGAGGTCGGATACCGAGTCCACTTTCCTTTGATTTCAAGAATAAGATTACAAGATTTCTTCTACTTCCCAGACAAATTACTTTTCTTGCCTTGATTTAAAGCCATGCTAACGATGAAAAGTGAGACTTGTCAACATTATTAATAAGATTAGGTTCACCCACCTTATACTGTTTAAGAGTGATTGAATGTCCTGTCCATTGAGGAAAAAAGGTTTTATTCTTGGCAGTTGAACGGAAATGAACATAAACACACTATCAGCCTTAAAATTGCGGCATTTTAGATTATATTATATACTTACACTAAATAATATTATAAATTATTAGCTACACAAACATAATACACGAAGAGTGGCAGCCACACCTACATAAGGTTGTGCGAAATAAGAGCAGGCAACCAACGTTGGGGATGGGTTTGAAGTAGCTTTTTATGGCGATAGTAGCCGCTTGCTGAATAAAGAAACATGGGTAGTTTTAAAGCTATCCTTGTCATTTGTCACCAAGTCATGGACCAAAGCTCTGACAAATCATGTTCAAATTTCATCTTCTCTGAGATATCTAGGTTTTCAAACTTCATTGCAACGGGATGTAAAATCTAGACTATCGCGTTCACAAACTTTTTTTGATCAGATCAAGGACAGTAACTCGTTTGAAAGTAATCTGCAATAAAGGAACCACGCATTAGATATTTTAAGAGCAAACTTTGGTCATATATTTTAAGGATTGCAATTCCTGGCTTTTCGGCGGCTCCGTGTATATAAGATCCCGAAATCTACAAGATAGGGCAACGGTCACTGCCCATGGGTTGTAGTTATTTTTCTAATGTTGATAATTTAATTCACAGTTTTCAGTCTATAAGGGAAGTAGCTTCTCGATCAGTCTTGCAAGACATATGTAAAGTCCGCAACGCATACTTTTAGTTTAGTGCTTTTAACCCAATTACGTCACGGTAAACATCTGTCCAAGTAACAATACACCAATTTAATGGAACTATTGTTTCTAACTGCAATGGTGACAAATTATAAGTATTTACACTGGAATTGTCTATTATTAGAGATAATTAAGCATCCAGGACAGCTATTCTCAAGGGTTCACCTTTGATCCTAGACTAGGACGTAGAAGAGTTAGATAAGCACTAGAATTGAGTTACCACCCTCCCCTCGGTATTCGTTGGTTGGCTCAGTGCCGACTGATTGTAACCAGGACGTCATGGCATGTCGATTCTGTTAACAAATTACCAATAAAAGGTGAAATCGGATATTAGTAGCTATGAAATATTAACTAATATTTTATGCCAAACTTTATATCAGGCTATAGAATTGGATAAAGCAATTTTCCTCTGTCCAAATTTTCCAATTATTGAACAACCATCCAGTGCCATAATCTCGTAGAGAGCTATAAATGATTAATATTAAGAAATGAATATAATTCTCTATATTCAGATATAAAACTCACTTGTTTCAGAAACAAGTAAGTTTATTATTGATTGGTCCGCCAAACATTTCAATCTGCGTAATTTAAATGATCTAAAAGACTGATTCCATTACTTTCCATGACACAGGATATGATTCACTTGTCTTGGATCTGTATTTACATGAATATTATGACATATATATATTTACAATAGTCAATATACTTCTTAACTTATTTAATGTCGTTAATGGTCGAGAAAGAACTCGGAATTTTCCGGTTAGCCTAATTGTTTGGATGGTACAAAAAACGTCCGGTACAATTTTTGCCTCTCAGCACAAAGCATGGCGTATACAAGTCCTTATTAACACGGAAGTTGTGTAATGGTAATCCTCATTTCATTTTTGTGATGAAATGATGTATTATGACAATAATGTATTTACAGCACACCTGGTATAAAAAATGGTGGTGTTAAAATTTGCATCTAAACAAACAACAAAATAATTACATTTAAACAGGAATTATGTTACCAAAACAAAACAATAATACCCCGTTATTGCGACGGTACCTTACACTCATAAACTTCATAAACAAATTGGTTGATGTTAAAAAGACGATCTTGCAATGCCAACATGACGGAAAGTCTGCAGACTAATTACAATATAAGATCATTCGTCCACGGTTGGTCTTCTCTACGTAAGGTATAAACTGCTCCTTCGACATTTATGTTCTCTTTGAAGTCCGATTTGAACCAGTGTGATGGGCTAAAACCATTATTGTGAATAATCATTTGAATACAAACGTCTTCAAAATTTTATTAAACAGTTCTGTTGTCTTAATATAAACGACATGAAACGAAATAGAGGTGAGCGTAGTACAAACGTTGCGGATTTATGAGATGAAATCAATTTACGAAACTATTACGCCATCATGAGCAAGGGCATTTTTCCGCTGTTTTGTCAATAGCAGGGCCCTACTTCAGCAGCAGCATTTCGCTCCTTTAGAAAAAAAACCCATCCACTTAGTGGACATGAGCGCTTAGTGGACTCGAGCTTTGAATCCGTATTGGCACTGGGTGTATTTGTGAGACTCAGACATTAAAGTGTTAATATAAGTTGTGGGGATTCATTTCAATTTCCTGGCTTGTACAAGTGCATTTCAAATCGCTGCGTATTGAATTCTCTTTAATATTATTTTATGGAAGTCTTTATCAAGCGAAAATAATACATTTTGTTCAAGAAGAATCAATTTTATATATAGGTTAGTTTGAATAGCATGGCGCGTGGTTAATACGTCATTAGATATTCAACTAATACGTCAAAAACGGCGATCAAATACCATTATATTAACTAATTAAACGGCCATGTGATCAGGTAGCGTCCCTTAGGGGGATCATTTGAAGGATGGCGAGGTCAGTGTTTGGCAATATCATCAAACAAGAAGATAGAACACTCGTTACAACAATAAATACACATCGTCGATAAGCTGACAAACATCAAAAGGTGAAGCCATGATAGAAAGCCACGGGTTAAAATGGCGAAGCCCTGCTATGTTGGTCAGGAAGTTTAAATATCTAAGGCTCTAGACTGTTACACAGTGTCTATAAGGTATCCATAGCAGGATATCAGTCGGATCGCGTTTTAAGTTGTCTTTCACAGATGTTTGTTCATCTTTTTCTGGCTATAACGTCGGTCATTTTGTCCATTACAATGTTACCGCCGTTAGTCATGTAACCAGGTTTGTTTACATTGGTAATGATACAGATGGAATTAAGGCGTCTTGGATGACATTTCCAGATAACATTCTACAAACAGGTATTACACTCCAGAAATATCCGATATTCCTAATTATAGTTCCATTGCAGTGAATTAAAGAAATATCATAACAGCATTATTAATTAACCTCTTCATTCCGTGGGGGTTTTCTTTAGCTACCAGACATATTTTTCATCGACTGCATGTTATATTTGCGGAAGAACTAATTATAACGTAATTATGTGACACACCCTTCATGCATATCTAAATATAACCTTGTATATTGTTGTTCGAATGGACTGTATTATGCACTGTATAACACCCTTGTATATTACACGCATTGCCTTAAAGTCCCAATAACACTCTTGTTGTAACTGAATAATATGTCCCAATCTTCGTTCTGGTCAACAAATCATATTATTTTAGAATATTCCAATTAAATGATGATATAAATTTCATCTTTACACACCTATTTTAAAAAATTGGAAAAATTCAACCAATTGTTTGAAAAGTCTAACGTAAACCTTTTCAAATGTGACTTGGATTTTAAAATATTTTCGAACCCTCTGGACAAGTAAAATAGGTTGTAATGGATAATTTACACAACAGGTAGGACACATAAACATCTAGTACTTAGAATAAGGGTATTATTTATTTTCTGGAGCTACGAAGCCAGCAAGAATGTTATTGTCCCTTTAATACACACTTTTATACACCGTCACATCGGTGCGGCACCCTTACTGCGCTGCTGAGACCAGAAACGAAACAAGGTCGCCGGCAAATATGAACACAACCCGAGAAAATGTCCCTCGAAATTACAAACTTGAAAACGTCGTGTTTTCACAGCTTTCCAGGTCAGATCGTATAACCTTGGCGTGTGTTTTAAACGTAACAAAAAGCCGTGACTCAATCATCATTTGCGACCATTCAGACCACAACTCGGTATCTGTCGTTTCCACCACTTCATTACCACGCTTATGGCGATCTTGGATAATGCCAAATTATAATAAAACAGTAGACTGGTGACATTGCAGATAGTTAAAGTACACTAAAAAAAATACACACACCCGTAGTTCCGGTCATATTTTGAAAATTCCTACATATCCTTTCAGTAGTATCAATAAGATATGCCAACTAGTGTGCCTTTTAAACTAGTGTAAACCAAGTGAACTGCGGTTGGTCTTAATGGCTGTCCTTCACGATTTGCAATAGAAAAAATTTAATTATTGGTCTATCTTACTATGGTTTTTGGAAGTAACCAGGTAGTTGATTATGACGTCAAGTAAAATGATCATATCTTTAAGCTAGGTGGGCGAAAGAATGATTTCGCTTGTCTTTCCAAATTACTATTAGACCTTTTATAAACGGTACGAACGATAGTACAATTTACCTATATTGTATAAAAAAATATGTTCATTTATCAGTCTACACGCAAACAATTTATTTATCATATTATTTATATATCGGGTAATTCATCAATGGTCAACATTGGTAAGTTAAAACACTTTTATCGTACAATACAGTACTAACTTAGAAGACTGCCGCTACACATTTTCTAATCCCTCTACCCCACATAATCTACGCATAGTTTGCATTGTATCTGTTTTGTTAAACACTCATTGTGTAAGATTTTGATAGAAAGGTGATCGTTCTTGGTAAAATGAAAGTTTAAACGTAGATAATGAAAGATGAATAAATAAAGCATGTCAGTCAAATTACTTCATTCTGCGCGAAGTTACGAATGCTTGAAAGTTTTGGCAAGAAATAACTTAAGTAGTCTCGATACCAAGTATTATTGCTACGATAATAAACGAAATCTCATTTTTGCACCTTAACTGTTACCGAATATATGGCAGACATAATTCTATCATGATCTCAGCCACCATGATGGTCTAGAATGTTGATTATGAGCTCGTATGAATTAATATCTTAATAATAATATTTGATTGACAGATTTAGCTCTTACATAAAAGATATTTAATAAATTTGATGCATACAAATGTAGGGCTTTAGATTATGTAAAACAAATAATATGGAGAACAAAAAAACTAAAAACTATTTTTGTCCTTTTGTATTTGTCAGTATTCATAATTAGCACGGTCAGTCATCCGTAGATGTAAACCCAGTTGAATTGAGGCGTAATTGGAGGAAATATAGCATCTTTTTGTTCTAGAAAACAAAACGAACCAAGATCAATTAGTGAGTTATGCTATAAAAGGCTGCATGCTTGGATGGAATCTACAAAACACATGGTCCAGATCAAAATCCAGATGGATTTCTTCTTGATAATTGCCTTAAAGAGATAGAATGTTTGCACTCATTGTAGAATTGAGTGGTCAAGGGTACGAGTCGGCAACAACTGACCATAGTTAGTATTTCATTAGTGTAATGTACTCAAGTGGAGATCGCATGTCATTATATGTCAAATTATTCGCCACTTTTCTCTCATTGCTATCGATTTGTTACGCCAAACCCACACGTTATGTCATTAAAGAATAGCTGTACGCTCCGTGAAGGAGAATGGGGGTTGAGTAAATCCAAGCAAATTCAATCCTTGTCGACAAATTGACACCAAATTAGGCGAATTAATTTTATCATTCAGATGGCACACATGTCTGGTAGCCATTAGGTGACAAGACGCGGTATAGGAATATTTAATATGTACCAATCAGAATATTTATACCCCATATTTATTATATTATGTCTACCCTTGTGCATTTTTGATCTTTTGTAGTGCGGGCGTTATCTAAAAATATATTTCTTTTGGCTTTCGACCGCCTAATTGCATAACAAATCGTTCTGTGGTTATATCCAAGTGAAAACTATTTATAGCTGTAAACAACATGACTTACAACTTTGGATGGGATATCAAACTCGATTTCAAATTTCCAAAATACTCGTCTTCATTAGTTCTGGTGGAGCCGAAAAGTAGGAGATTAAAACCCCATTATATTTCATCAACTTGTTTGTTTCACATTTCCACCCCGTTTGAGCTAACATTAATCATATAATATATTATTAGGGTTTCACACTGCGTAGCTTGTGTGAAACACTATTGTTTTTGTTCGGATTATTATTCTTATTATTATTATTTTTTTTTTTCCATTTTGATCATATCTCAGAAACTACTTGTCGGATTGATCCAATTTTTTCGGTTTTACTGGGAAAGTGGGTGTGACTTAGAGATTAAAGCTATTTCAAACGTTCTGCGACAATGCGAAATGTCCGAAATCACCGAAGTTGTCGTTTTTTTAAATAATGCCGTAATATTAACAACACTTGTTGGATTGTAACGTTTGATAGATTTTGGCATAGCCAGAGACAAGGCACATGGCCACGGTTCTTTAGAATTTTGAATTTCGACGAATCTTCGGAAATATTAGGCGCCAAAGTTTGGAAATTTAAATTTTGACAAAAAACTTTTTTATTAATGAATATTTTTTGATGGCCTTTTACCCACGGTTAAAGGGTCGTCTGATTTGGGCAAAAATGTTAACATTTTTTGTCCCGATATTTTTCCGTGGCCGCTATTGGCTAATTCAATTGATCGGTTATAGATACATTATTTATTACCCGATTTGTATAAAACAAAGTGCATATGCTTCGTGGCCCCAAGTGACATATTTTTTGTTACCGATGAAGTTGCCTGTTGGCACCGGAAGTGACTTTAATTTAGCAAAAACTACAATTTTGACAGTTCGGTACAACTTTTTGAAAGCAAATATCATTTTTTTCAAATCTTATGTGACTGAAAAGATGTGCCATGTAAAGGCGCACAAAACATCGGGCTCAGTTTTTTTAATTTCGATTTCGTTTTCAGGCAATTTGGATTAAAGGGTGAAAAAAGGTGTCAAAATAAGCTATTTACAACCCATCCTGCGTCACCATATTAAAACATATATCTTCGTAACATTCATAAACTCGTAGTAATAACCCATACGAAGAGAATGTATGTGAAAATTAATTTGTAATATGCGCAGTTGCCGAGAAATAGGCAATTTTGCATGAGTCACTTTTCACGTAATTTTGGCTGTAAAAGAATCAATAATTATTCGATTTTCAATTTTCTTTCGTCATTGGATGCCTAATGCCATAGTGGACTATGTCAAATCATTTTACGTCTTACGCTGCCACCGGAAATGACGTCATTTGCTCAAAACTTAAATTTTAGCCCTCAAAAACAATCTTTTATTCAAATGAGTCGTACTTGTTATCTGTTTCAAATTATGATATTTGATTCTATTGATCAAATAGAATGAACCCATACGATCATACAGATACCACAAAATGGTTTCCAACTTGTACGGTTGCAGAGAAATGGGCGATTTTTCTTAAGTCACTTTTCAAGGTTTTTGGTCTACAAAAGTGTCAGTTATTATTCGATTTTCATAAAATTTTCACCATATGATATCTTATATCATTTATGATTTCATAGAACTATTTTAACATTTTCAGTATTACCGGAAGTAATGTCATTTTGGCCAAAACTGTATTTTTAGCCTCCAAAACAGATATTTTTTTCAAATGAGTCTGATTTGTAATATATTTAAAATTATGATATTTGATTCCAATCAAAAAATAGATTGAACCCATACGATCATATAGATACCAAAAAATAGTTTTTATCATGTGCGGTTGCCGAGAAATAGACGATTTTCTACAAGTCACTTTTCAAGGTTTTTGGTCTATAAAAGTGGCAATTCTTATTCGATTTACATACAATCTTCGCCATGTGATGCCTTATGCCATTTCTAATTTCATAAAACTAATTGAACATTTTCATTATCACCGGAAGTAATGAAATTTCGCCAGGATCACTTACAAGTAACATATCTATAAAATGAATTGATATTGCTGGATTTGGTTGATTCTTCGTCCATTTTATTTGATGTTTGCAATGCCTATGTGGAAACCTGTTTAATGGTTTCATTGGTATCGGAAGTGACATATGTTCAAGGGCAACGTGGCACCGAAAGTAACGTGGCACCAGTGAAACCCGTCATTCCTGCATGCAGGTCTAGTTATAAATCGTATTTATCGACAGCATGCAATTTCAGTTGATTTAACATGAAGCAGAAAAACCCGAAGAAGTGACTTATTGAGAAGGTTGCAATGTATGGGGGTTTAATTAAGGAAATTCGGATTACTTCAGTTCTTTTGAAATGTAGTTCGAGATTAATTTCCGAACAGTTAATTCTATTTCAAGAAAAAATTGTATCAAGGAATGTATTCAACAGATGTGGTGGATTTTCCCTTTGATTCTTTCGTGGATTACTGATGAGACGAAAATGACTTGTTCTGTTAAAAGGCCAGGCAAACCGTATTGAGAACACATTTTTTCTTTAGCTTACTGTTTACAGATTTTAATTCAAATTAAGGACCATGTTGTCGAAAGTCATGTTTACTAAGATAACACAAATAAAATCAAATATACCCTTGTTAACAACTGAAATACACTGGTGTGTGCTTCTTCCTTCTATAGTAGACGATACCAGTTCATTTTTTTAAAAAAAAACTCATCTGTACCTTTTACCTTTTGAATCAATAAACAAAAAGTACCCCCCACTTACAGTTAAAATACAAATTCTGAAAGTTATCTGATGCAGACTAAAATATCCAATTTCCAATAAACCTCAACACCGGCAGTTATTTACGCAATTACTAGGCCAAAACATATTGTTCCCTTTCCTATGCCACCAGTCATAAAATGGCTCTTCTTTGCTCATGATTTTTAAAACGACGCAACATGCATGTGCCACTTCAGTACTGTTTTTTAAATTCTTTTTTTTAAAGGAATTTGTTCTCCGCAAACAAGTAATAGTTTTACGATGTGTTGACAATTTTCGCACTCTACTCGAGGGAACAACAGCCCCGAGAAGAGTTTACAAATCCTGGCCTAAAGTATTGCCACTGTAATGATGACTAATGAAACCCTTGCCACCTCGGGTAATTCTGGGGGCTTAAATCTCGTATTATTAAACGGAAGCCCGTGGCGTCAGGTCACCATGTTCTTATAAGATAGTAATGGTAGTTACACACGTAGAAGTTTGCGTAAACCACAGATTGTGTTGTAAAAGCAAAAGCAGGTTTCGTAATTGTAGTAGAGACAAATATTATTTCATCAACAAGTGGCATAACGTGTTATATCAAATTTGATTATTCCCTGGCGGGTTCAGATTTTGTACAACATTAAAATTATTCTTTTCGTGTTATTAATTGCATTCTTAATGTGCGGATCAATATCCCAAGAGGAAAGTCGTGGCCGGAAGAAAATCCTTTCTTTTAAATGTACAGACATCTATAGTATATATATCAGTCATATTTTCATATCTTCTAAGTTTTTGATCAATACGTTGTTCAGCGTTGGATCCAATTGGTTTGAAGCACAGCCAAGGGTTTTGAGCGTGTTTGGGTTGTCTCCCAGTGGACCCGTTATACAAGAATGTTCCAACCATCAAAAAGATCAGACATCGATGAGTAATACAATGTTCCATTATAGTCAGAACTATCCATGAGGGACATAACTTGCTCTCTTTACCTATTAATGATGATTCTAGTACATTATTTCTGGCTAAGATTAAGTTCATGAAGTGCATAAGTGGATAAAAAGGACATTTTTTCTCAATGGCTTCTTTATTATAAATTACTAGAAGTATCCACCCCTTAATTGCTGTCAGATTTTCGTCGACCGATTGTTTCTTGTTATGAAGATAATCGCATTTCATATCCACTTCCGTTTGATAATATGGCACTCGTATGTGGATATATTATGGCCTAGTTCCTGTATCTGTCCTAACCGTTGTCAATGGAATATTTAAACATAATGTATGCGAGAGCTAAATCTGCCTATTGCAGGTCTTTCTTTAAGTCTGAAATATGATCTAACTTATTATATAATAAGACACTAATTAACTTATCCAGACCATAGTCAACTCTCAATGTCAACGCTAGCCTGTGATATCTATTGGATTAAGATCCGATTTACTGGTCAACTTCATTCATGATTTAAACATGAAATGGATATGCAAGACTATGTTTTTATCGTACGGACTTTAGTAATGATGCCGAATGTTCAATCGCTATTTGGGGGGTCACGGTGTCTAAGTGGACAGGGCGCTGGTTCGCTAGCCTGGAGGTCGGGTGTTCGATCCCTGCATTGGCAGAGAAAGTTCATCTCGATTTTCCGGCGTGATTTACCCCTGTCAGTGATGCAGTACAGGACAGCTGCCTAGTCGCTCGGATGGGACGAAAAACCGAGGTCTCGTGTATACATTAGAGTGCACGTAAAAGATCCCTTGGCAGGTGGAATTCGATATAAGAGAAGGACGTAGCCCGGGCAAAATTTCCCTCATAGCACACTGTATGGCGTATGCCTGTCTTCCATTAGCCCAGTTTAGGTGCAAAAGAGTAGGACGTTAAACCCCATTTCATTTCATTTCAATCGCTATTTGACTTACATTTTCAGCAAATCCCCTTTACATTATTTAGTTTTTAACTTTATGTAATCTCCCATAATGTATCTTTAAGTAGGTTAGTTGTTTGGGTTTTCCGGGCTAATATTCATGGATATACGGTTGTAGGACACGTTTACATCTACAAGAACCAAGGGCATAATTACCACTGACATACACGAAACTACTTCATACACCGAGTGCCAGGAGCAATGTCATCAATCTACACTCGTACTACCACTATCCTGCTTACAAAGAACATTTCAATCTCAGACTACTCATGGCAGAAGAGCAATAATTAATGTTAATTTGTCTTGTGTTGATTACAAATTTTACACGATACACCAGTGCTACCAAACATCCTTTTTTGAATAAATAGTTCGATATGAATGTAATGACCCCTTTTCAATTTTAATTCGGCGATTGCCCTTGCTTGTAAAATGAACGTATTTTACTATGAATTGAAAGCTCTGGGAACAAAGACCAACCATCCGTCATTCACTGGATTACTTTTTAAAAAAATATCTGAGAAACGTTATACACCTCTACTTATAACTTTGTAAGGCAACCGACCACATGGATCAATATTCACATCCTATCAAGATAATTAGATTTGTATTACTTCCATACTAACACCCAAAAAGTCAACAAATGTGGTTATCATTTTTATCAAATGTGAAAAATTTAAGAGTAAAATCTACCGAGATATCTAGTGGTTTTGTTTATAATCCTATACAAATCTAAACTCTACAGTCACTTAAAATGATTTATATCCGATTAAGTAAACAAAAAATATAGCAAATGATTATCCAGCTGTCATACGTGTTCGCATAGAATAGCTAATAAATATGAAGAAATTTGACGACTCGCTTCTAAGCGTTTTTTTTCTTTACTCTTTTCAGTGTAGCAAGTTCAGATGTCGACTTGTGATAGTTAATATTTCATAATCAAAATTTCACTCAGGAGTTACTGTTTAGAAATGTCTCTGGAGACTTACAGATTTTATATATTATACATTTAGAAAATTGTTGTTCGCATCATGAAAACATGGCCTTTTTTTATATGGATAAGGATCTATGATACTTAGACGGGAATTATGCAAGCTCCTATGAATCAAACATCAATTTATTTTAGATGGTCTACTTCAATGCATTAAAAATGAGCAGTTGGTTGTGAACTATATCGTATTCGGAGCGATGTAAAGAGGTAGCGGTGGCAAGGAAACAATGGGTTAGTACTGCATGGTATCCTGAATCATATAGATCCTTGAAAACCGTTAATTGACGAGGATACACATTAGCGATAAAATATGCACGACAATTCGAATTCGAAGGAAAACCATTGTCGGACGAAATTACCCTTCTCTTCCCGCATTTCGTAATAACATACAGGAAATGGTCAAACTCAAAGTGACCTCCATATTGTTTTATATCAGCTTCCATTCTCTTGTAATTAAAGACGTTAACTAGTAGACCTGGTGGTTAAGTTAAATGTCAAATAGCCGTTCGATTGTTATTTGTCATCTGAATAAAACTTATTTTATTTATGAGCCAATATTTAATCTTTGTCACATTATCCTTAAATCCTAGTTAATCTTTTCAATTCTTCTGTGTAAATCCTTTCCTTGAGGTAATTGAGATATATACCCTTGACTGGTGAATAAAATCGAAATTATAACCTTGCAACCTTCAGATTCAATACTTTAAAAAAGAAAGATTGAATGATTTAACAATTATAAATGGACAAGTTTTTGTGATGTGCGTTGTTAATATCAAAATATATGATAACTACAAGATTATTTATTATGGGTTATGATGCAGTTGAGATACACAAAACATGTAAACAACAGTTTTTGTGATGTGCGTTGTTAATATCAAAATATATGATGATAACTACAAGATTATTTATTATGGGTTATGATGCAGTTTAGATACACAAAACATGTAAACAACAGGGCTTTGAAGCATTCTTACTGCGTAAAGACGGTGGCTTGTTGAACCTTTGTGTCGATTAGGGTTGTTCTCTATTCGTTTCGTTCTCTGTAGAAAACCAAATGGTTGGACTAATTACCAGCAGATTATTTACAATGCCCAGTATTAAAATCAGTACCTGATAAAAATTTGCGTGTAGACAACTTTCAGAGAAAGGAAGAATATGACCAATTAGTTTAGTTGCAATTTCATATTTTTAACGATACATTATGGGAGATTAGATAACGAGTTGGCAATTCTCACTACAATAGTTAGAAACTAGCTAATGTAAACACAGTTTACTAAAAATTCAAGTCAAATTAATTCACTATTAACTTAGAACTAAGCGAATAAAATTTCCGCTTAGCCTCGGTCATCATTACTAAAGTCGGTAAAACAAAACCAGTAGTCTCGGTTATCCACTTTTATTGGTAAATCAGGAAGGAAAATATTTCAGCGAATCGAACTACAATCCAACAAAAATCTCATGCTAGCCTCTACATTGAAAGTTGATTATGGTCTGAATAGGTTAATTAATGTCTAATTAATAGCATATTCCTGAAGCAATGGCCCGAGAAATCCCTCTCTGGCCATTGCTGGAATAGCGTCCGTTTCTTGAACTTATGCGGGGGTGTGTCTATTATTTCCGTTCAATGAAAGCTATCACTTAAGTAAAGCAACATGACAGTCCTTCGTTTAATCTGGGTCTCCCCTAAAACTTTGGTCAGTGATTTAAAAACGGTGAAAGTGTGTTCGTTTCCAAACAGTATTGTTTACATTTCATTCGAGTTGATAGCCCCGTTTTTCACACAATTAGTTTTACTGCAGTATTCTACTATGCACGGGTTAATTAGGCATAATAAAATCGTGAGCCATGACGTAACGTTATATAAACATATAGGGCAGCTAGTGATTGGTTGGTAGACGGACTACTGACCAATTAAAATTTAAAACAACATTATCCACTCATAATAGCAGTGTGTAGTGGGATTACCTCTAATCAAACGAAACGCTGCGCGGAGTATGAATTAATAGTTTTTATAACTTTTCAGGCTTAAAGAAAGACCTACAATAGGCCGATTTTGCTCTTGCATAATGCGTGTTTAAGTTATTTTTTAAAAATGTATTAAAATAAAGCGCTGATTTATAAAATGTATTAAAATAAAGCACTAAAATAGATTGTATCTATAAACAGCCCTAGCTTGTTAAAGAATAATGCTATTAATACTGTAATTCACTATTGCCAGTTGAGAAATTGGCAAAAATATCATATTCAAATTCAAACGTTTGAAGATAGCCATCCCATGGGGGTGAATGGAAAACAAGGGAGGTAATTGTGTTATTTCCTGTGTCACTGATTTTATACCTGTGAAATTATGCCCACGATCCTATAATAGTGAGTTGACAACCTTTTGAGCAAAAGAAATAGAAAAAATTATTTTTTGGCTTTCTTCGAAAATATAAAATCCCCGCTTTAAATTGAAATTCCTATTTGTCAATATGTTTTCAGCTGTTCTTATCATATATATGAATTTGACATTTATTATTTAAGTGTCATGAATATTTATTCGCCTACGTTGTAGCAAGTGTTAAAGATATTTTTAATCACACCCGAATAAAACCTGTATCAAAACCCACTTTACGTCACTTAATAGTTGTAACACCCAATATACCATACGTGGTTTGTTTTTACTCCTGAGTTCGGCAGCAGGATACTTCATTTACTTGTATAACACTTTGATAATTCCCTCGACGTCACTAGCAGCCTCTCGCTACTGCGAATTGATTATCCAGTCTTTTATTCTAATAGGTTTGCATTTAAGATCACATTGTTCTGGAAAGTCCGGGGTAATATTTGTTGGCTTGTTGCTTCTGGGCTATCGTCCTGAAATTGATGGCTGAATAAAGTTTGCCACCAAGGATCTGGATGTGTGGCTTTGTAAATTGCTTTCTTCTTAGGTTAAGCGAGAATTTCTATTCCGCTGGGTAGCTAATATGACAGAGCAGTTTTAAATATGTCATGATGATTTATTTTTGACATTACTATCGAGATTTTACCAACAACAATATAGGTTATTAGAGAGGAAAATGCATAAAGAATGGAACGGGGTTTTAAGTTCCAACAAAACAGTTTCTGTGCTTTAAATGTACAATGCAATGTGGTAGTATTTGGCACAGGCAGTTAGAATTCCAACTGTTAAGGAATGTATTGAGTGCTATGTGTAAAAGGGTGGACCTCGACGCAAGAAAAAATAGGCAGACTTTTCGATTTTATTCAAGGCATTTTAACTCGGGCACTTGCTGCAATAGAAATACCGACCATAATTTATCGATGTAAAAATGGGCAAAACTGGCCAAATTCCACAATCGCCATCAGTTTTGGCTGGACAATGTCACAGTCATTTCGAAAACAACAGGTATTGGAGGCCTTAATATTGCTTTTGGTGATGAATACCACGAGGAATGCTGCAAATTACTATCCCCCGACTGATATTGAAAAAGGTTGTAAAGCTTTTTGACACTTGGAAGTAAAGGAGTGGGGGGGGGTCTAGAAAGTCTCTCTTTTTTTTTTAGCATTTGCGCGCCTTCGTAATGTTCGTTGTGTATCCCACCTGGTGTATATAGGAGTGCGGGGTAGGCGAACAATTCCATTGCTAGGTGCCTTTTAAAAAATGTTACATGTGCAACCTCACTGTTGATTGGTTATATTGCAGCTAGATTATTGAACGACTACACACAATTTTGACCAGTCATTTGTCCTGACTTCGTATGCCCACAAAATAGTTGTTGTGCGTTCTAGAGTTTTTTGTTGAAAGAACTGTCACCGGATGGATCTGCTGTAATGAATCGTCTACTATTTTTTCCCGTCAGACCACGTAAAAGACAAACGTCCGGACCGTCTAGACCTTAGTACAGGCCCATCCAGCTCAATGGCTTTATAACATTTTGCAAAATCTGTGAAAATTGCGCCATTCCGCGTGGCATTTTACACCGAGCTCGAAACCACGACCGTCTTCCTAAGTTTAGCCACCTTACAATATATTTCAGGGATTACGGTTGACAGTTCATCAGTGGATATCTGACAAATAAAATCCATTTGTGTCTCATCAATTGAAAACTGAGAGTGGCCCCAATCGCTACGCTGCAGTCGAACGCTAGCGAGTCCAGATCACCTTTAGTTGATATTGGATAAATGTCATCGTTGGGTCTAAGGTAGGAGTATAATTAATCCCTATTTAGAAACCTAAATCCTCAATTGGAACTCCTGCTATATTAACACAGGAGAGTCAAGTCAAAATGGATGCAGATACCTCGAAAACGTATATGTTGACACCAAACTTGATCCTTGTGTGAATTTTCCTGCCCCAACTGGTGCTATCTTGAATGACCCACGATCTTGACTCATCGGTACTATTATTGTACATTTTCACCCGAAAAGGTTTTATTGAAATTTGCCTTTTTAAGTATTATAACTAGTGTTCTCGTGATAATTAACTAATCATTATAGCAATTAGAATTGTTTAAGTTGTTGGGGATTGACCACTTTACGTAATAGTAGTGGGGCAACTGGTAGGTTTGTTAATAAGTTGGTAACTGTTTCTATCGATTTGGGAACTTAACAACTCAAAGTTATATAAACCCAAGAAACATTCAATTCTTTACATACTTTAATTATAGAGGCCGATTATTAGACAGAAAACGCCCGTATATTAGTATCACTCACAACACAAATTGGCGTGGAAACAGATTCCGTATATTTTGACATAAAACTCGGCCATTTTATGATAATCGGGTGGATATTGGGATTTGCAAGCCAAATGTGACACAGTTTGAGTCGGATTTCGGACTGGGACTATTTTGGTGATAATCTAGACCGACTGTAGTAATCTATTGCAGTAACTGCTCACACTGGTCTAAAAGGATAAAGATCCCTTCGACCTAAGCCTAATACATTCTGTTAGAGACTATCGCAGCCCATGCACTACACATTAAAGATGCATAATGTAAGATGTAAAATTTAATACAAATCTTGACAGTTTTGAATACACTAGGTCGAAAGTACACTATCAAAAATAAATATTGAAACTTTCAGTCAAATCACTTTAATCTGAGGCAATCTATGGGTCTTTAAAGTTTTGACAAGAAATAGGCGACTGGCAAGTACCATTTCCGTCATAATTAACGGAACTCTAGATTGTCAGTCTTTTTATTGAGTAGCGTTCATCTTAAAGTTAACCTATTAAATGGGGGCGGGCGGGTGGGGACGGCGTGATGTCTCATCCATTCAATATCTAAGCCATGTTAGGATCTAATAAGTGGTGGATTCTGAACTTATGTGACTAAATCACATTTGAAGCCAGTAAAAAAATGACCTGCTGCAGGCAGATTTAGCTCTTACAAAATGCATCTTTACAACAAGACATATCAAGAACATAAACGATATTGCGAAATATAAAATATCATAGCTATTTCTATTATCAATCTTCAGATTTTACTGTGGGTGTTATAATTTGGGTCGCAACAGCCTGGCCAATGGCTTCCCATATTATTCAGAGACAATTGCGATATATAGTCGACGTCTCCAGACAAGTCACGATTAAATTTCAAATCCAGTGATTTCAGATGGGTCGACTTTCAAATAATTGGACATTAGAACATACTCAACAAATCAAGCCCTTTTATTATTGCTTGTAAATCCCATTTGCGAATTTAAAGGAAGAAAAGAATCAGTATATAGCCAATAACAGCAGTATAAAACATCTCAATTTTCCAACGTGCAAAGATTGGCACTATTTGTGGATGTGAAGACTTCTCACTGGGGATTTTAGCCTCTATCAATGCGGATTTTTATGGACAAACCATGTCAGAAGATTTCCATTGTCTTAATGCTCGAGACTAAAGGTATTGCCTATCAGGAGTAATAAATATCAGGTAATTTGATTATCAAGTCGCTTCTATCACCTGAACCGCCTGAGTGATGAAGTTATTTTGACGTTTTTGCCTGAACTCGCAGTCTCCCGATCTTTTATGCTACTTCTTTTCTTGAAGGAATAGTACATGTAACATTCATATCGCATATCCCATGTGTACGTTCTGAAATCATTTGCAGTAAATAATTTAACAGGAGACGCAGTTGTTATCTATGGAACGAAATATATTCCTAGTTCAAAGTGGCGACATGCCTGCGCGATCACTTGATGTATATTATGTGATGCATTTTTAGTATTTCTTATGTAATAATAAAAGAGTATATCATACTCCTACATGATTGTAAAATTGATATATTAAACTTCTAGTAATACTAAAAATAACCGATGATTGTGTTAAAGTAATTCAAGACAAAAGACATTACATTGGTTCTGTTTATTTTCAAAGCAGACAAAAATAGAACATTTTCCAGAATATATCCATCTTATTGTAGATTTTCAAACGAGTGTTTGGTGAAGGCGATGCAATGACGTGCTTTGAGTTATTGCATCCGATGAAAAAAAAAGCACGTGGGTTCAATGTAGTTTTTAATGCTATCATGGTCCAAAATTTCACAACGCCGTGAGATTGAACTCCTTTTAGCGATATTATATATTGAGTCTGTGTTTCTCATGCAAAATCAGCGATTGCTAAACGAAAATGCGTATTATGATCCTAGCTTTTGTTTACCGCTGAATTATATATAATTAGCTTATTTCGAAAATATTTGACCCCACGTTTTAGTCGGGTGATTTTAGAGTATCCGGAATTTGACAACAAAGGAGAAAACTAGACTAGTCTGACGAAATGAGAAGGAGCGAATTTGGCCAAATCAGAGATTCATACATATAGCAGATACATGTCTCTGGACTAAAAGAGTCGTGGTTATTGTGTTAAATACTTGGAACATAACGATCACTCTTCAAATACTGCTTACATGGAATAATTTCTCTTTAGGAGACACGAAGGCGTCAGATACATCATTTATTTGTCATGAAATATGATGCTAAATTGTTATAATGTGCTGAATTTTTTGAATATTTAATTTTTAGTCTAGTTACCTATTGCTTTTCAAAATTCTGTAGGTGTAGTTTTGATATATGTTTGTAGGGTCATCACGACAGTCGTAACTACAAAAGAACAATTAAGTCGAACTTTTGATTTTCTATATACAACTTGGGTCGTTTGGTTGATTAATTTCCATATGCATAGAAATCCGCTAACATCTATATATATATTATATATACTTCTTTTCAAACAGTTGGTTTACTATGGGATGATCAATATGATAATTATATACACGAATTTATTCTCGCTTAACTTTGACAACGACCGACTACAAATCAAACCTGGAAGTAATAAAATATTCCAAACACCCTATTAGACCAGGAACCCAGAGGGTCGAACCTAGACGAAAGAGGTACCAATATCTGACCATATATATAGGCATCCACATACTAACCTGGGATGCACAGAAGTGGGCGTCTGCCGGGGCCCAGTCCATGGGTGTGACCCTGGTGACCCCTATAATGACCCCAAAAATGGGTTAAACTCATACATTCGAGGTACCGGTCAAAACCAATTTTAAATGTAAGAAAACACTCTGCTGAGTACGAAATTGCCCGTAACAGACTATTTTGGCCCTGGGGTGACCCAAACTGACACCCCAAATATGAACCCCAGAGTGCTTGAAAAAAAAATTATATTCATACATTGGAGGTACCAGTTGAAACCAATTACAAATGGAAGAGTATATCCCACTGAGTACGAAATTACCCATAACAGACGATTAGATCCCTGGGATGCCCCAGACTGACACCACAAAGCCGAAGGGAGTGGGGTGGGGCAAAAATAGAGTTTGCTCATACATTCGAGGTACTAGTCAAGACCAATTTTAAATGGAAGGGTACATCCCACTGAATGCGACATTGCTCATAACAGACGATTTTGGTCTTGGGACTGTCCAAACTGACACCCCAAATATGAACCCCCATCCTCCCTGGGCGGCTTAAAAAAAGGGTTATATTCATACATTCGAGTTATTAGTAGACACTAATGTTAAATGAAAGAGTATATGCCGCTGATTACGGAATTGTCCATAGCAAACGATAAGGCCCATGGAATGGCCCAAAGACGATGGGGCCATAATTTGCGGTACCGGTCAAAACCAACTCTAAATGAAAGAGTACGAAGTTGCCCATACCAGACGCTTGTGGCCCTTGGACGGCCCAAATTGACATCCTATATATGGACCGCAGAGCCGAAGGGTCAAAAATAGGTATACTCATATATTCCAGTCTCACTGAGTTTGAAATTGTCCATAACAGTTGGTTTCGGCCCTGCAGGCCAAGCTGACATCATAATATCGACCTCGAGGCTCGAGAAAAATTTATATTCACACATTCGAGGTATCAGTTCAATTTAATTTCAAATGAAATGACCCATAAAAGATGATGGTTCAAACTGACAAAATGCATAAAATGGTATTGTGAGGCCAGATTGAAACAGACTTTTGTCACCAACAAGTACAATCATGGACATAAGAACTGCGCCTGTAGTGTTAATATTGTTTTCATACCAAACCATCAGGAATCATCAGAAATGGACAAAACTGGCTATAGGGCAGCTATCAAATACCTACCACTGAAAGGACTAACCATTTCAGCTATGTGAAAAAAAACTTTTTTTTTTTTGGGGGGGGGGGGGGGGTAAAAAATAAAAAAAATTCTTCCTGGCCGGCATCCAGGCCTTGCAGCATCGTTGGCAATAGCGTAGAAAAGTTTATGGGACCAGCGGCTTTGTACAATTTTTTCAAAAAATGGCCCGGAACATTTCATGCAGTCCTCGGCAAATCAAAGTGGAGGGGGAGGGGGGGCAAAACTAAATTTTTTTCAAACCTAGGGGGAAAAATTTAGGATGTCAGTAAGCGACGTTTCTACGAGGATACTCTCGTCGTTATCAAGCAAACGATGCAGATATGTTCGTTCGTTCCTTGGGTTTTACATCTACTTCCATCTGGAAAGTGGGCGGGCGGGGGGGGGGGGGCAAGATTTGTAAGAATAACTTTTTTCAAGCCTAGGGATGTAAAATTTAGAGTGTCAGTTTAGGCCAAAACCGTCTATATACATGTACAAGGTACTAAACGATGTTTCCACGAGGATACTCTCGACGTTATCAAGCAAATGATACAAATATGTTCGCTCGTTACTGGGGTTTTACGTCCACTCCTACCTAGGGTGATAACACAGACAATGCAAATATATAAATAGTACACAAATATACAAAGAACATGCAACATAAACACAAAAATAAAATACAATACAAACGCAAGACCTTCTATTTGGGGGTCATTTATAACTGAACTATCACAGCGGAAACTCTTTCGGGCATTAAAAGGCAGTGGGCTGGCAACCTATTGATTGATCAAGATCAATGTACTTAAAACTATTAAAGGGAAACCAATTAACCTGGACCATATATAACAGATAATTTAAAAACAATGTGGGGTGTAAATCTGTTATGAGCCATTTTGTACCCAGAGCGGTCTATACTTTCATTTAAAATTAGTTTCAACTGGTACCTCGATTGTATGAATATAACCATTTTTAAGCCACAAGGGTCATAACTATGGCGTCAGTTTGGACCGTTTCAGGGTCACAAGCGTCTGTTATGGACAATTCCGTACTCAGTCACATGTAATCTTCTGTTATGGACAATTCCTTACTCAGCGGGATATATTCTTTCATTTAGAATTAGTTTTAACTGGTACCGTGAATGTATGAGTATAACCCTTTTTTAAACTCAGGGGTCATGTTTTGGGTGTCAGTTTGGGCAGCCCAGGGCTGAAATCTTCTCTTATGAGCAAGAGAATTAGTTTTGAGCGGTACCACCCCTTTTCGGCTTTGGTGTGTTGGTCTGGGCCATCCCAAGGGTCCAATCGTCTGTTATGGGTAGTTTTGTACTCAGTGGGATATACTCTCCCATTTGAAATTAGTTTCTACTGGTAACTCGCATGTATGAATATGACCCTTTTTTAAGCCCCTGGGATGGGGTGCCACATTGGGAAGTCCCAGGGCTGAAATCTTCTGTTATGAGCAATTGTGTACTCAGTGAGAAGTACTCTTTCATTTTAAATTGGTTTTGACTGGTACCTCGAATGTATGAGCAAACCCTATTTTTGCCCCACCCCACCCCTTCGGCTTTGGGTGTCCGTCTGGGCCACCCCAGGGGTCTAATCGTCTGTTATGGGTAATTTCGTACTCAGTGGCATATACTCTTTCATGTGTAATTGGTTTTGACCGGTACCTCGAATGTATGAGTTTAACCCATTTTTGGGGTCATTATAGGGGTCACACCCATGGACTGGGCCCCGGCAGACGCCCACTTCTGTGCATCCCAGGTTAATATGTAGATGCCTATATGGTCAGATATTGGTACCTCGTTCGTCTAGGTTCGACCCTCAGGGCTCCCGGTCTATATCTAAATAAAACTTGGGATACAATCGATTATTTGTACATATATCGGCGCCATTGCAAATAATTGATCATAAGTTGTAACTAATGTTCTTTCGGGGAAATAAAAATGTAGACATTTCCTGCTAGCGGGAATTCTTAAAAAATCAATGCCCAAACATACAATGTATGATCTGAGTAATTACTTAAGTACAATATTAGTTAATTACATATTGGAAATTTTTTTAACACACCCGAACTAAATTGAACTAAGGTTACAGGTTAGTATACGTACATTATTTAATTGCAATGGTCTATTGATGAGAAGGATAAATGTTTTAATGAAATCTAAACACTTTCTGTGTTTAGTTTGGTATGTATCAAAATATTGTATCTATAATGTTTAGTTATTATCTTGGGAGTAATGTTATATGAATAATGGTTCAGCATACAGAAGGGTTCATTCCTATAGGTAGTTATTAATTAACATAGTACTGGACAAATAATCCTTTATTGATTAACAAGGGTCCATGAAGCCATAATTTATATAGGAATAGTTGTAATTTTCCGATAGTGCGTTATGCCTCAATCCCTTGAAATATGGGAATATGTGTGTACAGTCATGGGCAGCAGTCCATTATGTCAAGATTGACTATCCCATTCTAGATAAAATTATAGTATTTTTTAGAATTTTCCATATGTTTGGAACTTAGATAAGTATTAAACTGCATAATATATATTTTTCAGGTAGCTCAAAACTTTTATTGTGACCAAGTGTTGCCACCCATTACGCCATTTAAAGGGGAATGATTAAGTCAGTGTCAGAATTTTTTGTTACCCGCTTCTAACTCATTCTTATCTTGACAACATTCTGGGGATTTTGCAGACATAACAAAGTCTACCAATGTCCGTATGCAACTTGGTGTACAGTTTTATTGCATTAGTACATTGACATTATCTGCTTTCATTAGAACAAAAATAAAAATTTATTGGTCAAGACTTGGAATTCAATAATTCTACTTCTAATTCAAACTTGGTATATGTTCATTACGTGAATGTATTTTCAGGAAAGAACAGATAAGGAAATTGATTGGTCAATGCTTTGGGACATAATAACTTTGATTCTAATTAAGTGAGAGTGATGATATAATGTGTATTGATTGACCACATCCAAGCCATGACTAAGTTCAATTATAAGACTAAATGTTGAATTAATTAATAAGTGCCATCAGTCTCAATGTTTGAGGGGGGGGGCTGAATGGTTAGCACTTGGGTGTTCTATCACGTAGCCTGCCATTAAGTCAACTGACGTGGTTTCGAATCCCCAGTTGTACGTGACAAGGAGTGGGGTCGTCTGTCCAATTTCGTGGGTTTCCCAGATTTCTTCCCACTGCTAAAGACCCCTACGCGCAAGCGAATTATTGAAATAAACTAGTTTGTGTCGAGTGGACGTTTACCCCCCCCCCCCTCTCTCTCTCTTGGTATGTTGTATATTTACTGTGTGTGTTGTATGAATGTACATAAGTATCACCATACAATATAACGCTCTTGGCTGTAACGTACCCTGAAACATCAGTTTATTCATTCTGTGTGGTTGTAACAGTGAGGCCCCATTTCATTTCAATTGTAAATAATGCATACCGCCTACATTCATTTGTTATCTTTGTTAGTTACACCTACTCATTGGTATAATTTTCTATAATCAATGTCCCATACGTCATGGGGATTGGGATCATCCTTTTGAAACAAACCGTTATTCAGAACAGAAAGAATTAACGAAAGTTACGAAACAAAGGCTTTAATCGACGAAATTCTTCTTATAAATAACATTTTTCACAGATGGTTAATCAAAGCCAGCTATTGATTGGTAATCAAAAATTAATAGATTTGGGAGATGTCTTGAAATTCCGCTTTGTGTTGCATGCCCCTTGGCTGATGATCAAATATTCTCAAAAAATACGATAGATTTGGATTAATGAACTGAACAGCACTTAAAAGAAGAGCCGCATTCCACGTATTCAACTGGGCGGCGTATCATCAAGCAGGGGGTGTGGTAGAGAAAAACGATATAGTTCAGGCAGACGAGCGAGCAACCACGCATCAAGCGCCAATGGCTAAACTCACCCCACCCCCGCCCTGGAATGTGTCAATGATACATTTAGGTAACTTCAAAGGCTAAATATGGACACACATTTCAATTGCTTTCACAATACCGTGTTGCAAAGAAACAATCTATTTCTGAAACTATACAGCACATCCGGCGTTCTATTCTGTTTATAGTGGTTCGGGAAATTCCACTTTCATTATCTTTCTTATCGAATTCATTAATAGGTTGACGTCAGTTTTATTAAAGGCGTTCTGGTTTTGATGCTAGAAATAAAATGGATGTTATTGAGTCTGGGTGAGATTCTTAATATTGTCGTAGATAACGACCATCTTGGTGTAGACGACATTCTCTTGCTTCGGCCTATGGTTTACATTTCGATTGCAATGAATTCACGCGACTAGTTATACGAGCCGTTTACGACTCTAGAAAACTTATCACATTTTCTAGCCTAGATTCCCGTGAGATGAGGGACAGCGTTAAAGGATAATATAACATTCTGGAGGTGAATTAGCCACAATTCCCTAGGTATTTACAACCCGATATACAGTAGGCGAACCTCACTGGCAAGCATTAACATTAATGTTCAAATAGTCTTTGAATTAAATGAAAATAAATACGCGAGTCAGAATAGAATCTACTAAACATCTGATTAAGTTGCTTGATCTGATTGACCAATCCACCTTATTCGCAGTGGCACTCAACAGAAAAAAGGAATTCCATGCAAAAGATTATTCGGTAATCGCTTTATCTTCTATCGCATTACTCAACATCAGCAAAATGTTATGGTGATTACACAATCTGCCCATTATGTGCACACGTAAATCATAGAGAACGTAATCATATGAAAATTGAAGGTCCCCTTTCTTGGTCACTAACATTGATGAACTATTTCCCAATGGCAAAAATAGATTATCTAATCGACCCTCTATTCTTTTGTCCTGGCATTATGGTATTTGGAAAATCAACAAAAACTCGTGGATTCAAATGTCCTATTATTACTTACATTGTCCATTAGTATCACAATCTGATATAAACACAGATCTATATTTCATATCGGTTTTTTACATGACGATTTGACCAGTTTTAGTGAAAGGCGGCGTCAGGTGCCATAGCAGACATCGCAGTAACAAACAGTTTAATTATTTAATCCGGTGGTTCTCAACCTTTTTTGCCAACGTCACGTCTTGGGACACATGAAAACATACCGACACCCCCGACTAAATTTGTGTGAAAAATAGTTGAATTTTGCAAAATAAAGTCACCAAGAAGGCATACAGCAGTAGAAACAGACTAGGCATAAACGCATTGAATGACTCAAATTTAATAAAGAAAAACGCAGATATTTACCAGTAGACACCAGTGAATACACAATGGGATTATGTGGTTTTCCGTATTTTCTTGTGTATTGTTCAAAATTTCGCGGCACACTGGTTGAGAATCCCTGGACTAATCCTCCACACCTTTCATCTCTTATATAACAGCTCTTCTAGATCCAAGTATAGAAAAGACAAGTAAAACGAAATTTGTAACTATAAGAAAAGAAATAGGTCCAAGTATAGAAAAGACAAGTAAAACGAAATTTGTAACTATAAGAAACGAAATAGGATCTGTGTTCTGATCAGATTGTTAGTATCAGCAAAATATCACGTTTGCTACTTGATTTGATATTCAATTTGTTATTCCTTTCAATGTCTATTTAGTTTGCCTTATAGGCAGGTTTGTGCGGTCCTCTTAAGTGGGGCTCATGTCGACGTTGCAACCCAATGCAACTGGTTGCAGTCAGTTGCAAGAGTGCTTATGTCGATGATATCAGCAACTGAGGGCAACTGGGATCAACTGAATTCGGAGCGCTTATGTCGACTCGGAACTGATAGCGATCACACTTAACATGTGACTGTTAATTTATTCATCACGTGATCAACAAACTGGCGAATAACTTAAAAGAAGCAAAGGAATAACAAATTGAAATGAAATGGGGTTTAACGTCCTACTCTTTTGCACCTAACCTGAGCTAATGGAAGACGGGCATACGCCATACGGTGTGCTATGAAGGAAATTTTGCCCGGGCAGCGGCGCTACGGCCTTCTCTTATATCGAATTCCACCTGCCAAGGGATCTTTTACGTGCACTCTAATGTATACACGAAACCTCGGTATTTCGTCCCATCCGAACGACTAGGCAGCTGTCCTTGTCAGGCCTTCCTTCTGGATCACTGACAATGGGAAATCCCGCCGGAAAATCGAGATGAACTTTCTCGGCCAATGCAGGAATCTAACACCCGACCTCCAGGTTAGCGAACCAGCGCCTTATCCACTTAGCCACCGTGACCCCAACATCAAATTGAAGGCATCCCATGTCAGAACATATTACTTCAAGCATAGTGTGATCATCTGTTTGGCCATGTAAAATTGTTTATAAATGAAAATATGATATCTACAATTACCAGGAAAACGAAAACATTGACTCAAATTTCCTATTAATAATTCAAACAATTTAATTATAATAAAGAGTCTGTTATTGATATCTCAAATTCTAAAAATAATATAATATTAGTACGAAATGTATTGCTACCCGGTATATTTTTGATACCATATATAAATTACTACCTAGGAAACAGAGTTTTGAATTGCAATACTCAACTGTTTCAGCTTAGAAACCTGTCTCCATATATATGACTGTTTAGGACTTTATAACTAGGATATCACGAGTTGGAATCCCGTTCTGGGACGAGAGAAATTTTACAGGTTTTCAAGCCAAGTGCTCGTTTGTCAGGCACGATATTGACGCATGCGGAGCTCTTGGTTGTTGGAAATCAAGGATTAGGCGAAAAGGTTATTGTCGTTACAAACTTCCCCCCTCGCATGCCATGCTACTTGTTAGTTTCAAAATAGCCCAAGGTTTAGCCCAAGGTTTTAGTAAACCTTGGGCTATTTTGAAACTAATTTGATGTTATTAAAACCTACATGTTTAGGAAGAAATTTACGAACCCTCGACTACGGTATTAAGTAATGGTGTATATTATCGTAAAGCAACATGATGTTCTTTTAATCATTTATAGTACTATCGTTACTTCGTAAATAGGTTGGATATCATTCCCCTGTGATCTACCGTTACAATAAGTGACAAATTTTACACAATTTATCAGACATGGTCGACAATCCGGTCTTTCCGACATAAATAAATCATTTCTAAATTTAGTTTCTTATAATATAATATCGACAACTGCACAAAAGCAGAGTTGCTAATTAATCTTTAAACTGACGCATACTGCAAGAACGATACTATGCTTTTCTATCAATTCCGTTATTGTTTTTACTATTTGTAACAAAATGTCATTACGCCTTTGCTGATAAATGAATGCTTGTTTGGTGCACATTGAACTGTGTGTTTTTTACTTGTTAGTTTTGTTTAGTTTCATATCAACGTCACATGTATTAGTACATATCGTTCATGCTTTTCAGTTTACAGCAAACATTTACTATTGTTATTCAGAATGGATTTTTGTAACCCTTCTATTATCCATGTCATGAAGTGCTGAAATCAAATATCTGGTTTAAAATGTCGATTGAAAGAAGAAGCATTTGACCATATACGTTCTAAGATCTCAAGGAATCGTTATGGCAATTTAGATATTACGTTTAAAGTGCCAGTACCCTCAGCCAATATGTAATGTTTGGTTCTAATCAATATAATATAGCATGTTATAGTTCGCATGTTCCAGGCTAAAGAAAGATTATTCAGGGTAAATTCCACAAAAAATGTGTTTTTTTAAATATTAGGTTGTTGTGAATTGTGATAAAATATGTAACAATAAAAGAAAAAAAACATGAATTAAAGTTATAAGTCATTTGCATAAATATTTACCTTCTATATGGACTCGGGGGTTTAGATGGCCTAGTGGTCTAGAGCGCCGAACTTCGATCCTCTGGCTTGCGGCTGTGGTTTCGATCGTTATTTTAGTTATGCAGAATGTATCTGGATTGATATATGATATCTTAGATTTGATATTGCGAGTACCTGGTTTGTTTGAAATGGTTGCTAACTCTGCTGTGATAGTCTCGAATGTTTTTCTTCACAAAATGAGGCCAATTAACACATGGAAAGATTCTTTATTGCGTGGATGGGAATCAGTCATGGAATGTTAATTAAGTCAGTAAATGGATGTGCCTGAAACATGTATTTAACATAATAAATGGATGTTTCCCTCAATAAAATAATTTAAGCAAAATTGAAATATGGTTGTACTAGTGCAATAACCTCTATTTGAATCGACATGTTTACCGCACTATAAACTAATTAGCCTATATCTAAGGCTCTGAATCGACATGTTTACTGCACTAGAAAATAATTAGCCTATATCTAAGGCTGTGGCCATTAGATGTATATAGCGCCATTCATTCATTCAAACCGTTGTAAAGAAATTATATAGCCCCGTAGATTGCTTAGTGATTTGTCCACAAGTAGGTCTTATCACTGGAAGATTTTCCTGTGTTCTATCTTAATGGGGAAATAACCGACCCTAATTGGCTGACGCCGCCAAAATGCATAATATCCGAGACGTTCCAAAAATGACTTTATTTATCGAATAAAGCGGGTAAACTTAAATACATACATATAGTTAATTTATGACACGTACTATTAAATATAAAAACAGACATTTACGTCATTCATTTGTGAGCTGATAGTATGTAAAAAAAACTCTTACCTTGTACTAATATCTTCAATTTTTGTAATTCGAATAACGTTATGTTAATAAATAGCAGAGTTATCATTACTTCATTTGTCAAAGGTAGAAAAACGTGGCCGTCAAATTTAAATTAGATTCGATCGATTTTAATGTTTAAGGTCCGATTTTTAAAAAAAAAAAAAAAAAAAAAAAAAAAAAATGCTTTTGGTGGTGAAATGCATTTGACGATGTATGTTTATTTTTGCATATAATGGCTTTGTGTGAAATACTCTATAATATACCAATGTTGAAATGCATTAAGTATGTATTATAAATAAAATATATTAGTTAATTGCAGAAGATGTTGTTTCGGGTCGATTGTTCCTATAAATATTATTTCCGGTTGGATGCGTAGCATTATTGGGTATGAAAAAAAAACTTTGCTATGTCAACAGTCTCGATTCTCTGAATGAAAATCAGACGAACAATAGCTCACTAGTATAAAGAGAACAATCTATGCGTAGCTTACAATATTGCTGATTTGGGAAACCAAATATACTATTCAAAAAAAGTAGGGGATATTTGATTTTTAAGTGATATTAAAGTCACCTAATGAAACTGACGAAGAAACAAATGACAAAATGAAATGAAGTTCACATTCATCGATTTATTTCAAATGATCGTTAGACTAAGTAAGGCACAGCCTGACCATTATAAGGGTAAAATGATACCCGGGGTCAAACAGCAAAGTTACCAAAGCATCACAACAAAGTCAGTAACGGGTAAATCCTTCTCTCTTTGCCAAACAAGCATTGATCCGACGTGGCATACTCCTAATGTCTATGGTCATTTTGGTCCAGATTGTCCCATTCCTGTTGCAACGCAGCAACAAGTTCTTGGACATTGGCAGGACGTTGTTGACGTTGACGTAACCTCTGTCCAAGCATGTCCCAGACAGGCTCGATGGGGGAGAGGTCGGGACTCAGTGCTGGCCAAGGTAATGTGGTGATGTTCTGTTGTTGGGGGTAACCTGTAACGATCCTGGCCCTGTGACATCTTGCGTTGTCATCCTGGAAGATGAAACGGCGGCCATGACGTCGTGCGAACGGCACAACATGGACTGCCAAGATGTTGTCCCGGTAGTACTGGCCTGTAACACGCCCTGCAACAACATGTAAAGCCGTTCTTCCAGCAACAGTGATGCCTCCCCACACCATAACAGAACCACCCCCAAATCGATCATGTCTGATGACGTTAACGTCTTGGAAGCGCTCGTTTCGACGACGCCACACCCTCCTACGTCTGTCCAGTGAACCTTGACTCATTTGAAAACATCACATTGCTCCAGCGTCGATTATCCCAGTGTTGACGATCCCTACACCAACGACGTCTTGCCTGAATGTGATGATCTCTCAAACAAGGGATCACGCGAGGACGTTGGGCGCGAAGGTGACCCCTATGCAGTCGATTCCGAATCGCCACTCTCTCTCACACCAGTGTCTGTTTGAAGACGAGCGCTGATCTGATTTGCTGTGATGACACGATTTCTCAAGACCAAGGTACGGATAAATCGATCCTGGGCTTGAGTTGTCGCCCTTGGTCGACCTGAGCGTGGTCAGTCTTGTACAGATTGTGTATCACGGTATCTGGACCATAGCATGCTTATGTGTTGTGCCGATCTGTAGCATGACAAGGGCACGTAACCTTTCATTTTGGGTAAGCCGACGCATATCAAAATTTGTTTTCTGGTCACTAAAACAATTAAACTGATGTTTCCACCCTGGAATTCAATGCCACAATGACTGTAACATTCAAAGTCGTGCAAATCTTGGGTTGGACGCCCATGATGATCCTAAGCATCACCTGCATTCCATGCGGTAGCTATTGGTGCGTTTGGGCGTCACATGTAACTGGAAATGTTTCTTCTGTTAGGTTCTATAGTGACTTTTTTCGTAGTCATTTGCATATTTTAGTATTATGCCCTCAAAATCAAATATCCCCTACTTTTTTTGAATAGTATATTAAAAAAAAAAACCCTTTAGTGTACCATCAGTTGAATTTTATGTTAATACTGCTATCCTTTCGCACAAATTTTATAAGGTGGTTATAAGGATCTATTAACATACAGTTATTCGAATTACAAATGGATTTGCGAACACCCACTTCAATACGGTATTAAGTCATGTTGCATGATATCAGATACCGAAGCATAGCGACCAACAATATCCACGCACTGGTGAAATATATTTATGTTTAAATGTCATGTCAAGTCATTCAATATGCCAAACGTGAACATGGACAGTGTGACAACATGTCAGATCAATGACTTCCTCTACCTCTCTCTGTAACTTATACTTAAAACTGTGAAAACTACCAATTTTCATTGATTTCTGGGAGTAATTACCACAAATGATTCATAATAGTTGGGTCTTGTGCTTTATTCTTTAAAAGGTGGCTAATTGCTTAGTTCAAAAGACGTGTAATTCCCAGCAATTAGCAGTTATCTTGTGATGACTGACATGCAGGGACAAGTGGGTGACAAATACTTTAATAACTGCGATCATTTGATGTAATGGTACACTGAGATATAACGGTTTATACAATTAGCTCTTGTAGTAGTCAATGATTTGAAAGAAAATGTTCAATATCTGCAACTAGGGGTGTTAAAGAATGGTTTGGTTTACACGGGGACATTATCTGATGCTACTACTACATACAATTATGCAAACGTTTAATGTGACATACACATTACATACTGGCATCATATAAAACCAAATTCTGAAAATCCGTGCATATCTATAGTTCGAGGCTACGGAAGATTTTACTAGTTTTAAGTAAAGAAATAGAATTCAGTGTATTACAAACGTACAGTTAACAGTATACAATTAATCGCAAAAGTGCAATTATTAGGATACATTTAATTACAAAAGTGCAGTTAATAGGATATATTTAACTACAACTGTGCACTGGGATATATTTAGTTAATTTGATGCATTTCATTACCGAAGGACAGTAATATGAAAGGGGGTACAATACAGTTAATTTGATAAATTTAATTATAACAGGACAGTAAAAGAATATATTTAATTACAACAGTTCCGTAACAGGATACATTTAATTACAAAAGTACTGTAAAAGGATACATTCAATTACAAATATACAATTCTTGTACACGACAATCCCGGTTGTCACATACCAAGAGCAGCACTTGGAACTAAACCGCCGGTAACCATAGAATCAAATGTTAGTCCAAACAAGTACAGTCTATTAAAAAGTTCAACAAAAATACCGAAGTTGATATTGATGTACAAAATCACGAGAAAAAAACGTGGTGGCAAGACAAATAAATGATCCACTGATTATTAATATCGTCGATCGAATTTAGCAGTAGGAGTAAAGCCATTAGGTTAGGCATCCGTCCCTATTCCTTGTCACGAACAAGCGTGGGATCAAAACACTATACCTGGAAAAATGAAAAACCGTGTGATCAAACACAAACGCTTTCATTGACCCGGCAACCAATCCAATAAAACATTTTAAGACTGACAACCGGGGGGGGGGGGGATAAATCTAATCCAATTTGAAATCAGCTATTATATATCACTTCATATTCTATGTATAATCGCGCAATGGAATTTCAAAGACCCTTCCCGACTCTCATATAACAATCCGAACAAACAAAATTAATAGATTTGGTTATTGCATGTAAAATCCCGGTTTTATCAAATTGAAGTAAACCATTTTATCAATATTACATTTCACCTAAGTTATTGGCGAACGAGTTTTATGCCGTTTTGTTGTTATTCAATTACAGTTTACAATCTCAGGCTTGATATTCAGTACACATTTATCCGCATTGTGTCATTAATCACGTTAACGCATAAAACGTGCGTTAAAACACATACCACGGGATATAAAACTCAAAGCAAAAGTTTAATTGATACATCATGGCGCATGACAATTGAAATAAAAATGAAATGTCGCTTAATCTGACACTTCAAACGTGTTTGGTGCTTTATGGGAAATCCTTTCAGCCTAGAATGGGTTTTGTATAAATATTACCACAATCTAAAGTATACCGCCGGGAACTAGCCACCATTAATCTATAGAATATCTCGGTTTGAGACGAAGTTAATACATAGTGCTGCTTCAACCACAAACTTTACTGACAATTTCCGTTCTATTTTCTATATTGTGTTGAACGAATGATTCTAGTGACTGGATTGAACAATGGACGCAATCACAGATATACGCTTACTGATTCGACACATTTTACCATAGCCATGCAAAAACCCGCTAAAAGCACAACTCTAATGAAGTGAGGGCAAACAATACAGAGAATAGCCCAACGGCTGAACGGTTGCATTGTTATCCACTTTCATGACTTAACCTATAATGCCTGCTCTTCGAAAAATTCGCATGATTAAATTCTTATTTATTTTTTACAAGGTAATAATTATCCGATGAATCTGTTCAATTGAACGCCATTCAAATTAATCCATTACAAAGGTTTTTTTGTTAAAACTACAAGGTTGACATAATATGATCTGTCAGATACGGTTTTTAAATTATCAGCCACTAATTGCCACTATCAATGTTCATGAATTGTTTGTATGGACAATATTAAGGGAATAAATTAACCAGTTTTATTTATTTATTTAAACAGGCCATTTTGTCTGAAATGCTATCCGAATTATTAATAGACATTAGTTAGCTTATCAAGGTTATAATCAACTCTCGATGTGCATCGTTATCCTGCAATATTTAGTGACATTGTATACCATTCGTGCCAAAATTTATTTTCAGTATCTGTCTTTTACCTGTGTTAGCGAGATCTATCAACTCTTTGTCTAACGCCCCCCCCCCCCCGTTAAATATATATTTAAAAAAAGGTCACTGACTAGCATTGATAGGGTGCCACGATCAGGCAGTTTACAAACGTTTTGGAAACTTACTGTCGCCTGTAGTGGTTTGATTGCGATTTTCTCAGGGCCACCATCTTGTAGATATGAATCCTACGAAATGCAGTTTAATTGGATATTTCACTTGTATCAAAGGGATAAATGACGTCCTGTTTAAAAACACCTCGAAAAATATGTAGATTTGCCCCAGTTGTTTGTTTATTATTATGAACATCCCAGATTGAAACTGTATATTATACTTGAGCAAGTCAAAAAGATGGGCTTTTTTCGGCCAAAGAAGATATTGTATCACTGAGTTTGTAAAATCCACCCTGCTTCAGTGTATGATAGTGGAAACCTGTAAAATACATAATACATGTATGTGCTAAGAAGTACAAAACTATGGCGCTGTGGCGCTAGTAGCATAAATGAGTCAGACAGCATGTACGCGCTGACAATGCTCCGACTGACTAATCCAAATATCTAGACGCCCTAGTTCCATTATAGCCGTGCATCTCAAAGCTAAATTATTAATACCATCATTCCAATTCATTTTATTTTTTGTTATCTCATTATTATGTAATTTCGGATTTTATATTCCATTTCCCTCTAGGACTGACCCTGTTTTCAGTTCTCACTAAGAGTTATTTAAATGGTTTTTCTTTTTTGTTGTGATGTAAAACCCCTAAATACATAACACTGTTCTGCCAAGATGAGGTGCATTGTATTACAATGTCTTGTATGGCTTCAAATGTAGAATTGTTTTGGGGGAATAATCTGTATCAATAGTTATTTGGTGCAAATTCAAGCGTAGTGTTTAATGTGATTTCAGAAATTGAAGCTGCTTGGTTGACAGGAAACCTCCGAAAGTAGTAGTGTCATATGCCAGATATCGTTAGATACATTTTTATGACCCTTTTAGACAAGCAGCTGTTGCATACATAAATTTTCTGATTTCTGCTTAAATGTAGAAGAAAGGATTTTTGCGAATCGTTCATAAATTGATGATCAACGGTACAACGTTTTTTATGTATGAAATTGGGAACTTTATCCCTGATTTATGTCTATTTAAAATTTTAACGATTACATTAATTATTGCAGTCAGCATCAACGCAGTGGTCGTAATTGACAGCTTGTCTAGTCTTTTCACTTTTTCTCAGTATAAATGATACTTTTTAACGGAAATGAAATGAAACCCTGTTTAGCGTCCCACTTTTCTGCACCAACAGGGCTAATGAAGACGGGCAAATTCTTGTTCAATGTCCAAATAATTTGGGAATACATCTGTTATTCAGCTGTTAAGAAAATCGAATACCTGTTCGACTGACGGTCTTGTTGCTACAAAGTTTTATTTTTTAAACATACATTATGTAAGAGCTAAATCTGTATATTGCAGGTTTTTCTTTAGGTCTGAAATGTTATCTAAATCATTAATTAACTTATCCAGACCATAATCGGCTCTCATTGTCATCGCTATCCTACAATATTTACTGGCTTTGAATCCGATCTCCTGCTCAACGCTCATTTAATCATTTAATCAAAAAATTAATAATCGAAACTATGTTTTGTTTTAGTTTTTTTTTGTGTCGTTCTGACTTAAGTAATGATGATTGAGGCTAGGCCCAAAATTCAATCGCTAATATCTAGGCTCAGTGTGGATCAACCTGACTGAAATTTTCAGCACCCTCTACATTATGTAGATTTTAGCTATTATAGTGAGAACTGCCATCTAATCTGCCATAATGTATCTTTAAGTGAATTTCAAAATCATATATTTAAACTAGATTCTTTGAAACCTGAATAATTTGTTCCAGGGGTAACATGTATTGAAAGAATTAGTTTCTATTAAATGTCAAATAAATTGGAATAAATAACATGGAAACATAATTATCTCGGGATTTTTTCTTTTTTGCTGCAAAATTGATTGAATAATGGACATGAATATTGATATTTGAGAAGTAACATTTCGTCAGCCGTGCAATGTGTTGTAATTCGTGTCCCCTGAGTTATTTGTTATGGCAACGCTTCACCTTTCACAACAAATATGCTAAAATTCCATCAAAGTGAATTTTCTAAAGGTTATGTAATAATTTTAGTCATAAATTCCAGAGTCGGCTGTGGATTCATTCCACCCGTTTATTGTATTTTATAACTAACCCCAGAACAAACAGTTTATGTTTTTCATTGGCACTGAACACAATTATCAAAGAACAATAATTGTATTGAAATGAAATAGTGTTTAACGTCATACCTTTCTTAATCAACGGCCAAATGAAGACGAGCATACCGCCATATTCCCGAAGCAATGGCCCGAGAAATCCCTTTCAGGCCATAGCTGGATTAGCTTCTGATTCTTCAACTTTTGCGGGAGTATGTCTATTCTTCCCGTTCAATCAAAGCTATCACTTAAGTACAGCAACATGACATTCCTTCGTTTTAGCTGGGCCTTCCCTAAAACTGTTGACGGTGATTTAAGGTATTAAAAATGGTAAAAGTATGTTCGTTTCCAAACAGTATTATTTACATTTCATTCGACTTGATAGCCTAGTTTGTCACGCAATTAGTTTTACTGCAGTATTCTGCTATGCACTGGTTAATTGGGAATAATAAAATCGTGAGCCATGACGTAACATTTTGTAAACATATTTGGTCCAATATTGGCACTCGTTTTAAATATAAACCTTTTGTAGAGCAGCTAGTCATTGGTTGGTAGTCTGACTACTGGCCAATCAAATTTAAAACAACAATATCCACTCATTACAGCAGTGTGTAGTGGCATTACCTCTAATCAAACGAAACGCTGGGCGGAGTATGGCATACATCATGCCATGTACAATGGGGGAATATCTGACAAACGTTGTTTTACATGCACGCCATTGTGTACAAGAGTATATTTCGGTTGTTGGCACCATCCGGTCGACAAGACGTTTATTTTTCTTGTCTCAATCCTGCATCACAGAGGTTTCTTTTTGCCAAACACCACTGATCAATCGGACGATTATATACAGTCATAAAACATAAAATCGAAAATCTGCGACTTCAGATTTCACTTATAGGAGCTAAATCGCTAATATTTTGGACAAAAATGGGTTGCAACGCATATAATAATGTAATATGAACGTATATAAACTGATTTACATTCAATCGTTTCTATTTTTACTGTAAATTCAAATCAGTTGTGTTCGGTGAAGTACACGAGACGTCCCAATAGAATGACAATCGCAAGCGTGTACGCCATTAGTATTTAATTACGACTTGTGGGATATGTCTAGCCTCTTTCTTGGAGCCCCTTGTTACAGATGGTGGTGAAACACATTATGGTACACGAAATGGTTATTTTGTCTTAAATATTGGATATCAGACGCCCACCTTTTTCTTTTCCCGATTAGAGAGAGAGAGAGAGGGCGAAAGAGAGAAATAAGGTTTAACGTCAACTCGAAAAAAATCTAGGTCATTTCGGGACTAACATGGTACAATTTCATTTCGATAATTCGCTTGCGCGTAGGGACTAGGGCTCTTTAGCACTGTGAAGAAATCGGAGGAACCAGAGAAAAGCAACCACACTCTTTGTTGCATACAACTGGGGAATCGAAACCACGCTAGTTGACTAAATGAGAGATCATCGGTCATCTGATCCCCCTTTCCCCGTAAGATCACAACATCAGTGTTGAGTTAAACTGACCAATAATCAATAGTTCTAGTTTTCAATTTCGAAGACTGCGGATGATATTGTGTTAAAATCGTTACTCCTCTAAAGCAATCTACAGTAGGTGTAACGACACAACAGCGATGACGCAATAAAAAATAAATCACTGGAACATAGACTTAAATCCAGATGATTTTTAATAAGCGAAATTGAAAAAATAACAGCAACAGTGTTTCATTAATTATTCGTTGGTCCGTTTTCGACATCTACCATTTCGATAATCTTCTGTGGGTAGAGTTCAGGGATATTGGATGTGTGCCATAAATACATCTTCATTTGGTCGAAGACAGATATTCAAAAGAGTGTATAACAACTTAATTACTTTTTTTTAAGGCTGTGCGAAACTGAAAAGATTATCCAAACCCAATATCCAGATGAACCGGCCATATTGAATTGCGACATTTAAAACTCATTCAGTATAATGCATGTGATATTTATTTTACATGTTAACCTTATTATAACCAATTCCCATACCGAACATATATAACAAATGGCCACCAAAATCTGTAATACAATATCTAGATGGATTGAACAATTGTATAAACAATTATCCTAGATGAAATAGGAAGCTGAATATAGTTGAAGGTTAAATCAAGCCAACAGTGAAGAATGTGTCCTACCCACACCTCACTTCCAAAATACACATAACATGTGCATG
Source organism: Patella caerulea (assembly GCA_036850965.1). Taxonomy (NCBI): domain Eukaryota; kingdom Metazoa; phylum Mollusca; class Gastropoda; family Patellidae; genus Patella; species Patella caerulea. The sequence continues at coordinate 21,457,562 of JAZGQO010000007.1, forward strand.
TGTCTTTTAACAAAGAATTTTACTTTAGAAGAAGTTATTGTGTCCCAAAGTTTCGAGCAAGAACATTCTTACCTCTGCTTGATCTTAGCAGAAAATGCTCATCAAAGCTTTAACTTAATTTCTAATTAACTATTACACCAAGTTTGGAAATGCTAGCTTAATTAGCAGAATAGTTGTTGTTTCCCACAAGGTGTGACGGGCGAGTCCATTATAATAATCCCCTGCATTCTTCAAACTAATGGGTATGTTAAGCGCATCTAGATTAGAGGAAACTGGGATCAGCTAGGGGCAGGGGTGGGTGCAACATTAAAGAAATATACTGGACCATCTTCCGAACAGCATGAAAGAACAATCCATTAGCAAACGACACTTTATAAAATTTAATATAAAAGAAATAATGAAATAGACTAATACAATCTGTCATCGCTATTGACGATCTATTTTGGATACAAACATTAGCCATGTAGTTTTGACATTTGGTGGACTTTTATCATCTGTATTCTGAGTTTTATTCTATTCTTATTCGTTCTGCTAGTTATACTGTGCAGTTATCACCAAACGTTGAAACATCTTATAAACCAACTAAATATATCCCACGTTGATGTAATTAGCGTTGTATATTAAAGATGGAGAATATCCACAGACAAATCCACTGTTAAAAATAACGTTGGGTTTTTTTTTGTTTTTTTTTTTTTGGGGGGGGGGGTGTTTTTTTGGGGGTTTTGTTTTTGATAAACTGTCGATAAAGAAAACCCTGCTGTAACCGATGAGAGCATAAGAAAAAGATGGACATCTTCGGTTTGATGACAAAGGGGTTTGATAATGATAAAAACGTACGCTTTGACGGGAAGGGAAAAAGATACCTAAACTTTGATTATGATAATTTCAGAAATAAACCTAACCATTGCTTATATGTAAATGGTAAAATAAACCATACTTAATTGATTATGATAATTTAGCTATAAAAGAAACCTAAGTTTTGATAATGCGAGGGGTAAATTAAACCTAACCTTTGATTATGATAAGGCCAAAAAGAAATCTACGTTTTGATTATAAGGTTTGATTACGATAACCTAAGTATTGGCAAAGATAAGGACACAATTCCCTGATGAAACATGTATCTTATAAGCCAACTGAATATATTCCACGTTGATATAATTAGCGTTGTATATAAAAGATGGAGAATATAGAAAAACCCACTGTTAGATATAACGGGTTGTCGATACCCTGCTGTAACCGATAAGCTTTCGTTTTATTAAATGCAAAATATACAAACCAGCGGTTGCCAAGAAAGATATTCCACATTTTGCAAGTGATGGATAGAGAACAAGCGAATTATCGAACAATAAGGGACCATACTGCGAAAGGGAGTGAAATCTTTGGGATATAAAAGATATATTTTTAGTTTCATTAAAAATTGGATAAAAATTGTGGTTCGTTTCGATTTTCCCGAAATTCGAATTCAACCTTCATTATGATGGGATCGTAATAACTTTAAGCGGCTTTTAAAATCAGTTTAAAAGAATTATGACAGAGAATCCACGAGCTAAAAAACACGATTTTCATACAATTAGGACCATACTTGCGGATTGGTATGCGCAAAAATGGTTCCGAGATTTTTGGGACATAAACATACATTTTAAGTTTCATTACAATCTGCTAAAGTTTGTGACTTCTACAGGTCCATAACCTTGGTGTGACATATATTTACACTTTTTGCGTACACGTAGCCGCCATTTCGTGGAGCAGTTTTGGTCCGATTTTCACGGAATTCGCACTCAACCGTCATTACGGTGCAACGGTGATAAATTTGAACATTAATTTTTATTTAAATTGGATAAACATTGTGACCCCAAGAAAGTCCATATTAATAACGTGATTTTTCGTTATATCAGAGGCCAAAATCAAGGAAGTTAATGTCCGATGTGTACAGATATCAAGAGGAACCACGATCTTCGGATTATAATCATATATGCCAGGTTTCATATAAATCGGATAAAAAGTCTGACTTCCAGAGAGTCCACAACCTTGGTATTACATGTACATACATTTACATTATTTGCGGATAAGAATTCTGACTTCCAGAGAGTCCACAACCCTGGTATCACATGCACATACTTTTACACTATTTGCGTACAAGTAGCAGTCATTGTGTCTGGCAGTTTCGGTCAGATTCTTACGACATTGAAACTCAACCTTAACTGATGTGTAAATTTACGCCGATATATTTAAACTCCCTTTAAAACTGAATACAAATTGTGATTTGTAGCGGGTCCACAACCTAAAATTGCTACTTTTCGAACAATTAGGGTGTAATGGTGATATATTGACACAGTTTTTTAAATTTTACTGTCTACGGAGCTATAATTCAAGAAGTTACGATTCTATACGCACGAAAATAGAAAGGTCAAAATTTTTGGGATATAAACATGTATTTCAAAATCAGATCAAAACTGTGACCTCTAGATTGTCCACAAGCTAGAAAGGTGATTTTCGAATATTCTGGGGTCATAATCTATGAAGATATGGTACGATACAAGCAACCGTGATCTTTGGGAGATATACCCACATTTCGTCAAAATGGGATAAAAATTGTGATCTGTAGAGTGTCCACAAACAAATTGTGGACTGACGGACGAACGGACCTTACCTTTGATTATGCTAAGGTCAAAATAAATTTAAGTTTTGATTATAAGGAAGCTTGATTACGATAACCTAAGGACATATAAAAGTAGGGGGCTACCGAGGTTAAGTTGAAAGTTCGTGGTTGAATAAATCAAAACAGGAATATTGTTAATAGTAAATATTACTTTTTTCTTTGGTTAAAAAATAATCACCATATACCTCACTATATACTACAGGTAAATAAGATCTGTGCTCGGGGATGTCTTCTGAAGTTGATCTCCTTATAACAGGTTTTTAGAAAGGTCCTCCCATGACTAACTCATTTCGGTCTATATTTCTCAATGTGTTCCCTACGGCATCAATCCTATAGATATAATCTATCGTCTATATTGACAATATACCATAGTAACTAAAACGCTATATAGCCCATAGACGTTCATTGCAATTCATCAAATAAATCTAAAGTGTAAAACAACGAATACGGGAGACAGGTGGTTAAGCAAATATATGAGATAATATCAAATATATAAAAGGGGAGGGGGGTAATTAATCTGGATTAAGATCCATTAAAATGAAATATATTTTACTGAATTATACTGTGTGGATTAGCACGACGTATTTAAACATTTGGGTCGAAATTCACATTTCTGCAATAAATATTAAGGCGAGATCGCCAATATAGTAATATCAATTTTCAAAACTTCAGTTGAAATATTATTCAGGATATGCAAAATGAAAAGATAAATAAATATCCCACTATGGTTAAATATTCACACAAAAATACATCACAGGGTATAAATTGATATAATGTAACTACTTCTTTAAAATTTAATAATGACCTTTCGAAACAAATACAGGTCATTGTTTCAAGTTATTATGATAAAGACAAAAATTCCCGTAAACTAAAAGTTTGATCATGAACTATATCATGGTTTCATTAAGAAAGAGGCACAGATCGTTTTGTTCTTTACCCATAAAAAGTGTTAGGAAAATATCGATACAAAAAAAAAGTCACATTGACATAACTGATAAACAAGATACATTTACATCAAATAGAATCCACCTTTGTTTAAAGGGGGAGACCAACGATTTTCAACAAGGCTTCCATAAATCTTAAATATATATTGTTAAATAATCTCCTCTGTAACAAAAGCAAAAAAGTTTTTGTAAGCGAGAAATTGATTTTTTGCCTTTGTTACAGAGGGGATTATTTAACAATATATATTTAAGATTTCTGGAAACCTTGTTGAAAATCTTTGGTCTTTCCCTTTAAATTTATCTTATAATACTTATCAAAACAGGAACCAGTTCCTTCTCTAGGGAATTTATAGCAAATGAAGATTAATACCCATTCTCACATAAGTCTATGATAAACGCATTAAAAATAAATAATATTAATAAATAGTATTAATTTTCTTTAAATTTTGTATTTTTCAGATGTCATTGACTTGTAGAATAGAATTGGCCGTAGCAATAGCAGTTGTTATTTGCACGTGTGCGTGTGGGATGAAAATCGACTTTTCTAGACTAACACATCACAGACGTTCATATATACCACAGAAAAGAGGATCAGAATGTACAGGTTTGTATTTAATAAAAAAGAATATAATCAATAACCTAATCACACGCACGCGTTTAAAAAATTATCATTATTTTGCTCTATACCCCCACTTAGTCCAAGGAACAACTACTTGTTTTTACGGCTCCTACCGGTACCAACAGGGATTATGGTGATCGATGGTGTCTACTCCGTGTATAGAGAGCAGATTTATTTTTTTTTATACTTACCTACGTTATTTACAATTTTCTAGAGATGATTTTGAATCCTTCATTATTGTAGCATTCATGACTGTGTGGACGTGGTATGTAGCGTTTGATCTTTGACTATGTTCAATTCCAATATCCCCCTTTGACTAGTATTGTATTCGGTAGAATGGTTTAATGAAAATTCTAAATGACTTAAAGATACATTCTCACGAAAATATATATTGGATGGTTATTTCCAACAAAAGTATGGAAAACATTTGGTACTGCAATTAACGACGGAAAAAGAAGTTACTTAGTCCAATATGCATGATAAATGGACATTACTAATACATTAAATTCTTAAACCCCCCCCCCCCCCCATCAATTTAGGGGACAAACATGGCTGCTAAAAATATATATTTTATATCCTATATGAGAAGGATTTGAAACAAATTATTGTTATAATCATATCAAACAGTTTGGGCGCTTGAAGATATCTTTAAGAGTTCAAAATAACGATGACACATAAATTAGATTTCTCTAGCACGCGACGTCTTTCAAGTTTCAATCCGCGTTTATGTTTTTCACAAACGAACAAAATTCTAAAAGATGACACGGTTATAACTATCACTTGTCTTAACTTCCTTTCCCGTAATCGATTCTAAATGGAAAGGCAATGATGTGAGACCGGGAACAAATTTGAATTTCAGATGGGGTTGCATTTCCACTAAATACTGTTGATTATAATATAAAAACCTAGCAAACTTGCTCGTGCTTTCTATAATCGGGTTAGTATCACTTGAAAATGATGGAGGTTATTTCAAATATTTCTGATTTGCAATGTAACTACAAGCTCTTTATGGATCGTTGGGTTGATACAATGGGCACTCTCGCTGTTGTCACGATGTGTATTAAGTCGAAAGGGCTAGATACGAAAGGTAGATGGGAACGTTTATGCTATCAATTTGGAATTCAACCTATTATTACACCACATGCGCCATCACCAAATGCATAAGTTGTTATCTTCATTTTATACTTTTACCGTCAATAAACGTATAATTGAGGTCGCGCGCTAAAACCAATAATTTCTTTTTTTTTCTGAAAAGGAGTCGAAAAGTATTTAGTCTAAACTAAGGATAATTGATATGCATTGCTTCTTCTCGTATATAGTTATCCACAGGGACAGTTTTTTCAGTGACCGATTGTTAGTTAGTATGCGATTAAGTGTCCTACTTGTCGCATACAGTTACCATCATACTGACACACTAATTGTATGCTAAAGACCTCTTGACACATGACATCGTGGCATAATACATAACATTTTTAAATGTACAGTTGTGTTAGACACGGTGTTAAAGATATAATAATGAAATCTAACAGATCAGATGTTATGTTTGCCCAGGGTTTTGTACAGATACAAAAAGGGTAAACAAGACAGTAATCATTCGAAACTGGCATCTAGACAACTTAATGGGCTGTGAAATTGACAAATATTACGTTAAATTTTGAAACTCGAGGCAATTTGGTTGCAAGCTATATCCGACCCGCGCGCGCATATGTAAGATTCCATTAGTCAAATGTCAATTAAAAACGATTAAACATGCTTCCCGGACGAATGCTTCGTTCGTAGGGTTAAATAACAATTGCCATAAGAAATAATCATGGGCGGAATTAGAAATAATCCAACATTAGGTATCATCCTACCATCATTGGTGCATTTACTTTAATATATTTTCCCTTTTGGATATTTGTTGTTATGTTATGATCTTTGACGAACAGTGCATTGAATAGTAAATCACAACAAAAGCTTTGTTAGCCACAGAATTAACTACTTAGTTTGGGGATATGTTATCACCATTCTTCTGCACGTGCATCATAAAGCCCGTCGTTGAGTCAACTGGCGTGGTTTCGAATCCCGGATGTACGTGACAAGTAATAGGATCGCCTGTACAAACTCTTGGTTTTTTTCCGGGTCTTCCGGTTTTCCCCCACTGCTAAAGACCCTCTACGTTAGTCCTGAAATGACATAATTTGTGTCGTGTGGACGGTTAAACCCCACCTTTCTCCCTCTCCCTCGCGATTATTAAGGTGATCATTTGGTATTGTAAAGATACCTGCATTTGTACAAACTGATGATATATATTGACTGAAAACATGTTTTACCTAATTTCCTTCAAATCACTCTCAAACTACACTAATCTTATTAAAAAAAAAACATATCCAATTTCGTTTTACTTGTCTTCACTACACTAGGATCTGGAAGAGTTGTTATATTACCGGCGTTTCGGTTGAAATGAGGGAGTAGCCATGCGCGGAACTGTTGGTAAAACCACTAGAAACACTTATTGATTAATCAATGCCTGGCGTCATAGGGTCAAGAGTAGCTCGTATGACTGATGACGTGACCTCCCAGTACAATTGGTCAGATCTTCATGTAGTGTATGTAGACCATCGAAGGTATAAAAAAAAAACTTATGGGTCTGTATTTTAATCAGATTGAAGCTATCCCAATCCGTAGAATTATTTATTTTAACCATCGTTTTGTCACGTGACGTGTTTAAGGGGTATCAAAATTTAGATTGTGTTTGTCGTTACTCGCTGCCCATTTGCCATAAATATTAAATTCTAAGTAACTTCTTTGCTTATCCTTTGCAAACTTCTTTTTCCATCGTTTAATCACTGAATCTGTTGTACGTATAAGTTCCTCGATGTTCGATCACCACACGAAGCGCGCGGTAAGTCACCCGAACATACAGCAACCATTCAGGTTACCAGTTATTGGAAACATCTACCTTATAAATACTTTTGTATTAATGCTTCTTTAAGTTAAACTTAAGTGGAGATGTCCCCAAAGAATTAAAATATAAAAATAGACTATCCCAGCTTTTTACGTGTTTTTGTACTAAAATCTCCTACTGGGGTTTCCGATTTAAGCGTATTTGTAAGCGATCTTGACTTTGCGTGTTAAGCTTCTTTATATCATTATTTGATATGTTGATAAGTACAAAGTTATTTGATATTATTCGGCACAGACAGTACAGTATTCCCAGAGATGTAAATGTGAATTTAAATATTTCATGGATAATATAAGTCTTAATCTCACGATTTCAATATGTTTTATTTACCAAATAATGTCAAGCATATGCAGTTGATCATATCTACCGGTGATATAAATGTCGTTTGATATTTCTAGAACCAGATTATGTTACATTAATATTTTACAATTCGAGGATTGTGTCCGGGGCAAATTTCCTGAAAATAAAAATGTAAACAGTATATTCTAAAGATAGTAATTCAAGATTAGCATTTCTCCTAGTCCATATTATTATGTATGTTAATATTTAAGTACTGTAACTTAAATTTTCAATATCTAATAAAGTCAACATGCAATATGCAAGATTAGCATTAATTTCTGTTAATCCACTTATTCAATGATATCAGGGATTAGCCTTTCGCTTTAATTAGTATGTAAAGTTTCCAATATCGTAATGATACTGATACTCATTATTATATGAGTACTTTTTTTTAAAAAGACGATCTTACTAATTGCCGACAACAACGGAGAAGAGTTTTGTTTTTTGTCAGTTACAATTATTCTTAATTTTGTCAATTATTTTAGATGGGGTTTTAAAGTCCACTCGACACAAAAAAGGTACTTTCGAGATAAACACATGGTCCAACTTTATTTTAATGATTCGCTTGCGCGTAGGAATCTTTAGCAGTGGGAGGAAACCGATGAAAAGCCACGAGGTTTAAGATATTGGATTATGATGTATAGAATGTTCATGTCTATAACATATCCTTGCTTGTCGGTCACTTTTTGCAATACTTCGTGCGCTACTGACTGACCGGTGATTACTATAGACCCAGAAAAAAAATGCAATTTAACAAAATGTAAATCTGGAAATAGTCTCCCTGGAAATGACATGTGCATTATGTTAAACGGATACATGTGCAATAAGAAAAGAGCTTAATGACTTTATAAATGGTTTGATTGCGGTAACACACTGTTTTGAGAAGATATTGTTTCATCTAAGTAGAGTTTTCTGGATGTTGCTTTTTTTTTCTAGAGAGACATATTCAGATAGGTTCCAGACTTTAGTTACTAAATCAAGCGCTATCTAGCATTTAAATCAGTAAGGCAATAAGGTTAAAGACGTAATAATTTTAACACCAGAAAGTTAAATACCTTTGATCTAACGTGTTGGTTTGCGGTTGATTCTTGATGGTATTAAATTTTAGTTTGGAAAGATTTGACGAAATCCAGGCTATTTAAGGCCTTTACTCCAAATTTTAATTCCATTTCCAATTATATATGTACATTTGCTTTATTTATCAACGCCTCGATAGACAATATCTATTACAATCGACGATATTAGTTTTGACCCAAATAAGCTTCAATCAATTTCAAAGCGTCGGATTTAGCACACAAAGTGCGCTTATCATTTTATTTTCAAGTTAAAAATGTCGAACGACCAAAGAGATCGTTCATTTCTCTGGAAATGTCATATGGCAAGAGAAGTAGTAAATTAATATAACATTGCAGGTTGAGGATCATTTTGTGAAGTCTTAATTAATTACTCAATTACTCCTGATTGATTTCAATTTCAAAAATTCAATAAACACAAAAGCCTTATTGTGCTGCGTTGGTAGATCTTTCCAATCTTCAAAATGAAATTTAAGTCATCGCCGAAGCATTACGTAACGTACAGTCTCCCTGACTATGTTAAATATTGAGAAGGGAAAACAACAAATGAATAATAAATGAAGCGAGTAGAAACTTAATATAGTTGGGAGTGTCATTGAGGTAATTTCAGCGCCAGTGGAATAGTTATCCTTGCCACTGGATTCGATACTTTCAAAAAGTCATTGTAGTGCATAATTATGTGGGTGTTATAGAGCTTGGAAGGTTTGAGCGTAGGACAAACAAACAAAAAACATGAGAAGTCGGAAAGTTGACAACAAAGGGATACACTTTCGAGCAGCAAAGTCTTTTGAAGACATAATTCTTTAAACTGTGGTGACACACAGGAATAATTGATGACATTTTGTGAGTCTCAGGACGAAAGGCGAAAAGATCTTTGTGACGTTACAGACGACAATGTATGAAAGGTTTTATCACGTATCCAATCGCAATAATGCTGCCCTCGGCTTTCAACTCAAACTTGTAGATTACCTACTTGTCTTTCCGTGCGGTAACATACAAAAAGATCTCACGCGGACTTTATAATGTATATTCTGATAATCTAAATCGTCTTCATATAAAGAATTATGATTTTTTCAAGTATTCGATTATTTCAGTTAAAATTTCCTTTGGGAAATACCATTATCTTCAAATAACCTATTGTAATATTATTGGCGACGACTATTGGCTTGTAAAATCTAATTTAGATTGAAATATTAAAGAACGAAAGACACGTGTCATAAATTAGATGGTTTAGAAATTGGTAAGATGCAAGACGGGTCTGGTTTAAAGAACCCTTTTAAAATGGCAAAAACACGGTCGATTTCATATATTGATTAGTTTCGCTATAACAATCAGTGTAAATATAAGGTAAAGCCAGTGTTGAGATACAATCGAAAGTCGGAATACAAAAGAGAAGTAGTAAAAATCCGACATCGTGTTTATATTTCGAAGCAAACATTTGATCGAAATAATACATCGGTTGCCCCAAATCAATACTATATTTTGACCCAAATCAAAGAGGTACCTTGAATGAACGTTAACATTCATATAGTTAAAACCATTTCGTTCTGTAATACGACCTTTTATAGGTAATCGATGTGCTGTAAAAATATGTTGGTATAGTGGCCACATTCATTTTAAAAATTGTCTATATGTCTCACCAAACAATCTTCCCACTTCTATAGTGTCACTTCTCACCGTCTCCATAATTAGTATCGTCAAGATGTTTGCTGTTTTAAATAATGTGTTTGTTGCGTATATATCTAGTTCTTTCATTTATACTTTTCTGATTCCCGTAATTAAGTAATTTCCATATATGAATACCCCACTATTTCCTCCCCAGGGCGCCTTAAATTCCCCAACAATGATGCCTCTTTGACGTCTTTAACTAAACGCTAAATAAAGATACTTCAGAAAAGTCTTATTACTTTTTAATTGTCCCGTCGTCTGTATGTCGAGAGCCATCTAAAATGTATATAATATATTATATATGGTAATTGGAATTCTATAATATCCATGAACGTATAAAGTAGACTATTTTTCCTCAAAGCTATATCTAGTATTAAATATAACTTAATTAATTCTGTCTACACTGAGAAAGTCTTCCAAAACCGATTAATGTTTCACTTATAGATGAAATATGGATTGTTTTGGGTACGTTTTCTTTTCTGGAAGTAGCAAGCGAAGTCTTGTGATAATTGAATGCTCAATAACAAACATTCGACCAACAGTTCCATAAACCGTGAATCTTTATTAATGTTTGCTCATGTATTTGTAAAGAAAATGATTGAATCTTGTTGGGATTTTTCAATAAAACGGATTGTGAATCATGAACCCCTTCGTTCTCTGCGGATTTCATCAATTTAGGGATCATTAAATCAACTGTACCCGAAATTGTTGTGCTACCATCGCCCGATTTTTGAATAACTTCCAATAGTTTACCAAAGAATGTTAGGACATCGGCAATTTAGATCAGAGCATTTCCCACATACGAGTCTACTACATCCCGGCATTATAGATTTAGAATTAATTCAAGAAAAATAATAAAAACATTATTTTGTTAAAGCCAGCAGCTTCTCCCCAACTAGGATATCACCAGGTTATTAATAAACAATGACGCGTTTATTAAAAGTCTGATGATATCTTAGCTGGATTCAATGTGTTAGCTTTACCAGCTTTTCCTGGAATTACTTTTACTTATATATAATATATGTATATACAAAACACAGCAGATGTTTGGAATCAAAACACTGCATAAGAAATTCATGCACACCCATCCACCTTCATGGTTTCGCCATGAAAACTGCGGTTCGGATACAGCTTTGGGTTTTCTTCCTATTTTTTCTGAACACAAAAACCTCGTATTAAATATATAGAGAATGTATATTGATTCTGATGATTTTGATAATTGTAGGTAACCCATGTCCCGCAGATAAACCATTTTTATGTAAATCATCACCTACATGTATTGCTCTCAAATATATTTGTGATAATACATTTGACTGTGAAGATGGTTTTGATGAAGAAAAATCTCTTTGTACAGCAGGTAAGACTTTCGTGAAACACTTCAGTTTATTTAATCTGAATTTAACATTTTAAACCATCAACGGAAAGGCTTAGACTTTTGCAATGATGTATACTGCATAAATGTTTAATCTGTGTTTTAAATACACGTGCATAACAAGAAAAAAAAACTTTGAGTTGTGCTTAATGAAATCGAATCGGTTACGAATCCATTTGGTTTTTCGTTTCATGTGGAACATATTATTAATAATAGACGAGAATTGATTAATCCCAATGCTTCATTAATAGTTTTGTTGTCTTTAAGGAACAATCTACTGAGGCTTTGTAAGAACTATCAGTTTAAATATTGTGATTCTCTTTCTCTATTGTCTTGTCTTTTACTGATAATTGTTAACATTATGTACTGTGCTCCATTGTATGACCACCATTATACTTGCAAAAATGCTAAGAAAGATCCGGGACGGAGCAAATCCGGTAACCAAATTTAACCGCGAAACTGGCATAAATGTGACTCCCACGCACAACTGATTTCAATGTTAATATTTAATCATTTTGTCGGAAGGAATAAAAGAATTAATGTAAAAAAAATAATCTTATCTTGTCCATTAAGCAATCCATTAATGTTATTTTTTTATTGATTTACCTAGTTCAAAATGGAAAGGTTACTCTTAAAATCAAAACCACCGATTTGACCACACACCCAATAGTTTTTAAAAAAAGGGAATGAGGTTGAATAATGTCAAGGTCAATGAAACCGTTATTCTTGAAAATCTGTATCGGTGCTTACATTAATCAAAGTTTCCTGATCTCAAATTCCCTTTTTGTAAAAAAAAAGAAAAAAAGAAACCGGTTCAGATAGTGCAAATATAATTAATCATTTAAATTGTCTGGCTGGAATCATAATGGCTAAGTGGGTAAGACGCTGACTCGCTAGTCTAGAGGTCGGTTGTTCCATCCCAACATTGGCCGAGAAAGTATATCCAGATTTTCCGGCGTGATTCTTCTTTGTCAGTGATGCAGAACGGAGGGCCTAACAAGTACAGTTGTCTAGTCGTTCGGATTGGACGAAAACCCGAGGTCCATTTGGAATTCGATATATTCCCCTCAATAGCACACAGTATGGCGAATGCGCGTCTGCATTAGCCCAGTACAGAGCAGAATAGTAGGACATTAAACCCAAATTTCATTTCATTTCAATTGTCTGGCTTCCGCTTGGTCCAGTACAGTTCAATTCCCTGGATGATTGAGATAATGTTCGAGACTAAACATCATGTCAATACAATTTCATAACCGTCTTCCATGACAACCAAATATAGATTTTGGCACAACGACTTTAATATTTTATTTTTTTTAAAACGCCGTCTTATTAAGCTAATGAAAGCAGACTGGTGATAAGGTCAAGATAAATATTTATACACTAAACCAAATAAATTTAATGAATGAACCCAAACTTATTTTCTTTGTAGCATCAAGACCGTCAATTGATCAGTTATTCAATTTCCTAACAGCTGAACAACAGTGGATTATTCCCAAATTATTTGGTGGTGTTGAACCTGAATTTGCTGCCCATGGTTTAGCCGGTGAGTTAACTTTCTGAATAAGCTATGTTGTTGCTATTTTGTTGGTATTTTGTTTCTTGCAAAAGTACATGGGTTGAGATTTATTCCAAGGGACTGGATACAGAATTTAAGGATCTATACACGAGGTGGTTGACACTTGGCACATATCGTACTGTTTATTTAAATCAAACCTGAACCGACTTTTACTGTCTTTGTTTACTTTCAATATCGCAGACAGCAGAATCAGTTAAGATCAATATTAATGTTTGTGTATGTATGTCTAATAATTATGTGTGTAAATTTTACAAGATTCAGCTGCTAATAATGTTAATAACATGGACAGTAGTATTTTATAAACGATAATTTGGATTTCGTGATAAACTTGTTCCTACAAGAACTCGTCGCCGTAAGGATAAAAGTGGATTTTCATAAAAGATTTCCTCGTATATTCAAATGTTATCTTGTTTTGAGTTCGCACATTAACATTGTATTTCATCTGAATGATAAATTTCAAGATTTGCAGATGCTCAAACATTCTAACTTTAAAAATGATCTTAAAAAGGTATTTGGGTTGCGTAGTGGGTATTGTTAAATATTATCGAAAGGAACGACAGCATATATGTTCACCAGTTTTTGTCACTGAAAATCTTGTAAAAGATGATCATGTTGAAAATGCTCAAATAAAATAAAACCAAGTACGAACAATCCAAACCATTAGACAGAATTCGAAGTCCTAAAAACGTTATTAGGCAAAATAGTGTAATCAGCAAATGGACTGCTCCCCGTGTAAAAAATACACGACAAACAGTGGTAACAGGTGTCCGGAAGAGTAAGCTTACCCTACCTGGCGCCACACCTGCCATCGCTGCATCCAAACTATTAGACGAATTCTCAATAAAATAGCATGTTGGCCAATGAACTATCGGTATGCAAAATGCACGTGATGAACTGCAGGGGCGGATCCAGGATTTTCAGAAAGGGGGGGCGTGCTGTCCCCACTTGGGAGTGCGAAGCCCGACCCGTGATTTTTGAGTGGACTAAAATGTCCACAAGGACTAATTTCATACTAGTACTGCAAATTACGATTTCCAACCTAAAGTGTTTTTGCTCTCCTTTCCCGCGAGAATGTATGGAGCTAAAAATTGTTCGCCACCGCAAAAAAAATAGAGGGGGCGTGCGCCGGGTGCGCCCCCCTCTGTATCCGCGCCTGAACTGTGTTAACGATGTAGCAGACATAAATAGGGAGATAGTAATAGTAAACGTGTCAATTAAACGTGTTAAAATAAGGACAGCCTTTGTCTAATAGGAATCATTTAGCCTTTAACTTAAACCCATCGATTTTAATAGAAGAATAGGAGAGCAATAGATAAACCTTCATGGATTGTGTAGATAATAAGGTCCGGCACTGGGTCAAATGGTGTGGTTTCAATCCCAGGCTTGTACGTGAGAAGGAATAGGTTCGAATTCCCCAATCCCGTGATCTCTTATTCGTTTTGTAGTGCACTTGTTTCTCCCCCCCCCCCTGATTTTTTTTTAAATACAATGTTCCGTCATCGTCAAGGTATAATAGCAAAGTATTTGCTATACGCCTTCTGTTTACTCTGTAGATTATTATACCATTATATTATGGCGGACAAATCTATATCTAATCAAATTGATACTACAGGAAACAATGGATGGGATTTGATCAGGGTGTATTGTTACTGTCTATTGAGGATGTATCGCTGATGAATTCTCACAATAGATATTATTAATACAGTGCACGGGAATACTATTCCATATTATTCTCCACAATGTCCGAATTCTCTTGGGTTCTTGATTATGCTTTCCAGCCCGGGGTTCGCCATTCACTAATCCGATTATTTTTATATTATATTTTCAGTTGCCAGTGATATTGATGATTTGAGCATGACTCTCGGACTCACGCCTGAAAATGTTAAGAACCTGCATAAAGCATTCCAAGCTGCAATGGAAGGAGATGAGCGACCTTTATTGGCGATGAACATGCCCGAGCGCTCTTGGCACGAAGTACAGTACATGCTTCAACAGCTACTGGACAGCGGCTTCAAGCTCTGAGATCACGCGGTACGTGTTGACTGAAAAAGCTGTGGATAGAACCATTATTCCCACTAGATTTCCTGCTTTCATCTAAATGTAAAACTCCACTAAAAATCATAATTTCTGTTTTAACAAGAAGTTCAGAGTAAATACTCTCTCCGTTCCAGTCCAGTTCGACAACATTCAACGATTAGTATTTTTTTTTTTTTTTCGTTTCTCGTGTACTTAAGGGACTATTGGCCTCGCGCCTATACAATGACGTCATGTGATAGATGTTGAAGTAGAATTTAAGCCCTTTCAGATGCTGCTGTTTGTAATACATGTAGTTTCAAATTAAATCTTCTTAATAGCATATTGTTTCATATAGTATCTCAATTATTCTTTGTCTCAATTGTATTAATACGAGTTATTTTCATATCATATTGATTGGAGGTTTTTAAACTGTATTAACCGTCACTATTTACTTTATACGAAGTTCATATCGCTCAAATAGAATCTTAAGTGTTATATTGGCAATATCCCGTTCTTTTTACATTTAAAACTGTTACCTAGGTGAAATGAAACAAAATAAAGAATTCGGTGTCCTTCATTCTTCCCAATAATAGTTTATGCTTTCGCTTTTGAAGGATATAACACGCAATTAGCAAGAGAATGAAATTGGGCGATAATTCATTCACACAAGTAAAATGTTACGTCACGCCCGATGACGTCAAGGTGCTAAATTTGACTCAGTATTGCTGCGATGGAAGAGAATTAGCAACAGGGAACGATTAATTATTAAAAGTAATGTCAAAACAAAGTCCTATGTAACACTTATAGTTTCTGGCTATTTTTACAAGATATTTTTGGTGTGTATGTCATAATATGTAGATCCTATTATGTAAGTTATTTTTCGGATTTGGTTTTCTGTTTAGTAAGTTATTTCATATACCCTAAAACCAACAAGTTAACGGTTTTCCTTAATGGCGTTCTCAAGGAGGTATGTGTCAATGTATGTGATATATTATATATAAATATAAATAAATATAAATATGATAATTATTTATTTCCAAATAGAGAATCAATTGTTTTAACCCTCATAGTACCTTCTGACTGTACATTCATCATGACAAATTATAATAAACATAACATAGTTTCTTAATAGCAAGACTTTTTTTGCATTCTGGATGAAAAGGGGAGAATCAGTGTAAAAAATGAAATAAAGGAATTAAACCAACGCTGATTTTCTGAAAGTAAACTGTGTATCAAACTGAAAGATAACAGAGTGGATATGGAATCAAAATCACCGAACACATCGGTTCGAATCATACATGTGAAATGTCACCCGGAAGTCTGTGGTGTGTCTTTAGTCTTGTAAAAATTAGATATCCATTTTGTTTCGTATTTTGTTCCTGATTTTTAAACAGAATATTATAATCAATCTAACTTTCGATCACCGGTGAGTGAGGGTTGTTTATATCAGCTAATTATATGTTATAATCAGCCTATTCTAAATCCCCCGAAAAAAAACATTTGATTATATATCAATCAATTCAGGAAAATTTGTCAGATGTTAATAGAGGAGAGCATCAAAAGTAAATCGAAAGGAAATGGATATCTGTTTTAAATCAAAAGGAAATGGATATCTGTTTTAAATCGAAAGGAAATGGATATCTGTTTTAATAGATCTGAGATTATTCAATAAATAATTTCAGCGGCCATTAATGCTCTTTCCATCTAATAATATATAAGCACGACAAACATCATCACCCGTCCGCGTTCCTTAAAAAGAATTTCAGTATTAAATATTACACAATTACAATTGGTCAGAGTTGCATCCATATTTGAACACTGCAAGTTGATATGTGTAGATATATATGTGGTTGAATTATTTATAAACGATTTTTCCTACCTTCATGGTTTACTACATACAAAACAAAGGCCGGTTATAATGCAAAGGATAGACCCAGGTGTTGTTACTACTGGACATTTTAAAATAGTAGAATCTTAAAGTGTATAGCTTTTCGCAACCTGAAAATAGACGAAGCTGGATCTAAAAAACTGTGCAATTTAAGTGTATATAAAGTATTTTACATTCAATTTATAAAATATTTTTGTAATTTCTATTCAGTTCTATTGGGTGTTATACGCGAACTGCCAAAATTGGACGACAGTCGTTTGGGTCCATTCTACACGTTCTGAAAATTATTATCATATCGTTTTAATTACTCCCACATTGTCTTCTGCGATAATCTTTTCTTTATTAATTACAGGGGGGTTGGGATGGCCAAGTGGTCTAGAGTGCCGCGCTTCGTTCTCTAGCTGGCCGGTCACCTCTGGCTTGCGGCTGTGGTTTCGAGCCCTGATGTGAGCGTATGTGGCATGGAGATAGGGGCGCCTTCTCAACCTCGTGGGTTTCCTCCGGGCACTCCGGTTTCCTCCCACTGCTAAAAGACCCCTACGCGCAAGCGAATAATTGAAATAAAATTGAACCAAATGTTAGTCCCGAAATGACCTAGTTTGTGTTGAGTGGACGTTAAACACCATTTCTCTCTCTCTCTTTATTAATTACAAATGGCGCGGGGAACCATTATTTCCTGGCAGGCATACAGCATCGATGTTGATTGAAACGGGTCGATATTGAATCTTAGGTCGTGTTTTTAATTTGAATAACAGGGACAATATTATGGTGGAGGTTTAACGGTTTCAAATCTAATCACGGCTGCTCTTCTGAGCAAGACAGATGCGTACTAACGTTTACAAAGGTTTGGAAGTTTGTTATGTACTCTCCCATAAAAGAAACGCAATGGGACATTTCGTCGATGGTAAACCATCGCTCTACCATCCCCTTGCTGCAACAGGAACCGCGACACGTCGCTGAACCAAACTGTTCTCCAGTGCTGCTGTGGCCATACCCTCAAGTCTGAACCCATTGAAGACGGATTTCACGATATCGGCGTATTTCAATACAACAGCTCTAAAGGAACGTCTGTCGTGTAATCTGGTTTTACGTACGAGTTTACGGACTGTCTGGCCCGAGATCCTACGCCGTCAAGGAATTGCTGCTGCAATAGAGGTCGCTGTTGAGAACCGTTTCCGAAAATAACGTAACCGGAAGTGACAATTAAGGACAGGTGGAGCCACTCCTGTTTGGCTTGAGTTTGGGCGGTCACGTGTTGTACATCACTGTCCGTACCTATCCCCCTCTATCCCAAAGGCGAGAAATGGTACTCTGGGAAACATTCAGCAGTCTGGCTACAGCTGCTGTTTGGGATTCGCCTGCTTGCAACCGACCAATATAGGTGTTGCGTTGGCCTTCGTTCAGATGTGGCATCACTTGGTTCGTTGAGTGTTTGCATGTGCAACTGATAGGTAAACCGAGAACCTGGGGATTTTAATAATAATAATAATGTACATTAAATTGTAGAGCGCCAAATCCACCCAAACGCATGCTCGAAGCGCAATGAGACAATGGTTATATACACAGAAAGTCTAATTCTCATAGCATTCTCGAAATAAGTGAGTCTTTAGATGTGATTTGAAAATAGTCAAAGTTTCACTGTTTCGAATTTTCAATGGCAAACCATTCCACAATTTAGGAGCAACTACACTAAAATGTTTCAGTTTTGAGTGTGGAACGACAAGCGTATTCTGGTAGTAAGATCGCAAGGACCGGTTTGGTTGATATACTGTTAGTAGTTCTGATAAATAGCTGGGTGCAAGATTTCGTAGACACTGGTATGTGAGGCACAGAACCTTAAAGTTGATGCAAACTGAAATTGGGAGCCAATGTAAGGATTTTAGAATAGGTGTTATGTGAGATGATGTTTTGCTTCGTGATATGATTCTGGCTGATGTATTCTGCAGTTTCTGTAATTCGTAGAGACTTGAATGATTTATCCCAGACAACAAACTGTTACAATAGTCTAATCTTGACAGAACTAGTGACTGTACTAGAGATTTGGTGGCATCAATCGTGATGAGATGTCTAATATCACTGATGCGTCGCAAATGAAAGTAACAGGACTGACGCAGTGTCTTGGTGTAATCAAGCAAATACAAATTCCGGCAAAAGGGTTTGACCAGTCACAATTAGCAACCCTACCTTTAAAACCAATAATGAATTTCTTTTATCCTTACATAATGGCATTAAAAACAAGTAAGATTTATCGAAACAACGACCTCGTTCAAATAAAAAAAAAATGGCGAAAAATGGACTGTGCGTTTTGGGTTTTTATTTTGTTTGTTTGTTTTTTGTGGGTTTTTTTTTTGGACGAGTACGTATGTTTTACCAATCCTCATTCCTGTGCTATTATTCTGTAAAGACTTGGATTCTTTCGTATGTAAACAACAAATCAAGAAACCGATTCTGACGTTACCAGGATAACAACCGTCCATTGTAAACAAACTGTAAGCAAACAGTTTACATATTACGAAGAGTAACTATTATAGCATGCGCACGTGACATTTAAATCACATAAGTGACGTCATACCAACCGGATTAGAAAACCATAATAATTTGCATATCAACCATAATAATTTGGATTCCTTGTTTTAAGAGAGATTCCATATAAAAGACGTTTAATATCTTCACGTGGTGCTTTACAACCATTTCTAAATATTCTTCTTCTAACGCCCCACAAACACAAGGCCGTATCTAGCGGGGTGCAGGGGGTATACATTGCACCCCCAGTAAAATGAGGCGCTTCGAGAAATGGAACCCCCGCAAAAACTTTGACAACCTCTCAATTAGAAAAAAAATACAGGTGGTTACGACCACACAGTGATGCTATTAAGGCACAGGTAAATCGGCCGGATTTAAGGGCATCCACTCTCTTATATCACATATTATGTGGAGGCTATCGGACGCCACCTCAGCAACTGCCTCTCCTAACAAATCTACAGCCCCGGTAAAAGAAATCGTCCATATCAATTACAAAATCGACTTTTAGATATCAACAGAGTGGCCGAAATAGGAGTTTCTGGCAGGGTTATTTTTCAAAACTTTCTGAGGGTAGACCCCAGACGAGGGTACCACCCCGATAGGCGAAATGCCCCTCCTATCATTTTTTCTGGGTAGGGCCTGTCCAACCACATGATATACTATTCAAAAAAAGTAGGGGATATTTGATTTTTAAGTGTTATTAAAGTCACCTAATGAGACTGACGAAGAAACAAATGACAAAATGAAATGAAGTTCACATTCATTGATTTATTCCAAATGATCGTTAGACTAAGTAAGGCATAGACTGACCATTATAAGGGTAAAATGATACCCGGGGTCAAACAGCAAAGTTACACAGCATCACAACAAAGTCAGTAACGGATAAATCCTCCTCTGTTTGCCAAACAAGCATTGATCCGACGTGGCATACTCCTAATGAGACGTCTAAGGTCATTTTGGTCCAGATTGTCCCATTCCTGTTGCAACGCAGCAGCAAGTTCTTGGACATTGGCAGGACGTTGTTGACGTTGACGTAACCTCTGTCCAAGCATGTCCCAGACATGCTCGATGGGGGAGAGGTCGGGACTCAGTGCTGGCCAAGGTAATGTGGTGATGTTCTGTTGTTGGAGGTAACCTGTAACGATCCTGACCCTGTGACATATTGCGTTGTCATCCTGGAAGATGACGTCGTGCGAACGGCACAACATGGACTGCCAAGATGTTGTCCCGGTAGTACTGGCCTGTAACACGCCCTGCAACAACATGTAAAGCCGTTCTTCCAGCAAAAGTGATGCCTCCCCACACCATTAAAGAACCACCCCCAAATCGATCATGTCTGATGACGTTAACGTCTTGGAAGCGGTCGTTTAGACGATGCCACACCCTCCTACGTCTGTCCAAAAAATCAACAGTGAACCTTGACTCATCTGAAAACATCACATTGCTCCAGCGCCAATTATCCCAGTGTTGACGATCCCTACACCAACGACGTCTTGCCTGAATGTGATGATCTCTCAAACAAGGGATCACGCGAGGACGTCGGGCGCGAAGGTGACCCCTATGCAGTCGATTCCGAATCGTCTGGCCACTCACTCTCACACCAGTGTCTGTTTGAAGACGAGCGCTGATCTGATTTTCTGTGATGACAGGATTTCTCAAGGCCAAGGTAGGATAAATCGATCCTGGGCTTGAGTTGTCGCCCTTGGTCGACCTGAGCGTGGTCTGTCCTGTACAGATTGTGTATCACGGTATCTGGACCATAGCCTGCTTATGACAGACTGAGAAACATTCATCGTCCGCGCCACAACCGCCTGTGTTGTGCCGATCTGTAGCATGCCAAGGGTACGTAACCTTTCATTTTGGGTAAGCCGACGCATATCAAAATTTGTTTTCTGGTCACTAAAACAATTAAACTGATGTTTCCACCCTGGAATTCAATGCCACAATGACTGTAACATTCAAAGTCAGAGTTGTGCAAATCTTGGGTTGGACCCCCATGATGATCCCAAGCATCACCTGCATTCCATGCGGTAGCTATTGGTGCGTTTGGGCGTCACATGTAACTGAAAATGTTTCTTCTATAGGGTCTTTTTTCGTAGTCATTTGCATATTTTAGTATTATGCCCCCAAAATCAAATATCCCTACTTTTTTTAATAGTATATTATAGGGTTCGGTTTGGTCGCCCTATCCACATCTGATAGGGCCTTATCGGTCTTTGGGGGCGCCGCAACCAAATGACATTGTAAGAGATTGGCGTTCTGCTCGCCCTATCCAAAAGGCCTTATTGGTGTTTCGAACTACGGGACAAGAAGTTTCATATTTTGGTGTGTTTAACATAACATCAACATGAGAAATTGCGCCACCGAAATTGACACACGGTACTGCAGCTCCACATGTGTGGAAAACGGGTTTGCGGCGGTAAAATTTTCAAAATTTTCGTGACGGAAGTGGGGGGGGGGGTGTCTAGGTGTTACCGCTCGGCGATCAGTAACTATGGCATTATATTGGCGCCCCCTCCCACCACTCTGCTGCACCCCTACTTTTAAAATCCTACATACGGCCCTGCACAAACATTGTCGTTATACAGGCTCTAAAACCATTGAGCGTCTTTCTTTATAAGGAACGGAACCCATGCGAAAAACCAAATAGATAAAAAAAAGAACGATCTGGCGATCACAAAAATAACCTAAAACATGTTTTTTTCAGTGACGTACATTATGCTCTGTGCTCATTAAAATTCATTTTAATAATAATAATAATGTACATTAAATTGTAGAGCGCCAAATCCACCCAAACGCATGCTCGAAGCGCAATGAGACAATGGTTATATACACAGAAAGTCTAATTCTCATAGCATTCTCGAAATAAGTGAGTCTTTAGATGTGATTTGAAAATAGTCAAAGTTTCACTGTTTCGAATTTTCAATGGCAAACCATTCCACAATTTAGGAGCAACTACACTAAAATGTTTCAGTTTTGAGTGTGGAACGACAAGCGTATTCTGGTAGTAAGATCGCAAGGACCGGTTTGGTTGATATACTGTTAGTAGTTCTGATAAATAGCTGGGTGCAAGATTTCGTAGACACTGGTATGTGAGGCACAGAACCTTAAAGTTGATGCAAACTGAAATTGGGAGCCAATGTAAGGATTTTAGAATAGGTGTTATGTGAGATGATGTTTTGCTTCGTGATATGATTCTGGCTGATGTATTCTGCAGTTTCTGTAATTCGTAGAGACTTGAATGATTTATCCCAGACAACAAACTGTTACAATAGTCTAATCTTGACAGAACTAGTGACTGTACTAGAGATTTGGTGGCATCAATCGTGATGAGATGTCTAATATCACTGATGCGTCGCAAATGAAAGTAACAGGACTGACGCAGTGTCTTGGTGTAATCAAGCAAATACAAATTCCGGCAAAAGGGTTTGACCAGTCACAATTAGCAACCCTACCTTTAAAACCAATAATGAATTTCTTTTATCCTTACATAATGGCATTAAAAACAAGTAAGATTTATCGAAACAACGACCTCGTTCAAATAAAAAAAAAATGGCGAAAAATGGACTGTGCGTTTTGGGTTTTTATTTTGTTTGTTTGTTTTTTGTGGGTTTTTTTTTTGGACGAGTACGTATGTTTTACCAATCCTCATTCCTGTGCTATTATTCTGTAAAGACTTGGATTCTTTCGTATGTAAACAACAAATCAAGAAACCGATTCTGACGTTACCAGGATAACAACCGTCCATTGTAAACAAACTGTAAGCAAACAGTTTACATATTACGAAGAGTAACTATTATAGCATGCGCACGTGACATTTAAATCACATAAGTGACGTCATACCAACCGGATTAGAAAACCATAATAATTTGCATATCAACCATAATAATTTGGATTCCTTGTTTTAAGAGAGATTCCATATAAAAGACGTTTAATATCTTCACGTGGTGCTTTACAACCATTTCTAAATATTCTTCTTCTAACGCCCCACAAACACAAGGCCGTATCTAGCGGGGTGCAGGGGGTATACATTGCACCCCCAGTAAAATGAGGCGCTTCGAGAAATGGAACCCCCGCAAAAACTTTGACAACCTCTCAATTAGAAAAAAAATACAGGTGGTTACGACCACACAGTGATGCTATTAAGGCACAGGTAAATCGGCCGGATTTAAGGGCATCCACTCTCTTATATCACATATTATGTGGAGGCTATCGGACGCCACCTCAGCAACTGCCTCTCCTAACAAATCTACAGCCCCGGTAAAAGAAATCGTCCATATCAATTACAAAATCGACTTTTAGATATCAACAGAGTGGCCGAAATAGGAGTTTCTGGCAGGGTTATTTTTCAAAACTTTCTGAGGGTAGACCCCAGACGAGGGTACCACCCCGATAGGCGAAATGCCCCTCCTATCATTTTTTCTGGGTAGGGCCTGTCCAACCACATGATATACTATTCAAAAAAAGTAGGGGATATTTGATTTTTAAGTGTTATTAAAGTCACCTAATGAGACTGACGAAGAAACAAATGACAAAATGAAATGAAGTTCACATTCATTGATTTATTCCAAATGATCGTTAGACTAAGTAAGGCATAGACTGACCATTATAAGGGTAAAATGATACCCGGGGTCAAACAGCAAAGTTACACAGCATCACAACAAAGTCAGTAACGGATAAATCCTCCTCTGTTTGCCAAACAAGCATTGATCCGACGTGGCATACTCCTAATGAGACGTCTAAGGTCATTTTGGTCCAGATTGTCCCATTCCTGTTGCAACGCAGCAGCAAGTTCTTGGACATTGGCAGGACGTTGTTGACGTTGACGTAACCTCTGTCCAAGCATGTCCCAGACATGCTCGATGGGGGAGAGGTCGGGACTCAGTGCTGGCCAAGGTAATGTGGTGATGTTCTGTTGTTGGAGGTAACCTGTAACGATCCTGACCCTGTGACATATTGCGTTGTCATCCTGGAAGATGACGTCGTGCGAACGGCACAACATGGACTGCCAAGATGTTGTCCCGGTAGTACTGGCCTGTAACACGCCCTGCAACAACATGTAAAGCCGTTCTTCCAGCAAAAGTGATGCCTCCCCACACCATTAAAGAACCACCCCCAAATCGATCATGTCTGATGACGTTAACGTCTTGGAAGCGGTCGTTTAGACGATGCCACACCCTCCTACGTCTGTCCAAAAAATCAACAGTGAACCTTGACTCATCTGAAAACATCACATTGCTCCAGCGCCAATTATCCCAGTGTTGACGATCCCTACACCAACGACGTCTTGCCTGAATGTGATGATCTCTCAAACAAGGGATCACGCGAGGACGTCGGGCGCGAAGGTGACCCCTATGCAGTCGATTCCGAATCGTCTGGCCACTCACTCTCACACCAGTGTCTGTTTGAAGACGAGCGCTGATCTGATTTTCTGTGATGACAGGATTTCTCAAGGCCAAGGTAGGATAAATCGATCCTGGGCTTGAGTTGTCGCCCTTGGTCGACCTGAGCGTGGTCTGTCCTGTACAGATTGTGTATCACGGTATCTGGACCATAGCCTGCTTATGACAGACTGAGAAACATTCATCGTCCGCGCCACAACCGCCTGTGTTGTGCCGATCTGTAGCATGCCAAGGGTACGTAACCTTTCATTTTGGGTAAGCCGACGCATATCAAAATTTGTTTTCTGGTCACTAAAACAATTAAACTGATGTTTCCACCCTGGAATTCAATGCCACAATGACTGTAACATTCAAAGTCAGAGTTGTGCAAATCTTGGGTTGGACCCCCATGATGATCCCAAGCATCACCTGCATTCCATGCGGTAGCTATTGGTGCGTTTGGGCGTCACATGTAACTGAAAATGTTTCTTCTATAGGGTCTTTTTTCGTAGTCATTTGCATATTTTAGTATTATGCCCCCAAAATCAAATATCCCTACTTTTTTTAATAGTATATTATAGGGTTCGGTTTGGTCGCCCTATCCACATCTGATAGGGCCTTATCGGTCTTTGGGGGCGCCGCAACCAAATGACATTGTAAGAGATTGGCGTTCTGCTCGCCCTATCCAAAAGGCCTTATTGGTGTTTCGAACTACGGGACAAGAAGTTTCATATTTTGGTGTGTTTAACATAACATCAACATGAGAAATTGCGCCACCGAAATTGACACACGGTACTGCAGCTCCACATGTGTGGAAAACGGGTTTGCGGCGGTAAAATTTTCAAAATTTTCGTGACGGAAGTGGGGGGGGGGTGTCTAGGTGTTACCGCTCGGCGATCAGTAACTATGGCATTATATTGGCGCCCCCTCCCACCACTCTGCTGCACCCCTACTTTTAAAATCCTACATACGGCCCTGCACAAACATTGTCGTTATACAGGCTCTAAAACCATTGAGCGTCTTTCTTTATAAGGAACGGAACCCATGCGAAAAACCAAATAGATAAAAAAAAGAACGATCTGGCGATCACAAAAATAACCTAAAACATGTTTTTTTCAGTGACGTACATTATGCTCTGTGCTCATTAAAATTCAATATGTTCATTGGATATCAGAGCATTAACGATCACCTTAAGTGAGCCTTAATCGACTCTCCACACGCCAGACGAAGAAATTAACTTCATCAATTGCGTAGTGATAAAATCATTTTGCGGACTACCCAACGAAACTACTTTGCAAGAAATCTGTAATAAGTTAGTTAATCCATGAAAAGAAGAGGAAAAAACCCGTGAGAGAAATGTACATCGATTTATTATAATTCCTGAAACTTCTAAACTACAAACGATAAACTGTAAATCGGGTCTCACAGTTTGTCTCTTTAAACTGATCGTGACTGCCATGTTAAAAATATAGATTCATCGGAAGCTTAAAGAATATATGCAACAATTATTTCCCAGCATCAAAAAATTTTGTGTGTCTTAAATCGGAAACATGAAGGCAATAATAACGTATAAAACATGTTATATTTTTCGGGCATGCTGTTATGCCGGATTGAGGTATCACGTTAAGGTTTATATTAACCCCCACACGATTAGTATGTTTATGCATGTTAAAATTTCGCGTCCCCTTGCACCCACATGCGCATGTAACATGGAAAATCTCTGTCATTCAATTAACTGGCGTGGTTTCGAATTCCAGGGTGTACGTGACAAGGTGTATGGTCGCCTGTCCAACTTCGTGGGTTTTCTCAGGGTCCTCCAAATTAGCTCCCTACGCACAAACTAATTAATGAAATAGAATTAAACCATACGTTGGTACCGAAAGGACCTAGTTTGTGTCGAGCAGACGTTAAACCCTATTTCTCCCTCTCGCGTTCCTGTACGTAAAGGCGACGTAATGAAATCCAAGGGTAAATAACTCGTATGAAACTGTTTCTTATTTCCAGGGTAAATATTATTGAAAGATGAGAAACAACAATTATACCACCACTCTTTCTCTTTAAATTTCTCCCATATAACTTCGTTCAGGATACAAATTTCAATCCGTCTGTTCACTAACAAGGCCATTTCATTTTCAACCACAGAGAGAGACAGAGAGAGAGAGAGAGAGAGGGGAGAGACAGAGACAGACAGAGAGAGAGAGAGAGAGACTAGGTCATTTCGGGACTAACGTACGGTTTCATTTTATTTCAATAATTCGTTTGTGCGTATGGGTCTTTAGCAGTGGGAGGAAACCCGAGTACCCGGAGTAAACACACGAGATTGGACAGGCGACCCTACTCCTTGCCACGTACAACCACGCCAGTTCACTCAATGGCAGGCTCCATGATACAGCGCGCGCACGCTAACCATTCGGCCAACGAAACACCCCACCCCACCCCTTTCAACCACACAACTGCGATATGATGAGGAAAGTAATTCCATAGTTTTCGCGAAAAAAAGAGTATTTCGATTTACATTTTGACATCCACAACCCACCCCCAACACTCTTTCAACCAAACAACTGCGATAAGATGAGGAAAGTAATTCCATAGTTTTCGCGAAAAAGGCGTATTTCAATTTACATTTTGACGTCGAAAAGTGGGATTAAAGATAAAGGTGGAGCTGATGTCTCGTATATATCATCTGCTTAGTACGTTGAACGTTGACAACTTTTCAAATCACCTACCACTCGAATCAAATACTGGACGACATAGAAACGTTTTTTTTTGGAGAGTAAGAAATGAGGCTTTACGTCCGCTCAATATAAAAAGACCATTTCAAGACTAAGATATTATGGTTTAAATGTAGCAAACCACTAATATGACTACTCAAAATCTATCATATCTTCCAGTGAGTCGATTATTATGGAACGGGGTTTCTTTTATCGTAGCATATAACTTATAACAGATTAAAATACAGATGTGACGTCTTCCATTGATGTTGGCGTATCATTATTTACAATAATGTACGGGCACCATACCAATTGTACATTATCTATACTAGATGAAATATTCGACTAGCCTGACCTTGTTCATTGACAAGCGCGTGGAGGATAGTGGCTGTATTTTAAGTTGTTTAATGGTCTCGAGCTTAAACCATACTTAATGGGCGAGGGCGAGACATTAAGTATATATTGATACTACACGAGGCGTTAGCCGAGTGTTGTTTCAATATATTACGCAATGTGTTTAGCTCGAGACCATTAAACAACTTAAAACACAGACACTATCCCACACGTGCTTTTCAATGAAATACGTCTCGCGAATCCAATATTTTATTTAGTATAGATAATGTACGATTGGCAAGTTGCCCGTACATTATCCAAAATAAGGGTATACATCAAAGGATGACTTCACATCTGTATTTTAAATAACACATACTGCACAGTTACATAATAATAACATGCATAGACACGAGCACCTATACATAACGCGACAGGTGAACAATAACGTTATGTGACAATTTGTCAATACACCCAAATATAAATTTAAAGCTTAGTAGTTATGTATACCTTACAGTGCCCCCCCCCCTCCGTTTGAAGTTTTGAAAGAGATGCTCATATGGTTCAGATCACATCTAGAAACTTTAAATGTGTCTCATCGGCCACGCAGACCAATGTGTTAAAGGTTTTTTTTTATAAGTGATATCCTAAATGTTACCTACAAATTAGTCAGTTCTAACCTGACAAGGTTCAAACAAGGTTCAATGTGGGAAACTCCTCAACCCGGTAACTTGTATTTCACCATACACGTGCACCGCTCGTATTAACTTAATGAGATGAACTTAATTTGTGGGAACGAACTTGTGTGTAGGACTAGAAAGTACATAAGTAATTAATGCATCATCATAAATATCATGATGAATATTGAGCTGAGTAGTTGCTGTCCACCCTACGATCAAAAGCGTAAACAAATACCGCGCACAAATCAATCAATACTTCTTTCGGAACAGTCATTGAAACTAAACCAAATTCATGTCGGTCGTAAACTCACGGCTATTCAAACAAATTAAATAGAATTCGAGAATAATCCAATTAGGTTAGCAAATTTCGCATGCTTTTTACACTTTCTGAATTACTTGCACAAAACATAATCACCTTTCTGACCCGCAAATGTACTTTTTTGAAGCATTCAAAGTGATTGTGTCAATTTTATATCGATTGGATAACAAATCTACCCGTACATAGTATGAGCATTTATTGCAGCTTACAAAACTCTTCTCAAATAATGAATTTAATAAAACGTGCGGGATAACGATGTTTTCAATCTATTATTTAAGTTTTTCATACGACACTACTTACACTGATTTTTGTACACCAACGTGTTACAATCAGTGATCGTCATTTGAGAGGTCGTAAAGTACCAACTCGTGAACGTTGTGACTTTAAAAGGGATGTCAAAATGGTTCAATTCGGCACAGTACTCAGAAAGATATGATGAGTTTAAAATTTGACAATCTGACCAACACAAGCCAGCGCCACCGATAATCAAATTGAGATTCATATACAATTGATGTTTATTCAGGGGCGTACATAACGATTTCGTTTGGGGGGGGGGTAACCAAAATGTGACCGACTGATGCACATACCCCACCACGCCCGCCCCCACCTCCCAGTTCGAGTGACGCAACCCGGAGCCGAGCACCACGTGTGAGTGTTCTAGAGTTGACATAACATCTGTACAATCCGACGCCCCACATACCAGTCGTACTACAAACTGGGCAGTTCACTATAATCGTGAATATCATAGTGCTGAGACAGTATAAGACAACTGAGGAGTAGAAGAATAATTTAAAATGGAATCGCGCCGCAGTCGCGAAAACATTTCAGATACATGTATGTAACAGAGCTTTTAAATTTTTTGGACTGGGCTTGAAAATTTGAATCAATCTCATGGCAAATGGACCTAAATTCTCGTTAACGAGAGGATAAGAAATGGGACAGAATCTTGAGGCCTATCTATCAATTTCAGATATGTAAGTGAGTAGAAGAATGATGTTATAATGGAATCGCGCCGCAGTCGCGAAAACATTTCAGATACATGTATGTAACAGAGCTTTTAAATTTTTTGGACTGGGCTTCAAAATTTGAATCAATGTCATGGCAAATGGAACCAAATTCTCGTTAACGAGAGGATATGAAATGGGACAGAATCTTGAAGCCTATCTGTCAATTTCGCCTGTTTTGTGATTGTTTGTTTATCCCATTAATTCATTTAGTCGGAGACCGACTGCGGTGAATACTTTTTTTGAGGCCGACTATTTTTTGCCATGGTAGAAAACATTTCATAGAACAACATACAACAGAATAAGAGTGACAAGCAGATATGGTTACTTTATACACTAGTTTTGTGCGAGGCATGCAATTTAGGTACACGGATTCCCGCAACTACTTAGTATTTGGGGTCTATTCTGGCATTGTTTTTGAGACCGACTGCAGTGACTGCACTTATTTTGCTCCTTGGGTGAAATTTTGTTGTTAGACCAACATACTCACAACAGAATGAGAGTGAAAGAGTGAGAGAGAAATGGGGTTTAACGTCCACTCAACACAACTAGGTCATTTCGGGACTAACATATGGTTTTTAATTTTTTATTTCAATAATTCGCTTGCGCGTAGGGGTCTTTAGCAGTGGGAGGAAACCGGAGTGCCCGGAGAAAACCCACGAGGGAATGAGAATGAAACACAATATCTTTTCAAACATGATAAGTTGACAAGATTATTTTATACTAAAGTTTTGAGTGAGTTGCGTGACGTATACAGTGGGCACTTATTTTGATACCGACTGCTCCTATTTTGCGACCGACTGCACTGATTTTGCGACCGACTATTTTATTGTAAAGTTTTGCATGATTAGCGTGACGTATACAGTGAGTACGTATTTCGATACCGACTACTTTATTTCGCGACCGACTGCACTGGTTTTGTGACCGACTATTTTTTTTGCTGGGGGTGTACCACCTCGCCCCCCCCCCCACATTTACGCCCCTGTGTTTAATCACAATGGGTATACATGTATTTTATAGTTGATTAAGCCATCGATCAGTCCGCCTTGTACTCACCCTACAGAGTTCAGCTCTTGATCGATAATCATAATTTTCAGGGATATTTTATTACGTTGACCCCTTTTGGTCCCCAAATGACAAATTTAATGTATATTTATTTAATCGATACACGCCTATTCTCCCTTACTAACCAGTTATGCACATTTCATAATCTGGTTCATATACCTATTGGCCCCTGATTGACAGATGCCAATTTCCGTAGTCGTACCCACTGTACAAAGATATGTTCAGTTATTGGACGATTTTAATCACACTTTCAGGAATAGTTAGCGTTGGGATATTTCCATTTTCATCTTCAAATTCCAAAATTATTGTGATATATTACCCAATCGGAATAGTTGTTAACCCAGTTTCAGAAATCTATATGCAATAGATTTTTAGACAAACTTACTGAACTTAACCCGAGGCATCTAACCCTTTTTGTAGAGTTATTACCCCTCCTATGGAAACCTTGTATCGCCCTATAATAATTTTACTTGTCATGAGGTTAACTATATCCACATTTTGCATCAATTATCTGTCTTAGACACTCTGTGATCGTATACGGGTAAATGTTTAGGTGAATAGTTATTGTTTGATTAGTTAATAGGATCAACACCATTTAAGTTCATAGTCACTGCTAATCATTATTTTTTAAGTCTTTTTTCCTTTTCATCGTTTCGCAATTTAGTTAAAATATAGACTTATATTTCGTTTCGTTTTTGTATATTTTCAATGGCCTACACTACATGAAGGTCGTGCCAGAGCTCGTACGTGCTGCTTTTGTCCCTCTGATGTCAAACATTGCTTAATCGAATATTCTAGTGGTTTGCCCACAGTTCGCCCCTGTAATCTGGTAATATGTGCATTTGCGTTAAAGATTCGACAATCCATTAGAATGGGGACCAAAAGTTTAACGGTGTCGTTTTGCCCTTGTAAGATGGTTCAATTACGTCAAAGTTACCGCGAGGAGCGAAAATGTAAAAAACGATGCGGTAACTTTGCACGCTAACAGCTGTGTCGTGTCGCTCCTGTAACTGAAAGTATGTTCATTTGCGCTCCTTTTAAGTTTTCCGCAGTAATTAAGATTATCATATCACTCCCTGTATTGTATTTCTTTAGATTTATGCATTATTCTTCTTCATGTAGGCGTTTTTAATTTAAAAGAAACCAATGCTCGCGTTGGACCAGTAACAAGCCAAGAGATAATAAGAATTTTATAACATCGACCAATAAACCAGAGCGAAATAGTTGGTAAAGCTACAAGTGTCGATGTAACAAATCAATCTATGAAACACAGCTCTTTGGCCTCTTGGGCAAGTCCCCATGACGCTTGATTAATCATGCTAATGCTATATGTAGACTAGTGTAATATCTTGAGCGGGAATCGGGTTAAGTGAACTGTACGTTCTGTGCCATTAATAAACGCATTGTTTACGTATAATTTCCTTTAATCTCTCTGTAATACCACATTAGATATCGGTGCGACTGTCTATGATTCTCTGTTAACCCTTGCATACTGCGGATCGTGATTTATTTTGCTTTTCTACGCAGACGTATCCTAATCACTCATCAATCATAAGCTTTATTAAGTAAACAAAATGTAATAGAAGTTGTCTTTTGGGATGAACTGGTCTGACTAAGACAGCACGTTGTATCACTAGACTGTACCGTGACGTAAAAAAGAACAATACTATTATGTATAAAAGACAATATGACATTACGGTCTCACTGTGTGAACCAGACAAAGCGGCCACGGTAGTTGAGCAGTTAAGAACTGGACCTCTGGCGTGGGCCGGGGAAATGAAGAACCAGGGAGAGAAACTTCGTTTCCATTCTACTATCAATTATGGTATGGAGGCCACGACAGATCAGTGATTCACACCACCAAGATGACGCACTAATGATGCGTATCGATAGTTTAACAAATTGATACCTTCCCATTCTGAGATTTTGACAATGATATCTATTTTCTTGTAACTGAGAGGAAATCAAAATTGAACTAACGATTTGTTCAAAAAGGTAGCTCTCTGGAGTTTTTGAGTCGATCACTTTGCAATTGAAATGTTGTTTTCTTAAATTTTGGGATTTTGACTCAACAGATGATTTTACTTTCAGTTTTATAATAACTGTTGATCGTCTGTAACATGTTCTGTCAGTGGGTATACAGATGGCACGACATTTTTACCGAGTAACTTGACATTACCCACCATGTTTTTGTCCAAATAATGTACAGAAAATATATTTAAAAATATATATTAAAAATTGTATCATTAAAAACAGTTTAGATTAGCATATAACCTTGTGTGGGATTCTCTTATAATTGGAAATATTCCTAATAAGGTTGTCCGTAAGTATCACTGAACACGGTAAGATGCCTGAACACGGTAAGATTACTGACGTGGATCACTTATTCTAAATACATTAATCTCCAACCACATTTCAGTAACTACCCACGTTTTCCCTACACTGTAACAAAAATATCCGTGAAAAAACGGAAAAAAAAATTACCAGGAAAATTTTATCCGTATTTCTTTTTCCTGTAATTTACAGAAATTCTCTCAATTAACAGAAATTCCATTTTCAAATACAGAAAAACATCCTGGTAATTTTAGTTTCCAAGGGTCGAAAATGATCAAAATTTCATTGAATTAAACATTGACTTTATATGCGTGTGCGAACTATCTTTATTTAACGTCCGTTTCCGCCGAAGTGCTATCGCTGACGATATTTATACGTTACCGCTTTCCGCTAATATAGTAAGAACACCTTCATAGAGAAAAGGGTGTCTAACAACTATGAATGGTCAGTGTTAGGACCGGTTAGAGGCTTTCAGATGTAAGTTACGGTATAACCAATTTGCAGTGCTAAGTTATCTCTGCCAAAGAGACAAAGCGGCTTACACTGGTCAATCGGTTAGATTATCCAGATTTAACCCTGCTTGGTTACCTGACAATTTAACCTCTTACTCGCTGTGTTGTTGTTCTTGGTGTTTAACGTCCGCTTCCACCGAAGGTGATATCGCAGACAAGTCTTATTTTTTTCATTTTCATTATCTTAGCGCACCCCTATCTCCATGCCACATACGCTCACACCAGGGCTCGAAACCACAGCCGCAAGCCAGAGGTGACCGGCCAGCTAGAGGTCGAAGCGCGGCACTCTAGACCACTAGGCCATCCCAACCCCACTTTCTTACTCGCTGGCGATGCAAATTGTTTTACACAATTATGAAAATACTTACAATCTGATTACCGTATGATGAATGAGAAAACACTTTATAGATCTTATAAATAATGGAAATTAGATATACATGACAATTAATATACCAAACTTTACACAATATGATCCTTCATATTATGGTTAATAAATTGAAATGAATACTATAACATGATAAGTATTAGGAATGATTATAACTGTATTCGATTTCTTATCGTTGCATTTGAAAACAGAAATAGTCCGTTATATAATGGAATAAAACATTATATCCCTGTCATTCCACCGTTTATTCCGTAAAATAACAGAATTGAGTCCGTTATAGAAGGGAATAAAATATTTTATCCCTAAATTTCACGGAAATTTCCTGTTTAATACTGAATATTCCACAGAATTACATAAAACACGTAATTGGAAGAAATAATTCACTCTTTTAACACAATTTCGCAAAAAAATCCTTCGATTAACAGAAAAAAGTTGTTAAACTAAGGAATTCGGCGACATAAAAAATGGAAATTTTTTACAGTGTAGTTTCCGTAAACTTTCTGTTCACATAGAGTCGGGAAATAAACACAAAACAAACAACATATTAAAATTTCTAGGATCGTCTAATTCTGATCTATATAGTTCGGTATCAATAGAACTACCTAAAAAATATATCTAAGTATACAAGTGGTAAATGTCAATACCTGGATAATGATTCATCATGACCTTTATATCTAATCAAATTCATTTGTTAATTCCCAAACAAGTCGTTAGTTCAGTATTTGAACTTATTAATCCCATAGCAATATGCCTTTAAAGGTTCCAGTGAAATAAAAAAGCTCGAAAGAAAACTTTTTATTATGATTGGAAGTCTCAAATGTTGTTCCCGTCACAATAATTTGTATATTATATGTTTATATAACTGATAATTATACATAAATGATAAATATATCAAGGGTGTGTTCCAGTTTTTGATTCAAATGAAAATTTGGCATACTGTTCATTTGGTTTTACACTAAATTTGTCTTTTAAAATTATGGACATAAGATCGACCGAGCTAATGGTATTAATTACGAATTATCTTCAATCGGATTCCTTGTTAAGATTAACACAGCACAATTTCATATTCTTGTTTTAGACACACAGCTGTGTATTGTTAAATGACATGTCTTTGAAAGCGCAAGAAATGTATGACTGCTCCGAGATAATTATATTTTTCGAACACATTGGCGCAAGGAATTTAATTTAATGCTTTAAGTATAATTATATTATTCCAAAACATTGGTTGTAAGACAATGGTTTGATACATTTTAAAAATGTCACAAATATATCGCGTGTTCGGATGGAAATTGTATTAACGATTCGTCTTCAATGACAATGATACAATTTTGAATATTAAGTCAAGGTAACCGGTAGTAGGGTAATGGTTTATTGGAGGTTATTGTATATAAATACATGATTGGGAAAAATAAAATGATTAGTATGTTCTAGTTTAGCGGCGTGTGTGGGCCCATAAATATGTTTTATACGCTCACGTTTAATGTGGTTGCGAATTGCCATCGACGCCGTTCGCCCATTTGTCTTTCTTGATTACACAGCAGTTGAGTTGACATTATCGCCCTTTATCTACAATTGCGTGTGACCGGTCTTGGGTCTAAAGCAATCACCTGATTGACTTTACACAGTTTTTATATTCATACTATTAATTGTCAAAACTTAATTATCCAAAGAGTTGCTTGTGAGCGCTACGAGCCAACATTTTCATTTCATTAACTTGAAATGTTTAAACATTGTGTATATTCATGAAACAAAGCAGTCTATAACTAATACAGACATGCTTTCTGTTTGCCCTCGGTTGTTTTTTTTTTTTTGTTTTTTTTGTCCCAAGTTGAACCTAGGCTATAAAGGATGAAACAATCGAGATTTTCAATACTTCTCGAACATAATTAACTGCTGTGTTGGTGTATGTTCCATTGCCTGGCAACTATATTTATATGTAGGGGCAAGGGTATGCTAAAGGAAAGACAATGGGTGCTTATGGTCTAATTTCACAATGAAAGAAATTATGCCAGGCTAGGCGGCGATTAATGGAGATTGTGTTTTTAATGCTCTAATTATTGTACATCATGAATGAATGAAACATATTTGCATAAAGGCCCGTGTGGATGGTTCACTTTATAAATGGACTTTAATTTTTCTGAACTGACCGAATTCCCGCTTTTAAGTGAAAGTGTGGTCGTGTATCGGTTCTCAATGAGGGTCAATATAACTGGAGATACCGCTATCGGTTGAATTTGAATTTCACTTTTTAAACGAGATAGATTAAAGTTTTGCGTGTAGGTGCACGCGACTTGAAGTGAGACGTGGGGTCGAGGTGATGTGCTCCAATTCCATTTGACTAATGTAAAAATGTAATAAAACTGTAATGTAAAAGTAACCTGATCCTAAGTATTATACAATATTTAACAAAGGGTTTCAATAAATCGTGTATATCTATGAAAACAATGAACATCAACTGATCCACAAGAGACTTGTCCACAGAACAGTAAACGACCATACTATTGTATGCTATTTCCATAGTTACATCAAAGCATTAAATAAATAGACGTCAGTTGGAGAGACAGTTGAATTATTCTGATAGCTTTTAATCTGTCATGGGTTTGATTTCGTTATTTTTAAAACCGGTTGTTTTTGCTGTGGATTTTTTTATGCCAATGATTCATCAATCAAAATATACGTCATGTTGTTTCGTATTTTATTGCAATTTAAGCCTCTCTACCAGTTTGATGTGTGAACGGTAAGAATGTTATTATTAACGACCTAATCTGGTACTGGTTTTATTTTATAATCTGTGTCTAAACTAAATTCCCCAGTGATTCAGCTGAGTAGGGGGTGGGGTGGGGATAACTTTTAAATAGGGTATGGAGAACCAGACATGTATTTACATGTATTTACTTAACAACAAAGTCTCTCTAGTTTTAAAAGGACTGCGCATTGGTTGCCTTTGTATTCAGTATTGATACACTTGCTGCTGTTGCTGTTCCAAACTCTTCCTTTTTCCGAGAATCCATCGACAAGAACGTTTGTTTTCATGTTCCATAGCGTCCAAAGCATCCACATGTCTATAATTTTGTTATGAAATTATTGCAATTTTGAATAATATGTATATTATGCATATTATATTTCCTCATTGGTCAATTGTGGTCGCTGTTGACAAAAGGACACTCTTTCGTTTCGCCCCCGTGACTGTAGGTTCGATTTCTGGTATCGGTACGATGAACAATCTGTTAAGTTTAATGTAGAATGAGCTACATTAGGTTGTTTTTTTTATTGATTATTGATCATAAATACTAGTGATATTTCGCGGAGTAATTATTTGGTGCTGTTATCTACTAATGAATTGCAAACAGCCAAGTCATGTTTTGTTGTTGAAATGCTGACCTTTATTTGCTTGTAAAATGGTTTAACGAATTATATCATAGAAATTGTCACGTTTTCTCATTAACTGCATTCCAATATATCACATCCGTAAACTCATTGATAAAGTTGTTAATCTGTGAACTCCAAAAAATTTTGCTCCAAAGACCAATGAGCAAAATCAAGTATGTGCTTTCCAAGTATAAAACTGGTGTTTTGAAATTAGTAAGTATACTAGTGTAAATCATCAATTCAATTATACCGAAAAATTCCCAACTTTTGTTTCACAGTTAAATTGAATCACTTCAATATAATGCCAATTCACTAATGGAAAATCAGTCACTAGCGGGGTGTCAAATTGAAAATCGTCATGATGTTACACAATCGGGGAAATATGAGATCGAAGGTCTCAACCAGGGCAGTATAACCCTCTTACATTGACCGAACGTGCTTTACTTTTCGTCAATCGGTGGTACACTGTTATACAATATATCATTTATACAGCCTATCATTATTTTTTCAAAGGAAAGACGAAGACA
Organism: Patella caerulea; assembly: GCA_036850965.1. NCBI lineage: Eukaryota > Metazoa > Mollusca > Gastropoda > Patellidae > Patella > Patella caerulea. The sequence goes on from JAZGQO010000007.1 coordinate 21,495,800, forward strand.
GAATGCAGTGTCAACGGCCAGGTAGTGATCTTTGATACCACCTTTCTCTGCAAATATTTACACCTTTGCCCAAAGTTCCAGAATTTGATTATCTTGCTGATGAAATATGTACGCAGATTAATATTATTTTTGAAAGAGATCTTTTTCTTCTTTACAAGCGCCTGTTTACATTACGGTACGGCATTTTTTGACAGTTTGTCAAATTGCAGAAGATATTTGCTGTGTACTTTAGGGTCGACTGTAAAGACCAACACGTGGATATAAAACTGAAATGAAATGGGGTTTAACGTCCTACGTTTCTGAAGAGCATTATGATGTAAATGTGACAGCGGCATTTCTGCATGTTCTTCACCGAATTTCAACTGCCAAGGATTCCTGTACGTTCACGATTTTACGCCAACATGTACACTGAATCCCGGCTTTTCGCACCACCAGAACAACTAAACAATGTTTTGCCAAGCCCTCCATCCTGCACAAATGACAATAGAAATTTATCTAAAAGGAGACCTGGCTAATTTCGTTGGCCCCTTACCAGAACAGTTTTGGCCTATGGTAAAAAAAAAAGCCAACCTCTTAGCGTGTCATTCCAGTCATTTTTTGTCCCCCGTTTGAAGAAAACAGGGAACTATTGGGACGTGTTCGTCCGCCTGCATGTCTGTTAGTCTGCCAGAATAACCTTGCTTCCAATTAAGACAGTGATAAATCTCTTTATTGTTAAGGCTAACCAGAAATCCGTCCGTCCGTTTGCAACACAATAACTCGGTTTCTAATTAGGATAGGCTGTCCAAAATGGGTGGAAGATATGTTTTAGGTGACGAGCATCGTCTAATCCGATCAAGCAGACTGATAAACAGTTGGATTGTTTATAAAAAGGGCAAATAAACAAGTAATTAACGACTGGTATCTATTTATTTTCGGATGAAGGCGTGTACACCAGTTTCCCTGTTGGTTCGTTTAATCATTATTGGCCATAAGTCAATTTAGTATTATATATTATTCGATATGTTGGTTAAGAGTTCGATAAGCGCAATATCATTTGTTTTCGCTAATAAATGACCAGTTGGTTAAAACAATTTCAGTTCTAGTTATATACATCAAAAGGAGTCCAATGTTCACAGCAGGACATAAAAGTTATTCCCTCGTTAGTTAAAAAGTCCATCATTCCGACTAACATATATAACATTAATTTACTTTATATCCAAGTTATTATTATTGTGACCATAAAGCCGTATATTTTCTGATAACATCCATACACAAAAATAGGTCTTGATCTATACACCATTACATGAAAACGTTAAAAACACCGGAGACTCAACATAAAATGTAATAGTGAAAATAATAATCCAGATAACGTCAACAGATTCCCAAAGGAAGTAACTGGATCTGATTGATACTAGCCAGTGGTAATAATAAGTAGATTATTCATGCATGACCTATTGGACGTAGTTCTTGGGATTCCGCTGTCAGTGATATATTCTATAATATAAGCCGAGTATATTTTATGAATATTGGTTTCTTATCAGAAAGCCATATCCAAAACAAAATACATGCGTGAAAATGTAATGTATGTCCATCGATATATCTGTGGACTAATCCCACTATTAAATTCTTTTCCGGTCAATCACATTTAGGAGCGGTTCATCGTCTGCTTCAAACAGTCTATATTATGTTAGATCAACACAATAGATTAAGCGAAAGTTCGTTTTAGTGTAATGAATACACAGTGTAGGAATTGGATTCTGTCTTGACAAACCATAACTGTTAGAAAGCTACTTAGATAAAAGGCGCATTCGTTGCCACTTACATCCATTTAACAGTAAACTAACTAGTCACTAATAGTGACACATGTTCATCGACCCACCATTTCCTCCTTTCGTCATGTATAAGTTACCATAAGACTTCACAATCATCGTTACACCAAATTGTAGCTGAGACACGTTTTGTCATTTTAGTGATGCCTCTAAAGAAATTTAGGCGCCAATTCGTCTTCTAACATAGATAACGGTCTATTAATCGGGAAAAAGAAACTCTTAACGCGCATACGCCTGTCGATGACGCTTGATTACAGCATAAGTGGCAATTGAATGATAAATAATAATATGGGCATATATACCACCCTCATTTTTACATCAGTAAGCATGTCCAAGGCGCTACAGGGTCTAGATCATAAAAGGTCGTAAACAGACGAGTTTTTAATGTAGCTTTGAAAGCTTCTAGACTTGAAGCTAGTTTAATTTTCAGTGGTAACAAACTCCACAGAAGCGTATGCAGTGATTTGCTTGCAAATGATTTAAGTTCTTGTTTTGGAACTAGACGGTTGAGTACAGAGTATGCATACGTACAGGCGAACATGGCGATAGGGGATCATATTGGGTGTCAATGATCTACATTTCCTTTCTGATCGAGATAAAACTGTGTATAATGCGTTATATTCATAATGTCTCAGAGGAGTTCGAATTTGAACGAGCTACTATTTCAATAATATCCAAAACACGTCATACAACTTTTCAGTGACATCCAATAAAATCTAAAGCAGTAGTAACTGCTCACTTAAATTCATAGACACAACAAAATACGGAAAATGCCATGAAATAGGGTCAGGTATGCACTGAAGACCAACTTGTCCTTACGCGCCCCCCCCCCCATAATCAATAAAGGAACTTATTTTACTATCCACTGAGTTAGCAGTAATATTTTCTATTAATAAGCGTTTATTTAAACCGCTGATCTGCTTCCAAAAATTAATCCGCGCTAAAATGTACTTAAACTGTTTTGTTTTGGGTTTTTTGGGGGTGGGTGGGGCATTTAATTCAAATGATCAACCCACTTTGTAAATACTGAACGAGATTGCCCTACTTTTGGACTGGTATTCCCCTTGGGGATTAAACTTTCACAACCGTGTAGTCGGCAAGGGATTAACAATCACTCGTATGACGCCCAGAGTCATACATTGTGTACGAAAATGTTATAATCACCATGTAACATTCCTAAATCTATTTAATTTAAGAACACATAAGGTAGACTAATGCTCATCTAATACAAATCCTTCCTTTTTGTTCATTAACCTGCTTTATATAATAAATGCACCCAAATCCATCTTTCGCAACTAGGGACTATACTTTAAAGATTAATACTCATTCTTTACCATGTTCAAAAACACAATGTCCTTAAAGCTGAACTCCGGTTACAAAAATACTGAAATAATGTAATAAAAAAAAAGTTAACGCCCGCAAGCCGCCATACTTGTTTCCAATTTGTGAAATAAGTATGGCGGACATGGAGGCTTATGACCTGGAAAGGTTAGTTGATCTCACTTCCAGTTTTTTTCTCGTCAGCTAGCTATACACATCCGGCTTTATTCTCTTCACACGGTTCACTGATTGCTGTATTTCCCCCCAACAGTATACCAAATTATTGAAGATTGCAAAATGTCTGATCAGGTAGGCCTGTAAATAATTATATGAACTGCGTCTACTACAATATAGCCTAAACTTTACTCCAAAACAAAAGATGCAACCAGATGTCTTACCCAACCTGTTTTTCAACCAAAATAAATCACCTATACAAACTATTAGTATTGCCTTCTTCGTGTGTTCCATGTTGAATAGTGTTCATGAAAACGACCAATGGACATAACTACATGTTTGGGACGGCTCTCATTGGGGAGTGTTTGACAGTGCTAAATTTATTGATGTTATGGGTTTTTTTTCTCCATTTTACCAACGTGTAAGAAATTGATATTGTAGTAGACGCAGTTCATATAATTATTTACAGTCTTACCTGATCAGACATGTTCAATCTTCATTCAATAATTTGGTATACTGTTGGGGAAAAAACAGCAATCAGTGAACCGTGTGAAGAGAGTAAAGCCGGATGTGTATAGCTAGCTGACGAGAAACAAACTGGAAGTGAGATCGGCTAACCTTTCAAGGTCATAAGCCTCCATGTCCGCCATACATATTTCACAAGTTGGAAACAAGTATGGCGGCTTGCGGGCGTTAACTTTTTTTTATTACATTATTTCGGTATTTTTGTAACCGGAGTTCAGCTTTAATATAACATTGTTTCATGAGAATATATTGCCGTGTACCACTTAAACAAAAGGTTTGTTACACGGCTAATCGAGGATTGTTTTTAGAAAGCTGTTTCAAGAAAACATACTGTGAGCTGCATTAACCGCATTAACTTCCACCGCAAATTCAATATGAGAGACGCCAAATCGCATAAGCTATTAAAAATACAGTTCGAGAAAGAATTGATAAGTTCAAGGGTTAAAATATGGAAGCCTATAACTACAATTCATAATTTCTACCCTATAAAAGGCTATTGTGTTAACGCGAATTGCATGCATTCAAACTTCCGATGCGAAAGTCGTCAGTACGACAGCAAGCCAAAATGATAGGTTGCTAAATAGCGCGATTTGTTAATTTTCTAATTTCTTCTTTTCGAGCTGCATTATGGCTTGTTATGTGTGTTGGCCCCTTCTTACTGACATCAATAAGAACAAAATAATATGACGAAGTAAATTATTTCTTAATTTCCTATTTTCTAGTCGATTTTTGCTTGTATAGCGTGCTGTTGTCTTACATCCAGCTCAACATCCAGTGTATGTCCTATCAAGCACAGTGTCCACACCCGTCTAGCTATTGAACTACCAATTACCTCATGACTGACATTTTTACTCTAAAATAATGGGAAAACTCTTGAATGTTTCAAGATATATTCCCTTTTCATTAGCTAGTTTTTACCTGTTATAATGAAGACTGTTAATTGACTCGATGACATACCTTGTGATACAGCGCGCACGTCTAACCATTCGGTCATCCAACCCCTGACAGCCTTTTATCTGACCATTATTAGGAATCTGAGAGTTTCGAAGATTTTGCCTCATACGAAGCACGCGTGAAGCGGTTTTTTTTCATATTTGTTTTGCTGACGGGGGTCAGTTACCTGATCTTTCGACAATTTGGACAAGGAGAAAATATGCAATACCTTTTATACCCTGTATGTTGGACTTGTGTTCAAAGGCATACGACCTGGACGATCGTGATCATGTGTGGAGAACACAACTTTCATGATCTATAAATTGGAAAGACAAATTGCGATTTGTAATCCATCAATGAAATTCAATCGGTCGTAACCGTGGAATGTTCGACCAGGCCCCCGACACACTGTCGTTAACTTTGTGGAAGAAGTTGGAGTATGGTACTGATATAGGTTCGACAATTCATAAAATGTGTTGTCTATTTTACTGATACGGACACATTTACCCAGTCTATTCCAAATAGGGAGCATGCCTTAATGCCAGTGTTTGGTCGGTGACACATCTATTGCATGCGTTTAAAACACATAACTGGATAGTAGTACATGGTGCGACACATCTTTACATACAATACTAATATGTCAACACAGGATTAGAAATGGAGAAGGTTAAGCATTCACTTACTTATCTTCGTATACCATTGTTAAAACGAAATCACAATTATTGATCCTATCGAGACGCTTGGATGCATTTAAACGTTAGAATGCTTGACAAACCATCTTCACCAAGATTCTTACCCGTGACGGTAAGAGGGTCAGGGTGTAAAATTAAATTGAATGGCACCAAGGCAGGTTAAAAGTAGATATTCTTTTATTATTTGCATTGATAGCTAACACAGCTAACACATTAAAATATCCCCTGGGCTCCTGTTTTCCTATTGTGAATAATACATTACATTGAAAATGTCTACCCTGGGTTAAAATTACGACATATGGAATGTGATTTGAGACAAGCGTATCGACCGCAATTAATCTCACTTCCATTCTGAAATATAGCAGAATATTTCGGATTTTCTTCGTGTGTTTAAACTAACCAGACCACTGATTTCTCTGCATTTTTTGTGGGGGGTGGGGGGGGTGATTGATGAACACTGTCCATGGAATTACTATCAAGCCAATCAAAACACGTCGACTGCATGTTTTACTAGCTTGCGTTTAAATGTCAAAAGCGAAACATGATCTGCACAAATCTAGTCTTAAAACTAGTAGGGTTCGACATGTATTTACTAAAGAGGTGGAAGTAGTTTAAAACTAATATTGATTAATCCTTCACGTCAATTAATTAAAAAGTAAAATCTAGAATATCAATAGCTACGTTATTTAATACTATTACCAAATCGTTTTTATGCACGATACCTGTAGTCCAGACTTCCATGGCGCCTAAAAATAGACGAAATTGGGTCAAGAGCACATATCAATCCATTGTCCATATATATGTATATAATTGATATGCGTTCAGTTTTGTAAAATCATTCCAATCTTTACGTGAAATACGTGAGCAGTACAAATTGAATGGTGTTTATTTTTTGTCGCTTACGGATCAGCCACCTTTAATAACTTCCGCATTGTTCATTACAATAATTAGAGACCGAGGGCAATGCGAACACGACTTTGATTTTAAAATCTTCGTTTAGTCTGAAATATTGTAAATCAGGATCCCCTATTCTCATAAAAAGAAGCCAATATTGATTGGTATTGGCCAATGCTTAATTCTAATTCATGTTTTTAATTCCGTATAATATTATGGATATTATTGAGTTATAAGTACAATTATAAGTACAATGGTTCAGAGAGTAAGACGTTTGCTTTCTAACCGGGAGGTCTCGGGATTTATCTGCTGTGATTTTCTCTTGTCAGTGTTGTAGCATGGGCATGATAAGGAACCGTGTCTAGTCTTTCAGATTGTACGAACAACAGAAGTCCTTGGCAGTTGCAATTATAAGTAAGAGGAGGCCGTAGTGCCTCCATAGCACAATGTATGGTATACCCGTCTTCCTTGTCGGTGCAGAACAGTTGGACGTTTACCCTATTTCGTTTACAATTAATTGGATTAACCATTTAAGAATGGTGTGCCCAGCAAGGAAAAAAACAAGAACAATTTTCGGGAATTAAAAACCTTGGCTTTAATACTGAATCTGATGCCATTTCGTACAACCATGGTCACAGCGATCGGGATGAAAACATGGGTGATAATAATTCCAAAAGACGCTCTCCCCCGCATGACAACAGCAGTTGATTCACTTTAAACCAACCTTTACAAATTGTTTCGTGTGTGAAACCTTTTTCTACTCTAGTTCCATTAGATGATTTCAACGAAATAAGTTATTAGACCTTTGGGCGAAACATTTTCCTAAAAGAAAAAGAAAATGGTAATTCAATTTATCGAAGTGAATTTGTATTACCTTTAGTCTCTTTACAGCAAGATCGACAAAATCACGACAGGTCTTCATTATTGCTTTCTTTATCAAAGAGATGAACGAAAACTTCAACCGTATCAAAGCAACAAATTGAAACATTTTCGCCCATGTTCAATTTATTAGCTCGTGTTCTATTTTTTTAAATACAAAACCGTTTTGCAGAAGCTCTCTCAAAAAAGTAGAACGCAAAGTCCATTACAGGTGTTACATAGTCAATGCTATAAGCGTTTCAGAAACTAGTATTACGATTAACGGAAAGGCAATACTGTAATAACTACACCCACAGCCCTCTTTTTATTTGTCAAATATACAAGTAATACCGAGGAGGACTATAATTATAGGCCTTTTCTCTGTCCCTTATTCCTTCAGCCTGTAATATTTGTTTTCCGGATTTTTTCAATTTCGAAACTTTAATTGAAACATGATTGCGACAGACGAAAATAAAGCCAACTATAGAACCTATGTGGAACACATCCATCCGGTAGAGTTTGGCAAATTCTCCTCGTACCCTCCCGTATGCAAAATCGCGCATGGATCGCACACCTTTGGTGCTAATTACATCACAAAACGTAGATCACACTTCTTAGAATGAACTGCAACGCCTCATTTTCATCTTGCCCGCATTTACCGAATATTTTGAAAGAAGCTTGATTGAGCATCGCCGGTGTCGCGATTTGTTTCCGTAGTTTGTGTATGGAACTTTAGTTAAAAGTCGCCCGTTATCTATGGCTTTTGGGATTTCATACTGATAATATTTTGTATTAAAGGGAATTGATTTAGCTGTTTAAGAGCTGCTTTTCATTTTATTCAGTGAAAGCCCATTTAAAAAAAATCCAAACTTTTTATTATCGACGATGAAGTGCCAGTGTGTAAGTATTCAACATGAACGACAATTACTTCTTAATATTAAAATATACAATTTACTTGTCTAGCAAACGGTCACAAAAAGATAGGATCAGGGTCCGTATTCAAGGGTTTCTTAAGTCTAAGATAGTCACTTAACTACTAGCTTTCACTTAAATATACGTAACTTCCTGTAAGTTAAGGGCAAGTGGTATTCAAAGGTACTGTTAAGTATCAAATTTTCCCTTAAAGTTAAGCTGCCTTAACTTTTAAGTGTTAGTCTTCAAGTGGTATTCAAAGTCCAGTTTAAGTGAGAAATATCCACTTAACTTTAAGTGACCTACGGGAGGTACCTTAAAGTTAAGTGAGATTATAATGACTTATTTTAATGCTGTAGAAGCAGTCCCGTAATGGCCATTTAAAAAGATAGGGAATTCAGATTAAAACAAAGACAATGTCGCCGAGCGTAGCTGACCTCCAATTTATTATTTCGTCGTCAACTTTGATGTTGTAGTGCCATAATAGAGTATAAGGTTATTACCACCGATGTAGTTAAGGATATCTTTTCCCGATCATTTATCATGTTATGTTTGTATGTTTCCATGGCTGTCATAAAATATAGTTAAATTAATTTGTGGAGACTTGGCTTTATAGATTTCGGAAATTATTTATACTACCGCTAGAAGCAAGGCATGATCTAATTTTTACAACTAATTCCCATCTTTACATAATCGGTAGTATTTAATTTGGTAAAATATAATGAAGCATGAATATTTCGTACACACAATGTACCGTCAATGCCAGACGGTCAAAATCTAAAGTGTAGGTACTTACACAATATCTATGAATTTCTCAAATGATAGATTTACAAACAACACTGTATAATTTGTCCAGTCTAACTTAGAAGGCGAGGGCCATTGTGTATTGCTAATAATATGTTGATTTCTATTCGCTTTATATTGTTAAAAAAATTAAAGCTTACAATATCCATCATTATACTAACACTATTTATTGTAATCTATTTGAATGGATTTCATTTTTTTTAAAAAAAAAGTCTATGAAAACAGCTGTTCCGACAAAGGATGCACACTATCATAATTTATCTTAAATTATAATCATACTATTTTCATAGGTTACAATATAATATTTCGACAAACATTTTCCTGGTGATGTAAACTAAGAATTTAATAGAATACAGCGATGCTCTTAAGGGGGCATAACTAGCTGGCAATGTCAGTAAATTGTGGAGGGTATTCCATAAATAAAAAAATTCATGCTTTTTGGCGAATGTGAGTATTCCATAATTTAAGTGTGCAGTTAAGTTTTCACATAGCCAAGTATGTGAAAAATACAACCTTTAAATACCGATTTAAGGTAAGACACTTGGTTAAGTGGAAAAATTAAGTATTTTTACTTAACTTTTAGAAAACCTTTGAATACGGACCCTGGTATGTCCTGTTAAGTTCAAATGTAACAAAGTATTGCATTAGTATTAGAACTACTGGATATTGTATTTGAAAATATGTATGGCAACGACTGTATATACCACAATATCATAATGCTAAAATCAAATGTTTGTATTTTAAACAATAAGGTGAATATTAATACAGCACTTACAGACTTAACTATCAAATCAGGGTGAGTTTCGCTGACTTACATGATCTATGTAGCCAATTTTCCGTGTTTGATGCTAAGCTATTTCGACGAAAACAACGAAACGAGGATCCGACATCTAGCCCAATTTTACGTGGGCGACGTCGAACGACATCAGCTGTATGATTATTATTTATTTGTCATTGCATTCTATAATGAATTGTGCTCGGAAAATGCCCTATCCAGCTCAAAGATATCTCCTTTTGTCATCTCGAATGATTTCGATGGGTCTTACCCTAATATCTCGACTTTATATAGAATATTCATGACAATTCCAGTGAGCTCAGTCTACGCTTTGTGGACCTCCAGTCTTCAGCAGGTTAAAACTGACCAAGAACTATTTGAGGAGCACGATGAGTGAAGAACGCCTGACTAGACTTATAGTGTTATATTGAACGTGAATTGGCCCAGACAATAATTGACAGTTTGCCACAATAAAACAACGCAAATTGGAATTGTATAAGCAAATTAAGAGGTTTGTTTTTAGATGGGGCTTTAGATTGCAATTGATACGACGACTGTATAGGGTTTCGGTTGACGCCACTGCTTACAGATCTTTATATCAACGCAAGTTACAATAAAGATAAGAAACAAACTTCACATTGACAAGAGTTCGTGCCATTTTCTAAGATAAATAGTTGAGTTTATTAAACAAAAATAATATTATTTTCTGGTAAACAACAAATACCACTTTAAACACCGAGAAAACAACAGATTTGGACTTACCATACATGGGAAACAACTCCGAAGTGCGCGCGATTTCTATTACAATTATTGACCAATTTCTAGCTATAAATACTTTTTAATACTTTTATACAATTTATGTATCTGATTCCATCAAATCCTCGACTGTACGTGGCAAGGAGTAGGATCGCCTGTTCCACCTCGCGGGTTTTCTCCGGGTACTCCGGTTTCTTCCCACTGCTAAAGCCGCCTACGCGCAAGCGAATTATTGAAATAAAATGAAACCGTATGATAGTTCCGAAATGTCCTAGTTTGTGTCGAGTGGACGTTAAACACCATCTTTCTCTCTCCTTAATTCCAGACAAATTAGACAACAAAAATTTCCATGCAAAAAAAAATAGAAAGGGGAAAACAAAAAATTATGATTATCTGGATACATGTATTTGACCCTTTTTTTAACTTTCCATTTGGCTTATAACCTCTATTTTGGTAAAAAGATCAAATTTTCACAATTTTTTGACAGAAATGATGAATCTTCGCAAAATCTCATAAAAATATATTGGAAGTAATATTCTGGACAGTTCCCTACCGTCTGATCATTCTGCTTCGTTTTACGATTCCCAAAACTTTACAGGAAATCAAAATTCTAGCCATTTCCATCAATTTCAAGTCACACGGATAAACAAGCCAACAGAGAGACTGAAGTCCTACGCCTCAATACCAAATTAATAATGTGGACATTCTTCTCACTCCAAATCTGTAGAAAACCAAGACCCAAATTTAAAAATAAAATCAGTCAAAGGGGTTTACGGCAAAGAGAGGGGGAAGTGGGGGGAAACTCTGGGAAGTAAAAGTCGAAGAATGCCGGGAATCGATAGGATTCATCTTCGAATGACTCCAATGCATCACATCATTTTTTTTTTTTGTTGTTGAAAATTTCACTAACAACATTGTAAGAGAAGGAGAGATAAATCTGGAACTCCGTGTTGGCAAAAGGACACAGATCACCAAATATTCGAAGGCGAAAGTTATTTTTAGTCTTCCTCTCCCTTTCCCTTTTCCTCCTTTTGCATGGCGACTTTTGTTGAGTTTTTGGTGTAGAATCGAAGGTTAGCTGTCTCTACTTCCAGCTTGTCTATCTCAAGTTTTTCATGAAGAACCTCATACATGCTTTTGGGCAAGAGTTTGCCATATGTTGCTCCGTCTGTGGCAGAAAGTGTTTTACCCAACGAATATTTGGGAAAAAGTAACAACCGGTCTTAGAGACGAGAATTAACATTGAAGTCAATGGGAAAATAATTAGTGATCTGTGGCCAAAACGTAAAATACCAAAGAGTTTTGTTTTCATACATACCCAGTGATTCACACCAACTTGGAAAAACATTGCGTTAAAGAGCGGACATTTGACGTACCGACCAAAATGTGGTCGCATAAACATAATGTTGAAACATTTACATTAAATGGGCCATTTTATTGGTTAGCACACAAGCATTACCAAAATGTAAGTACTGTAACTCGACTTTAAAAAAGCTTAAATGTTCTTTTTAATAAGTGAGCATTACACGAATTATTTTTGTTATTCCCTACTCACGGGGCAGGTTCATTGGATTTAAAAGATGAAGACAAACTAGGGCGTTTTGGGACTAACATAAGGTTAAGTTTAATTTCAATAATTGGCTTGCTTGAAGAGTTCGTCAGCAGTGGGAAGAAACCTGAGTACACGAGGAAAACGCCACGATGTTGGGCAGGCGACCCTACTTAGTTTCCTGTACATGTAAACCACATCATTTGAATATTTAATAGATATAGCACGATTCAGAGGACGAAGCCACGCTGGGGGAAATCCGTGGGAGGTTTGACAAGAGCACTTTTGGGGCTTAAAGAAATCTGAAATTCAGAATTATTCGTTGTCAAATCGCAAAGTAACACCCCCCCCTCCCCACTAACATGCGCACTCATACACTCATTCAATTTTGTAAACGATATGGGAATCTGGCAACAGTGGCAAAAGCAACAGGGGGTGAGCACGTTTCCATGACAATAACTATACTATAAAATATATGCGATTATGACTGCTTAAAATATGTAAAAAGCTTGGCAGTCAGAAGTCACTACTGGGCTACAACAGATAATGAATTCAACACTTTTTTGAATTGTTTCAATGGCATTTCGTACAATTGAACTGAAATACAGGTCACAATTCTATGAAAACCAATTACTGCTTATTACCGAGCGGCGTTTTGACTAGGCTTCTCTAGTCATTATCAAGCAATGATAAAATATGTCAATACGGCTATACGTGTAAAACATAACACTTGGTTAATGCTGGTCAACCAGATACGCCCTTGCATCATATTTGGTCGACTTCCACATCTCCATACTGATGTCTCATAAATAACATTTATTTTAGTAATTGAAGTAGTCAAAACGTCGCTCAGGGGTATGCTTGATTGGTTTATTGATTATTTTTAAAAAAAAAACCCAGAAAGCAAGTAGTAGTTGATAGTGGTGCCTCCTCTGACCCCAGGATTGTCCCTGCCGGTGTCCCTAGGGGTTCGGCTCTCGTTCCTCTTTTATTTCTGTTATATAGTAATGATATTGTAAATGGCATTAACTCGTATACAAGATTATACGACTAAACATGATAGACTTTAACGAATTTTTAAAATGCCGAAGTATATTTTGGATTAAAAAACTAACAACGTCAGATGATAAAACATGGAAAATACCCTTTCGATACATCTTGGAAAAATATAACGGCGAAATACTGCCAATGTGTAACTACGACAAAAATATTCCAATATCTTCTCCGGTTATCTCCCAAAACTTAGACAGCTATAATTTAGACAGCCATAACTTAGACAGTGGAGTAAGTGATTAATTAACACAACACCCATAGCTGCAATGGAACAGTCCTAATCAGTGGAGTAATTGACCCATAGGGAGATTAAGTTTGTTGGGCTGAGAAGTTTTGATTTGAAAATGCATGTCTTTGATGCAAGTTTGATTATCAAAACAATAAGTTATGTTAAAGCTGTTGAGATGTATTGATTTGAAAATATATCTAACTTTGATCCAAGGGTGATTATTAATCATTTAAGTATGTGCAAGAAGCTGAGATGTTTTGATTTTAAAATGTCTACCTTATGTCTGGAGGGATTTTACAACAGGTTGAACCGTTCTCTCTCCCACCGACATCCCAACATCTTCCACTTTGTTGGCATCATCAAGAGAATCGAGAACGCGGATCGAGCGAAACTGGCACAACTCAACTTTGGAGCTGCAGCTCCACCCTAGAAGAGAGTCTATCGGGAGTTAGAGAACAGATTGGTCAGACTCAAGAAGCAGCTGCAACAAGGTGACAAAACCAAGATTCGGTATCTGGACGCAGTCGGCCATTTGATCCATCGCGGATAGACACTTTGTTAACATTTGCATTGAAGATTTGCGAACATAGAGTATTAAAATTATTATTATTTATATAAGTAAAAACTTGACCAGTAAAGAAATGAAAGAAATGGTACTGTATGTGTTGTTTTGTACTTGTTAATAAATCTGCTTTAACATACCAATGTTACAATTTGCTGTTGATTTGAACTTTGATCCAAGGGTGATTATTAATCATTTAAGTATGTGCAAGAAGCTGAGATGTTTTGATTTTAAAATGTCTACCTTATGTCTGGAGGGATTTCACAACAGGTTGAACCGTTATCTCTCCCACCGACATCCCAACATCTTCCACTTTGTTGGCATCATCAAGAGAATCGAGAACGCAGATCGAGCGAAACTGGCACAGCTCAACTTTGGAGCTGCAGCTCCACCCTAGAAGAGAGTCTATCGGGAGTTAGAGAACAGATTGGTCAGACTCAAGCAGCAGCTGCAACAAGGTGACAAAACCAAGATTCGGTATCTGGACGCAGTCGGCCATTTGATCCATCGCGAATAGACACTTTGTTAACATTTGCATTGAAGATTTGTGAACATAGAGTATTAAAATTATTATTATTTATGTAAGTAAAAACTTGACCAGTAAAGAAATGAAAGAAATGGTACTGTATGTGTTGTTTTGTACTTGTTAATAAATCTGCTTTAACATACCAGTGTTACAATTTGCTGTTGATTTGAACTGGCTGTCTAAGTTTTGGGCTTTTTTCTAGAATTTCTTGGACTGTTCCATTATCAAATATAGGTAACTGGTTGAGGATTAGTTGTGCACTTGACCGTAAATGTTGTTGTTTTAAGCTGTCTAAGATATGGCTGTCTAAGTTTTGGCAGGTTACCTCTTCTCCATTTTAGAAACAAATCTTTACTCATTGGCACGATATATTTACAACACATATTGATTACCTGCGATACCATTTAATAATCAGGTCATATGGAATAACAAACACGTTAAAATTAACAAATCTTCAATATATAATAATACATTATTTAAGAATAACGATCTAATATTTGTCACAGATATTATAAATACAAGAACTAATGCAAATAATTTAATTATTAGAAGCCTAAAGTCATCAATTAAATCTGTATCTAAAAATATATTAGAAAACAATCAACAAATCATAAATGACCTAGAAACTCCAAACCCTAATCTATATGAGTATTTAAAAAAAAATAATTGAAAAAATTTATAATAAAGACCTATCAAAAATAAAAAGTAAAGATGTCTATAACACATTAATCTTAAATAAACTTCAAAAACCGACATCAATTGAAAAATGGGAACGACTACTTAACATCGAACTAAACAAAGAAGATACAAAAAAAATATTTCAAATAACGAAAACTACATGTTATAACACTAAATTGCGTTGTTTTATATATAAATATATTCACAATATTATCTACACAAACACACGTTTATGTCAATTCTCGCTAACGGAATCAACTCTATGTAGTTTTTGTTATTCATGTATTGGAGATGTTAACCACCTATTCTAGCTATGTACCCATTCGCAAAATATCTGGCAAGAAACCATCACTATATTAAAAAGCTATAACATCGACTTTAAACCAAAACCAATCGATATACACCTTGGGGTTTACAAACAAGAAGATCAAAATTATAATCAATTGCCAACACTATCAGTCACACTTCTAAACCACATAATAATATTAACAAAATTCTACATATATAAATGTAAACTAAAAAACGCCATACCTAACAAAAAAAGAATATAAATCATACATAAACAACATTAAAAACCTAGAACTAGAATTTGCAAACACTCATCTCCATGAAAAATGGAAAACACAAACAGAATAAAACCTCTTATATACAAGTAATATTATAGCAACCACAAAATATCTTATACTTTACTAAAATATCTATTTTAAAACGAATTAATGAATATATATGTCCAAATCCACTCAAAATAGATACCCCTCATTATTATTTGCAGACGACACTTCCCTTTATTTACAAATAATGGATCCCCGGGAAGACGCGACTATCCTGAATAATGATTTGATTACTATTAACAACTGGTCAAAGACATAGCTTGTAACTTTCCACCCTCTAAAACTGAAACAATAACTTTTTAAACTAATAAATAAATGTAACAAAACTTGTATTTTGAAACTGTGCAAATAAAAGACGTATTCGAGCATAAACTTCTTGGGCTAAACTAACCAAGTTGTAAATGGGATGTCCATATCAATCATATCTGTAATGAAGCAGGGAAACTTATCAAGCGTTTTAGATCATTAAAATATCGACTTAATAGAACATCATTCCACACCATCTACACGTCTTTTACTCTACCACATTTTGAGTATGCTGACGTAATTTGGGCTGGCCGCTCATATAAATTAGTTCCACAATAAGAAACTTTACAGTTAGATGCAATAAGGACAATTTGTGGAGCGATTAGAGGTACAGGCCATGCAAAACTCTATCAAAAAACAGGATTTGTTAGATTAGCTGAACGTCGAGGAAGAAACAAACTAAAATTATTCTATAAGTTAATCAATGGTCTTTACTTTCTTATATTTCTAACCTTGTATTAAAAGAAAAAATCACCATATCGTCTAAGAAATTGTAATTATCTCGAAGAATATTTTTGTAGAACAAACCTATTTTCAAATTCATTTATTCCAACGACGATTAGAGAATGGAACACATTGGGACCCGAAGTACAAAATTCAAATTCTGTCTCATCATTTGCTGTTATTCCACAGTACTTTTACACCGGAGAAATCAAATAATACACAGTAAACCTGGATTAGACTGCGGCGATTTAAATGGTCATAAGTTTTTGATACACTTAACGGATAGCCCTGTCTGCGCGTGTGGTCACATTTTTGAAGATTGATACCATTATCTATTTGTATGCTCCCTAACAGAGGGTGGGGGGAGCAAAACCCACCCTGCTCAACTGCATAAAATGGAATGCCTTGCATCAATGAAATTAAATTACAATATGATCTCCTACATCATTACAAAAATGATTTTTCTCTTTAAATGCCTCAATTTGTATGTATGTTATTAAGAGACGATGATGACAGAATTCCTTAACAGGAACCTAGCAAACCCGAGGACAAACTATTGGTTTACTCAAGCAGTAATTTAAAGATATTGATATTTCATTAAATGGTCAGAGTGTCTTCTTATTTGATCAAAATCAGTTCATATTTAACACTGTTAAAAATTTTTAAAACTGTCAAAACGTTTCTAACATCGAAAATCATCTGGTTAAAGTTTAAAAAAATCGTTTACGGTAAAACTAAAGGTCGTCTGACAGACTAAATTACCTCATCAAATTAGTATATTTTTTTTAAACCGGTATGACATTGGGGTTGGTGAAACTTAACACAATATTACCATTTTAAGTTGTCAAATAATAGTATTTTCACTTTTTTAAATAGCTCCGGCTTCAAACAGGATGTACGTCTTCTCCTTTCAATGTCTTATACGTTGCGCAAGTTTACATTGCACGTAATACATGTAGTTTAATACACACTCCCTGGCCTTACCAAGAAAAGGGATATCATTTAATATGAAGTGACCTACTTAAACTGATAGGAGATAACTTCTATTGTATAATATTAAAGTTTATATTGTATTGTTTATAATTACATGTATACAACTTCATCTTCAGGACATTAGTGATCACTTGACATTGTCGGTAAAGGTAAGGCCTATTTATTTGATATTATTTAAATTGATTATTTACATGTAGATGAAATGTTCCTAGGGCATGGATACACATGTATATTGAATTGGGTTATTAATAATTATTTAGTAAGGCTGTTGTCAGTAAATAATCCAGTAGTGTATATATAAGTGTGGAGGTTATGATCATGGGGATCAAGAATTATTGTCCCATAGTTATCTGGGAACTTTGATTAAAAGGTTTAATGCTCGTCTTCATTTGGAATGGGAATAATAAAGTCACGAGTCGTCGAATTATCCTTTCATAGTGAAAATAATTTAAGTGTATTTTGAACACTTGACAATAAGGTCATAAGGGAGTTATTATTTTGTTCCAATTACAATCAATTTAGATCGTATTTTTATGGCCTGTCTATGCTAGCCTTCAGCTTATTCACACGCATATTAGAGCAGTTGGAGTGAGTGGTGTATATATAGATATCCCGATTTGATTTTGACTCACCAGACCATAACGACATGCATATAAACTTGTTGCATTATATAGATCATTTCATCGCGGTACACACTGATTTATACAATTTATGACATAAGTAATATTAATAACAATAAGCTATATATAGGCCTATATATTATTATATCATGCCTAAATGCGATCGCAATAGTTGTGAATAGAGTGAGAACCTTTAGTCTATTTAGACCTTGAATATAAGTTATAACGTATATTATATTATGCTGTATAGTATTTAAGCATGGCCAACGGGATAATAGTTGAATTGGTGTCACTATTTGCGTTCTAAAAAATGAAAATAAGACCAAATGATGTATAAATTTGACGTTAGCGTTTAAAAGATAATATTCGCAATATGTACAATTATTATGTTGTGTAACAAATTTGAATGGGATGAATGTGATTGCTAGACCACTTTAATTTAGGTCTTAATTAACATGTCCAATTTGACTGGAAAGTTTGTTTTGTCCAAGCCAGAGTTGAAAATTAACCGACACAATAACCGTACCTCTTGAAACAGTAGTCAGAGCACAGAATTAATATTCAAAATAGAATAGATGAATTAATACATGTTCTTGTTAAGGGCTATATTTTTTACATTGTAGATTCTGAAATGACAAGCAGAAATATTCCAAATTTAGAAGAAGTCAATTCGGATAACTTTGACGATAATTTATCCCCAGCACAGAAACAGGAATCGGTTGGCAGACAATTGTCTGAAGTGTCATCAATAGAATACGATTTCAGAAGGGCTCATCTTACTGAATTCAGTGATGATATTGAACTTCCTCTCGGTATATATGTACATGGATCTTCTCCAGAGATACGCGGAGTTGCTGCATCGGATCTCTCAAAAGCATCAGGTAGTCAATATTGCAACTATTGGTAAATGTGCGTTGTTTTGAGGGAGTAAAATATACAACTAGCACTATATTTTGTGAAGAACGAAAGATATTAAACTCTCCAGACCCTTCACATCCATGGTGGCTGTATCATTGTTTAACACGTTTCTTTTTTTTACAGGGATGTTGATGTCACGGCGCTTGTAACATGCCAAATATATTAAAAAATGACATTAAACTTTCCGTTTTAAATTACAGATGACACGTGAATGTATACATCACCGATCTAACCGTTCAATCGAGAGAGAGGGTTTAACGTCCACTCGGCACAAACTAGGTCATTTAGGGACTAACATGTGGTTTAATTTTATATCAATAATTCGCTTGCGCGTAGGGGTCTTTAGCAGTGGGGGAAAACCGGAGTACCCGGAGAAAACCCGCGAGGCTGGACAGGCGACCCTAATCCTTGCTACGTACAACCCGGGATTCGAAACTACGCCAGTTCACTCAATGGCAGGCCGTGTGATACAGCGCGCTCGCTAACCCCAACCCATTTTAAAAATGGTGTCCTTATTATTAGTAGGGGTGTGTGATAATAGTCGATTCCTTTGGTACGGTGTTAAAAACATGTGGAGAGGTATAAAAATTAATAATATAAAAAAAATTCGACCCTCGACAACACTAACCCCATGTACATAACCCCTGAATATGGGTGTCCCTTAATGAGCCAAATTATCAGTTTTTCTGTCATTTCACCACTTAAAAGTTAGTTTAGAATGCCTTTGACCGATTCGTATGAAGGTTTTCATGGTCTGTGAGTCTCAATATGACATTGAAAATGCAGTTACAAAGTATCATTATTTTGGCAGAGTGAAACTATCTCGGACTGAATTCAAAGCATGCATTACATCTGCCCTACAGCTAAAATTGCTTAGGTAGACCTTCAAATTGGTCCTATAAACAGATGCTGGCAACTTTTTATGGTCCTTTAATAAACAGAAAATGTCAGTTTGTTCAAGTACTGATAAGGCTGCACATCTCTTACTTCGATATTATCAATTTCGCATTATTTCACAATTGCTATTTCCTTGCACAAAAGCTTCTGTATCTCGTCCCAGACTTTCATTACAGCAGCGAATTTCATACTTAGCGATAATATTAATACTATATCCTCTGAATGTACCAGAAGTTTGTTTATCGATCAATTCTTGGAATCTGGTTTTCACATGCACAGTGGATGCACATTTTAAATATTTAACGCCTCGTTGCAATACCTTACTCACTGCTACAAGATCCAAATTCAAATATTTGTCCTCCTTGCGTTGAAAACCGACAGTTAGTTTAGATAGTGGCATAGCGATGAGTCCGAGGACCTTAGCGTGTACCTTCAATTGCTTTGCCAATTGACTCATGTACTTTGCTTGATCGAAACATTCTTGAGAAATAATGCTAAATGCAGGCTCTTTGAATCCGATATTACTGTCAGGAATGGATTCGGAAATCCTGGAAAGTTCTTCAATACACCATCTAGATTCAGAATAGACAATGGGTTTTTATAAACTATGAGCTCAAGCAAAGAGGCGCTAACAATTTGAAATGAGCATCAACTGTGCAAGTGAAAGTCAATTCCCAGGACTTCATCAAATCCCAATCTTCTGAAACCTTCCGATGATATAGTAATATCGCTACGTATCAAATATTTGCTGTAATGAAAACGTTGAAGAGAAGCAAAAGCTTTTGCAGCAACAGGTGAAAGCCAAATCATAGGACTTGATTGAATCACAATCTTCTGGTGCATTCTGAGCATATAGTATTATCGTTAAGTATGAAATTCCTGCTGTAATGAAACCCCGCGACGAGAAACAGAAGCTTCTGTAGCAAGGAAATAGCAATCTTATTCCTTGACAAAAAGGGGAAAAATTAATTGATTTATCGCAGAAAGATATGCTCGAGGCGCAGCCTTGTTAGTACCTAAACAAAGTGACATTTTCTGTTTATAAAAGGACCATTAAAAGTTGCCAACATCTGTTTATGGGGCCGATTTGAAGGTTTACCTAAGCAATCTCAGCTGTAAAGCAGATGTAATGATGAGAGATCTTAATTCAGTCCGAGATAGCTCCACTTCGCCAAAATAATGATACTTTGTAACCGTATTCGAATTGATGAATTCACTTTCAATGTCATATTGAGACTCACAGACCATGAAAACCTACTTATGAATCCGTCAAGGGCATTCTAAACAAACTTTTTAGTGGTGAAATGACAGAAAAACTGATATATGGGCTAATTTGAGGTACCCATTTTCAGGGGGTATGTACATGGAGGTCAGGGGTCAAATTTTGTTCCATATTATGGATTTTGATACTCCTCCACATATTTTAAGCACCGTAAGGCTTGCCTTCCTCAAAATTTGTTAAATAACACCCCCCCCCCCGCTATTATTAGTAAAAGCGAAAGCATATAACTTCTTAACTTTTACTTTTTATTTCAGCTCCTCTTGGAATTCGACAAAGTTCATTTAGGGAAACCGATTCACATGGAACCCCCTTTTCCTGTAGTTTGGGGTCGAGTCCTGAAAAGAAGATATCCCACAGTTCTGCAGGTATGTAAATATATGGACATGTTTGCAGACATTTGCAATCTATAATAAAATGGCAGTTAAATGAAATAAGCTATGAACAGTAACAATTCGAGACCCATTCTGTAGTATTATGGATCTTATAATAAATACTTCACCCAAATCAGTGTATTAGCACAAATGGACTATATATTTTATTTAGTAAGAATTCTCAAATTTCCTTCATTTTGAATGAAAGAATAAGGGCATGAAAATATTTGAAATGAATTATACTTGACAATTAATCATATAACTGAATTTTTAAACATTTTACCAGAGTATTTGATACTAGAAATTTGTTATTATAATTTCAGTAAATTATAGAGTAACTGTGTTTAATTTGAGAAGTAAAGCAGGCATGATTGTAAAAGGTAAAGTCCACACGCTGGATGTACAGCATCATCTGATTAAGCAGAGGATTGCAAGCAGTTACAATGTCCAAGAACAAAGTTTGATTTTAAAACCATTAGGTGAAGACGAGCGGGGGTTTACAGAAGACATTCTGGTTTCGATATTAGACGACTTATGTCAGGATTATATCGCATTATACATATGTTACGAAGACAATGACAACAATAAACGATTATACACGTGTATTTACATTTCCTGTGGGGCAACAACACAAGATCTTATCAACGCATACGCAGAGGCCTGGCCACATCATATAGCACCAAAATCATTCTGGCCATTCCATAAACGACGAAAACTTATTTCCTCTGCTCTCTTGAGTGAGCAAAAGGTTGAAGCTGGGAGTTTAATTCTACTCCAAATAACTGAACCGAAAATTATTAAGTGCCTTTACCGTGCATCTTTTACCTCTGAACACTTATACATCATTAACTGCTTAACAACCGATTCTGTTGACGAAATCAAAGATAAGATCCGTAAAACCATCATTGATTCATCAAAAGATAAACAGTTGGTGAAGCTTATATCTTCATCTTACATGTGGTTAACGCTTGGGATTCATATATATCAAGATGCCGAGTGCATTCAATCACCTATATTAAATGATACAGCTAGCAGCGAGTGGTCTCATCCAGGAACCTACTACGATGTTGTAGCCCATTTTCAACCTCAAGATGCCATCCCCATAAATGTGAGATATACTGACGTTGAGGGACGTTCATCATTGGATAAAATTGTAATTAATAAAAGCATAGCATCGGTAGATTTCCGACAACAAGTATCCAGTTTATTGCATTGTGCCCCCAACGCCCTGAAAATAACTGTAAATAAGAAGAGGTTACCAGAACGTCGAAGTCTCCAATCTTGTGGTGAGTTGAGGGCTGATTGCACCATAGAGGCAGTTAGCCGACATCCTATCATTGTTAATGTGAAGTTTGGAGAAGAAACACACCAAATATCGATTTACAAGTTAGACACAGTGCTGATGCTGAAACAAAAATTGGCTACCCGAATTGGTAGAAAAAATATACAAATTAAATTGAGCTCTGGTGGAAAAGAGTTAGATGATTATCAGCTTATAGAACAGGCTCATATCAAAGATGACTCTGAGGTGTTAGCTGAAGTCTACGAAAATCGTATCATTCTGAACATGCGGAAGCGGGGCTCTAAAACTCACTATTTCGTCCTTGATGACATTAAAAATGTTCGTGTGCGCGATTTGAAATTATGTTATAAGAATGTTGTAAATCTTAACCCGAGAGTTGACATTGATTTCTATAGCTCCACCTTACCCAAACTGTATGATGACAATGATTGTCTTTGTGACATTGAAAATATGAGCAGTGAACAAATAAACATACTATATGCCTTTGAGAAATGTGCTGATTCCAGAGCAACGTCTTCAAAAAGAATATATCGGTGTCGCGAGTCGGGCAATGTTGAAATTAAGAGAGGTGTGGTTGTCCACAACAAGATTTATTACGGTAAGATATAATTTAAAGACTCTAGGCTGATAACGGCATGACTTCTTTCAGCAAAATTAAATATAAGACCGTGTTCAAAATTTTATTATTATCACCTTCTAACGAATATCACAAACATGCAAATGTTTTTTAAAGATAGCTTCAATCTTTCATCTGCATAACACATGAATAACTTCTAGATTCACACAAAAGTTAGTGAAATATTTATACCCATTATTATAATAAATTGACTTAAAGATACATTATTCAAAAGATAAATCTGCCTATTGTAGGTCTTTCTTCAAGGCTTAAATGTTATATACATCATTAATTAGATATATTAACATGACAAGACTGTAATAATCTATGTAGACTATATCGGATGGCTCGAATTTTATGTAGATTAGAACGGTTCGACCATATAACCATTTAATCTAAAAATGGAGAAGCGAAACTAAGTCTCGAATATACCACTTTACCAGTACCCTTGTTACGGTAATAAACAATCAATGAACACATCTTGTCCAAACTATAAACAGTGAATATTTGGTTCAGAATAAAGTACATGTAATTTGAATGACATTTTCAATATATTCATTCTGCGTTATCTATTTTTAAAACTATTATAATCAGAATGTATTGTTAACCTTTGCGATAATGAATACACATTGCACCCCTGATCAGTTTTAATAAATTTATCCATATTTAACCATCATAGCACCAGATAACGACAACGAAAATGACAACGAAAACCCAGAAGAAGACTGTCCAGATGATATGGGATCGCCACAACCTCGGATATGTCACAATGGTATTCGACATGCGTACCAACACGAAATTGACACCATGTTAAACAGAACCAGCGAGGATGTTAGTATGGAAATATCTTGCCCGTCTCCAAGTAACAGCCAAGCCTTAGTTCAATATACATCCCAGGAGTATGGAGATGCTACTAAACCATGTGTTACTAGAAGTGATTCTAGACCTCCATGGTGTAAGTATCAATATGTATAAAGGTGAAAAAACGTTACGGTGTGATTGTCACTGTTGAAGGTATTAAAACATATTGTTGCCATTATCAAATTCCTGAAGAAATAATTCCTTTTAAAAGGTTTCAATAACAGCTTCAGAACATTCCAGCACATCCTTGACAGGTGCTTGATGTAGGAGTAGACATTTATTTACGTGGCAACCCTCTATATTCAGCGCCTTAGATCATTGGATGGAGCGATTGAAACACAATCGCCATTCAATGTGTAAATTTAAAACTGGTGAATCGAGGCTTAGTCTCCATTAACAAGTACTGTTGCTACGATAATAAACAATCTATGCCACATTTTGTCAAAGCCCCAACCTGTTATAACTTTGCTCAGATGGGGTTTAACGTAAGCTAGGTAACTTCGGGACGAACAATCGGTTCTATTTTATTCATTACCAAAGACACCACTGATGTATATTTTTGTAACATTTGTGTACTTCCAACCATACCACCTCCATATCACCTGTCATAAAACGGAATCTAATCCTTTTCAAAGTCACCACTTTATTCAGTACACTAAGAATATCTCTTATTTACTTATCTGTCACTGCATCTCCCTTTTTATTTTTCCATAATCCCCTTGGATCGTCAGTTCATCTCTTCTTACACTTGTCCCTCCTGTCTAGTAACTTCTTTTCTCAAACTATCACAATATATTTGTTTCCAATGCTCATCAAATTCCCCTACCCCTCCCCCTCTATATATGTTTACACATCTCGACCTCTCCTTTTCTCACTCTAATGTTAACATAATCTTCTCTATCCTCGCAGTCTTTCTCTCACAGACTGTTTTACTAATATAGTTTTACTTAATCATATCCTCTATATTGTCTTTGGTTCCTCCAATTAAAGCATTTTCTCAAAATATCAAAACTGGTAATCTAAAATATATCAAATAACATTTCAGAATTAATTACCTGTCTAAAGTCGTGAATAAAATATATCATAAATAAAACATTATTTGACATTAAATTGACCACATGTAACAATTATACTTTTACAGTCGACCTAAAATATGTGTCATTTAATTTTCACATTATACCTAAAAGTGCTAAATAAATGACACACAATATTGTCGCTTATATTACTGGTCAAAGGGGGATAATCCAGAGAATCACCAGTGAAAAATAACCTAAACTTCAATATGTTACAAAAGAAAAATCATTCCAGGAAAATATACTGTCTTTAAAACATTTTAGTTGATGTACCTATTTCTGGTCATGGAATATTAAACTGTCTGTTGTTACACTTCTTGATTAATCCTTAGCTTTCCGTTTTAAAAAAGTGACAAACATGGACCACAATTTTCATAAAATATCTTCTTTTTGGAAAAATCTATGTGTTTATTTTTATTTTATATTATAGTGGTGACAGACGAAGATCTTGACCGATTGGTTAAGCAGCTACCGGGGAATGAGTGGCAACCTTTCATGCGCGAACTAGTTCCACATGAAATTATAACAAAATACAGTAATAGTAATACTATCAGTGAACAAATGTTTAATTGTCTTAAAGTTTGGAAAAATCGAGAGGGTATTACGGCAAAGAAATCTACTCTCCAGAAGGCGTTGATTAAACACGATTTGAGACTAACATCTGAAACAGTGTTCGGAGAGTTGGACAGTGGGGATATGTCTGTTTCAAGACTATAATTACGACATTTTCATTAGAGAAAAATCACAATAGCCACGCGAAGTGTCTCAAATAAATCACAATTCCGAAACTGAAGTAATGTGTTTGTTCTTGTCTCTATATAATAACAAAATGAAAATCGGACCAAGAGTTGGCTAGCTAATGCCAAGAACAGTCTTTAATGTTCGGAGATAACCCACGCCTGTATAAATAGTCAATCAATCCCATTGAGTCCAAAATATAAAATCCCGAACTCCATTACTCAAAATCATAATGGCGATAGGGCGGATATGTCATTTTAATCAGGTCGTACTCTAGGACGAGTTTCCTCCAATTCCCTTTACGAAGCGCAATGTCCACAACGACGACATTTTATTCCATATCTATGTAAGTTTTAAATCAATAAATTTCTAGACTGCAAGAAGGACAATAAAATATAATGCTAAAATAACCATAGGCACTGAGTAATTGATTTATTGCTACATAATATAGTAATTTATATTGAATGAAGAGCAACATTATCCAGTGAGGAAATACTTTGGATCCTAATTTTCTTGTGAAATACAGGTACAATAGCCCTCACCTTTACATTAACACTCCAAGTTACACATTTTCTTAGTTTTCATATGACTTCAATAGATATGAAATCATTTGGTTAGCAATTATGAAATTGAACTCAGGGACCATTTAATTTTACGTCTAAACATGCCAAAAAATATACGATATTACTACCATACGGTAAAAATGAATTTAAAAAAGCAAAAACTGAGTTCACAAAATGAAGAAGGCCTAAATCGGTGATAATGTAGCACCAATTCTAGATTTCCGTAAGACTAAGAGACATATCAAGCTGACATAAGTTTGTATCCTGCAGGATAATGTGGCCTAAAACAGAAATGCCTCTGTATTGTATGTTTGACTCAAAAACTGTTTTTGGTGGAAAATAACATTATTCGCTTAAAATATTATCCCAAATTCCAATGCTGACATTTAATTATCAACGTAGGTCTAATTATATTTAATGGAGTGAAGAAGTACACAATATTTTATACACACTGGGGCTTACCAAAATAATGTTAGATCAAAGTAAAAGGGCAGCAAAATGGAGTTCATACTGTCATTTTAAATATATATTTTTATAACATTTTCATACTTATGAATCCCAACCAACGTATGTATTTATCTATGAAAATTCTAACATTTAAGATCATTTAGCACTCATGAAATGCTTAATTTCCAGCGAATTTATCCTGATTTTTCAACAAGATTTATGACCTGTTTGGTTAAACGATTTATATCAGAGATGGAGTAACATGCTCAACAGCAATGAGGTTCATCATTCAAATCTTGAGATTCATAAACTCGAAGTAGCATTCTGCTAAACATGTAACTATTCGCCGCAAATTTCAACGTAATCAACCTCTTAAATCTGCAATCAATCTTCCGCCTCTAAATTATACATCTTCTCCAAAATATGTCAGTAAATATAAACTGGAACCCTTTATCACCATTTGTACGAAACAAATCAACGCAAATCTCCATGTATAAGGAGGAAATCCGGATAAGGAGAGAGATATAACACAAAGATAAGGAGCAACTATACATGTATTCAGTAAAATACTTAGTGGTCTGCTTCCGCACACATTCTAAGATACACATAAAGTTATTTCCCGTTACACATAAAATTTAATTTTAATAATATAGAAATCAATGTCGTCTTAAATCCACGTTATTCGATATGTTTGTTTTTCAACAGAGCGGGAATCTTATTCTTCATCTGACATTTTCTTGGAATACCAACAAATTCAACAGTACAGAAATCTAGTAATACATCTAACGATTTTTTCTTGGAAAACCCAACAAATTCAAGTGAAGTGACCTACTTACAGTAGCTTACTTATGATAGAGGTAGGGTGTTCGATATTCTAATCCATATTCATTATGTATATATTTAAAGTAAAATTGGTTTAAACGATTATTAGTAATCTATACTATTTTATAATATTCGGACTATAATCTGATATAGACCTTATCAACAATCATGGGCTTTATTTAGGAGATAAATACTTCCTGTTTCGCATTTAGAGTGGTGTTATTGTTCAATAGACATGTCCTGAGATTTTACATTAGAACCCTCGACGCTACGCGTCTCTGAGATTTTACATTAGAACCCTCGACGCTACGCGTCTCGGGTCCTAATGATCTCAAGACATGTCTATTGGACAATAACACCCCTCTAAATGCGAAACAGGGAGTGTTTATCGACATTGTAACATGCCTTTTTTAGGATTTTAAAAGACATTACTAAAACCGAACGGTGTTATTGTCCAATAGACAGTGTCTAATTGACCAATCAAAACGCAGGGTTTACCCTGAAGCATGTTACAATTGATGTCGATTAGTTCAATCCGTTATAATTGCTCGCCATTAGAATGGGACGAATAACCGAGGCCTCGTGTATACATTGGCGTACACGTAAATGATTGCTTGGCCACGGGCGTAGCCGTGAAATATATATATTGGAGGGGGACGCAAATTATATAAGATGTTGACATAATCTGTTAGGCCGGATGCACGAGGCTGTGCAGCAGCCGATGTAGCGCAATAATGAATATTTGACGGCTGCAAACACCTTTCCTGCTATTTCAGCCCGTGAACAAAGCAACTTCAAAGTGGTCTAATATAGCCCAAAGGTGGCTTGCCGACTCGAATTCCAATCAATCGTTTACACCCACGAAGACGGGACCGTTGGGAGAAAATTTTGAAAATTTAACTGCCACTAACGCGTTTTCCAGATATTCGATCCTGCGAATACAACAACTTAAATTTGGTCCAATATAGCCTACCTGGCTGCCAAGAATTCCAAACAACCAATCGTCGCGGGCTATGTGAGCCAACCCCTCCCGGAGAAAATTTAATCACCGGAAATGCGTTTTCTGCTATTCTAACCTGTGTAAGCAACTCCAAAAGTATCCAATGGTTTTGTAACCGAAATTCCACTCTGAATTCCAACCACCGAATCATACTGTTGTAGTTGCCTTCACAAGTAATAATCGATGTCCGAAAAATGTCGCACAGAGTAGAGTTGCTCCAGACAAAATGTTTTAATCAACAGTTAACTCAGTACAAATTCGTGGTATTCAATTGAAAGAAAAGTGAAATTAGTGTTTTATTAGGACTCTATGACGGTTAGGGAAGCAGAACTAGAAAAGCCCGAAGCAGGTTTACGGACAGCGGCCAGTTATTCTTCGAGAGGCGAAGAAGCGGAGCTGACTTTGTATGGACCACCCACAAGAAAATTTAGGAATATTTGATGGCCACAAACGCGTTATACTGCTATTCTAGTCCTAAAATTAGTGTTTTATTAGATTTCGGGCACTTTATTTTGCCAAATTTGGGGTGGGGGAACCAAGTATATTCAGACACCCACCCCCTTGGCAGCTGGAATTCGATGAAAGAGAATGACATAATATGCCGTCTTTTATAGCCCAGTCTTATTTCAGATACAGGTCTACTTTCATTTACATATTCTGATTAACTACATTTTTGTACGAAAACAGAAAGTTTTGACACGGTCTTTCAGCTTCAGCATTTGCCATGAATATACCAAAATTAGACAGCATCCATTCTGGAGATAAGGATGCAGATGAAGAAAGGAGACCTGTTACATACCTCGACGAATCTGAATGTAGCTTGGAGGATAATATGCGCAGAACGAGGGTTGATGACGATAATATAGACTCCCCTATGACATCCGGGCCAATATCAAACCCTTTTGGAAGTGGAAGAACTGGGATGCAAGGTATTAGATCACATGTGGAAGATTCAAAATTATAAAGTATTCTAACCTAATTATCTAATGAATTGGTGAAAGGGTCACATAAACGGCTAGACATCACTTTAACTTAACACATTAATTTATAGTGGGGGCAGATAACAGCAGGGTCGTGCATACAAGCATCAAATTTGGTACAATTGTTCTCCAAAGGATACTTATCAAATCTGTCCGATTGGCCAATTTAAAATCCAAGATGACCATTATTTTTCAAGATGGCCGCCAAAACGGCCACCCGAAATTGATGTTTTGCTTAGAAATATTTGGATATTGTCCGATTTGCGTGATATTATTAATATAGGGACGATCTCTGTCTAATAATTAGTCTCTATACTATACAGGGCTGGAACTAAAAGTAGAAACAACTGGTAAGGCTCTAATGAGTTTATCATCATTAAATATAAGCAAAACAATGTACAAACATAAGAAGTATAAAACATCAAATATAAATGAAATTGAAATAATAATTATACGTTTGATATATGAAATATAAAAACTATTTACGTTTGAATTAAGAAATAAAGAACTATTTACAGGAGTTATCAAAATACTAGAAACAACAACCTGTAATAAAATACTAAATATGAAACATTATATATACAGTAATATACACACACCTAAAAGTAGGAACAACTGGTTAGGCTCTAATAAGTTTATGGTTAGTAGACAAGTTTCTTGGATTTATATATCCCACGTTGTCAAGTTAAAACTATAGAAACTTGTTACCAACTCATAAACAACCTTCCCGGGTTGCTACCTACTACATGTACACTCTACACCTCAAAGTGGATAATCCTATTAATTAAACAATTCTAATTAACTCTATTGTTTATAGGATTAACACCATATCGGTATAGACGAGTCGAACATCTGACTAGATATACGTATATACATCAAAATATCGTTTTACATGAATAAGTAGTATTTACAAAAGTGAACAATATAACATTCCACCGAATTGAGATTTTGGGGGGTTTTTGGTTTGTTTTTTTAACATATAAAATTATTATGAATAAGTAGTATTTACAAAAGTGAACAATATAACATTCCACCGAATGGAGATTTGGGGGGGGGGGGTTGTTTTTTTAACATATAAAATTATTATCCTGATTAATAGTAGAAATATAACCTTGATGCTCAATTAAAATGTAGGCCGTGTAAGGATTTTGAATAAGTTTTCTAATCTTCCGACCTTCCATGAATGAAATATTTATAGGTGTTTTAATGAAAAAAAATTGCGTTATTTAACTTATTCATTAAAGAGATACCCTGGAAACATTCAGTTGAGGATTAATAGTTCCCGAAACAAAAATATTTCCGATGCTCGTAGGGCCAGTTATCTGCCAAATATTAGAGCATAAAGGTAGGGATAATATGGGAATAGTCACACAACTTGAACTAGTTGATAATTCTAACAACATTATTGTCTTAGGATTCCTTTTTCTTAAATATCGTTTAACAAATGCTATAATGACAACACATATGATTTGTAAAAAATGCAATATAACGATTAATTTTAAAATAAATATCAGTTTGTGTATAATTAAGGTTAGAATGGAGTTCCGAAGGGGGCAATTTAGGCTTAAAGTCAAATGAGGGTAAATTTTGTGCCTTGGCGGCGTTGCTTTGACTTAATACCAAAATCATGGCAGTTAAAGTTCGTAACTTCCAAATAAACCAGATAATAGTTAATGATAAAATACCACACGTAATGGACGTAATATATAACAATATTTTATCACAATTTATGTTTTGATTCTCCATGTCTGTATCTCCAATTAATAATGGTTCAACTAAATTTTGAAAAATTGTTTGATTATGCAAGGCTCTTTTAACCATTTATTTAAGACTCAAATGATCTCGTTGATCCTGAGCTAAAAATGAATTAAAGGAATGAATATAAATATCAAAATTAGGAATGTGCATAAATAACGGTGAAGGAAATGTAGAGTTTCCTTCAATAGTTTCGTACAAGTTAGATTAAAAAAATGATTGAACCAGAGCCAAATTAATAGGATTTGAAACATGGATAGTTTTTATCTTTCGATCACAACTGATTAATCGCGGAGCAACCTGGAAATTGGGTGATGCAAGAGAACATTGACAAGGCACCTTTACAATACAAAAAGAACAACCCTTTATCATCTGTTGTTCGGTTAAACAATCCAGGCTTAAGAATTTTGTATTATATACTAATATTTGAGATGGAGATATCTCGATTAATTTTGGTTTAACCACGTTTTGAGCATACCTAAAGTCACATAATTGATGGACCTTCTGCTTCATATTTAGAAATGGAAATTGGGTGATGCAAGAGAACATTAACAAGGCACCTTTACAATACAAAAAGAACAACCCTTCATCATCTGTTGTTCGGTTAAACAATCCAGGTTTAAGAATTTTGTATTATATACTAATATTTGAGATGGAGATATCTCGATTAATTTTGGTTTAACCACGTTTTGAACATACCTAAAGTCACATAATTGATGGACCTTCTGCTTCATATTTAGAAATAATGCCAATTCACAAGTAAACGAAGACATTGACGTTAATGGTATATTTGCATGACAATGAAAGGTGTCGTTGAAATGGCGTTTACACTGAGACAGTTCTGATTGTGAAAATAATGCATATTTACTGTTATCTTTATTGACTAATATGTAATCTTTAAGTCCTAACAGTTGGGTAGCATGAGTAGATGTTTCATTAATAGGCACAGGGATCGATGAAGTTTGAAAATATCCATGTGCTGATCTGTTGCAACAATGGGAAAGTTTAAAGTTATATACAATTTAGAATGATTTCTAGCGTACACAAATTTTCCCTGTTGGTAATAAAATTTAGGCGAGTCATTTACCAACGCCACTCCTCTGTAATGTTGCTGTAATAACGTACTTATATCTTTTATCGATTTTTCCAATACATGGGGTGTTATGAGAGATGGCGATAATTTTCCATTGACCATTGCTTCCATTTCTAAACGCAAATTTTCAAGTTGATTCTCTACCATTGTTGATGATTTAAGTTGATCAGTTAATAAAATAGTTGTTAAAGTAAATGCGCGAGACATTGTAACTGAAGCTTTAGCTAGGATATGTTCAAAATTATAAATAGCTTCATGGTTTGAATTAATTTGAGACACAATGTTATTAAATCTGTGATCGACATTCTGTATGAATGATGAAGCTGACCTCATTAGCGATTTCGGACATTTTAATATTTAGTTGTTTTATATGCCTTCTTAAGATATTAACGTCTCCGGTATTAGCAGTTCCGAATAAAGATTTTGAAAACTCTCCTAGAAAAGGCAGTAATGAACGTATATGTTGCTTACTTTTATTATTTCTAATATGTGGAACTAGTTTATGAATATGTTGAATAGTTTCTTTAAGATATAAATATGTGTTATGCTTTAAACCTTGAATATGATCAACAATCGGATCAATGGTCACACAAGTGTCTACGTCTAAGGCACATGAATAATTATTATTAAATTTAACCATATTCGGTAACTTGATTTCATAAGTATCAAACCAAAATTCCGTCGCTGGCAACAAGTCCCCGTATCTATAGAAAATGTCCCGAAATTTATTCTTTGCAATACGTCGTTGGTCTCACCCATCACATAACTGCTTCCATTAAATACCAGCATTAGTAAGATGATCAGTTGCTTCAATGTAATACCTAGGGAGAAGAGAAAGTTGGTATATAGTGAAGTCAGAAGGAACTCATCAGTTCCAAAGCACTAAATAATATTATACATAAATTAGGATACCGACTTTACTATAAATAACTGTCTTACTTGGTCATGCTATGGTTAAACCTGTGACGTAGCCAATACACTTTACGATGATAACGCATATTTATATAAACATTATTTTTTATCACTTACATTATATATATATATATATATATATATATATATATGTATATCACGATGCTTATTTTTCTTATCATGAACAATATATTTTAAAGTAATCCCTTAAAGTACTAGGTATTATTATGGTCAATACTTTTAATCTTAAAGGCTATTTGTAATCGTTATCATCATCATTATCATCATCTTACTTGTATTATTTTGAAAACAACTTTAAATATTATCACAATCTATTAATTTATCATGAATAATGTAGTTAGTGATCTATGGTCATTATTATAATGGCCGTTATGTGACCAAATATATATATATTACTTTCTTTTAAAACATTTCAATTTTCGCCGTTTACCCGATTTCGTATGTGTCCTAAGATAAATATCTTTTAAGTCCTTGGTTATATTGCCTTCTGGCAGCCATGAATTAGAATACTGCGAATCTTCCCAACGAACCAGATATTCTCTTCCATTTTTAAATCTGGTATTTAAGATGCAGTCAACTTGCCAATACCGATCGTCAACTGTGTTTGAGTTATCAAAACTCGACTTTGGAAGTGATGTTCGAGCTTTTTTCACAACAGCTTCGTCACCGTTACTCTTAGCTTCTAGGAAATTTTTTTAACATTTTGGCGTTGATGAAAGTCGTTTCTGTATCTGGGTCCGAGCACAGTTTAAGCCGGTATGTGAAATTGGGACCAAGTTGAGAAATGTAGTATGGACCCTTCCATTTCTGATCTAGTTTTGGAGATTTACCTACAGTGCGTGCTTTGTTTTCCATTAAGACTTTATCGCCTATTTTAAAATCTGGACTACGTGCATGTTGATCAAAACGTTCTTTGCTTTTTATTTGCGCCTTTTCGTGAATTTCTTTGGCAATCCTGTGAGCAATTTTAAGGTTTTCAACTATTTCGTTAACATGCTGTTTCACATCTTTGGCCAAATTAGCCTTAGGTACTAAATGTGTATCCAGTGGTAGATTCATCTCTCGACCAAAGAGCATAAAATATGGCGAATAACCTGTTGACTGTGTACATGGAGACATTCTGAAAGCCATCATGATACTAGACAGGAGCTTGGGCCAGTTAGTATGACTTTTGTCGCAATACATCCCGAGTGTTTGAAGTAGTGTGGAATTCACTCGTTCTACATTCGCGTTGGTCTGTGGATGATACGGAGAAGTCGTATAACGCGCAATATTCAGGAGCTCGCACAATGAATTATGCTTTGTGGCGCTCCATAGCGGGTTATGACTTCATGATGTAGGATTGAAGCTACTTCTTTTGCCTCCTGTGTCTTGAATGCGAATGCTTCTGTCCATCTGGAAACACTATCTACCACTAAGAGAACATGTTTATATCCTTCTGGTGTTTCAGTTAATGGTCCATGAAAGTCTATATGAAGCCTTCCAAATACTGAACTTGTTGGCATGTTCGTCAGTGGGGGATCTTGACGATGTCTGCACACCTTTGCTCTCTGGCATGGCTCACATACTTTGATGTAATCAAGTACATTTTGATACATTCCATGCCAATAGTATTTGCTTTTCAAAGCATTGTATGTGCGTTCTATGCCCATGTGACCGGAATTATCATGGTACTGTTCAATAGTGGACTATTTCAGTGCTTCTGGTATGACAATCTGTTTTAACCACTTAATGTGATCAGGCAGATCTTTACCGCGAGCTTGGTGGAAATGAAAAAGTACGCCGTCTGCTAATTCATATTCTTTGGCTGTATTTACGATAAACTTGATCCTGTTAACATCATCCGGAAGCTTCTTACCTTGTAGAAATTCAATCATCATTTTCAATTCTGGATCACTGTGTTGAAGGTTTTTAATGTCTAGCTGGTTCTCGGTAACTTTGGTTTCATCTGTTACTCTATCTAGTGCCGATATACTTGTATTTGGACAAGTTTCGTCATACATCAACTCGACCTCTAAATAGTCATCTGGATATTTCTCCATTGAACTAACAGCTGTTGTGGCATATGGAATTCTGGAAATTGCATGGGCGTTTTGGTTGTTCTTACCTGCGCGATATTCTATGAGTATTGGTATTCTTGAATTTCCAAAGACCATCTATGAAGCCGAGCTGTTGTATGTTTGATCGTTGTTAACCACGTCAAGGCCTTGTGTTCAGTTACTACACTGAATTGTTGGCCAGCTAAATAAATTCTAAAATGTCTGATACCTTCAATTGCAGCTAAGCATTCTTGTTCAGTCACATTCCACTTGGTTTCGTTTGGTTTTAATGCTCGTCCTCCGTAGGCGATAGGATGCCCCATACCATTCTCATCTAATTGACCCAGTATATACCCGATTGCAGCACCTGATGCTTTAGTGGTAAGCCTAAATGGTTGTTTGAAACTAGGATAAGCCAGGACGGGGGCAGTAGTAAGAATATCCTTTAGTTTCTTAAAAGTTACCTCACAGTCATCATTCCATTTGAACTCATCTTTGTGGAGTAATCGGTTTAATGGCGTTATTATTTTTGAATAATCTTTTACGAATTTTCTACAATAATTGCATAGTCCTGGGAATCCTCTTACTTCACGTTGATTTTTGGGCCTTGGGAAGTCCTGGACAAGCTTTACCTTAGATTCATCTACCTTTACACCATCTTTGGTTAGTATCCCAAATATGAGATTTCTTCTAATGCAAACTGGCACTTGCTAGGTTGTAGTTTCAGATTGTGCTCGTTAAGTCTGGCGAAGACGTCTTCTAGATCCTTCAAGTGACATGATGAGGATGGCATCCATATAGAACAATATTCTTTTCCAGTTTAAGCCTCTTAAAACTTTGGACATAACCATTTGGAATGTTGCATGTGCGTTCATTAGCCCAAATGGCATTCTTTTCCATTGGTAAGTGCCACTATGGACAACAAATGAAGAAATGTGTTTGGAGTCTTCGTCCATCTCAACCTGCCAGAATCCGCTTTTCAGGTCCAGTGATGTGAATATTTTTGCTTTAAGTTCACCAATATTATCAAGAACATCCTGGAATCTTGGTAATGGAAATATCATTGTCTTTGTTAAGGCATTTACTTTTCGGAAATCACAAGCAAATCTGTATTCTCCAGACGGTTTCTTTACTGGCACTACTGGACTTGCCCATTCACTTTCTGATGCCTCAATTAAACCCGGCATCTCCACCACTTAATATAGGGACGATCTCTGTCTAATAATCAGTCTCTACGATCTCTGTCTAATAATCAGTCTCTATACTATACAGGGCTGGAACTAAAAGTAGGAACAACTGGTAAGACTCTAATAAGTTTATCGTCATTAAATATAAGAACATCTGACTAGATATACGTATATACATTAAAATATCGTTTACACGAATAAGTAGTAGAACAATATAACATTATATAGTGTCGATTCCTTTGTTTTAAAGTCGGCTGAACTACATTTTCCTGCTCAAAATGCATTCAGAGACAAATTTTCACAGGAAAAGCACTCTGAGACATGTATAGTTCTATAGAGTACATATTACGTAGTAAGTAAATGTGTACATGTATTACATACATATTATACATAACAGGGTGATAAACCTTCGACCATCCGGATAACAACAATCCCGTTATGTTTGGTTCGGCTCTCCCACGCTGGCACGTCCTGTCCATTCAGGTGAGGCTGCCTAACGGCAGAGGCGTTTTATAGCTGAGGCGCTTGAGGCGCCAACCTCCTCGCGAGAAAAATCAAAGAAGTTGAAATAATAAAACAGGAGAAAAATGCTAAAACTGATTAGAAAAATGAAAATGTACCCTAGTTAGGGAGGACCCTAAAGGCAGGCAATAGGGCCCAACTTCTGACAAAAGGGACCCTCTGGCTAAGGGAAAGGGCCCCCGGGTCAGAGTCAATCCACTACTGAAGAAATGAGAGTGCAGTTATTGCAATTGCATGAACATCATCAATCAAAAAATCACCTTTTCTGAAAACCTACTAATAAGCTGATAAGGAAAGAAATGGTTAGGCCGCACAGTGTGACCTGGCTTGGCGGAGCGATCATTTCTTTGCTGAATAATTTTCCGGGATTACGCGTGCTGCTTGCACAATACGCCCAGTCCACGGTCTCCACCATATTCCATTAATTATTATTTGATTGAGCTCCCGGTACAAGTGATTTGTTTCGCATTCAGGCTTCAGACAAGTATCAAATTAGGCCCCGACCCTCAGATTAAACCGGCCTCGAAGGGTCTGGGGAATATGTCAGAATGCCCCAAACCATTTCTATTTTGCAAATTTTTCGACGTCCGGACCACCGCCCCCCCCCATGCGTGTTTTTAATGTAAATTTGTTATAGAAATTAAAATAGATATGTACATTGTGTATATACAAAGTAGTGCAGCTTTGCGGTTGTACTAATAATTTTGGATATATATATATTAATATATAAAATATGTCTTGGAGAGCTTTTCCTGTGAAAATATGTCTGAGTGCATTCTGAACAGGAGAATGTAGCCCAACAGGATTTAAAAAAGAGGAATCCACACTTAGATAACGCAAATCGGACAACTACAAATATTTCTAAGCAAAATATCATCTTCGGTTGGCTGTTTTGGCGGCCATCTTGGAAAATGACCTTCATCTTGGATTTTCAATTGTCCAATCGAGCAGATTTGATTAGTATCCCTTGGAGAACAATTGTGTCAAATTTGCTTGTATCATCATTTGCACTATTCTTCCCCAAAATTACTTTTCTCTGCTCTACTATTAGGGTATATTCAAATATTAGTCTTACCATATTGGTATTTGACAATACTTTATAATAACAACTGTACTGTTTTCTTTCTTTTTTCAATGTTTGTCTTTCAGCTGAAGAACATCAGCCAATCAGAAAAACTTCATTTTTTGAATTTGAGGGGAGCGATGTGTTCTCACTTCCAGAATTTCCAAACAATTGGTTGTCTCCTTTACGTATGTATATATTCCTATAACTAACGCATATATACTATTCAAAAACAGTAGGGGATATTTGATTTTGGGGGGCATAATACTAAAATATGCAAATGACTACGAAAAAAGTCACTATAGAACCTAACAGAAGAAACATTTTCAGTTACATGTGACGCCCAAACGCACCAATAGCTACCGCATGGAATGCAGGTGATGCTTGGGATCATCATGGGGGTCCAACCCAAGATTTACACGACTCTGACTTTGAATGTTACAGTCATTGTGGCATTTAATTCCAGGGTGGAAACATCAGCTTACGTCCCCTTGGCATGCTACAGATCGGCACGACACAGGCGGTTGTGGCGCGGACGATGAATGTTTCTCAGTCTGTCATAAGCAGGCTATGGTCCAGATACCGTGATACACAATCTGTACAGGGCAGACCACGCTCAGGTCGACAACTCAAGCCCAGGATCGATTTATCCGTACCTTGGCCTTGAGAAATCGTGTCATCACAGCAAATCAGATCAGCGCTCGTCTTCAAACAGACACTGGCCAGACGATTCGGAATCGACTGCATAGGGGTCACCTTCGCGCCCGACGTCCTCGCGTGATCCCTTGTTTGAGAGATCATCACATTCAGGCAAGACGTCGTTGGTGTAGGGATCGTCAACACTGGGATAATCGACGCTGGAGCAATGTGATCATTTGGAATAAATTGATGAATGTGAACTTCATTTCATTTTGTCATTTGTTTCTTCGTCAGTTTCATTGGGTGACTTTAATAACACTTAAAAATCAAATATCCCCTACTTTTTTTGAATAGTATATTACTATAGTTTAAAATGGTGAATAATTATAAATAGTATTCAGAAAATCTGAAAAATGTTTCCCGAGGTGGACTATTTACAGCTATAGTATATCAGATTACGCGGAAGAATTGCTAGCGAAACGTCATCGCAGTCTTCATGCATAAAATTTGTATACAAAATGGATTCCTATAAGCCTGTTGTTTACCTATCTATAGTTTCATACAATACGTTGGTCTGAATTTAAAATTAATTGGTAAAATGAATGATCGGATCAAATGAAAATAAAACTTTATAAAGATGTTGTTGAATAGTAAATATGAATACCATAAAAAAGGGGCTTTAATTTAAATTTGCATTATGCAAGACAGAAATCTGCCTATTACGTGTCTTTCTTTAGGCCTGAAATGTTATCTAAATTATTAATTAGACATTAATTAACTTATCCAGACCATAATAAACTCTCTATGTCAAGGCTAACCTTCGATGTAAGCTGGATTAGATTCAAATATGCCGCTGAACGGCCATTGTAATAAAATCACAACATTGGATACTCGAGATTACTCCGTTTTTATTAATGGTTTAAGTGATGACCGAGGCTATTCAAAAATTTCACGCGCTCCGTTCTCTGACTATAGTGGATCAATTTGACTGAAATTTTCAGCAGATTACATTTACACTATAGAGTTTTTAACTATTATAGTTAGAACTGCCAACTGTTTATCTTATCTCCTATAATGTATCTTTAAATACGACTAGCGGTTCACGCATGCTGGATAGCGAGACGTGTGTGGTTAATGCATAAGCTTTGAAGTCAAACTGAAAACAGAAGGATAACTGCGCAAAAGTCATTTCAAATTAACAATTATTTAATTCAATAGGATTTGAAACAAAAACCCACGAGAACTCCATTTATTAATTCTGTAAACGTAGGGGATAGATGCGTAGGTTGATACTCGAAGTAAGTTAAGCCATCACCTCTTCAGCCAGGGCGACTTTTTCGTACTATACTCGAATCATCTGCATCCGAATGACATTTAGTTCAACCAGTGGTCGCGACCAGCCGTACCATGCGATAAAGCACGGTCGGGATAGTTCAAAGATGGCTGACAAAATTGACACTTGAGAAGATTTTTTGAAAAATATAATAAAATTGTCGATTGCCGTTGAGTTATTTACACCTTGGTCGGTATTATAGGGTCCATGTTAACACCCGAAAGTTAGTGAATGGGCATTGGAGTTTAGATCTTAGGTTTGATTTTTTTTTTCCGTCTTTTTTTGATGAATTTGTCAGATTAGGATCTTCTATTGGAATCGAATATATATAGGCCCACGAACGAAAAACTGTACCTGTGAAATGATCTTGGGTTGGGTGACATAAATCCAATGAAAAGAATTCTGATATTGACTAATTATTTTGGTAATCTATTTTAAGCTTGCTTTCATATCGCAGTATGGAAAATTAACCAGTTTTTAAAAATATAGCAGGGGGAACAACAGACATGGTTGCCACCGTCAATGGCTAAGGTCATTTGTGTTCGGTTGCTGGTTCAGCCTGTAGTCGCGACCATAGTCTACATCCGAAGGTCGCCCTGTATGAGTAAAGGTGCACGAATGGTGGTGCCATCTATTAAATAGTCTAATAAATGATAGTAATTGGAGTAAAGGGCAATCATCTTCATCATGAACAATGGAGCTACATACAAAAATCTAAATTTCTAATCCCAAAGTACTTGTCTTTAAAGCCGGTGTCATTTATACCCACTATATAAGGTTTTAATTCTCTAGGTTTGATTTGTGTGACGATAATGGGGCCTACTTAATTGTAAATTTCACGTTGAGGCTATTTTCGAAGGGGCAAGTTGAGCCATCGTTGATTTATGTGGTGTTATTATGTGGTATCTTGTATTTAGTAGTGATAAATCCATTATTAGGCCTTTGACGAGACTCAATGGGCCTTAGCCTGTACAACATGTACACAGTATTTCTAGATAATATGTTTATGTTTTGAAACGGACGTTTCGGTCAGAGTACATTTCGGCCTAGGACGCTTTAGCCAGTGTACATTTCGAACTAGAATGTTTCGGCCGACGTATGTTTCGACCCATTTTACAGTCCTACTGTTTTGCACCTAGACTGGGCTAATGAAGACGTGCATACGTAATACAGTGTGCTATGAAGGAAATTTTGCAGGGCAACGGTGCTACGGTCTACTCTTATATCGAATTCCATTCGCCAAGGGATCTTTTACGTGCACACCAATATGTACACGGGACCTCGGTTTACGACCTATCCGTGTCTTAATGCGAAAATGCAGTTATTGTGTCATACATCACCGGAAAGTAGGTTTCTATGGCTCTTTAAATCTACTTGTTATTTTCTAGCACATTCATGATTACATGCTTTAGAAGAGATAAAAGCGTTTTTGTTTTGAGCAAAGAAATGGGTTACTAAAAATAGCCGACTTTCAATTCATTTTATTTATCAAAGGCTGGGATTAACCCATTCCGAGCACATGATTTCACCCAAGTCAGGGTCACAGCGAATTTGGTAGCGAGGGCCAGCTTGATTCGCAGTTAGTGAAAGGTAAGTATTCTTAGTGAAGGATGGGATAGTGAGGGCTATATTGATCTCGTGATGTCGGGTTATAATGTCGTAATGTCGTGATGTCCAAAGCCCAGTTTAACCGGAGCGGGGTCCTGGGTCTGACTAGAATCACGGGGCCCTTAACGCGACGAAAAAAATATTTCATATCTCTTTGAATGGCACGCTATTAAACGGTCTGTAATAGAAGAATAATAACATAACATCTGATCACACTCGAAATCTATTTCGTTCCGATTGGCATAAGTCTATACCAATCACCGAGTGGAACTTCACAGAGAAGTTTGATGGATAGATCGTTTACCGTGAAACTTTCATCTGGAATTTAAATTGTTTTTCTTTTTGCGATGAACCGAGGGGGGCCTCCGAAACTAAGGGGCACTGGGCCTAGGCCCCTCAGACCCATGCCTAAACTGGGCTTTGGTGATGTGGGGTTGTCGCCTTATAAAGGGCGACATCACGACATGACACCAATCAACCACCATAAATATGGCCAATTGGAACAACATGAAAAAATCATTTGTATTTTTATGAAATTTATCAATACTCCTTATAATGACATTTTCTCGGCTCAACCTCCTCCTTATTCTGAAACAACTAACCCCATCCCCGTGATACGTTGTGCCATTTGACCTAATTTTTGGGACCCCATCATTGTATTCCGGCATAATAATTTGGCAGGAAAATGTTTCTTATGACTAAGTAGTGAACCAATTTTGGTAGCAAATTATACTTTTGGACCCCATAGCAGATTTTGTAAAAAAAAAGTGGTACAACTTACGTCCCTCTCTCCAAAGTTTGGGGCTAGTTCCAAGATTTGTGATGGGTGAATTCTTTATTTGGACATTTATCTCAGTAGATATAGAAACGTATCTCCATTTCAAAATATTACAATCTTTGTTCTATCCGACTCGGTTTCAGGTGTAATTGAGGGTTGTTCCATGGTACACGTATTTGATATGCGAAATGGTCAGATAGTAGAGGGTGAAATGAAGATTTTTGATGTGAAACCAAACTTATTAATACAAAGGCTAGCTGCTTGCTTAAAGGTTCGAGAGCAGGCTTTGCTGACGAACCCGGCGAGTGATCAGATTCGTGCACCTACAACTTTTGTTGCTGTATTGGAAGAACCCTACAAAGGCAAGCTTACAGTGTTTCTTCTTTGGGAAAATGGTAACTCTGTGTATTATTGTGCAACCTTGGATATTAATGCCACAACAGACACGCTTACTGTTCTTCTAAAAAGAATGATTCAGCAAACGAAAGCACAACCCTTTTGTCTTTTCTATAAGGATAAAAAATTATTGCCTGGGATTATTCTGTCTCAAAGAATGCCTGATGGATCTGGAATCATTGTGAGGATTACCCGTCCACAGTCTCTGAAATGTGTGTATCGTGCATCATCAAGGACGGAACACATATATAGTGTTGATTGTTTAACCACTGATTCTGTTGAAGAACTTAAACTTAAAATACGCAAAACAATTCTCGAGGAGACAAAACAAGAAAGTAAACTAGGAAAGAAAGTTTTCCATTCATACATGTGGCTCACTATAGGGAACATAATATTTGAGGATTCAGATTTTATATGGCCGTCAGATAAACTTTCCAAGGTTCGCCGACATAGGCTACTAGCCGGTGATTATGATGTTGTCATCCATCTACAACCCCAACAAGCCATTGTAATCAATGTAATAGTTAAGGCTAACGAAGACAGGGATTCTGTGGACAATCTGCTCATAATCCAACGAAGTATTTCTACCAGGGAACTTCGCTACCATGTATCAACATTATTACTGAAGCTAATATGTAATCGTAAAAAAATAACAGAGGTTGAAGATATATCTGTCTTTCCAGAAATACATGATCAATGTAAGATGCAGGCCACTATTCGCAACGCTTTAAACGTCATTGTAAAAAGTCAAGGGAAATCATATCAAATACCAGTGATGAAGCTGGACCTTGTCTTGCATTTGAAGGGAATGTTTGCGGGAACAGTAAAAAAAACCAAAACGTATATAAAGCTTTGTTTTGAAGATAAGGAGCCGGACGACTATCAGAGAATAGAGCAAGCTCATATAAAAGACAATTCGGAAGTTGCTGCCGAAATACTAGATACAAGAATTATTATAAGGGTTTGTAAATCCGGACTGTCAAATACACATCTCATAATAGATGATATTAGGGAGGTCCGGGTTCGTGATTTAAAAAACTTCTGTATAAGCACTATGGACTTGAACCATGATATTGATTTACATATTCTTGGCAAGTATGTGAGATTTGAGGACAATTGCGTACTGGATGAGGTTGGTTTGACAACCAAGAGTGTTCTATTTATCACAGCAAAAGATGGCGTTGTCCAGAGTGGGGAATGTGTGCGAGATATATATGAAACTGATGAGAATGGTGTGATCAATATACGCAAGGGTGTCATAAAACATGGACATATCTTTTTCGGTAAGTTCAAGATTTTAAATTATATAAATACATGTTGGTCTTTTATACG
Source organism: Patella caerulea (assembly GCA_036850965.1). Taxonomy (NCBI): domain Eukaryota; kingdom Metazoa; phylum Mollusca; class Gastropoda; family Patellidae; genus Patella; species Patella caerulea. The sequence continues at coordinate 21,540,374 of JAZGQO010000007.1, forward strand.
GATGTATTTTGCCGTTACCACTGTCTATCAGTCTTACTTTCTGTAGAATTGCCAGGGTCAAAATTCAGGGGCGGTCATCGATTTACTTGAGGTTCGGCTATTTTTATTTAAAACTTTTTACAAGTCAAATAGTTTTTGCTAGATTCATTTTAAAGGTAGTTGGAATTGATAACTTCGAGGTCTGCGTTTTCGACCTCACCAATGCGGATCGTGTGTTTGCATCATATTACTGGCTATTAAAAAATAAATAGATTATTCTTAAAGAGCCGTGTGCCAAAGAATTTTCCGAAGGTCTTATAACCAAGATGGATTTCTACCAAATTTAGAATTGTGTGTTTTTGGTGGTACTTATTCATGTCCTGATAGAATTATTTCACAGCTCGTCAACAACATGAGGAAGATACATGTTTGTTTAAAACCTGTAATTTAGAGGGGAAATTTAGAAAAATTGTCTTTTTATTGAACAGCATTTGTAGAAATATTAGCGGACACACGTAGACAGTATCGCACAGACATGGAAACTATTTATAAAAAAATTAAGCTCATATAATTTTTCTGATTACTTGAAGAAATTATTGTGGTACACGCCATATACAAGCTGGCCTCCCTGTGGTGAAATGTGAAAAGGTGCATGGTTTCTGGTTGTATTTGGACACAAGATAAAACTGTTTTTGTAAAAGAACGGAATCAACCTATAGCACACGCTTCGGAAAATTTTTAAAGTATGTTCTGGGTAGAATCAAAAGGTGCGTGCACTGAGAATATGGTCCTGTGACAAATTAAAAGATACGAGAAGAAGGGAAAAATACTTTAAAGCCCCTTTGGGAGTAACTGAAATCTTTAATTGATTGGGGAGGTGTTTGATAAAAGATGTAAGAACAGCCCCCTTGACATGTCCAACAATGGACCTCCACTTTGCCCTATATCCTGTTGATATATATTTCAGCAAACGCGGTTACAAATATACAGACGAACAACCAGTCTGACGAACCTTTGAAAGTAGAAAATCATAGAGGTATTCGAAAGGCGTATCAACATGAAATAAATGTTTGCATTAAAGCGAAGGTTGATCAATGCGATGATCTTGAGCTTCCATGGGAACCTGCTCGGGAACTTCAAATTGTGAATTATGAGACTTCACTTGAACTGCAATGTAAACCAGTAATTTCTTATGGGCACTCAAGCAATTTAAAGCATAGTCTCACAGAATTAACCATGGCGGTTAGAGAACCACCAGGTGGTACGTATAGTATTATAGTATGGTAACGTTGTATTTTTATGGATTCTTTGATATTCCATGGAATCAAAAGATTATTTTAATTAAAGAGTATTGCTGTCTTGTAAATGAAAGTCTATCATCTATACAATTTCTATCTAACGTGATTTTTGCAAATTGAATTTTTAACTTGACCGTAGAAAAATAATCTATGGGATATACGAATTTAATGATAGAGATAGCCGAACACCCGTTACAAGAGTAGGCTATGATTACCTTTTCGGCCATACTAAGGCAAGTCTAGGGTTTACTTTTGAATGGATGTTTTGGGCAAACTCCAGCTTCGAGTTTGTGCGTCGAATAAGTTACTCCATCCCTTAATTCCAGTATGCGTCAACCCAATTGTAATTGGTACATGAAGGGTGACTTGTCAATTTTAGGGATTATCTCTCTTCTGATTAGTTCGAATATATACTCAAACAATCCAATACAAATACAGGCAGAATTTTAATATTAAGTTATAATCATATTTCAGTGGCTTCGGACAGTTTACTAAGGCGTTTGACAGACGAACTTCCAGGGAATTTATGGCAGAGTTTCATGAGGGATTTGCTTAAGGATTGTGTTATTAGTAAAGTGGTCGCATCGTGGCCGAATGACGTTAACGAACAGATATACCAATGTTTACTGACTTGGAAAAGAAGAAATGGCGTAGAAGCGAAAACAAAAATTTTAGCAAAGGCTTTGCTGGATCATCACCTAAAATCAATCCATGATGAATTGTTCGATTATGAAACTGTTTAAGAACGCGTTCGCGAGACGACAATGTAAAATTCCAATAAACGGCAAAAAAAAACGGTATCAGGCAATTTTGACCAAACTTTGCAGATTTGGTCATTGGCTATTCGTATACCCGACATGATATATGGGGCAATTTTTAGAGTAGAAAATTTTCATCATTTTATAATTTTTTTGTCCTAAATTCAAATAATTGCCATAAAGTTCCTATTAATATTTTTAGACACAATTTTTGATATATTATTGCTAAAACATGTAAACTTCATTATGGGCTATATCTATTTCTTAAAGCCAGCGTATTAATTTATTCTGGGGTTTCAAAAGTCATTTCTATTTGCGCGACAATGAGGTCGGAGTATTGTTTTTGTACGTCGGAGACAGCGTGTGGAGCATCCCCTTACTTAGTTTGATGAATATCCGCGTATATGCTGGCTCAAATTCGGCCTTCGGAATACATGTCCCATGGAAACGGAGAAGGTATGTTTTGGGTGAAAGGAGCTTCTGAACAGAAATCGATGAGAAAAATACTTTCCAATTACAGTGCTATTGGTGTTGCTACTTTTAAAAATCTATGTTGTTATGTGACAGATGGGTGATGGGTGAGCGTTCAATGTATATAGTATTATATAGACTGGTGGCCAGTCTTCTCCACGCACCAAAAATTGGCCAGTCCTCTCTCAAAAAAAACGAAAAAAAACCGTAATCTCTAGAGACTGGGCAAATAGAGCTTCATTCTCATCTAGTAGGTCAATCTGCATTATGTAGGTCGTGTGACGTCGTGCACGGGATTACTGCATTTGCACTGGCAAACTGGTGTAGGTGCGAGATGTTTGTTGTGGATAACAGTTATTGTTATTTAGTGATACTTTAACGATCTAAGAATTTTGTTGACGGACAATATCTGTCGAATGAACGGATACAACGTATGGGATGAGGTGAATGAACATAAATAATTACACACGACATCATTATAACAACTTAACGAAGCCAGTTCATGCGTATCGGGACGAAGCCGAATGGCGAATGGAAACAAAAACGTGACATCAGCCCGCAGACGGTTTCAGCTTGACTGCTTTGCACTCCATTCGAGACGCATGATTCATGAATGTAAATATCGAACTTAATTTATCTTAGACATCACATTTACAAATTCGTGTCACGTGACTCGGGGCTTGCTTGACAACTGTCAATCATTCCAAATAAGGAACAACGTAAAACAGGACAAGAAATGCCCATTTTATTGTGAAGCTCGCAAATTGTCCAGTCTCTGGTGCTGGTTACAGGTTTATTCAAATTTTTTTTTTTTATACAAATGGAAACGAAAGTGTTGGTTTACTAAAAATTAATACTTTTATATAAATCGAAATGTAAAATAAATAGAAGAGACTGGGCCAGTCTAAGTATTATAGTATGTTTGGTTTAGATATAGATTTAACAAATTGAACCACCTCTTATTTTGACCAAATTTAGTGTTCCTTTAGTCTAGAGATATAAGTTACAGTCAACAACAAAAGCCCCTTTTTGGCATTTAGCTAATTAGACTTTCCTTTCTCGTGTCAAATTTTTAACGGTGTAATTGTGAGCTCTGTTTTCATGAGTAGATACTTATTAGATCGATAGATAGATGGATAAACGCATGATTAAATAAAACATTGTTTTTTTTTAATTTGAATTACTTTTTGTTAATAAGTATTGGTAGTTTTGATTTCAGGTTGTTTTTTTTTTTTTAATTTAAAATACTTATTGATTATAAATATTTGAAGTTTGATAATGGAACATTTTTGAAACATGGAAAATCCGTCTCGGATCAGGGGGCGGTTTTTTTCATCTTTCTGATATGAACTGTTCGCTCATTGGGCTATATGGAGGCCTATTGCGGCCATTTTATAATCTCGACTTGTCGCTCTCTTGTCTTCGCTCCATCACATTCTCACATTTGAAAATCCTTGCCCTCGAGAACGCGAGAATTCGAGGATTTGCAAAGGCGAGAACATGAGGGCGAAGAAACAGGGCGTGCCCCATTTTAGAACAATCAGGGGTGTTATAATCCACAGAGTTAATACGGATAAGCGCGATCAAAATTGTGGCCTCCAGAGGGTCCAATAACATTGAGATACCACATTTTTACACAATTTGCGTACGAGGGTCGGCCTTATTATCGAGCAGTTTTGGTCAGATTTTCGTATATTCGAATTTTGTTTTTTATAAATCCGATGTGGCTCTGCAAGATCCCGGTTTTGGCACACTAACCAGATGGTTCCCGTTTCGATGATGGTGTTGACCTGGAAAGCTCGCCGTGATTTCCAGTCTGGTTAACACGGGTCTGTGGTATTGGAAGGAGGGTTGGCAAGAATTACGCCTAGCTGTCCGGAATGGACAAAACTGAAATCCGAGGCCTGTCTTTACTATTCTATTTGGTGCAGAAAACAATGACGTTAATTCCACATTTAATTTGATTCTTAACGCAAAATACAGTTCTCCTGTTTTCATATTATTAAGCTTTTTCTAGTCTTTTTTTTGAAACAATATTTTATTCAGGTTTTCTGAATGGGATTGGGGAACAGGCTTAGCCTATGTAAAACCCCTCTTCCCTTTTCTAGTCGTTTAAGAGCTAAGTGTCTAACTCAATATTATCCAAAATCTTCACCATTGAAAACACGAATTATTTGTCAATTAAAATCAACATTGATGCTGTGATCTTACCGGAAAAGGAGGGGCTTCTGATTTCCAATTTTTAAGACAAAATAAACATTTTACCATTGATACACGAATCGTGTACCATAATATGTTTCAGTCCCAGTTGTAACAAAAGACTCTAGGGACGAGACTAGACACATTGCACCAAATCAAACGGCGTATGTAGACTGGACTAACCAGACGCTAGAAATTTGCATTCGATTGAGATTGCTGGTTTATTTCGCCGAACATAACTGATTTGAAATTAGAGTAAAACGGAAACCATTGAATGCAAATCAGTTTATATACATTCAGATTACAGTATTATATGCAATGTTACCCATTTGTGTCAATTTCTAGGTCCCAGATGTTAGCGATCTAGCTCCTTTAAAATTGAATACGTTAATTCCGCTTCCACGTGGTTTACATTGTTTATATTTTTGGTTCTTTGACCTATTGTCTAGAATATGGATAGTCACGTGATTAATAGGAATCTTCCGTTGAATTTGGAGAGCGCGTATCTAATCCTTCATATCTTCGCTAGCAACTCTCTTATTGGTTGATTAGATATTATTTTTAATCAAACGAACACCAAGATTGATTTCAATTTAATTTAATTGACAATACCTGTAACTATAACTTACACATCCAAACGTCGTCATGTAAATTTGGGTTACATTCCACAGTTCTTAAAATTTTCTAAGAAAATATGCATGTATTGCGCGGTCCCTCAGCTCTTATTTAAAAGATGCTAAACCTCTTCGACTTTGGTCAATATTTACATTAGTATCAGTAGTAATGGGACAAGCGAAATCCGTTTGTTTATTACTCAATCGGCTTTATTATATCCATGGAAGTGTGCATTTGAACGAATAAAGATTGTCAGTCTACACAAAAATGAACACATACATGTACTTTCGACCAATATTAAAAGAGATTTAGCTACTTCAAAATGGCTTTTCATTTAACACTCGTAACTATAGTTTAATGCCTGTAAGCATCAACTTGTCTGTGAATAATTTCTTACATTAAAACGCATGACGCAGCAGATGTTTCCTGTAAAGAAAGAAAATAAAAAAAATATTTTATTATACAATAAGCAAAGGGGATACGATAAAATATAAACAAACGTGTTGTTTCTTCAAACATACATTATGCAAGATCTAAATCCGCCTATTACAAGTCTGTAGATATAGAAATGATTAATTAGACCTTTATTTACACGACAAGCTCAAAATCAACCCTGTCGACCATCGGGTGGCTAGGATTTAAACAGTCGTCTATTTAAAATTAAATAAATAAATGACCGACCAAGTAGGCACCTGCGTCACTACCGGAGACTTTCGATGAAAGGCCCGTCAAGTGAGGGAATCATAGCCTTTGAGAATGTTACTTTATAATCAAGAATATGTGGGTGGAGTTATCTTGAACGCGATAGAAAAATGGTTAAGGAAGACTATAGAAAATGTTCCCCACTCATTTTAACCATACATGGATAGTGTGGTTAACTGTAGGGTTAGCGATAAGTTGAGACATTGGTGGACACTGTGGTATTCAGGAAGCGGACAGAGAGCGCAAAAGAATAGAGCATACAGGGGCGGATCTAGGGGGGGTGACTAGTCCGGTGTATAGGAATCTCGGGTCCTACAAGCTTCCACCGGGACATGCACGCATGGTCGTTTATATATTATATAGCACACGGTACGCATCTTATCAGACACACAATCAGCATCTATGTTACTCGCGGCAGAAATTAGCTCCGTAAACCGCGATCGGCGAGACAAAACATGGGGTTGTCACCCCCCTCAAAAAATTCCTGGATCCGCCACTGGCATACATTTCAAAATGGCATCTAATAAGAGTGAAATTGAAATTGTCTTATTAAATTTAGATAGTATTTCATCTGTATATTTAAAATGTCACCCATTTTCACATTAATTAGTACGAGGTATTATACTAGAGTCATGGGAGAATACAATCAAGCAGTTTGTCCATGGCATCATCAAATCTCTGCAGGTCACTCGCTGGGTCGACAGATTCTATAATATCTCCACGGTCGAAAATGTTTGCCAATCAAGACATTAAGCGTCATCTTACATGGAACCAACTATTTCTGGTTTCTTTGGGGAAACAAAGAACTAATGTCAACTATACACAACAGTGTGGACATAGAATAGGACGTATATTAATGTAGAATTATATATAAAAACAATTACTTCTCCATCTTCTGGTACTGTCTCGTCGGTCAATCTTGCAAGTGTCATCTGGGCACACTTTCTAATAGGTTGAATATTCAAAGAAGACGTGTCCGAAAATGGATTCACTGGATCCATTATATAATAGGTGGATGGAAAATGTCGCCGCCTAAAAATATTCATAACAATAAATCGTAACCTTTTCGGAATGAAATTAATATTAACAGTTATTGTTGCTAGTGTTGTTGGGGGGGGGGGGTGTTGAAAGGAGTTAACAGAGACTTCTTCGGATGCTGTATTTAATGCCTCGCATATCCATATCACTCCACCCAATGTTATTTCCTTAATAATAATTTTTTAATTAATTAAGGAGTAGGGTGGCCGAATGATCGTCCAATTGCCCACACGTAACTGTATTATTTAAATATACGGATATTATTAGGTTTGTCCCAAATTGCCTAGTTTGAGTTGGGTGATTACAGTTTCTGCAATTATGTGGAGATGGTTATCTATGCACTTATTCTTGGAGTTGGTCAAATTTATGGCTTGCTCTATTTATTTTAACAAACCCCGCTGAGAAAACATTATGCTTGAGAAAACATTATGCGTATGCAATTGTTCAACATAATATTATGAGAACTTACCAGGCTCTGCTATCGTATAATGATGACTTGGCTATCTGTATAGTTTGATAATCTTGTAACATCTCTAGAGCTTTAATAAATCCCTCTCTCATTTTAAAATTAGTCTTACTATTCATATGTTCTTTGAAAATGTGTAAGCCGAGGATCTCACAACAGTACGATCGCATATCTAAATCATTTTTCTGTAAATCAAAACAAAATATAGAACATATATCAATATATTTTGTAGTGTCCAATTTCATCACCCCTGATGTACTTTTCCTCCATAATTCTACAAACATGATTAAGACACGTGGCCTACTTTTGATTTAGGAGTATATAGTAGTATAGCAGATGCTGGGGGGGGGGGGGAATGGGAAGAGTTCTGCCCTAAAATTAAAATATTATTTTGAATGTTAAAACAGTTTTCGGTAGAATGATCTGAAATATTTCTTTCTATTACCGCTTTACGTATTCCATTAGGGGACACGGTGGCTACGTGTGAAAGACGCAGGCTAGCTAGCCTAGAGTTCGCGGGCTTGCTTCCACAGTTGGCTCTGTTAGTGGTATTATACGACGGGCCTGACATACGTCTGTTTGACGTATTCATCTGGAGGGACGGTGGCTAACTGAATAGGACGCTGCCTCGCTAGTCTGGAGGTCGCGGGTTTGCTTCCACTGTTGGCCCTGTCAGTGGTGTTGGACGAGGGGCCTGACAAGGACGGTTGTCTAGTTTGTCAGATTGGTCGGAAAACCGAGGCCCCTCTTCTTGCCCCTGAATTTATATACAATCTGAACAAGGATTACTTGACTGTATATTAAAATTATCCGTGAACCTCCATGTTAGTATACTAAATCTACAGATAATGTTAATTGACACAAGATTGAATTAGTTACCTACCATTTTCCAATATTTGAGCAAAAGAATGAGATCTTTGGCTTTGGCTGGCTGTGGTCGAATTAAACTGATCTGTTTCTTACAAAAGCAAACAGAATAATGAGCTTGAATATCATCTGGTTTTGTCTCTATTTCAGCGTACACGGCATCCAAGTTGTCCTCTAATAACACAAAAACATTGGGTGAGGTTAAAAGTTATAACGTAATTAATACTAGCAGGGACGGATCAAGGAATTTTTGCAGGAGGGGGTTTTACAGGTTTCTGTTACGGAAATCTGCCATCAAGGTCTCTAAATTGCATATGCATACATACAAATTGAGCTTTTTAAACAGAGAAATCATTTTTATACTGATGTCGGAGCACTTTGTGATGTAATTTCATTGATGCAAGGCATTATTTTTTGTTCATGTAGGATCCGCCCCTGACCAGTGTTACTATCTTCCTAATTTTTGAACTTCAAACGAAGTGTTAAGCTTAAAAAAGTGAGATAACTATGGCTAAATTTTCATTCAACTGAGGAAATAATTATACGGTAGAGTCTGCAGACAACACTAATGTTACCCGAAAAAATTCAAACATGGCTTCCGCTTATCCTGGTTTGCTAGTTTCTTGCCTTATTTCTAAAGAATTGACCCTACAAATACCAGATTTTGTGTGTTTTGTTACATATTGAAGGGCTTTTAATTTTGAATAACGATATTAGTTGAAAAAATAACAACATTTTATGAAAATTAGATAACACTGTACATCTGACTTTAGACTAGCGTTGGATTCATTTCACAAAGTCGAGACAAAATTTTGTGAATTAGGTTAAGGTCAAAATAGCGAGTAATTGAAATAACACTTTAGATTAACACAATTAAATACATTAATTTCTTTTAAAGAGTTTCAGTTTCATTTAATTTCGAAAAGTTAAGATCCAAAAGTTAGTGAATCTCCTCAAATGAGAAGTGGTATATGACGTTCTAGAAAGATTAAAGATACATTAGTTAAGAGTTTAAAGAGTTGGCTATACTTGCAATAATAATTCAAGAACAGATTATAAAAAAAAGAAAATATTGAAAATTTTAGTCAAATTATTTTATTCTGAACGGAGTTATCAGTGATGGAAGTTTGGACAAGTTTGGGTGGGGGTGGTCGTAAATTCAATTCAGTAAACCCTATTCTTAAACCCGCATTGGTGTATATTTACACGTGGACCTTTAACTTACCATGTTTTCTAATCACGTCTATAGCTGGTAGTATATCTATGTCCACAGGTAGATTTTTACCGTTATAAGTCAGGTGAATTTTTACATTGATATGAAAACCAGTCATTTTTCCAACAGTAATAGAATTTAGCCAGTCTGGTTTGGAACCTAAATATTTATTCTTTGGATTGGTCAGGTACCGTTTTATATCGTTTAAAATGGTTGGTTTGGCGTTCTTCAATTCTTCCATAGTCTTGTAATCGTTTATAAACATCACCATGTCAGCATCGGCACTGTCTTGTACTGCTGTACCTTTACCCAAAGAACCACTCTACAACATATTACAGGCACAGTATTTCAGATTAAAATGCAAATAGACTTTTAGACCAGATATAATGAGAGAAAAAAGCTAACAGTAAGACTAATGGAAGCCGCCTCAATCTCAAAATAAATATGACCATTAATTAATTACGTGCCCAATTATCTTTTTTTAAATCATCGAACAACTTAATTGCTTGCCACTCAGCTTAGTATGAGAAGAAAAGGGCTGATTAGCGAGATTAGTCACGCGGTATTAGTGCAATGAACCAAAATACCAAGTTATACTATTCAAAAAAAGTAGCAGATATTTGATTTTTAAATGTTATTAAAGTCACCTAATGAAACTGACGAAGAAACATATGACAAAATGAAATGGAGTTCACATTCATCGATTTATTCCAAATGAACGTTAGAATAAGTAAGGCACAGACTGGCCATTATAAGGGTAAAATGATACCCGGGGTCAAACAGCAAAGTTACCACAGCATCACAAAAAAGTCAGTAACAGGTAAATCCTCCTCTGTTTGCCAAACAAGCATTGATCCGACGTGGCATACTTCTAATGAGATGTCTAAGGTCATTTTGGTCCAGATTGTCCCATTCCTGTTGCAACGCAGCAGCAAGTTCTTGGACATTGGCAGGACGTTGTTGACGTTGACGTAACCTATGTCCAAGCATGTACCAGACATGCTCGATGGGGGAGAGGTCGGGACTCAGTGCTGGCCAAGGTAATGTGGTGATGTTCTGTTGTTTGAGGTAACCTGTAACGATCCTGGCCCTGTGACATCTGGCGTTGTCATCCTGGAAGATGAAACGGCGACCATGACGTCGTGCGAACGGCACAACATGGACTGCCAAGATGTTGTGCCGGTAGTACTGGCCTGTAACACGCCCTGCAACAACATGTAAAGCCGTTCTTCCAGCAACAGTGATGCCTCCCCACACCATAACAGAACCAGCCCCAAATCGATCATGTCTGATGACGTTAACGTCTTGGAAGCGCTCGTTTCGACGACGCCACACCCTCCTACGTCTGTCCAAAAAATCAACAGTGAACCTTGACTCATCTGAAAACGTCACATTGCTCCAGCGTCGATTATCCCAGTGTTGACGATCCCTACACCAACGACTTCTTGCCTGAATGTGATGATCTCTCAAACAAGGGATCACGCGAGGACGTCGGGCGCGAAGGTGACCCCTATGCAGTCGATTCCGAATCGTCTTGCCACTCACTCTCACACCAGTGTCTGTTTGAAGACGAGCGCTGATCTGATTTGCTGTGATGACACGATTTCTCAAGGCCAAGGTACGGATAAATCGATCCTGGGCTTGAGTTGTCGCCCTTGGTCGACCTGAGCGTGGTCTGTCCTGTACAGATTGTGTATCACGGTATCTGGACCATAGCCTGCTTATGACAGACTGAGAAACATTCATCGTCCGAGCCACAACCGCCTGTGTTGTGCCGAACTGTAGCATGCCAAGGGCACGTAACCTTTCATTTTGGGTAAGCCGACGCATATCAAAATTTGTTTTCTGGTCACTAAAACAATTAAACTGATGTTTCCACCCTGGAATTCAATGCCACAATGACTGTAACATTCAAAGTCAGAGTTGTGCAAATCTTGGGTTGGACCCCCATGATGATCCCAAGCATCACCTGCATTCCATGCGGTAGCTATTGGTGCGTTTGGGCGTCACATGTGACTGGAAATGTTTCTACTGTTAGGTTCTATAGTGACTTTTTTCGTAGTCATTTGCATATTTTAGTATTATGCCCCCAAAATCAAATATCCCCTCCTTTTTTTGAATAGTATAGCTCAACCTCAACGCCATGGACATTCATATTCCGTCCCCTTGTTTAACCTAAATAGGAATTGTAGATGGTGGAATTCGGTAAAAACATTTATCTCATGAACCTTTAAAGTTTGAACATTTACCTAAATTATAAGCAGAGTTATACTTTTCAAAAGTTTCAAATAACCAAATTGCTTATCTCTACTTTAATTATCGAGCTTCAAGGTATCAATGTAATGAACTATATTATACATACACCAGTCTCATCCAATTAGAATTTTTGATAAATTTAACAGATTTCTTTTATCAAGCTGCAGTGACGTATTTTTTACAGCCTACGATATTTAATTGATTCTTTTTAGGTTATATGTGAAGCCATCAGAGAGAGGGAAATGGGGTTAATCGTCCATTCGACACAAACTTGTTCATTTCGGGAATAACATATGGTTTAATTTCATTTCAATAATTCGCATGCGCGTAAGTGTCTTTAACAGTGGGATGAAAGGGGAGGACCCGGAGAAAACCCGCGTGGTTAGACAAGCGATCCTACTCCTTATCACGTATAACCGGAGATTCGAAACCACGCCAGTTGACTCAATGGCAGGCTCTTTGATACAGCACGCAGGTGCTAAACATTCGACCATCCAAGAGGAAGAACCATTTTGATATTCCGCATTCTGCGGCTTTCGATTCCAGCGGTATTTCCCCTTTAGTGAACGTCCAAGTTTTCCTTTCGTATAAGCTGTTGGTTTGGGAGGCAACTGGTGTCAATTTGATCAAATCGCGTAGATAGTCTGGAATTATCTAGTAATTATTAATGGAATTCGAATTGGTCTTTGCCCAAATCGGTTCCTGGTGTAGGGAAAAATACTGACATGGAAAAATCTGTAAAGAAAATGTAAGTAGTTTAATGGGTACCTTGACAACCTCTGACACACTATAACCGGGCATAACATGTAGATACTGGACCAACTTATCCACAGCATTGTTCATACGTTTTCTAAACTCATCTGGTGGCCTAACAACACGGTCTATAAACTTTTCTAAACTTTCACCATCTGTATGACCTGGTAGATATCTACTTATGTTACTACTAGCCTGTAAAACGAAAACAATACCAATCTAAATAATAATGTTACAATTAACCTAATCTTATATGGCAACCTTGGCCTTTCAGATGATACCAAATTTAACATACCGTAGTACAAAAATACATTAAAGATAATAAACGATTTTAACACTTTAATCATTTAATAATTTACTTACAATACGCAATACATTTTATTTTATATAAAAATGTAATACCCTACCATTAATTAGACTCCATGAAATCTATATATATACTATTCAAAAAAAGTAGGGGATATTTGATTTTTAAGTGTTATTAAAGTCACCTAATGAAACTGACGAAGAAACAAATGACAAAATGAAATGAAGTTCACATTCATCGATTTATTCCAAATGATCGTTAGACTAAGTAAGGCACAGACTGACCATTATAAGGGTAAAATGATACCCGGGGTCAAACAGCAAAGTTACCACAGCATCACAACAAAGTCAGTAACGGGTAAATCCTCCTCTGTTTGCCAAACAAGCATTGATCCGTCGTGGCATACTCCTACTGAGACGTCTAAGGTCATTTTGGTCCAGATTGTCCCATTCCTGTTGCAACGCAGCAGCAAGTTTTTGGACATTGGCAGGATGTTGTTGACGTTGACGTAACCTCTGTCCAAGCATGTCCCAGACATGCTCGATGGGGGCCGAGGTCGGGACTCAGTGCTGGCCAAGGTAATGTGGTGATGTTCTGTTGTTGGAGGTAACCTGTAACGATCCTGGCCCTGTGACATCTTGCGTTGTCATCCTGGAAGATGAAACGGCGGCAATGACGTCGTGCGAACGGCACAACATGGACTGCTAAGATGTTGTCCCGGTAGTACTGGCCTGTAACACGCCCTGCAACAACATGTAAAGCCGTTCTTCCAGCAACAGTGATGCCTCCCCACACCATAACAGAACCACCCCCAAATCGATCATGTCTGATGACGTTAACGTCTTGGAAGCGCTCGTTTCGACGACGCCACACCCCCCTACGTCTGTCCAAAAAATCAACAGTGAACCTTGACTCATCTGAAAACATCACATTGCTCCTGCGTCGATTATCCCAGTGTTGACGATCCCTACACCAACGACGTCTTGCCTGAATGTGATGATCTCTCAAACAAGGGATCACGCGAGGACGTCGGGCGCGAAGGTGACCCTTACGCAGTCGATTCCGAATCGTCTGGCCACTCACTCTCACACCAGTGTCTGTTGGAAGACGAGCGTTGATCTGATTTGCTGTGATGACACGATTTTTCAAGGCCAAGGTACGGATAAATCGATCCTGAGCTTGAGTTGTCGCCCTTGGTCGACCTGAGCGTGGTCTGTCCTGTACAGATTGTGTATCACGGTATCTGGACCATAGCCTGCTTATGACAGACTGAGAAACATTCATCGTTCGCGCCACAACCGCCTGTGTTGTGCTGATCTGTAGCATGCCAAGGGCACGTAACCTTTCATTTTGGGTAAGCCGACGCATATCAAAATTTGTTTTCTGGTCACTAAAACAATTTAACTGATGTTTCCACCCTGGAATTCAATGCCACAATGACTGTAACATTCAAAGTCAGAGTCGTGCAAATCTTGGGTTGGACCCCCATGATGATCCCAAGCATCACCTGCATTCCATGCGGTAGCTATTGGTGCGTTTGGGCGTCACATGTAATTGGAAATGTTTCTTCTGTTAGGTTCTATAGTGACTTTTTTCGTAGTCATTTGCATATTTTAGTATTATGCCCCCAAAATCAAATATCCCCTACTTTTTTTGAATAGTATATGTTTGTAACTCACTGTTTATACATAGTATGTCCACAATTGTCTTTGTAAACATAAGATAACTTATATAGGCCTTTACCTGTTGTTCAAGTCAGTTCAGTTAATATGGTTTAACGTCCACTCGACACAAAATAGGTCATTTCGGGACTAACACATGGTTTCATTTTTTTATTTCAATAATTCGCTTGTGCGTAGGGGTCTTTACCAGTGTGAGGAAAACGGAGCACCCGGAGAAAACACACAGAGGTCAGACAGGCGACCCTTATCCTTGTCACGTACAACCGGGGATTCGAAACCAAGTCAGTTGACTCAATGACAGGCTTACATAGCAGCATAGGTAAACTGACCATTATTGCAAAAAAGGCGCGTGCTCAGTGCACCATCGGAAGGGGGCACCGCATAATTTCTGCTTTCTTAAAAGACGAATTCAAATCAATCTGAACATTAAGAACTTTTAATTAGTTTTTCATTTTAATTTGTCTTTTCTTACTGTCACATGCTTTGTCGCAACAGACCTGTAGTCAGCTTGCTGGCTGTGGAGGGGTAGTGAACTTGTTAGGAGTGTCAGGAAGCTTCTTACACACCGAACGGAGAGTGGAACATTTTGAAAATTGGACGGACACACACACGTTTTTCATCCCAGAAAATCGTTCTCTAGTGTACTTTGGACAATGAACATAGTGACAAGACAGTCGTCGTCGCTCTTGATTTCAATTTGTAGAACAGACATGTCGACTGATTACGGGAGATGATAGACAGGTCACAACCCTATCAAGTATATGCATGTCCAGCACAGTGTGCACACTGTTAGCTTTATTTCAACTACCGGATACTCGACTGGTTGGTATTTTATTCACAATTCACAATCAACTTACTAGAAAACACAATTAGTGTGTCTGATCAGGTACATGTGGCGTCATCCTTGTTTATTTACCATACGTTCAGTGTTGTATTTGTATAGTTGAAATAAAAAAAATAATAACAAACAGTTGGCAGATCTTTATTATTTATTTTTATCAAAGTGCAGTAGTTTACATGACATTGTTTTTGAATTCTGGTTAAGAGGATCCACAGATTTGTGTATGCCCATGTTTAGGTCCAATGTTTTCGAATTGATATCAGGCGCGAGAGAGAGAGAGAGGGAGAGACAGAGAGAGAGAGATTAACGTCCACTCGACACAAACTAGATCATTTCGGGACTAACATATGGTTTAATTTCATTTCAATAATTCGCCTGCGCGTAGGGGTCTTTAGCAGTGGGAGGAAACCGGAGGACCCTGAGAAAATCCTTCTATTAGATCATCGATAAAATCATTAAATATTTTATGTTGGGACAGGCGACCCTACTCCTTGTAACGTACAGTCGGTGATTCGACCGAAACCCCGCTAGTTGACTCAATGACAGGCTTTGTGATAAAGCACGTTCTAACCATTCGGCCACCCAACCCCCATGTCAGATGAGAGAGCAAAATTAATGTGGTCAGTTACGTACATTATATTGTAAGCAACTCTTCATAAATATACCATTTAAAGATTTTGATTAAATCGATGGTGGTTTACGGCTTTCAATATTTGTAAATGTACATACAGTCTTGCTCGTGCCGGTACCAGCAAACTGACAACTACAGAATCCATTCAACAAATAATAGTAAACCGAGCTTTGAATCTTTCACCCGTATTCCAGCACCCGGATTCGAGTTAAAGTTAGCACACATATTCCCTCACCGTCTTCCAGCAACTGGATTCGAGATAAAGTTAGCACACATATTCCTAGCGCCAAAAAAAACCTAGATATAATTATTACGAAAAAAATTGTCACCTTTATATTAGAAAATAAAATTTTAAAACATATTAATGCAAAGTATATATATAACAGATCCCCGACCCCACCCACACCCCAAAATATACTATTACCATAAACATATTAAAATATCGCACACAAGGATAACTGAGCATGCAAAAACAGTTTAGGTCAATTTTGCACCAAAAAGCACCCAAACCAGCTTTGGTGGGAAAATATTTTTTTGTTTCACGGAATCAAAAGATGAATAAACTACAAGAATATAAAATTTCAGAAGGCTCCTATGCTGCCGTTTCGAGATATATTACCGTAAACATACTAAACAAATGCAGGAATCGGGTGAGGGGAGGCTCACTGCGCACGCAATAACTTCTAAACTAGCTTTGTGGCGTCAATATCTTTATTTCACTAAATTGACAGATGCAGAAGGTATGCACATGCAAAAATTCATTAACTTTCTATGTTGGCGTATCGAGTTATACCACCGCAAAGTTCCTAGCATCCGGATTCGAGGTGGAGTTTGTGGGTTCAATAAGTAACGGGTACGCTCACGCTGCATCAAAAAACGACCCAAACCAGCTTTGGTGGGAAAATGTTTTTTATTTCACGGAAGCAAAAGATGAATAAACTACTAGAATATAAAATTTTAGAAGGCTCCTATGCTGGAGTTTCGAGATATATTACCGTAAACATACTAAACAAATGCAGGAATGGGGTCAGGGTAGGCTCATTTCGCACGCCATAACTTATGAACTGGCTCAGGTGGTTTCAATATCCTTATTTCACTAAATGGACAGATGCATAAGGCATGCACATGCCAAATTTCATTAACTTTCTATACTGGCCTATCGAGTTATACCACCGCAAAGTTCCTAGCACCCGGATTCAAGGTGGAGTTTGTGGGTTCAATAAACAACGGGTGCGCTCACACTGCATCAAAAATCAACCCAAACCAGCTTTAGTGGGAATTCTTTTTTATGTTTCATGGAATCAAGTGATGAATAAACTACTAGAATACAAAATTTCAGAAGGTGGTATAATTCGATAGGCCAACATAGAAAGTCAATGAAATTTGGCAGGTGCATGCCTTATGCATCTGTCCGTTTAGGGAAATAAAGATATGGAAACCACCTGAGCCAGTTCATAAGTTATGGCGTGCGAAGTGAGCCTACCCAAACCCGATTCCTGCATTTGTTTAGTATGTTTACGGTAATATATCTCGAAACGCCAGCATAGAAGCCTTCTAAAATTTTATATTCTGGTAGTTTATTCATCTCTTAATCCCATACCAAAGCTGGTTTGGGTCGTTTTTTGATGCAGTGTTAGCGCACCCGTTGTTTATTGAACCCACAAACTCCACCTCGAATCTGGGTGCTAGGAATTTTGTGGTGGTATAACTTGATACGCCAACATAGAAAGTTCATGAAATTTTGCATGTGCATACCTTCTGCATCTGTCGACTTAGCGAAATAAAGATATTGAAGCCATTGGAGCTAGTTTAGAAGTTTTTGCGTGCGCAGTGAGCCTACCCTAACCCGATTTCCCCATATCATGGCATATGTTTCATATCTCAACACGACATCATAGGAACCTTCTGAAATTTTGTATTCTAGTAGTTTATTTATCACTTGATTCCATGAAACAAAAAAACATTTTCCCACCAAAGCTGGTTTGCGTTGATTTTTGATGCAGCGTTGGCGTACCCGTTGTTTATTGAATCCACAAACTCCACCTCGAATCCGGGTGCTAGGAACTTTTCGATGGTATAACTCGATGGGCCAACATAGAAAGTTAATGAAATTTGGCATTTGCATGCCTTATGCATCTGTCCGTTTAGTGAAATAAAGATATGGAAATCACCTGAGCCAGTTCATAAGTTTTTCCGTGCGAAGTGAGCCTACGCTAACCCAATTCCTGCATTTGTTTAGTATGTTTACGGTAACATATCTCTAAACGACAGCATAGAGGCCTTCTAACATTTTATATCGTAGTAGGTTATTCATCTCTTGATTCCGTGAAATAAAAAACATTTTCCCACCAAAGCTGGTTTGGGTCTTTTTTGGATGCAGCGTGAGCGTACCCGTTACTTATTGAACCCACAAACTCCACCTCGAATCCGGGTGCTAGGAACTTTGCGGTGGTATAACTCGATACGCCAACATAGAAAGTTAATGAAATTGGGCATGTGCATGCCTTATGCATCTGTTCGTTTAGTGAAATAATGATATTGAAACTACCTGAGCCAGTTCACAAGTTATGGCGTGCGCAGTGAGCCTACCCTAACCCGACTTCCCCATATTATAGCATATGCTTCGTATGTTTACGGTAATATATCTCAAAACGCCAGCATAGGAGCCTTCTGAAATTTTGTATTCTAGTAGTTTATTCATCTCTTGATTCCGTGAAACAAAAAATATTTTCCCACCAAAGCTGGTTTGGGTCTTTTTTTGATGCAGTGTGAGCGCACCCGTTGTTTATTGAACCCACAAACTCCACCTCGAATCCGGGTGGTAGGAATTTTGCGGTGGTATATAACGCGATAGGCAAACATGGAAAGTTAATGAAATTTGGCGATGTAGTGAAATAAAGATATTGAAGCCGTCAAAGTTAGTTGAGAAGTTATTGCGTGCGCAGTGAGCCTACCCTAACCCGATTCCTGCATTTTTTTAGTATGTTTAAGGTAATATATCTCGAAACTACAGCATAGGAGCCTTCTGAAATGTTATATTCTTGTAGTTTATTCATCTCTTGATTCCGTGAAACAAAAAATATTTTCCCATCAAAGCTGTTTTGTGTGCTCTTTGGTGCAAAATTGACGTATACCCTTTTTGACTGCTCAGTTATCCTGGTGTGCGATATTTTAGAATGTTTACGGTAATAGTATATTTTGGGATGTGGGTGGGGTCGGGGATCTTTTAGATATATACTTTACATTAGTATGTTTTAAAATTTTATTTCTAATATAAAGGTGACAATTATTTTCGTAATAATTATCTAGTTTTATCTTGTCGCTAGGAATATGTGTGCTAACTTAATCTCGAATCCAGGTGCTGGCATACGGTGAGAGAATATGGGTGCTGGAATACGGGTGAGAGATTCAGCTCGGTTAATAAATACTAATTATCATAGTGATCCAGCGAGTAGAATTAGGCAGATTAACATCGTTCTTTCCTTCGTGCGATTTTACGTCCGTTTCCACCACCGAACAGAAACTGACGACCTATTCGGCTAGCGAGCTATTCGACCGATCCAGCTGGCAACCTGTTCGTTGGCAACCTATTCAGAATTAAGACAACAGTCGCCCAAACTCATCTATTTTTACCAACCAATAAAATCAAACGTTACGTCTATCAAATGAAAGTAGAATAATATATTATTTTTTTATCCATTCCTTTAGCTCAGAATAGAGGTGTAATTTCGCATTATCGTACAAAATTCTAGACATTCAACTAACTATATTCCGAAAGATAATTAAATAGGCTTTCCAGATATTAAGACAACAGTCGCCCAAACTCATCTATTTTTACCAACCAATCAAATCAAACGTTACGTCTATCAAATGAAAGTAGAATAATATATTATTTTTTTATCCATTCCTTTAGCTCAGAATAGAGGTGTAATTTCGCATTATCATACAAAATTCTAGACATTCAACTAAATATATTCCGAAAGATAATTAAATAGGCTTTCCAGATATTATTAGTAAAAGTTGTCACAGTCATATTAAAGGGATGCACTCTATTCCTAAACATGACCAATTTTTAAAAAAATTTTAAAGGGAAAAACTTTTAATATCCCGTGTCAAAATTCGGACCATCGTACAAAATTCGGATGATCCAACTAAATATATTATGACAGGTAATTGAATAAGCTTTCTAAATGTCATTAGTAAAAGTTGACACAATCATATTAAAGGGGTGCGCTCTCATCCTAAACGTCGCCAATTTTTTAATATTTTAAAGTGAAAGAACGGCAATATTCCGAGTCAACATTCGGACCACCGTACAAAATTCTGAGCATCCAGCTATATAAATTCGGAAAGGTAACAGAATAAGCTTTCCAAACATTATTATTAACAGTTGGCACAATCAATATTCAAGGGGCGCGCTCTCAACCTGAAAATAGACAATTTTTCAATATTTTAAACTGAAAGAATGGTAATATTCTGAGTCAAAATTCGGACCATCGTACAAAATTCTGAGCCACCAGCTATATATATTCTGAAAGATATTTGAATAAGCTTTCCAAATATTATTAGTAAAAGTTGACACAATCATATTAAAGGGGCGCACTCTACACCTGAACATAGCCAATTTTTCAACATTTAAAGTGAAAGAACGGTAATATTCCGAGTCGAAATTCGGACCATCGTACAAAATTCTGAGCATCCAACTATATATATTCTGAAAGGTAATTGGATAAGCTTTCCAAATATTATTAGTAAAAGTTGGCACAATCATATTAAAGGGGCGCGCTCTCAACCTGAAAATAGCCAATTTTTCAATATTTTAAACTGAAAGAATGGTAATATTCCCAGTCGAAATTCCGACCATCGTACAAAATTCTGAGCAACCAGCTATATATATTCTGAAAGATATTTGAATAAGCTTTCCAAATATTATTAGTAAAAGTTGGCACAATCATATTAAAGGGGCGCGCTCTCAACCTGAAAATAGCCAATTTTTCAATATTTTAAACTTAAAGAATGGTAATATTCCGAGTCCAAATTCGAACCATCGTACAAAATTCTGAGCATCCAGCTATATATATTCTGAAAGGTAATTGGATAAGCTTTCCAAATATTATTAGTAAAAGTTGGCACAATCATAGGGGCGCGCTCTCAACCTGAAAATAGCCAATTTTTCAATATTTTAAATTGAAAGAATGGTAATATTCCGAGTCAAAATTCGGACCATCGTACAAAATTCTGAGAATCCAGCTATATATATTCTGAAAGGTAATTGAATAAGCTTTCCAAATATTATTAGTAAAAGTTGGCACAATCACATTAAAGGGGCGCGCTCTCAACCTGAACATAGCCGATTTTTCAATATTCTATATGTAAAAATAGACCGGAATTTTTTTCGAAGTCAAAATTCAAACCATCGTACAAAATTCTGAGCATCCAGCTATATATATTCTGAAAGGTAATTGAATAAGCTTTCTAAATATTATTATTCCCAGTCGAAATTCGGACCATCGTACAAAATTCTGAGCAACCAGCTATATATATTCTGAAAGATATTTGAATAAGCTTTCCAAATATTATTAGTAAAAGTTTGCACAATCATATTAAAGGGGCGCGCTCTCAACCTGAAAATAGACAATTTTTCAATATTTTAAACTTAAAGAATGGTAATATTCCGAGTCCAAATTCGAACCATCGTACAAAATTCTGAGCATCCAGCTATATATATTCTGAAAGGTAATTGGATAAGCTTTCCAAATATTATTAGTAAAAGTTGGCACAATCATATTAAAGGGGTGCGCTATCAACCTGAACATAGCCGATTTTTCAATATTGTATATGTAAAAAGAGACTGGTATTTTTTTTCCAAGTCCAAATTCGAACCATCGTACAAAATTATGAGCATCCAGCTATATATATTCTGAAAGGTAATTGGATAAGCTTTCCAAATATTATTAGTAAAAGTTGGCACAATCATATTAAAGAGGCGCGCTCTCAACCTGAAAATAGCCAATTTTTCAATATTTTAAACTGAAAGAATGGTAATATTCCGAGTCGAAATTCGAACCATCGTACAAAATTCTGAGCATCCCGCTATATATATTCTGAAAGGTGATTGGATAAGCTTTCCAAATATTATTAGTAAAAGTTGGCACAATAATATTAAAGGAGCGCACTCTCAACCTGAAAATAGCCAATTTTTCAATATTTTAAACTGAAAGAATGGTAATATTCCGAGTCAAAATTCGGACCATCGTACAAAATTCTGAGCAACCAGCTATATATATTCTGAAAGGTAATTGGATAAGCTTTCCAAATATTATTAGTAAAAGTTGGCACAATCATATTAAAGGGGCGCGCTCTCAACCTGAAAATAGCCAATTTTTCAATATTTTAAACTGAAGGATTGGTAATATTCCGAGTCGAAATTCGGACCATCGTACAAAATTCTGAGCATCGAGCTAGATATATTCTGAAAGGTAATTGGATAAGCTTTCCAAATATTATTAGTAAAAGTTGGCACAATCATATTAAAGGGGCGCGCTCTCAACCTGAAAATAGCCAATTTTTCAATATTTTAAACTGAAAGAATGGTAATATTCCGAGTCAAAATTCGGACCAAGGGGCGCACTCTCAACCTGAAAATAGACAATTTTTCAATATTCTATATGTAAAGATAGACCGGTATTTTTTTCGAAGTCCAAATTCCAACCATCGTACAAAATTCTGAGCATCCAGCTATATATATTCTGAGAGGTGATTGGATACGCCTTCCAAATATTATTAGTAAAAGTTGGCACAATCATATTAAAGGGGCGCGCTCTCAACCTGAAAATAGCCAATTTTTCAATATTTTAAACTGAAAGAATGGTAATATTCCGAGTCAAAATTCGGACCATCGTACAAAATTCTGAGCAACCAGCTATATATATTCTGAAAGGTAATTGAATAAGCTTTCCAAATATTATTAGTAAAAGTTGGCACAATCATAGGGGCGCGCTCTCAACCTGAAATAGCCAATTTTTCAATATTTTAAATTGAAAGAATGGTAATATTCCGAGTCAAAATTCGGACCATCGTACAAAATTCTGAGAATCCAGCTATATATATTCTGAAAGGTAATTGAATAAGCTTTCCAAATATTATTAGTAAAAGTTGGCACAATCATATTAAAGGGGCGCGCTCTCTGCCTGAACATAGCCAATTTTTCAATATTCTATATGTAAAGATAGACCGGTATTTTTTACGAAGTCCAAATTCGAACCATCGTACAAAATTCTGAGCATCCAGCTATATATATTCTGAAAGGTGATTGGATAAGCTTTCCAAATATTATTAGTAAAAGTTGGCACAATCATATTAAAGGGGCGCGCTCTCAACCTGAAAATAGCTAATTTTTCAATATTTTAAACTGAAAGAATGGTAATATTCCGAGTCAAAATTCGGACCATCGTACAAAATTCTGAGAATCCAGCTATATATATTTTGAAAGGTAATTGAATAAGCTTTCCAAATATTATTAGTAAAAGTTGGCACAATCATATTAAAGGGTACGATTTTATATGATTGTGCCAACATTTACTAATAATATTTGGAAAGCTTATCCAATTACCTTTCAGAATATATATAGCTGGATGCTCAGAATTTTTTACGATGGTTCGAATTTGGACTTCGAAAAAAAAACGGGTCTATCTTTACATATAGAATATTGAAAAATCGGCTATGTTCAGGTTGAGAGCGCACCACTTTAATATGATTGTGCCAACTTTTACTAATAATATTTGGAAAGCTTATCCAATTACCTTTCAGAATATATATTGCTGGTCGCTCAGATTTTTGTACGATGGTCCGAATTTTGACTCAGAATATTACGATTCTTTCAGTTTAAAATATTGAAAAATTGGCTATTTTCAGGTTGAGAGCGCGTCCCTTTAATATGATTGTGCCAACTTTTACTAATAATATTTGGAATGCTTATCCAATTACCTTTCAGAATATATATAGCTGGTTGCTCAGAATTTTGTACGATGGTCCGAATTTCGACTCGGAATATTACCATTCTTTCAGTTTAAAATATTGAAAAATTGGCTATTTTCAGGTTGAGAGCGCGTCCCTTTAATATGATTGTGCCAACTTTTACTAATAATATTTGGAAAGCTTATTCAATTACCTTTCAGAATATATATAACTGGATGCTCAGAATTTTGTACGATGGTTCGAATTTGGACTTCGAAAAAAATACCGGTCTATCTTTACATATAGAATATTGAAAAATTGTCTATTTTCAGGTTGAGACCGCGCCCCTTTAATATGATTGTGCCAACTTTTACTAATAATATTTGGAAAGGTTATCCAATTACCTTTCAGAATATATATAGCTGGATGCTCAGAATTTTGTACGATGGTTCGAATTTGGACTTCGAAAAAAATACCGGTCTATCTTTACATATAGAATATTGAAAAATCGGCAATGTTCAGGTTGAGAGCGCGCCCCTTTAATATGATTGTACCAACTTTTACTAATAATATTTAGAAAGCTTATTTAAATCTCTTTCAGAATATATATAGCTGGTTGCTCAGAATTTTGTACGATGGTCCGAATTTTGACTCGGATTATTACCATTCTTTCAGTTTAAAATATTGAAAAATTGTCTATTTTCATTTTGAGAGCGCGCCCCTTGAATATTGATTGTGCCAACTTTTAATAATTTATATAGCTGGATGCTCAGAATTTTGTACGGTGGTCCGAATGTTGACTCGGAATATTGCCGTTCTTTCACTTTAAAATATTAAAAAATTGGCGACGTTTAGGATGAAGAGCGCACCCCTTTAATATGATTATGCCAACGTTTACTAATGACATTTAGAAAGCTTATTCAATTACCTGTTAGAATATATTTAGTTGGATCATCAGAATTTTGTACGATAGTCCGAATTTTGACACGGGATATTAGCAGTTTTTCCCTTTAAATTTTTTTAAAAAATTGGTCATGTTTAGGAAGAGAGTGCACCCCTTTAATATGACTGTGCCAACTTTTACTAATAATATCTGGAAGGCCTATTTAATTACCTTTCGAAATATATTTAGTTGAATGTCTAGAATTTTGTACGATAATGCGAAATTACACCTCTATTCTGAGCTAAAGGAATGGATAAAAATATAATATATTATTCTACTTTCATTTGATAGACGTAACGTTGGATTTTATTGGTTGGTAAAAATAGATGAGTTTGGGCGACTGTTATCTTAATTCTGAATAGGTTGCCAACGAACAGGTTGCCAGCTGGATCGGTCGAATAGCTCGCTAGCCGAATAGGTCGCCAATTTGTGTTCGGTGTTTCCACCTTGGGTGATATCAGACTATCGGATTATCATCGCTGTTTTTCAATTATTGTGTTATGACTTATAGGTTTCATTATGTATACATGATAACAATCGTTGTTAAACTATGTCGGACAGATTTCGAAAACGCCCAAGCCAAACGGCGCGGCGGACTGATTACCACACGGCAACGACGTATTCTACGCAAAATATTACTAAAGAAACGTTGGATCTGGTTTTGACCGCATGCATTTCACGGAAACCCCACCCCCACGATTTGGTAGGCCCACGTAAAGATATGTTATAATACGTTTCGATATACAATAAACGGTTCTATTTCAGAATCGCACCTCTACCAGTTCCCGGGGTCGTAGAGACTTGAAATTTTCAGGGGATGTTCCGCTGGGTTAGCGATAACCTCACACCAAATTTTAGCAAAATCCATCAATAACTTTTCATTTTACCGACCTTTAGCTTCTCCCGGGAGGTATGTTTATCCGTACGACGCCATTTGCATTTCTTGACAATTTAGACTCGAATAACAAGACACTCAAACGAACTCCAACACTCAGCGCCCCGTGCCTGATGCTGGCGTTCATAAAAATTATAATAATTTTCGTATATTTTAATTATACGCCCACATGGAAATGTGGTCGTATATTGCCGTCGCCCCCGGCCGTCCGTCCACCTGTCGTCCACAATTTCTTGTGAACGCGCTAGAGGCTAAAGTTAATACCCGATTGACTTTAAATTTATGCACAGTGTTTAAGGTCATGAGACGAAAAAGCATATAATGGATTTTGAGGGATATCCGATAATTACTGCCAGAGTTATTACCCTTGATCTCTTCAAAAAATATTGTGAACGCTCTAGCGGCTAAAGTTAATATCCGATTGACTTAAAATTTAAGACCACAGTTTTAGGTCACGAGACGAACAAGCCTATTAATTTTCAGCGATATCCACTAATTACTGCCAGAGTTGTGGCCCTTGATCACTTTGAAAAATCTTGTGAACTCTCTAACGGCTAAAGTTGATATCCGATTGACTTGAAATTTATGCATAGTGTTAAAGGTCACGAGACGAAGAAGCCTATGGATATCCGATAATTACTGCCTGGGTTATTACCCTTGATCTCTCAAAAAATTCTTGTGAACGCTCTAGCGACTAAAGTTAATATCTGATTGACTTTAAATGTATACACAGTGTCTAAGGTCACGAGACGGAGATGCCTATTGATTTTCAGCTATATCCAATAATTACTGCCAGAGTTATGGCCCTTGGTCACTTTGAAAAATCTTGTGAACGCTCTAACGGCTAAAGTTAATATCCGATTGACTTGAAATTTATGCACACAGTTTAAGGTCAGTTTTTCGACACTTGGCCTTTGGGTACGACCTTCACCCCATACAATATTTTAAAGGCCACAATCTTGACTTGGACCACCGACCCTGACCTTGGTCGTGTCACACACGGCTCGGTCAGAAAACGGTCAAACGTTAAGGGCCTGTGTTTGAAGGGTGGTCTATGGGCCTTGTCAATATGAAAGGTCGTGGGTCGAGGCAGGGTTTGAAAGGAATAAAATCATGGGGAGCTCTAAAAGCTGCACCTAAAATTACAAATTCAAAAAATCGCTCTCCTAAAAACCTCACCTCAGATATTCTAGGAGAGTGAAAAGTCGACTCAATGTTTTCTGTGACTTAATCCTTCGTATAATAATACAATAGCCTACATCGGTCACTTTATATTTACTTCAAAGTCTCAATCTCAATGAAGCTTTTTCACCCAAACAATGTTGAAATAAATTCGCCCTCATTTAAACAATACTTTCATTAGAAGCAATTATCGCCATATCATTGAATTCGCTAAATTGGATATACCCGGATGTGTAAATAACCCGGGGTTTCCCCTAAACTTTCAGAATTCGTCTGCTCATTACAAATGACTGATAGATGACAAAAACGTTTGTATTTCTTATTCGGAATCAAGGCTACATTATTTTAATAATAATAAACAATTTACGAATTTGTGATAAGTTATTTAGGCTATTAAATTTTCTTTAATTTTTGCACGCGAATTGACAACGTATTGTCCTCCATGTTGGTATTGGTCGCTCTCACGTACGCAATGTTTTGAATCGACTCGTGCTCATTTTATTTTGGTTCCTCCACATACATCGGCCTATCAACCGTATTTCGTCATTCAGAACCAAGGCTACATTTTTTAAAAATTAAGTACAATTTATACGTAATATGAAACGTTTTATTATTAATTAGACAAACAAAAAAACATCTATCGCAACATCGTATGGTTTTGACTTTTGAATACGTAACCCATTCTTGGTTACGACCGTGAAAATAAGATTGTTTCGATACATTTCAATGTCGATTACTGTCGTTGTTTTTTGTATTTCAGAGGAGAGCCAAAAAAAGCTCCCCTCAATCAACAAATTGAAAAAATGGCTCTCCTAAAAGGTTCTCCAAGTTTCGATAAGATGAATGCTTTAGAAATTAAGGCGAGTGAATTAGAAATTAAGGAGAGTGATCTGATATTAAGGAGAGTGATTGGTGATAAATGTTAATAAACCCCCAATGAATTTGTAAAGGAGAGTGATTTTCAATTTTAAGGGGACGGAAAAAAACTCCCCTGGGTCGACATTCAGGTGAGCTGTAGGCGCTCGAGAGCGATCACTCGCCTTAAAAAACAATGATTGCGATTATCGATAGCAAAATAACTATTGATATCCAACACAAATCGCTGACCATACATGGCCGTGGATAGTTAAAAATCGGCCACGAATCTGCGGCCAAATTGTAAAATTCGTAGGCCATGCCGCCGAGGCCGACGGCGTGTCAAGCCTTGCTTGAGACCGTTAAATAAAAATAGATTATTTTTACGAGAATTTTATTAAAAGCAAAAGCGTTCGCGTTAATTCATTTAAAAGGCCGGGTGATATTTTAAGAAGAGAACCGTGAGTTAGCCTTTGGTGCGAGGAGCGTTGTTTATAAAATTCGGGTGCGTTTAAAAATATGTACCTGGGTTTCACTTTAGGTGCATGGTAGGTACGCGAGCGCTTTCGCGCGCCTTTCGTTTCGAGCCCTGTCAAGGTCATGTTACAGAAAACTGAACTCAAACTTTTCACCACGATCTTCCATATTGATCTTTCGAACACAGGCCCTCCACGTTTGACCGTTTTCTGGCCAAGCAGTGTGTGACATGACCAAAGTCAAGGTCGTTGGTCCAAGTCAAGATTGTGCCCTTTAAATATTGTATGGGGTGAAGGTCGTACCCCAATTTCAAGTGTCCAAAACCTGACTTTGAAAAGTTTGAGTTCAGTTTTCTGTAACATGACCTTGACCCTCGACTTTGACCCAGTTACCCTTTTGAAGGGCATCGTTTCTGCTTTAACCTCAAACATCGACTTTCATAATACACGAGAATTAATGCCATGACAAGCATCAACGTAAAGGCCCTGGGCTCAATGGGAATTTGGGGTTCAAGGTCAAAGTTGATGTCACAGTTGGTTAGCCTTGATTACCGGAGGTCACCACGACCTTTAATATTGACAAGGCGCAAAGACCTCTTTTCGAACTCGGGCCCTCAACGTTTGATCGTTTTCTGACCGGGTCGTGTGTGACAGGACCAAGGTCAAGGTATGTGGTCCAAGTCAAGATTGTGGCCTTTGATATATTGTATGGAGTGAAGGTCGTACCCAAGGTCAAGTGTCCAAAAACTCACTTTGAAAAGTTTGAGTTCAGTTTTCTGTACCATGACCTTGACCCATGACTTTGACCCTGCTACTTTTTTTGAAGGGCATCGTCTCTACTTTCACATATAACATCGACCTTCATAATGCAACTAGCAATAGGGCCATGACAAGCATAAACGTAAAGGCCCCGAGCTCGATGGGAATTTGGGGTTCAAGGTCAAAGTGGAGGTCACGGCTGGTTAACCTTGATTACCAAAGGTCACCACGACCTTTCATATTGACAAGGCCCGTAGACCACCCTTCAAACACAGGCCCTTAACGTTTGACCGTTTTCTGACCGAGCTGTGTGTGACACGACCAAGGTCAGGGTCGGTGGTCCAAGTCAAGATTGTGGCCTTTAAAATATTGTATGGGGTGAAGGTCGTACCCAAAGGCCAAGTGTCGAAAAACTGACCTTAAACTTTGTGCTTAAGTTTCAAGTCAATCGGAAATTAACTTTAGCCGTTAGAGCGTTCACAAGATTTTTCAAAGTGATCAAGGGCCATAACCCTGGCAGTAATTAGTGGATATCGCTGAAAATCAATAGGCATCTCCGTCTCGTGACCTTAGACACTGTGTATACATTTAAAGTCAATCAGATATTAACTTTAGTCGCTAGAGCGTTCACAAGAATTTTTTGAGAGATCAAGGGTAATAACCCAGGCAGTAATTATCGGATATCCATAGGCTTCTTCGTCTCGTGACCTTTAACACTGTGCATAAATTTCAAGTCAATCGGATATTAACTTTAGCCGTTAGAGCGTTCACAAGATTTTTCAAAGTGATCAAAGGCCATAACTCTGGCAGTAATTAGTGGATATCGCTGAAAATTGATAGGCTTGTTCGTCTCGTGACCTAAAACTGTGTGCTTAAATTTCAAGTCAATCGGAAATTAACTTTAGCCGTTAGAGCGTTCACAAGGTTTTTCAAAGTGATCAAGGGCCACAACTCTGGCAGTAATTATTGGATATAGCTGAAAATCCATAGGATTCTCCGTCTCGTGACCTTAAACACTGTGCATAAATTTGAAGCCAATCGGATATTAACTTTAGCCGCTAGAGCGTTCACAAGATTTTTCGAAGAGATCAAGGGTAATAACTCTGGTAGTAATTATCGGATATCCCTGAAAATCCATTATATGCTTCTTCGTCTCATGACATTAAACACTGTGCATAAATTTGAAGTCAATCGGGTATTAACTTTAGCCTCTAGAGCGTTCACAAGAAATTGTGGACGGCGCACGGACGGACGGGCGGCCGGCCGGGGGCGACGGCAATATACGACCACATTTCCATGTGGGCGTATACTTAAAATATACGAAAATTATTATTAATATTATGAACGGCAGCATCAGGCACGGGGCGCCGATTGTTGGTTTTCGTTTGAGTGTCTTGTTATTCGAGTCTAAATAGTCAAGAAATGCAAATGGCGTCGTACGGATAAACATATCTCACGGGAGAAGCTAAAGGTCGGTAAAATGAAAAGTTATTGGTCGATTTTGCTAAAATTGGGTGTGAGGTCATCGCTAACCCAGCGGAACATCCCCTGAAAATTTCAAGTCTCTGCGACCCCGGGAACTGGTAGAGGTGCGATTCTGAAATAGAACCCAATAAACGCGATTGCTACGACTATGCTCTTTCTACGACTGGCCTTAATATATGCTAAGATTAGATAGGATCACCACGATGACACGATTTCAATCGCAGCATGAATCCTGAGAATGGGAACCTAGCATAAACAAAGACCGAAATTGAACAATATTATAGCGGTGTATTGTTAAATAATTGAGTAACATAAGAGGAAGAATGAATATTTTAGTAGCGTACACTTACCATTATTTACCAAATTCACCTGCACACAAAGCAATCAGGCTCCGTGATAATTCTTTGGAAATTTTTACCGTAATCAATTCTGAGAAATGCTGCAGACGACACCAAGGTTTATCAAAGGTCCACAACAGCTAATCATGTGACCTACGTGTGACTAGCGACCCCGATTTTTTTAACACCTTAATAAGAATACGTTCGAGAAAAAGGATACATACGGTGTGAACTGTACAAAAAATATAAAAGTATTAATGCGATTTAATTATTCTTAAAATATCAACAATGAATAAGCTACTTGTGGCGATAAAAGGAATATACGTGCATATACGTGAATAGTCTACATTAGCTGCGGAGCCTTTATTATATATTTTTAGACTTGAAGTTGGGCAAGGCCATTTCTATTGTTTAGGGGAAAATAACATAAATCCAAATTGCCAAGGTGTTGGAATACCATGAATTTTTATATATCAAAAAATAATGATTTCGAAATTTGTAACTTGGGAAAATATAAAGCGACATATATCAATCAGAACCGTGCAGCTATAAAGTAAACTATGGGCTATACATGGAAGGGCCATACCAAAGTGGACTTACCCTCATTGACATCTTTTCGAGGAAATTGACTTCAATGTTTATCGATGATTAACATAGGCGTACAAGCCGGGCGGGAGGCGGGCGGGGCAGCTGCCCCCCTAACCCTAACTACTTTTAGGCAAGCTGATTTTTCGGGCAGACGGGTAAGGTTAAAAAAACATTATTTCATCTACTTGGCAAAATACTATAATTTTAGGGGCTGGAATAGCTGGAAAACGCGGTTGCGGCCATCAAATATTCCACTTCTTCGCCTCTGGGGCATTTCTAGTTTTGCTTCCTTTACTGTCATCAAGCCATAATATAACACTAATTTTACATTTATTTTAATTAAATACTACAAATTTGTACTGAGTTGACAAGGGATTAAAAAGATTTGTCTTGAGCCACTCTACTTTGTGCGACATTTTTCGGCCATCGATTATTATTTGTGAATGCAGCTGCATCATTCTGATTGGATGGTTGAAATTCAGAGTGGGATTTCGGTTACAATACCACTGGATACTTTTGGAGTTTTTTCAAAATTTTCTCCGGGAGAGTAAGACCCCCAAACCCAACTACGATGATTGGTTGCTTCTAATTCGCGTCAGTCAGGTAGGCAAAATTGGACCAAATTGAAGTTGCTGTACTTACAGGCTGGAATAGCAGAAAAACGCGTTTGCGGCAGTTAAATTTTCAAAATTTTCTCCCAACTGTCCCACCTTCTTGGAATTCGAGTCAACCACCTCAATTAGACTATATTAGACCGCTTTGAAGTTGCTTTATTCAAAGGGATGAAATGGCAGAAAAATCTGTTTGCAGCCGTCAAATATTTCAAATTTTCTTTTGAAGACCGGTGCCGGGGAAGACTGGTGCCGCATTTCGGGTTCTATCCCCCCCCCTCCCCTAACTGCCACCGAGCCCGTACGCCTTTGGTGATTAGAAATTCTGTAATTCACCAGGATCTGTGATATTTTGAAATCCCATATGTCATACCATGTTCAATAAGAAAAAACTGGAACTGTATTTTATTAGGTTCCTGAGATTTTGGGAGAAATGTGTCCTATAGACCATTTTGTGGTTCTAACCCACGAACACATAAGTACACTAAGGGGTTGCCATGTAAGATACGCTCATATTTTGCAAGAGATGGACAGAGGGGTGAAATGAAATGAAATGAGGTTTAACGTCCCACTGTTCTGCTCCGAACTGGGCTAATGAAGACGGGTATACCCCATTCAGTGTGCTATGAGGGACATTTTACTCGAACAGCGGCACTACGGCCTAAGCGATCTTTTACGGGCCATTCGAACATCTATACAGCTTGAACTTTCTCGGCCAATGCAGGAATCGAAAGTCCGACATCCAGACTATCGAGCCAGCGTCTTACCTACTTAGCCACCGTGATCAACATGGGCAGAGAAAGGCTGAAGAAAAGGGTGATTTTTCAGGGGTCATAATCTAGGATGTTACGGTCCGAAATGGAACAATGTCAAACCAGGAGCTTTGGTATATAAACATATATTTTAAGTTTCATCAAAATCGAAAAAAAATTGTGACATCTAGGATAGTTCATAGGCTAAAAACGTGACGTTTCGTACAATCAGGGACCATAAACCAGAAAGGTACGATGTGATAAGCGCAAATGTGTACAAAAAACTTGTTCTCTGACCATTTCTTGCAAAATGTTGACGTATCTTGTACTTCAGCCACTTTTTTAAATAAGT
This sequence comes from Patella caerulea, assembly GCA_036850965.1. Lineage (NCBI taxonomy): Eukaryota > Metazoa > Mollusca > Gastropoda > Patellidae > Patella > Patella caerulea. The sequence continues at coordinate 21,573,642 of JAZGQO010000007.1, forward strand.
AACAGATGTTCTATCGCTCACAATAAATATACATTTACGCAAGAATCTTTACTGGCTCAGAAACAAAGGAAGGTTTTTTTTAAAAGCATCCGAACGACCAGACAGCTATTCTTGTCAGGTCCTGCGTCCTGCATCTATAAACTTAAAATAGAAAATCAGATAAATATGAAGTCATTTAACGTCAATATTTTAACTGTTCTTGACAATCCTTTTTACGTCACTACTACCATCTTCATCTTCACCAATCGGACCATTGTTGACACCAGGGTCAACCGGTGGTACAAATTGCATCAAACCCTTCAGGTTTTTTAGTTTGGTCGGTTATATGTGAACTTGATTTGTGGGCCTATACAGAGAAGAGCAAGCATTCTGCATTGGATGGACGTTGCTATTTGGATAGCGTCTTCTTGTAAATTGTACTTGAAATAAACTAGATCTGCGTCTTAAAGGGGCATTATTGAAAATTAGATGAAGAATTGGAAGTTGTCACTACAATAGTTACAAATTAGATAATGTAATTGGAATATGATGAAAATTTCAGTCAAAATACTCCACTTTGAACCGAGATATTAGTCTCGATGAACATAAAAAAAACATCGTCTTGGTTATCCATTTTTTCGCCACTGACAAGCGTGATAATAAGAAGTAAGGTTACGGTAATTCTATGTACAATTGTAAAACAAAATACATGCCACAGTGCTCCAGATTCCTGTAAATACGCAGCGGTTTAAAAATGAAGGCCAATAACCTATAATACGAAAAAGTTTTATCGCATATTTACTAAACTTCCAGCGTCGTATTTCCGTTTCTGGGGAAGTAATACTTATAAGTTCGTGAATAATTTGTTTTTAATATAACAAAAACAAATGTAAACGATGCATTAAAAGGTTTACGGTATGAATAAATCAAAGTAGACAGCAGCTGTTTTAAATAGTTTTTAAGCCATGTACACGTATTTGAAGTGAAAACTTTGTTCAGTGGTTGTGGTCTAAACTGGAAGCCGCCGAAATATAACATTGTACGACAAGGGGAAAGCAAACTGAAGATACTATCCGAGTATCAGTTTTGATTTAATTGTTCTATTCACTGCCCGTCAGGGACCACAATTCTGTGTTGAAAAAAGGTTAATTAGGGTAATATATTTATCATTTACGCAGATTTTCTGGTAACTTCTGTGGATTCAGTTATGACTGATAACATGCTACAATATTGTATCAGATGATAGTAACATTATGGACCCTTTGTAATTACAGGTATTTAACAATGTAATAGGCGTAACTAGTCTATAGCATTGAAGTTAGTGGGCTGTATAGAGAATTTAATAGAGTTTCCTCCCATTACTCTTTAGATTGCCGAGATGTCTAAGTGACCTTTCTTATGTTTATCATCGTAATAATATAAATATTCAAATTATCTAGATTCATAGTTGATTGGGGATTTGATTGAAGTGTAAAATGTAAAGGCATTCTACTGACAGGATGATTTTCAATCAAGAAATATTCATTTTGGGCTACATTTTGATGAGATGGGTAGTTTTTGAGTAGAAGATCCACAATTTTCTATATAAGAACTGGATTCATGTACTTAGTGATGCAGTCGTCTCGGAATTTCAACTCGTAATTTCTCGTATAATCCTTCTCGGACTGTAATAATCTATACAATTCTGGAATAAAAGTGCGCAATAAAAAGACTAGACACTATTTTTAAAATCTACAAGTGAATTTGGTTCTGAATGATCCATAGCCATGGCTAATATTTACGTGGTTATATGTCGTAATAATCATCGACGCCCTGGCAATTATTATCTGGTTGCTGAGATCCTGATAATAGGCTGGTAGGAGACACCCCAAACTGGGGAAAACCCGAAACATATTAGTATTGCTTTTTTGTAAGAAAGCATGTACATAGTACCACAAGAAAAATGTCAACCGCAATCTGCCTTGGAGCAATTGTTTATGGGCGATTTAGTTTTGGTATCCGACCTCAAAATGTATGATCCTTGTAAAACCGTCGTATTTGAATGGCAAATGATAGTCTTGGTGACATTGTGTATATAGTCTTAAGTGACGGACATTGGGGTAAAACGACAACAATCTGTAAGTATTATGATTTTAAGCAATTGTAATTATTTGGTATTTTTGGAGTATAAAATATGATGTATAATGTTAAGATATATCATGAGGCGAAACGGTATACTTACATTTTGTATATATATAATTTGCTAACCGAAAATAACTTTTCTCTTGCATATGGCAGTAAATTGTAATATGTTTAATTAATGTATTGTGTAATTCGACACAGTAAAACAGAGTCTGTGTTCAGCTCGTATCAAATAGTGATTTGTTTAACGTAATTCGATACAGTAAAACAGAGTCTGTATTCAGTTAGTATCAAGTAGTGATTTGTGCCTCGTTACATGGTGTTTAATCGCGTGTATAACAGAACCAAAAGTGAAACTTCGTTGAATACAGTGGTTCCTGGTGATAATTGATAAACTTTGTCGACACGGGGGTTGGATATTGAATATGTGTATTTTGTGTTTGTATATATGTTGTGTTTTTGTTACCGGTAATAAATCATGTTTAACTGTTTGTTTTTGTCTTGTGATGAGAAATGGGTGGCTATAGAGGTGGCCGTTCGTCCGTCTTGTAACATTTAAGTTAGCCTGAATTATCATGAAATGTATTATTAATATAACCACAAACCCACTCAACACAAATATTTTTAATGTATTGAATACATAATATTATTAGCGCAACTACTAACATCCACCATGTATGGTAAGATGAACTGACATGAAGGTTTTGAGCGATTGTTGTTTCTTCAGACAATTACATTGAGAATGGGAAGACTGCTGTCTCTTAACTTCACTATGTTGTGTGTTCATATTGTCTAAAGCCAGGCTGACACTTGCACGATTCCGTGGCACGCATTGGCGCGACTCGGGTCTGCACGACACCGTCCGATTTGCGCAAACTCGTCGTGCCGGTGCGGGAAGTGCGTGAACTGCGCAAACTATGCGTGAACTCGTCGTGCCAGTTCGTGTCAATGTGGACACTGATGGGCACGACAAAATCGTGGCCAAAGGTCGTGTAAGTGTCGGCCTGGCTTTATAAGAAGAGGGCGTCGTGACCAAGTCGACAACATCGTAGGAGACGAGCTTAAATTGATATCACTACACAGGTCTCTTTGTCCACGGTGGGACGGGGATGGCCGAATGAATAGCACGTGCGCGCTAAATCATAAGGTCTGACATTGAGTCAGCTGGCGTGGTTTCGCTTCCCCATTTGTACGTGACAAGGAGTAGGGTGGTCTGTCCCAACATAAAATATTTAATGATTTTATCGATGATCTAATAGCAGGAAAATATTTGTGAAGCACAAATATATTCTCAATATACCGAAAACATTTGACGAAAAGTTAGAAAAATGAATGTTCGAAGTCGAATGCGTACGAAAATGGAAAGTCTATAACTTTTTCCCCAACGTCTGTACTTTTTTATCCCGATCTGAAGATATGGTACATTTGGGGTATCCCCAGACACGTATCTTGTGTAGTCTCCTGACGCCTACGGAAAAGGAACTTTATAAGAAGAGGGCGTCGTGACCAAGTCGACAACATCGTAGGAGACGAGCTTAAATTGATATCACTACACAGGTCTCTTTGTCCACGGTGGGACGGGGATGGCCGAATGAATAGCACGTGCGCGCTAAATCATAAGGTCTGACATTGAGTCAGCTGGCGTGGTTTCGCTTCCCCATTTGTACGTGACAAGGAGTAGGGTGGTCTGTCCCAACATAAAATATTTAATGATTTTATCGATGATCTAATAGCAGGAAAATATTTGTGAAGCACAAATATATTCTCAATATACCGAAAACATTTGACGAAAAGTTAGAAAAATGAATGTTCGAAGTCGAATGCGTACGAAAATGGAAAGTCTATAACTTTTTCCCCAACGTCTGTACTTTTTTATCCCGATCTGAAGATATGGTACATTTGGGGTATCCCCAGACACGTATCTTGTGTAGTCTCCTGACGCCTACGGAAAAGGAACTTAAACCGAGTGACGATAATAATGTGATAGGGTAAAACCTCAACTATCACGAGTTACCAAAACCTAGTTCGCCAGGGTCACTTAACAGGGGTAGAAGTGTTACAAAAATAGATGAAATTTGGCCTGAAAATGGCAAAAATCAACCGAAAAGCATCATCGGCCTGTATCCCGAAAACAGTTGATTTCTGTAAATATGAACTCAATCGGCCGACCCCCATCTTCGAACATCTCCATATTATTCCATGTTTTCTCGTGGAATGACTATTTAAGTGAAAGAAAGTAATTGTTTGAATGGGCATATGTTTTTGTTTTTTTCGATCCCACTTAGATGTCCGCGTAGCTAACGCTAACAATTTATGTTTTAACACCCACAGAGCTCACAATTTATGTTGTTTATGGAATGTTCGAAATCAAAGCAATATATTTTGTATTTTGTGTGTTCTAGTGGACGTATATACAGACACGCCATTTTTTCCTGTGAAAATAAATTCTGTCCTATTTTACATTGTACATAACAGACAGGACACCTAATCTCCTATAATATAGTATTATTTTATGGATAAACAATTGAATGAGATTTATATGAATATTAACGACCTTAACGTTATATCCTTCAAGTTATTTTATATGTATGTCAAGATGTTGATTTTTTTTTTAAAACTTATTTTGTTACTATTTAAACCGAGAAGCCAGTTGAATAGAGTACACATGGTTGGGATCTATTGGTCTTCATGAGTCACATAAAAAAAATCAGTGATTCGTATCGATGTGGGCCGATTTAATGAATATGTGATCTACTTCCTGGTACAAAATCTTTTCACAAGGATTGCAGGGTATATGTATTTTAATTTAGCTACCTAAGTGTCGCCCCCTGCTCAAGCATATCATACCACTAGGGGCTGTTGATGACATAAGACAGTGTTAAGGTAGGGTTGATTTAGCTATATTTTATGTAGATATCATTACATCGGTGTATTAACAAATATTATAACATAGGTCTATTATTAGTTGGAATCTTCACATAACTGAAAATATCTGAGATTTCAAATAGTTAAAAGTTTCTGATTTATTTGAGATGTTCACGAAGTTTTAAAAAAAAAATGTTTTATTTTGGAATTTACACATAGTTAAACATACATTATGTAAGAGCTAAATCTGCCTGTTGTAGGTCTTTCTTTAGAACTGAAAAATAATAATTAGATATTACTCATCAACTCTCGATGTCAAGGATAGCCTGCGATATTTGTTGGATTGTAATTGATTTACTTCAAGATTTTCCCTTGTGATTAACCGATTAAAAGGATAACCGAGACTACTAGTTTTGTTTTACCGACTTTAGAAATGGTGACCGGGGCTAAGCGGAACTTTCATTCGCTAAGTTTTCGGTTCATAATGGATCAATATGACAGAAATTTTCTTCAAATTGCCTTAACATTAGCTAGTTTTTAATTGTTATAGTGAGAACTACCCACTCGTTATCTAATCTCCCACAATGTATCGTTAAATAAAAAAATCTTTTCTTTTTGAGGTCTTCAGTAAAATTTGACTTTATCAGGGTTCTCACATAAACGGATTTTTATTTGTGTTTTTGTGGAGTACTATACATTCGAACCAACAACCAAAAAGCTTGAATTGGCATAATCTTGATAGCGATAAACCAAAGTTACAAACTTCTTCAAAGTTTAAATCAAATTTTCATCCAACATCCAAAGTTTATTAGATATGAAATACCCCCAAATCAACTGATCTTTTATAAATTACTAAATAACAAAATGCCTCACCCGTTGGTCTAAAAAAATCAATTGGCATAAATTTGTGCATCTTGATATCTTTGAAGTTTGTCAAGGTATAAACTTTGACTTATCTGTGTTAGTTTCTGAAAGACGTATATTTTATTTTATTATAAATTTACTTATGTCTTATTACGAGTCCAACCTCGTGGGTTTCGTCCCACTGCGAATTAATGACATAAAATGAAACCGTGTGTTAGTCCCCAAATGACCTAGTTTGTGTCGATTGGAGGTTAAGGAGGTTAAAACCCGTTCTCTCTCGCTCTCTCTCTCTCACACACTCTCTTATTTTACAAATTGTTGTAACACATCAGATATTTAAATCTAACATGGCGGAGACGATTAACAAAAATCACCCTACTTGATTTAAATTCTATTAGTTGCCTTTTTACTTTTGTGTTTATACATGTACTTTACTTTGATCGAAGAATATAACCTGGCAGATATATACCCATGATATTGTATAGATCCCGACTAATGTTACATATTGATATGCGACTTGATAAAAGTATGGACAATGTGTGGTGTGAATCGCTTCTATTCAATAACATACATACTAAATATATTCTATAACGTGTTATTCAATATCCATTGCGTCGCTTTATTTATGGTGTGCTTGACTTTCAACTAAGGTCCGTTAACGCTTTAATAAGGGACGACTCAGTGCACGGGTAAGTTTGAAAAAATGATTTTCATATTATCTTTTCTTACATGATTTAAGTACAAGACGATATAACGTTCACCATTATAATACATAACATGTTGATACGTTACGGCTACTCTTTTTTTAAATCTCAGCGACTTCTCACAGACTTAACTTCTTAAACTTAATGTAAAATATTGTTCAAACAACATCCAATTTTGAAGTGGATATTTAACACGTTAGTGGGCGGTTAAAGGCTCAATAGCACTCCTGGTGTAACTGAATAATATGTTCCAATCTTTATTCTGGTCAACAAATTGTATTATTTTATAATATTACAATTAATTGATGATACAAATTTCATCTTATTTAATTTAAAAAATTGGAAAAATTCATCTAATGATTTGAAAAGGTTAACATAAACCTTTTCAAATGTGACTTGGATTTTAAAATATTTTCGAACTCTCTGGACAAGTAAAATAGGTTGTAATGGATAATTTACACAACAGGTAGGTCATTTAAACATCTAGTACTTAGAATAAGGCTATTATTTATTTTCTGGAGCTGCCAAGCTAGCAAGAGTGTTATTGTCCCTTTAAGAATAACGTCAACATTTTGTGGTTCAATACTCAAGCTTAAAGCGAGTATGACAGATGGACAATAATTCATAATTTAAGCATGGTTGTCGCGGGTAATAACAGTGTTAAGATAATATAACCGAGTGTGTGTTTCAATCTAAACCGATTTTCGTTCAATCTTTCCTATTTGGCCAAAACAAAAAGTTTTATTTTTATCTATATATAAGGCTTCTAATACGTATTTTGTTTCTTAAAATGACTTAGAGTGCACATGTTAAGATGGGTGACATTACTTTTCGGTACGTATAGCCAATGGTTAATATATCCACTTTACAGCAAGTTTACATCAATCGGATTTAAATTAATTCGGTTATCTTCAATCAGAATTGCAAAAAGAGACCTCCCGTAAAAACGACTTTGTCAATTATTAAAAACACTCTTAATGTATTTCGCAAGTAGAGATTCGACTTTAATTAGCTACGTAAATTTTAGAGTAACAGTACCTTAGGTTACCGCTTGCATAGGCGTACGAGCCGGGGGGGGGGGCAGACTTTCGGGCAAGCTGACTTTTCGGGGAGACTGCAGGTAAAATGAGGGAAAAAAATGTTTCATCTACTTGGCAAAATAAAGTGCCCAAAATCTAATAAAACACTAATTTTACGGGCTGGAACAGCAGTGAAACGCGTGTGCGGTCGTCAAAATTATATTCCAAAATTTTCTTGGGAGGTCTATACAAGGTCAGCTCCGCTTCTTCTATTCTGGAAGGAACCAGCGCCGCTGTCTGTAAACCTGACATTCTTTTCAGCCATTTCTAGTTTTGCTTACCTAACTGTCCTGGAGCCCTAATAAAACACTACTTTTACTTTTCTTTTAATTGAATACCACGAATTTGTACTAAGTTGACTATGGATTAAAACATTTCGTGTGGAGTCACCCTACTTTGTGCGACACTTTTCGGGCATCGATTAGTATTTGTGAATGCAGCTGCAACAGACTGATTGGATGGTTGGAATTCGGAGTGGGATTTCGGTCACAAAACCATTAGATACTTGGAGTTACTTACACGGGCTAGAATAACAGTAAACGCATTTGAGGTGATGAAATTTTCAAAATTTTCCCCGGGAGGGTGACGCTCCCATACCCCGCGACGATTGATTGGATCAAATTGAAGTTGCTGTATTCACGGGCTGGAATAGCAGGAAGACGCGTTTGCGACAGTCAAATTTTCAAAAAGTCTTCGTGGACTGTAAACGATTCATTGAAATTCAAGTCAGTCACCTTAATAAAGCTATATTGTGTTGCTTTGTTCACGGGTTGAAATAGCAGGAAAACGTGTGTGCCCGTCAAATATTCCAAAATTTTCTTGAGGGGTAGGGGAGGGGCGTCTGTAAAACCGAAATATTTTCGGGCAATTCGGGTTCTGCCCCCACCCTCTAACTGTCATCGAGCCCGTACGCCTATGACCGTTTGGTTTTATTCCGTAGTTGTTCTCGAGACGTAAAACCCGAGCTTATCAACTGGAAAAGTTTTAAATGAATTACTCCCAGGTAGAGATCATATTACTTATTCAATGTTCCATTGCCAGCTGCTGTGTTTACCAATTAAGACGCGCGACCGTTTATTATTAATATTAACCTTTGATTTAGTTTATTTATATTTCTTCAGCTCATATTACATTATGTAGGTTTTCATATGCGAACATTTTGATATCTGTTTTGGTACAAAAAATAGTACGAAATGTCGTCGCTGGCCTGAACAGTTATTGAGATCGGTCGTCTTGCTGGCATCATATGCTTGGTACTTAAAGATACATTATGGGAGATTAGATAAAAAGTTTACAATTCTCACTATAAAAGTTAAAACCAGATAATGTAAAGGGATTTTGCTGAATCGAGACTTTAGTGATTGAATTCTCGGCCTAGCCTCGGTCATTTATACTAATATCGGTACGATTAAAACATGCATAGTCTCGATTATTTATATCTTGATTAAATCATGAATGAAAGTCTGGCAGCAAATCGGATCCTAATAGGCTTGTGTTGACATCAAGGGCTGATTATGGTCTGTATAAGTTGATTAATGTGCAATTAATAATTGAGATAATAATTGAGGCCAAAAGAAAGACGTGCAATCGGCATATTTAGCTCTTGCATAATGCATGTTTAAGATGTGTTTGACTGGGATAACGTGTAACACCAAGCGCTATTTTCAAAATGAAATGATAAAATCTTAAGCTTTCAGCAGTAGGTTGTTTCTTTTATACATTTAAAGTTCAAAAGGGTGTGTCACGGAGAAGATAATGAATGTAATTCTAAAAGATTAATGACTTTAATACATGCTTTTATTATCATACATTATGGTTGACGTGCCTTCAATTGACGTTTTGATAAAAACTATCCTGAAATCTTTAAAAACTTAGTTCGGTTCTGATTTTTTTAAAAAGAAAACTGTTAAAACATATAATATACATGTGTTTGTACAATATTTGATAATTCATAAACGCAGCCGAATGATAATAAGCCTAGTATTATGTAGCCTATGGTTTAAATAATATCATTCGTGATGGGACCACGGTGGTTCGATAAAGGCAAAAAGCCAAGAATCACTGCAGATTTCGTCATATGTGCTGGATTTTCCGTCGTGGTTTTCTTTGTCAGAGGGCCTGACAAGGAACATCGTTCAGTCCTTCGAAAGGGACAACAAATCGACGCAACCATACAGCCCGGCAATATTTTGTCGGATATAAGTTTGTGAAACGTATCACCATTATATTGGAGTTTCACGTGAGAAAATATCCGGTTAGTCGCAGCCGGGAAGCTTTAACAATTAAGAAAATTGTGACGTTGCTGACGTTGCCAGCGTTTTCGTGAGACTTGAATTATAAAGAACATAATATGAGAAGTTAGGTGAGGCTTTTGTAAGACATAATTGGTATATCAAATAATCCCGAGTCACTAACGCGTGAACAGGAACTGACTACATTCTACCTGATCCTGGTTTTAGGAATGGTATAACAATATTGTAGTAAAATAACCTTTCCTTTCTATAATATAACTATCTTTTTAAAGGGCTAAACGACGTCTTTTTTTCAATAATTTGTTCATTTCTTTACAGATTTTGATTTTTGGTCAGATCCGAATTGTGGAGAAAAAGGAATATTTGTTTCCTCATTTAACTTTCAGATTAAAGTACATGTAGTTACAAATTTATATGAAAAGTTGTGACACTGGCCCAAAGTCATCGTGCCTATAGTATGAGAAATCTGATTTTAATGTAAGTTAGGGCCACGAAGATTTATAATGCCCGAAGGTGTACACGAGTTGGGGAAACACTGTAATATATCAAAATATACAGATAATTTATAATGGTAATCTTATCATTATCTTCGTTAACAAAGTCGTTATTAATTCTATTAATTTTTGAATTTGGAATAAGTTGCAGTTATTATTTGTTTGGGTTTTGTTTTTTCAGAATGCACAAAATGAAATTGACCGTGATATAAACATATAGATGCAATAGCTAGATACAGTGTATCTAGGAATGGAAGATCACAGACAGGGGGAACTTTCCCTTCTATCAGACCTTAGTGAACATAATATATTGAATGTTTTGAAGAATAGGCACCATAAAGATAAGATATATGTAAGTAGCTCTTTATTTCATGTCGTTAATATTTGTCTTCTTTTTAGTCGGTTGATCCGAGGTGGCTCAGTGAGTATGACGCTGGATCGGTAATTAGGAGGTCTCGAGTTCGCGCCCAGTGTTGTCCTAAAAAAAATTACTGTGTACGTAAAAGACCCTTTGGCATTTGGAAATCGAAATGAGTAGCGCCACAAACCCGCAATGACTCGGCAGATTTGAACATGCCGGATTTTATACAAGACGAAATGAAATGTTATGGGGTTTAACGTCCTACTGCAACAACTAGTGTCATGGGGTTGATGTTACATAACAACAAGTAATACCGTCGGGTTGATTTTATACAAGTAAAATCATGATGTTATTTATATATTATAATAACAAATAATGTCATGAGGTTGATGTTATATATTTCGAATCGCCGGTTGTACGTGACAAGGTTTAGGGTTGCCTGTCCAGTCTCGTAGGTTTACTCCGAGTACTCAGGTTTCCTCCCACTGCTAAAGAACCCTACGCGCAAGCAAATTATTGAAATAAAATTAAAACCATATGTCAGTCCCGAAATGACCTAGTTTGTGTCGACTGGACGTTAAACCCCATTTCGCTCTCTCTTGATGTTATATAACAACAAGAAATATCGTAGGGTTGATTTTATATAACAAGAAGTAAAATCGTGAGATTGAATTTAGGTATAAATGAATGTCACGATAATTGACTTTATACATTAATATCAACAATTAATGCCGTGGGTTTGGGTTTTCTGCACTTACAAAATAATATACAGGGAACAAATTAATTATATAATATGTATCGCGCATGTTTGTGTTATATGGACCGTTTGGTGCAAAATGTAGGACGTTAAACTCCATCTCATTTTATCTTAGATATTTGGGATTGTGGCTTTCTTTTGAGCTATCTTAAGTGGTCATTTACGCTCCAGCGGCTTTCTAAACCAAATAAGAATGAAAATACACAATAGCAGTTTCATCTTTCTATGAATTACTTAATCGCAAGAATTTAATATTCCAATGTGTTATTTGATAATGCAGGCGCGGATCCAGATGGGGGGTCCAGGTGGTCCCCCCCCCCCCTGCTCAGACTTGAAAATTTTTTATGCGATTTTATTGGCGACTTTTAGACATGTAATTTTGGAATTTACCTTTCGGAAATACGTCAGAATGCACCAAATTGAATCTAATTTATCAAATTTTCCTGCGGGAGGGCCCCCAAACCCCCCGTTAATTCGTTTAGTGCCTTTTATCAAACCTAGACCCCCCCCCCCTGCAAAAAATCCTGGATCCGCGCCTGTCATGCATGGTTCAGTGACATTTTCTAAAGTGTTAACAAAAAGTAATACTTTTAGTTGTGTATATTGAAGGAGCTAAATCGCTAACATTTGGGACCTAGAAATTGACATAAGTGGTTCGCAACGCATATAATACACTCAATGGTTTCCGTTTTACATACGCCGTTTGTTTTGGTGTAATGTTTCTAGCCTCCTTCCTCAAGTCTCGTGCTAGAACTGAGCCTGAAAAGGCATTATGGTACACGATTCGTTTGTCTTAAACATTGTACATCAGAAGCCAATTTTTTTCCGGTAAGATCACAACATCAATGTTGATTTAAATTGACCAATAATTTGTGTTTTCAATGTTGAAGATTTTGGATGATACGGAGATAGAGACTTAGCTAACTAACTAATAAAAAAAAGATGCCCAGATGAAAATATCATTCAGATATCTTTGGAAAACAATCACGCAACGTCGTTTATATAAAGCGTCTGTTGTCTATAGAACTGAGCAATTCAACAACTGACGATTTATCAATCATTTCGCAAGTAACTCGCGTTGTCCATTTTCATTAGCCCAGATGGAACAGAAAAAACTAGAACCCTCTTTCACTGGAATTGATGAATATGACAATATGAAAGTAACAAAAATTGAACGTTGTCTTTAAAAACCCTTACTGTGAACCTATAACGATAAAAGGACTTTAATCCGAAAATTTAATAATTACGAGTAGTTAGACTGTAACATTTTATTAAATGATACATTGTGGGAGATTAGATTAAGAGCTGATAGTTCTCACGATAATAGTTAAAAAGTTCAATCAAATTGATCCTCTCTGAATCGAGACTTCAGCGATTGAATTTTCGGCCTAGCCTCGGACATCATTGCTAAAGTCGGTACGATAAAATCATAATCTCGATTATTTATATCATGATTCTTTATTAGATAGTGAATGAAAGCTGGACAGCAAATCGGGTCCTAATCCAGTAAATATCACAGGCTAGTCTTGGCATCGAGGGTTGATTATGGTCTCTATAAGTTAATTAAACGTACTTTATGCAAACGCTAAAACTGCCTATTGCAGATCTTTCTTTTGACCTGAGATGTTATATAAATTATTAATTAGACATTTATTAACAAAACAAGATAATAATCAACTCTCGATGGCATCGGATACACGCGATCATAACGGTTCGCCATTTAAAAATAGGAAAGCTAGGTTAAGTCTCGAATATACCAGTGCCCTGGTTACCACGACATGGTGTACACATCTTGTTACAACTACAAACACTGATAACAGTAATTTTAATGAAATTTTCAATATTTTCGTTTTGAGCTTTGATATCAAGAATGGTCAGCTCTTTATCTAAATCTTCAATAACATATCTTTAAGGTCTAAATTGAGATATAAACAGCGTATCGCTGATAATTTAACGATTCACGGATTCTGCTTAGAATGTGAACTACCGTCCGACCTTTCAAACAATTCAACGGGAGAATTCATTTCTTTTTATTAAGTATAGCCATTTAAAACCGTGAGAATCATGACGTCATTTCTTTTCTTTACCAGATCGTTATCCTATAAAGGTGTAGACGCCTTTATTTTTAGCTTGACTTTTATCATTAGATTTGAAACGTAATAATGAGAGTAGGCGTTGTTTAATCTTCCTCGACTTATTTTAAGGTCACCCCGGTTGCTTCGTGCGTCTTTGAACGATGACATCATTTTAATGAATAAAAAAAAAATTAAATAGACGTTTTTTAGAAATAACACACCCTGAAAAATGTTTTAATATTTTTAAATCCTACAGAAAATTAAGAAAGTTATGATTTCTATGTTGTTTATATTGGACAAAGATATGGTTAGCTTTCTGGCCGTAAAATAAAATATTCCTTGCATGAATTTGGGGAAAGGCAATTTATTAATAACAGTCTGATGAAAATACCCGTAACAGTATGTTAAAAAAAAACATAATTAAAGTTGATTTCAATAAGCAGATATAGATTCAAAACATCCAGTTCCAAGTCTGCTTTCTGATTATACGTTTCAAATCTTTTTGGCTTTTTATAAACCAATGTTTATCCTCTCCAAACCCTCGTTCATATATCACACTATGCAAACCTCTAAAGAACAAACTTGTTAATACGCTATGTTGTAATTGTGGATTTTGATGGATTTGTTCTTTCGTGTTTTTCAAAATCTTCATTAAGACGAATCTAGGGCCGTATTTTGAGAGTTGATGACTATAATCACTGTTAAGGTCCTAACTGTTTTCTAGCTTCAAATATTATATACATTTTTATTTGGACGGATCACCGAAGGCTTGGATATTAATCGGATTAAACAACACTCGTCCCATCTTGGTTAAAAGGGAATATGGCCAGCTTAACCGAACTTTCCGGAAATTCTCGACAATCGCCGAAGACAATTGTATTTATGTCTATATATTGACAAAACTTCAAACATCCATAACTTGATAATGACTTGAGAAATTGTGTTCCATAGAATTAGAACCTGCACACTCGTACCTTTGCCAATAATAAAGTAAATCGATTGAAGTTTTCAATATATTCATTTTTTATATCTATTTTCAACTGTCATGGCGAGAACCGCCAGCTCTTTAACTGATGCATCTTTAATGTGAATCAAATTAAGCTGAGATTGGCATTCTAATTAATGTTTTACAGACCGATCGTCAAATGAGTCAGGACATTTTTTAAAATAGGTATTTGATATAATTATATATCGACAGACAGTTACATTATAAAGATCCTTGTCTCATACGATGGGTTTGGTTTTATAACAACACAATACAAGGTATTTAAACTTTTAGATATAATTAACTTCTAACGCATTGGTGATTTTATATAACAGAACAATACTTTTTTTACGTGAAATGGGCTTGGGTCTATTCATCACCCTCTGCATTGGTATACGTATATTAAAGTTTATTTTATGATCAGTAGTGGAATACCGCGTTTTATCAGTGAAATAAAAGTGTTATTCCACTGGCTAGCAAAGTAGTCCATGTTGTTTTACCTAAAATAATTGTAAAATCATTGATTGTAAATCACTGATTGTAAAATCATAAAATAAATAGAACATTTGTCGTTATCTCGTGAATAAAATATTTTATTTCATCTCTAAGCACGAAAACGTTTATATTTTCACTTCGTGAGAATATAAGTTTTCTTGCTTCTCGATGAAATAAAATATTTTATTCACTCTAAAACGACAAATATCCTCTATATATTATAGCTTGTAGGTCAAAATGTTCAGGTAATAATATATCAAAAGACACACTCGGGTTTCAACCAGGAAGGTTGATTATATTACATCAAATATCACTAAATGTCAAATTCCTTGAATTCCCATCTCTAAATACGCATTTTTAAAATTAATAACCTGGTTATCAAGTATATGTACAGTATTGTGAAATATCAATTATGATTAGTGATATTGAATAAGAAATTACAATTATCGAATGAAGACGACCATACGCCATACAGTGTGCGATCAGGGGCATTTTGCTCAGCCACCAGCGGTACTACGGTCTTCTGTAGCAACATCGTCGTTGCGATGCGACATTGTTTTCAGGTTATAAACAAGGAATAGAGAATTAAGATGGCATTATATTGTATTAATCAATGTTTTGGCAAGTTGTGTGATTCAAACATATTCACATATATGTACTTAAAATGATTTAAAAATCAAACTAGCATATATGAGTGACATATGGGTATATGTAAAGAGTTATAGAGCCAAAACAAACTAGTTCTATGTGTCAACAAAGTACATGTGGTTGGAAATTTACCTATTGCGTCATTTGACACACCCAGTTGTGCATGATATCCATGGGTGCTATATCGAATTACAACTGTCAAGGGATCTTTTATGTGTACGCCAATGCGTACACGGGACCTGGATCTTTCGTCCCATCCGAACGACTATACAACTGTCCTTGTCAGGCCCTCCGTCCTGCATCACTGACAAGGGGGGACCACGTCGGAAAATCTGGAAGAAGTTTCTCGGCCAATGCAGGGAACGAACACCCGATCCCACGTGAAGATATCTACACACACATTTAATGATATGGACTAGTAATCCTGTTATTGTCTGATTAGTATAATATACATTTAAATACTGTAACAAAATATTTTTAATTGTCTGCAAGATATATTATAATGTAAGATTTAAAAACGAGCTGACCGTTTTTGCGATATAGCTCAAAAATAGATAATGAATATATTGAAATTACTTTATGCTGAGCAAAATCATTTGAAGTTTTGACAAGAAATATCCGATTATCAAGTACCATTGTTATGATAATAAACGAAGTGTGGATTGTCAGACATTTTTAATAAGTGACGTCCTTTTTAACGTTAATCCATTCAATATCTCAGTCATCTGACGCTCCAACTACTAGTTTCTTATGGTCTTAGCATGTGAATACATGTCTAAATAATAATTTATATAACATTTGAAGCCGCTAAAAACCACAACAGGAAGATTTAGATCTTGCATAACGCATCTATAAAATCAATAACTATAGTGATCAAGAGTGATCTAAATTTCAGATAAACTGTTCGAAACATTCGCCAGTTGCCAATTTCGAACTATTCTAACTATTAAGTTAAATATTCGCTCTTATACATTTGAACGATTTCACAACCCTAGTTTATTTCTATACTAACAATAGATTGATGTATAATATCTATATATAGACTTGAATAAAGCCTGTCTTAATAAAAGAAGTAATCAAATTGATTATGATCAAAGCGTGGTTGTATTTTAAAACATCACAGAGTAAATAAAAATAAACTGAAGAACTGCCCAATTTAACCTTGGTATTACACTTTTGTATTTCATTATCAGAAATAAAATGGGGTTGATCGTTCTATAGTTCAGCTCCGATTAGGCTAATGAAGACGGTGTTTCAATATCTAGGCTCTGGATATCTTACTAATACTAATGCCGCATGTGTAATAATGTCATGTTGATTTTAATAAAATGATTTTATTGTTTCTCTGCACTTTTTTAATTTCGGGATATTTCTGTTACAGTTACGTCATATCTGTAATCTATTTTAACTCCATGGTCATACTAAAACTAAATTATATCATTTTCTCTACGTAGTCTGTGATCAGAATTTAAAAATCCGTCTTTAGAGGATGTTCTTTTTGATAAACTATATGTATTATCGTCAACTAATTAAACTGAACCTTTAACGTTTTTATCGAGTAAAATCATGTTCCTTTTAAATTTATAATTTATACGCATTTGTGACCTACGCCCAATACTCCCTTAAATTATCCGCTACGCTACCTTCCACTCATGTTCACCGCGCTAATGTAAATTAAGATCCTACAATCTAGAATAAAATACCATCCTCCCCACCCACACCCCACCCGCCCCTCTCCCTTAGCTTAACAATACCATACCATATTGATTGAAGTCCTTGTAATTTAGACAACCCTTGTCTCTTTATATGGCTTACATAACATGTTCTAATATAACACAAATATAAGAATGCACATATTATTAGTTAATAATGAAAATATGGCATCCTTACAGAATATATTTGTTTAATATGTATTGTGTTCTTGAATATGTCAACCCACCACTTATACCAGTACATTTTATTAATAATAACGCCACCAATACAACAACAAAGAAAGGCATAGTTCAACTGTTTAAATTATGACAAGCACGCCCAATAATGTTTGGAGCCAATACGTTCCTGATACCGTTAAGAAATCTATGAAATGAAATATGATATTCAATTATTCATATGGATCCTCTTGTCAAAAGATGAATGCTACACAGTTGTGTGACGGGGTAGCTTCCCGGTTTAGTGATAGTTTTATAAAAAAAAAAAACTTGTTGGTATTACATAAGGGCATGTCGGTATGAATATGAGATTATTGCTGTATATTTATGCAATCCAACGTACTTTATAAACTGCCTATACTGGGGGACTTGGAGAAAAGCGTGACAAGAACAGTGACCCTTCTTTGTTACACTGAATGCATAGGTTATATAAATCACGGGATGTCAAGGAGCCCTTCTTTTCGATGTCAAGGAAAATGGTCCCTACTTATTTCGACTTTTTTGACTTGCTATACTTCGCAGTTAGAATTCAAAGAAATGTAGATGGGAACGTTGCTGTTCGGACAAAGACAAACCCAATCTGTTTGAAGATGTCATGCATAGAGCAACAGCCCTCTCACATTCCTAAGTCTAGACGCATGTTTGAGAATAGTAAAATACCTGCCCCGTGTACGACACTCGAAACAAATTGTAGCTTCGAAACACTTAATGGCAATTTATCAAGGCAACAACGACCATTGGCTTATTCTAGATCGTGTCTGCGATATCGCCACCGTGGAAGCAGCCGTACCAAAGTATTACTACATTCCGAATTTTAAATACATGCACATGATAATATATGTAATGAGAGCCAGAAGACTTCCAGGACAAATAGTATCAAGCAAAGGTTATCATTTTTCGAGAAAGAAGCTATTCAGAAAACCAGAAAACCTCCAATGTCGCACAGACTTGAGCACTCGGCAATCCTCGACAGATTTCGGAACCTACATCTAGTCTCGGCTGTATGACGAATTCCGCCATATTGGAACTACTTTAAAGGTCCCGGATGAAACATGGCTGCCCATAGTGTCTTGTTTGTTTGTAATAGCGTCAAGTTTTTCTGTTAAAGTAAACCGGTAGCCGCATCGCAAATGTATGGGCGTAGGTACATATCACTTACTATCATACAGTCGAGACTAGATGTAGGTTATGCTGAGTGAGACTTGAGATGGAAACAACACACTTGACTCAAATTGCAAACCGGAACTAAAGCGAGCGGATTAGATCGCTTTGCCACCCCTCCGAACATGCTGAATGGAGATATTCATCTTCAATCGGCATGTAAACACGATAGATACTACATTTTATAACACATTTTCTTTCAAATTTTCTGCGAACTATGATAAAGATCAGATTTCTTAACGGCCTTACATTTTGTTAACATACAAGTTTTCTTTCAGATGTCGGATCAACTGAGTTTCGAAATAATATATTATGTGTTAGTGGACATCAAAGCCTGTTTCTCTATCTTAATATCTCTCATGTAAAATGTAATCAATATCTAACAAAATTTAATTGATGTCGGGTGGTAAATATTCTCTTTAAAGATATAAAGCTATAAAGTTGAGCTTATATTTTGAAGTAGTTAGCGTAGGAGGGACAGAGAGATCGAGAGAAAGAGAGAGAGGGGGGCTCGAGAGGACTGTCATCGATGTCAGTTCAGTTCCTTCTACCTTCTCCTACCCCCACCCGCGGCCCCATCCGTGCTGTATAAAACAAACTTATACCGTTATAAGTTCTGAAATTTGAAAAAAATATGTCAAATTGTGAATGGCTGTCACCTGCCAAGGTTCTTGTGTGGCACGTGCGGGTCTAGTATAAATAATATATTTATGATATAGCAGGTCGATAACGCAGTACCATGTCATTCACTTCGATACATTTAATCGTAAATTATTATGTATTTATTTGGCGGACAGTTATATATAGTTTGTTGTTGGTTGTTATTCTAAAGGTTCAGCACATTAGTTTCTATTTTTAAATAGTCACTTTATTATAGTTCACTATTCAGTGTTTGTAAAGATATGCGTGTCCCACATACCGTTAACACAAATAATTCTATTGTCGTAAATCGTATTACCATCAAGATCCGGGAATTCGCCCGTGACGTGTCAATCCAACATCCCAATACCCCAGATCACATAGACTTGTATATCTACTATCTACCTTCGGAAAATCCGAGTTCAATCCATGTTCAATCCATAAGTAGTGGTGGATGTCGTACATGGGGCAGTGTATGTTTGCACTTTTTCGAAAACCTGATAACATTTATTAGGACGTTAATAATGTTTAATAAAGAATGCAAAGTCAGTTTAAAACGACAAGAATGGGAATTCAAAATTTAAGACTTTACAAGGACGAAGTTTCGGTAACATCATTTCATGTTATGTACCGAAACTTTGTCCGTACCATAGACGTCGCAGTGACACAGAATCAAAGATTTTCGAGAAATTCTGGCATACTTTATCAGGAGAGAGAGAGAGAGAGAGAGAAAGAGAGAGAGAGGTGTAGCAATATAGTCGTGGTGACATTGTTTTTAAAGATTATAGACAAGGAATGAAGAGATAAGATATAGTTTTATGTTTCTAACATATTCACATAATATGTAGTATGTACTAAATATCACTTAGAGTAAAATGACATATTGTTTTATAAAAAGAGTAGTTTAGCCAAAACATAACTTGCTCTATATGTCAACAACATAATGATTAATATCTCATGGGAAATTTAGTAGTAATTTATGTAGTGGGTTTTGACGTCATTGGGCTCAATTAACCAATCTCTCTAATTATTTACATCATGTTTGACCAATTAGATAATTGAATGTCCAAAACCAGTTGATACAAAATTAGGATACTCGTGAGAATTCAGCAGACTTCGATTAGATTCCAGAGGGTTACCATCTAAGAGTGAGGAGAGTTTAGTTAGTATTGACTGTAATTGTAACATGTACTATGCTTGTATGTATACCTATGCTACATACAAGGTAAAACGAACTGTTGCATTGTTATAACTGAAGAAGACAAACGTCTTGAGAAACCAGTAAGAAGTAAACACAACGTGGATGAGAAGTTAGAGACAAATTCTAGATGATCACAAGGTTACGAAAATATGTAGTAAGAAAAGATGCATGGGTCATACGTAGGATGTGGCGACCGGTTTGACCACCGCGACCCCCGCCCGCTCTCCACGTCAGACAGAAAGACCCATGGTACTACAGAGGGAGGGACTTACATTTGGTTTTATTTTTTTATTTCAATGATTCGCTTGCGCATAGGGGTCTTTACGGTTGGGGGAGGAAGCCGGAAGACTTGGTGAAAACCGGCGAGCCAGGACAGGCAACCCGTCCCCTTGTCCCGAAACCGCGACACGATTAAAACTCCTACGCGCAAGTGAATTGTCGAAATAAAATTAAACTGTATGTGTTCGTCCCGGAGTTACCTAGTTGGTGTCGAGTGGACGTTAAATCCCATTTCTATCTCTCACCGCATTGGAGCCGCGGGGGCTCAGTGAGAAAGACGCTGTCTCGTTACCCTGGGTGTCTCGGGTTCGCTACTCGTGATGCGAAACTTTCGTGAGGTTGGTTAAACATGTATATAGTGTTGCGACACTGATACATAAGTTAGAAGTTTGATAAAGACTTGATCATTCTTCCTATAATAATACAAAAATGTGATAAAAAAAAATAATAATACTGAAAATTGCAGTCAAAAATTGCCCTATTCTTAACGCAGTTGTCAGCGTTGGAAGTTTGGGCTAAAAATAGGCATCAACTGTGTCCGCACCGTCTACGAGAATTGCCAATCGTTTGATTGTCAGACAATAATCCATGACTCACATATTCTTAATTATCAAGAAACGTTCTCTGTGATACCCTCGCTTGATAGGCCTTTCATATGAAGTCTCCGGTAGTGACGTCAGAGTTGATTTTGGCATTGTCATGTAAATTATCGAAGTTTTCGACTAATTCCTTTGACGTAGGAATTAACAAATGTCGGCCAAGTAGCTTAGTGCAGACAGTTTAGTGTGAGTATAATGTTGCTCTTAACGGGATATAAATTGCGTGCGAAGTAAGAAATACGTGATTTTTGGCAATGGAGAGCATTCCATAAGTTAAAAATTCGTGTTTTTTTGCGATTGCAAATATTCCGTAATTTAAGTGTACATAAACGTTAAGTATTTCACATAGCCAAGGATATGTAAAACACAGTCATTGAATACCGATTTAAGGTAACACACTTTTACTGAACTTTAAGAAAACCTTTGAATACGGACCCTGGTATTTCGATTAGGGGATAGTCAAACTTGGTAGACCTATGAAAACATCGTCCATTATTACTACCCAGTTAATGTTCTTACCTCACGAATAATCCCAAAATAACTCCATGGTATTTATTGTGTTTACACGTAATTATATTTAATTTAAGTAAATCGTTTTTCTTTTCAGTCACGGTGTGGTGATATTTTAATAGCTGTTAATCCATACAAAACCTTACCTATATATGACAAACAGGTGAGAATTAAATACCGTAACTCAAAACTTTCTATATAGTGAATTATTATCAAATGTAAAAAAAAAACATCATAATTCAAAAGAGAGCCTTTTTACGTGATGTGATTAATAAGATTTATACGTAGTTCTAAACATCAGACCGGTTTACGTCTGCTATATATTTCATTGCACTTAGTAAAAATTAAAAGGAATTGTTTCCTTGTGTTTGGGTTCTGATTCCGATTTGGTACGAAAATAATTTGTAAATTTGTTGCGTATTCCAGGCAATTACATAGCGTATGTCACAAGTGCAGTTGCTATGCAATAGAAATGCCATTAATTACTTGCATATTTATAAAGTATCTAGCATTGAAATGTTATCGTTCATCACTCTGTGTAACCTAAACAAAAAGCGTACTGGACAGGTAGTCAATCATAAATACAAAATCAAAAGAAACTGGAAACAGTTGATAACGCTCGAATCCGATGACATTCCCTACCAAGGTACACTAGAGTAAGACAGGTTGATAACGCTCGAATCCGATTAGATTTCCTACCAGGGGATAAGAGAGGGAGCGGGGGTCGCTATGTGCCCTCACTTCCGAAAATCTACCCTCGAAATGTCCACATCCTTTCTTCTGCCCTTCCTTTCTTCCAACCAAATCCAGAAATATTAAAAACCAATCTTATTCAATGTACGCCCGTTTACCATTGATGATGCAAAGGTCCAGTACCTTCTCTATCAGACCCTGATTTCTACGGATGACTTCCAGAATATATTTCCACAATATCATGAATCAATTGATTTGTATTACTTTTATTTACTTATCTAAATGAATTTAGGAAAATTGCTACATGAGCGACGGGGACGTTTTTTCCGGTTAGTTTTCAGGGCCAATACGCTAACCGTCACCACGAACTCTATTGGTATTTAATCTATTACCAGTAATTCAATTTTTATTTATTCAAATTTTATTTCTATTCCAATCGGCAGCATCATGAACAGTATCACTGGAGAAAACCGATATCCCAACAAGAGCCACATATATATGCTACAGCAGCATTGGCTTACCAAAGACTTCGCGAGACTCAGACAGACCAGGTTATATTAGTAAGCGGGGAATCGGGGGCTGGAAAAACCGAGTCTACCAAATACGTCATAGAGCATTTATTGGAAATGTGTGGAAATACCTACGGCAATTTAAATTCACGACTGATACAGGTGAGTTTTCATATATTCTTCAAACGAGTTCCTATTATGTTTTAGTAGACTCCACTTGAATTAAAGACGAATCATTTGGGACCTAAATTTATTTTATATAGACTTCTTTTCCATTCACATGAAAAGGGGTCATTTTATCAATCCTTATCCTGATTGTTGCCATCTTATGTTCCCGTTACGTTCCATTGATTTCATGACATTGGCGTCATTATTTTTGTCTCTTTTTTATCCATGAACCCCGAAGTTCATACATCATCAAATCTATAGTTTTTTTTCTATAGATTATTATTTAGAAAATTGCAATATATATGAGTTGCCATCTTTCTTATTTTGCAACCCTAATTATTGTGATTATTTCAGATTAATCCTCTGATGGAAGCATTTGGAAATGCACAAACTACGTTAAATGAAAACTCAAGTCGTTTCGCCAAGTTTATACAAATCAAGTTTAATTTAACAGGAAGGGTAAAAGGAGGTGTGTTATTTTATTTTGATTTACCTGTTCTCTAATTAACGGTGAAAATAAATATTCAGTACAAGGTTTTGAATTTAATTTCTACAACAAACCATTTAAATATTATGCTGGGAAGTAATATGTATGGAGGTCCCGAGTCCGATCCCTGTGGTGGTCGAGAAAGTATCTCGTGTTTTTTTTCTTTATGGTTTCCCGTTCTCGACTGTGCAGGTCGGAAAGTTTGACGGTTAACAGTGTTTAGTCGTTCGGATGGGACGAAAATGCAAGGTCCCGTGTGTTTGTTTGCGTGCCCATAAATTAACTCGCGATATTCGAAATAAGAATACGCCGTAGCGGCCAAAAGTTCTCCTTACATATGACAGATGCTCGGCTTCATTAACCCGGTCGATGCACAGTTAAAGCCACATTTCATATATTATGATTGTAAATCTAGTCAGCGAGGTAAACTTGTAAATGTCAGATCATGAGAGTGGTGTTTTGGTGATCACGTAAACTGATCAATTCTCTCAAACACAAAAAAAATGAATTCCACGGAATGACAACGAAGACAAACCATTTTGATGCCAAATTATCTGTTATTTCGTTGCAGCTACCGTAACTGATTACCTGCTTGAGAAAAGTAGAGTCGTTCACCGACCATCTCGAGAATTGAATTTCCATATATTTTATTACTTCCTGGCCGGAATTAAACCAGAACTCAAGAAAGATCTTTATCTAGATAAAGAAGATTTCAGGTAGTTGCCCCTCCCGCTTTTTTCTAGAAAGTTTAAAAGTATCTTCTAAATGGAGAGATTCATTCCGATTTAAACACAATCATATCCTAATTGTTTCGTATTTTATAGTTGAACATTTTCATTATATAACCAATTATATAACCCATGTTCTGGTTGATGTGAAGGATTAGCCAATGAACTGGCCTGTTGCGGGGAGTTCATGGCGTACGATAGACGGAACTGTTGGTATCCCGATAGAAACATTAATTCTAATTTATTAATCAAAAGTCTGACGTTATAGGTCAAAAAGTTGTTTCTATGACCCTTGACACATATTTTATTTCATTGAGAAGCAAGAAAATGTTTTCTTGCTTAGAGATGAAATAAAATATGTTATTCACGACAAAACGACAAAATGTTCTATTTATTTTAAGATTTTACAATCATGGACTACTTTGCTAGCCAGTGGAATAACACATTTATTTCACTGATAAAACGCGGTATTCCACTACTGATCATAAAAACGTTATTTATTCTAGAATATCTGTCATTTTCCAATATCTTGTAGAACTTGTAAGCCTTGTGGGGAACAATTCTGCACAACAACACTGAAATCTTGCCATAAATAAATTAGGAAAGTGTAATATTACGAGAACCCTAGACCTGGGTAAATAAGAAAGTGGTAGAATGTGTTTTAATTGGTTCTTATTGTTATTTTTTTTAAGAATTGCTAATAATTGGTGTAGACACGCTAAAAGATATTCCGACCATTATGAAGAATGTATGGAGATATTGAAACTGTTAGAATTATCAGCAGAAGTAAGTCGTTTTAATGGATTTGATATTTTAATGTACGTGGTTTTAGCACAGGATAGAAAAGAGAGAGAGAGAGAGAGAGAGAGAGAGAGAGAGAGAGAGAGAGATGGGTGTACTGTTATGGCATCGTCGGTTCACCATATTTAGATATTAATGATATTGTCGTGTTTATCCAGTCTCAAACAGATTATTTAAAAACCTCTAGAAACTATAACTTTAGTCGAAGTTCGCTCATATTACAAATTACTAAAAAATATTTTGGCATAAATTCTATAGTTTATGTATATTTCAAAACACTCTCTTATAGTTGTATCAGAATAATTAATTAATCTCATTGTATGGATATTCTTATGGCATGTACGATCCGGACTATAGATGTTTACGTTCGTGTTTTCCCGCCTCTTTATTGACCATGCTTTGGCCTTTGTAATTTTACAGTTTTTTTACCAGATTCTCCATAATATAGAACCAATAACTATTTTTCCCGTGTTCTGTTGTGTTCAAGGTATGTCTGAATTTGCGTATGAAGCCTGGCTGAGGTGTTGACATTGTTTCGACCAGCAGTTCGACGTGTAAAGCCACAGACAGTATCGCCACTGTTGTCAACAAAAACGTCAACAAAACAGTACAGTAAAAAAACTAAAATTACAAAGTTTTGTTTGGATTTCTTCTATCAGAACATCTCTCTGATAACAGAAGACTTGTTTTGTAATATTTTCAACAATATTAGGCTGACTTTTGTCCAATTTGAAAAAAGTATGGAGGCCCCAACGGGACATAAAACCGTATCACAGGGTGATGACAGTTCTTTCTACGAAACTCGTTCAAAGATCGGGAGACAGTCACGTTGTTCTACTTCAAGTTCAGCTAAAAGAATGGAGGCTCAAGCACGAGCAGCTGAAGAAAGAGCAAAATTCCAATACGAAGAAAAAATTCAAGAATTAGTATTGTCACAGAAACTAAGAGAGGCAGACCTGGAACGAGAACGAGTCCTTGAATTATCACGGCTAGCTAAATTGAAACGTGAACAAAGTCTTGCCATGGCGGAAGCAGCTGCCAAGGCTTATGATGATGACAACGATATTGAACAATTAGAACCAACTCCACTTTGCCCACAGCGTGATAATGTCAAGTCTACAAGAGAATGGATTGAAAGAGACGTTCATCCTTTTATGAAATCAATGACGTTCAACAACAACGAATTCCAATCTACTCCCAATCCAAATCAAGGCATGCCTCCTCCATTATCGGAACGATTTGCTGGAAATCCGCGAATATTCCAACCACACTTAATCCCTATGGACCAATCTAGTGAAACAATTCTTCGCCACATGGAAATGCAGCAAGAAACCAACAGTAAAATTATTGCATCGCTTTCTAAACAGAGTATGCCAAAGTGTGTTCCTGACATTTTCTCTGGGGATGCTGCACTGTTTCTTCCGTGGAAAACTACATTCCAACATATGATGAAGAGCCTTGATGTTCTACCTGAACAAGAGTTGACATATCTTTTGAATTACACTGCTGGAAAACCAAAAGAACTTGTGAACACATTCAGAAGAAGGGTTCATCCAAATTCTAAGGTTAAAGTCGAACGGTTGTGGGAAACTTTAGAGGAACGTTTTGGACACAGCTCCGAAGTTACAAATACACTGCTGAATAGTTTACAGAAAGCAGCCCAATTCAAAGCTGAAGATAGAAAAGGTTTTGAAACATTTTATGATGTCTGCGAGGATGTTTGTTCGCAAATCCCATACTTGAAAGGTCTTTCGATTCTGAATTCGTCGTATTACATGAAGTGTTTACTGAACAAGGTTCCGAAGATTGTACGAGACAAGTGGGAACATAAAGTCACCAAATATATGCTTGACAAGGAATATGATGATTATCCACCTTTTTCCTTATTTGTTGAATTGATGCATGAATTTTCTGTACGACAGAATCATCCGGCCATCGCCAAAGTTATCGGAGTTGATGTTGAGATTTCTTCAAAACCTGCTAAGACTCCACAATATAGTAGATATGGACCCACGAAAGCTCTTAAAACTGATATAAAACCCGACCCAATTTTGAAACAGGAAGAATCTACTTGCCCGCTTCATCCGAATGCAAGGATTTCCCATTCCTTGTTAAAATGTCGTGTATTTGTGGAGAAACCGGTTGATGAAAGAGAAAGCATAATTAAGAAAGCAGGCCTTTGCTTCAGGTGTTTAAAAGGGAAACACTTCTCAAGTCAATGCACAGTTGATGTGAAATGTTCAGTCTGTGGTCATAAACACCAAGATTTGCTACATCGTGATCGATCCTCAACGGTTCCAAAAACATTTGAACCCACTTCATCGCATAGTGGGGAGGAAGTCAATACTGCCTGCATAGACATTTGCAGAAACGGTGTAACCGGAAAGTCTTGCGGAAAGATGATTTTGGTTGAAGTTTTCAACAAGGAAAATCCAGGCCTAGTATTTCGAACATATGCTACTATGGATGACCAATCAAACCATACTCTTGGTAACTCTAAACTTTTCGAATTCCTTGGCATCACAGAAGACAAGTTTCCTTACAGTCTCGAAACCTGCCACGGAAAAGAAACTTGTTACGGAAGAAGAGGTTTAAATCTCATTGTACGGTCGCTTGATGGGAACTCCTTTAAACTTCCGACCGTGATTGAAACAAACAACATTCCAGAAAACAAGAACGAAATTCCTACTCCGGAATCTGTTGCTGCGATTCCACATCTAGCACACATAGCCAAATTCTTACCTCCGTTAGACAGCACAGTTGGAATTGACTTACTGATTGGCAGGGACGCACCTGAACTTTTAAAGGTACGACAGTCAGTGAATGGACCTGCGGGAGCTCCTTGGGCTCAACTACTTGACCTCGGATGGACGGTCTCCGGCGAGTTGTGTCTAGACAGAATTGGTGGCAACGTACATGTATCTGTATCATCCAGACGTACAAACTTTGGTGAACAATCCATAGAATGGAAGCCTTGTGACAACCAAATCCGTTGCAAGGATGAGATCTTAACGGATTCAAAACGTACAACCAAGTACAATCCAGTGTTTAATGATCACGCGGAACTAACATCACAGCAAATCACCAATGATGTTTTCCACGTATCTGATTTGGATTCCAACTTTGGACTTTCGGTGGAGGATCGCCTCTTCCTTAAATCTATGGAAAATGGTTTCCATAAAAACCAACTTGGAAACTGGGAAGCCCCACTGCCTTTCAGAAATCCTGATGTCAGCTTTCCGAATAACTACGCCCAAGTGGAGAAACGTTTTTATAATTTGGTTCGGAATTTCCATAAGAACGAACAACTGAAAAATGATTACTTTGAATTCATGGGAAGAATCCTGGACAGAGGACACGCATCCAAAATTCCTGATGACCAGCTTACAGTCGATGAAGGAAAGAAATGGTACATACCACATTTCGCTGTCTATCATCCAAGAAAACCTACTCATTTGCGAGTAGTCTTTGATGCTTCGTTTGAATATGGCGGTACATCTCTCAACAAAGAACTACTATGTGGGCCTGATCTAATGAACAGACTGGTTGGACGATTGATTCGCTTTCGACAAGAATATGTTGCTATCATGTGCGACATAGAACAAATGTTCTATAGTTTCTACGTTAACCCGGAGGACAGAACATACTTACGCTTCCTGTGGTTTAAAGAGAACAATTACAGCGAGCCTGTCGTTGAATATCAAATGAATGTTCACATATTTGGCAATGGTCCTAGTCCTGCAATAGCAACTTATGGTTTGAGGAAGGCAGCATACGAGAAGAAAGACAAATTTGATGCAAAAGCTTTGAAGTTCGTTTATGAAGACTTTTATGTGGATGATGGGGTATATTCATGTTCGACTCCTAACGAAGCTATACAGCTAATCAAATCAGCCCAAGCCATGCTTCAAGAGTCAAACCTGCGACTCCACAAGGTTGTTTCGAATGTACCAGAAGTAATGACATCATTTCCACAAGCCGACTTAGCCCAGTCATTAATGGAGATCGATTTGTCACATGATCGTTTGCCTACTCAGCGTACCTTGGGAGTAATTTGGGATCTGGAAAGAGATATATTCACCTTCCATGTTTCCGAAAAGATGAAGCCTTGTACAAGGCGTGGCCTACTGTCGATTATACATTCTCTATATGACCCATTGGGATTTCTTGCACCAGTCACAATCACTGGGAGGAATATTCTTCAAACATTGGTTCACACCTATAGCTTCAAGGATAATCAACTCGGATGGGATGACCCATTACCACCTGATTTGCAGGAGGGGTGGATTCAATGGCTTGGTAACCTTAATTCAATTCCCGATGTACAGATTCCCAGATGCTTTAAGCCACAACACTTTGGAACAGTCAAGAGAACCGAGATTCACGGTTTTTCAGATGCCAGTCAAGATGCCATTGGGATAGTAGTTTATCTGCGACTTTTCAACGGAGACGGAGATGTACACGTCAGCTTCCTCAAAGGTCAAGCTAAGGTCAAGCCGCAACGACACTTATCTATTCCAAGAATGGAACTCTGCGCAGCCGTCTTATTGGTTACAACCGTTAAAGATATCAAGAGGGACCTTGAATACAACATTGATGATGTTTATTACTACATTGACTCAAAGGTCGTCTTGGGCTACATAACTAATGACTCTCGTCGCTTCTACGTCTATGTCGCTAACCGCATTGAGTTGATTAGAAGTCTTACATCTCCTGATTCTTGGAGGTATGTGGAGTCCGAAGTAAACCCGTCAGACATCGCTACGCGTGGGTGTCCAGCTTCAAGGCTCAGTAATACCACTTGGTTCACCGGCCCTGCTTTCCTGTGGGAGGGAGGCCATACCGCTTTTCAGCTGTATCCTTTGGACGACGCCGATCAAGACGTAAGACCTGAGGTCAAAACTAGAGCAGTAACAGTTAAAGACACAACGCCTTGTTCACTCTGTTCCTACTACGAACACTTTGGGGATTGGTACAAGTTATGCAGATATATCGCCCTTTTAAAACTTATCTGTCGACGATGGAAATCTTCAGATACCATACTTGAACTTGATCCTGCCATTATACAGGATGCTGAAATTGTAATACTTATCCATGTTCAACAAAAGTCGTTTCCAGAGGAATTGAGCATCCTCAATAGTACTGACTCCCTTAAAAAGAAGCAACTAAGAGGACTTAAACTTTATCGCCTGGATCCCTTTATAGACCAACATGGATTAATTCGAGTCGGAGGACGCATTCGACGAGCTGAATACTCATTCGCTGAGAAACACCCAGTTGTTCTACCTAAACAACACCATGTGACAGGTCTTTTAGTACAACATTTTCACCAGGAAACCCATCACCAAGGAAGATCTATTACACATGGAGCCATTCGCCAAGCAGGCTACTGGATCTTAGGAGGGGCAACTTTGGTTAACTCATTTATATCCAAATGTTTCCGATGTAATTATCTTCGTCGCCCACCGGAAGTTACGAAAATGGCTAATCTACCCGAAGATAGATTGCATGAAACTGCACCGTTTACTCACGTAGGCATGGACGCTTTTGGCCCCTGGGATGTTACAGCCAAGAAAACCAGAGGAGGTCTTTCCTGTTCTCGACGGTGGTGCATTGTATTCACTTGTCTTGCAAGTAGAGCTATTCACTTAGAGGTAGTGGACTCCATGGATACAGCCGCTTTCATCAACGCTCTACGTCGTTTCACTGCCATTCGAGGACCAGTTTCTACACTTCGATGCGACAGAGGCTCAAACTTTATCGGCGCCAAAAATGAGCTGGAGAAAGCCTTAATTACAATGGAAGATCTACAACTTAAACACTTCCTTTTGGAGCACAAATGCCAATGGTTATGGAATCCACCCCATGCCTCGCACTTTGGCGGTATTTGGGAGCGCCAGATCAAAACGGTTCGACGTGTATTAGAAGGTATGCTTCTAGAACTTGGTAAATCCCAGTTAACTCATGACCTTCTTGTTACGCTAATGACAGAAGTCTCAGCCATCGTTAATTCGAGACCACTTACCGCATTATCAACTGATCCAGATAATCCTTTACCTTTGTCACCGGGATATTTACTCACTCTAAAATCCAGATCGTATTTACCCCCTCCAGGAGACTTTTCGAGACCAGATTTATACAGTAAAAACAGATGGAGAAGAACGCAATATTTGGTTGACCAGTTCTGGGTAAGATGGAGAAAGGAATATCTCCAAGCTTTGCAGCCTAGGCGAAAATGGACGGAGATCACACAGAATCTACGAGTAAATGATGTTGTACTTATCATAGATGAATCAGTGTCGCGCGGATTGTGGCCTAAAGGACGAATTACCGATGTCAAAGTCAGCGAAGATGGTATTGTACGAACAGCTGATGTTGCAGTATTCGAAGATGATAAACCGGGATTACCGCAATTAACAGGCAAATTTCGAACATTGACGCGTCCTGTGTCTAAGTTAGTGTTTTTGTGTAGAAACTCTGATTAAACGGTCTTGTGCAACGGTTTAAAGGAACTTTGTTTTAACCAGAATTAACCTTTCGATTATGTTATTATTTAGTTTGGGTTTTTGATATGGTCAGTAGTAAAATTCTCTAGTATTTTAAGTGGGGAGTGTACTGTTATGGCATCGTCGGTTCACCATATTTAGATATTAATGATATTGTCGTGTTTATCCAGTCTCAAACAGATTATTTAAAAACCTCTAGAAACTATAACTTTAGTCGAAGTTCGCTCATATTACAAATTACTAAAAAATATTTTGGCATAAATTCTATAGTTTATGTATATTTCAAAACACTCTCTTATAGTTGTATCAGAATAATTAATTAATCTCATTGTATGGATATTCTTATGGCATGTACGATCCGGACTATAGATGTTTACGTTCGTGTTTTCCCGCCTCTTTATTGACCATGCTTTGGCCTTTGTAATTTTACAGTTTTTTTACCAGATTCTCCATAATATAGAACCAATAACTATTTTTCCCGTGTTCTGTTGTGTTCAAGGTATGTCTGAATTTGCGTATGAAGCCTGGCTGAGGTGTTGACATTGTTTCGACCAGCAGTTCGACGTGTAAAGCCACAGACAGTATCGCCACTGTTGTCAACAAAAACGTCAACAAAACAGTACAATGGGGTTTAACGTCCACTCGACACAAACTAGGTCATTTCGGGACTAACATATGGTTTTAATTTTATTTCAATATTTCGCTTGCGCGTATAGGGGTCTTTAGCAGTGGGGGAATCCGGAGTGGCCGGAGGAAACCCACGCAGTTGAGAAGGCGCCCATATATCCATGCCACATGCGCTCACACCGGGGATCGAAAAGACAGTTGCAAGCTAGAGGTGACCGGCCAGCTACAGGTCGAAGCGCAGCACTCTAGACCACTAGGCCATCTCAACCCCCCAGGATAGAAAAGAAAGAGGGGTATAGCTCTAGCACATATCATGTTATGAAACTATTTATTATGATACGACCTATTTTACTTGGAAGCATTTATGTATTCATATATTTAAATATTTTAGGATATAGATGCTGTACATATTATTTTAGCTGCTATATTACATATAACAGAGATTAAATTTGATGATGAGGTATCAATGGGTGTTATAGTTTCTAATGAAGATGAAATGATGCAAGGTAAGTTTACAGAAATTTCCGCTCTTTCTTTTCAATACAGTTATAACAGAGATTTTTAAATTAGATTATATGAGACAAATCTGGGAATCCACACACCCATTGGAGATAGATGTTTTGCTGCAATAGTATAAAGATTTTAAAGGACCAGTTCTTGGATATTCAGGGTTCTTTTGAATGTTAATGCAATTTGTTGAAAGTGATAATGCTTCTTAAGCCTTAAATGTGGTACAGGAGATTGGGTATGAAAGACTTAATTTATAAAAACTTAAAACTCAATTATTTTATTTTAAAAAATACAATCATTTAATTAGTTGATAGTTAAAATTAATATTAAATGAAGTGGCAGAATTCCTTTATATATATAAAATAAGCATTGGTGTTTTTTATAACTTTCTTTTTCTTTTTTACAGCGGCTTATTTATTACAGTTGGATGTTGACAAATTTGCCGAAGGACTTGTTTCTGAACGAGTAAACATGGGAGGTAATGTAGCAGTAAACCATTATGCGTAGGCATTGAGATATATTAAACGGTTAACAAAGATTATAATATTAAGGACAATTACCCTTTTCAAAATTTATTAGCAAATTCACCAGTGGTGAAATGTTAGGTCAATAATTATTTACGGTGTAGGTTATTTTGACACAAAACTTTTATGGTTATTTCTATTTAATATTATTTGTCCATGTTGGAGAGGGTACAATTTGTCCAGGGCAGTGGCATTTTCTTCAACTCGTCATGAAATGAAAACGTCCGATTCTCTAAAGTACATGGATATTTAGAGATATTTATGCTGAAAATAATAACTAGATTTACCATAACTATAATCAGCTACAGACGTTGTCTAAACAAACAATAGTGTTTCAGTTTCCAAATATCGATTCATATAATATAGCTACATGTAGTGAAATATGTCGTACACGCTGCATTGTGATACTGCTCTTTCTAATGAAGGGAAATTTTAACTTTATATTTGGAAATGATTATATTTTAGGTGAAGATATAACTAAGTTAAAAAATAGACAAGAGGCTGAGAATGGTAGAGATGCGCTGGCCAAAGCGTTATATGAACGTTTATTTGGTTGGTTGATCAGAAAAATCAACTTATCTTTACAACCGACAAATGCAATGAGGTATAAGTTATATGTATAACACGGCTATAAATGCCTTGTAACACTGACACCTGTTCAACATGCTTGTTGTTATTGCACAGAAAACCCACCCCACTTCTCTATATGATTTCTCCTAAAATTAGCGTAAGCCAGCAAAAGTGCGGAATAACATTGAAAGTATCTATTTATTGTGCAGTTACGCTCCAGAACAAAGGACGATCTCCCGTCCGTGTTACAATCATTTTTATACGCCTGTATTTAATAGGGTATTGTCGCCACCACCTCCGTCGGTCTGACCACAATATTCTTTGAAATTTCCAAATCTTTTATCCGATTTCAGTTTGTAGTCTTTCTGTTATTATTTTTGTTTAACGTAGGTGTATGATGATTAACCTTATAAAGGATGACAACGCTATCTCATTAAAATGCTTTTAGACTTTCTTCATGTTTGTGTTAAAACAGAATGTTAACACATTTTTAATAAATGAAACATATTGTAAGCTTGTGTGAGGGTGGCGATGTGTGTGTACGTTTTTGTATGGTATGAGAAACGGAGATTTCGTGAGCCAGCGCGGCAAAGAATCCTTGCCAACTGGAATTCGAAACATCCGTATATACGTATAGTACTTTGATTACAAATAATAATAATAATATATTGATTATGATTTCTTGTTTTGTCAAATTTAATTATTTTTCGTCTTTTACAGAGACTCTTGCCAGGAGAGTGTTGGTATTTTAGATATAAGTGGATTTGAAGTCATGCGTAACAATAGTTTAGAACAAATGTGTATCAATTTGGTTAATGAACATCTGCAAAATTTTATGAACCATCAAGTATTTAAACAAGAAAAGGACATATATGAAAGTGAAGGTTTAATTCTAAGCGTTGAAACCTACCCAAACAATACAGATATTATTAACTTGTTTGATAAGGTAAGCTATTAATTTATATCAAAATTTATATGTGTGTGACAATAAAGCGACATTAATCTAAAATAATAGTAGTCCCTTATTTAAGTCACCTAGAATGTAGATCGTAAATTTATGCATTTTTTGTTCTTTATTTCTTTTTATTTCGTCTGCCCGTTGCATGACAATTTTATCTAGAATCGTAGAATCGAAGAAATTTGGTCTTAATTGCGTTTTCTGTAAGGTTAGGATAAATATTAATGATTTTGTGGATTCGGGTGTAAAAATCGAAAATGTCAACCCTCAACAATATTTTTATCAGATCATTGTGACTTGTTGGGTCCTTTCTGCTTACTTAAGATTTAGATCATCGGGATAATTATTAGCCTTATGTGAGTTAAGCTGTTGCCTTGATACTTATAATGTTAGTATTTTTTTAATTCCAGAAAAGAGATGGCATACTCGATTTAATCGATGAAGATACCAAACTCTCACATGCTACCAATGAATCGATGGTCAGAAAAATATCACAATATTATGCATCACACAGCCGATATATTACTAACACCTATGAAATGCCTGAGTTCGGCATCAAACATTTCGCCGGGGAGGTAAGATTGATAACCGGCTGTGTAGCACGCTCGTAAAATTGGGGGGGGGGGGGGGCTACAGAATTTTTTGGAGGGGATGTGGCCAGCTAAGAAAACACCTAAGAAATCATTATTCTTGGCCAAATATTTGAGGCGGAGGAGGTAATTGTATTTGGGTTGGGGGGGGGGGCCCTACGGGCCCGTTGATAATGTTCGTCGTGTGAAAGAAATTTAAATTATTTTTGAATACCGTTAAACGTATCTTGAATTGTGGATGGTTTCAAACTATGTACATGTATATAAAATCCTTTTTTTCTGGCTTGTTCAGACTTGGTGGCAATTACTTTACAGATTGTTGCAATTTTCATTAGCTCTGCGTCATGTAAAAAATAATCAGTTAATGACAAAAAGGTATACTGAACTAATACAATTGAAATGGAAGCTAAATCCAAATTTACATTTTCTCCAAATTTTAATAATGCATACTCTGATAACATGAATATAACTTTTAGGGTTTTTTTTTTCTCTTTTAATTAGGTCAATTATGATGCATCACAGTTCCGGGAAAAAAATGGAGATAATTTAAGTAAAGGTCTATCAGATTGTATTAAAGACAGTGAGAATCATCTAATTTGTGATTTATTTAAAGCTGAACCATCATCAATAACTGGTTCTATATCAGCGTAAGTAATAATTCTTAACCGTATTAACCCTAGATTCTTAAACCCACGTATATCATTATTTGATTCTCGTGGATATTTCTTTGTCTGTGCCCATCTCAGAATAAAGATCTTTTATTTGTATAATCAATTACATTTTTTAATGGAATTGGTTTTGTTAGAATAATGTTTGTATTAGTTTTGAATTTTTGATTACACTCCGGAGTTTGCAAAATATGCAAAATTGATATTCAAATAATATTAGACTTAAATGAAAAACTAAACTAAAAAGTACAATCAATCAAACGTGGAACTGTTTGAATATTTAGATCCGGGATAGTTCTTGGAGGAAATCCTCCTTATTTCTTCTTAGAATGAAATTAAGCAGTGTCACAGTAGTACGCGTACGGTATAAATAGCAAAGAGAGTTATTACCAAATTGTTAATTTCTTTTAGGACAGCTTTTAATTATAGACAGTCAACAAGAGGACGTCCTGTGGGTGTGAAACCTACATCTGGATCGCATATTACAAAAACAACATTGCATGAACTACGAAAAACAGTTGATAAAAGGTGAGACAATTGAAAATAACATTAATTTAAACACAAGTATATTATGTTGATGTACATTTGACAGTGAAATAAATTGTTGTCGCAATAGTGGTTATGTGGTTAAGATATTTGGCTTAGAACCGGGTGAAGGCTGAACATATCATGGATGTATCTAATCGTTGGAGTCGGTCGAAACCCATATTCACATGCACATACCAGATATTTGGTATATTCTCGGTCTATAAATTTTTTTTTAACTTGATTTAGATTGACAACGCGTCTTCGATCTGGGTTTAAAATACCACTTTTAAAAATTCCAGTGTTGCCAGCACTTCCCCCAGTGAAATATGTGGCGCGTTTCTATTCCGTCACATCATAGACGAGTTTTATTTGAAATAAGTTCAGAATGAGATACATCATATTGCTTTCTTCTTGTTACAATTACAATTTAGTCATATAGAAAATCGTGAAACTAAAATGTTTTGGTAATGATTAGGATATAATTCCCGGTGTGCAATTTTGCTGATTGCTGATCTGTTGTTCTTTTCCAATTTCAGTAAAGTTCCTATTATTGGCATTGACAAAGACCACAAGACTGTGCTGTCATATTTTAAGGTAAATTATAGCCTCTCATCTGGTCAATTCGGTATTCCATCTCCGATCTCATTTTTTTTTGACACAGTGGTCAAGAGTAAATATATCATTTTATTTCAATAATGGCTTCATCTACCATCTGGTGTTGTTATAATTATAATTACTTAGAATCAGAAAGGGGAAATTTATTAATTAAAAATTATGTTTATAACAATTCTATAATCAAAGCAAATCTTGGCGATAACCAATTCGTGTATAATATATTTTGAAATTATTATTCTCATCTTGATTTGAATATGTTCATTATTTCAGACCTCAATAAAAGATTTGCTGAGGAAGATGTCGTCAGCCGAGCCCATCTTTATCAGGTTTGTTTTATTACCATGCTTCAACACTACTTAGTAGATTGAGGGCTGATTAATGACGACAAATTATTCTAACTTGCACACTTGTTAGTTATAACTATGCCATGTCGTCCATTACAAAACAACACAGAGGGAATAGGTAAACTTTAAGAACAACAAATGTTGATGCAGATTTAAAGAAAGAGGATGATACGATTATTTTATTTCAGGTGTATTAAACCTAACATGGAGAAGAGTCCAGATTTATTTTCTATTGAGAAGGTCCATCGACAGCTTGTATACATTGGAATTAAAGATATGGCTAATATTCGTCGGCTGGCATATCCTTTACGCGTGAAATATGAAGATTTTCGCAAACGGTGATTATCCTTTATATTTTATTTTCTGTAAATTCATATAAATATTTATTGGAGATATGGAAAACCGACATTATATATCATAAAAATTTTATTCACAGATTTACATGCATGTTTTTTTGTTTGTTTTTTTTTATCAGACTATGCATTCAGATACTTACTTATTGAGTATAATCAATAGTTACATGACTATACCTATTTGATATCCCTTCGTGAAGTTGGTATATTAGATTTATAGTAAACTATTAAGATCGGCAGATAACATTGATGTGTAGATTTGGCTTATTTTTTTGTATTCAATCGACAAACGAAAATAGGATACATATTTGTGTTCAAGTTTGATTGTATAAAGTTAACCCCATTACTATATAATTACACATCAGATCCACCCAATTCAACACTTTACCTGGCCTAAATTACTGTGGTACAGCTCCTTTAATTGTGGTAACAAAGATTGTTCGGGGTTAGTTGGATTAGGCCTAAAATTATAACTAAATAGATCGTACATCATTTATTTAATTTATTACATTTTTAGATATCAAGAAATCATTCCAAAACCTCTATCTATGCGGGGTGATAAGGATGCGTGTGAAATGTTGTTGAGACATTTTGATCGCGAGGAATATCGTCTTGGAAATACACAGGTATTTATTAGAATATTTTCTTATATTTTTCTTCTGTATGGTTAAAGCATAGACTGGCTCATCAAATCTAACCTTATCTCCGATATGGATTGGACATGTTCTCAATAGATGCACGAGACTTTAGTCTCTACTGACTAACCGGTGAACAAATTTTAACAAAATTAATCGGCCAAGTAATGATGTTAAGCATTATTCCTATGCCGGTAACACACGGTTGCTTGATCCTGGGTTCCTTAAAAATAACCATGACATGTGACAGTGCCATTAAATTCTGGAAGAGCTGTAAAAAAACTAAATGAATACAATACTGAAGCGTTACTTATAGGACTTTTTTTTTTTCGACGACGGAAGTTAGCAAACAAGCAGCACGATACATGGTGCTTTCTCAACTGGATTATTGCAACTCTGTCCTTTATAGCCTATCTAGATAACAAATTAACAGACTTAGAAAATACAAAACACTCCAAAGTCTACTCGCATCAAACCAGTTCTAAAGTTACTACACTGGCTCCCTATTGAATAACGCGTAAAATATTAAATTCTGTGCATGATCTATAAATACATGAATCATAATGAATAATGTTTCTCTAGACTGATTTCATAAAAAGGCAAGATTTCGAACGTCACACACGATCGACGAGTAGAGCTATCCTAAAATTGCCTGCATCAAACCTAGCATTGCTGTTCCAGATATGTGAAAGGACAAACAATTACATCAAAAGTGCCCAGACAAGCAAACCGAGAGTGACATTAAAGCACGCCTCGTCATGGAATAATCGCTATGTAAATAACTGTTATTAATGGGTACTATGAGTTTCCTAAATATATGTTACAGGTTTTTATGTATGATTGTGTCAAGAACTTTTTAGATGGAATTTTGAGACTGCGCCAAATATTAACAGACTGCTGTACTCGTAAATATATAACTAAATGGAAAGGTACAGTGATTAGAAAGAAACTGAGCCGTCAAAGCAAAATTAAACCTAAATCATCCGTTAGATTCAAAAATACGGTATGTTAAATTTAAATTTTTATCTAACATAAAGGAA
Organism: Patella caerulea; assembly: GCA_036850965.1. Lineage (NCBI taxonomy): Eukaryota > Metazoa > Mollusca > Gastropoda > Patellidae > Patella > Patella caerulea. Next base: position 21,613,492 of record JAZGQO010000007.1, read on the forward strand.
TTATGCAGATAATAAACTTTTAATCCGTGCATTAAAATAGATTTAGTAATTTCAAAGAATGATTTTTATCTTAGAACCTCTTTTGCTTGAAGACTAACACATTTCTGTGAACATCGAGCCCAAGCTAGCAGCTAACCTTTAAATATGCGGGTTTTTTTTTGTTGTTTTTTTTTATTCGTCAAGAGACACTCTCATTCCCATATATTTTAGTGTAATATTAATTTTTGCCCGGCTTTAACTTTCTTCTGCTTACGTCCACATTTTTTAAAAAATTTATGTCGAATGAATAGCATAAGTCTGGACCCCTTTCTTAACAAGCACACTGTATGGAGTGTGATTGATTTTATCGCCCAATGCCAATAACACATTTGACAATAGACATCGCTTGGGTGATAAATTAGGAGATATCGCTTTACATGAATTTGATCGGTCAATCAAAAAGAAACTACTTTCTTTTATTTTAAAGAAACCAATTATTTTAGATAAAAGTAACTCCCTTTTTTTGTTAAAAAGAAACTGTTTTTATTTAATTGACCTTGATGGAAATATGCAATAAGACAAACTGCTGTCAAAAAATGATGTATCACTACGCTGTAGTGTATTTAGATTCTGTAAAAATGAAATCTATTTATTTGTGCATACAAGAAAGGGTTGGGTGATAAAAAAAATCTCTCCAAACCGACTCGGTTTATTTTACTATATCAACTTATATTGATATTTTTTTTATATCAAAAAAGACACGTAGGAGATTCTTTATATATTATACTACTTTTTATAGTTGGGTAATCTGACGCCAATAGGTGAAGTAGCAACACCATTACCAGAACCAGATTACGATTGTTCCTTTACTGAGGAGACTGATGCGGATATATATGCAAGATTCTCCGATACTAATAATAGCAACGATACAAATAACAATGATAAATTTGGCGGCGACGACGACGATGAAGAAGAAGAAGAAGAAGATAACAAGTATGCATCTGATTATTTTTTATTTAGCAAGATCATTTTAAAATTAGTTTACCATAAATATTACCGTGTCAATGGCTTTTCCCGTTTGATTGTAAATTTCCAAAAATAAATCAAGCAAATGCCAGACAATTGCGCCTCTCACTTTCTTAAAGACGTAACCTGTCAGGGATAAGGGTTATAGTGAGCTTATGGGTATAAACAGCTACCGCACTTTCATAAAAAGTTTGTCCAAATATTATTTAGTTAGAGGTGGCGTCTGGCGGGACTGGCAAGACACATTTGTAAAGGGCCGGGGCAGGGGGGGGGGGAACTCGTGTAATAAGCTTTTGATGTTGTACATCAAGGAAGAGTTGGGGTTGCCGGACAAAAGTTTCCTACACTACACACGTAAACACGGAAATAAAACAAAAACAGAATTATGTTGGGGCATTAAACTGCATTCCGTTAAAGGGGCATTAGGTAAAATTAGATAAAGAGCTGGCACTTCTCATTATAATAGTTAAAAAAAGATAATCAAATATGAAAATGCTGACCAAGATATTCACGATTCGTTTTAGGCTAGCCTACTAAGGTTGGATCTATGGTTAACAATTATTCAAATCAACTAGTTATGGCATCGACAGCTGATTAGGACCAGGATCAGTTAATTAATATCTAATTAATACTTTAGCAAACATTTCAGACCTAAAGAAAGACGTGCAATAGGCAGATTTAGCTCTTGCATAATGCAAGTTTAATAATAATAATTATTATAACAATGCTGACGTTAACATATTTGCTTTACTTTAGAGATATATGTGAAAGATCTTACTGATCATGCCTTTAAATGATATACTTCTGCAAGGTAGAAGCATAAAGCTTTATACATTTGATTATTTATTTTTTCTTAGGTATTGGGACACTTTTGAAATTGTAGCACGTGATAAACAAGAGACAGATATGAACAACCACCAGTTGTTAAAGTGTATTAAAATCTTTCTGTATGGTCTCCTGCTCCTGCTGTTGTTAGGGGGCTGTGTATTGCAGAAGCTAACCCTAGTGGTATCAATTGCTAACTTTCCAAAAAAGAAAATGTCAGAGGTGAGCATAAAAGTAAAAATGACAATATTTTTGTTCCGTGTAAACTGATGGTTACTCCATGAACATCTAAAGACATGTTTAAGAAAAGTGCACTCTTGACTTATGGCGACAGCCCAAAGGTGCCCTTGAACTTGATTGAACAGCATATCAAACATTGAGATAATCAACGCCAGTCGAAATACTTCGAAGAATGTTATTTATCATGATTTTGTAGCAGGAGTATTGACGAACAGACAGACCATCCACCATTCCCGGTCATGGGTTAAATTGCATAAAACAGTTGAAACCAATTATAACAAGACAACAGTTTATTTCGGGACAATATACACGCACACACTTGATATACAATAACAAAAAAAAAACACTGAAAAGATACAAAATGATTATTTACAAAAGTGAACTATTAAATACGGTATATATGTTATAATATAAGAATGCTAGATCGGAGACGGTCCTACGCAAATTGTGACGTCATATGTGAATTGTGGGTTAAGGTAAGGGTTAGGCTTGATCATGGGTTAGGGTTAGGGCTAGCCCTGTTTATATCTCGGGACTTTGACCAAATCTACAGGTCCTAACCCTTACCCTAACCCTAACCCACAATCTATATATGACGTCATATGTGCTAAAATGCGTAGGACCGTCGCCGATCTAGCGTTCTCCTACGGCCTACCCTTATATCGAAGGGATGATTTACTTGCCCACTGATCGTTCACAATACCTCGCTTTTCCGTCCCAACGGACGGCTCTCTGTTCGGTACCACTGAGAGAGAGGGGAAGTCGACTCGCCACAAATTAGGTCATTTCCGGACTAACAAATGGTTCAGTTTTATTTCAACAATTAGCTTGCGCTTAGGTGTCTTTTAGCAGTGGGTAGAAACCGGAGGACCCAGAGAAAACTCATGAGATTGGTATAATATTCCATGGCATTTTATAACAGACTTTAGATAATATAATACGTTTAGAAGGCGTTCAATGCTATAGCATGTACTGTTTCAGGGAATGCAAGGAAAAGAACAATTTGCCTTTTTAATGAACTGCATACTGGTGATATGTGTACCATATGGATTAAATCTTATAGTTAGTACATTGAAACTCTTGTTCGGAAATTTTAAAAGACCCGGTGGCGTAACTTTAGTAGTGGTAGGTCTCTATTGATATAGACTTTTTTTTTAAGTGAACATATTAGCTATTATCTTTTTATACGCCCACATTTTCATGTGGACGTATATTGTCGTCGCCCCTGTTCGAACAGTCTACAGGTCACAATTTTTATCCGATTTCAATGAAACTTAAAATATAGGTTTATCACCCTAAGATCTCGGTTCCTTTCGATATTGGCATGTATCGGACCGTAACTTCATGGATTATGGCCGTTGATTGTACGAAAAATCACGTTTTTTAGCTTGTGAACAGTGTAGAGGTCACAATTTTGAACCGATTTGGATGAAACTTGAAATGCATGTTTATAAACCAAAGATCTTGGTTACTTTCGATATTTGCGCCAATTGGATCGTAATTTTCTGAATTATGGCCCCTGATTGTCCGAAAAATCGCCCTTTTTAGCTTGTGGTCCCTCTGGAGGTCAAAATTGTTATCCGATTTAAAAAACCGTCTGATTATATCACCGTTACATAGTTATGAAGGTTAAGTTCGAATTTCGTGAAAATCGGACCAAAATTGATGGACAAAATGGCCGCCATTTGTACGTGAATAGTGTGAAAATATGTTATATCAAGGTTGTGAACAGTGTAGAGGTCACAATTTTGAACCGATTTGGATGAAACTTGAAATGCATGTTTATAACCCAAAGATGTTGGTTCCTTTCGATATTTGCGCCAATCGGATCCTAATAGCCCGTTTTAGCTTGTGGTCCCTCTGGAAGGTCAAAAATGTTATCCGATTTAAAAAAACGTTTGATTATATCACCGTTCCATGGTTATGAAGGTTGAGTTCGAATTTCGTGAAAATCGGACCAAAATTGACAGACAAAATGGCCGCCATTTGTACGCGAATAGTGTGAAAATATGTTATATCAAGATTGTGGACCTTATAGAGGTCACAATTTTGAACCGATTTGGATGAAACGTGACATGTATGTTTATAACCGAAAGATCTTGGTTCCTTTCGATATTTGCGCCCATCGGATCGTAACTTCCTGAATTATGGCCGCTGATTGTCCGAAAAATTGCCCTTTTTAGCTTGTTGTTCCTCTGGAGGTCAAAATTGTTATCGGATTTAAAAAAACGTTTGATTATATCACTGCTCTATGGTTATGAAGGTCGAATTCGAATTTCGTGAAAATCGGACCAAAATTGACGGACAAAATGGCCGCCGTTTGTACGCGAATAGTGTGAAAATATGTTATATCAAGGTTGTGGACCTTATAGAGGTCACAATTTTGAACCAATTTTGATGAAACTTGACATGTATGTTTATAACCCAAAGATCTTGGTTCCTTTCGATATTTGCGGCCATCGGATCGTAACTTCCTGAATTATGGCCCGTGATTGTCCAAAAAATCGCCCTTTTTAGCTTGTGGTCCCTCTGGAGGTCAAAATTGTTATCCGATTTAAAAAAACGTTTGATTATATCACCGTTACATGGTTATGATGGTTGAATATGAATTTCGTGAAAATCAGACCAAAATTGACGGACAAAATGGCCGCCGTTTGTACGCAAATAGTGTAAAAATATGTTATATCAAGGTTGTGGACCTTATAGAGGTCACAATTTTGAACCAATTTTGATGAAACTTGACATGTATGTTTATAACCCAAAGATCTTGGTTGCTTTCGATATTTGCGCCCATCGGATCGTAACTTCCTGAATTATGGCCCCTGATTGTCAAAAAAATCGCCCTTTTTAGCTTGTGGTCCCTCTGGAGGTCAAAATTGTTATCCGATTTAAAAAACCGTTTGATTATATCACCATTTCATGGTTATGTAGGTTGAGTATGAATTTTGTGAAAATCGGACCAAAATTGACGGACAAAATGGCCACCGTTTGAACGCGATTAGTGTGAAAATATGTTATATAAAGGTTGTGGACCTTATAGAGGTCACAATTTTGAACCGATTTTGATGAAACTTGACATGTATGTTTATAACCCAAAGATCTTGGTTCCTTTCAATATTTGCGCCCATTGGATCATAACTTCCTGAATTATGTCCCCGGATTGTCCGAAAAATCGCTTTTGTTCGCTTTTGGTCCCTCTGGAGATCAAAATTATTATCCGATTATAAAAAGTGTTTGACTATATCACCGTTACATGGTAATGAAGAGAGAGTTTGAATTACGTGAAAATCGGACTAGAATTGACGGACAAAATGGCCGCCGTTTGTACACGAGTAGTGTGAAAATATGTTATATCAAGGTTGTGGACGCTATAGAGGTCACAATTTTGAATCGATTTTGATGAAACTTGACATGTATGTTTATAACAGATCTTGGTTCCTTTCGATATTTGCGCCCATCGGGTCATTACTTCCTGAATTATGTCCCCTGATTGTACGAAAAATCACCCTTTTTAGCTTGTTGTGCCTCTGGAGGTCACAATTATTATCTGATTTAAAAAAAAAATGTTTGATTATAAAAACCAAACAAATTCTAATGATTTTCTGATAATTCCTTAATATGCGACAACTCTTGTTGACTGTCCGGACGATTTGGCTGCTGAGTGGGCGTATGTTTCGTTGCCTGGCAACCTATTTTTTTAGTTTCAAGTCAGAATATTTTAATATAAGTTATAAAACCATGTACCATTCAAAACATTTTGATCCAAAATTTATTAAACACTTCCAATAAAGATTCAAAAATAGTACAAAGCTCCATTATGATAGAATAAACGTTAAATATACGGTTTAAAATCATTTACAATCAAAAATACTAAAAGCTTTTCAAGTTATCCCGATTATCTTTCAGGTTTTGGTAATGGAATCTCTACATACATTCGGACTCAGTTTAATTGTGTTCGGTATTTTACCAATGGTACATGGGATGATACGACTTCTTTTATTGTCTGCTGTTGCCATAGTGCCATCTATTATGCATCTGATTACCGCTACGCATAAAGCTAGTCGCGTGGCTCCTGTGGCTAAATGTTCTGGCAATAAATGTGGTAAAGCCGTGTCTACAATTCTGGACATTTTCTGCATAATTGGCCAAATGTCAGTTATTCCAATTTTAGCTATACTGTGGAAGCCCAAGGAAAACAAGCACTATGACACACATTTCGATGATACAAATGTGCTAATCGTGTATGCTATGATTATCTTAGGTTTTATTTGTGTATCATTTGAGTGGTGGGAAAATTTTGTTGATGATCGGTTCCTGTGTGATCTTAGCCAGAAGAGCAAACTGCAAACGTTTTTACTCTCCATTCGTTTCGAGCTTCAGGAGGGTCGCCAACATGCTGTGGCAATCGCAAATATTTTCAAGATTGTATTAACCATCGCAATGGCATATGCGCATTCGGTATATTTCGGATACGGTATCAATGAGTTAGAGAACGTATCAGATAATTTAAGTAAATACATGGAAGAATCGAGTTTGTTGGGTACTGTTATACTGTTTAACGTGTGCGGTATAGTTATTTACTATGTTGGATACATCGCCTGTAAACTGAATATGCAAATTGTATCATTTTCACTACCCTTAATGCTTGCCACCCCAGTCGCCATTGTATTTGCTTATTTCGATTGTGAAAACCCCTTCTTCAAGTCTGGTTTCTTTAATGATGCCATCTGCGAAGGAAAACCATTGCAGCATATGGTAAATGGAACCCAGGACTTAGTTCTACTGAGTGCCGGTGGTGTTGCATGGTATCTGTCTTTACTATGGATTACAAGACATATATGGTTTCCAAGACAAGAACGATTAGCTAAATATGAAAGGTAACATTTAGACACAGATTTTTTTTTTCAATGAAAGATTTTGACATAGATATGAATAAATTTACATAGAAAAGTTAAATACTGATTCAGAATCGTGTTGACCTCCCTCTCCGCCCTCTTTTGTAAGACAACGGGATGCTAATTGACCCCAATCCTCCAATCCTCAAACCAATGCACCATTGCCAGCCATTGTTGTTTCTTTATTCAGAATGTTCATTAACCCATTGTACTGTGGTATCTTCACTGCCGAGAACTTCATGTTAAATCGACGTCGACACATGCGCCGAGTACAGGAGATCATAGTACATGAAGATAAAGGCAAGAAAAACAGTCGTCGATCCTACATATTGGCTAGTACTGAAAATAAACATGATGATAAGTATAATGAGAATAGCAGTGACGTAGAGACAGCCAGTATGTTTACGTCAGACATCAAGGAGACACACGAAGAAGACATCCCTGTCATATACGCATGTGCAACAATGTGGCACGAAACTAGAACGGAAATGGTGCAGCTTTTAAAGTCATTTCACAGGTAAAAAGAAGTACTATTAACCAGGGTCCGACCATGCAATAAGAGACTTTAGGTATTTGAAATATTGACGGCATATCGAAAATCAAATTCTATCGTAGTTGTCTGAATATCAATACTCAATTCTGTACATTTCGGTGTCGATCACGCTTTAGACTGACATTATCGTCGCCATCTAGGAATTGTGCCATCACATCGGAAGACCATCTGCATAATTCAATACATAGTATACTAAGAACAATCCTGCCAAGTATTATTATGGTCAGATTCGAAATAACATATTGCGATGACGCCATCTTGAGAGAGAGAGAGAGAGAGAGAGAGAGAGAGAGAGAGAGAAATGGGGTTTAACGTCCACTCAACACAAACTAGGTCATTTCGGGACTAACATATGGTTTAATTTATTTCAATAATGCGCTTGCGCGTAGGGGTCTTTAGCAGTGGGAGGAAACCGGAGTGTCCGGAGGAAACCCACGAGGTTGAGAAGGCACCCCTATCTCCATGCCACATACGCTCTCACCAGGGCTCGAAACCACAGCCGCAATCCACAGGTGACCGGCCAGCTAGAGGTCGAAGCGCGGCACTCTAGTCCACTAGGCCATCCCAACCCCCCCTTACGCCATCTTGAACTGGTGACGTTTTATCGGACATCTGATTCAAGCAAGGCTGACACTTGCACGATTCCGTGGCACGCATTGGCACGACTCGAGTCGGCACAACACCGTCCGATTTGCGCAAACTCGTCGTGCAAATGCGGAATGTGCGTAAACAATGCGCAAACTATGCTTGAACACGTCATGTCAGTTCGTGACAATGTGGACACTGATGGGCACGACAAAATCGTGGCCAAAATTCGTGCAAGTGTCACCCTGGCTTAAAGCGACGAGTTTGCGCAAATTGGACGGTGTCGAGTCAAGTCGTACCAATGCGTGCCAGGGAATCGTGCAAGTGTTAGCCTTGCTTTCCTCTGTTAATGCATATTAGTCCAAGGAATAGTCACGACAAGTTTCCTGTCGTTCCTACTCCGATTGGAGACTTTTTAATTTACGATTCACAAGTTCTTTGAGTTGTATGTCATTCGATACGAAATTGTCAAAACACAAACATGTCAAGTTTCAAGTCAACCGCACTCAAAGATAAGGTTTTTGAAAAAGCATCACCCAAAGACCAAGCACAACAAAAGGATGACAAATCTAACCAAATGAAAGAAAACAGATGGTTTAAAACGAATTGTATTTTACCGAATTATGTTTGCTTCGGATTTTATTTGTGTAGACAAACATTTTATTGTCACTTTTATTCGTTTATAATAATACTTTGTTATAGAATTGATGCTGATCAGTGGATGAGAAGACAGGCCCAAAACTCGAGTAAAGAAATTGATCCAGATTTCTTCAACTATGAAGGTAGGGGATGTGTTTGATTATCGAGAATCTCAAAGCTTCTGTTTCTAGATAAACATCGTCTGCTTTTGGGCTAGCAATCAATTCATAACAAATATATGAATTTTGGTTTGAAAACCAACAAGAATGAAACGGAATAATATCTCAAATTGGAAGTAATCTATCTAGTGTCCAGTATTATTCAAATTTATTCCATTCTATTTTTAATAGTTGTTTTGGTTTTTTTAAACTTCAAACACGGGTTTTCTTTGCGAAAATCTTAGGAACCTTAATAAAAAGAAATCGACACCAAAGGTTTTGATAGGTCAATAGATCCGGTGTCACTCTGGCTATGTCTTTAGACAGAGATTTTACATTTACACATTATATTATTCTGTTGTAGCTCACGTATTATTTGATGATGCCATGGAACTAAACGATGATGAAGAATGGCAGGCTAATGATTTTGTTGCACAATTAGTTGAATGTATGGAAGAAGCTGTAAGGTAATGGCTACTGGGTAAATTGTCAATTAAGGTGACAAATTAGGGGGAGGGTGTAATTAATGTGTAATTAATGAGTTTATCAACGTTTAGCATCTCAGATTTTTAGCATTATTAAAATGGAAACACCATTTGCATTGTTAACTATAACTGTTCATGTTGTTAAAAATTCATTAAAATTAATCATCCAAATCTCAACCTTGACAAAGAATGTCGTTTTATACAAGAATACAATAAAAGAAATATGGCTTTAATACAGTAGACATTACTTGAAGTATTTAAGTCAAATGAAAGTTTCGCATAACTTGTACTTTGCAGCTCTGTCCATAATCAACCTCTGATACCGCATCCACCTATAAAGGTTCCCACGCCATATGGTGGTCAGTTAATATACAAGATGCCAGGGGGTAATAGTCTATACATACATTTAAAAGATAAAAACAAAATCAGACACAGGAAACGATGGTCTCAGGTAAGTCTAAACCCATTGCAATAACAATGCAGCATATAAACACCCTACATTTATGCACCTGTTGGTCTAATACAGTGTTTTGTGAAGGACAATGTGTCCAGACCACTGCTTTTGTGACTTCTCATCAAACTTCAGAGGTCCACAGGCAAACCGCTGTATTTCGCCAAATCCAAAATAATACATAACACAAGTTGTTCCTCCTTCGTGTACCGCTGGCAAGGGGAAACCAGGCTGAAAATTCGAAAGGAACGTTTTTATCAAACAGTGGAATTGAAGTCTTTCTCTTGGCCTTGAATGTTATATAAATTATTAATTAGACATTAATTAATAAACTTACCAAGGCCGTAATCAACTCTTGATGACATCGGATAGCTCCGATATTAAATAGATTTAAATACGTTTAGCGATTGATGCGGTCACCCTGAAGTTCGAGGCTTTTTTTTATTATCGTATCAACGGTAACAATGACTATAGACTATACGATACGTGTACACTGATTGCCGGGGGGGATGCCATATATCTGGTCTGCCCTTTGATTTCCAGCAGTCTATTTTGTTATTGTGTTTGCTTTACAAGATAAATTATGTTTATCAAACCGAAAACACAAGGACGACATTAAAATGGCATGTTATGTGTGGTGAACATTTTGCAATGGGACTCCATCATGGTCACCCGTATCGCATTTATACTTTATATTATTTGTAGGTAATGTACATGTATTATTTGCTTGGTTTTAAACTCTTGAAAGACTGTCAGGAGGCCGTTCTAGAGGATTTCAGGGATGAGAAAAAACGAAAAAGGAAAAATTGGAAATCAGGCGCTGATCTTGGAAACCATTTAACACAGGAAGTGAAAAACAAGGTAGAACCATAAACTTAAATCGTTATTCAAGACATAGCTTATGCATGGGCGTAGTTCCAAACTTGGCCTGACCATCTGGTTTTAGGAAATCAAATGAAATGGGGTTTAACGTCCTACTTTTCTGCTCCGAACTTGGCTATTGAAGACGGGCATACGCCATACAGTGTCCTTTGAGGGAAATTTTGCCATGACAGTGGCATTATGGCTACCTCTTTTACGTGCACACCAATGTGTACACGAGACCTCGGTTTTTCGTCCCATCCGAACGACTAGACAGCTGTCCATGTCAGACCCACCGTCCTGCATCACTGACAAGTTGAAACTACCGGATTTTATGGTTTTGCTTTCTATATTACGTCATTACGAGTTTAATCAAAACGGATGTCGTTTTATAAAAGAATAAAATATCGCTACACCAATAAAACCAATATGGCTTTTAATACAGTTACTTGAATTATATTTCAGTCTAAGAACACGTTTATTTTGGCTCTGGATGGAGACACGGATTTTTCGTCTGTAGCTGTAAGGTTGTTGTTAGATAGAATGAAGAAGAATGATAAAGCTGGTGCTGCCTGTGGTAGAATTCACCCTATAGGATCAGGTAATTCACCAACAACTGTCATAACATCTGATTCGCCAGGATTCGCCAGTCGATTTTGTTGTCATGTGAAAGTTATCCGATGCTTGAAGCCCATCTCCTTTAGTTTCAAAAATAAATGACATTGAAAACCAACGAGTATCTTCCAGCTAAGAGCCAATTAATATTTAGAGAGAGGGTTTAAATGTATATGTAATTATTTACAGGACCTCTTGTTTGGTACCAAAAGTTTGAATATGCAGTAGGTCACTGGTTGCAAAAGGCTACTGAACACGTATTCGGGTGTGTACTATGCAGTCCGGGTTGTTTTAGTTTGTTTCGAGGATCGGCACTAATGGATGAAAATGTTATGAGGAAATATACAATTCTACCCAGTGAGCCTGGCCATTATCTACAATATGATCAAGGTAAAATTTGTCATCATTTCACCGACAAAGTAGTTTGTTCCTAGTTCCGTGCTTAAATTCCCCAGTCTCTTCAACTTGGCATTATTTTGGCAACTAATAGTAAGTGCATGGGCGACTGTACCACACATAATTTACACAAAAACAAATGGACAAGACATAATGCGCAAAAATCACTAACAAGCGAACAATTCAAATAAAGTGAAGGTAACTGAGGCCAGTTGGAAAATTGTCAAAAGATTTCCAGTGACTATGTTATATTCTTTATACATTATGGGAGATTGGATAAAGAGCTGGCAGTTCTCGCTATAATAGTTTAAGACTGGATAATGTAAAGGGAATTTAGCTTCGATTGTCATTACTAAAGTCGGTACGATAAAAAAAAACATAGTCTCAATTATCAACTTTTTGATATAATCATTAATGAGCATTGAGCTGCAGATCAGATTCCAATCCAGTAGATATCACAGGCTAGCGATGACATCGAGGGTTGATTATGGTCTGGATAAGTTGATTAATGTCTAATTAATAAATTAGATAATAATAAGCAGATTTAACTCTTGCATAATGTATTTTAAATACAAGCAATGCTGTCCGTATTAAACATCCCATCTTTTATCCGTATTACATGTAAATACTGTATGTTTGTAAGCATTTGTCCGATTTGTAGAATTCCTTCCTTCCTTTTGATCAACAATCTCTTTCTTTTCTTATCTTGTGATCCGCTACATTTGTTTATCGATGTGAAAAGTTATCCTTCTTTTGACACTGTTTTGAATCTCAAATACCCATTACCACAATGTCAGAATTTATATTGTGCTTTTACAGGTGAAGATAGATGGTTGTGTACACTGCTATTACAACAGGGTTATCGTGTGGACTATGCTGCAGCTGCCGATTCTTTTACCTACGCTCCTGAAAGCTTTAATGAGTTCTTTAACCAGAGGAGACGCTGGATGCCTTCAACGTTAGCCAATATCATGGATTTACTAAACGACTACAAAAGTACAATAGCCGTCAACAATAACATCAGTATACTGTACATCATCTACCAAGGAACTCTAATGGTTTCTACTGTACTTGGACCAGCAACAGTACTTATGATGATTGCTGGTGCTTATACGACCGTGTTTAAGCTGCCGATCGTTTACAGCTACCTGATTTCACTTGCCCCGACTATAGTATACGTCATAATATGCCTGAAAACCAAAGCCCAGACACAGTTGTTGGCAGCAGGTGTTTTAAGTACTGTTTATGCCTTCATAATGATAATGGTGTTGGCGGGAACAATTATCCAAGCCGTAACGACTTCCATTCTGGATCCAAGTGTTTTGTTCGTGCTTGCCCTGGTTTCTCTGTTCACATTTGCCGGTTTAGTTCATCCGTATGAACTATTCTGCCTGCCCCCGGGAGCTTTATATTTCATCTGCATACCTTCGGGATATTTGCTGCTCGTTATTTATTCGCTTTGTAATATGGACAACGTTTCATGGGGAACACGTGAAATTCCCAAAAAGAAATCCAAGGCCGAATTAGCCGCGGAGGCGGAGGCTAAGGCTGCAGCTGAGAAGAAAAAAGAAGTGTCTTTCTTCTCTAAACTCGCCTGTAGCAGAGGTATCGTTGATGATATTAAAGAAGTTGTTCAACCATTCATTATGGGTAAATCTTCTAAAGACGAAGAAGTTTTAAAAGAACTACAGTCCATGAATCGGAATTTGAAACAACTTTTGGGGAAGCCTGGAGAAACCGAATATGATACTGACCCAAAAGATGTTCGAATCGACATGCCTATTGTTCAGGTCGTAGAAGAAAAGAAAGTCGAGAAAGGGGAAGAAGAGGAAGAAGAAGAGAAAACAAAGAGAAAAATTATTAGGCGAAACGATCTTATAAACCCATTCTGGGCCGAGGATCCACGTCTTCAAAACGGCCCTGTTGGTAATCTTGACGAAGAAGAATTGGATTTCTGGAAGGATTTTATTAAGAAATATTTGAAACCCCTGGAAAAAGATGTCGAAAAAGAAAAGATTGTCAAAAAAAGTCTACAAGAACTGCGTAATAATGTTGTATTTATGATGACAGTGGCTAACCTCCTGTGGATTGGTATCAATTTCATGTTTCAGTTTGGCGAAGCAGAGGCAACTACAATTACAATTAGTTACAGAAACAGTATAAAGAATAAGGACGAAACGATGAAAGTTGAAATTCTTGGACTTCTGTTTATCTTCTTTTTTGCCGTAGTAATATTGATTCAATTTTTTGGAATGATCCAACACCGATGGGGCACATTCTTACATATAATTTCCATTACTGATCTAAAAAAATCGGCAGATTTTGGATCGAAATTTGAAGAAACCCTTGAATTTTACAAGCAACTGCATAAGAATAAAATACCTGGCGGAAACCACAGAACGGAGGCTCCAGAAATGAAAAATAATATCCCAGTGACTCGTTCAACCCGGGGCCACTTCTCTTCATTCCGACAAGGCAGGTCTATCACACCGTCACCTAATTTTGATTTGCCGATGGACTATAACGGACGGGTTCTTGGGCAACCTTCATTTCATACCAGGGGTCCTAATTTACGAAAAACTACAAAAGGTCTCATAAAGATGGCGAAAGAGCAGGGTATACAACTTAAGTACGATCTCCCTGAACCCGATTATAATACAGAAGATCTCCCGGAAGACCCTGTTTACAATTTCCTTAATCAGTCTAAAGATACAATGAGCAAACAATTTAAAAGAGGTTATGAGAAACTTAAAAGGACTCGACCCCGTTCGTTTAATAATTATACTCATATGAACAGTCGGTTATAATAAATGTAACTAAAACTGTGTTTACTATAAAACGTAAACCCCTTTGATTTAGGTCAATATAAAGTTTTGGATTCTGTTTATTCGACGTATTATTAAAATTATTGATGGGACGAGCTCTTTACGATTAATTTATTGTGGAAAATAGCGCCAACCGATGTGTTTCTAGTAGCATTGTCGGTTACTGTGTGAGCAGATATTATTTCAACACTGGCTTTATCTATGGGCGTATTTATAACGGAGATAGATGATTGTCCTCATTCAAATATAAAACAAAAAGAAATCGGTAATATTTTTTGGGACCTACATCAGGAATGACTACGGTTAACATCCAGTGTTCATCATCGTTACGTTTTTGACTGTTCTATTGTAGGTAATTATTATCCTTATTAGTTCTGGTCGTGAACAATATGCTCAAAATACTGTTGAAAGTCAAATGCAAATACTTGTATGGAGTACCGCCCCTGCAAATAATTTTTAGTTTACTGTTACTGATGTATTTGTGATGTTATTTTATTCTTGCTTAATGTTATTTTGAATTGCCAAAATAATTAAATTTCGCTGTTTTAAAATTAGAAAATAAACGTAGATAGAAACGGCTGTCTAATGAGCTACACAATAAACCTGTGTATTAAAGGGATGTAGTGGTAGAGATCAATCGTATCGGAATTTTCCTTTACTTGGGTATTGGAGTTTAAAACTATTTCAAACGAAGAAATCAATCCCCACCCAAAACACACACACACACGGTGAGATTTTTTGAATTGTTTCATCAGCGAAGTTAAACTTTGGTAATTTTAGGCTACTCATATACTACAATGTATTTTTAATATCAAGATAAAATTGGTTTAGCTCATTTAACTTTAAATTAATTGGAAATCGACTGTAACAATTTTAAAGGTATTTAATATCAGTCTACCATCATTTTCTATTTTAATATAATTTATCTTATAATTTAAAATTCCGACGTGGCGATTGAATGTCGTTAAATTTGTGAAATTATGGTGTTTCCTTGTCTATGTAATTAATTTAAGATTAATTGTATATTGCCAGTGTGCTATACACTGTTTGTTTTGTTCGTGTTTTAAACAGTATTCTTGGCGTTTATAGTAAGAAGGAGAAATCTAATGGTAATTTTTTTGCCGTTCTTGTGTTGGTCAACAATCAGAAATGACGAAAGGGTGTTGGACCTGAAAAGGCAACTCAACCAGGGGACGAATTAAGTGTGATGGATACCGCTGTTATTAGTCATTGCACTTCAAATCAATTAAAAGACTAACATGTATATGAAATATATGTATATAATATCTACCGTAAAATGTAGTATTATGACACATCCAACATAATATTGTGCCTTATTTATTAATCGTTTTGACGTGTTATTTTATGACACGTGTTTGTTTTATATAAAATTATTGTAAATAACGTGTAGTCTAATGATAGATGCCTTTGTGCGTACTAACTATGTAATTTGGTGATATGTTTGGATTAAAAATATTTCCAAGCTAATTAATGAATCAAATGTTTTCTCCATATCCATATCAAAACAATTTAATCTCAAGATTGCTACTAAATGCACCAATATTCGAGTTTATGCGACATTGTTTATCACGTGACGTTTAGCTTTTAGCTTGTAGTTGTCGTTAATCCGCTGTCTATTTACCATTATTGAAGCCAAAGTACATTCATAGATCGTCTTCTGTCAGACTTCTCCCGTCGTATAATCACAGAGTCTACGGTACTATGTTTAAGTCTCCCAATCTTCTCATATTCTTCTTTGTCCTGTGAACACATCATTTGTGTTTTTCGGGGAATCAAGTTTTTTTTCTAGCAAATGAAATGATAAGAAATGGGGTTTTACGTCCCACTGTTCTGTTGTTCGGCTGCAACAGGGCTAATGACGAAAGACATACGCTATACAGTGTGTTATGAGGGATTTTTTTCCATACGGCCTACTCTTACATCGAATTCCAACGCTAAACCTCATTGACTTTCCAAGGGATATTTAACATGCACGCCAATGTGTGCACATTACCTCAGTTTTTCGTCCCATCCCAGCTAATATACGTTGTCGCATTTTGGGTCCATGGCTCTACATCACTGACAAGGAGGAACCACGCCGGGAAATACCGATGTAGAGAGAGAGAGAGAGATGGGGTTTAACGTCTACTCGACACAAACTAGGTTATTTTGGGACTAACATATAGTTTCATTTTTTATTTCAATAATTCGCGTATGGGTCTTTAGCAGTGGGAGGAAACCGGAGTGCCCGGAGGAAACCCACGAGGTTGAGAAGGCGCCCCTATCTCCATGCCACATACGCTCACACCAGGGCTCGAAACCATAGCCGCAAGCCAGAGGTGACCGGCCAGCTAGATGTCGAAGCGTGGCACTCTAGACCACTAGGCCATCCCACCCCCCAAATACCGATGTACTTTCTCGTTCCATACATATACCAATACCATGCTTTTATTAGAAATAACTACCGTGAAACTGCTTTCACGAGGATGAATCTGTGATATCAATCTGTATTTTTGCGCTGGGGCAAATTGTTAAAAATTCCCATGCGGCGAATGCGTTAGTCCCGAAGTGACCAAATTAGCTGAACACGCTGAAACTGTGATTATTAACAAACCATCAATTTAGTACATTTTATTCCAAACAAAGATTTGTTGTCCATCAAGAATGGCGCATGTTTATATACAAATTTTCACAGCACGAGACAATTATTTTCACCGCGTGATAAAGAGCACGTGTTACATAGAGAGCACGTGTTAAATTGAATACAAACTCAGTCACCGATGAAATCCTTTTCTTCGGATAATCTAAACCAAAAATTAATGGAGTATAAAATTAAATAATTAGCCATTAATGTTTTAATGTTTTGAAATTATGTGTAATTACCTGAATAAAAAGTGCCATCATTACAAATTTCCCCGAGAACATTTTTAGAAATTACCCAATTAAAAGAGTTCGAGTTAGCCCGAAATGAAACAATGACACGGGTTAATAAATACTTGCCCTACTATTCTGCATCGACTGGGCTAATGTAGACGGGAAGACGCTGTGACATAAATTGTGCTCGGACAATGATGTTACTACTGGTACCGTGTACCCTTGTTTCGAATTCCAGCTGCCAAGGGTTGTTTTAAGTGCACGCTAATGTGTACACGGGATACCTTGCCAGGCTCCCCGTTCTGCACTACAAACACGCAGGGAAATTTCGAGGTACTTTCTCCTGGACCACTGGGTAGGAACTCGGCCCGTTTCCTACTACACAACCGTGACTCCACTCTATCACCTTAAAACGGCTTTATTCACACCCTACCATTACTATTTAGCTCACAGATTGACAGGTCTCAATCGGCACGCTGGTGCGACGACAGATTATGCGATATGCATACAAAAAGCAGTTTATTATCCTTAAAACTGATTAAAGATCCATTATTGGGGATTAGATCAAGAATTGGCAGTTCTCACTATAATAGGTAAAAACTAGAAGGTCTAAAGGTAATTTGTTGAAAAGTTCACTCAAATTGATCCACTATTAGCCGAGGACTAAGCGGGTGTAATTTCCGCTTGGTCTTGGTCATCATTACTTAAGTCAGTAATATAAACAGCAGTCTCGACTATCCATTTTTTAATTTAATTATCAATGGCCGTTAAGCAGCATAACATAGGAATCTAATGCAGCCAACATCGAAGGCTAGCCTAGACATCGAGAGTTTATTACGGTCTGGATAAGTTAATAATTGTCTAATTGATAATTTATTTCAGGCCCAAAGACAGACTCGTAATAAAATGTATTGTCTGGTTGTCTACAGTAACTGTTAGCCCCGCTTGAGATAAGACACTAAACTGAGATGAATAAAATGGGGTTTAACGTCATACTGCTCTGCTCTTAAACAGAACTGGGCTATTGAGCGGGCATACGCCATCCAACATTTTGCGTGGGCAGCGGCGCTACAAGTACAACCTACTCTTATATCGAATATATTCTGCCAAGGAATTTTTTATGTGCAATGAGTACGCGGGACCTCGGTTTTTCGTCCCACCCAAGTGACTAGACAATTTCCCTTGTCACGACCTCCGTCCTGTATCAATGACAAGGGAAAAAAAACACGTCGGAAAATCGGAATGAACTTTCTCTGGGATCGAACACCCGACCTCCAGGCGAGTCAGAGTCTTACCCACTTAGTCTTGTGATTTCCCAAGACGCTAAGCTACTTGGCAGACATTTTTTGTCCTAAATCGACGATTTTAGTCGAAAAACACTACACACATTTGGAGAATATTAATAAGTAAGTATTCTGCGTTCAATTAATACAATTAAAAGGGTTTAATGAGTCTTTTGTGTATACTAATTGTCGGATATGGCAGCCTAGAGTTCTATTCTCCACGTATGAAATAGACGAATCCCTGTGTGCAGAATGCTTTTACAATTTTGTAGCGACAAAAAAGTTTGTTTTTCTTCCTTTGTTTATTTTATTTGGTATTCTTTAAGATACCATATCGTTACAATCTAAACGACGTCTTTATTGAATAGATGCGTGTGAACTATTACTTTGTTGAATCACGTCGCATGAGTATACGTACAAGTGGCAAATATGTCGGCTTCGATAAAGCTACTGTAAATTATTAGATTAATTATTAACTATCAATTAGTTTCTTATTGTCCGCACGTGCTCGCGGCATCAATCTCTTAATCGCTCAATTATCGCTTTCAACTGTTATAATTACGTTGTCGCGATTCAGAATGAAAAGGCTCAGAAACCAAGTATTACGCCCCCTTGTTAGTCGGCAGTAACGTTTGTGGTAAGGCGGTCGTGATTGGTTCGCGTGCAGACGATTTCGTCGAGCCGGAAATTAGCACTGCTGACTAACAATAATTACAAGAAAACGACTCTTTTATGTGTGGAGGAACAATTGAATCTTGTTTAAAAGAACCTTTTATTGTGTATTGATCCTAGAAGATAATATTCGCTCGATGAATATACAAAATGAGAGGTACACGCTTCATTTGCCAGTACACTTGTTTCTTCTCATGCCTCGAATACACGTGTTTATTTGGAACTCGAATAATTAAAACTTTAATACAATTACTCTTTCAGAGTTTATACTCATTCTATGCAGTTTGTGTAAAATTCGGTTTCTGAAATTATCGCTTTAGTATTTATTTTTTATTTATTTGTTTTTTGATCAACAAACCGTTACATTAGTAAAAGAAAGGTATGTTTAAGTGAATTAAGTTTTTTCTCCGTTATGGCTGTATCCAGCTCGATTCCAGCATCCGTTTCGTCATCGCCATCAACGTTTGAAACCAGAACAAACATCATCACTCCAGCACACACCCATGGATTAAAGGCACCTTCGTCATATCCAATCGGACTCAATTTATCCAAATTTAACATTGGATCTTTCTTAAAATCAGACACGGGATGTTTAAACGCCTACACGTCTATTTCGTCCAGTTTAAATCATTTCAATCCAAGTATTACGTCAACACCATTCTACTTTTCGGAAACAGTATCACCATATGGTAAGTATTGCATTATTCAGTATTAATAATTATAAGTTTTGTCAGTTTATAGAAGGAACGAGTTAAGTCGTTGTCGGGGTTTGTTTTTGTTTTAAGATAATAAAACCATATATAAAATTGTTAAAACTGTTTTATACTCCGTACATAATCCAGTTAATCCTTAGAGTTATAGATAGTTATAAACAGTATCACCATATGGTAAGTATTGCATTATTCAGTATTAATAATTATAAGTTTTGTCAGTTTATAGACGGAACGAGTTAAGTCGTTGTCGGGGTTTGTTTTTGTTTTAAGATAATAAAACCATATATAAAATTGTTAAAACTGTTTTATACTCCGTACATAATCCAGTTAATCCTTAGAGTTATAGATATATTTAAGATGTTTATCTGTGTGAACATGTATTTCAAACACACCTGAAGATGTTATTATCAGCTGTCCTATTGTAATATCAGTTACCATTTTAGTCTCAAGATGACCGACATATTGTGTTGAAGAGACGTTAAACTCTATTATACTCCCTGCAAGTATTGACATTTTAAGTCTTTCTTCTGGTGATTTAAGAATATTATCTGAATGATATAAATTTCATTATAATATAGCTATTGTCTTGTTTCTGTTGTCCCACGCGGTTTCCTCTAGTCAGTGGTGCAGGTTTGAGTGTCTGACAAGGACGGCTGTCTATTCGTCCGGGTGGGACGAAAAAGACAGTTCCCGTGTAGGCCTATACATTAGCGTACACGTGCAAGATTCCCTAGTAGTTGGAATTCGACATAAGAGTAGGCTATAGCACCGCTGCCCTGGTACAGAACACTATAATGGCGTATGCCCGTCTTCATTAGCCCAGTTGAAGCAGACCAGTAGAACGTCCATTTCATTTCATTTCATTTGTCTTGTTTCTGAATTCATCAATATTTGTAGACCTATAGACAAATCTTTTCAGACCGTAATATATCGTTTCATGTTGGTAGCCGCTATGGCTCGATAAGTAAGGTAATATCCCGCTAACCTGGAGGTCCCCTTTTCGACCCCCTTGTTAGTGGTGTTGGGTATTTCGATGCTTGAAAGTCGACTATTTTGATGATTGTCGTCATCTGGGATTTTGAAATTGCTAATGGGGGTTTCCAAAAAAGTAGACATCAGAGCGCATTTGCTCCAATTTTGATAGTAGTATTTAAATTTAAATGATTCCCCTGATATTGTGCAATTCGCTGTTGCACTAAATCATAAATTGCCCAGCATAATTCATGGAATTTTTTTATTATTCAAGTTTTCAATTTAACCAGGTTATAATTACTTATAATTAATAAAATAATTATTAACGTATTATTCAACAGATTTTCTTGAATATTATTCTTTCAGTTCCGCATCGAAAACGACGCGAAAACAAACCCAGGCGTCAAAGAACTACTTTCAGTAGCGAACAGACATTAAAATTAGAGATGGAATATCGACGGGCAGAATATGTTACCAGGACCAGACGGTTAGAACTAGCAGACGATCTTCAACTAACAGAAACGCAAATTAAAATATGGTACCAAAATCGCCGAGCTAAAGACAAGCGTATTGAAAAAGCTCACATTGATCAGCATTTCAGGTAAAAGTTTCAGATTTTAACGTCTTGTTAACACGACTCACATTATGGTTTAATTTTTACTACCATGGTCATATAATTCTATTCAAGAACTTGGCGTTTCCTCCTACTCTTAATCAAATTAAAACTGTTAATAGCCACTTTGCATGCAACGCTAATATGTTTTTCTAACTTCAGAGCAATTGGTACTAAACTATATAACAAGTTAGTGCTACACGCGCTTCCCCGGACAAGTGGAAATCTCGCTTGATGAATCCAATAGATTATTTTCGGGTCGCGCCATTATTCGGCAGTAGGCTACCATTTTGAATACAACGGGATTGAATCGATATAAAGGAAAAAAAACGAAATCAACATTCGTAAAGAAATGAAATGAAATGAAATGGGGCTTAACGTCCTACTCTTTTGCACCTAATCTGGGCTATTGGAAGACGGTGCTATGAGGGAAACTTTGCCCGGGCAGCGGCGCTACGGCCTACTCTTATATCGAATTCCAACTGTCAAGGGATCTTTTAAGTGCACTCCAATGTGTACACGGAACCTCAGTTTTTCGTCCCATCCGAACGACTAGGCAGCTGTCCTTGCCAGCCCCCCCCCCTCTGCATCACTGACAAGGAGAAATCACGCCGGAAAACATTCGTAAAGAGATTTTCATTTGTTTTATCTATATATTTAATAGTATAAATCTTATCAACCCAATTGAGGACTCTGTTTTGTCAATTGACTTCCCCTTTTTATAGAAGGTACCAAAGAAACGACCCATGTTTAAAAATTGGAATCAACAATAGTGGCACCCATACGATTACATCATGTGTACCTACTTCAAGAATACACATGATGGCAAATGGCCGCCATTTAAAATACTACGCCCGCCTCTTAGAGACGATAACTTAACTCGCTATAAATTGTAAAAAAATTTACTTCGGCTAGAATTAAAAAACACCTAAGATTAACATTTGCTAAAAATGTCTAAAAAACAACCTAAATTTATGGAAATGGGGCCAAATCAAATCAGGCAAATTACATCAAATAGTCCATGTTAAACGTATAGCAAAAATTTTAAACTAACGCGAGAACGCGCGTTTCTAGACAACGCCATAGCGGGTCATAGCAACCAGTGGGTATAAATTGGAAATCCCCAATGACGTAGATATTATAAATTGGAAAGCCGAGTCTGTCTTAAAATAAGTAGTACCGTCAGTAAACAAGATGGAAGCCATCTGCTATCGTGTTTGATCATGGAGTAGGCAAGCACAGGTGTGTCGTATGTAGTGGCACCTTGTCAACCTCGTGGGTTTCCTTCGGACACTCCGGTTTCCTCCCACTGCTCGAATTGATCGATTTGAATAGTTTTTGGATTTCTTTTTATACAAATACTTTCAATATATTTTAAAAACAATGATGTAACACGCTATGATCTGTGTTGGATTTTCTTTTTATACAAATACTTTCAACTTATATTTTAAAAACAATTGATTTAACACGCTATGGGTATGTGTTCAGAATCTTAGTACAGTGTGTGAAATAACTTTATTTAACGTCCGCTTCCACCGAGGTTATATCGAAGACAAGAGCTTAGTACGTTTACCTATTGCTTTACATATCTGCCCTGTACTAAGATAATGTGTCTCCATTGTCCCCAGAACAGTAAGACGTTAAACCCCGTTCCATTTCATTCCCTATACTCAGATCAGAGTCATGTTTATTCAGTCTGTTCAGACAAAGCTACACCAAATTATGAATCAAAAACCGTAATACTGAGATCATAAATTATAACTTAAGAATGAGTCTGACGAAAAATAATTTTAGTTCAAATTTATTTACAGATCTATCAGTTTAAACAACATGTCAGTTGGCTCGCCGTATCCTGCTCTGAATCCATCAGTTCATGGCATGTATGGCTGGGATCCTTGGGTGCTACGTTCTCAGATGGAAGCCGCGTCATCCAAAGGCCAAGGTTAATTTAATAACACACCAACAATATTTTAAAAGCAACCTCTATAAACAGCACCATGGTGATATATACAATTCAGTGGACGTTAAATAACAAAAATAAACTGTAAAATAAACAAGTTGAATGGAAAAGTTTCCGAGTAATGAGCTAGTCCAAGGATATGTTGGTCAAATTTGACGTTTAGCAGTCTGATTAAAATCATATGTCAATTAATGTTTCGTTTCATATCTTTATGTTGTAAAATAGACATATTTTCTTTGAGAACGGTGTTCAAATCACGTGGACAGATTGACCAATCCAATTGTCCATACTGGTACCAGGAGCCTTGTTTTGTATGGGGAGTTATGGAAAAGTGTAATACTCAAAACGAAAGCTTGTATCCGTCAGTTCTGGGTTATAATAAAAAGAGTATTTATAAAGATATATATAACTGTCACCAGTAGAACACGATGATTACAATTGAGGGACAAAAAAGAAACGAAATGAAATTGTTTTTTGATTTGAATATGAATGGCTTTTCAGTTATGTACACTGTATTGTTATTGCAAGGGAAGAATGAAGTGATGTTTGGTTTTTGGTGTTAATGCTTGTGATCGTGAACATCGATATGTACAGCTTGTAGTGGTATGAGGTTAATTGCTAATATGACCTTAATGATAGGGAAACTGGTCCCATTGCGTGGTTTATGTGTGTTCATGCTATATTATATGATTTGTTCACCTTACTAATGACCTATTGGTTGAGCTTTCAGACATTTATTCGCCGCTCACAGAATGTAGAATATTCTAGTCAGACTAATTAAAGAGAATTTGCATTAGACAGGAAGTATGACTAGAATTGATATTGATGTTCCTAATACAAGTCTACAAATGAGATAAATTTATGGAACGAATGCCAACTTCCATATACCCCAATTTACCAAAGACACCTTTGTATGTATGCGATTGAAAAGAATGCATTCCTCTGTAGTCGCCAGGAAGTGTACCATTTTCTATTTGCAGCTTTAAAAGCGTAACCAGGACAGGTACGGTATACGTTTCTAGTCAGCATGAAATGGACACGAAGTTGTCCGTTGATACGAACTGAATATTGAACACCATTTTGGAACTTAAAATGAATTTAGGTAAAACTGCATCGTAAGGTAGAATCAAATGTTTACTTTTAACCTAGTACATTTTTGTCCTTATAGTAACCTATTTAGGGGAATGTTTATTTAAATAAATAAAGACGACAATTATTGTTAGTATGTAAGAAAAAAAGGTGTTAAATGCGACGATAAGATACACATCTCGGCTCTTTATCTGTTAGCCAGGAATCGAACATTATGGCTAAAAACCACGCAACAATAGAGAGACATGTAACTACTTCGGATAGCACCACCTGCTTGAACCGGAAATACATGACCGCCATTTTTGTCCAATTAATCTTGGGTAAATTATTCATGTTATTTTGATGAAAATAGTTTCCTGCTTGAAGGAAGACGTTATTTCCGGCTAATATCGCTTCATCAATCGCTATTGAAGTTTCATTATCAATTTTCTGTGAGACTGCTAATAACGACTAATCGTTGAGAAATTATCCAGCCACTTTCAACAAAATTACTTAATAAATAAATAGTAATTCGCTATTTTTCCCATTTCTTAATTATTACTTTGTGTCAATAGGGCAGGAACTAGACGTTAGTTGATTGTTAAAAGATTGTAATTGACTTCCTCTAGCTGAATAAAGTAATTATGATTATGAGTATTGATTCCTGTTTAAATGTTTAAGTTATTAAAAGTTTACAAAACTATATATTATATAACTCTTATTCATATTTTTAAAATTCTAATAATGGGAATGACGCACGTCTCTTTTATCTTGTAAGAACGCCATGTGAAAACATTTCTCGAGCTTTACAACATAAAAGGTGTTGAGTTAGGGTGAGATCAAGCCGTCTTCAAAATATATTTGTGGGAAGGGGCAACTCCGTTACAGATCGCCGAATATCGTCCCGTTCTTCGTAGTGTTTAACATCCAGTTCTACCGAAGGTGACATCGCCCACGACATCGCACACGACATCGCAGACAAGTTCTGCACGCACGGGGATATTTCCTGTGGGAGGAAACGCCGAATATCGATTGGATGCACCCTATATATACTCCTCCCCAGCTGAGACTCGGGTATACATCGGGTACACACTAAAAAGGACGAAAATGTTTGGCGCCCTTTGTACCGATGCTTTAGATTCCTAGGAATAAAATGTCAGTCCTGAGCACTAAGGTAGATTATTCCTTTCTTACATCTGTGTAGTGATATAAGGTAATCTGGCCATTCGTTGAGAATCCTAGTTACGTCACAGGCATTAAACGGGTTTTTTTTTACCCAAGTAGATGAAGTGGAAATAAGAATTTCACAAATTGTTTTATGGCAACAAATTGAACATTTTAGTCATCTGTGGTTGATTTTCTATCAGAAAATTAATTTAAAAAATAAGTTGCCAGGCAACGAAACATACGCCCACCAGCAGCTAAATCACCCGGGCAATCAACAAGAGTTGTCGCATATTAAGTAATTATTAAAAATCATTAGGATTTGATTGTTTTTTATAAAGTTCTGCCAGATGCTAACGTTAAGTATACGAAACATTTAATATTATAGATTTCACTGTACAATTATCAAAATTCATTGAAAATCAATAAATCAATATAGGGCCTACTTGTTTGTCTCAAGACCTTTAACTCATGTTTCATCAAAATCGAATTAAAATTGTGATCTCTACATGGTCCACAACCTTGGTATACAACATTGTTACACTATTCGCGTACAAGCGGCGGCCATTTTGGTCCGATTTTCACGAAATTCGAACTCAACCTCCATTTACGGTGATGTAATTAAATGTTGTTTTTTTTTTTTTAAATCAGATAATAATTTGGGCCTCAAGAGAACCACAAGCTAAAAAAGGCGATTTTTCGTACAATTAGGGCCATAATTCCGGAAGTTACGATCTGATATGCGCAAATATCGAAAGGAACCAAGATCTTTTGAGTTACAAACATGCATTTTAAGTTCCATCAAAATCGGTTCAGTATTGTGACTTCTACAGTGTTCACAAGCTAAAACGTGATTTTTTGTACAATGCCAATATCGAAAGGAACGGGGATCGTGGGGTTATAAACCTATATTTCAAGTTTCATTGAAGGATAAAATTGTGACCTGTAGCATGTTCACAAACAATTGTGGACGGACAGGAGCGACGACAATATACGTCCACATGAAAATGTGGGCGTATAAAAACCTCAATAATTCTGTATATGCCCCTGCACAATAATATAATGCTTCAAATTATTTATTGTTTTGGTGTATTTGTGGACCAGGAAATGGTCCCAAAGGACTACTCCTCGTCTTTCCATAAACGCCTAAGACTAGTCAATTCCATCTTCAATGGAAGGTTTGATCGCACTGTTGTTGTTTAATACAGATTGAACGTCCAATACATATTATATGATATTATGGACAGGTTGATTAAATTAAATTATTTACACTTCATGGGTTGAAAGTTGGTAAAAACATACAGTTGGTTAACACACAAAATAAAAAGTCCATGTATATTAAAAAGTCAATTTTAAATCACACTTATAAAACCGCTGTCGTGAGAAAAGAGGGCGGGCCATCTTCTCCCTTTGTCATAATAAAAACATGTTAAAACAGTAGGTCCTGCTGACTGATGTTTGGCGCCATCAGGGCGGGGAGAGAAAAAACCCGTGGGGATACGGATTCCGCTTGCGTTCAGTGGAAGACCGGTGGATTATTTACATATTAAAAACTGTTTGTCCAATACGTTATACATGTATATATGGTTAAAAGTAATACGGTTTACAGCGTCGTTCGTTCGTTTCTGGAGTTTAACGTCCAATTCCACCGGGTGTGATATCCATTAAAAGTTAAAGGCATTCCATCTCGCTTTAACCACGTACATCTTATCCGGGAGTTCACGTAATACCCTGCATATTTCTGCACTAACTTCGATTGGCTTCTGTCCAACTTGTGAGCAATCAGATTCCTCGTTCGTCGCGAATACAAAGTCTCGCACTTTCAAGCTAAAATGTCTACCTGTGATAATCGAGCTGCAAAGTTCAAGGTTCGTTCAATGTCAAAGTTTTCGCGGCGTGGGCGTCGCTACTGTTCACGTGTCTGTAGATATGTAACGTACATTTAGCTATAATTTCGGAAATTGTGAAGTAGTCTAGCAACATCCAGATATTGTAAAACTATTGTTGTAAAACTCACAGTCGGTGTAAAACTCACAGGAACATGAGCCAATTCATGTATAATCGACAAGAAACTTGGTATGATTTCATAGCCTACATATGTTGGTTTCTTGGCCTAGAAGGTCTTCGGCTCCCCCCACCCCCACCGGGCCATTTCAACCAATATTTATAGGAACAAAAACAAAACCATACCACTAGTTTAAAAAATCAACAAATATTTTAATAATATAAATTAAATAATCTCAGATTATAAAATACAATTACAATGTATAAATGGGTATTGTTTACCTTAAAATGTTTTAATTTATTTATTTCGTCTCCTGTTTAATATGTAATTTATTATGATACAAAACACTGTATTTTTACTATATTCAATGGTCAATTCAGTGTAATTTAAGGACTGGTTTCCTTTTGCACCTTTTAAACTTCAAAATTACCAAATAATACAGTCTGAATGTACACATTCTTTATTTCAATACATTTGGGAATGATTTATGTATGTCTAGGTGTGAATCATTAATTGTAACATACTGAAAATCCTCCCGGTGGTTATTGTAAAGCTGAACACGAAAATATATCACTTAAAGTTACTGATTCTCATCTGAGTGATTTTTAATCCATTACAAACAACAAAACTGTGTCAGTTGAATCTCTGTATCAGTCCACAATGGTTCAATTGCTTCACTATTTAGATAGATACAATGAAGTGAAAACTTTCTATAACATTGGCCATCATCTGTAGACAATATAAACTGGATGTGGTTAAAACAACCCATAGGCCTCTTTGAAATTTGACTAAATCTTAGCCAGGAGATTAAACGCAGATTTTGTTGTCGTTTCCTTAATTAAATGATAGATAACCAATCTGAGTACATTTTAGCATGGATTAAGTCAAGAAAAATTTAAATATTGTCTAAATAATGTGATTTTATTAATGAAAGGGACATAATTCTGGTATGGCAATTGTTCCCCTTTAATTTTCTTCAGCATTTTGTGTTTCTGTTGTGGCTTCTGTAGTCAGTGAAGAGGCACTTTGACTTTCTGTCTCTGGATTTGTTTCCTCCTGATTTTCTTTCTCTTTGACCTCCCTAGCAATTCTTTTATTAACATCAATGATGGCTTTCTGGATGGCTGATTCTGCTGCTTTATCACCTTCAAAAATATTAAAAACTGAATTTAAATTTTTGTAATCAGGAGTAGGGGTACATTCATATTTACATATTAATGTTCCTTGATGATGATTCATTATTTCCATTATTGAGTAGACCTGATGATGATTTATTATTTCCATTATTGAGTAGGCCTGATGATGATTTATTATTTCCTTTATTGAGTAGGCCTGTAGATCTTTATACTCCTCTGAAATTCAATCAATAGCTAATGAAATAACATAAACTTTACCTTGTAATTTCGCCAGATCTAAAGCTTTTTCAAAACTCTCTAATGCACTCTGTAATTCATTTAATTTAACTGAAATGAAAAGAAACAAAAATTTATGAGATGTTTCATCTTAAAACTAAATTCTTATTTAATTGTCCTAATAACTATATTTGCATTGTACCTTGTGCTTATAAATGATGCTATATTTACCCTGTGCTGTTAAAACCATCCTGTGTTTCTAAAACTATATTTATCCTGTGTTATTAAATTTATATTTACTGTGTGTTGTTAAATTTATAATTTATATTTACTGTGTGTTGTTAAAACTATAGTTACCCTGTGGAGTTAAAGCTATACCCTGTGTTGTTAAAACTATATTTATACCCTCTGCTATTAAAATTATATTTACCTTGTGATTGTGCTAATAAAACTGAAGCTTGTAATTGCCACATCAGATCTTCAGCTTCTTCCGCTGCTACTAGTGATTTCTCACCGAAGTGTCTGGCTTCAGTATATTGCGTTAATTCTAGATGACATCGACCGACCTCATGATATAACCAAGTATTCTCTAAAGCTGATTTAGACATAGGTAATTTTCTGTTCCACCTATATAAATATATAAAAAAAACATTTTATATAACTTGTCAAAAAAATCCCAGATCAAATTTATAAACGATTTGTGTATAAATTTATGAGTCTCATTGACAAGAAGCGCGACAGAAAAAATTCAGTGACTAACTTGATGGTAGGGGGTCACAGTGACTCAATGAGCAAGCATTGACTCACTAATCCAGCTAGTTACCCTTTGTCAGTTGTGTAGGAAAAAAGGCATAGCACAGAAAAACATCTAGTCATTCACATGGACTAAAAAATCAAAGTTCTGCTTACATGTTGGCATACATGTTGAAGAAGCCAGGCCTGTTTAAATTAAATGGAAACTCCTCTGTCCAGGCAAAATTTTTCTTGTACACAGTGCATTATGTATGCCTGACTTCAGGAACCCAATTAGTGCAGAAAAGTATGATGATAAATCCCATGTTAAGTCATTCAACATGATAATAATTGATGTTTATCTGTTACTTACACGCCTATAGCTTTTTGGAAATTACCACTTCTAGCATGAACTCTTCCTACATTATCTAAACCTCTAGAAATACACTCCTCATTATTCCTGAAAACACATTTTCAAATATAATAATAAGGTTCTTGATAGATTAACTTAACACGCAGAAGATCATCCATTTAACCAATTCCTCTGCCCAATTTAAAACATATGTGTTGAAAATGATAAACATATTTATAGGAATTATATGCTTTCAATCAAATGGGCAAATGTCCATTTCACAGAAGATCTATTTTGAAAATAATACATTAATTCCTTAATCGATGGGTTATCTTGTAAAAAAACCCAGAAAAATGGATTAAATGGATTAAGATATAAAGTGATGTGATCTCTTGTGAACACAATATTTATATCTACTTTATAATAGCATCATGGCTTCCACGTTATTGTCTAAATAAGCCTATTTAACATGTATTTCAGTAAATGATTGACCAAAACCTTTGTACAGGACAAATTTATTGCTGATGTTTGAAACAGGAACTTCTTGTGACTAGACACCAATTATAAAAATCCAAAGTTAATTAATTGTACATGTAATTATTTATAAATCTTATTCATTTCAACTTACGTTTCTTCTCCTATATTTAAATCTATCTGATGTTGTTCTAAAGCTTTTCCATACTGTCCTAATTCTAAATATGAGTTACCCATACAACTATGTAAATTAGCTACCACTTCATCTCTGTTAGTTAATGTATCTGCTGAATATCCCTCTACAGTTTTAAGACATTTCTGAGCTCTAGCTAAACTATCCTTGTATTTGCAGTCTCCTTGAGCTGTAAAATTAGAATCAAAATAATTAGTAAATAGTGAATAAATAATTTGTGTTCTAATCAAAGATCACCATATCTACTCAGAATAATTAATTTTGGGGGACCCAAATCATCTGATATTTTCATAAGTGAATATTTAAGTTTAGCTAAAGACTAAGAGGATTTGACAAATAGATTTTAAATTTCAACTTCAAGTGGATTACGAATGATTCATCCTGTAATTGTATGAATAAGTTTTGTGGAATAAAATCTGTTTGCAGTCTTTATTTATATACCATTTAATTCAAAACTGTTTTTCAGAACTACAGAATTAATTCCTATGATTGTATTTTCCTACCTTGATCAATTTTTTCGAGTTCACTAATAATATAAGCATTTGGTGATCCACCCTTTGATTGTGGTTCTTGTCGTTTACTACGATGTTGTTGCATGCGTTCATGTTTACGGGCATACATGGGTTTCTGTTGTCTCCAGAAATCTGTACGTGTATCAAGATAAGACAACCCCTCTTCCACCAGATCAAAGATAGATTTTCCAGTCTCTGACGAGGCATCAGCTAATTAAAGTATAACGAAAAAAATCAATAAAGATAACAAATAACGATTTGATTCAGTTCATTAATAAAATATTAGATTCTGATAGAACATTAATAAAATATTAGATGCTGATAGAATTAAAACATATTTTAATCAAATACAATAAAAACATGTGAGCCCTCTATTAAGACTAGGCAATCACGGTGGCTAAGTGGGTAAGGCACTGGCTCGCTAGTCTGGAGGCCAGGTGTTCGATCCCTGCTTAGGCCGAGAAAGTTCATCTCCATTTTCCGGGGTGGTGTCATTGATGCAGAATGGAGGACTTGACAAGGACAGCTGTGTAGTCGTTCAGGTGGGATGAAAAACCAAAGTCCTGTGTACACATTGGCGTGCATGTAAAAGATACCTTGGCAGTTGGAATTCAATATAAGAGAGGTCATAGCACCGCTGCCCAGGCAAAATTTCCCTCATAGTACACTGTATGGCGTCCACTTACTAGCCCAGGTTAGGTGCAGAAGAGTAGGACATTATACCCCATTTCATTTCATGTTAATAAGACTAATCTGATAATGGATTCAGACTACCAAATAAATTTAATTCATCATGGATTTGGGTGGCATCAATCAACAATCACACTGATCAAAGCTAACAAATTACAGTATTCAAAATACAGGAAAACCTCATGATATGAAAAGATATTGTAAAAATCAAGGGAGATTACCAATACCAATAACTATCAGTTGTCACAGCAACTTGATTTGTAATTTAAAACAATAGCATGAGACTGAATAACCAAGACTATCAATATAAATTGTAGAATGGATTGGTTTTCTATAATAAACTTTATCTACCTGTTTCTTTTAAAAGTTTCTCAAGATATTTCCTGTCTCCATAAAGTTCACCTAGTAATTGTTTTACTGTTTTTTCACTGCCCTGTGATCGACTAACTTTTCGTTTTTCTTTTTGTTGTACTACAGGTCTCCCAAAAGTTCCCATGCCAGGTTTTCTTTTCTTTTGTTTCTGTGTGATGAAAAGAACATAATGAAAATAATAGTACACCATCTCTTGTTAACTTCAAACAAAGAATACAAGACAAGGATGGTCAATCTCTGACTCTTGCACTAAACGTGGCACATTGAATGGTTAGAACTGGCCTTATTGTATATCCTCTGATGATAATATTGTAAGACAGTAACTTGAGTAAGCATACTCATTATTTTTAGAGATTTTATTATTTCACACACATCCTTGTTAATAAAAGTTACTTCATTCTCATTAAACTGTTTTCATTAAAAAATATGCTTTATAAATCAAACTAGGAAATATAGACTTTTCTTCTGTAATCGTCGGGTTACTGTTCAAAATGTTTAATACTTATGTGAATAACCCTATTTTTTACAAGAAATAGACCAGGTACTAGAGCTGCAGTGCACAACTGAATTCATGTCTGCTCAAACTGACGAATAGTTAATAGATTTCTAAAACTATGGTTGTATTGAATGGAAGGGGATTTTAGTCAACACAGTCACCTTTAATTAAGGAATCAGTACAAGGAAGTTTAATTTATCATATCATCCAAACAACTAGAGAAACCTTAACTAACACTGCATGTAATTTGTATCAAATGGACAGATTTGTTTTTTTTAACCTTTGAGGATGTATTTATTTTACATTTTGTTCATGAATCTTGAATAACTATCACTCACACTTAACATAAACTTAACATTCAACCTTTCCTTGAAAATATGTATGATTGGTAAAGATTCATTGCCAGGAAGATTGGTCATTCATTTACCTTTAGATTATTATATGTATAGTATATGCTCACATTCTCTGAGTTAATTGGTTTCTTATACAGAAATAATCCAAGCTATGAACATACCTCATCTTGATTAGTGAAGAAAGACAGATCACCAGCAGTTGATAATTTACATTTTTCTGCAGCTGAAAAGTAAGACAATGTTCTAACATTATGATATGACTATTCAAATTTAACATGGGTTTCTATTGAATTAATGCCACCAAGTAGGCTAAACGTCATGTGAAGAAACAATAATATTTTTGTTATCTAATTCGTACAAGCTCGCCCATTATTCATGGTGGTCTTCTCAGATATTACACCATGACAACAGTCTTTATAGTAAATGAGTACACATATTTAGATATGACACGAAGTACTACTTCGTTTCAAAATCTTAACTGCCAAGGGGTCTTTTAAGTGCACTACTTGATGTACACAGGACCTCATATCATCTGATTGATCCAACACACATTCCTTGCTAGCACCTTGATCATAGGTAAGAACCAATTTGGAAAAATCCTGAATGTTGACAGGGTCTTTTTTTCTCAATTTGGAGTCCTAAAGAATAAGCCCTAATAAAATAGAAACTGACTTGTAATAAGCTTATTTATTTGTTGATTGTAAAAAAAAAATTGACTTACATCCGACAGAATTGTCAATGGCTTCTTGTGCCTTTTGTATGCCCAATCGGAACTCTTGTAATTCAGGTCGTAATTTACAACCTCTGTGATAAAACACCAGGGCCATTTCAAAATCACCTTGATAATACAGAGCTTCAGCTTTTTGAAATATTCCCTGAAAAAGATTACAAGAAATCTATCATGTGCATGCAATTTGTTTCTTATTATTGTTGACTACTCTAAAGGTCAGACAAACTTTCCTTTGTGTTCAACTCATTTTATCGCTACCCATAGGTACTTGAAGGGATTAAAATATAACTTCTTACTACTGCTCAACTTGAAAATGATAAGAGGACATACTTATCAAACCACCACTCGAAAAACAGTACAATAAACCAGTGGTTGTTTTGAATATACCGGTAAGTTTGTATTTGTAAAATATTAACTTTACTCAAAACTTCATGTGGAATTAAAAATTAAACTTGATATCACATTCAATTAATACATCTATCTATGCAAAAGCTCTGTAATACAATGGTGTATCCAAAGTCTATGTTTTATATCAATCTCTTGTAATGATATTTCAATGTAGTTCTAGCCTACTACAGTACAGACCTTATGAAAAGACTTATCATCATCTAAACTTAGTTCTGCATCTGCCAGAGCAGTAGTTGTATCTCCAAGTTGTAAATGACATTTTGACCTGGCTACCAGACAATTTTTATCACCATCTTGAATTTCTAAAGCCTAAAATAAACAATGAATCATAAAATAAAGGACACATCCATCTAGTTGAAAGTGGGACTGGGACTTGAAAATCTTTGAATTTAATTCTTAGGAAGTTTACATTGTTAACTAAAGACTTAAAAAAACCCTCAATGGAATTACTTAATAATAAATGAAATATTTTGTATTTGTGATCAAGATATTTCTTCCTTTTTTGATACTATCTACTCATACTAGTCTAGTATCTATACTAGATCTACCACTAAAACTTATAATTGTGACAACCATTTTTGACAATATTATCATTAATATTATTTTATTAAGCATTTTTTTCTTCTTTTTTTTACTAATTTTACTTATTTATGAATGATTATGATGTTCTACACCTCACTTTCAAAATTAATGAGCAGCTGAACGAAATTCCACTCTAGACAGGTTTGCTCCTTGCCCCCCCCCCCATCGTCTTTTTTTTATTATTGAAAGATGAAAGTGGAAGTAGTGGTGTTTACATATTACGTCATTTTTTCCTACGTCATAACAATAATACACAAGGTCATTATTTTCGGTAACATACTAACCGTTGTGTAACTTTCTATCGCTTTTCTGTATTCCCCTTGCTTGTAAAGTGTGTCAGCTTCTGCTTTATAGATCTCAAAAGTTCCTTTGGGTCCATCGGATTCTTCTTCGTACATTTTGATAAGAGATATGAGTTGTAAAACAGGAAAACAAAACCGTTAGTCTGACCAATATGGACAGTTTACTGTTTGATACTTCTTGTCCCTGCTTTACTGGTTGTGAAAGACGCCGTTGCTAAGTTACGGTGTCCGCCACGCACTCTCTCGCGGATTAATATTAATTACCGTCTGATTAAGGAACTTGTTGGTAAGAAGATTGTTTGATCTATTCTAGAAAGGGTTTTAAAGTCCTGCTACATATTTTGTAAGTATTCAAACTAAGTTACGACAACTCATTTACAGGCGCCATTGTGGGCGTAGAAATATATTGTGGGTCCCAACTATGACGCCATAAAAATTATGACGTCATGGCATCATATAGTTTTACTTCTAAACAAAACGTTTTATCTTTTTCTTGCGGTTATGTTTTACGGGCTACAATTTATAAAAAAAACAAATTTGGAAAAGAAATCAATGATGTTTAGTTCATTGATAAAAATGTCAGACAAATTCATACTCAAAATCGGCCGAATTCGGCCAAGGAAAAAATGACGTACGGTAATTAACATAATTCAATACGGCGTCACGTTCTCTGGAGATTATCGGAGAGCGATATCTCGTAATCAGTGTCTTTCAGTGGTGGGAGGATAAATAATTTATTTTTAAATTCCTCAAACACAGGTGCCAGGATGGATCGGAGGTCGTGGGCATCTAAACTGTAGTTCGGAAAGAGTCTCTAAACCTTGAGTGACATTGAGACTTTAAACCATGATGTATCCTGTAGTTCGGACAGTCTCTAAGCCATGATCTACCAGGTCGTCTCCAAAACATGATGTTGCCTACCCTGTAGTTGGGATAAACCATAGTTTTGTAACTATGAATTATAGCCTAAATTATGTTAACCCAGAAATGATATAGTTTCTCTTAATTAAATATATACCACTCGTCTTGTAACTGAATAATATGTCCCAATCTTTATTCCGATCAACAAATTGTATTTTTTTACAATATTCCAATTTGCCTAATTGATGATACAAATTTCATCGTAACACACCTAATCTGAACAATTGGAAAAATTCAACTAAATGATTTGAAAAGCCTTAAGTAAACCTTTTCAAATGTTACTTGGATTTTAAAATATTTTCGAACCCTCTGGACAAGTAAAATATGATGTAATGGATAATTTACACAGCAGGTAGGACACTTAAACATCTAGTAGGCCTAGGCCTACTAAGAATAAGACTATTATATATTTTCTGGAGCTGCCAAGTCAGCAAGAGTGTTATTGTCCCTTTTAAGGCGCTTTAAATATCTGGTTGCAGTAGACTGTTAACCACCCATAAATGTTTTAATGACAACAATAGTAAGTACAGGAGCATCTCACTCACGCAAAACCAAAATATTAAAGATAAACCTTCTGACAAGACAGAAAATAGACATAGCAAAAAATAAACAAATCAAATAGTGGGAAAAATCATAATTTATTCAGCTCAACATAAGACGTAGCCTACAATAGGCCTAGGCCTACCGTCTTGTTGCATACCATTCATATAGTTGAATCATATCATAAAAATGTCTTATTTCATGTAGTCTTACGTATTTGTCAACATCAAAGTGAATGAACTTGCTCCATTGCTCCATTTAGCTTATTCAGAATTGATTTTTAAATTTAAATTATCTTGTGATCTTTTATTTTATTTTCTTATGAATTAGGTTATAAATAATAGCCTAATGATAATATATGTTCAGCTATACTTTTCGTTTTAAAAATATATGTTTTATCTCCAATAGAATCCTTTTCGCAGAAATCTATGATATATCTATCCACACCCTGTATGTCAGTGCAGCCAATTGCGACACAACAATAAAATAGGGTATATTATAAATAGATAGTGCGTAGGTAGGCTACTTGGGACCCAAGATGGCGTCTTTTTACACATATAACGTCATATTATTTTCATAACGTCATGTGAATTTTCTAGATTTATCTATAATACGGCTTTGGGCCTACTGTTATAACAAAATAACTATAGGGTCGTTGGCTATTGCAGACCCTATAATCGAAAATATAAATATTTATAACGGTCTTGGATTAAATTCTTTATTTGTCAATCAAAATTCATTGCATATAATGGTTTTTTTCTTAATTATTTTTAACCGGTTTGATATCGCAGAAAAAAAAACACAGGGCACTTCGTCAAAGCCAAAAATACGATAATCCGGCCAAACATATAGATCTAAATTCCGTCCCGCGGCAAATTACATAATTATGTCGGGGGATTGTTGAGTTTTCATTACACTAGAGTACTGGTTCAGATTAAGCTAATCTAACAACAATAAGCCCTGATATGACTGCATTGCACGGAAGGGTAGGTTCATTGTTATAATAACTGTAGCCTACATTATTTAAAGGTTGTAGTGTAGGCTACACCATATTGCATAAGACAGAACACTTTAACTTAATGATGTAAGGCAGCCGCGATGGCTCAGTCAATAAGGCGGTGGCTCACTAATCAGGAGGTCCAGGGTTAAATCCCGGTGTTGTTAAAGAAATTTGTTCGGCGTGAGCGACTTCGTCGTTGGAGCATAACGAGGGACCTTACAAAAGTGTTTAGATAGTCATTCGGATTGGACGAAAAGGCGAGGTCCATGTAAAAGGTCTATTGACACTAATTTTTAGTATATATGTTAGAAAATGGTAAGAAATTATACATTTGTCGTTAATGAGCAGGTGTGTAACCAGGGGCGGATTGGGGCCGGGAACCGGCACTGGCTCCCGTGTCGGAGCGGCCTTTTGTACTGACCGAGGAGCCCGGAGCGGTCCGGGGGCTCTCCCCCTGGATATTTTTGGTGCAATATCTCATGATAATCTCTCTCAAATAATTTGTTTCATAAATCAATTAATTTAGGCCAAAACCACGACCTGCAAGTAATTTACAACCATCAACCTGTGAAATTATCATATCTTCATATTATTAATTAACGTATTATCATTGTATCGTCAAGAGTGAAGACAATTTAACTGGGTGAAAAATGGGACTAGT
Organism: Patella caerulea; assembly: GCA_036850965.1. Classification (NCBI taxonomy): domain Eukaryota; kingdom Metazoa; phylum Mollusca; class Gastropoda; family Patellidae; genus Patella; species Patella caerulea. The sequence continues at coordinate 21,652,019 of JAZGQO010000007.1, forward strand.
TGAGAAAGTTTTGACCATTTGATTAACCAGTTGGAAATATTGAATCAGCAGGAATAATTTCATTGAAAAATGTCCCATTTTTGTTGCCGGGAGCGCTAGTTGATTCCTCCTGTGATGGAAGGCCACGAAACACATTGGTACAGAGTGACGAAAATGAAAATCGTAAAAGCTGCTTTTTTTTAATTTTGGATTCTGGCGTATCCCCACAAACAGGGTGTAGGCGACTTAATAATTAGTAAATTTGCAGGAGACAGTGTCGGGTGAATCCGATGAGATTTTCGGTTGAAATTCGTATCCCCACTGCAGGATTCCGAATTCTGACCCACACCCATCACACCCGGTCCAGAAAGTCTATTATACCAGCCCATTCCAGACTCCAGCGATGGCGTGGCGGCCCGTTAAAGCCACCGGCCACATACAATATGATAATCATGGCTCCATGGTCGGTCCAATACCCCCGTCTCCCATATAATGTTTCAGCAGAAAAAGGTTGGGTTTTTTTTTTAGATGAATTGGACAAAATTATTTTTTTTCTTTTTTTGTCTGACCGGCTCTTCGAGCGATCGTCCGACCGGCCCAATCCGCCCCTGTGTGTAACTATCTGTAAAAGATTTCACTATTGGTGCAGAAACCTGCCTATTTAATACACAAACCCTGGACAGCAATGGTGTATATCATTCATTAGTCACGGATTTAATACCGCAGTGACATAACACATACTTGTTGATGACTTCTGCCTGATTACTAACAATTTTTAGTTATGAACTAATAAGCATTATATATCGTCTCTGACAGGGGCGTACATAAGACTTTGAGTTGTTTTTTTAATTTTATTTTTTTTTGGGGGGGGGGGGTGTTTAAGCCAAATTGCGACCGACTGATGCACATACCCCCCCCCCCTCCAGTACGAGCGAGTAACGCAACCAGGAGCCGAGCACCACAGGTGCGAGTTTTCTTGGGAATATGGGGATGGAGTATATTTTATGTCAAAATGATGATTGTAATTTGAGAAAATTTTGATAAATTTATTCAATATCCTGGCATTGAGGTCATTGCTAGGAGAAAATCTTGTGGACGAGTCGACCAGAAATGTCAGTCAATGGGACATAATCTCGAGATCTGTTTTGCAAGAGTAACATCTGTACAATCTGACGCCCCACGACCCACACACCAGTGGTGTTATAAACTGGGCAGTTCACTATATGATGTAGTGCTGAGACAGTATAAGACAACAGAGGAGTAGAAGAATGGTGTTATAATGGAATCGAGCGCCGCAGTCTCGAAAAAATTTCAGATATGTAACCGAGAATGATGTTATACTGGAATCGCGCGGGCTTCAATGGAAATGGACAGTAAATGACAATACATTCTGAAAATGGGCCCACCCTCCCACAATCAAGTTAACGACAAACATGGATTCTATATATAGATTTTTTTTTTATATCTGTGGGTATTTCCTTGCGAATACAATGTTTGAATATGTTTTTAGTCCAAATAATATATCATCGAACCACCCAGTTTGGACGCGGAAAAGTATCTTTAACACAGGGATCTTTGCTCTAGTGATCTGGGAAATCGGGGAGTGACGTAAAATGGAAAGCAATAATCGTTGCAAAGAGTTGTTATTTCGATTTCCATAAAAGAATTGAATGTCACGAAATCAGACGAGAGCATCGCTAACGCTGCAATATGCGTCCACATTCCTGCTTTGATTGATATGGTACTTTTTAAACAGAAGAGAATGAAATGGCTGTAATATCACTCGTAAAAACTAATAAACGATTAGTCAGACATTTTAATTTCACTTATCGATATATCGATGATGTTCTATCACTGAACAATCCAAAATTTAGTGATTACATAGAATTCATATATCCCGATGAGCTCGAAATTAAAAACACTACTGACAGTGACAATCATGCTTCCTACTTGGATCAGCGTCTCGATTTTGACAATTGCCACAAACTTAGTGTTAAATTGTACGATAAACGTGATGACTTTGACTTTCCGATCGTTAACTTTCCATTTATTAGTAGTAACATTCCAATATCACTAGCTTATGGAGTGTTTGTGTCTCAGCTAATACGATACACGAGAGCTTGTTCCTTTTATTCTGATTTTTTAAATAGATCGAGGCATTTGTCATCTAGGCTTCAACTACAGGGATACTTGCGCACTAAACTCATTAAAACCTTTAAAAAGTTTTATGGACGTCATATTGACTTGATTGGTAAATATAACATGTCTCTCTCGGTTATTATTCAAGATATATTTTATTGACTCGTAAAATATTATCTTCCTAATTATGTCTGTCTCACTCGGCTAATCTCGACAGATTCCGTAAACTACGTAGACTACATCTAGTCTCGGATGTATGACAGTAAGTGATATGTACCTACGCCCATACATTTGCGATGCGGCTACCGGTTTACTTTAACAGGAAAATTTGACGCTATTACACAAATTGGGAACCTATTCGGCTAGCGACCTATTCGACCGATCGAGCTGCAACCTGTTTGTTGGAAACCTATTTAGAGTAAAGACAACAGTCTCTATTTATCAACCAATAAAATCCAACGTTATGTCTATCAAATGAAAGTAGAATATATTATTTTTTAGTGTAATTTCGTCATTATCTTACAGCTGGATCGGTCGAATAGGTCGCTAGCCAAATAGGTTGCCAACTTGTGTTTGGAATGGGCGCAGCCATGTTTCATCCGGGACCTTTAAAGTAGTTCCAATATGGCGGAATTCATCGTACAGCCGAGTTTAGATTCCGAAATCTTCCGAGGTTTGCCGAGTGATGTCTGTCTATTACATCGTTAACACTCTTCATCACGTGCATTTTGTATACCGATAGTCCATTGGCCAATCATGCTATTTCATTGAGATTTCGTCTAATAGTTTGGATGCAGCGATGGCGGGTGTGGTGCCAGGCAGGGTAAGCTTACTCTTCCGGACACCTGTTACCACTGTTTGTCGTGTATTTTGTACACGGTGACCAGTCCATCTGCTGATTACACTATTTTGCCTCGACCGTTTTTATTGGACTTCGAATTTTGACTAATGGTTTGGATTGTTCGTACTTGATTTTATTTTATTTTATCTCAAGATGCAAAGAAGACATTAGTCCCGAAATGACCTAGTTTGTGTTGAGTGGACGTTAAACCCCATTTCTCTCTCTCTCTCTCGCAAAGAAGACGAGACATTGGATTTGTTTTGCGTTGGGGGTCGTGCATCAACATCAATAGTTGCCGTCCTTAGAGTATAAAGGGGGGCTCAGATCGACCTTACGACGCGACTCAACTAGTCGCCGACTGGTTTTCCGGCGACTGCCGCCGATCGTCACACAATTTCCGTCGCCGATTCTAGTCGATACGAGTCTAGCTACGACCGTCGTGCGATAGTTTTTCAGGATCGGCGACTGAGTCGCAGGAGTTGAACATGTTCTACTTCTACTACGCGACGGAACCAGTCGCCGACTCGTCATCGTCGATGTGTGCGTTTCTACCCCAAACAATAGGGATGTTCCTTGGGGTACAAAGAATAAGTGTGTAAAGTTTCAAGATGATACATGTATACGACAAACAAACAAATACAAGAAATGGGCACCAAAACAATAGGATCATCCTTAGGTATAAGGAACAAGTGTACAAAGATTGAAGAAAATCCAGTGACGATTGCGCCTTGTAGGGGACCCACAGACACACATACATATATATATACATATATATATACAGTAGGCCGCCAAAGAAACATTCACAGCATACATTGACATTTTATGGTAACATTAGCAAATGAGTTATTATTTAATATGACAGTAGAGACAGATTTTGTATATCACATGTGATTTGGGTTTTTATAAATCTATTTTTTTTTTTTTAAAAAAACAACAATTTCTTTCACAAACATACATGAAAAAATACCATGTGCATAAAAAATATTTCCTGTTTTCTGTATATAGGCCAATACGTATAACGTATATAACATCGTAAAACATAGGATATTGAAACTAAAACAGTGGTTATTCACCTTACTACACAAATCAGTTCGACAAGTTATACATTTTCAACGTACATGGTATTTTTATTGAATAATATCTGTTAGTATATTAGCTACTTTCATTTTGCCTCATATAGGCCTACGTATAAATGCCTTTCAGATATTTTATTTAAAGGTATGTTGTGATAATGGTGCCTGTAACTCTAGGGATGGTAGTTCTTTATGAAATCCATCTTTTCCAACCAGGAAGAAAGTCGATATCGTACCTTTACCCTGAAAGTATTAATAATTATTGTAGCCTACAAATATGTCATCGTTTATTCCCTCCTTGTAATAGTATATAAATTATATTGTGTCTAACTAAGGATATACTCAAACAATGATTAACTTTCTAAAACAAGTGTCCGACGTGAACCTAATTGCACTTTGTTGGGTAAACAATCTGGCTCAAATTTCTCGTTTTTTTTTAAATTTTATTATCATGTCATATTCTTAGCAATTTACAGCAAGCGACCAATGGAAACACAATGAAGCCCGGTTAGCTGTCTAAACAGTGAAATGACTATACATTTACATTTAACATATTTAAATTAGCTCGCACGACAGGCTTGAAATAAATTTGCCTTAACATTGCTGGCATTAATGGAGATTAAAAGATATCCCGTTTAGCTTGTCGGCGCAAGTGGTAAAGTGGAGAAACGGGAGTGTGTCTTCAGGAAATGATAATCCAAAAGAAACCCGAGAAGATGATTCGATTATACTGAATAAACATAATATAATGTATTTACCTTCATTGTAACTTCTCCTCTACTCTCTAAATGGAATCCACCTAATTCATCCAGGACGTCTTTGCATTCTGGGCTGACATGGATACGTAATGCTATATACAAACAAATAACACAATAACCAAATAAATATAAGCATTTCATAAAATTAATAAAAACATATTATAAGAACTTATGTTATTATTCTGTGATTGCAAAAGGTACCATTCATAATTCAGGACCAGGTGGCCAGATAATCCTCGTAAAAATGCAAGCACCCATGTTTTGATGGCCTCGTTGTGAGTGGAAGCAATACACGTGTTAACGTAAGCGTTAGGTAAGAAAGATAGTCCAAATAGGTACGTTTATTTCGATTGGTCCCCGTCATATTGCATATTCCTCGAATAGTGTTAATTAAAATTCATAATTTTTGAATGAGTCAATACATATTGACCTACCCAGACCAGAAGATTCCATTCTGCTAGCATAATTAACAGTATCACCAAATAAACAATATCTAGGCATTTTCTGACCCACAACCCCGGCTGCTACTGGACCTAAAACAAAATGCCCAAATTAAAGGGGAATCTTCACATAGTTATATATTTTATTAATAGAGAGATAATGACCACAGCTACTCTGATAGTAAGAGGAGGAGGATCGCAATACACCCAAAAAAAGAATCAACTCCCTTCAAAGCTAAATCAAATTCGATTGATGCATGCACCGCCATCTGTGGGCGGTTGTAGTGACTTGTGGTATATTAGATGTGAAATTTCTGACATTGATCCTACTAGTCCTGGCCTCCATGTTCTAAACCAGTATTTACTTCAGGGCCGGAGAAAAATTAAAACAACGCCGATCAATTTAGTAGACTCATCGTATTACTTACTATCAGCTGTCAACAACGGTTGTTCAAACACTAGGGACCGGGTATCATTCAGATTTGATGAAAAAAGGTAAGAAACTGAGCTTACCATCTAGAATCTAATACACATATTCAGTTAATAGATTGCCATCTAGAAAGTGTTAAATACCATCAAGATTCATCAAAAACCGCCCAGTTTGTGCTACCATTTAGTTTAAGAAATACCGTTTAGTTTTGACATCCATCATTTAGCTTAGTTTTGATATCGGTCATCCAGTTTATAACCCTTTAGTTTCATAAACTAGACAAATGATGTCAAACTAAATGGTAGCACAAACTGGGAGGTTTTTGATGAAACTTGATTTAACACTTTCTGGGTGGCAATCTATTAACTGAATATGTGTATTAGATTCTAGATGGTAAGCTCAGTTTCTTACCTTTTTTCATCAAATCTGAATGATACCCGGTCCCTAGTGAAAATAGTGCTGTATGGATGGGACGAAAGCCCGAAGTCCCGTGTACACATCGACCTTCACGTAAAAGAGCTCTTGATTGTTGGAATTTTATTCGAAGTGAGAGCAGGCCGCACCGTCCAGAAAACATTTCTGTCATAGCCCAGTCGGCGCAGAACTATAGGACATTAAATAGAAAGAGCCCCCCATGGATAGGACGCCTGACTTGTTTTGTTACCTGAATGCATGCCAGTTCTAAGTTGTAGTGTTGTATCTGGTCGATGTTTAATAGTAAATATAGACATAGAAGCTAGTAAATCTAACGCCATTGTTGCTATTTCACCAGCATGTCGGTTACCATTACGTACCGGAAGTCCACTAGCCACCATATATGCATCGCCTATTGTTTCAACCTGGCAATAAAAGTAGACGAAGGTATCATGTAAATGATATCTATATTTCTAACTGCTTATTATTTAGCATGACAGCGTACATTGTATATATATGTTTTGTTTGGGGTTTTACCAAGATGTATTATATATTTTTTTTAAAACTGATTCCCTTTTCCAGCGCTTAATCAGTTGTGGTGTTACTTTTCTAAGGTATAACCATACTTCTAAATATTTTTTTCTAAAAAAAAAAGGCTCTGAATTAACGGTGTCATTTTGACATTTCTTTCCTGTCGAATTTATGGAGTTGATTAATATGCGAATTTGATAATCTTTGTAGGTAACTGCCGTGGCTCGGTGATTAAGCAGCTTGTTTGCTACCCAGGGGGTCGATTTCGATCCTATAATAATTGACCTGGTAAGGAACAGTTTCTAGTTGTTCGGATGGTGCGAAAAGATGAGGTCCAGTTTCAACGTTGGCATACGTGTAATGGAACTCATGACAATAGAAATTCAAAATAAGAGAAAACGGTAGCGCCGCTGTCCGGGTACAATTTCCCTTATAACACACAATGTAATCTATAAAAAGTTAAATATATTTTACCTTATATACGTCATATAAATCTATAATGGTATCGAAACACGTGTACAGATCATTTAAGAAATCGACAATCTGTAAAAGAAAAATAATTAAAATAATTCTTAATTCATAAAAAGTTCGATGTGCAAAGTGTGGTAATAAACCCCAGCAGGTATTTCTAAAAATAACGTAAGACAACAGTTTAATCCGAAATATATAAACCTATAATGGTAAATCTCTTTTATCTTTGGGGTATATTCTACGCCCGGAATATGTAAGGATGCAGCGATGCCCCGGGGATTACGATTAATCGCGATTTTTGGGTCAGGCGATTAAATAATCGTCCCCTTTCTCAATAATCGTTATATCACGATATATCATAATTATTTTCAAAATAATCATGATTATGATTTGGGAGAGTCAAATTTATAAAATTAGGAAAGTATATCGTATTATTTCGACCGAATTCTCCTCAAAATGACAGAAGGATGATAAAACACCCCACGAGACTACTGCACGCTTCCATAGATATAAGTAGAGTGTCATTGACATTCACTCGGCTAATCTCGACAGATTCCGTAAACTACGTAAACCACATCTAGTCTCGGATGTATGACAGTAATTGATATGTACCTACGCCCATACATTTGCGATGCGGCTACCGGTTTACTTTAACAGGAAAACTTGACGCTATTACACAAATTGGGAACCTATTCGGCTAGCGACCTATTCGACCGATCGAGCTGCAACTTGTTCGTTGGAAACCTATTTAGAGTAAAGACAACAGTCTCTATTTATCAACCAATAAAATCCAACGTTATGTCTATCAAATGAAAGTAGAATATATTATTTTTTATCCATTCCTTCAGCTCAGAATAGAAGTGTAATTTCGTCATTATCTTACAGCTGGATCGGTCGAATAGGTCGCTAGCCAAATAGGTCGCCAACTTGTGTTTGGAATGGGCGCAGCCAATGACGTCTGGGCGCAGCCATGTTTCATCCGGGACCTTTAAAGTAGTTCCAATATGGCGGAATTCATCATACAGCCGAGTTTAGATTCCCGAAATCTTCTGAGGTTTGCCGAGTGATTGACATTGTCATAGAGACCATGACTCGATTGTTGATGATTGATTATCCAGTGCGTCTGGATAATATTTCTTTTATTATGGTTAGAAAAGGAAATGAAAATTATGGAGTTTAGATCGAAGGGAAAATGGCTTTACAAGTTTCGTAAACCTTAATATTTATGATACTCCAACAAAACTTTGAAACATATGACAGTACCACAAAACATATTAGAACCAGATTAATTGACAATGGAAATCATTGTATGACGAGTCGTTGTCATCTTCGAGTGATTAAAAAGTTTACACGTTTCGTGATGACATGAATGATAGACTTTTTACAATTATTACAACAATATTAAATATAAAGAAATGCAGTGGGGCATTTTCAGATTTTTAGTAACGTAGTAGAAAAATCCTTTACTAATTTACTAATTAATAATACCATAAATAATTAAATTCTCAATAGATTGCGTGCATTTTTAACAATTATTCTTTCAATAAACATCGTGTTCGTCTTTCATGAATCCCCGGAGATCAATTCCAGTCATTTTAATATGTAATATTTTTTTAATAGGCGACTATTGGTATTTGTATCTGCATCACTATGGAAGCGTATAGGGGTCAATAGCACGATAGATACCGCAATATTAAGTTGATAATAAGTCAACATATATTTTGATTTTTCTGACGATTTTATCTCTGAAAAGGCAATTTTTGCCGAGTTTATTGAATAACTCGCTAATTTGCATGTCGTCATTTTGTTTTAGATGCACACGTCGACATAGCGCATGGCAATATTTTGCGAATATGTCGACATATACTACGGCGAAATGGAATATGTCGCCAAAGCTTCCGAATAGCAATATCTTACCGCAAACGTGTACATTTAAGACGAAATGGGGACATAAAACATAGCGTGTTGACCCAAATACCTCGGCAAAAAATGACTTTTCAGAGATAAAATCATCAGAATAATCACAATATAATACCAACTTAAAATATTGCCGTATCTATCGCGCTATTGACCCCTATACGCTTCCATATTGAAGCCTTAGCCTCTATCACGTTCGCTATGTTTTCAGAACGTCGAAATTTGATAGACTTCGCCCTCTCCTGATGCAAATCCTTATCACCTAATTTGCAAAACGGACAGGGTGACGGCGTAATACGCCGGCATATAAAAATAAGAGAGGTAAGAAATTTGTAATTACTGGCATTGAACTATAAATAATTGCGTTAAAAAAAATGACACCGGACCTAATTTAATGCTATGAAAATGAAATAACGTTATGATTTTTTACTAACACTGTAACTATGTTTGTTCTTTTTTCATCAAAATTACCTCTAAGGGAGAACTACTTGCTGCTAATGTTGTAAACCCAACGATATCACTAAAGAAGACTGTGCAAGCTTCATAATTCTCTGGTTCTACAGTATTTCCCTGCTTTAAATCATTGGCTATTGTTCTGAAATAAATTAAGATACATGCATGTATATTCTATCTTATTCTGTTGTACATGTTGTATAAATCCATAACTTCACCTGTTTAAAATGTCAATGCGGTGATAATATTTGTTAATAATTATTTTATTAATATTCTTAAAAATGTATAAGCCATCAAAATGCCAATCAACAATTTTTCGACTTACGCGGGAAGCATTCTACACAAGAGTTCGTCTGTTTTTCTTTGTTCGTCTTCTAATTGCTTTGTTCTGTCGGCCACGAGGTCTTCTAGGTGATCAGCATAATTAGATAACATATGTATCATCTGATCTATAATATTAGTTGTTCTGAAATAGAATAATAATATTATATGTACCATAAACTATAAGATCGTCTACATTATCAACGTATTTAGAACATCTGAAGATTAGGGGAAAAAATATTCTGAAATAGCGTTTAAGCCCAAACAACAAGGTCTTTTAGAATTAAAAAAAAATACATCATCTGATCTACTTCCGGTGCAACAATTGTTCTGATATAGACTGATGAGATAGATCTGCTGTTCTGAAATAACATAGTAACATTACAGGTCGTATAAGCTACAGAATCTATACCAGGTTACCAGGTTACATTACATCATTAGCAGGTCTTTTTTGCTAACTCCAATTGTTATATAAACTAGAATTTATTTATTCACATGATGGCAATTCCATAATCAACTGTCTAGATTACCGGCTGGTTTAAATGTAGGTATTGAGTTGATTAGATATGCAAACCATACCTCCATTAAACAATAAGAAAGACGCTACTAGCTGAAATTACCGATAGGATGATTTCAAATTGGGGACTTCGAAAATATAAACTGTCAATCGGCTATATAATTTAGGCCATTTATTGGCATAATTTTAAACATTCTTAACTTCGCTCAGAATAAAGTAATTTAACTGAAATTTAAAATATATTCATTTTTCAGTGTCTATTTTTAGATTATTATAACAAGAACGTCATATTATTTGTCTAAATCTTGCATAATGCCTATTGAACTTAATTCAATGATCGGATACACTGTGTAGATAACACCCGAATCTTGTTGTCTGTGGCCGGGGAAGAATAATCATTTAACTTACAATTTGGATAAATACATATTATAAACAAAATCTAATTATTCATATTGTGGGATTTTCTTAATTCAAATAATATATATATTGATAACAAATTCGAAACAGTGAAACTTTGACTATTTTCAAATCACAAGTAAAGACTCACTGATTTCGAGAATGCTATGAGAATTAGACTTTCTGTTCATTGTGTAAATAACCATTGTCTCATTGCGCTTTGAGCATGCTTTTTGGATGGATTTGGCGCTCTACAAATGTACATTATTATTATTATCATGGATTTAGAAGTTTGAACGGTTAAGTGAAATCTAGAAACTAAATAATTATTCACATACTTGCCCTTGTTTACTTTTTTTCTCACAATTTCGCCTATCGTCTGAAAACTTGGTCTTACGGTCGGATCCTCTTCCCAACAGTTTCTCATGATTTCTGTTACAGTATCTGGTACCAAGCCATTAGGTACATGTGGACGATATGGTGGACATTCTCCGAATTTTACTCTTTCAATGATTTCTAAATTAAAATGAATAATGATGTTATAATGTTCCATACTTTGTATCATCAAAATATCAAAGTTTATTTCAATATCTCAACATAGACCAGATCAAGACCATTCCGGTCTATATTGTCTAAGATTCCATTTGGTCAGGTCAATATATGGAAAATACCCCTTCAACCCCCCAAAATTGCAGCAAAAGGTTTCTCAACCGATTCTGGCAGGGTTTAGTGTACTTTATAACATACTAAAAGCTTACCAAAATAGGACCCCCGGAAAAGTTTTTTTTTCAAGATGGCGTCAAAAATGACCACCGAAACGTCTTTAAACGGTCATATCTATGTTACCATTAACTCAAATTTGATGATCTTGGTGTCTATTCCTAGGTTTTTCGGAGTAGAGAACACATTAAGATCATTAAAAATGACGTGGGCATATCATGTCAAAAATGGCCGCCAACACCTCCAAGTAAACGAAGTCCATTACTATTGACTCAAATTTGATGATCTTGATGTCTATATATCCCCATGTTTTGGGAGACTAGGAACACATTAAGTTAACTTTGGATATCACTAAGCTATTTAATCATTATAAAATTGAATTCATGACCTTCGGCTGTCCACTATCATAGAATAAGTTTCGGAGCGTTCAGTTTTGAGTGCCATCCTCCTCCTCGATATCGACCTCTTTGAGTGTTGTTTGAATTGTCACAGATTTGCTCCTTCATTAGTTCCGAACAGACAATGAGATCATCTACTTCCGTTCAAACAAGCAGTCACAAGAATACAAAGTGTATAACATAGACAGACATGTCGAAAGAAACTTTTGGAGACGATGCGTACGACGAGTTACTCTTTGACCATTTTTACTCAGGCTGTGACTCAATTTCAAGGATTGTAGGCATCGAAAAAAGTCCGCCTACCAGAAATTAGTGAAATTTGATCCTGTCATGAAGTCCTGTGCTAGTGCATTCACCTTTCAAAACAAATCTCAAGAGGACATATCTGATCTTGGCAAAGACCTGATATTTGATCTATTTAATGGCAAATCAAATGACACGCTATCATCACTGTGCCATATCATTTTCACTAAGAAAGTTGCAACTGCTGAAGCATCTGTCATTTCTTAACGCCCCCCCCCAACATAACCTGCAACAAGATTTCATAGCCAACGTATGCACTTTCAAATTGATATGGACGGGGATGGCAAATAAAATGGATCTAACTAGGAGTCAGCCGATGGCATTGAGAGTTGATTATGGTCTTGTCATGTTAATGAATGTCTGATAAATAAAATATATAACGTTATGACCCAAAACAATGCTGTGTCTGGCGAACTCTTAAAAATTATCCATTGCAGCTGCAGACGCCATGGATTCGCCTACACTACTGTATCTGACCCTTGTCAATCTGGAAATTGTGACAATTCAAACAACACTCAATAGGTCGATACTGAGGTGGAGGATGACACTGAAAACTGAACGCGCTGAAACTTATTCTATGGACAGGAGTGTTTGTGTATTAGGTGATAGTGGAAAGCTGAAGCTCGCGAATTCGATTTCGTAATGATTGACCAGCTCATTGACATCCAATTTCATTTAATGTGTTCCTGGTCCCACAAAACCTTGGGGATAGACATCAACAGAATCAAATTTGAGTCAATAGTTATGGACTTTCGGTCATTTGGAGGTATTGGCGGCCATTTTTGACATAATATGCCAACATCATTTTAAATGATCTTAATGTGTTCTCTGCTCCGAAAAACCTAGGAAAAGACACCAAGATTATCAAATTTGAGTTGATAGTATCATAATTATGATGGCTTTATGACGTTTCGGTAGTCATTTTTGACGCCATCTTGAAAAAAACACATTTCCGGGGGGTTCTACTTTGGTAAACTTTTAGTATGTTATAAACTACACCAAACCCTGTCAGAATCAGTTGAGAAACCTTTTGTTGCAATTTTGGGGGGGTTAAACTGTATATTGACCCGACTAATTACAACGAGAATCCCAAGAAAATAGCAGCCATTGTGTGTGTGGTAACTGGCAAGACTTACCGGAAATGTTACTTGACCAAATGCATTTTTGTTCATTTAAAATACAAGATGGGGGTCATTTCTTCTCTTAAAAATCGTAAGCCATACGAGTACCTCCGTGTGACCTTAAACACTGTTACAAATTTAGCGATTTTTGTCCAGTCTATACTCCTTTTATTCGAAGCGAAGACAATATTATATCGACTAACGAAAAGGTCTAAACATTTCATTGATGTCGAATGAAAGAATGGGTGGTACCGTAGGCCAATAGTATTTTGCCAAATCATATCTAAAATATGCCATGCTGCTCGCAGTGTTTCTGACTTTGTTATCCAACTTTGGAGATAAAAGAGAATCCAAGAATTTCAAATGCATGTATACCGCCTTCAAGCGTATCCGGACAAGGAGACCTGATACGAGGCCTCGTTTGGCGCCGCAGATACGGATTTGTTTTCAATCATACTGACATTTTTGACTATAATATCAGTCAAGGGTAACGTTAGGCGTCGGTCTGAGGTCCAGCGGTACCGGTTTGGTGCTTATCAGCAGCGCCGGTTCGGGGTTCAGTGGCACCGATCTGGTGGTGATCTTGGGTCTATTAAGGCCGATGTGAGGCGGTTATATTAATCAGATACGACATAATATATGGCGTAATATATCCCTATAAATGGCAGATTAGATAAGAGGTTGTCAGTTTTCGATATAATAATTACAAAATGGATAACGTAAATAGAATATACTGAAAATTTCCGTCAAATTGCTTCACACTGAACCACGATATTAGCTTTTGAATTTTAAACTAGCTTCGATCATCTTTACTAAAGTAAGTACGATAAAAACAATCTCTCCTTTATCCATTATTTTTCAAAACATGTATTCCAATCCGCTAAATATCGCATGCTTGTGATAGCATCGAAAGTTGATGGCATAATTTGGACAACATTTCAGGCCTAAAGCGGGACCTGCATAGGCAGATTTAACTCTGACATAATGTATGTTTAGTATATAGCATTCGTACTTCAATTTTGCTCATTTGCAATTTGATGCGTCAGAGCATTACCGATTGTAAGAAGTAGTAGAATGGACATTCTGGTGAGTTGATTCGCTTTTGCTATACAGCTTCCGACTGCTTCCAATTATCTCCAGGGATGTTTGGTGAGACCCAGTTTCTTCATTTGCCCTACGCCCTTGCATGTACAGTAGCCACCAGTCATGTCGCCTACCGACTTGCGCATGTTTTTTTGTCCACGCAGTGAAACATGAAATGTGCTGACTTGTCCGACTTAGATAAGTGATCGTATAAGAACTGTGACAGTTTTGATGGCTCGCTCGAGTGGCACTGGTTTTGTTTGGCCGGTTGGCCTCGTATCTGTTTTGAGCCTCACCTCGTTCCCTTACAAAAGAAGATGGCAGTTCAACAAATCGAAGAGTGCCTATATATATAGCCTACCTTCCGGATCTGTAGCTTCGTTACCATATGGTCCCGTTCTTAATATAATCTCTTGAAGAATAAGAGCGAAGGAATACACGTCACCTTTCCGAGAACCCCGAATATATGCTTTTGGATCACGTAAAATTTCAGGGGCTGTCCATAATTTCTCTGAAATACACCAATCAATCTAACTGTTAAGATCAAAACTTCGAGGCATTGCTCCCTTTTAAAACCGAGACAAGGCTTTACCAAGTAAAACAAAAATATATGCATCGGTGCATCATGTTACATGGATGAAGCATCTAGCATCATTATGGATCTGTTCAACTAAATCTTTCCAGATCACGGTGGTGACAAATGCGCGTGATATGAAGGTTTTTTATCGGGGCTAATGCTTTAAATCTTTTGATTTTTCCAGACTGGTGAAACTTGGGACATGTGTCACGAAATTTTAATTAAGATAAAATCCAGATTTTAGTAATTTAATTAGATAATATTAGATTGATTTTAGTGCTCGGTCCAATACAAATTAAAGTATAAAATTTGGATTCTATCTTTAGCTAAGATTTCGAGAAACATTAAAATACCAAATCTTATAATATTGTATGTTAAATATCCTTCAAATATGTCCCCATTAAGCATGTATCTATCAAGCATTACATAAGTACAAGGGGCATGACACACTGATCAGTAACGGATATTTGTTAGGCCGCTACAGTAGAAGACTTTCGTAATTCTCTGTGAAACAGATTTAGGCATGAGACAGTATATAAATACAGTATACTTACTGCAGTTCTGTTGATATTGACCTAAAACCGTCGTACTTTCCCCGGCTCTAAAAAACGGCATCGAAATATCATCTATTTTACAACACCAGTGATTATCTACTAGAACATTTGACGACTTCAATCGACCATGACATTCAACCGTTGAGTCATGTAAAAATGTCATACCCTAAAACAAATTTGTATAACAATAAATATCTTGATTTGAGATGAAGCATGCAATTTATGTTTTTTTATAAGAATAGAAGTGTTCCAGAGAGTGTATCATAGATTAGATAAAGGAGTGTGTAAGGATTTGGAAACTACGTTTACGTGTATGCTCGTCCTACTAAATGTCGTATTTAGCAATTATGATTAGAGAAAACGAAAATTCTAGATATAATCTTACAGAACAAAACAAGAGAAACGAGTCCTTTGTACCGCTATACGAACGCAGCAGTATGCAAAATAGGATTATTATTGCATGATATAAAATATTGGTATTTATGATTTTTTATTTGTTCTTTAATACTTACCCTAATGATATCACTTATAAATGAAACTTTAAAGATCCAATCTAACTTGATATTTTCATTCTGTAAAACATCTTGTAAGCTACCTTTACCACAGTAAGTGGCTATTAAACTTATTTTCTGTGGTTCCACGCATGCTCCTATTAGCTGATTTATGGTTTTATATTTTAAATTACGTATCTATAAGAAAAAACAAATTAGTAATTGTTCTATTATCTACCATAGGATGTAATAAAAGGTGACAACAATCCTCTCTTCTGTAAACAATTATAATAAAGTCATTAGTAACACTGAATGCCAAGTCACGCTTTAAAACAAATTTGTAAAGCTTATCTATTAGTTTGCATAAATTCAAACTTTTTTCTTCTGCTGAAGCAAATTAGTCACGAATGTTTACATACCATTATTTCTTCCTACTGTAACACCATTGCTATGGTTTCCTTTTTACAAATTCATGCATGTCCAAAACCCATCTTTATCTCACGATTTCCCTTGCATGCATTGCTTCCAAATTCAATATAATTTAAAATGGAATAGGGGTTATTTTCGGCTAATGTAGACGGATATAACAACGAAATTTACCTGATTAATTTCCATAATGACGTCTTTAGTGACAGCTACACATGCTTTATGTATAGGTTTTATAGCTACTAACTGTCCATCTAGCACAGCTACTTGTGTAAAGATTTGTCCTGATAATGATAACATTGTACCATTACTGGCATCAGTCTTTGTTGATATTGCACAACTGGAACCACTTTTACCACCCTGAAACAGGTCATAAAAATAATATGGAGAAACCTAAACATCCCAAGAAGCTCCTGTAATCATTGGTCGTTTGGATGGGACACGTAAAAGCATCCGAACAGTTGAAATTCCATGCAGAGTTGGTGAAACTCTAGCCCGTATATATAGTGCGACTAGTGTAACTAAGAAATGGGAAGATAATTCTCAAATATATGGCCGAAAATATTTGGTCAAATGAACAATCCCTACAAATTTGAAAAGAAAATTGAGCTACTTTATAGGGTATGTTTTAACAGACAAGGGACAATGTATCAACCAATACCGTATTCAGTTTATAACTTTTGAAATACTCTATCATCCAGATGATCAAGACTAAACCCGATTGTGTCATTTAAATCTCCTATAGCACTTGGTATCTAACTTTGTTGCACTGAGAACATTTTACCGAAGCCGTGATTTAATTAAAATATTACACAGGAAATGGATGTTAAAAGAAATCCAATACCAACTTCTATTTACTACGACCGTCTTTTATAAATCATACTTACCAAACTTTTAAAACTTCTATCTGATAATCGATTTAATTCTCTAATTTGTAGTCTACTGGAAGGAATCTTCCAATCCATCCTATGCAGCAGGTCATTTTCCATTCTACGTCTATATTGTCCATTCATGTAAAATAAAAATATAATAATCGTAAATACATCATCAAAAGTATCATCAATGTTTTAAAAATATTTCAATGAACTCAAGCAGTTCTACAATTCCTACAAAAAATGCATTTCAGAAAAGGTGTGGTCCATATTTACTTTGATGGTCTCTGTGATTTGAATTGCTCCTGGGTGAAAGAGTACTGTTGATACAAGTGAATAGAGTGAAGCCAGTCAGAGGACTAACCCTGAATATCATTTAGTAAAATATATTGTAGCCCTGTTACCAGTTTGCACATTATATGAAAGCTTACAAATTAATAATACAGGGTTTTCAAACAAACAAAAACAGACACCCCACACTACATCTTAAAGCTCCGAATGGCCAGAAGTTACCCTTCAGGGGAAACTTCTCTAACTCAGAGAGAGAGAGAGAGAGATAGAGAGAGAGATGGGGTTTAACGTCCACTCGACACAAACTAGGTCATTTCGGGACTAATTCTATTTCAATAATTCGCTTGCGCGTAGGGGTCTTTAGCAGTGGGAGGAAACCGGAATGCCCGGAGGAAACCCACAAGGTTGAGAAGGGGCCCCTATCTCCATGCCACGTACGCTCAACTAAACGGTCAATGGTTTATGGTTGCGTTAACAATTGAACCATGTAATATTAAATAAACAATGCTTAATTTACGATCAAAAAGAAACAACATTTTATTCTATCAACACCTGTAATGGATGATGTGGCGGAATAAAGACAACGAATTCTGTAGTTATATTAATCAGAATACCAACCTTCTATATAAAACGTAAACCACTACTAAGGATATTACAAACACAAAACCGAAACTAACTCCAACAGCTATATAGATATCTGAAAGAAATAAAAGTGACTAAAATATTCATCTATCACTGACGATTATTTACAAATATACAGCGAACGTGTTCTTGCTAAATGCCTCATTGTGTTCAAACATAAATATACTCCGATGGCTTTGACGTTTAAGTAGAATAATAATAATAATAATAATAATTAATTTTTCATATAGCGATTTACATTAAAAAATCTCAACCCGCTGTACATAATGTTTATAAACATGTAAAAACAATAATTGTTCACTATACATAGATGCATAATGTTGAATAAAATTTTCGAAAAAGGTATGTTTTTAAAGAGCATTTAAAAGATATCAAATTTGTAATAGACCTCAAGTGACCAGGCAAGGAATTCCATAGGATTGGTGCAAAAACACTTAACGCGCGATCGCCATAAGCTCTTGAGGGTTTGGGTCGAAGTGGTTGATACAAAAGTTTCACACCGTCAGCACTACGAAGATTTCTCACCGGTGTAGCAACAGAAATCAGCTCAGTGAAATAGAGTGGCGCAGATGTTGTATGGCGAATCAACTTGAAAATAATACAGATGACCTTAAATTGGACCCGAGCTTCAATTGGTAGCCAGTGGAGTTCCATCCGTAATGGTGTCATATCTGCATGACGCTCCAACTTGCGTTTAACTATTAATCGAGCAGCAGCATTCTGGATGTGCTGTAATTTACAGAACTGGTAACCATAGGAACCAAATAATAAGCTATTGCAATAGTCCAACCGTGAACTCACAAATGCATGGACAAGCTTCTCAGTCGAGCTCTGATCTAGGAGTCTCCGAAGTTTGCCAATACGCCATAGGGCAAACGACGCAACCCTGCACACATTAGTAATATGCTTGTCCATGGTTCCCTTCGAATCCATCAACACCCCAAGATTCCGAACCAAATCCGTGGCAGAGACGTGTACCTCCCCAATCCGCACATCGTTCATGACAGACCGGACAGCAGCATCTTTAAAGCGGGATGAATACCACAGAACTTCCGTTTTAACATCGTTCAATGCGAGCATATTGGCACGCATCCAATGACGGATTTCGTCCACACAAGCCTCAATACGACGCACCATAGTTTAATCAGTCCGGGATTCGCACGAAATGTACATAACTGGGAAGATGACGGAATATTCAAACTTTTATTTAAACGCATTTACCAGAAGTAAAGTTTTTTTTACCGTGACTCCGGACAACCAAATGTGGACAATGGTTGCTCACCTTAATATAGCATTTACGCTAAAATTCTTTGAAAAATAGTACCTTCCAAATGCTAAACGGTAACTGTCGCTGAAGGACTAAGATATATCTGAATAAATATACCACTTACTATTGTTGTGACACAATGAACCATCCCAACCACACACTGGATACCCTGTAGGTATATTCGTGCCACCACCAGGCCAATATATAGTCACATTAGGGAAGAACTCAAGTTTATCGGTACTGTAAATGATTAAACGATAGTGGTTAAAGTTATTGCCACGTTGTGTGACTTATCTAGAACCTAAAAGGAACACCACCTCCTTGTTTTATGTCAAAGAAAAGTATTAAATTTCGACTTTTAGTTTCAATTTAGATATACTGGTTTTATTATAGAAGTTAAATTTCCAAACAAAACAGATTATCATCCTGCAATAAATACACTGACAAAAACAAATGAAATAGAACATTTTGTTTTTGATCCGAATCAAACGGGTTTAGTAAGTGAGAATCCCAAAACCGATTCCGGCTCATTACATTACTCGCTATTTAAGGGCTTTTTACATCGATCTAAAGAAAAACATCTAAATTATACTTACCCCAAACGACTTCTAGCTATCATGTGGTAGGTTGAATTTCTTATATTATGAAGCAGAAATGGCGTATTACGAATTCCATCGTCTCGTATATGAATCTCACCAGAAATACCTTTATAAAGTATTAATATAGATATAGGTTGTCAATGAAACTCACACATTCCAAAAGGCGTTTGAAAAGATATAGACATAATCATCAGTGCTTCATTTAGTATGATATTGAATACGATGTTGCAAAGGATTGTTGACGTTTCAAAATGTGCCTGTTAATAACTTACCTTGTACTCTAGTACCATATAGATGATATGCTACGTTCTGACCATCATGCGGTGATACATTATTAGCTATTGTGGCGTTCACAGCTACAGCATATAACAAAATGGCGTCAGCTAACAACGCAGCATGGATAAAATGCTTAAAACAGAATATACATATACCATATAAGGAACTGACAAAAATGAAATGAAATGGGGTTTAACGTCCTACTCTCGAACCTGTCTAATGAAGACGGACAAATGCCAAACAGTGTGCTATGAGGAAAATTTTGCCCGGACAGCGACACTACCACCTGCTCTTCCAACTGCCAGGGGTCTTTTACGTATACGCCAATGTGTACACGGAACCTCTGTTTTTTGTCCCATCCGAACGACTAAACAGATGTCCAAGTCAGGTCCTCCGTCCTGCATCACTGACAAGGGGAACCACACCGGAAGGAGCTGACAAACAAATATCTTAAACATAATGACGATCATTATTGTTAAATAATCTATTTACATACCCAAATGCTCTATATAAAAAAAAGAAACAAGCTATAATGCCAAAAATGACTTACACTGGATAATGTGTCCTTGCTTTGTTATTACATCAGTAATAATAAAATTATTAAAATTTATTTAATTATTTTCTACTAACTTGGTATGACATCAAATAACCATGGGAACCATCATCCAGTGATTTAATATTACTAATAAATTCTTTATATGCTGGTTGTTCTGGTTTAACATCTATTGAAATATCTAAAATACCTAATAAATGAAAAATACATCTGTTAAATTATCAACAAAAAAAAACATGATTAGATCGAAAACGCATTAGAAAATAGCGCGAAATCAAACACAAAAATAGCACCTGAATTAGGTCCCAACATATAAATTTCCTGTTTAATCAACCGAAACGCGGTTGGAAGTAACCAATTGCTTTCTCTTTTAGACACGAATCCCCAATTTCATTTGCAGGAATTCCATGTGAACAATCTACTCACCATCAAAGATACTAGCATTGCTCACCAACTCAGATTCATTCAAATTTAGCATTTGTGCCATATCCAAATAATCTATGGTAATAAATGCATATTCTCCGTTATTTAAACCAAGTTGATTGGCTGCATACATAAACTTTATAACCTCACCCCCATAGGCACACAAAATAAACACTGGAATATAAATGTAATGCACACTATATAATGAATACTAAAATATGAAAAAAAAGAAATGAAATACACACTGAAATATAAAATAAACACTGCAATAAAATAAATACTGGAATATAAAATAAACACTGGAATATAAAATTTACACAGATATACAGGGGCGTAAATGTGGGCGACAACACGACAACCCGACATCACGACATTATAACCCGACACCACGACAACGCGACAACCCGACACTACGACATTTTCACCCGACACCACGACATTAAGAATGTCGTAATGTCGAGTAAAAATGTCGTGATGTCGTAATGTCGTTATGTCGCAATGTCGTGATGTCGTGGTGTCGCGTTGTCGACTTTATTGATCAATGTTGAAGTGGCTACGAGATCAAAATAGCCCTGACTATCTCATCCTTCACAAAGAATACTTACCCTTCACTAACTGCGAATCAAACTGGCACTCACTAGGGCCTACCAAATTTGTTGGGTGACCATGACTTAGGTGAAAGCATGTGCTCGGTATTGGCTAATAAGACCCTTTAGGAGCAGTAGGAAGTTAAACCCCATTTCATTTTCAATCCGAGCCACTGGCGGGGTGGGTGGTATGTGCATCAGTCGGTCGCATTTTGGCTAAACACCCCCCCCCCCCAACGAAATCGTTATTTACGCCCCTGCTGATATATAATATAAACACTGGAATGCAAAAATAAGAATATACAATGAATACTAAAATATAATACTGAAAATGACAACAAAAAAAAACCCTGAAAAATGAAAAAAATTATATACGAATTTAAAATAAACACTGATACTGAAAACAATAAACAATTTAATATCAAATAAATACTGGAATAAAAAATAATAAATATAACATACACTAAAATATAAAAAATAAAATAAACATAAGCATTTAAAATAAAAAAATAAATAAAAAAGTGTAATATACCCAGAAATGTAAAATCAACAATGAAATATAAAATCAACAATAAAATATAAAATCAACAATGAAATATAAAATAAAAACCCAAAATAAAATATACACTGAATGCTAACGTAAACACTTTTAAGTTAGTATTTAAATATATACAGAAATATAAAATAAAAAATGAGAAATAAAATAAATACTTAAATATATATTTAAATGGGGACACCTCACTTTCCCCACATCTATTGTTTAGAGTCTAGGTCCACCGGCCATCACTAATTAACCAACAAAGGGGGTTAAAGAGGATTTAAAGTATAGTCTGTAACAAGTATATGACACTTCACATCGGAAATAAATAAGTAAATACATTTTTATAGTATAAATATTCATAAACAGTTTGATATAAAATATTATTTATTTATTTAGTTAATATGCACATAATTTTTCCCAGTATATCATAATATTACGTCTAGACTTAAATCTGAATATAAAACCATCTAGCACTAAATTCTGACTACCTTTAGTATTAGCAATGGATGTAAAGTTAACCAGAGCGTTTGCCATTTTGGAATGACCATTTTTTTTTTTTTTTTTTTTTTTTTTTTTTGCGTTCTTCTTCATTTATGGAGTTTAAAGTCCACTTCCACCATTTGCGATTCAGACGAGCTATATATATCAACTGATAAGCTGTGATAAAATATCAGTAACTGTAGTTTATTAGTTATTTCAAATTAATTATTACATCAAATTAGCTGACAATGTTAATTTATTAGTAAACTGATTTCACCAATTGACCCAATCTACTGATAGTGGAAAGTGTTCACCAGTCACAATAATTAGAATTTAGAGTAAGAAGTTTACACCAGTGATATTAATTAAATAGAACAGACTATAGTCCAACACCCACGGTCTACTAACCTACTAATCCTTTATCAAATCATTCAAATGTGGGGAAAGTGAGGTTAACCTATTTAAAAATAAGTTAAACAGTCACCAAATATTTTTGAAAGAGATGGTCCAGCTGTTTCTACAGCAATAAAGCATTTATAATGACCAGGGGCTGGTTGCTCAAAGCTCTGTTAACTTTTTTAACGACCCGTTAACATGGAGTAAACGGATCGTTAACTTTAACGGAGAGAAAGGTTGTTGCTGGAAGCCCCGTTAACTTCAACGGATATTGAAATTGACTTTCCAGCAACAGAAATTTAACGGGCCGTTAACAACCGACACCTGAAAGATAACGATCCGTTAGTTTAACGGATCGTTAAAATAACTTAGTTTTGAGCAACCGGTCCCAGTTCTTTTACTTACCAACAAGAGCAAATTGTTTGGATGTTTAGTCAGTTGAGCCTAAAGTACTAAAAACGGTGACCGACAGAGAAATAATATGTTATATATGCACGTTTTCACATCATATCCCAAATTTAATTAATTCTGCTACGTTCTTTGACTACCAATTCCATTGTTATAGCGTCTATCGGCTCAAGTCACCCAATGAAAATTTCGAAGTGTGGGCTCTAAAAGAGTCACCATCCATGTAAACTGTTTTGGAATCATTTGTAAACAGTTTGGGATTTTTAGAACTAAAATTTTTAGACACAGTAAACATGTGTATACTTTTTTTTACAAAGCGAGTGGAATTTAAAATTTCTCCTATAAGTGGTTTTCTCACAGGTTTAATGGTTTAAAAACACTCCCCGGATTTGGGGGTTTCTTTCTTTAAAGATAGTTTATGGAGTTAATACTTACCCCTTGTTAACAGTGCTTCCTGCATTAGTCTAGTTTTAAGAGTAGCATTATTTCTCATAAACCACGTTCTAACCTTAATACTAGTTTCAGTAAACATTTCCTGAAAAAAAAAATTGAATGCACTGGTCGGTTTTAGTGCTTAATGATACCATAATCAATGAATTGTAAAAGTATCAGAATTTATAAATTGCTCTGTGCCTATATAAAAAGTACATATTGAATACTGGTGACAATTGGCTCCAGTGTGCTGAATGCTTAGTTTATTTTTATGTGGTAGTTTCATGGGTGTTATATCACTTTGTGGTGATGCAGAAACCGCTTCGCATTTAATATCGAAAAATAACCTTTTATTTTCAGAAGAACTGTCAGACACTGTAAACAAACAACAGCGTGTGTTAGGAACAGAGCAGCTATTAATAAAGCGATCACTGTTTATTTTATACCTCGTGATGCTAGCAACATGCAGGGTCTAGTCACCAACAGTGTTCTCCTCTCTTCGATCTACTAGTGGACCACAAGCAACCGTTAATGGCGGTGACTTGGTAAGCTCGCAGGGAACCATGGTGTTCTTCACATAACGTCATAGCTGACGTGTTCATTTGTTTACTGAAGGTGACAATTTCGACTTGTGTGGCTCAACGAATCCAATATTTATAAACTCTGGAAATGTTTTACCCAATGAGAAACGGAATATATTTCCCTTAACATAGGTGTTTCAATGCTTTTTGCTGAATTTTCCCGTGTCTATCATCTTATATACCAGGATACAACATCAATTGTCAATCTCACATAAAAAATCAGATCATTATCTGTATTCTACAAAAAAATAGCTATAACTCTTCTCCCACACAATACCTGTCATTAATAATATTATTTAAACACTCTGTTGATAATAAATTACTTACCCCGAAGGCAGTAACAGCTTCCAGCCATACCTTTTGCTTCCCAGAAACAAACGTGATCCGGGTCCATCCATAGTGTTGAATGATAATCTTCAGAAACTCTGTCATGTCTTTAAATGTACCGGTTGTTCGAAGAAAAGTTGGATACATTTCTCGATCGATTAGCTCGTCACTTTCACACCCATAGGTAATCATTGGTATTTTATATCGTCCAGCTAAAAGTCCAACTGTTGTACAAACATCATCACAATATGGTCCTGGTCGAAGGGGAAAAATGGTTTGTTGAAAACTAAACTGAAGAATGGTGTACTTTGTTACCCGAGGAAGTTTATCCGAGTAACAATAAAAGAATGGACGAATTACTCACTGTGAAACCAAAATTTTATTTTGGACGCTTATTGTAAGGCGATAACTACTTTATTGCGAAATATTTGAAGACTTATTTAAATTCAAGAGATGTTATGAAATTCGATTATTGAAATGGATCCCTTTGTAAAAAAAGGATTCAATGCAATCGTGTATTAGTAAAAGTTTTAACAGATGTTTTGTCCCAAGAAGTACAAGCAGTTGTCCAAGTGGCATCATAATATATATTTATTCAGGGAACCGGCCCATGCTCCCGTGTCGGAGCGGCCCCGTTTACTGACCGTGGAGGTCGGACAGGGTTTTCGGGCGCTCTCCCCCGTGAAAATTTTGAAAAATGAACCTCAAATATGCGATTTGGTGGCATATCCGATTATAATCTCTGTCAAGTAATTTACAACCATCAATCTTTGAAATTATCATATCGTCATACCATGTACTATCATTGTATCGTCAAGAGTCAAGAGTTTTAGGGGCTTTTTTTGAGTAGCTATTTATTTAGTGCAGTATACTCTTGTAAGCTGTTCGTTCCTACTGTTTCGAGTGAATGATAGTAAAAAGTCTGAGACAATACTTAGCTATACACAAACAGCCTCTGAAGACCGTGATGCCTACATGTGGACGGGGACTGAGATTATTTTCTTTCGCTGGGTCAAGGCCATAATATATTATAACAGGTGGCATTGACGGTGTGGGAGCGGACAAGCATAAGCGTACGGGACACAATTCTTTTTTGAATTTTTGGAAACGGGAGGCCATTTCCTACACTTTGAGACCATTCCATATAATGAGTTAATAAAAATGTCAAGGAATGTTTAACACCAGTCTCAGGAAATCGCCTCGCATTCATATTCAGCCAGTAGACCAGCTATTATCAAATTTTGCTGAGGCCTTAAAATTGAAATTTTTTTGGGGGGGGAGTTACGAACCATCGACAGACGTTTCTGGCGTATCTCCACATACAGGGTGCAGGTGACTTAATAATTAGTAAATTTGCGGGCGACAGTGTCGGGTGAATCCGATGAAATTTTCGGAATCGTTGTCCAAGGGCACCCTTTATACTATACTTATGGGGTGATCATCAAGACCAAATACGAACCACGTAAAATGCCAATACAATTAAATACATTTTCCCTCCCTTTTCACTGTTCCTATGGCTTAATGCAAGTACAGAATTGGTTTATTTTTAATAATATCACTCACATTACAATTTGTGTAACACTGTAACCGACTACTGAATCTGTTGACCCCAGTCAAACATTTGATTAGACGCGCTAGTGGCCTATAAATCCCCCTCCCTTTGCCCAAACAACGATCTTGGATCAGTCCCTCAATCAATATCTGATCATTAGAACAACTGATTATTAAATCTACATCATCCCAGCATAGAGTCGTGGCCCCAAAATAAAATACGGAAAGTCTTACCTATAACAGCATTGATACCATCCGAACTTTTTATCATCTCTACAAACTGGTATAAACCTTTCCCCGGTTCGCACGCACTGTTCACCATAACATAATTAAAAGAATGATTCCCTTCTCTTAAGGCTGATAATGTAGGATCACTGTTTATCTTGGCTATGGACAATTCAACAGCCTTGTAAGCCTCGTAACCCATACGCCTGGGCCCTTCTAAAGGAACATAGATACACAAAGAGAACACTGCGCCAACTGCTACTCCTGGTATATTTAAAATTATTTTCAAAGCATATGCAATAAAAAGAATTTGCATTGTGCTCAAAATATTATATATCTACCGATGTTTGTTTCAGAATTCAACATTTAATGAATTGCCTATAGTTTCTAGAATCCTCTACTGTTTTCGCGGATTTTTTTTTTTTTTTTTTTTTCTTTTGCAATTTCGTAATTCAATCCTCACTGAATACCAGTACGCTCAATATTTTGTTCGCTGCACACACCGTCTTTACTATATTCTAACTGAAGCAAAAATTCCCAGGTAGTACATCTTTGACTAAGTCACGTCTGATTCTGATTGTAATTGTGCATATTACTTTTCAGATGATGAATAGAATAATCTCAAAATTAAGCCACTTGTAGATAGTCATCTTCGGCGGCCAGTACTGATAATAAGAAATCAGCGATAAATGACAAACTTGATACTAGGACGATGCGAGCAATGGCTATCGAAAACAGCACTTTGACCGTAACTGACAAACGGCTTTAATTTGAAGAATGGACACGGAAGTTCCTATATCCCATTACATTGTTAAAGCTCAATGGAGCTAATCATATAACGACAAGCAGTGAATTAAAGGTGGAATTTCAAAAAAAGAAAGCTGGTTGTCATTCGTTGTGTTTTAGTCCTAACTGCTGTTTGTTTATCTTTACGGTGCCATTTGTCGGGAGTTCTAGAACGATTTGCCCCAGGCCGTGGACGACACTGCTGATAACCGCTTCCGGTTTTGGGGTTATAGGCACAACCCGTGTAGCAGCCGGTTATCAACAAGTTTTTTATATTTCGAATAACATATACATTGGGACACCTAAACCTTTAAAGTCCTTCGGGCCTCTGTGCGTCTTAATGCGACCCTGGTTCCCGAAATTTTGCTCTATGTGTTTCCAGTTCAATTTGCTGAACAATTTTTCCCAAACTGATATTTCCTACTAATTCGTTTCTTCACACATTCGCAGACAATCGATTGAAATTAAAAGTGGATTCGGGATATGAAATGACAGCGACATCTGCTGTGGGTATCATGTAACCTGTCATTCGATGGATGCCGCAAGTAACTTGATATATTGCCTGACATAAATTAATACAATTAAACACAGTAATTACGATTCAGATATTTATAAAGAAAGAATAGATAGATGGCACCAGACAAAATTTATTCAAAAGATGAAATCTTTTGAGAATGCCCAATGTAAATATTTCGTAAGCATTAACATGAAAATATTAAACTGTTGCGTCCTATTAATGCTTTTTCATACATTATATCATACCTATCATGTAGTAGTTGACGTCTATTTACATGATGGGTAAAAATTATTTCTAGGAATTAAAGATACATTATTCGAGATAAAATAAAGAGCTGATGTCAAGGGAATTTGCTGAAAATTTCTGTCAAATTGATCTACTCTGAATCAAGATTTTAGCGATTGAATTTTCGGACTAGCCTCAGTAAGCATTACTAAAGTCGATACGACTAGTCTCGATTATCCAGTTCATGATTAAATCATGTATGTTGAGCAGCAATAGCGTTGGCATCGAGAGTTGATTATGGACTAGATAAGTTAACCAATGTCTAATTGATAGTTTAAATAGCATTTCAGACTTGCTGACAGATTTAGCTCTTAGATAATGCAGGTTTATGAATTTTTGAAATTTAGAAAAAAAAAAATAGTCATAAATTGCGTCCAACTGACTGACAGTCTCCGCGTCGCCGGCAATATTATCGTTTAAGGCAGATAGTCCAATCCACTCAATATATAAGCCCTCTGATGCTCTAAGGACTTGATTGCGGGTCTACCACGTGAATAATGGTCTAATTAATGATTTATGTAACATTTGAAGCTCTTGCATAATGCCCTTTTTTTAATGTGGTTTCATTTAGACTTGGCAAAATATCCCTCAAGCCAAATGTTTGAGCTTGGGGTATACCATATTCCTGAAGCAATGGACCGAGAAATCCCTCTCTGGCCATTGCTGGATTGGCTTCTGATTCTTGAACTTTTGTGGAAGTATGCCTATCCTTCCCGTCCAATCAAAGCTATCACTTAAGTACAGCAAAATGACAGTCCTTCGTTTAATCTGGGTCTTCCCTAAAACTTTATTCAGTGATTTAAGCTATTTAAAACGGTGAAAGAATGTTCGTTTTCAAACAGTATTGTTTACATTTCATTCGACTTGATAGCTTCGTTTATCACGCAATTAGTTTCTGCTATCCACGGGTTAACTGGGCATAATAAAATCGTGAACAATGACGTAACGTTATGTAAACATATTTGGTCGAATATTGGCACTCGTTTTAGATGTAAAGCTTTTGTAGAGCAGCTAGTCATTGGTTGGTAGTCGGACTACTGACCAATCAAAATTTAAAACAACAATATCCACTCATTACAGCGCAGTGAGTAGCGGGATTACCTCTAATCAAACGAAACACTGCGCGAAGTATGGGGGTATACCCGTCTTCATTAAACCCCATTTCATTTCATTTTATTTCTATATCTTTCTTTCATAGATTGATTGCGAGCCAAATCGAATTGTTTGGCAGATAAAGGTTTATTCGTCCAAACCCTTTCAAAAGAAGTAACGTTATTCCGCTCAAACTATCAAGCAATCGGACTTCAGCATATTAATTGAATATACATGTACCACCATAGATGACAGCACAATTTTACATATCGATTGGCGGACAGACGGGCGTGACGACAATAAACGTCCACATTAACTATCGGCTTATAAAGTGAAAGTGTTCCCTTGTATTTTACTTTATTTACATTTAGACATTAAACATACATGAATATCATTTTAATTAAAATATTAAAAATTTTAACACGAAACAACCGGTTCTATACGTACACAGTTTAATATCACTTGAGCTTAATAATCCATAGTCTTCGACATTAAACCCACAGGTTCTTTATATGATCTCATTTGTAATGAGAAGGCTTGGTGAATAATTTATAAATCACAACATATCCCACAAACTCCATGGGTAAAATTAAAAACAGCTGATCCACAAACAACAAAAACAAACTTTAAAGATGCCTTTCCATTATATACCCAGACAAGATTAACTATACCGAACACATTGAATTATTTTTGCGGCACACACAAGATAATCCGATCAGCAATCATATAGAGAGAGGAACACTGTTTAGAACAGGGCCATTATGTACCGAGCTGTATTGTACTCTAGGCCGTTGTGCACAGGAAAGTCAGTATTTCATGGTATATTTTTATTGTTCTTATTCTAATGTGCCGTAAGATCAACTATGTCGGAGCTTTATGTTTTCCACTGTGGGCCAACGATAGTTTAAACAAAATACTTTCTGATGTAAAATTAACGGCTATATATCATTCACAGACAATGCAACATATATAATTTCACACATTCTACTGAATTACGCATTTTTGACATTCTGGTCACAGTTTATTACGCCATATGGCTACCCATTGATACTGGTGTGCCCTACTCAAGTGTCCACATACATCCTCTGGATTTATTTGATTGTATAAACTATTATTTAAAGTTATGTTCTGATAATGGTGCCTGTAAGTACAGTGGTGGTAAATCTTTATTGAAACCATCTTTTCCTGTGAGAAAAAAGGTCGATATGCTACCTTTGCCCTGAAAAATTATGTTTTAAACGTGGTTAGTATTTGTAGTTGACAACAGCCTTTTATATAAACAGCCATAACAACAGATAAACCCATCTCATTCCAACCGGGAAACCATTTACCTTCACAGACTAAAATTTAGTAGTAATGAAATGTCTCGTCATTAAATCGTACAAAGTCATTGATAATCTTCTGAGGCCGACTCAACTTGCCACTTTCGATGCAGCAGAATAACTGATCAGACTGTTTAGTCATTACTAAAATAATATCGATCACAAACTTGATTTGGACTGTTCTGTCCTTAGAACATAACATATACCATATCTTCCAGTGCGGAACTAGAAGAGATAAAATACCATTTTGCGGAATGCATCGACTGTAGGTAACATTGGTATAATATATGGCGTCAGTGGAAGTGGCAAGTTGAGTCGGCCTCAGCAGAATATCAACATTACAGTGTATCAACTTTACAGTCTTCCCATTGCCGATTAACATCTGCAGCAATGGTTCCCAATTTTGGTATCTGTAATTTGGGATTCCCAATTACAGAGACCAGTATCTGATCGCGGCCCTTTAATGGGTGTACAGATAAGAGATTGATATGCTTTTCATGAAAACATAGCATATTTTTTTATCAAAAATTGCAGTGTAGTCCGTTTGGGAACCCAGGATCTGCAGAGACTCGAACAGTAATTTGTTTTAAAACATTCGATCGTCTACTGTGTCTCGATTTCATTTACGGCAAATACAAATAAATGTTGTTTTAATTATATATCTAATTTACCTTCATTGAAACTTCTCCCCTACTCTCTAAATGGAATCCACCTAGTTCATCAAGCACCCCTTTACATTCTGGACTGACGTGGATACGTAATGCTATACAGACAAAATAAAACATAAATGAAGGAAATATAATCAAATAGCATTCGGCACTTCAAATAAAAGCCTCTCTATATAACCATAATTTCCCAGGACCAAGCGAAGTCGTCCAAAATCTTTGAGAAAACCTGATTTTTACTGGGTTGTTTCGAGAGATGTTGTTAAAACAGCATATGATCAATAGAAGTATCCCGTAACATAGAGCCGTCTGAAATAAGTTGAAAATATAAACCGACTTACCCAGACCAGAAGATTCCATTCTGCTAGCATAATTAACAGTATCACCAAATAAACAATATCTAGGCATTTTCTGACCCACAACCCCGGCTGCTACTGGACCTTTACGGAAGAAAATGTTAAAATCGAAAGTGTAAACGTAAAAAAACAATATTATTTTGGCTGTATCAAACAGACGTGTATAAAGCATGGATTATGACAATATTTTATATTAGACAGATTTATTAGAAATAGCGCACCTTCCTTCAGTCAGTGACAACTTCAGAGAGCCACGTTGCCGTACTACCCTTACAGTTGTAGAGATTGTTCTTTGTTATTATAAGATTAATCACGACACGTTTCAAACAGCAAACTAACTTTTTTACAGAACACTGCCTCCTGGTCATGTCTTAAATATTTATGATATAGTAACATGTATATGTGTAATTTACTGTAGGGTTAGTTACCTGAATGCATGCCAGTTCTAAGTTGTAGAGTTCTATCTGGTCGATGTTTAATAGTAAATATAGACATAGAAGCTAGTAAATCTAACGCCATTGTTGCTATTTCACCAGCATGTCGGTTACCATTACGTATCGGAAGTCCACTAGCTACCATATATGCATCGCCAATTGTTTCAACCTGTCAATTCACAAGAATAATTTTATTCACATCTTTAGACTGGGATTTTTTTCATATTATAGATGATTAAAATTTACTTTACGTAGATTATCAAAGGGACAATTAATGGAGTTTCTTATCAATACTAACTTCTATGAAGTTGCTATACAGCTATACATGTACATTGAAGTTTAGACATTTAAAATTCAGCCAATGAACAAACAGTCTTCGCTTGGGTTAATTTTAATCAGTCCGTTAGCTAACCATTGTGTTATAACCGTAATTCCATTAAAAAACTGACATAATCAATAATATATATCATAAATCTTACCTTATATACATCGTACAAATCTATAATATTATCAAATGTTGTGTACAAATCATTTAAGAATTCAACTATCTGGAAGAAAAATAAACTACATTTACATTTTATTCGCCATTATGAAGCGGAATAAATTGGGGTTTAACGTCCTATTATTCTGTCGCATCCTGTTTGACGAAGACGAGTATAGGCTACAAAGGGAATTTTGCCCATGTTATAGCGGGACTGCAAGGGTTAAATTACGTGCACATCAATATGTGAATGGGGACGAGGTTGTTCGTACCCTCCGAACGACTTGGTGCAGTTTCTTGCCCGGTACCGATTCCTGCACCATGGCGGGAAATCCGGGGTTCAAACACTAAATGTCCAGGTAAGCCAACCAAAGCTAATCCGCTGACGTCACCGGACTCCCCACCATAGTATTCGTATGCTAAAGTTGTCCACTGTATCCATTGTAATGTAAGATAGTATGATTGGTCTAATTAATAAAGTTTACCTCTAAAGGAGTACTATTAGCTGCTAATCTTGTAAAACCTACAATGTCGCTGAAAAAGACCGTACAGGCTTCGAAATAATCTGGTTCTACAGTTTTACCCCGTTTTAAATCATTGGCTATTGTTCTGAAATACAAAATCAATGCAGGTAAAATAACTAGAAATTATCCTCAGTTTCACTGTTATAATAAATACCTTTCACAATAAAACACAATACAGCTGTTTTCTAAATTGTGAAAATCATATTAATGTTTTTGTATTCCAGATTCTTTTAATTTCAAAGTATAGGATATGGTATAACATTTTAACTTTAACGTACGTTGGAAGCATTCTACACAAGAGTTCGTCTGTTTTTCTTTGTTCTTCTTCTAACTGCCGTGTTCTATCAGCGACAAGATCTTCTAGATGATCAGCATATTTAGATAACATATGTATCATCTGATCTATTATATTAGTTGTTCTGAAATAGAATAATAATATTATAAACTATAAGATCTTCTACAGTATCAACGTATTTAGAACATCTGATCAATTATATTAGTTGTTCCGTAACACCAAATGAAACGTAATGATGTTTAACGTCCTACTGTGCTAATGAAGACAGGCATACGCCATACAGTGTGCTATTAGGGAAATTTGGCCTGGGCAGTGGCACAATGGCCTACTCTTATATTGAATTCCAACTGCCAAGGGATATTTTACATGCACGCTAATGTGTACACGGGGCCACGTTATTTCGTCCCATCCGAAATTTCCAAAATAGCATTATGATATGACTTATGTTGTAAACTAATAGATCATATTTTATTACGTGTATTTATAGATATAGAATCACATCATTAGTCACCCTCAAACTCCGTCTTATTTCGTTAATTAACACTGTTGTCATAATAATAAAACATTATAAAACAGAATAAATGTACAATAACATAACGTACTTTCCCTTGTTCACTTTTCTTAGGTTTTCTCCTATCACTGAAAATGGTGGTCTTTGTAATGGGTTCTCCTCCCAACACGACCTCATGATATCTGTTATAGCATCTGCTACCAAACCAGGAGGAACATTAGGGCGGTAGGGTGGACATTCTCCGGCAATTATTCTTTCAATGATTTCTGAAAAAATATAATAAAAAATAATATTCAGATTTAAATAAGTGAGAAACAGGGTCTATTATCCACTCGACGCAAACCAGGTCATTCCGCTACTAACACATGAGTGAATTTTATTTCAGAGAAAACCCACGAGGTTGGACAGGCGACCCTACTCCTTGTCACTTACAGCCGGGGAAATCGAAGCCACGCCAGTTGACTCAATGACATGCCGTATGAAACAGCGTGCACTTGCTAACCATTCGTTGGAACAGTTAGTGCGGTAACTGACTAAAGAGGTTTGCAATGGTTCAGTCCAGGCGAAGAAAGTGACTCCAGATTTTCAAGAATCCAACGTGTCATGGGTGTAGGACCCGGTAAGGACAAACTAAGGTCACCGTGAAAGTTAAAATTACGACTGTCTTAATTAGTTCAGTGAACCAGGTAAACAGTTCATTGATATGAAGACACACACCGGTGGAATACGAGAATTACGCCAGGTCATGCGAAAATAGAGTAAAACAGAGATGTGGTCCCAAGTTCACATAGCATTCTCAGACTTAAAGCCCCAATAACACTCTTGTTGTAACTGAATAATATGTCCCAATCTTCATTGTGGTCAACAAATCGTATTATTTTAGAATATTCCAATTAAATGATGATATAAATTTCATCTTAACACACCTATTTTGAAAAATTGGAAAAATTCAACCCATTGATTTGAAAAGTCTAACGTAAACCTTTTCAAATGTGACTTGGATTTTAAAATATTTTCGAACCCTCTGGACAAGTAGAATAGGTTGTAATGGATAATTTACACAACTGGTAGGACACTTAAACATCTAGTACTTAGAATAAGGGTATTATTTATTTTCTGGAGCTACCAAGCCAGCAAGAATGTTATTGTCCCTTTAAGTTGAGAATGTGCTCAACTTTCAATCACGATTTCTGAGAAAAAGCTTTCATCCAGAAACACAAAACTTTGCACATAGTTTCTTATTGATGTATTTGAAACATTAAAATAACAAAATTATTATAAAGGTCTGTGTTTTAGTTAAAATAAGGTGAACAATTTTGAGTAAATTCTCAACTTAAGTCTGAGAATGCTTTGTGAACTCGGGATCAGATCTTCCAGGCATTGCCAATGGTTTAAAAACGTAGTGGCACTTTAGGCAGGCGTAGTGGCAATCATAGCGATGCCGAGGTGTCGCATTTCCTGTCGGTTTGATTATGGTGCCACTACGGTAGATTTAAACATATTAAAACCATCATACAGGACCCTATACCGTTTAATATGGGCTAACGCGATGCCCCGGATCCCCCACTACACTATAGTCTCGCCATGGATGGTTAGCTCACATAGCGTCACCTGGTCCGAACACCATTCCACGCCTTATAAGATCCTGAAATCCTTTGGGGGGGGGGGGGATATAATTTGGGCTTCCTTACCGTCTGGATCGGTAGCTTCGTTACCATATGGCCCTGTCCTTAATATAATCTCTTGAAGAATAATAGCAAAAGAATAAACGTCGCCTTTTTTATTTCCACGAATGTGCGTCATTGGATCACGCAAAATTTCTGGTGCTGTCCATAATTTATCTGTAATGATATAAAAACAACAATAACAATTTAGAAGATATGCCAAATTTTAACATCATGAAATGGGTAAAAGCTGAAAAGACAACATTTCGTTTAGCTTTTCAGATCTAATAGTGAAGATAATTTTTTAAAAATATAATACAACGACCTGGACCTGGATAATTTAAATTTAAAACTAGACCTGCATGCAGGAATGACGGGTTTCACTGGTGCCAAGTTACTCTTAAACATGTCACTTCCTGTGCTAAGTTACCCTTGAACATATGTCACTTCCAGTACCAGCGTAACCACTAAACAGGTTTCCAAATTAACATTGCACACAAATAAAATGGACGCAGAATCAACCAATCAATCCAGCAATATCAAGTCATTTTATACATTTGTTACTTGTAAATAATCTTGACAAAATTAAATTACTTCCTGTGTTAATGAAAATGTTCAATTAGTCTTATGAAATCAGAAATGGCATACGATATCATATAGTGAAAATTTTATGTAAATCGAGTAATAATTGCCACTTTTAAAGACCAAAAAACTTGAAAAGTGACTTGTAGAAAATCGGCTATTTCTCTGCAACCGTACAAGTTACAAACCATTTTGTGGTATCTGTATGATCGTATGGGTTCATTCTATTTGTTGATTAGCATCAAATACCATAATTTGAATAAGATTTCAAAACAGACTCATTTGAATAAAATATCTGTTTTGAAGGCTAAAAATACAGTTTTTGCCAAAATGACGTTACTTCCGGTGATAATGAAAATCTTAAATTACTTGTATGAAATCCCAAATGGCATTAGGTATAACACGGTGTAACGTTTATGAAAATCGAATAATAATTGACACTTTTATGGCCCCGAAACCTTCAAAAGTGACCTGTAGAAAACCGTCTATTTCTCGGCAACCGAACAAGTTAGAAACAATTTTATGATATCTATATGACCATATGAGTTTTGTTTATATGTGAATTTAAACCAAAAGTTAAAATTATTAATACATATTAAGTTATTCTTGGTTGAATAAAACATTGATTTAAAAAGTTTAAAATGCAGTTTTTGACCAAATGATGTCACTTCCGGTGTCAATTTTAAATTGTAATCAACTTCATATGACGCTACATGCCTTTTGAATCAAATGATGTCACTTTTATAAAAATCCAATAATAATTGACTATTTTACAGGCAAAATAACGAAAACAGTGACTTGTACAGAACTGCCCATTTCTTGGTAACTGCTTATATTACAAACGAATTTTAACATACATTTTCTTCGTATGGATTATAGCTACAAGTTTATAAAAGTTACGAAGAAATATTTTAAAATCTGAAAAGCCTGAATAGGTTCTAAATAGGTCAATTTTACACCATTTTTAGCCTCTTAATCGAATTTGCTCGAAAGTGAAATCGAAATTAAAAAAACTGCTTCCTACATTTTTTGCGCCTTGAAAGGGCACACTCTTTGAGTCAAATAATTTTTCCAAAAAATAATATTTGTTTTCGAAATAAAAAAATAACTGTCAAAATTGTAGTTTTTGGTAAAATTATGCCACTTCCGGTGCCGACAGATAACACTTTTGGTAATAAAAAAAATGACAATTGATACAACGAAGCATATGAATTTTGTTTTATACAAATCGAACAATAAAAAATCAATCTAGGACTGAAAAACTGAATTAGCCAATGGCGGCCAAGGAAAATTACTGAGACAATTTTTTTTAACATTTTTGCACTAGTCAGATGACTCTTTAATTCTGTGCACAATACGACTAAAAAATATTCATAAATAAAAAAGTTTTTTGTAAAATTTTAAATTTTCGAAATTTGGCGCCTAATATCTTCGAAGATTTGCCGAAAATCAAAAATCGAAAGTAGCGTAGCTATGTGCCCTGTCTCAGGCTATGCCAAAATGTATCGAAAGTTAAAATCCAATGATTATTGTTAAAATTAATGCAATATTTTCAAAAACGATAACTTCGGTGATTTCGGACATTTCGCATTGTCGCAGAACGTTCAAAATAGCTTTATCCTCTAAGTCACACCCATTTTCCCAGTAAAACCGAAGAAATCGTAACGATGCGACACGTAGTTGCTGAGATCTATTCAAATTGGAATCTGAATAATAATAATAATAATAATAATAATAAGAACTAGACCTGCATGCAGGAATGACGGGTTTCACTGGTGCCACGTCACTTTCGGTGCCACGTTACCCTTGAACATATGTCACGTCCGATACCAATGAAACCATCGACCAGGTTTCCACATAAGCATTGTAAACATCAAATAAAATTGACGAAGAATCAACCAAATCCAGCAATATCAATTCATTTTATATATATATATATATATATGTTACTTGTAAGTGATCCTGGAAAAATTTCATTACTTCCGGTGATAATGAAAATGTTCAATTAGTTTTATGAAATCAGAAATGGCATAAGGCATCATATGGCGAAAATAGTATGTAGATCGAATAAGAATTGCCACTTTTATAGACCAAAAACCTTGAAAAGTGACTTGTAGAAAATCGTCTATTTCTCGGCAACCGTACATGATAAAAACTATTTTTTGGTATCTATATGATTTTGGTTCAATCGATTTGTTGATTGGGATCAAATATCATAATTTGAAATATATTACAAATCAGACTCATTTTAAAAAAATATCTGTTTTGAAGGCTAAAAATACAGTTTTTGCCAAAATGACATTACTTCTGGTGATACTGAAAATGTTAAATTAGTTCTATGAAATCATCAATGACATAAGATATCATATAGTGAAAATTTTATGAAAATCGAATAATAACTGACACTTTTATAGACCAAAAACCTTGAAAAGTGACTTAGGGAAAATTGTCCATTTCTCTGCAACCGTACAAGTTAGAAACCATTTTGTGGTATCTGTATGATCGTATGGGTTCAATCTATTTGATCAATAGAATCAAATATCATAATTTGAAAAAAATAACAAGTACGACTCATTTGAATAAAATATTGTTTTTAAAGGCTAAAATTTAAGTTTTGAGAAAATGACGTCATTTCCGGTGGCGGCGTAAGAGGTAAAATGGTTTGAAATAGTCCACTATGGCATTAGGCATCCAATGGCGAAAGAAAATTGAAAATCGAATAATAATTGATTCTTTTACAGCCAAAATTACGTGAAAAGTGACTCATGCAAAATTGCCTATTTCTCGGCAACTGCTTATATTACAAACTAATTTTCACGCATATTCTCTTCGAATGGATGATAGCTACAAGTTTATAAAAGTTACAAAGAAATATTTTAAAATTTGAAAAGCCTGAATAGGTTGTAAATAGGTCAATTTTACACCATTTTAGCCTCTTAATCGAATTTGCTCGAAAATGAAATCGAAATTAAAAAAACTGCTTCCTACATTTTTTGCACCTTGAAAGGGCACACTCTTTGAGTCAAATAATTTTTCCAAAAAATAATATTTGTTTTCGATATAAGAAAATAACTGTCAAAATTGTAGTTTTTGGTAAAATTATGCCACTTCCGGTGCCGACAGATAACACTTTTGGTAATAAAAAAAATGACAATTGAGACAACGAAGCATATGAACTTTGTTTTATACAAATCGAACAATAAAAAATTAATCTGGGACTGAAAAACTGAATTAGCCAATGGCGGCCAAGGAAAATTACTGAGACAATTTTTTTTACTATTTTTGCGCTAGTCAGATGACTCTTTAATTCTGTGCACAACACGACTAAAAAATATTCATAAATAAAAAAGTTTTTTGTAAAATTTTAAATTTTCGAAATTTGGCGCCTAATATCTTCGAAGATATGCCGAAAATCAAAAATCGAAAGTAGCGTAGCTATGTGCCCTGTCTCCGACTATGCCAAAATGTATCGAAAGTTAAAATCCAATGATTATTGTTAAAATTACTGCAATATTTTCAAAAACGATAACTTCGGTGATTTCGGACATTTCGCATTGTCGCAGAACGTTCAAAATAGCTTTATCCTCTAAGTCACACCCACTTTCCCAGTAAAACCGAAGAAATCGTAACGATGCGACAAGTAGTTGCTGAGATATAGTCAAAGTGGAATTGGAATAATAATAAGAATAATAATAAGAACTAGACCTGCATGCAGGAATGACGGGTTTCACTGGTGCCATGTTACCCTTAAACATGTCACTTCCGGTGTCAAGTTACCCTTGAACATATGTCACTTCCGGTACCAGCGAAACCACTAAACAGGTTTCCAAATTAACATTGCACACAAATAAAATGGACGCAGAATCAACAAAATCCAGCAATATCAATTCATTTTATACATTTGTTACTTGTAAATGATCTTGACAAAATTAAATTACTCCCGGTGTTAATGCAAATGTTCAATTAGTCTTATGAAATCAGAAATGGCATACGATATCATATAGTGAAAATTTTATGTAAATCGAATAATAATTGCCACTTTTAAAGACCAAAAAACTTGAAAAGTGACTTGTAGAAAATCAGCTATTTCTCTGTAACCGTACAAGTTAGAAACCATTTTGTGGTATCTGTATGATCGTATGGGTTCATTCTATTTGTTGATTGGCATCAAATACCATAATTTGAAAAAGATTTCAAAACAGACCCATTTGAATAAAATATCTGTTTTGGAGGCTAAAAATACAGTTTTTGCCAAAATGACGTTACTTCCGGTGATAATGAAAATCTTAAATTACTTGTATGAAATCCCAAATGGCATTAGGTATAACATGGTGTGACGTTTATGAAAATCGAATAATAATTGACCCTTTTATGGCCCCGAAACCTTCAAAAGTGACCTGTAGAAAACCGTCTATTTCTCGGCAACCGAATAAGTTAGAAACCATTTTATGATATCTATATGACCATATGAGTTTTGTTTATATGTGAATTTAAACCAAAAGTTAAAATTATTAATATATATTAAGTTATTCTTGGTTGAATAAAACATTGATTTAAAAAGTTTAAAATGCATTTTTTGACCAAATGATGTCACTTCCGGTATCAATTTTAAATTGTAATCAACTTCATATGACGCTACATGCCTTTTGAATCAAATGATGTCACTTTTATAAAAATCCAATAATAATTGACTATTTTACAGGCAAAATAACGAAAACAGTGACTTGTACAGAACTGCCCATTTCTTGGTAACTGCTTATATTACAAACGAATTTTAACATACATTTTCTTCGTATGGATTATAGCTACAAGTTTATAAAAGTTACGAAGAAATATTTTAAAATCTGAAAAGCCTGAATAGGTTGTAAATAGGCCAATTTTACACCATTTTTAGCCTCTTAATCGAATTTGCTCGAAAATGAAATCGAAATTAAAAAAACTGCTTCCTACATTTTTTGCGCCTTGAAAGGACACACTCTTTGAGTCATATAATTTTTCAAAAAAATAATATTTGTTTTCGAAATAAGAAAATAACTGTCAAAATTGTAGTTTTTGGTAAAATTATGCCACTTCCGGTGCCGACAGATAACATTATTGGTAACAAAAAAAATGACAATTGAGACAACGAAGCATATGAACTTTGTTTTATACAAATCGAACAATAAAAAATTAATCTAGGACTGAAAAACTGAATTAGCCAATGGCGGCCAAGGAAAATTACTGAGACAAAAAATTTTAACATTTTTGCACTAGTCAGGTGACTCTTTAATTCTGTGCACAATACGACTAAAAAATATTCATAAATAAAAAAATTTTTAGTAAAATTTTAAATTTTCGAAATTTGGCGCCTAATATCTTCGAAGATTTGCCGAAAATCAAAAATCGAAAGTAGCGTAGCTATGTGCCCTGTCTCAGGCTATGCCAAAATGTATCGAAAGTTAAAATCCAATGATTATTGTTAAAATTACTGCAATATTTTCAAAAACGATAACTTCGGTGATTTCGGACATTTCGCATTGGCGCAGAACGTTCAAAATAGCTTTATCCTCTAAGTCACACCCACTTTCCCAGTAAAACCGAAGAAATCGTAACGATGCGACACGTAGTTGCTGAGATCTATTCAAATTGGAATCTGAATAATAATAATAATAATAATAATAATAATAAGAATAATAATTTTAACAAAAACAATAGTGTTTCACACAAGCTACGCAGTGTGAAACCCTAATAATAATTTTAACAAAAACAATAGTGTTTCACACAAGCTACGCAGTGTGAAACCCTAATTAGGTATTAATCACTTAGCAGTAATACACAATTATTGTATGATCCATGCTATATCTGGCAGTGCCCGTGTTAAATATTATTTTAAGTGCCTTGATCCGCACTATACACGCAACACAAAGCTGACAAGACTAGCCTACCAACAAGCCAAACTACATAATAGAACTTGCAGGAAATAAAACAAAAAGTATCGAATTAAGTGAATGGATTCAAAATGAACAAAAATATTAATGAAGGATTTACTAGAAAGACGCAATAAAAATAATTGACCGGTCTTGACTAGGTCCGCTACGAGTTAGAACGTCAACAAAATTTAGACACCAGTCCAGTTCTTTAAAGAAAAGGGATTTATTAGTGAAATTGTAAAAATATTTTCTTTAATAAATATCAAACTTACTGCAGTTCTGTTGGTGTTGTCCTAAAACAGATGTCCTTTCGCCAGCTCTAAATAAGGGCATTAAAATATCGCCTACTTTACAACACCAGTGATTATCTACGAGAATATTTGATGACTTCAATCGACCATGACATTCAACTTGAGAATCGTGTAAAAATGACATACCCTATAAGAGAAATAAAATCACGGTAAATGTCTTTAGAATAGTATGGATGCGTTCACAACATTTGAGAATAAAAGGTCATGAAAAGATTATCCGGTCTTATACATTTGTCATAAACAAAGTCTAAGGGAGATATAACT
The DNA here is from genome assembly GCA_036850965.1 of Patella caerulea. Classification (NCBI taxonomy): domain Eukaryota; kingdom Metazoa; phylum Mollusca; class Gastropoda; family Patellidae; genus Patella; species Patella caerulea. Next base: position 21,694,821 of record JAZGQO010000007.1, read on the forward strand.
AGTCCTAAAACAATATGTTGACGGCCCATGAATTTAATTGAGAAAGCCATTTTAGAAAATTCATTTGATTGTATTGTCAGTCAACATTCAACACTCTTAATTTTTTTATTGTAAAATTTCTCTCTTTATGGGCCATATCTATGTTACTTTTTTTTAAAATTAATCCTAACTCATCGTCACGATTCATGTTAGTTTAGATTAATGCAAGAATTATGGGATATATTGCAGGGAGGGGCACAACTCTTACTTGACTTTGCGAAAAAATGCTGGATAATCAACCACAGAAAAAAAATTCCCGGTTACGCATGGGCAATGAAACTTTTCGACCCAGAACTGATACTGAAATGAAAAATGAAATGAAATGGGGTTTAACGTCCTACTCTTTTGCACCTAACCTGGGCTAATGGAAGACGGGCATACGCCATACAATGTGCTATGAGGGAAATTTTGCCCGGGCAGCGGCGCTACGGCCTACTCTTATATCGAATTCCAACTACCAAGGGATCTTTTACGTGCACTCCAATGTGTACACGGGACCTTGGTTTTTAGTCCCATCCGAACGACTAGGCAGCTGTCCTTGTCAGGCCCTCCTTCTGCATCACTGACAAGGGGAAATCACGCCGGAAATTCGAGATGAACTTTCTCAGCCAATGTAGGGATTGAACACCCGACCTCCAGGCTAAGATACTACATGTGATAAAGATAACCTGTAGTTCGGCAGAAGAGAGCATAAGACTGCCATCACCTTTCACGAAATTCATGGTGTATGAAAATATTAATGTATAATTACTCTACCATCACAGATCGCACCCCCGTCTCATTTTTTTTTTTTTTTTCTAAACAATATTTTTATTCATTAAATCTGATTTTGGATTGGGTCTCATTTCAACATTTTACAATAAAAATTAATCCAGTACCTACCCTAACAATATCACTGATAAATGAAACTTTAAAGATCCAATCTAACTTGATATTTTCATTCTGTAAAACATCTTGTAAGCTGCCTTTACCACAATATGCCCAAATTAAACAGATCTTCTGTGGCTCCACGCATGCTCCTATCAGTTGGTTGATGGTCTTATATTTCAAACTGCGTATCTGTAAAAAACGAATGAAACGTGGCCATGTTTATTGTATAGCAAACACATAGCAGATGGACATGTCTCTTTGACTGCATTCAGTGAATTATTAAGGTGCACGTGAGATGGCCGACATTACTTTTCCGTAGGTATACTTCACAAAAAAGCGACCTCCCGTAAAACGAAAATTAATCCCCTCAGACGCCATTGACGTCACGGTGACCGGAATGTTTATATACAGCTGGCGCATGTACATGTATTCATTAACGCCTGACTGATTCCTTAATCCCAGGCGCGGATCCAGAGGGGGGGGGGGCAGGGGGTCCGGACCCCCCCCCCCCCGCCCTGCTCAGGCTTGAAAAAATTTTTATGCGATCTTATTGGCGATTTAGACCTGTTATTTTGGAATTTACCTTCCGGAAATACATCAGAATGAACCAAATTGAATCTAATTTACCAAATTATCGGTTAAGCGCAATTAGTTAAGCAATTATCAAACCTAGACCTCCCCCCCTGCAAAAAATCCTGGATCCGCACCTGAATCCCCTGATTCAATAAAAATAATTGACTACAGAACATTTTTTTCTTCTTTGAGCGGAATTTAGCAATTGACATACGTAATAACACAAAACCATAATATTGAACACAATTACTACTTTAAAGTTACATTATCGGAGATTTTTATCAGGAGCTGGCCATTCTTGCAAAAATAGATGATGAAAGAAGAATTAGTGAAAATTTCAGTCCAATTACTTTATTCTGAACATTGTTATTATCAGTGTAATTTTTGACTGGAAATGGGATTGAATTCCATCGTCACCGATTCTTAGTATGGCCGATCGTTGATCGACAGGCGTTAACTCCACCTAACATAGTCTCGATTATCAAGTAATGTTTACAATGACTGTGGTGCCGTATGCGCGTTCGGTTTGAGACCGGACTGCAATTCAATTTGTATTACATTTATTATTTACTACAAATTAGAATTAAGACTTTTAATATAAAGATAAGAAGAAAAAGTCTGCGACAGGATTTTAAAGTTTGAAAGGAATGTAACAAATCAACGAGGCAGTATTATAAATAAATTATAATAAATAGCCAACTTCTTGCGTTGCCTGCGTGTACTCTTTTACTCTTTAGTCTTTTGTACTTCAGGCAGGCCTAAGTGACTCCCTAAGCAGACGAATAGAAAACAGTGATCCGATGGGGTTGCAATTCAACTGGGGTAATGTTAGATGCGATGTTTATCAATTTTCATAATTTTACTGAAACGCAGGTGACAGAAGCGCGTATAATAACAACAGTGTGTGTTACAGGGAAGGCAGTGTGATGAGCTGGTAATTTACGGAAGTATGATGACGTTAACATCAAGAAGAATCTCCGCCCACGACGCCATTGTGATTTAATCAATCAACGAAATCCTGTTAAAATCCGAGCCCAATCCAAGCCATCCGTGGGTCTACAGTGTTCATTTTTGGCTTGTTGTTTAAAAAAAGATCTAGTTTATAATTTCTATGACCTCTGAGGCCAAAAGGAAGACCGACAAAAGTCAGTTTTTGCTCTCCAATAATGTATCTTTAATTAAAGCGACGTTTAGTTGAAGGTTCTCTTAACGTTTTCAAGCAAAGGCTGTGACAGTATAGTCGATTTCGTTGAATGTGCCAGTTAATTGTAAACAATTCTTGTGATCACCTGATCAAACCGTCAAATCCTACCCGGGGGTGAAATCGATGTCATAAATTCGTCGATAAGGTTTATCTAGATGAAGTAGATGGGCGTTAAAGATAAACAATTGATTTAATGCAAATTACTTTGGTTAATCCGTAGTCGATAAAAGGTATTAAGATTGTCGTAATCGTGGGACCGTCTTAATAGCCTACTGAGTTGGAATTCCAGAATACAGATTATACTCAACGTAGTGTGGAGTTCATCCCAGCAATACGGTAAATGAGCATGCCGTATGATGTAATTCGGGAACATTTTAAGAGAAAGGATTATTCAGGAAAGAAAATTAAGTTGGTATTTTAACACCCTGACATTTGTTTTGCGAAGCAATGGAAATTGTAAAATGTAAAACTAAAATAAGTATTTTGAACTGCAGACATATGCATTTTGGATCGTGAACATGGAAATGGAGATGTAACTTCCTTTTTGAAACAGCTGCGTTCACTCGAGCTGCTTTCATATGAGAAAGAGCACAATGAGAAGTAAAAGTGTATCCGATGAATTGTAAAATATGGAATATAAAACGAAAGAAAACGAAAAATAAACTGTAAAACGTCTGTTTTAAAAGCTTGTTGTTATAATACTTACACGATTGACTTCCACAATGACATCTGTTGTAACAGCTAGGAAGGGTTTTTGTATAGGTTTAATAGCTACTAACTGTCCATCTAGCACAGCTACTTGTGTAAAGATTTGTCCTGATAATGATAACATTGTGTCATTACTGTTACCTGTTTTCATTGATGATCCACAGTTAGAAGTACTTTTACCACCCTGATAAAATAAACAAAAGTAAAAGCCATGATGTAGGAATATTGTTTCAGTCACACAGTATATAAATGTTTTATTCATGATAATTTATATGTAAATAGTTGTATTTAACTGTTTACAAGATAAATTGTCATGTTGTACTGCATTTATATTATGCATTACGTATCTTCTGATAAAGATTTCGAAAACGATTATTATTATTATTTATTATAACTAACAAGTATGATAATTAAAGATATATTCCTTCTAAATCGTCACTGGCACCCATTTTACTAGTTCACAGGTTCTAATACTCTTACTTATTACAAGTTTAATAAATATATTGGTCCTGTATCATAATTTCAATAAAGATAGCAAAGCAGCTGCCTCGAAAAATACTCCTTTAAAATCTATACCCTCTATTTCGACCGCAAGCCAATGGACTTGGTTTACGACACAATGCACCCACTAACATGTGGGCGAATAATTTTGTTGGTTCAAGTGCGTGACATAATCTTAATCCAAATTGACCTCAAGGACACACATGTTTAAACATTTATAATATTGCTAAACAAAACCGTGTACATAGAAGCCATGTCTATTGCTTGTCGAAAGCTAATGTTACTTACAGAACTCTTAAAACTGGCCTCCGATAATCGATTAGATTCTCGAACCTGCAGTCTATTAAAGGCAATCTTCCAATCCATTCGATATAATCTATCTTTCTCTAGTTTGCGCCTACGTTGTTCATCCATGTTAAAGATAATACATTGCATTCATGAATTTGTTTAGGAAATCATTGTCTTGAACAAACAATTTTGTGCAAGAAGCCTCATTTCGAACGACTAGATTCACCTTTTCATTCAGTCGCGAAAGCGCCACTCCAGAAACTGGGATTAGCGCTTGAAAAATCGCAAAGCTATTCTTGACACATGTCGGGATATTTCTGGTTATGAGTAGTATCCCTTAACTAAAAATGTTTTCTGACCATGGGACACTATACTATTAATGAGATTGAGCCGCTGTGACTCCGAGTGTAAGCTACCACCTACTAACCACGGTTCAATCCTGAGGTTGGTGGCCGAGGGAAATCTTTCATATTTTTCGGTGTGGTCGACGCCGTCAGTTGTGCAGGACGGATGGCCACACAAGGACAAGTATCTAGTCGTTCAGATGAGACGAAAAACCAAAGTGCCGTGTACACATTAGCGTGTACGTAAAACAACCCTTGGCACTTGAAACTCGAAGTAAGAGTAGGCTGTTGTGGTTCACAACATACTGTATGACATTTGTCTGTCTTCACTAGCCCAGTCGGGGCGGAAAAGTAGGGCGTTAAGCCCTATTTAATTTTATTTAACTATTCATGTAGAATACCAACCTTCTATATACCATAAAAACCGCGGTTACGGTGGATATTATCAACACCAGAGATAAAGTAACTCCAACAGCTATATACGTTGCTGAAATGGTAACAACAAAAATGAATAAAGATTTTGTACTTCGTAGACCATCAGCAATATCGAACATGCGGTTTCAATTATCACATGAGGGTTAAGATAAAATCTTAAAGTAATTTATCTATTGTTCCGTAGGTAAATGTCATTAAGTTGTTCCAGTTACTTATCAATAAAATGTTCATAAGAAAGACCAGTAAGATGGTCATTTGATGTTCTGGTATGAGATCAGTAAAGTGTTCATAGTAGGTTCTTGTTCAAGATCTATAAACATATTCATGGTATAAGATTTTCTAGTAAAAAGATAAAACATGAGATGTCCTGGTTAAAGACTAGTCAGATTTTCCTTAGATATTCCGATTAAAGATCAGTAGAATGACCATCGGGTGTCCTTGTTAAATATCAGTAAGATAGTGTGAGATATTCTGGTAACACATCAGTAAGATATTCATGAGGTGTTCTTGTAAAAGATCAGTAAGATCTTCACGAGCTGTTCTGGTTAATTATAAGAAAGGTGTTCAAGAGATGTTCTGGTAAAATATCTGTAACATGCTCCTGATATATTGCGGTTAAAGATCAGTGTTTTTCTGTTATTAGATGTGTTGGTGACATAGGAGTACCATAAATTTTGGGGGACTAATAAACGGGCGTGGCTCTGGTCATAAGCATATATATCTTTAAAACACCGAATTAAATTGTAGTTTTTGTTAAAACGACAAGGGCATATCATATTCAGTCATATTTCTTTGTATGAAAAAACAAATATAGAAGATATTGTTTTGGAAAACATTTACACATTAACAGATATAAACACAAAGCAATTGGTCTGGAAAGAAAAGGTGCATCATTTCATAATTCTATGGTCTTTTAACACTCAGAAAGTGTTGACATTCAACATGTTTCTACAAATACTACTTACTAGTGTTGTGACACAATGAACCATCCCAACCACACACTGGATACCCTGTAGGTATATTCGTACCACCACCAGGCCAATATATAGTCACATTAGGGAAGAACTCAAGTTTATCACCACTGGAAGAATGAAATTGTTTATTTCATTGGAATTTTATATGTTGATTTATTTCATGGGATGATAATCTAACTTTGTTCATTATTTTACATCAGTGTTTGGGTATAATCACTTTATGTGGGCAGAATAAGATCGAAACAAAAATTTAATGCACGGAGTGTGTCCCACCACTAATGGAAATAATACATATCAGTCAATATTTCATTGGGAATTAAATTTAAAACCAAGAAACCTGATTGCCTTACCGTGTGCCACCCCTGTCAGGTCCAAAAATCTTTTCAGAACTGATTTGGGGCCCCTTCAATATTACGACCACCGTCTGCCGCCCAGTCACAACCCAGTTAATACGACCCTCCGCTTAAAGTCAGCCAGCAACATCCCGTTATACTTTCTAGGTACAAAGGCGTTTTATAAGCTGAGGCGCTGGGGGCGCCAGCCTCCTCTCGAAAACAATCAAAGAAATTGGAAAAATAAAACGAGAGAAAAATGCTAAAACCGATGAAAGAAATGAAAATGTACCCTCATTAGAGGGCCCTAAAGGCAGACAAAAGGGCCCCTCTGGCCAAGGGGAAGGGCCCCGAGTCCGAGTTAATCGTTTCTATACACTGTTACTGTCGAATCCATTACTTAATTAGAATGTAGTCATTGAATTGGCATAAAAATCATCAATCAAGACACACAACCCCACTCGCCCCGAAAGAGGGCCCTCAAAATGGTATAGCCTCCGTCATGATAAACCTTAAAACGCCCCTGTCTAGGTACCAAACATTTTTGTGATGTTTATCAAATAAGCTATATCAACAGCTATATTCTTTCCAAACGGCTGAATATTTGAGCTAAAACTCACAGACAATGTAATTATACTTACCCCAAACGACTTCTAGCTATCATGTGGTAAGTTGAATTTCTAATATTATGAAGTAGAAATGGTGTATCTCGACTACCATCTCGCCGTATAACAATCTCACCAGAAATACCTAATATACATATTTAAACTTATATACATTTCTAAATTACTTTATACACTGTACATTTACATAACAGTGGGGGTGAAATGGCCGAATTATTGAAATAAAATTGAACCATATGTTAGTCACGAAATGATCTAGTTTGTTTCGAGTGGACGCTAAAAGCCATTTCCCCCTCTCTCTCCCAGTACATCAATATAATGATCAACCCATCTCAGCGAAACCACAGATGATTAAACCAATCTCAGTACATCAAAATAGATGATAAACCTATCAAAGTACATCAATATAGGTGATAAACCCATCTCAGTACATCTATATAGACTAATCTCAGTACACCAATGATAAACCAATCTGAGAAAATCTATGGCCAGCCAATCTCAGAACATCTCTTACAGACAGACGACAAACCTCTAAATCTGAAATGGTTCTTCCGTATTACTAAGTCAAACAATGACAGGGCGTTTTCCGAAAAGCTCTGGTTATTAATTGAAAAGTGAGTACATGTATAGAGAACTTTGTTGACCTATAAAACTAAGTCAAACAATGCCAGGGCGTTTTCCAAAAGGCTATGATTATTAACTGGAAAGTAAGTATAGAGAACTTAGTCGATCCATAAAATACATACGCCTAGAGATATTTTGTGACCATATAAGTTCCATTAAAGCAGAAAATTAATTAGAAAAACTGTGTTAATAATCTTAACAAATTACTTTTTCATCTGTGGGTGTCATGAACTTACCTTGTACTCTAGTACCATATAGATGATATGCTACGTTCTGACCATCATGCGGTGATACATTATTAGCTATTGTGGCGTTCACAGCTACAGCATATAACAAAATTGCGTCAGCTAACAAAGCAGCATGGATGGAATGCTAAAAACAGAATAATTATGTGTTCATTCAATTCAACTTTTATGGGTGTACTACAAACTACTACATGTATGTGGGTTGGACGGTCGAATGGTATCATGCGGTCTGTCATTGAGTCAACTGACGTTGTTTCGATTCCCCGGTTGTACGCGACAACGTCCAACCTCGTTGGTTTTCGTCTAACCCTTTGTACTCCGTCTCTAAAGTTGTTGTGAGCTGTAGTTTCAAACCATGGTGTGGGTGGACGTATGTGGCTTGGAGACATGGGGCTACGAGTAATAAAAAAAAAAACTTGTCAGTAATATCACACTCGATGGAGGCGGACGTTAAACACGACATTAAGAGTCCAAGTGGGAAATAACAGGTTGCCGGAGTTTCTTCACCTAATAAAACAACAAATGTGCATTACAGCTTTATATTTATAAACAGGCCTTGTGATTATGAAAATGACAAGTTTTTCCCGGGGATTTTTACGTGCCATACCATGGGGAATCGTTACCTACTTGTTTATTCAATTTAGTATTCCAGATAATGACCCTTTTTACAATTCAGTATATATAGAGAATCTCCTATCAGTTTTTTGACAGCAGTTTAGCTATTGCAAAGTCCTATATATTGAACCAGTATTTCCTTCAAGGTCAATTAAATAAAAAAAAGTTTCTTTTTAACTAAAAAAAGTAACTTTTTATTTAAAATAAGTGGTTTCTTTAAAATAAAAGAAAGTAGTTCCTTTTTGATTGACCAATCAAATTCATGTAGAGCGATATCTCATAAGGAGATATCGCAGTAGATTATGTAATTTATCATACAAGCAATATCTACTGTCAAATGTGTTATTGGGTGATAAAATCGAATTGAATCTTTCACAACCGACAATTTATTTTGATAACACAAATAATCGTTATTTATATACCTATAATGAATTGCTATAATACAATTACTTACTTCATATGATGTCACATAACCATGGGAACCATCATCTAGTGCTTTAATATTGCTGATGAATTTTTGATATTCTGGTTCATTTGGTTTCACATCTATTGTTATATCTAATAGACCTTTTAAGAAGCAATAAACATTACTGGCATAATAACACTGAAAATGGATTAATGTTGACGTCGATTTTCGTCTGAAAAATTATCGTGTTATCGCAGACATATAGCTCGATTACAACATAAACAGGGGTGTCCACAGTATTCTGGGCGAAAACAATGAACTACTGTAGCAATATAGTCGTGGTAACATTGTTTTAGAGACTATAGACAAGGGATGAGGAGATAAGATATAGTTTGATGTTTCTAAACATATTCACATATATGCAGGTGTGTACTGATATCAACTAACATTTGGTTGACATATTGGTATATGAAAAAGGGTTATAGAGACAAAACATACTGGTTATATCTTTCAACAAAATACATGTGAGTCGAAATATTCCTATTGCATCATTTGGCTTAATTTAACCAATCATTACGTCGATTGCACAGGTTCATGGTCATGAACACGCATGGGTCTGCGTGATACCATTGCGGCTATAAAGGAAGCTATAGTATGTCTTTAAATCAGACTTCGATTAGATTCCAGAGGGTTACCATCTAAGAGTCCTAGATACCGCGAGGTAGGTGTCTAGGTTGAGAAGAGTTTAGGTAGCATTGACTGTAATTGTAATGTGCTGGTATGTTTATCTTTGCTACATAAAAGGTAAAAATGAACTGTTGCATTGTTATCACGGAAGAAGACAAACGTCTTAAGAAAACAGTAAGAAGTAAACACAACGTGAAGGAGAAGAAAAGACGATCAGAGATAAATCCTAGACGATCACAAGGCTACGAAAATATGTAGTAAGAAAAAGATGCATGGGTCATACGTAGGATATGGCGACCGGACCGGACAACACACGCTCTCCACGTCAGACAGAAGACTCATGGTGTTACACTACAAGACACAGACAGTAGGTTTAAATTACGATTTTTTTTTTTTTAAACAATATTTATTCACAGAAGCTGGATTGGAGAACAGGCAGAAGCCTATAGACCCCCTCTCCATAAAAGTACAAACATAAATATATATTGAAAAATAAAGTAAGGTAAACTAAAGTAGAGAGGAAAAAGTAAATTATAAGATGGCTATATACACTATATACACGATATGTACAAACCACAATCAAAATGTCTATATTTCATACAGTTTCATAAGGAATTTTTTAAAAGCGTTTGGAGATCTCGAGGAAATTATGTACTGAAGAAAAAATTTCTTCAGAAGTGTTTTTGTTTTCAGTTCCGAATAATAAATTATAAGAATTTTGAAAAAGTTTTGAAAGTTTTGATATAGTCGCAGATCGTGCATCTGAACGTAAGGGACAGATTAAAAGAAAATGTTCGGAATCTTCAAAGGGGTGACCACAATCGCATATAGGGCTGTCAGAAATATGCCTGAGAAAACGATGTCCGTTTAAATCGCTGCAAGAGAGTCGAAGGCGAGAGTGTTGAATTTGATTTTTCCTGTTGCCAGAGTAATATGATGAAGGTATAATTCGATCAAGGCAGCCTAGTTTAGATTTAAAAGAAGATAAAGTAGGTAAGTTTCTAGTAGAAAGGTCGAGTAGATTCCATTCTCGAATTGTAGATGGTATAAAAGAAGAAGAAAATAAAGAAGTTCTGCAGAGGTATGTCGGGATGTTACTTTGGTTTCGTAGGCGATAGGAATTGATATTGGGTGGTATCAGTTGAAATAAGTATTCGGGAGTGATATGGTTTATGATTTTGTAAAATAAAATTAATTTATGTCGCCTTCTTCTCTCCTGCAGTGTAATAAACCCGGTTTCCTTATATAACACTTGGTGACTTGTACCTTTCACAGCACCGCATATAGTTCTGAGTGCATCTAGTTGTAAAAGTTCTAGTTTATGTGTTAGTTCGGCGGTACTCCCATCCCAAATAACGTCACAGTAGTCGAAATGAGGAAGAATATATGAGGTATACATGGTTTGGAGAGATCTACGACTTAATCTATATTTTAAGGAGCGAAGACAATTTACAAGTTTACTTGTTTTGGCCAAAATCTTATTTATATGAGTATCCCACTTACAGTTTGTTTGGAAAGTCAGCCCCAGGTGATTGTGCTCAGAAACTTCTTTGATTGGAACATTGTCTAGATTTAGTGTAGGAAGAAATAAATTCTTTTTATTTGTTAGTGCTAGTGTTTCAGTTTTCAGCGGGTTAAAAGATACAAGCCACGTCTTAGCCCAAAAGTTTATTTTCTCTAGGTCATCATTTAAGACTCCCGCACACTCAGCTGGGTCAGTTATTTTTACATATAAACTAGTGTCATCGGCAAATAATCTAATATTTGATTTTATACTATTTACTATATCATTTATGTATATAATGAAAAGTAACGGACCGAGAACGGAGCCCTGTGGAACACCAGCCGGGACCGTTAATGGTTCAGAGGAGGTTCCGTTAACAATAACATTCTGTTGTCTGTTAGACAAATAGTCCCTGAACCATTCCAACAAGTCTCCTCTAATCCCAACGGCCCCAAGCTTATGACAGAGTGCAGCATGCCAAACTCTGTCAAAAGCTTTACTGATGTCACAGAACACCGTTCTCGTATATTGACCCTGGTCGATGGCTTGACAGAAGAAGTGCGAAAGATCTATTAGTTGGTAAGTAGTTGAGTCTCCTTGCAAAAAACCGCTTTGAAAATTAGTAATAATATTGTGAGCCTTAAAGAAGTTAAATACATGTTTGTAGATGCATTTTTCGAAAATTTTGATTATAATGCTCAATAAGGACACTGGTCTGTAATTTCCGCATAATGATGGGTCGCCTTTTTTATGAATTGCCGTTACGTTGGCTGATTTCCAAATATTAGGAACGGTTTTTAGCTCAAGTGACAGATTAAAAATGTTACACAAAGGTTTACTAATTTCGAAAGAAATGGATTTAAGGAATTTTCCACTGATGTTTAAATTACGATGAATTCATTTCTATACGTATGTAACGAAAGTAATAAGAAAAACATACATACCATCAAAGATATTTTTATTTAAAACGCTCTCATTTAAATTTAGCTTGCGTGCCATATCCAAATAATCTAAGGCGACAAATGCATATTCTCCGTTATTTAAACCAAGTTGATCGACTGCATACATAAACTTTATAACATCATCTCCATAGGCACATAAAATAAACACTGGAATATAAATAAACATAGAATAACATAACAGCCCTGTAGATTTAATATCTGATAACAAAAACGATTGATCATCATGTCTTAATATAATTTAAATTTGTGCGTCAAAGAAAAATTTCAATTAATCTGAAAGGAAGCAATCAGTAATTCTTTACACTGATCCTTTGTTTTATGCATTCTTGTATTCTTACATTTGCAAAAACCTTAAATCCATCAGTCTTCATCTGGGAATCAACACCGGTGTCACGCGCTGTAGTTTTAGACTTTTATTTTATAAAATTAACGTGCAGGTGAAATTTGCCTTTGGTGTTAAAGTACAGCACGTGGGTTATGCAATTTATAGACCCCTAAAAGATGCGGCAATAGATTATCAGGTCACCCGGGATAAAAATGGGTTACGAGTCTTAAAAGGGTTACGAGTCCGGATAAGCGGCTCAATATTTTGAGCTGAAATTTTGAGGTAAGGTCATACAACATTCCGCCGTATTTTGGCGCTTACAATAATTACTTTTATTCCCGAGAAATGTTTTAACCAGAATGCCCCTTTCCGCCGCATGTCATGACATTATCCTTCGGCATACATAGTCTTCGAAAATAAAAACACCTCATTCCAAATGCGGATTCTCGTCTTTATTAGTGCACATTTATTCTGGTAAATTAATGGTGTTTATATTATTTTAAACGAAATAGTAGTTCTTACATTAATGATATTTTGTGCTATTGTTAATTGTTAATTATACGAGAGAGAGAGAGAGAGAGAGAGAGAGAGGGGAGGGGGTCATATGGGGACTATCATATGGTTCAATTCTACTTCAATAATTCTCTTGCGCGTATGGATTGTTAGCAGTTGGTGAAAATCGGGGTACCCACAGAAAACCAGTGTTGTCTCTTTCCATTAATTACCATCATTAATAACACATGCGGTTTACGTAATTCAAACCAGTTAAATAAGTTAAATGCATCAAAATTTATTTTTGTCGTCCTCTATAAAAACGTCGGATTATACAGAAATGATGAAACCAAGAATTCTATATCAGACATGAATTTGAAACTAAACTATGTAGATATTTATTTCCAAGGGAAAACCAGTGAATCATAAAATCCGAGATAATTTAGTGGCCGACATGGGAAGTGTGTCTAGTCGTTAAGAAGGGACACATTTTTTTTTTTTTTTTTTTTATAAGCAGTATTTTGTTTTTTTATAAGCAGTATTTTATTCAGATTTGTATCTGAATAGGGATTGGGGAACAGGCATAGCCTATATTAAACCCCTCTCCCTGAACGTTCAAGAATTATAGACAGACATCGAAGAAGAGTGGGTGGAGATACCAATGGTAAAGGTTTCATACTTCTCATTACACGCGAAACCACCGCTACGAGTACGTTAAGATAATCTGCTGTTATTTCTATGATGTTTTATCTGGCAGATTCATCAATGTCAATGATATGTTTTAAATGATGATTGTATGTTATTACCACTAATTAAACCGGACTAATGTAGCTATAAACTGCAACTATTATCATGCTGTTTTCGTCGGACATCAGAGTTCACGCCATCTTGAGCTGCATTGAGCTGTTTGTTTGGTTCTGTCCGGGCTATTTATTAATATTTTTTTTTTTTTGGGGGGGGGGGGGGTAAACCTATTAAATATTATCTATGATAAAGTAGTACTGCGCATAGGCGTGCGGACAATCTGATTTTTCGCGCAAACGGGTAGAGTGAAAAAATTATTTCACGAATTCGTACTGAATTGACTATGGATTAAAACATTTTGTCTGGAAGCACTCTACTTTGTGCGACATTGTTGGGCATCGATTATTGTTTGTGAATGCACTTGCAACAGTGTGATCGGATGGTTGGAATTCAGGTCGGTATTTCGGTTACAAAGCCAATAGTTGCTTAACTCGTGTGCTAGAGAATCAGAAAAACGCAACGCATCCGCGGAAGTTATTTTTTTCCGGGAGAGCAAGGCCACAATACCCCGAGACGATTAATTGGTTGTGGAGGATTCAGGTCAGCTGCCAAAAAAGACTATTTTGGACCACATCGAAGTTGCTATATTCGCATACTGAAGTAGAAGGAAAACGCGTTTGCAGCAGTTGAATTTTCCGTTGACTTTAAACGACAGGTTGATTGGGATTCAAGTCAGCCATCTAAATTAGGCTGTACTCAGTGGCTGGAATAGCAGGAAAACGCGTTTGCGGCCGTCAAATTTACCAAAATTTTCTTGGGGTGTCCCTACACGGTAAGCTCTTTCTGTAACGCGAAATTTTTCGGATTCTGTCCCCTAACTGTAGGAATCGAGTCCGTACCCCTATCATACTGCATAAAATGTCCACCAAAATCGAACCCATGTAAGATTATTTGATCCTTTACAAAATGAGGGCATTTACTGCGGAGACGGACCACGCCTCTGCGATGGGGTGGGGTGGGGGTCCCCCAAGACAATTATCCGTCATTTTCTTGCATCTGTATACATTCCAAGAGCTATTTGGCTGTTATTTTCGTCTAAGTAAACGTTGGAGAGGACATATTTGAGTCTGAATAAAGGCAATAAAAAAGGGCACTGTCGAAAATCGGGGGGGGGGGGCGAGGTGCCATTACCATAAGTGACTCATACCTCTGCTCAACTGTGCTTCTCGCAACAATTTGGTTTCAAAAACATATGAAACATTTCTTCGCATAACCCATTTTCTAACCCATAATCCAGCGTCACCAAAGAGTTCCTGAAATTTAGAGTATTTTATAAGTAGTCTTTCAGTTAGCCAGAAAGCATGAATTTAATTAGAAATATCTAACAACGTCATTCAAAAACAATAAGAAAACAACCACCACATAGTATGTTTAAATTTAAAAATACAGTATTCAAGAGCCTAATAGACAATTTATTGGCTTTAAATGTTATATAAATTATCATTCGGACGTGACAGTCCACAATCAACTCTTCGGTCAATCGGATGGACGAGATGTTGAATGGACTAGGGACTTTGTCTTAATATTGCAGCAAAGAGATATTTTGTCAAAACTTCAAACATTCATTAATTTGACTAAAAGTTTCAATATGTTCATTTATCAATATATATATTTTAAAAGGACAGCCCTTTACCTACTGAACAAAGTTTCCGCCGCCCAAACTAAAACGACTACAGTGTCATTTGATAAATTATTATGAATATCAGAATATGTCCTAAAGAGAAGCGGTATCCAGACGTTCTAAATATAAGCAGCTATCCCTCTCGTGAACGACAGATTTCAATATTGTAATGTAGTGTAATATTGCTATACCTCAAAGGAAGAAACAGCCTCCAGCCACACATCCTGTCTTCCTGAAACAAGGGTAATTCGGTTCCATTTAAACTTCTCAATAAGAGACTTTATAAACTCCGACATGTCTTTAAATGTACCGGTTGTTCGAAGAAAAGTTGGATACATTTCTCGATCAATGAGCTCGTCACTTTCACACCCATAGGTAATCATTGGTATTTTATATCGTCCAGCTAAAAGTCCAACTGTTGTACATACATCATCACAATACGGCCCTATTAAAATAAATTCATTAATTAATTATAACCATCAAACGCGATATATTGTGCCAAACAATCTGGTGGCAAATTTATACTGACTAGTGTCATTCAAATGCAATGACCAAACCGCTCGTGCAATCTGATTAAAACACAGATCCTATTCGTTTCGTTTTTATAGAGCATAATTTTGTTTCACGGGTTTTCTTTCATGTTTTGGTATGAAATGGAATCAACTGGTGTTTAATGCCCTACTGTTTTGCTCCGACTGGCCAAATAAAGACGGGCATAGGCCATACACTATGGGGGAATTTTACCTGGACAGTGGCTCTACGGCTAATTCGTATATCGAATTCCAACTGTCAACGGATGTTTTCATGCACACCAATGTGTAGACACCATCTCAGTTTTTAGTTCCATCCACCCTGCACCACTGTCCACTGACAAAGAGAAACCACGGAAATCCCTATCAACTTTCTCAGTCAACACCGTAAGGGAAACGGCGATCTCCAGGCTAGCCAGCCAGTGCCTGACTCACTTACAGTCGTGGCCAAAAGTATAGGACCACGCTTGAAAATGGTTGGATTTCTTCCATCTAAATTCATGTGATCATATATCTGCCACCTGAAGGTCGATTTTAACAAATGAGGTATCGATGGATAGGTTATGTGAAGTATGTTCATCATACATGCACATGCATGTTTGAACAATGACGTCATCATGACTATGACGTCATGACAGTGTACTGAAGATTTAGAATCTATCAACATCGGGATGGTGGCAGAAATTATTACCAAACTGAGATAAAATTCGATCAACGACCATTTATTTCATTTCTAAATGATTAGTTAACATGCAAACTAACATAGGTGATGATCAGTAGTCAATACTTCTTGTGTCCCCCACCGTTGGCTTTAAAAGGTGCTTGCCTCTGCTCCGATTTAGGGCGTCGTTGATGACGTCATAGCCGTGATGACGTCACCAATCAAACATGCATGTGCATGCGTAATGAGCATACTTCACATAACCTATCCATCGATACCTCATTTGTGCAAATCGGCCTTCAGGTGGCAGATATATGATCAAATGAATTTACAAGCCAAGTAAGAAATCCAACAATTTTCAAGAGTGGTCCTATTCTTTTGGCCACGACTGTAACCACCGTGGCTCCCGTCTAATGTTGCAGAAGACATCGAAAGAATTGAGATAGCCACGCAATGCGTGAGACATAATCCTCCAAAGACGTTAATCCGATAGGAAAACTCGAATGTTGACTAAACACCAAAGGAAAGTATCCTTTTAGAACCTCTATCATAGTAACACCACCATTTGACTACAAGGGTTTTGGCAATAGTATTGGAGGATAGTTGGCCACAACGCTTCAGACTAAAACTTTTTATCCGGTTTCAGCAATGGGGTTAACTCCTTAACGGAAGTCGCAGATCACTGAAAAAATAATCCATCATAGACTACAGCCTTTATTGCGTTGAAAAGGAGGGGAGAGGGATGCTCTAGAAAGGAATGGGTTATCGACAATAGGGTTCGTCCGCTAATGCTTCTCGTGTTGCCCTCCGAATAAGAATATAGATCTATCGAGGTAGCAAGCTATTTTGCACAGAGGGAATAACTCTGTTACGGAAAGTTAGCCTATGCTAAACGTCAAGGGCTCGTCAACATTAATCCGAAAAGAATCCGTTAACAAACTGCAGACTGTATCGCATCCATAAGCCAATTATTGACGGATAAATCCATGTTCTCACTGAAAACACGACACGAATATAGGTACATACAGAAAAATGGACACGAATTCAGCTGGACTTACGTTACGATTTGAAGAAACCATCTTTCTAATAAAATTCTATAGAATTGCGCATTTTACATTCTTACATACGGACACAAATTCTGGGGTTTTATACCCAGTCTATTTTTCATGTCCGGATTAACAGCTATGTAGTGTTGAATAGCCATTGGGGTAGGAAGAAAACTGGGACCCACTCGTGTACATGGTGTGCCGGTAAAAGATCCCATGAGAGATGAAATTGATAATAGTCAAATTCTATTTCATATGTTTGCATCTGTTCATTCTTCATAATATTTTTTTTCTTTTGATTACTAATTAGGTTCATAAAGATATTTGTTTTACAATTCTAAATCTGGATTTTAATGAGTACATGTATTTTTGAAACTTATTTGGTCGTCACGGAGATTATATACACGTTGAAAAATAAACATTTTTATAATATTAAACTTGGAAGTCGTAAGAATAGTCCTCGGGCTATTGTTACGACGATGCTTTCAGAGCCCTCCGTCGACAAAGTTTAGAACGAATTCCAAAATGGCTGCCAATCTCCCCAACACCAGCTTTGAAAAAGGAGCAGTATTTTCAACGTTTTCAGAATTGAAGGCAGCACAAATGTAAATTTGTACACACGGAACTCTCGATCTGTACTTAACCCCAAAGCCCAGATTAACCGGAGCGGGGTCCAGGGCCTGACTAGAATCACGTGGCCCCTAACGCGACGAAAAGATTATTTCATACCCTTTTAAATGGCACGCATATACGTAACACACAATTACATGGTCGTAATACAAGAAATTACGTAATGTCAGTTCCGAATGGGGTGTTGTTATAAGGCGACGTGAAGTTAGCCCGTTGTTCGTTGTTCGTTGTTCGGTATTCGCGAATAACGAACAACGAGCCAGTTTGTTGTTCGGTATTCGCGAATAACGAACAACGAGCTGGTTTGTTGTTCGGTATTCGGTAATAACGAACAACGAGCTGGTTTGTTGTTCGGTATTCACTAGATTTGGAATTAGTAATGTAATAAAAGATTTTTTGCAGGGAACACGCCGCAGGCGGGTTTTTATAAGCCTAACTGGATTATAAAGCTTCAAAATTCTTGGAAACAGATTCTCACAACTTTCTTTCTTCTGACTTCTGGGAAATAGATTCTAACAACTTCTCTTTCTATCCGAAGAAAGAGCTGTTACATATTGGTGAAAAACGAACAACGAGCCAGTTTGTTGTTCGGTATTCGCGAATAACGAACAACGAGCTGATTTGTTGTTCGGTATTCACCGTATATGGAATAAGTAATATAATAAAGGTACTTTTGTAGGGAACACGCCACAGGCGGGTTTTAATGAGCTTAAATAGACAATAAAACTTCAGGCTTTTGGGAAATAGATTTTAACAACTTCTCTTTCTATCCGAAGAAAGAGCTGTTACATATTGGCGAATACCGAACAACGAGCCAGTTTGTTGTTCGGTATTCGCGAATACCGAACAACGAGCTGGTTTGTTGTTCGGTATTCACCGTATATGGAATAAGTAATATAATAAAGGTACTTTGACAATAAAACTTAAAACTTCTGGGAAATACATTTTAACAACTTCTCTTTCTATCCGAAGAAAGATCTGTTACATATTGGCGAATAACGAACAACGAGCTGGTTTGTTGTTCGGTATTCACGAATACCGAACAACGAGCTGGTTTGTTGTTCGGTATTCACCGTATATGGAATTATTAATATAATAAAGGTACTTTTGTAAGGAACACGCCACAGGCGGGTTTTTATGAGCTTAAATAGACGATAAAACTTCAAACTTCTGGGAAATAGATTCTAACAACTTCTCTTTCTATCCGAAGAAAGAGCTGTTACACATTGGCGAATAACGAACAACGAGCCAGTTTGTTGTTCGGTATTGGCGAATAACGAACAACGAGCTGGTTTGTTGTTCGGTATTCACCGTATATGGAATTAGTAATATAATAAAGGTACTTTTGTAGGGAACACGCCACAGCCGGGTTTCTATGAGCTTAAATAGACAATAAAACTTCAAACTTCTGGGAAATAGATTCTAACAACTTCTCTTTCTATCCAAAGAAAGAGCTGTTACATATTGGCGAATAACGAACAACGAGCCAGTTTGTTGTTCGGTATTCGCGAATACCGAACAACAAACTGGCTCGTTGTTCGGTATTCGCAAACCGTATATGGAATAAGTAATATAATAAAGGTACTTTTGTAGGGAACACGCTACAGGCGGGTTTTAATGAGCTTAAATAGACAATAAAACTTAAAACTTCTGGGAAATACATTCTAACAACTTCTCTTTCTATCCAAAGAAAGAGCTGTTACATATTGGCGAATAACGAACAACGAGCCAGTTTGTTGTTCGGTATTCGCGAATACCGAACAACGAGCTGGTTTGTTGTTCGGTATTCACCGTATATGGAATTAGTAATATGATAAAGGTACTTGTGCAGGGAACACGCCACAGGCGGTTTCTATGAGCTTAAATAGACAATAAAACTTCAAACTTCTGGGAAATAGATTCTAACAACTTCTCTTTCTATCCAAAGAAAGAGCTGTTACATATTGGCGAATAACGAACAACGAGCCAGTTTGTTGTTCGGTATTCGCGAATACCGAACAACGAGCTGGTTTGTTGTTCGGTATTCACCGTATATGGAATAAGTAATATAATAAAGGTACTTTTGTAGGGAACACGCCACAGGCGGGTTTTAATGAGCTTAAATAGACAATAAAACTTCAGGCTTCTGGGAAATAGATTTTAACAACTTCTCTTTCTATCCGAAGAAAGAGCTGTTACATATTGGCGAATACCGAACAACGAGCCAGTTTGTTGTTCGGTATTCGCGAATACCGAACAACGAGCTGGTTTGTTGTTTGGTATTCACCGTATATGGAATAAGTAATATAATAAAGGTACTTTTGTAGGGAACACGCTACAGGCGGGTTTTAATGAGCTTAAATAGACAATAAAACTTAAAACTTCTGGGAAATACATTTTAACAACTTCTCTTTCTACCCGAAGAAAGATCTGTTACATATTGGCGAATAACGAACAACGAGCCAGTTTGTTGTTCGGTATTCGCGAATAACGAACAACGAGCTGGTTTGTTGTTCGGTATTCACCAGATATGGAATTAGTAATCTAATAAAGTAACTTTTGTTCGTTATTCGCCAATGTGAAACTGCTCTTTCTTCGGATAGACAGAGAAATTGTTAGAATCTATTTCCTAAGAGTTCGAAGTGTTATAATCCATTTAGGCTCATAAAAACCCACCTGCGGCGTATTCCCGACAAAAGTACATTTATTATATTACCGATTCCATACACTGTGAATACCGAACAACAAACCAGCTCGTTGTTCGTTATTCGCCAATACCGAACAACAAACTGGCTCGTTGTTCGTTATTCGCCAATGTGTAACAGCTCTTTCTTCGGATAGAAAGAGAAGTTGTTAGAATCTATTTCCCAGAAGTTTGAAGTTTTATCGTCTATTTAAGTTCATGAAAACCCGCCTGTGGCGTGTTCCTTACAAAAGTACCTTTATTATATTAATAATTCCATATACGGTGAATACCGAACAACAAACCAGCTCGTTGTTCGTTATTCGCCAATATGTAACAGATCTTTCTTCGGATAGAAAGAGAAGTTGTTAAAATGTATTTCCCAGAAGTTTTAAGTTTTATTGTCGATTTAAGCTCATTATAATTCGCCTGTGGCGTGTTCCCTACAAAAGTACCTTTATTATATTACTTATTCCATATACGGTGAATACCGAACAACAAACCAGCTCGTTGTTCGTTATTCGCGAATACCGAACAACAAACTGGCTCGTTGTTCGTTATTCGCCAATATGTAACAGATCTTTCTTCGGATAGAAAGAGAAGTTGTTAAAATGTATTTCCCAGAAGTTTTAAGTTTTATTGTCGATTTAAGCTCATTATAATTCGCCTGTGGCGTGTTCCCTACAAAAGTACCTTTATTATATTACTTATTCCATATACGGTGAATACCGAACAACAAACCAGCTCGTTGTTCGTTATTCGCGAATACCGAACAACAAACTGGCTCGTTGTTCGGTATTCGCCAATATGTAACAGCTCTTTCTTCGGATAGAAAGAGAAGTTGTTAAAATCTATTTCCCAGAAGCCTGAAGTTTTATTGTCTATTTAAGCTCATTAAAACCCGCCTGTGGCGTGTTCCCTACAAAAGTACCTTTATTATATTACTTATTCCATATACGGTGAATACCGAACAACAAACCAGCTCG
Source organism: Patella caerulea (assembly GCA_036850965.1). NCBI lineage: Eukaryota > Metazoa > Mollusca > Gastropoda > Patellidae > Patella > Patella caerulea. The sequence continues at coordinate 21,716,512 of JAZGQO010000007.1, forward strand.
TTGTTCGGTATTCGCCAATACCGAACAACAAACCAGCTCGTTGTTCGTTATTCGCCAATACCGAACAACAAACTGGCTCGTTGTTCGTTATTCGCCAATATGTAACAGCTCTTTCTTCGGATAGAAAGAGAAGTTGTTAGAATCTATTTCCCAGAAGTTTGAAGTTTTATTGTCCATTTAAGCTCATAAAACCCCGTCTGTGGCGTGTTCCCTACAAAAGTACTTTTATTATATTACTAATTCCATATACGATGAATACCGAACAACAAACCAGCTCGTTGTTCGTTATTCGCCAATACCGAACAACAAACTGGCTCGTTGTTCGTTATTCGCCAATGTGTAACAGCTCTTTCTTCGGATAGAAAGAGAAGTTGTTAGAATCTATTTCCCAGAAATTTGAAGTTTTATCGTCTATTTAAGCTCACGAAAACCCGCCTATGGCGTGTTCCTTACAAAAGTACCATTATTATATTAATAATTCCATATACGGTGAATACCGAACAACAAACCAGCTCGTTGTTCGGTATTCGTGAATACCGAACAACAAACCAGCTCGTTGTTCGTTATTCGCGAATACCGAACAACAAACTGGCTCGTTGTTCGTTATTCGCCAATATGTAACAGATCTTTCTTCGGATAGAAAGAGAAGTTGTTAGAATCTATTTCCCAGAAGTTTGAAATTTTATTGTCTATTTAAGCTCATAAAAACCCGCCTATGGCGTGTTCCCTACAAAAGTACCTTTATTATATTACTTATTCCATATACGGTGAATACCGAACAACAAACCAGCTCGTTGTTCGGTATTCGCGAATACCGAACAACAAACTGGCTCGTTGTTCGGTATTCGCCAATATGTAACAGCTCTTTCTTCGGATAGAAAGAGGAGTTGTTAAAATCTATTTCCCAGAAGCCTGAAGTTTTATTGTCTATTTAAGCTCATTAAAACCCGCCTGTGGCGTGTTCCCTACAAAAGTACCTTTATTTTATTACTTATTCCATATACGGTGAATACCGAACAACGAACAACAAGCTAGCTTCACGCCGCTTTGTTATAACAAGTGAGGGATAGCCAAGTCTCCGCTTTCGCCATCGCTAGATCTATTACCATGAAACGTTCATTTGGAATTTGAATTGTTTCTCTTTTTGCCATGAGCCGCGGGGCCCTGGTAAACAAATGACTGAAAAGGGAATACGAGAAAGCCATGGATTTGTTTCAGGTAACATGTGTACAGAGGAAATTTTGAGTAATTCCCGTAAATGCGTGGACGCGGACCTTTTGTTGTTAAATCTCCGCTGTTTTAAATTATATAAACAAACGATATGTCAAAATGAATGCAACAAGAAGAACCGTTGATTGGCCTAATGAACAGAGTCTAATATTCGCTTGTAACCGCGAGAAGAAACGCCGCGGAGAGTTTCTCATCGCACATATACATAGAAACGGTCCCATTAAATTATGCATTAGACCGTCATTCCGCGCAATATTTTTTGATTATACCACGTGTACTGAAAACAATTGCCGAAAGGTTTGAGCAATCCCACGTAAATTATGTTACCACTGTTTGTCGTGTATTTTGTACACGGTGAACAGTCCATTTTACTGATTACGCTACTTTGCCTCGATCGTTTTTATTGGACTTCGAATTTTGATTAATGGTTTGGATTGTTCGTACTTGGTTTTATTTTATTTATTATATTGCGAAGAATTTGCTACAAAGCAATAAATATTGGTCTGATTTGTTTTTAAACCTAACAATAGAATTTTATAAATACAAACCAATTATGGCATCCACGCCTGCTGGTGATTTCATCAGCTCAACAAATTGATATAATCCTTCAGCAGGAACACAACCAATATTTAAAATAGAAATAACAAACTTGTGTCCTTTTTCTTGAACAGCGCTAAAAGACGGGTGGCTATTCACCATGTCAATTGCAAATTGAACAGCTGGGACTGCTTCCCAGCCAATAACTCTGGGTCCTTGAAATGGAAGGAATACTGCCATCGTAAAATTTGTGGGTTGGGCGGCACCGTGTTTTGTCATTAAAAGATTTATAAAAATTCTAATAAAAACATTTAATCCCAAACAGTACACACTTCGAAACATCCCTCGTTTACATTCACCAACTTCTAATATTAAATTATATCCACTTGGTCTATATTGAATATCGTCATAAACAATATTGTCGATGTTATCGTAATGATACACGTTTCATGTCCATCACTCACAATGTTTAACTGATATACTATGCCATCGAGTCAACATCAAGTCAAACGAAAATCAAAGTCTGTATGTATTTAAATTTAGTAATACATTCTACACGCAAGACAAGCACTCAGACTTTACTAGCAATTAATAAACTAATAGTCCCGACTGAATAAATTCTACGTTGTTGTTAAACAAATACCGTAGCCTAGGGAGTAATATTGATGTAATAATGGAAAACATTTCGGTTCTTTATTTTGAATTCTTAATTCTCAGCTCTTGATTATAATATAAGTGTTTTGTTCTACTTTTTACAGTTGTTTAATGGATGGTTAATTTACCCAAATCGATATTTGTACGGCAAAATCAACCAAGCGGTTAGAACTACGAATTAAAAACACTTAATAAAGAGCTTGAATGTTTTCCATACCCAATAAGCTATTTAAATACCCAGCGTTGGGAAAACTCCCGATAATGAGCGGATATCATATCTGGATAATGTACATAAATATTTAATTTCTATGTCTTAAATGGGATGTTGAGGGCAATGTATCTTTTGTTCGAGTTTTGTTGTTTTATTAACGTATATGATTACTGCGTATGTTTCTATCAATGCATCATGTAACAAAATCATTTTTGTATACAATTTTGTTATTTCTGTAAAGACTGGAGCACACTAATCATCAACTTAAACGATATCACCGCAAATTTAGTGAACTGACCACGCAGTTCACGGTTACTTTGGCGATCACAAAAAATACAAAATTCTACATGTTTGTTCACGTGACATGGCTAAATGCATTTTCGTCGTTAGCGAGTCGAATATTTCCTTTAATATTGTTTTTGCGCATGATGAGGCTGCGACGTAGTCGTCTTAGTTAAGAGAGAGAGAGGGGGGGAATTGGGTTTAACGTCCACTCGACATAAACTGGGTAATTTCGGGACTAACATCTGTTTCGTTGATTTGCTCGTAGGAATCTTTAGCAGTGAGAAAACCCACGAGGTTGGACAGGTGATCTCAAACGGGAAATCGAAACCCCCAGAATTAATGATACAGCTTACACCACGGGGTCCCGGGGGTAAGCACATTATTATGAGCGATCATATCAAACGATGTTCTCGTAGCTAATCAATATGTCGAATATGTGTGACGAAAACACGCTATGGCTAGATTTGATTTTTTTCATCTTCGCGTTGTGTGCGCCAGGCCCAATTCATAAGGGTTGATTATCATGTAATATCATTTAAATTAGACAAACCTTGATAACTGTATTTATCATTATTTGGATGTCTATAATACATAACGGTTGACAAACAAGTATCATATAAATTATATACAAACATCTTGAAAACCGCAATTATTAATTTCTGTTGATAATATTGAACTATTACTGACTTGTGTCACCCGCACAGGTACGTGTTATAGTAAGACATAAGAATTGATAATGATAAACGTATGGGCGTAAACGTAAGGTCACACAAATGGCAGAATCTAATATTCTAAATATGCAAGAAAGTCGCATCTGTTATCGACACAGAGGTGGTATTGTTAATACAGGTGAAATAACGAAGTGCACGTGATTTGTTTAATTTATACATCTAGACTGTCGGATACAGACTTGGTCTCAAATGAAAGGTGGGGTCCGTAGGTACTCCAGAAAAAAATGACCCATCATGGTTTCTTGGGCAAAATTTTTAGGACCGGGTCAAAGGTCAAGTTCGACCAATAAGAAAAAAAAAACAGTCAATATCTCAATGTTAGATCCTACAAATGTACATTATCAACATCGCGTACAAAATTTCTACTATGCTAGATAAATGGACAGCGGTGTCCGATGCTCTGAACCTTGAAAAGGACAATTTTTTTATTTCCTGATAGAATTAAAATGACCTAAGAGCACTATCATTAGATGAATTTAAGAATTTTCTTGAGGGTCAAAAACAAAAAAAAAACAAAAAAAAAAAAACCTTTTTCTCTTAGGGCCCCTCTTCTCCTTAGTTTCTCTTTTTTTTTTCCTTTTTTTTCTTTAACTTTTTTTTTCTCTTTTCTTACTAGGCTTAGGCCCAATTTTTTTAATGAGCAGGTGGACATGTGGGCCCAGTCCGGCACTGGATGTGGGGTCTGACGAAACGTCGAAATTTCGAGTTTAATTCGACTTCCGCTTACAACATTAATTTCTTCGTTAAAAGTTTCTGCTAGAACCTAATACTAACTTAAGAATGCGAAATCTCATTCTATCCCGGGTAAGAACAAAAACACGGGGGGCCATGAGTGAAATGACCAAAAGGGCGATTCATTTTGCGTACAACGATCAACTTTCGTGGTCAACCAACTTCAGATACCATCAAATACACTGCTTAAGAAGACCCAGAACCCTTCCGCTTACAACATTAATTTTTTCGTTAAAAGTTTTACTATTGGAACATAACACTAACTTAAGAACGCGAAATCCCCTTCTATCTAGGATAAGGAAGAGAAATATGGGAGCGCGGCATGGGGAAATAGCCGTAATCGACAATTTTATGTCAACTTCAGCCTACAAATATCATCCTTCCTGTCTATGAAAAGATACTTCAGAAAAGATACTTCAAAAACTCTGCTTAAATACTGGTTGCTATAAAGCATATAAATTTTCAAACGAGAAAAAAAAAGCGAAAGCATTGTAATATGTACAGATAATGAATGTAATCCATAGAACTGTATTGTGTTATATTATGTTCAAAGACATTCAAATATCATGTATAATAATACGTGGATATCTTTGTAGTTTGGTGTGTGTGTGGGGGGGTGCAAATGGTTAACCCGTGCGCGTTCCATAAAGAGGGCTCTCATTGAGTCAAGTGGCGTGGTTTTGATTCCCAGCTTGCACGTGACAAGGATTAGAGTCGCCTGTCAAGTGCATTCAAAATCCATTATTCTCAGGCAAGTTATCACACTGTGTAGTTTTGACAACATGTGCCACTGCTAGGGTGACCCACCATAAATGAATATCTCCAAATATCTCGACAATACACCACAATACTTATATATATACCAAGCCTGAAATCAATTTCGCAAATTTATAGTCACTAAATAAACGGTCATGGTGTACTTAATTAGCTATGGACATGACTATCTATAAATAATACACTGTAAAATGGTTCCGAGTGTCGACCATAACACCCACACACTTTTGAGTAAAAGATAGGTTACGTGCCCTTGTTTTGAAATTAGTCTTGCTAAACCAGTCTACCGACCATTCTACGTCTGATTGACAGATCGGGATAATCAACACTGCTTTTTTAAGAAACATAACAGAAAGCTGAAACAAGAAATTGAATTTAGAAACAGGCACATTAGACAGTTCAACAATTGTTTTAAGAACCCTGTAAAAGTAAAATGAAACTACTGCTATTATCATGTTCTTGCTAACGAAAGTGTTTCAGAGATATTATTTGAACTAAACCAAAAGATGCCGATCCTAATGGTACAGTTAAAGATAAAGGAATTTAAAAAAAATAAAACGAATGTAATTTTTAAAGCTCCTGTAATACAACAAGAAGCTAAATTTTACTGCTATTCAAAATCGTTAACAATAGATTTTTTTTTACGGCTGTAATAGCTGAAAGATTTGTAGAGAAATGCACTTGCAGTGGCTATTTATAGTTTCATAGACTTCACTGCTGATAGTTTTCATGCACATTCGCCGTGTCGAGACCAAAAAGGACCAATTGAATTACATCGGAAGGTGAATAATGATCAAATAAAGTCTCGTTGGCAATACAAATGATATGAAGTGTTAGAACTAGTGAGTATTGCGAGATGACAGCAGACAAAATATCATAAACAAGTCATAACAAAGATATCGTCTGCAGTACTTTGTATACACTATTATAGTCAAGCAGTAGTAAGAAGTTTTATTTTAATTCCTTCAAGTGCCTGTGATTAAAACGTATTACAAAAAACAGCACACTACTTTTTCTATGGCAGCCATTCAGGGCAGAGACATATTCTCAAGTATAAAAGCGTTTAGATAAATCTGTTCTTAGCCAATGGAAGACTAAACAGCTCTTTATTCAATGTTCTTAGTCCTTATTTGTTAATGTATAGTCCTTAAAGGGACAATAACATTCTTGCTGGTTTGGTAGCTCCAGAAAATAAATAATACCCTTATTCTAAGTACTAGATGTTTAAGTGTCCTACCTGTTGTGTAAATTATCCATTACAACCTATTTTACTTGTCCAGAGGGTTCGAAAATATTTCAAAATCCAAGTCACATTTGAAAAGGTTTCCGTTAGACTTTTCAAATCAATTGATTGATTTTTCCAATTTTTAAAATAGGTGTGTTAAGATGAAATTTATATCATTATTTAATTGGAATATTCTAAAATATTACGATTTGTTTACCAGAATGAAGATTGGGACATATTATTCAGTTACAACAAGAGTGTTATTGGGGCTTTAATTCTTATTTCTTAATTTGTTGTCGTATGTCGACATTTGTATACTATAATTAATATTTGTATCTTAAAATCAATATTTTTTGTTTTACAAATCAGACGTTGTCATACCAGCTTTGTAAAATGTATTTTAATTGTATTTCTCTATAAAGATATCCATAAATTAGCCAAGATATGATTAGATCCTCATAATTTTTAATCAAACGTCCGCACTTGGTCAATTTTGCCCACCAGCAATTTTGTCAGGGTCAATCGTCTCTGTCAGGTCAAGCTCACGCGCAAGAATCATTTGTTCATTAAGGTTTTCCTGTTTTATTACTGAACGCATAACAGTAACGAATTTGTGCTTGGAAAAACTGGCTCGTATATTGCGATATCCAATCATACGTATTATACATACATATTAAATAAGTAATTCAAACGCATAGACGGGCCAGATGAAAGTTAGGGAGCAGACCTGAAATACCCCAAACAACTGCCGTTTAGTTGCAACCGAATTCCACATATTGGCGCGAGGGTGGAGCATACATAAAATACTGAAATATGAAATAATTATTGTTCACGGAGTTAATTCCTGCGCAGTATAGAACGCACGGAGACATATTTATTTAAAATTGCCTTTAAATAATTATTTTGTATCTATTCATTTATATTCTCTTAATCGCTTTATATTTTTATTTTTTATATCTACATGTACATCATATTTATTTAGACTTCTTTTAGAACTATGCTTATCTTTTATTTAATGTTTTATCTTTGATATATATATATTTATGTTTTTGATACTGATAGTCATTTATGATAATGACGCTATATAGATATATGTATTAATAAAAGATATTACAGACATGTAGATTTAATTTAATATACATTATGGGAGATTTTTGAAAGCCGACCGCGGCACTCTTTGATGGGTTAAAAACGGATTAAAAGCGTTAATGAGGCAGGGATCAGTCATTATGAATATAGTTCACTTAAATCTATTTTTATCAGTATTCAACCTACTAACTAATTACATAAATACGTAAATCATTCCAAGACATTTCATATTCGTTTCTTTCTAGGGTGTCTAATGTACAGTTACAATCTAAGTTTATTCCGCAAAAGATACCAGATACCTAGGTGTTGCTGGTTTTAAGTATAGACTGAATAAAAGAAAAAATAACGCCTTAGTGATATGGTAGTGCTGTGAAAAAGCAATGATGTCGGGCTACAGTATCTACCATTAACGATATAGTTGCCAAGGGACCTTTTACATGCACTCCAATATGTACACGGGACATCGGGTTTTCGTCCCATCCGAACGACTAGGCAGCAGTCCTTGTCAGCCCCCCCCCCCTGCATAACTGCCAAGGGGAAATCACGCCGGAAAATCGAGATGATGCAGGGATCGAATACCCGACCTCCAGGCTAGCGAACCAGCGCCTTATCCACTTAGCCACCTTGACACTCGATATCAACCGGAATATTAAAGATTCGAAACATAGATATGAACAAGGAAGAATGAATTTATTAGAATTTTTAGATTATGTTAGACACTTTATGCATGCAAAAAGTTAAAATTGAGTGTTATGTTATGTCTAAAGGTTGTTAAAGTTTCTTATAGATTTAAAAAAAAAAAAGAGATTCTCTCAAAATTAATTTAGTTCTTGCATATTGTATGTTTAAGATTGATTACATTATCGAGGAAGCCTTAAAATTAGTGTTGGCTATGTCAAATGTAACTTAAAACATGGTGTTAAAATGAAGAGAAACGCTTCTAACTACCGAACTTAATTACCGGTATTGTAAAGCTGTAATTATAGAATCGTCAAGTTGATTTATTAGTGTATTTAATTGTTAAGTCAGATTACATTTGAATGACAATCTGATTAAAACACAGATCATATTTCGGTTCGTATATTATACTTTAAACGTATAAAATAGAAACAAAATACAGGTCTGTAATCAAATTGATTTAAATCAGTAGAGATAGAATAAATAGGGAGACTAATCAATACTGTGTTTGATTGTTGTAATATATGTCTGAATTAATACACCACATTAAAAAAAAAACCAGAGAGGCGGGTATTAAATGAATAAAATAAATAAGTGAAAACAAGACATATATGAATGCTGCATAGCCACGTTAATATTGTATACCCGTAGTTTTCTTACAGAACAAATACAAAATTGGCGGGAAATGAAAAAGTTTCATTTGTTCACAGTCGCCCTTCGCATTGTTTGTATTTTCGATAATTATATTACTGTGTATCATTAATTTGAATAGGTTAATTAGATAACTCTTCTTTGTAAAAGTGATAATGCCTGTTTAAATTTTCATTCCAACATAATAATCGAAAGTTGATTTGTTATTTGTTTAATGTTTTGGGATACAAAAAATATATACTCCAACATCGAACATAATCTACAGACGTGCATTTAATTCACAGAGCGATATCCATCTCTATATTTTCAACAAGCCAGTATCAAGATTTATGGGGGGGAAATTATATCTGTTCAAAATTTACAAGTCTGATATGCACATCATGACTAGAATTTAAACATCACACTTTTATACAATACAATGTTAAATAAATAAATAATAAGTTATTACCTATAACAGCATTAATGCCATTCAATCTTTTAGTCATCTCTACAAACTGATATAAACCTTTCCCCGGTTCACACGCACTGTTCACCATTAAATAATTAAAAGAATGATTCCTTTCTCTAATCGCCGTGAAGTCAGGATCGCTGTTAATTCTCGCCATTGTTAAATTAACGGCAATATCGGCTTCGAAACCCATACGTCTCGGTCCTTCGGAAGGGACATAGATTCCTAAAGAGAAAACCGCAGCTTGCACCGTTATTTGAGATGTTATTATGATAAATATAATATAATGTATCTGCTTTGGACAGTTGGCGCCTCCCATTTTTGAATAAATGCAATGATATTCTTCGAAACTAAATTACTGAACACCAATAACTAAGACGTCATAAATAATAAAACACTGCCCAGATTACATACAAGTTTGTCAAATATAATAATTTCTATGACAGTAACAGAACTGTTGAAATTACAAACAATGGAAAGAATAACCGATCATGCACTAAACAAACTTCAGGTCTCAATGCTTCTGTTTGTTCACGAATCACTGTATAATGATTTATCTTTGTTCAAAGTCTGGTATTCTCATAACGTAGAGCCGAGTCCGGTTCCGATTTCTTCCTGAACAATGTCACATGTTACTAAATGTTATTTTCATATTAGCATTTGGATATGTATCATATTTTAAAACTTGGCCACCTGCTTTATCCAATTATACCATATTATCACATTGTATGAATTAAGAGAAATTATAAAAACCTAAATGGACAATCTTGTTACGTATCGTTAATGGTGATGAATCTAATCAGTATGCTGCTGCAATTATGTGTTAATTAGCAATTATTATCGTTTTAATGTTATATGTCTTTAGATCAAAGACGCCCGTGTTCCACCATAAGAATAAGGAGTGTGGAACCTTGCTAAGTCCATCAGTTTCGCCCCATTGTACGTATAGGATATTAACCTACCCAAGGTTGATATGATAGAGAACACGCGGGCGAAGCCCAAGGGTTCTCTATCATATCATGGACCGTATATATATATACGGTCCATGGTCAAAAGAATAAAATTTTATGTCTGTGATGTTTGTATTATTTCGATCATCTATATTATCAGCGGTTGATATGAGCCGAATATATCGACCTTGGATGACGTCATCAGCGGTTGATATGAAATATCAACCTGCCATGACGTCATCAGCGCTTGCTATGAACCGAATATTATATCAACCTATGATGACGTCACGAGAGGTTGTTATGAGATATAACTGCTATGGACATCAAAGAAAAAAACTACACCCAGTTGTATATTCTTATCAACCTGGGCCATTCCATCAAACTTTCTGAGACCGTATACAAGTCAAGATCGGTGCATTATTTCTGTAAATCATCATATTTTTTTTTTTTTTTCATTTAGAGTGAAATCTCTACCATTACAGTTCCGCCCGGATCCGATCACTTGATTTGATGATTATTTTTTACAATGTCTATTATATATTCTGCCTTTTCCGCAGGTTTTTCTTGTAGATTTATTTATTGCGTGTAGCGTGGTCCTCCCTGCACTTAATATTTGGAATTTATTTCTGCCGACATTTTGACGAGTGATAAAGATAAGAACTCTCTCGTCGAATTAAACTACTAGTAGGCCTATGTAAAATGTTATTCTCATTCGGTTATGCTAAATGGGAGTCATACAATACAAGGTCGGTGCCAGAGACCATGGATCCCGGCGGCGGGTGGATGGGGGCACGGGCAGCGGATCAGCACACTGCGAGCACCAAGGATGCAGGGATCCAGGTAGGCGAATTCCAGTGATCGAAGACAAGGACACCTTTCTAAAGTGTGCGCCCTGGATACAGATGGGTCGGAATACATCCGAAGAAATGTCTGTTCCATGCGAATACGACGATGATAAAATCTTTAAGCGATCCCAGTTGCGCATTAAAGTATGGGTTGGGGTTTAACGTCTCGCCAATACAACGCTTTAGTTTTATCGAGACCAAAAAAGTAAAATATGGAATTTTCCAGTGGTAATGTGTGCTAAGCAAGGGAAATAATTTTTACTGTAGCGCCATGATTCAACCTACTCTTCTTCAAATTCAAACTGCGACGTGTTCTTTTACCTGCAGTACGCCAACGTGAACACGGTGGGTTCGGTTTTTCATTTCATCTGAAGGACTACGCACACTTTCCTTGTCAGTCCTGCCCATATTGGAGTTATCCCCAAGGTTCTTCTCGACCAACATGGGATTTGAAACATGGCGTTTACAAAGGCATTAAAATGACCGGTAACTCCGAATTTCGTTAGCTTCTTTTTATACATAACTCAAAACCCCTCTAAGAATGGAAAAGAAAAATGTATTTTTAAAAAGTGGAAATGTTACTGGAAGAGTAAAAGTTTGTCTGTAAAAGAATTTCCTATCTAATCGAATTTAGCTGGTTATATCAGCTATTAAACTAAGAAAAGAAAAAGTTGCAGGGTGCTAAGTAGCCGCGGCTAATCATCTGCAGCACGTATTATCCATAATTCACTTTCACGGCTCATTATCACAGACAATTAATTGCTGTTATAGTGCTAGCATGTCACGACATACTACCGTAAAGGTGATATTTACATGTATACTGTGTGGGCGAGTATTATCTGCAGCCGGTAGCGCGATGGGAAAACAATTTGCCCCGAGTTATGACTCTCTGGCCATTAAAATCCGATTTCTACATATGGACGTTTTTTGGGTGACGTATTCATAGTCTAAACGTACACACTAGACGACTTTTCGGTGTTTTTCATTATCCCAACCACAAGCACAGAATCTCAATCGAGCAACAAAAACAGCATTCAACACATCCAAAAAAGACAAAAACATAATAATTAAAAAAGCGAGAAAGGCTTTTGTTGTGTCATAATGAACTGCGCAGATTATATCTCTTGGGGCAGAAAAACAATTGAATAATCCTAAACATTATTAGGCCCATCTTTAAAGACACTACTACCTTAATAAACAACAGTTTACATGAATTGCAAGACAAGGAATACATAACAGCAAACAATATGATTCTCTATCCGCTAAATCTGACTGTCGAAAACGACATCTCTATACGCTACCAAAAGTACATAAAAATCCAGAAACAGAGTGGTTTATACCTAACAAATTACCCAAGAGACGCCCAATAATATCAGACTGCGGTAGCGCATCATATAACGTATCACAATATATAGGTCATTTCTTATTGTCGCCCATGCCAACACCCATCCTACCTTAAAAAGTTAAAGACACTAACGATTTCATTCACAAAATCAAACAATAATTAAGAGTACCTGAGCACACCATTTTAATATCCATCATTCGACGTACAGAATGAACATCGATAATAACACAGCTATTGAAGCCGTTGGGAAAGCATTTCTTAGGAACCCGCAAGCATCCAGGCCGGACGAAGAACTCATTTGTCTGAAGAGGAATGACTTCGCTTTCAAGTATACCTCCAGTCTTCCGGAACTGCAATGGGACAACAAGTTATGCGAATCTCTTCATGGCGAAGTGGGAAAGGGAGAGAGAGAGAGGGGGAGAAATGGGGTTTATCGACACAAACTAGGTCATTTCGGGACTAACATATTATGGTTTAATTTTATTTCAATAATTCGCTTGCGCGTAGGGAACTTTAGCAGTGGGAGGACCATTAAAACCAAATTTCTATGGACGTTTATTTTAGATGACATTTTCATAGTCTGGACGTACACAGTAGACAAATTTTGGGCGTTTTTCAACATCCCGAACAATCATCACCCATCTGTCAAGTTAACTGCAAATGTCAGCCATAATAGATTTCTTTGACACCACCGTTTTTTAAAGAAGCAACACCAAAATCACAGGCCAATTGGAAACAAAAGTATTTTTAAATTTAGCCTTTTTTAGATACCTGTAATTAAAATTAATTATGAGTTCATATTTCGTCTCATAATTATGTTCCGCTCTTACAGTAATTGAGAGAGTTAAAATTCGACTATGTTTATGTGACACAATATTATCTGGTCAAAGCGCTGTGAAAAATACGTTTATCTGTGAGAAAAAATAGGTCTTAAACGTGATTCAAGTCATTGGAAGTCGCAGCTGCAATTTCGTGGAATTCACTACCCACATCTCTCAAATCATAAAAAGATAATGCAGTTAAGATAAAACACGTTCGCTAATGCAATGTAGAAGTTACTAAGACGAAGATGTAATGTAGATAGTGAAATGTAGAAGATGCCAAGACAATTATGCTTTGTTCAATGTCGAAAGTGAAAAGATATTGCACGTATCATTTTAGGTATTGAGTCGATTGTTTTATGTAAAGTAACATTTGTATTTTGAATTAGCGGTATCATGACATAAGTAATAAAGGTATTTTGTATTGCAAAAGCAGTATTAGACATAAGTACATAACATCTAATTCTGAATAGGATTGACCTCCATATTGACTGGGATCTAAGATTTCGTAGTGGTTGGTAAATCTGAAAATATCATTCAAGTATGCAAGACCCATTTCATTTAAACAGCGGTATACAATAGATAGATTTCTAGAGTTAATTTTGTCAGCGATACGTAGACTATAAATTCTTTTGAGACGACAAGGAAGATAGTGTTACAATACTGTAATCGTGATAAAATTAACGAGCGAGTGTAGCTGTAGCTTAAGTTATGAGACGATGGCGAATATCCCTAATCTATGTTCTTGATGTGAGCTGTTACCTCCGAGGTGACGAGAGCACTAAGCACACGATGCTTCCGAAGATGCAGTTTGGGAGTGAGATCAAATTGCGTACGTCGGTGAGGATAGTACGACATTTCAGAATGATCCTCTTTTTCACGAGAAAACTTCCGAAGATGCAGTTTGGAAGTCAAATCAAATTTTGTACGTCGCTGAGTACCACAACACATCAATATAAAATTTCAGAATGATCCTCTTTTTCAATTTCATGATTGAGAAAAACTGAGAAAACAGTTTCAAAATCATGCTTCCGGTAATGCAGTGAGGCCAAATTTTGTACGTCGGTGAGGGTAGTAGGCTACCACAACCCATCAACATAAAATGATTGAGAAAAACTGTGAGAAAAGTTTCTATGAGGCACAATGACCCCCCCCCCCCTCGGAATATGTCATATATAAAAGATATGAAGCAATCTCTATATTCATAGCAGAATCACTGTTACTGTTAAGTTAGTTGCGAAAACAGGACACTAGTCATGGAATGATAAGTTGCTGTGTAGACAGATTGGCGGCTAACCCACCTGGGTGCTTTAGTAATATCTGAATATAATGACATCAAGATAGGGATCGACACTAGTTACATTGATGTAAGACAGCATGGCAGTCCAATCTACTGTATGATTTAATATAATAACCTACATGTATTAGGTAAAAAGTAATAGGGACCTACACAACCATCATTAGCATGGCGGTGCATATTAAGCATACCAATCAATTTAGTTTAAGTTGTGTTTAAAACTTGAATGTCATTTATTAGTTCTAAATATTTTAATATGTTTCAATTGTTTTGGTCTGTGTTGTTGCTGGCTCTTCTTTTTTTAGAGTAACTATCATCTGGAGATAGCCTGGGGCGCCGGAACCCGGGTACCAGGACATACCAATGGTACCCTGCCCTTTTCTGGGGTATATATGTATACCCATGCTCTAATGATTAATGTTTTCAACCTTTTTACTATAGTCTATTGATTTTTAAATGATTGATTTGATATTGCTCTCTAGTCGGTCGCGAACCGACTCTCGCTTTCTCATTATCATGTATTTTAAAGGGTTTTTGGAATTCGAAATGCTAAACTAGAGGGGCTCTAAACAGCGTCCTCGGAATTGGCAATTTCAATTATTTTTCTAGCGGCCGGGTATCCTGACCCCCGTGCCGTTCCGGCACCCCCGGAGTGAGTCATACACATGAAAACCCTAATGAACTGTCTATACGTTGTAAACTTTCAAGATACATTGTGGGAGATTAAAGAGATGGTAGTTATCAACATAGTTAAATACTAGATAATGTAAAGGGAATTGGCTGAAAATTTCAGTCAAATAGATCCACCCTGAAACGAGATTGCAGCGATTGAAATTCCCGATCAGCATTACTAAGATAAAAACCATGGTCTCGATTATCCATTTCATGATCAAATCATGAATGAAAGTTGAACTTCAAATGGGATCCTAATCCAGTAAATATAGCGTTGACACCCAGGGTTGTTTAATGTCTGCATAATATTTCAGGCCTAAAGAAATTCATTCAATAGGCAGATTTAGCTCTTGCATAATGCATATTTAATCAAACATGTATTATGCAAGAGCTAAATCAGCATATTGTAAGTTTTCATGTAGTTTTCAGTGTTTGGTTGTAACCGCATTTGGTTAACAATGACAGGAGGCAGACTAACAGTCATTTAAAACGTTTATTAGAGAGCACGTAAAATCAAGACATCAGACACGTTCTTCATGCAGAAGCGAGAGAGATAGAGACGAGGAAGGCTTTTCATTGGTCAGTAATACCACATCCCCCTTTGTATAGCCTTCATTGTCTCTTAATGATATGACAATGTAATAAAAATAATAATTAGATCAAACAATAACCAAAAACATTTTGTACATAACAAAACATAATAATTCTTTAAATTTCAGTGATCAATCTTTTGGATGTTTTCTTAATCTGTTAGAACGTCTAACTAAAATTGGAGATTTTGGAATAGTTGGATTATGAAAATCACTAACAGAAATATTTGGCATATTATGATTAACATCCGTTATATTATCATTGTAACACTCTAAATCTGCATATGTATAAATAGGATTCATTGGAGGTTTATATGGAACAAGATTAATTCTATTTCTCCTAACAATACCATGTACAGTTTCAATAAGATCTATTTGGAAGTATTTCTTTTACAATACCATGACGTTTTAAATCACTAATATATACATTCTCAATCAATTTAAGTACAGATTTTTCAGAAACATTATGACGACGATCAAAGTTTTTCTTAGAACGCTTTCTATACTGTTCTTCTCTTTCCCTCACATTATTCGAGAAAGGCCAATGAGGTTGTAATTTACTTGTTAAGGCAGGTACAAAATTTCTCAATTTTCGCCCAAATAAAAGCTCAGATGGACTATATCCATTAGAAAGAGGGGTTGATCGATATGCCAACAATGCCTTATAAGGATCATGTGATTTCTTAAGTAACAATTTAACTGTTTTTACTGCAATTTCCGCTGCTCCATTACTTTGTGGATGTATCGGGCTGCTAGTAATGTGTGTAAATTGAAAATCTTTAGCAAATGTCTTAAATTCATATGATTTATACTGAGGACCGTTATCAGATCTAAGAATTTCAGGTAAGCCATGCCTTGGAAAAATCGATTTTAAGTGAAGAATTACGTCTGATGAAGTCAGAGATTTTTACAATGCAATTTCTTCATATCTAGAAAAAATAATAAACTACAAGTAAATATGTTTTTCCCTTGAAATAAAACAAATCAGATCCAATGAATTTCCATGGTCTTTCCGGAAAATTTGTAGTAATTAATGGTTCAGAATGTTTGGCACGAAATTCAGCACACTGTGTGCAATTTTGAACTAGATCAAGAATATGACTGCTTAATCCAGGCCACCATACACTTTGTAAGGCACGTTCACGATACTTTTGAATACCTAAGTGACCTTGATGTAATTTCTGTAACATTTCTGACCTTAAAGATTCTGGAATAACAATTCTTGCATTACGAACTAATAAATTATCTATCAGAGTTAGTTCATGACGTACAGGATGGAAAATTTTCAGTGAAGAGATAATATAAGATTTTTCAGGCCAACCTCTTTTAACATAAGTAATAACTTTGCTTAAAATAGGATCATTATGTTGGACCTTCTGAATTTCTAATAATCGACTTTCATTTCTAAATATTTTAATAAAATTTTATCTAACTGAACAAATCATAGCTTCACAATCTTTGCTTAATTCTAAATCAGTTTTATCCAGACAGTTTGACAATGGAGCTCTACTCACTGCATCAGCTAGAATGAGGTCTTTACCTGGTACATGAGAAATGGTATATTTATAACGAAATAATCGTAGTCTGAATCGCTGTATGCGAGCAGGAAGCTCATTCACACATTGTGTACCTTAAAGAGAAACCAAGGGTTTGTGGTCAGTTTCTATGTGAAACTTTATGCCTACTAAATATTCAGAGAATTTCTCACAAGCCCATGTTACACCGAGAGCCTCTTTATCAATCTGGGGATAATTACATTCAGCACTTGTCATTGTGCGTGATGCGAATGATACAGGTTTCCAATAACAACTAATTGGATCAAATTGCAAAATTGCCGCTCCTAATCCAAATTTTGATGCATCTGCATTAACTTTGGTTTTGTGATTAGGGTTATAAAGTTTTAAAACATGAGAAGAACACAATTCTTCCTTAAGAGAATCAAAACACTTTTGTCTCTCATCAGTCCAATTAAAATCCGTTGCACTGGAAAGAAGTTCTCTCAATGGTTGAGTTAATGTTGTTAAATTTGGGGTGAATTTCCCAAGTTGATGAACTACGCCAAGTATGCGTCTCACACCGTGAACATCCTTAGGTGGTTCGAGTTCTTTAATGGCTTTGAGTTTATCCGGATCTGAGGAAATTCCAGTCTGGGAAATAATGTGACCCAAAAACTTCATTCTTGTCTGTGCAAATAAACACTTATTCAAATTCAAAGTTAATCCCGATGATTCTAACCTTTTGAGTATTGATTTTAAACGTTCATCGTGTTCTTTTAAAGTTGAACCGAATACAAGGATATCATCCATGTGACACAATACTCCGTTTAATCCATCTAATAACTGCGACATTCTCTTCTGGAAATATTCTGGAGCAGAATTTATTCCGAATGGGAGTCTGTGAAAACAGAATCTGCCAAATGGAGTCATAAAGGTGGTTAAATGTCTGGAAGATTCGCTCAATCAAATTTAAAAAAATCCACTATTGGCGTCTAATCTTGACATATACTTTGCACCAGATATTTGACCTAAAGTGGAGTCTACTGTGGGTAATAAATAATTTTCCACTAGCACATTCTTATTCAGCATAGTGACATCTACACAGAGACGTATCCTACCATCAGCCTTGTCAATGGGTACGATGGGGAAACACCAATCGGTTGGTTCACCCACTTTGGAAATTACTCCATCTTTTAACATAATATCGATTTCAGCCTTCAATTTCTCATAATATTGAAGTTACTTGACAGCTCTTGACGTCACAACAGCATATGGGACCGCATCTTCTCTTAATCTTATGGTGTAATCACCAGACAACTTTCCTAATCCAGAAAATAACTTTGGATATTGCTTCACATAATCAGAATTATTATCTACCACTGTATTCAATGATGATGTTTCTTGTTGATGTTAAGTTGAACAAGAAGTTGAAGAATGTAGCAAATCTAAGGCTTTAATTGTAGGTTGTCCCAATAATGGTATAGACAAATCATTCACCACATAAACTCTTTGATTGCTAATTTTAGATGTTGTTTCACACATAATGTCGATATTCATACTACCAAGAACTATTAATTTTTTATTACTAGGACCATATAATATTCTATCTGGCTTTGCTAACTTCAAATTTGGCGTTAAACACTGAACTTGCTCAAAGATCGAGTTAGAAATACAAATTACATCTGCACCGGAGTCTATCTTGAATTCAACATCAAGTTTTCGCAGTTTAAGTTTTCTCTGGAAAATATCTTGACATTCATTTGTAGAAACTAGACCCATAAATGCATAGGAATTATTTTCTTTAATGGTGTTGACATATCTTGAACGACAAACTTTGTCCCAGTGTCCTAATTTCTTACATTTGCGATACGTTGAGTTTTTCGCTGGACATTCAGATCTTGTGTGATGTTCATTTCCACATCTTTGACATGATTGTTTGTTTACATCCGATGTAACCTTGGGGTGCCCCGAGCTAAAAAAATCTCGAAAACTATTTACAGATATGGCACTATATCTACACAAACAACAACCTCAGATAATCCTTTATTATAAACTGCCGAGAAACTGTACCTGCGTGCTATATTTCACAAGATATATCCATTCGGCTTTACACTGCTTTTGTGTACTGGCGGCGGGCATATTTTTGGGGGTTTTCATTGTTGACGGAGTTATATTTTCTTGGTCATTCAAAATTATGGATTTCTTTTCCGATAAGAATTAACTAGCACCACTACCATTCGGGACTATTCGTTTAAATCGTAATTTGCTATTTAACAAAATCTGCTCCACATATCGATTGCATTTCAGATCTGAGCATGCGCAACATAGCTCAGTTTTGGATCGGTCATTCCCGTGTAATTTATATGACTTGTGTGCAGTCCAATTTAAATTTATTTAAGTTTTTGTTGATATAATGGACCGATATATTTATATTTTTTATATACCCATAGACACACGGGTCTATTTATATTGGTATTTATATGTGAACTTGCCTTTGTAAATTTATATATTTGATGTCCCATTTAAGAAGTAATGTTTGGAAGTATGTTTATTGAAGGAAAGTTTTATGAAATAATTAGAGTATTAAATAAATAATGACAGACTATTTCAATCAATCTGAATGAAAAAAAATATGCAATAGCTGATCAAGTTATGTACAGATTTGAGATGTTCATTAACATTTTGAAGTTGGGTTGGAATAAGTGTATACAAACTAGAAGATACCTAATTAAGAACAAATTCAAACTTGGGATCACGTTCCTTCTTGCATGACAGCATTTACACAAGAATAAATATGCTGATTATATTCATGTATATTTCCTATAACTTTATAGGGACTGAAAGCGATCAATAACATTAACAAAAACACATATTATCGTGACCAACGCCCTAAGTCAACATGCCTGTATGTTAGATCTTCTTTCGTAACGGCATGTCGTCTATTACAACACCCTTTAATCATATACATTTATATTATGTACATTATAACATCTGTCTTAGCAGATATTTTTTTTTATAAAACAGTCAATATCATCTTGTCAGCTATTATTCGACAGAAATACAGGTTTTCCCAAAGATAAATAGGTTAAAAATTAAGGTAATCAGCGCAGGTGTATTCACTTTACCAAACAAAGTATAACCCAAATCTTACCCCAAAACCCGATCTGTTACGACATTTCACAAATCGATTGATAATAAATAATATATAGTCATTATTTATCAAACAAAGATATGTAATTTAGAAATAATCTGCAGTAAACATATAATCTCAATTCTTCCCTTTGGGACAAAATAAAAAGTTTTACTTTTACTTAGAGTATGTCAAAGGCAACTTTTCAAACACGATATCATAGCAGATCTACAGTAGTAGGCGTATTTTGTAAAATAAATTGCTACTGGAAAATAACCACCTGGTTTCAAGAAACAGTTATTAAATAATGAATCGTTAAAATACTCTGAGAATTGTCGGAATGTCAGTGTGCTGGGACTTCTGGATTGACAAATAAATTAGAAATGAAGAAATTGTATTTTTAATAACCGCTAAAAAAAAAAGGCATTGAAAGTTTCTGCCGGTTAGGTAGGATCAGCCAGGTCAATTAATTTTTGTAAATTTGCTTTTAAAACTGGAATCGAATGTTCCTTACCGGCGACAGAAAAATAAAATAGAGACCTATTGGAAACTTGCTGATTTAAAACATACATACGAAACCGGAGCTGTTTTTCAGTGCCTCTTTCATTTCCCTATCTGTAAGTTGTAAAAGCCCATTTTCCATACCCTCTTTACTTTTCCAAAGACCCACCCCGACAATTTCTGTTGTTGTTAGGCGCTCTTTTTTCCTAATCTCACGTGAGAAAACATCGTTTAGAACAGTTTGCCTAGAAAACAACTCGTATACTGGTAAAACCGTGACAGACGCATACACCTGTAAACTACAATGTCTTGCTGTATTAGCTGGTTCAAGCGTTAATGAAATAAAAAGCAATATCGAATTGTAGATGAACGACCGAGCGGCCAACTCCTCAAAGATGTTGATGAATTTCGACGTTGAGCCAGGCAAGGTCCTGAAACGGTGTGCCCATGTACTACTTTGTACTGACCATACTATTGAGAAGACTTTCACTCATTCAGTGACACAGAAAATTAGATTCAAGAAAATTGTATATCTGGGTCTAAATCAGATTATTGTGGGATCGAAGGGCGGGTTATAATTGGTTGTTTTGAGGAGTCTGGGGGGGTCCAAGATAGATATTAGAATTAAATATAACCCCATGTTTAAGATCCTACAGTAACGTGACGATTCAGTGGTCATTTTAGTGGACCGTTGTCGGCGTCAGTATTACGAACCTAATGCCGTGTATCTAAACCAGCTCCTATGGAAACCATAAATGAAGCTAGTTTACAGACATTTTAATTTCTACATCAACGATTTTCATCAAAAACTCTAAGAATACTGCGCATTTTTTGAGAAGAATTTATAAGTCCCTTCCTTTTTAGATATTGAGTGTAACTCAAAAGTTAAGTTTATGTGTATGAAATATATATCGTGGATTAGAACCGCATTATTGAGTACATTAATTTTTCATTTTGTCTAACATTCAGGACAAAGATCTATTCTCAAAGTAGATAGACCTCTGTGCGTAGAATGGTATAGCCCCTTATTTAAGATTACACAGTAACATAACCGTGTAATATGTCAACAGTTATGTGGACTATGTTTGTTGATAACACAAATACATAGTGTCATTTAGCGATAGACAAATATCAGTATTTGAATACCATTTCCTGTTGCAGTAGGGACGGGATGGGGTGGGGGTGGGTCCACACGACCCTACCATACTGTCGGCAAACTTTGCTGTAAGATAATTTAAACGCAACATTTCAGGACGTTGGTGGGACATCACCTATGAGATCCAACAACATATTGGAGCAGTTGGCCACTGGTTGGTCATTCAGAAGTGGATATTGCCCTTCATTTCATTGACACTTGAAGCAGGTAATATAGCAAAGCATTGTAGTTTGAAGGTGTATGAGTCTGCCCCGACTTTAACACTGTTCGGTATGCAATCATTTCTCATCAGCGGTGCTATCGGTCTTTACCTAAATAATCTGTGTCCAGATTTGAAGTAACAAAATAATTGTTAAAAGTCAAAAAAACATATATTTTGTTCGTTTCGGATTCCATTTTGGATTTTATCTAAAATTAATGCATTAACAAGGCTTTACACATTTGGTAAAAAAGGAAATAAAATGTAATGTGGTTTAACGTCCTTCTGTTCTGCTCCAAATGCGCTAATGAAAATATAATTTGGCAAAAAAATGGAAAATTATGACGTTTTGACCACCATCTTGGATTTCCGTCATCGGCCATCTTGAATTTCAGCCATCTTGAATTATTGAAATTAATTTTCGGGCCATTATTTGATTTCAGCGACCCCAGAAAATACACGTTCGGCACCATACAAGCCATATCCTATCTATACCTCTGTGGAAAATCGTGAAATTTTGGTCGCCATCTTAGATTTCCGCCATCTTGGATTTTTGAAATTATTTTTAGTGCCTACATCTGATTTCAGCGACTCCCAGAATACCATGTTAGACACCTTGAAAGCTCTGTATACCATGATCTGGACACAATATATAGGAATTTTTCATTTTTTCCATCAATTTTGGCGGTCATTTTGAAAATTGGGACTGTACCACCATAAAAATATTAAAAAATTCAAAAAAATTTTCATATTCATTTTTTGTAGCCCTTTTCGCATTGGAAAACATCTGGGGTTTTCTTGAGTTTCAAAATAAATGTTTATTGTCCCATCCCTATTGTAAGGCGCTCTTTTTTCCTAATCTCACGTTTCCCCTTTTGTAATAATTCATTCTTTTTCGCCAAAAGAACCGCTAGCTTTTTTCTTTCGATTTCTTCCTGTCTTTGCCTAAATTTAGAAAGTTGATTTTTTGTTATCGTTTGAGCATCCATTAAGGCCGAATTACGTTTATCAGGTGAAAGATTTTTTAGCCATTCATCAGATTTATTCATTTTATATAAAATGGATGCTTCGT
The DNA here is from genome assembly GCA_036850965.1 of Patella caerulea. Lineage (NCBI taxonomy): Eukaryota > Metazoa > Mollusca > Gastropoda > Patellidae > Patella > Patella caerulea. The sequence goes on from JAZGQO010000007.1 coordinate 21,739,831, forward strand.
TGCCAAAAATATTAGACGAAGGTGCGATGCTCATTAATCTATCGGGATGACTGAACACGGTTTCTGGTAATTTGTTGTGAGGCATGGCTTAAATCGAACACGAAGGATTTAAATCATCTCGATACTCAAGTAAAATTTTTGCAATATTATATACTATTCAAAAAAAGTAGGGGATATTTGATTTTGGGGGCATAATACTAAAATATGCAAATGACTACGAAAAAGGTCACTATAGAACCTAACAGAAGAAACATTTCCAGTTACATGTGACGCCCAAACGCACCAATAGCTACCGCATGGAATGCAGGTGATGCTTGGGATCATCATGGGGGTCCAACCCAAGATTTGCACGACTCTGACTTTAAGTTTAAACAATATTTTATTCAATAAGCTGAATTGGATTGAACAACAGGCAAATGCCTATTTAAGTTCTCTCCATACAAATAAAATAGTTAAATCTTATGTTTACAATACAATGTGGACATATAAAATAATTAAATCTAATGTTTAAATACAATGTGGACATATGTACAGACAGTGAGTTATTAACATATATACATTTCTTGGAGTGTAAATTCAAAGTTGAAATGTTAAAGTATTAAAATATCTTGCTGTCTTTTATGTATTTTTGCACTATTCCGAATATGTTAGAGTTGGTGTTATATGAAAGAGCGGGGTGGCCATACAAGATCAGGTCAATTGTAACATTTTGTTCAAGGTGTTGTAGGTCATTTTTAAGAATAGTTCTTGGGGCAGAGTATGCTGGACATATGAAAAAATAATGGTAATTATCTTCATCAGCAGAATTACACCTAGGGCACTCTTTTGTTACACTAATAAAATGGTAGAATAGGTGATTGTTTAAATTACTAGCTTTATTCCTTAATTGACAATGGATAATATTCTCTTTCCTATTTCCAGTATTATAATATTGTGGTGGTCTAATTTGAGGATACACACGTGATAGACAGTAATTCATCAGCAGAATTACACCTGGGGCACTCTTTTGTTACACTAATAAAATGGTAGAATAGGTGATTGTTTAAATTACTAGCTTTATTCCTTAATTGACAATGGATAATATTCTCTTTCCTATTTCCAGTATTATAATATTGTGGTGGTCTAATTTGAGGATACACACGTGATAGACAGTAATTCATCAGCAGAATTACACCTGGGACACTCTTTTGTTACACTAATAAAATGGTAGAATAGGTGATTGTTTAAATTACTAGCTTTATACCTTAATTGACAATGGATAATATTCTCTTTCCTATTTCCAGTATTATAATATTGTGGTGGTCTAATTTGAGGATACACACGTGATAGACCCAACTTAAATGTACTTAACCATTGTGAGGTTTTAATATTTTCTGGTAAGTTGTTCCAAAGTTTAATTGTGCAGGGAAAGAAACTATTTGAATATGAACTGGTTTTACAAAACGGATTGTTGAAGTTCAGATTTTCACTACGGAGGTTATAATTTGGTAATGACGGTTCAAATTTTTTAATGACTTCTGACAGATAAGTGGGACTTAGGTTATTCTTTATTTTATATAAATATATTAATTTGTGTTTTATTCTGCGGATAGATAGTGATTCCCAACCAAGCTCTTTATATAAATTGTTTTTAGATGAGTTTCTTCTAAGGCCAGTTATTATTCTACCTGCTTCAATTTGAACACTCTCCAATAGATCAGAATCCTTTTTTGAACAGTTATCCCAAACAATATCGGCATATTCTAAAATCAGGCGTATAAAAGCAAAATATATTTTATTAAGTGAGATTCTGTTAATTTTATATTTTAGTATACGTAAAATATTTAGTCGACCACAAGCTTTCTGGTATATATTTGAAATATGTTTTGACCATAATGCATTGGACTGAAATGTTAATCCCAAATGACGATGAGTAGTTACGTTTTCAACTTTTGTATTTTCAAAACTAACGTCTGGGTGGATGGTAGTTTTCCTAGTAAAAATAATATTTTTTGTTTTATTTGGGTTAAAAGTTACACACCATTGCTTGGCCCATGATGATATAATATTCAAATCTTCAGTTATAGAGTTTGCGCTACTTAGAGGATCATTATGAATAATTGTAAAAAGTGAAGTATCATCGGCGAATAGTCGTATGTTGTTAGTAATATTATCGGAGATATCATTTAAATAAATTAGAAATAGGAAAGGACCCAGCACACTTCCTTGGGGGACGCCAGAATCGGTATGCAAATAACTTGATTTGAAACCTTCTAAAACTACACATTGTTTTCTATTACTTAAATAGTGTTCAATCCATTTACATAATGTTTTATTAATTCCATATTGTTTTAATTTGGCCAATAAACCTATATGCCAAACTTTATCAAATGCTTTTGATACATCACAAAATATAAATCGAATTTGCTTTCCTTTATCAAGATTACTTATTATAACATCATAAATTTCAAAGAGTTGATTTACTGTAGAGTCGTTAGGTTGAAAACCAGACTGATATTTATATAAAAGGTTATTATCTTTTATGAAATTATAAAGGTTTTTAAATAATATTTTTTCTAGTATTTTACATAATGAGCATGTTAATGAAATCGGTCTATAGTTGTCAGGGGATTGCGGATCACCCTTTCCTTTATAGGCTGCAATGATATGTGAAGTCTTCCAAATATCAGGTAATAATTGGAGTTCTAAAAGTTTTGTAAGAGGGCTTGTGATTGATGGAGTTATGTTTTTCAATACAGCTGGACTAATATTATCGGACCAGAAGGTTTTGAACAGTTAAGAATTAGTAATTGGTCTTTCACTTCTTGTTCACTTACAATAAAATTCTGTAGTTCGTTGTTACTGCGAGCAGCAAAGTATGGAAGGTCAGGTACATTATTTAATTTTGAAATCGAGGCAAAATAAGTGTTTAGGATATTAGCCTTATCAAGTGGGTGTGTGTAAACGTAGTTTTCAAATAATAATGGGGAGTTGGTTACATTTTTATGATCAAAATTTGTAATAGTTTTAGCTATGTTCCACCATTTATTTGGAGGCAAGTTTTTAATATTTATTTGTTGTCCTAATTTGTCTTTAAAATTACTTTTAGCTTCTCTAATTAAAGTTATTACTTCATTTCTTACTTTTCTAAATAATAGCCATTGATTAGGACTATTTGTTTTTTTGGCGCGTTTGTGAGCTCTATTTCGTTGTCGAATTTTTATGCGAATGGCTTTATTCATAAATGGCTTATTATTAGGTCTTATAGTTACTACTTTTGTTGGGATATATTGTATTAATATTTTATTTAAAACATCTAAAAAACTTTCATAAATTTTATTAATATCATCATTTTTAAAAACATTTTTTGACCAATCAACAGTTATTAATTCATTATTTAAGCCTTCATAATCAGCAAGTTTATAATTTCTAACAGTTCTCTTGTATGTTAATTGTTTGTATGTTTTTATATTTAAAGATAAGATTATTGGTGAATGTGTACTACATATAGGGGCGTTAACATGAGTATCCGATATAAGTGATTTCCTATTAGTTATAAAAAGATCAATACATGAACCTGGTAGCGTTGTGAAATTAGTCGGTTCTTTTATAAGATTTTCAAGATTTAATCTTTGTAATAGTTTTTCAAATTTAGCACAATTACTTGAATTACTTAAAATATTGATATTAAAATCCCCTGTTAGGATAAAAAAAAAAAGGAATCACTATCTAATGCATTAGATAATGTATCGTAAAAAATATCCCAAAAGGCAACCCTTGTATTAGGGGGTCTATATAGTACCCGGAGTAGGAATTTCGTATAATCAGTAAATAAGTCTATAAAAATTAATTTAATATTGGGGTTTATGAGATCATGCCTAATCTGAAAGTGTAAATTATTTTTTATATAAACAACAACCCCACCCCCATGCCTGTTTCTATCTAATCTAATAGGACTTCTATACCGGGCAGTAATATCTCTGAATCTTTAATAGTGTTGTCTAGCTGGGATTCAGTAATACATATTATATCATAATCTGAGAATTCAGCTTCAATTATTTTGGCAATAAACTACATACATTATTGTGGACAATGGAAATATTACATGTACTTAATGCATTAAACGGACCAGGGTTTTGTTCTATGCAACCGACAAGTAGCAACGTTTTAATTACCAGCAGTAGATAAGTATCTATACCATAACACATGATAGGACGTAAGACTACATATAAAGCATGTTGATTGTTCCGTTTGAGAGGCCAAAAATTATTAGTTTTAATCACAGCTGTCGTTTAGTAATATTTTACGTTAACAAGTAAAACCGGAACAATCAGACATATATTTATACATGTTTGGGTACGTACCTATAATGGGATATGGCTTTATATTAATGATTATTTTAAATATGAAAACAATACAGTTTACACTCCTAGAAGATAGATAAATGGAATAACGAAAATGTGACAAACAAATATACAATATATTACAAGACAATATAGAAAACATTAGAAACGTATTTACAATCACAATCATAAAGCAATTCATGATTATAACGAGGTAAGAGTTGACCTCTCCAACAGTTAAACTAGTCGAGTAATATTAAGATATGTGTAAGGGGGGGGGGGGCTCTAATCATATATGCAAGTAGGTACAGTTCTTCTATACAATCAAATGGAGCATACATCTGCGGTAATCAGGACACTTGGATGAAAGTGGGCTATTAGATAAATATCGCAAGTATTTTCAATGTTAGAGTATACTTTTCGTTGTTGTAGATTACTATTGTGTACCGTATTTATGTATAATTTAATTGTTTCAAGTTCATAATAAGATATTCACTAACCTATAGATGGTTGTGTCAATAACTACAATATCATCGTGATATTAGTATAATAGGGTTGTAGTGTTGGGTTTTTTTTTAAGGGGGTGGGGGGGGTAACTTCAATAATTATATAAGTGAACTTTCATCAAGATATAATAGTAATTTTCATTTCGCTCATGTTGAGTAATTATTAAATCTTTATTAATTGCCATGTCATTTTGCTAAGTCAATCAATATTTTTTATTTATAGTAATCAAGTTAGAAACGACAAAAGGTAGGGGTAATATATAAGCAGACTGCATTTCTGTAATTTAAAATACATTTGGAAGTTCAATTGCGCACATTTACTTGTATGATGTTTTATAATCAATCTTATTTAACATTTTCATTCGGTTTTGGATTGGGTGTGGAAGTAAATAAACCTAAATCTAACAAAGACTTTTGTCGTAACAAGGGGCTTGATTGATTAAATTCAGCTATATTAACGGGTTGAGCTGTGGGTACAGATGAAGTTGATCTGGCTGTTTGTTGGTTTAACAAGGCTGGAGCACTGTTCAACGACAGGTGATCGGCCTGATCAGTGTTCATTTGCTGTTCAGCAATCGGTGTGTCATAAAACTGATTGATGTCATCTTCACAATTGATTAATATACTTTTGTCATTATTTAGATTTCTGGCATATATTCGACCGTCATATGTCCAGCAGTTTTTTATTTTTTTTAGTTTGAAAAGTTCGCGTGTCTTTTTATACAGTTGAGATTTTCTATTTGTCAAGGCTTCATTAATAAAGACTTTAGTGTTATTTGTTATGTTGAATTGCTTTAGCCTTTTTTTATTTCCATATACTGCAGCACGATCCCTGTAGCTTATAAATCTGACAATTATGTCTCTATGGTAATCTTTATTCCGAGATCCAACTCTATGTGAACGACCTATTTGGTTAATTGTTAAGCAGTCATCTCGATCATTTAAAACGTGATTATTTATGACATCCAGTATGAGCTTATCTGTATTTTCACCAGCTCTCTCACTAATACCACTGAATTTAAGGCATGTTCTTCTAGAATATTGTTCAAGTTCGTCAATCCTATTTTTTAAGAGGTCGATGTGGTTAACAAGATCTTGGGTTAATTTGGGTTGAATTAAGTGTACAATATGGGTCATTATCACTTCGCGTTTGAACAATTCCCCAATAAATGATCGTAACGATCCGTCGTCCTTTAAAACATTATCCAGAAAATCATTGATACTATTTGAATCATTTTGATTGGAATTTGAAGTCATCTCTCTTCTGGTTCGTTTTGGCTGTCTTGATTTCGACATTTGGATGTAGTTTAAAAGTTTGTACTATAGACTAACCTTGTGTAATAGTGCTGGACTGAACTCAGACTCAGGTGAACTGTATTCCTAAATACTATTGACGATTTTATATTTATTATCAAAATATCTATCCTTTTGCATATTTTAGTCACAGTTAACACATTAAAAGTTACTTCAGTACATACTCAGTTTAGATACAAAATTTTGATAGGCCATCTAAAGTAAAACATTGGTAAAACTGAAGGAGATTAGCTCTGATGCTCGACACGTCTGTCTTAATCCGCCATCTTAACAATCTCCAATGTTGAATGTTACAGTCATTGTTGCATTGAATTCCAGGGTGGAAACGTCATTTTAAGTGTTTTAGTGACCAGAAAACAAATTTTGATATGCGTCGGCTTACCCAAAATGAAAGGTTACGTGCCCTTGGCATGCTACAGATCGGCACAACACAGGCGGTTGTGGCGCGGACGATGAATGTTTCTCAGTCTGTCATAAGCAGGCTATGGTCCAGATACCGTGATACACAATCTATACGGGACAGACCTCGCTCAGGTCGACCAAGGGCGACAACTCAAACCCAGGATCGATTTAACCGTACCTTGGCCTTGAGAAATCGTGTCATCACAGCAAATCAGATCAGCGCTCGTCTTCAAACAGACACTGGTGTGAGAGTGAGTGGCCAGACGATTCGGAATCGACTGCATAGGGGTCACCTTCGCGCTCGACGTCCTCGCGTGATACCTTGTTTGAGAGATCATCACATTCAGGCAAGACGTCGTTGGCGTAGGGATCGTCAACACTGGGATAATCGACGCTGGAGCAATGTGATTTTTTCAGATGAGTCAAGGTTCACTGTTGATTTTTTGGACAGACGTAGGAGGGTGTGGCGTCGTCGAAACGAGCGCTTCCAAGACCTTAACGTCATCAGACATGATCGATTTGGGGGTGGTTCTGTTATGGCGTGAGGAGGCATCACTGTTGCTGGAAGAACGGCTTTACATGTTGTTGCAGGGCGTGTTACAGGCCAGTACTACCGGGACAACATCTTGGCAGTCCATGCTGTGCCGTTCGCACGACGTCATGGCCGCCGTTTCATCTTCCAGGATGATAACGCAAGATGCCACAGGGCCAGGATCGTTACAGGTTACCTCCAACAACAGAACATCACCACATTACCTTGGCCAGCACTGAGTCCCGACCTCTCCCCCATCAAGCATGTCTGGGACATGCTTGGACAGAGGTTGCGTCAACGTCAACAACGTCTTGCCAATGTCCAAGAACTTGCTGCTGCGTTGCAACAGGAATGGGACAATCTGGACCAAAATGACCTTAGACGTCTCATTAGGAGTATGCCACGTCGGATCAATGCTTGTTTGGCAAACAAGGGAGGATTTACCCGTTACTGACTTTGTTGTGATGCTGTGGTAACTTTGCTATTTGACCCCGGGTATCGTTTTACCCTTATAATGGTCAGTCTGTGCCTTACTTAGTCTAACGATCATTTGGAATAAATCGATGAATGTGAACTTCATTTCATTTTGTCATTTGTTTCTTCGTCAGTTTCATTAGGTGACTTTAATAACACTTAAAAATCAAATATCCCCTACTTTTTTTGAATAGTATACTTTCTGAACTCGGCAAACAGGACTTCCTAAACATGGACCAGGGTTGAATTAATAGTTAAATCAGAATTAATTTCCGTCAGGTTAGCAAGGACCGAATCATTTTCAATTTTGATTAGAGATTCGAATGGGTGTGATTTACCTTCGACAAAATTTGAATATTCGAGTTTTCGAAAAAATCGTGTAATTTTTGATAAATAGTTTTCATGTCAAGTGCATTAATGCCACTTTCTAATATGCGCCACAGTGGAGCAGTAATTAATTTATCTATCAAGCCCAAAGCCTGGCACTCAATATGAAATAACGGAATTTTAATATCTAAAAATATGCTTTGGGTCAATCTATTTTCTGTTCCAAAATCACCAAGAAAATTTTTTATACGCTTGGCCATATAATTTACAATTGCGGCATTGTGGAAAATGATGTTAAACCGGTTTCCATGAAATGGCGTTAGCGGTAATTTTGAAATCCCAAGGGACTTGAGATATAATAACAACCCGACTTTTCATCCCCACCCTGCGTAAAGGCCTTACAGATGGTCCGAATCAATCGAACACACCCAGGTTCGTTTGGCAAAAATGAAGAAGCGGTTTTAAACGTTTGGGCCGAATACGTTTTAAAATACATTTCCTCAAATTTCTTTACTAGTAATTCAGACACACTTTTATCGGTCAAACCAGTTAGTAGATAAAGACCGCAAAAGAAATGATTTATATTTAGGTGAATATTTCGCTCTGAATCTGATAAATCTGACCAGTTTTCTACTAATTTAGAGCAAATATTGCCTCTGTACAGTGTAAATAAAGTGTTAAAAAGCTTTTCGGTGCTGGCTCTGTCTGACATTGTATTTCTAATTTCGAAAATTACAGATTTTCTTAATGGGGCCAGCAATATCATCAAGATCTGCCAAAATTTCATTTAAAGTTGTAAGAGTAGTTTGCGCAGATTTATCAGCCATATTTCGAAGACCAATAATAATTGGCGTATGAGTCGAGTCAGCGGTTATTGCATATGTACCGAATTTGGAGCCAAATTTTGTAGTTTCGTCCGTATATAGAGTGGTGTTTTTCGCTGACTTTAGGGTTTCCGAAACATGTTTTAAAGATACACCGACGCGCTCACATGATATTCTTTGAACTGTAGATTTTGTTGGATTAGATTTGAGTCCCGCGACAGCCAAACATGCGGTTATAACCGCGGCGACGTTCCTATCGGAAACGTTGAGATTTTTTAGTTGCATGACCAAATTATGGCATTCTGAAGTGTATCTTTGATTTTCGACATCATACAAAATTACTTCTTCCCCACGAGGTTGGGACTTACAACCAGTTTTTTTTATTTGCCAAAACTTTATTATTAGCCTTCGTGCGAATCAATTCTTTTGAGGTCTTCCTTAGTCGATTTGTTAAACGAAAAATTGTTTTTTATACCTATTTATCCTACTTACTAAATTCCTATTTTTCCTGTTTAATTTGGTCAAAGTCACATCGACAGATGTCTGTGTCTCTCTATTAATTAAATGGGTCTCGCTGGTATCTGCCGCTGGTGTCTGGTCAACTATCTCGGGGAAAAAGGAGCTGTCGAGATAATCGTCATATAATTTTAAAGATTTATTAGAACTATTTTTATTTTTACCCAGCTTTCTAGTCTTTGTCTTCAGTCTGACCAGCCTAGTTCGAATAACTTTGTCATCAAACGTCACACTGTCGTCTTGTAAAGCAGTAATTATAGACTGGTGCTCCGTATTGGTCGGAAATTTATTCATAATGCCTAGTACCAGCCTATTTGTAATTCTTGCGAAGGGAAGTTTAGTTATTTTACTGAGATCATAGTCATCGCCCAAACCAATGCTGGATAGTAATTCATCGTTGGACGTCATGCCTGCTAATTGAATGGATTGACAACAAATTAAAAATAAGTCCGTCGGTCAATTCCTAAACAAATTAAAAAGATTTATTTCCCTTTAACCCTAAAAGTCGATAGTCTCGAACAGTAAACTATCGTGCGTTTCGATTAATTCCCGGTAGCAAATTTTAGATACGAAACAATTTGTTTATTTTCTAATTTTAGGAATCTTTAAAAATTAAAAGATAAATACGGCTTTTACTCTTATCTCGACTGACACAGGTGCGACGGAGATGGGAAATCGCCGAAACTATTTTACAACACTCTGTAGATAAATAGCGAATTGAACAATAAAAACGACAATAATTTTTAGAATTTTGAACGTTGATTGCGATCAAATAATATCTAAAGACAAACGCGTGGTGAAAATAATTTTAACTTGTCTTTATATACCATTTCATGTTGTGACAATACCACGTGCATGGCCATATATAGTGAATATTTGCTGCAGTGATTTACTCGCACGTGCTTCCAGTGGGCCCGGGGCTATTTCGTCATCATTCAGAAATTCGTCTTTGGACAGTCAACAACTCTCCAAGGTGAGACCAAATTTCTTAGCGGATAAAATAGTGTTGCAAGGGGCACCCTAACATTGGTATGAGTGCTCTGTGCTGGAGCAGGATTACTCGCCTTCTTGCGGTGGTTTAAACTTCGTTTCGGCTTCGACTTTATGGCGTCTACTTCAGTTGTCGAATTCGTCTCACGAAGTGTGCGATTTTGTGCTATAATGGATTCGGATTGACGAACCATATCAATGGCTTTCTTCAATGAAAGTTGAGAATCCAATTGTAGTTTTTGCGATAATTTCTCATCACGAATTCCTACAACGATTTTATCTCTAATCAATTCCTCTCTAAGCATACCATATTCACAATATTCCGAAAGCGGAAATACGGAATTTATAAACTTATCAGCCGATTCTCCTTCTTTTTGAGAACGTTTATTAAAATTCGCCCTTTCAAAAATCACATTCTTACGAATGATAAAATGACCATCAAAACTTGTTTTAACCATGTCATATGTTATTTGTTCATCAGCAGGATAATCAAAGCTATTGTAGATATCATCTGCCTGTTGACCCATGGTGTAAATTAAGATGCCAATCTATATCGATCGAAACGTCGTATCCACGCCGACCAAGCTTGTCCATTATTAAACTCTAATTCTGGCGGTGGCTGAATTGCTGACGAAACTTGTAAATTACCATTTGTCCTTGTATCGGTGGCAGTGGATGTCGCCATATTCTCGATAACACGTGATTTACTGTCAACTCGAAATGATTGAAAAGTTCAATATTTAAAACTAACACACCTGTCTGTAGCCGTAAAAATGTCCGTAAAATTCTGACACCACGTTTGGTTGTAACCGTATTTGGTTAACAATGACAGGAGGCAGACTAACAGTCATATAAAACGTTTATTAGAGAGCACGTTAAATCAAGACATCAAACATGTTCTTCGTGCAGAAGCGAGAGAGATAGAGACGAGGAAGGCTTTTCATTGACCATTAATACCACATTCAGATGTTATAGAAATGATTAATTAGACGTTTATTTACACATTAAGCACAAAATCAACCCACGGATGGCTTGGCTACAGCTCGAATTTAACCAGTCGTCCATTTAAAATTAAATCAGCAAATGGCTGACCAAGATAACGTTTACTGTTACTCGGTGACGTCGCTGCTGGAAACTGGTGATGAAAGGCCAGAATATTTCTCGAATAAGATTGATATACTAAGGAAGCAACTTGATCAGTCCAATTCAGTAACTGAAACTCATATTTCGGTACTACCACCATGTGATAATTATCTGACTGATTTTGAGCCTTATAGTGAAGATGAAATCGTAAGGATTATAAATACATCCAAAAAGACAACTTGTCCTCTAGACCCCATACCAACCAAACTTTTAACTGAACACCTAGATCTTCTTCTGCCAGTCATTACAGTAATTATTAATACCAGTCTGAAAACAGGTTATTTTCCACAATTATTTAAACAGGCTGTGGTTAGACCTCTAATCAAAAAATCTGGCATGGATCGCAACATCCTCAAAAATTACAGACCCGTGTCCAATCTGTCCTTTCTCTCCAAATTAATAGAAAGGGCTGTTAACAATCGAGTACAGGTTTTCGTCAACAATAATAACTTATTGGATAAATTTCAATCGGCGTACCGATCTCATCACAGTACTGAAACAACTATAGTTCGGGTGTTGAATGATCTCCTGCGGATAGTTGATGGTGGTAGGCTTGCATCCTTAATACTCTTGGATCTGTCCGCAGCATTTGATACGGTGGACCACCAGATCCTTGTTCATAGATTACGTGAATATTTTCATATATCTGGAACGGCTTTGTGTTGGATATCATCATATCTGTCAGATAGAAGTCAAAAGATTCTGGTAAACAGTTCTGAATCAAACTCTGTTAAACTTGATTGTGGTGTGCCTCAGGGGTCCGTACTTGGGCCCGTGTTGTTTGTCTTATACACAAAATGCCTTGGTGATGTAATAGACAGTTTCGGGATCACTCACTACTCCTACCCTGATGATACCCAATTAATTGGTGACATTTATCAAAATAAAATTGACGAGTCTCTTCATCAGGTAACACTCTGCTCAAAATCTGTAAAATCGTGGATGAACGAGAGTAAGCTCAAACTGAATGATGACAAGACGGAAGCCATGCTTGTAGGGACATCTAAACGACTTAGGGCTACTCCAAATTCAAGTCTGGTAATCTGTGAAACCAAAATTCAGTTTTCATCATGTGTGAAGAATCTTGGTGTACTACTGGATTCTTCCTTAACCATGGAGAAACAGGTCGAACAACTTTGCCGTACGTGCAATTACCATCTTCGATGTATTGGCAATATTCGACACCTCTTGACAGTGGAAGCCTGTAAGCTGCTTGTGCGTTCCTTGATATTCTCGAGGCTCGATTACTGCAACAGTGCTTTGATTGGAATTCCCCAAAACCTGTGTACAAAACTCAAAAAAATTCAAAACACCGCTGCCAGAATAATAACAAGAACACAAAAGTATTCTCACATAACTCCCATCTTAAAATCATTACATTGGTTACCAATAGAAGCCCGGATAATTTTCAAGATTCTAACATTGGTTTATATGTGTCAACATGATCTTTCCCCATCTTACCTTACTGATCTCATTAAAACATATCAACCAAATCGACCACTTCGCTCACAAAATAAGCCCTCATTGGCTGTGACGCAAGCTAAACTGAAATCATATGGTGATAAAGCCTTCAGTGTCTGTGGACCGCGCTTGTGGAACAACTTACCATTGGAAATACAGAGTTCTCAATCATTAGCTGTGTTCAAATCCAAACTCAAAACTCATTTGTTTGTGACATATTATCAGGATTAGCCATTATCCACGCGCTTAGAGCATGCAATATGGATGGAGTTAGCGCAATTACAAATGTACATTATTATTATTATTATTACTATTGCTATTGAGAATATTACTGGATAATCAAAAATATATGAGTGGAGTTATTGTCTGTCAATCAAACGATCGACAATTCTCGTAGGTGTAGACGCAGTTTGTACCCATTTCTTGTCCAAACGTCCAACACTACTAACTCCGTTCAGAATAAAATAATCTGAATGAAATTTTCAATATTTTCTTTTTTTATCGTCTGTTTTTCAATTATTATAGCAAGAATAGTCAACTCTTTATAAAACTCTTAACTAATGTATCTTTAACTTATTGGAAGAACAGTTTTTTATATGTAAATAATCCACGGATGCAGCTATGTGGTTTTTACCGCGAGCACTTTTCCACATAAAGCAAAAGGATTTTTTCCCCAGGGTTTTATTTTCCTATCCGCACTGATGACGTTAAATCAACCTGTCAATACTATCATTAACTCATCTATTTATCAACCAATAAAATCCAACGTTATGTCTATCAAATGAAAGTAGAATATAGAAGTGTAATTTCGTCATTATCTTACAGCTGGATCGGTCGAGTAGGTCGCTAGCCAAATAGGTCGCCAATTTGTGTTCGGTATGGGCGCAGCCATGTTTTATCCGGGACCTTTAAAGTAGTTCAAATATGGCGAAATTCGTCATACAGCCGAGGTTAAATGTAGGTTACGGAATCTACCGAGGTTTGCCGAGTGAGGATCCCGCAAGCATCCAGGCTGGATGAAGAAATGCTCAAAGTACTCTACTATATATTTTGTCTGAGGAGGAATGACTTCCCTTTCAACGACCAAGTATACCTCCGGTCTTTCGGAATTGCGATGGGAAAACGATTTGCCCGCCCCGAGTTATGCAAATAACATCATGGCCGAGTGGAAAAGGGAAGTTCTGCTACTCAGTCTATTCAAACCAGATTTCTATGGACGTTTTTTGAAATGGCATTTTCATACTCTGGATTTAAACACAAGACAAATTTTGGACGTTTTTCAACTATCTGAACAATCATCATCTAGGCCCGATGTCGGAGGGCGGGGGGGGCAAAAGCCGATTATGAAAATAACCTAATGTAATTTGGTTATACATGATGGTGTAATCAAATTAAGACTAATTACTTTATGTTAGAATTAAAAATGTATATTCAAATAGATATATTTTCTTGATGTACCGGCGACAGTAACATTTGGTTCAGTTTAGTGGAAAATTGACGTATTATAGCAGATATATGAGCAAATTATAAATTTGTCATTATTAGCACCTGACAATACAACATATTCGGTAAAACACAAATAGGTGTAACCTCGAGGTCGTGAACACCTTTTACGTCGTTGAAAGGGAGCTTTTGAATCATTATAAGTACAGTATTTACCAGTTTGACCGACAGCAACCGCTACTTTATGGTGTTCATAGTGGGAGGGGATTTCCCAGTTGAGAGAAATAACTTCCGGGTCATCTGTCTCTCGGCTGGCTAATCAAATCGCAAGATGTCACCTTTCATCAAACATGGCTGCGGAAAGTAATTGTAGATGTCTCAACGAGAAAAATTAATTTCATAAATGGGAGTATTTGCCATCTAGCAATCATAAAATGGAAGAACTGACAGATAGAGAAAATCTCTCCAAACTATGGATGATTTATAACTCAAAAGTATGTTGAATCATATGGAAATTGTGTTGTAGATAGCGATTCCGTCGTTCCATTTTCCTGAGTAAAAATTATTGCCACGGGCATCTCGGGCTCAACAAACATTGTTTACTTCCATACATATGTCAATGTATTCTGTTGGCAAGACAAAAATACATACATGTGTATACCAATAGAATTATTCCATTAATACCTAGTGGATCCCTGAAAATTTAGCAACTTAAATCTAGTTTAGACCTATGTACCTCACACTGTAGACACTCTAGTCTAGAAATATTAATGTCATATTTGATTGATTGTATGACAGTGTATAATTATTAAAATAAAACTGAGTTGCTTTTATAATATAGCCCATTACAGTTAGTGACAGTATTTTGCAAGCAAGACACCTTTACATCGTCACATATATAATCCTCTATGGGGTACTGATTAGTATTATATTAGTGTCTGATCCATGGTAAATAATAAACGGATTTCTACGATTATGAACAAACTACTCTACTTTGGTTATTATAATAAACTTACCTGTATGTTTGAAATGAACTCCCGTTAAATAAAATCCACTGCACAACTAAATATCCCAACAAATAAAAAAAGTTCTCTCTTGTAAAATTGAACTCCTCACTAACTTTGGCTTAGAGAAATAAAAAAAATGGAAGCTTATTACGTCACTTTGACTTATTGGGATAGATCATTTCGTATAAGGGGTCAAAGCAAGGTTTGTCTATCGTAACTGTGTTTGGCTTTTTTGTGTATGAATAAACTCTCCGATGCTCCAGGGAATTGATTAAGGGTCTACCACGTAAATAGCGGTCTAATTAATAATTTATATAACATTTGAAGCTCTTGCATGATGCCCTTTTTTAATGTGGTCTCTTTTAGACTGGGCAAAATATCCCTCAAGCCAAATGTTTGAGCTTGGGGTATACCATATTCCTGAAGCTATGGCCCGAGAAATACCTCTCTGGCCATTGCTGGATTAGCTATCACTTAAGTACAGTAACATGACAGTCCTTCGATTAATCTGGGTCTTCCCTAAAACTTTGGACAATGATTTAAGCTATTTAAAACGGTGAAAGTATGTTCGTTTCCAAACAGTATTGTTTACATTTCATTCGACTTGATAGCCTCGTTTATCACGCAATTAGTTTTACTGCAGTATTCTGCTATGCACGGGTTAACTGGGCATAATAAAATCGTGAACAATGACGTAACGTTATGTAAATGTAAACATATTGGTCGAATATTGGCACTCGTTTTAGATGTAAAGCTTTTGTAGAGCAGCTAGTCATTGGTTGGTAGTCGGACTACTGACCAATCAAAATTTAACACAACAATATCCACTCATTACAGCGCAGTGAGTAGCGGGATTACCCCTAATCAAACGAAACACTGTGCGGAGTATGGGGCTATACCCGTCTTCATTAAACCCCATTTCATTTCATTTTATTACTATATCTTTCTTTCATAGATTGATTGCGAGCCAAATCGAATTGTTGGCAGATAAAGGTTTATTCGACCAAACCCTTTCAAAAGAAGTAACGCTATTCCCCCCAAACTATCGAGCAATCGGACTTCAGCATACTAATTTAATATACATGTACCACCATTGATTGGCGGACGGACGGGTGTGACGACAATAAACATCCACATTTACTATCGGCTTAAAATGTGAAAGTGTTCCCTTGAATTTAACTTTATTTACATTTAGACATTAAACATACATAAATATCATTTTAATTAAAATATTAAAAATTTTAACACGAAACAACCGGTTCTATGCATACACAGTTTAATCTCACTTGGGCTTAATAATCCATAGTCTTCGACATTAAACCCACAGGTTCTTTATATGATCTCATTTGTAATGAGACGGCTTGGTGAATAATTTATAAATCACAACATATCCCACAAACTCCACGGGTAAAATTAAAAACAGCTGATCCACACAAAAGATAATCCGATCAGCAATCATAGAGAGAGGAACACTGTTTAGAACAGGACCATTCTGTACCGAGCTGTGTTGTACTCTAGGCCGTTGGGCACAGGAAAGTTAGTATTTCATGGTATATTTTTATTGTTCTTATTCTAATGTGCCGTAAGATCAACTATGTCGGGGCTTTACGTTTTCCACTGTGGGCCAACGATAGTTTAAACAGACAATGCAACATATATAATTTCACACATTCTACTGAATTACGCATTTTTGACATTCTCGTCATAGTTTATTACATCATATGGCTAACCATTGATCCTGGTGGGCCCTATTCAAGTGTCCACATACATCCTCTGGATTTATTTGATTGTATAAACTATTATTTAAAGTTATGTTCTGATAATGGTGCCTGTAAGTACAGTGGTGGTAAATCTTTATTGAAACCATCTTTTCCTGTGAGAAAAAAGGTCGATATGCTACCTTTGCCCTGAAAAATTATGTTTTAAACGTGGTTAGTATTTGTAGTTGACAACAGCCTTTTATATAAACAGCCATAACAACAGATAAACCCATCTCATTCCAACCGGGAAACCATTTACCTTCACAGACTAAAATTTAGTAGTAATGAAATGTCTCGTCATTAAATCGTACAAAGTCATTGATAATCTTCTGAGGCCGACTCAACTTACCACTTTCGATGCACCAGAATAACTGATCAGACTGTTTAGTCATTTCTAAAATAATATCACAAACTTGATTTGGACTGTTCTGCCCTTAGAACATAACATATACCATATCTTCCAGTGCGAAACTAGAAGAGATAAAATACCATTTCGCGGAATGCACCGACTGTAGGTAACATTGGTATAATAATGGCGTCAATGGTAACCAGTCTGGTCAGTTATTCTGCTGCATCGGAAGTGGCAAGTTGAGTCGGCCTCAGAAGAATATCAACTTTACAGTCTTCCCATAGCCGATTAATATCTACAGTAATGGTTCCCAATTTTTTGGTATCTGTAATTTGGGACTCCCAATTACAGAGACCAGTATCTGATCGCGGCCCTTTAATGGGTGTACAGATAAGAGATTGATATGCTTTTCATGAAAACATAGCATATTTTTTTTCTCAAAAATTGCAGTGTAGTCCGTTTGGGAACCCAGGATCTGCAGGGAAATGAACAGTATTTGGTTTTTAAAAAATTCGATCGTCTACTGTGTCTCGATTTCATTTACGGCAAATACAAATAAATTTCGTTTTAATTATATATCTAATTTACCTTCATTAAAACTTCTCCCCTACTCTCTAAATGGAATCCACCTAGTTCATCAAGCACCCCTTTACATTCTGGACTGACGTGGATACGTAATGCTATACAGACAAAATAAAACATAAATGAGCGAAATATAATCAAATAGCATTCGGCACATCAAATAAAAGCCTCTCTATGTAACCATAATTTCCCAGGGCCAAGCGAAGTCAAAAATCTTTGAGAAAACCTGATTTTTACTGGGTTGTTTCGAGAGATGTTGTTAAAACAGCACATGATCAATAGAAGAATCCCGTAACGTAGAGCCGTCTGAAATAAGTTGAAAATATAAACCGACTTACCCAGACCAGAAGATTCCATTCTGCTAGCATAATTAACAGTATCACCAAATAAACAATATCTAGGCATTTTCTGACCCACAACCCCGGCTGCTACTGGACCTATATGGAAGAAAATGTGAGAATCGAAAGTGTAAACGTAAAAAAACAATATTTTTTTGGCTGTATCAAACAGACTTGTATAAAGCATGGATTATGACAATATTTTATATTAGACAGATTTATTACAAATAGCGCACCTTCCTTCAGTCAGTGACAACTTCAGAGAGCCGCGTTGCCGTACAACCCTTACAGTTGTAGAGATTGTTCTTTGTTATTATAAAAATAATCACGACACGTTTCAAACAGCAAACTAACTGTTTTACAGAACACTGCCTCCTGGTTATGCCTTAAATATTTCTGATATAGTAACATGTATATGTGTAATTTACTGTAGGGTTAGTTACCTGAATGCATGCCAGTTCTAAGTTGTAGAGTTCTATCTGGTCGATGTTTAATAGTAAATATAGACATAGAAGCTAGTAAATCTAACGCCATTGTTGCTATTTCACCAGCATGTCGGTTACCATTACGTACCGGAAGTCCACTAGCCACCATATATGCATCGCCAATTGTTTCAACCTGTCAATTCACAAGAATATATAATTTTATTCACATCTTTAGACTGGGATTTTTTTCATATTATAGATGATTAAAATTTACTTTACGTAGATTATCAAAGGGACAATTCATTGATAGCAGGCGTTCAGACCTGGGATTCTGACACGGGACCGAGTGTAATCTTTCGAATTGGACTTAAATCCGAGGTCTCATGTACACATTTGCCTGCAAGCAAAACATCCTTGGCGGTTAGAATTCAGTATAAGAGTAGGTCTTAGCGCCGTTGTCAGGGCAAAATGTCCTTCATAGTATACTGTGTGATGTATACCCATCTGTATTTTCCCAGTCGGAGAAGGACAGTGGTACGTTAAGACCTAGTTCTATAGCCCTCACGAGACTTTCAGAAAAGGGGAAATAGGCAAAGCAAGATTCACATTCGTATCTTAACACAGATTTCAAGTTTCATCTAAGTCAGACAAACAACATGGCTCTAATGGGTCCACAAATTTTTAGTAAGAATTTCACATCTTGCAGGGGCGGTCGAATGCGTCCCAAAATCGAACTCCTCCAAGATTTTTTGACATATGGCGCCTAGAGGGTCCACATGTTTTGCTACTATTTGTTTGAAGGGGCGAGGCGGTTTATCGCGAAGTTACCGTTCTATTTTCACGAAAGTCGAACTAATGGGTTATGGGCCTGTCACACTATAACGTTTTTGATCTACGGTCGGTTGTTCAAAGCTCCGTTAACTTTTAACGACTCGTTAACATGGAGTTTCTTATCAATACTAACTTCTATGAAGTTGCTATATATGTACATTGAAGTTTAGAAATTTAAAATTCAGCCAATGAACAGTCTTCTCTTGGGTAAATTTTAATCAGTACGTTAGCTAACGGATAATGAAATTGACTTTCTAGCAACAGAAATTTAACAGACCGTTAACAAATGACAAGTTAGCAAAATAACAATCCGGATGTTAAAATAACTCAATGGGGAATGAGATAAAATTCATTAATAAAAAATCTCAAATTTCTTTCATATCCACTAGACTTTATAGTATTAAAGATGGTATATGTGTTAGCAATAAACATCCCAGTGGCGTATCCCGAATTTTTTTGAGGGGGGTGACAACTCCATGTTTTGTCTCAACGACCGCGGTTTACGGAGCTAATTTCGGCCGCTAGTATAGATGCTGATTGTGTGTCTTATATGATGCGCACCATGTGCTATATAATATATACACGACCATGCATGTCCCGGTGGAAGCTTGTAGGACCCGGGATTCCTAAACACCGGTGGGGAGGGGTGACTAGTAACCTCCCCCCATCCCCTGGATTCGCCCCTGTATCCCTTTAAGCGATGCAACCATTGTGTTATAACGGTAATTCCATTAAAAACCGGCATAATCAATAATATATATCATAAATCTTACCTTATATACATCGTACAAATCTATAATATTATCAAATGTTGTGTACAAATCATTTAAGAATTCAACTATCTGGAAGAAAAAGAAACAACATTTACATTTTATTCGCTATTATGAAGCGAAATAAATTGGGGTTTAACGTACTATTTTTCTGTCGCATCCTGTTTGACGAAGACGGGTATAGGCTACAAAGGGAATTTTGCCCATGTTATAGCGGCACTGCAAGGGTTAAATTACGTGCACATCAATATGTGAATGGGGGCGAGGTTGTTCGTACCCTCCGAACGACTTGGTGCAGTTTCTTGCCCGGTACCGATTCCTGCACCATGCCGGGAAATCCGGGATTCAAACATTAAATGTCCAGGTAAGCCAACCAAAGCTAATCCGCTGACGTCACCGGACTCCCCACCATAGTATTCGTATGCTAAAGTTGTCCACTGTATCCATTGTAATGTAAGACAGTGTGATTGGTCTAATTAATAAAGTTTACCTCTAAAGGAGTACTATTAGCTGCTAATCTTGTAAAACCTACAATGTCGCTGAAAAAGACCGTACAGGCTTCGAAATAATCTGGTTCTACAGTTTTACCCTGTTTTAAATCATTGGCTATTGTTCTGAAATACAAAATCAATGCAGGTAAAATAACTAGAAATTATCCTCAGTTTCACTGTTATAATAAATACCTTTCACAATATAACACAATACAGCTGTTTTCTAAATTGTGAAAATCATATTAATGTTTTTGCTTTCCAGATTCCTATAACTTCAAAGTAGGATATGGTATAACATTTTAACTTTAACGTACGTTGGAAGCATTCTACACAAGAGTTCGTCTGTTTTTCTTTGTTCTTCTTCTAACTGCCGTGTTCTATCAGCGACAAGATCTTCTAGATGATCAGCATATTTAGATAACATGTGTATCATCTGATCTATAATATTAGTTGTTCTGAAATGGAATTATAATATACTATTCAAAAAAAGTAGGGGATATTTGATTTTTAAGAGTTATTAAAGTCACCTAATGAAACTGACGAAGAAACAAATAACAAAATGAAATGAAGTTCACATTCATCGATTTATTCCAAATGATCGTTAGACTAAGTAAGGCACAGACTGACCATTATAAGGGTAAAATGATACCCGGGGTCAAACAGCAAAGTTACCACAGCATCACAACAAAGTCAGTAACGGGTAAATCCTCCCCTGTTTGCCAAACAAACATTGATACGACGTGGCATACTCCTAATGAGACGTCTAAGGTCATTTTGGTCCAGATTGTCCCATTCCTGTTGCAACACAGCAGCAAGTTCTTGGACATTGGCAGGACGTTGTTGACGTTGACGTAACCTCTGTCCAAGCATGTCACAGACATGTTCGATGGGGGAGAGGTCGGGACTCAGTGCTGGCCAAGGTAATGTGGTGATGTTCTGTTGTTGGAGGTAACCTGTAACAACCCTGGCCCTGTGACATCTTGCGTTGTCATCCTGGAAGATAAAACGGCGGCCATGACGTCGTGCGAACGGCACAACATGGACTGCCAAGATGTTGTACCGGTAGTACTGGCCTGTAACACGCCCTGCAACAACATGTAAAGCCGTTCTTCCAGCAACAGTGATGCCTCCCCACACCATAACAGAACCACCCCCAAATCGATCATGTCTGATGACGTTAACGTCTTGGAAGCGCTCGTTTCGACGACGCCACAGCCTCCTACGTCTGTCCAAATAATCAACAGTGAACCTTGACTCATCTGAAAACATCACATTGCTCCAGCGTCGATTATCCCAGTGTTGACGATCCCTACACCAACCACGTCTTGCCTGAATCTGATGATCTCTCAAACAAGGGATCACGCGAGGACGTCGGCCGCGAAGGTGACCACTATGCAGTCGATTCCGAATCGTCTGGCCATTCACTCTCACACCAGTGTCTGTTTGAAGACGAGCGCTGATCTGATTTGCTGTGATGACACGATTTCTCAAGGCCAACGTACGGATAAATCGATCCTGGGCTTGAGTTGTCGCCCTTGGTCGACCTGGGCGTGGTCTGTCCTGTACAGATTGTGTATCACGGTATCTGGACCATAGCCTGCTTATGACAGAAACATTCATCGTCCGGGCCACAACCGCCTGTGTTGTGCCGATCTGTGGCATGCCAAGGGCACGTAACCTTTCATTTTGGGTAAGCCGACGCATATCAAAATTTGTTTTCTGGTCACTAAAACAATTAAACTGATGTTTTCACCCTGGAATTCAATGCCACAATGACTGTAACATTCAAAGTCAGAGTCGTGCAAATCTTGGGTTGGACCCCCATGATGATCCCAAGCATCACCTGCATTCCATGCGGTAGCTATTGGTGCGTTTGGGCGTCACATGTAACTGGAAATGTTTCTTCTGTTAGGTTCTATAGTGACTTTTTTCGTAGTCATTTGCATATTTTAGTATTATGCCCCCAAAATCAAATATCCCCTACTTTTTTTAATAGTATATTATAAACCATAAGGTCTTCTATATTATCAACGTATTTAGAACATCTGATCAATTATATTAGTTTTTCCGTAATACCAAATGAAACGTAATGATGTTTAACGTCCTACTGTGTTAATGAAGACAGGCATACGCCATACAGTGTGCTATGATGGAAATTTTGTCCCGACAGCGGCACTACGACCTACTCTTTTATCGAATTCCATGGATCTTTTACATGCACGCCAATGTGTACACGGGGCCACGGTATTTCGTCCCATCCGAAATTTCCATACTAGCATTATGATATGACTTATGTTGTAAACTAATAGATCATATTTTATTACGTGTATTTATAGATATAAAATCACATCATTAGTCACCCTCAAACTCAATCTTATTTCGTAAATTAACACTGTTGTCATAATAATAAAACATTATAAAGCAGAAAAATGTACAATAACATAACGTACTTTCCCTTGTTCACTTTTCTTAGGTTTTCTCCTATCACTGAAAATGGTGGTCTTTGTAATGGGTTCTCCTCCCAACACGACCTCATGATATCTGTTATAGCATCTGCTACCAAACCAGGAGGAACATTAGGGCGGTAGGGTGGACATTCTCCGGCAATTATTCTTTCAATGATTTCTGAAAAAAAAATAATAAAAAATAAAATTCAGATTTAAATAAGTGAGAAATGGGGTTTATTATCCACTCGACGCAAACCAGGTCATTCCGCTAGTAACACATGGGTGAATTTCATTTCAAAAATTCGAAAGCGCGTAGCGGTCTTTAGCAGGCGCGGGGGGAGGGGGCTAGAGCTGGGCGATATACCTAGAAACAGATATCACGATATTTTCAAAAAATATCGCGATATAATCACTATATCGCGATATTTTATAAAAGGTCAATACTTTCAGTTTGTCACTTTTTAAATGTATATAAACATGCATAAAAAGTTGGAAATACCCCTCAATATTATTGTTTCTAATCAATATTATTTTTAGCATACAATACCAATTCCAAATTAACAAAACATTAATTCGAGCTGGTACAAACACAGATCTAGATAGCCATGGAAACTTGCTAAAATTGTTGTTTACTACAATTTTGATATTCAAAATATCAAATATATTTTATTAAAATTAAAAATATTTCGAATGAAGGAGGCCCAAATAACATAAAAAAAAGTTTGTGTTCTTTCGGCCGTGCATATTTGTTTTGTTATTACGGGTACGATTGGACTTTGTTTACCCGTACAAACTCTTTCTTTCCCATTCAAGAGTATACCTTCTTGAAAATGCATAAAATTAAACAATACAAGGATACTAAATTACACTATAAAACATAAGTACTATGCCAAAAAGTGACCATTGATTTCGTCAAATATGATTTCCCGGATCACGACCTCCATTGGCATGACACTGAATGATAATCAGTCTACCGGAACTCGCAATGTAATTGGCATTATTTATATTTCTGCTTTATTAAAATTTAATTCAATCTTAAAATCAGTGATCTCTTTCGAAAATCAAAGTATCGGTCTACACAATTCGTCAAGATGTATAGAAATTGATCAGAAACAGGGATAATTCTAACGGGTGGAAAGGTGAGCGAGAAGTCACGTGACGTAAACAAGCTCCGTATCGGCATTTGCAAACTTTGTGGAATGAATACTCGGGAGTTTATAGCAGTATTTTTTCATGATTAAGCAATAAAATATAGTAAATAACATAAAAAAGAAAACATTTTGTTCAATATTTATGTTAAATATTATCCAGGAAAATCAAAACCGCGATATATCGCGGTATGTTCGGTTTTTCGATATTTTTCTGGAGACGGTATTTTTCACGGTTTTTATTTCTGTGACGGTTTTATATCGAAATACCGAAATATCGCCCAGCTCTAGAGGGGGGTCACAGAAAACCCACGAGGTTGGACAGGCGACCCTACTCCTTGTCACATACAACCGGGGAAATCGAAGCCACGCCAGTTGACTCAATGACAGGCCGTATGATACAGCGCGCACTTGCTAACCATTCGTTGGAACAGTTAGTGTGGTAACTGACTAAAGAGGTTTGCAATGGTTCAGTCCAGGCGAAGAAAGTGCCTCCGGATTTTCAAGTCTCCAACGTGTCATGGGTGTAGGACCGAGGACCCGGTAAGGACAAACTAAGATCCACCGTGAAAGTTAAAATTACGTATGACTGTCTTAATTAGTCCGGTGAACCAGGTAAATGACAGTTCATTGATATGAAGACACACACTGATGGAATACGAGAATTACGCCAGGTCATGCGAAAATGAGTAAAAGATAGATCAGATCTTCCAGGCATTGGCCATGGTTTAAAAATGTAGTGGCACAGTAGTCAGGCGTAGTGGCATCATAGCGATGCCGAAGTGTCGTATTTCCTGTCAAAGTGACCCCGATTCGTCTCGGTTTGATTATGGTACCACGACGGTAGATTTAAACATATTAAAACCATTATACAGGACCCTATACCGTTTAATATGGGCTAACGCGATGCCCCGGATCCCCAACTACACTATAGTCTCGCCATGGATCCCCACGGTTGATTCTGGTTAGCTCACATAGCGTCACCTGGTCCGAACACCATTCTACGCCTTATAAGATCATAAAATCCTTTTTTTTTTGGGGGGGGGGGGTATAATTTGGGCTTCCTTACCGTCTGGATCTGTAGCTTCGTTACCATATGGCCCTGTTCTTAATATAATCTCTTGAAGAATAATAGCAAAAGAATAAACGTCGCCTTTTTTATTTCCACGAATGTACGTCATTGGATCACGCAAAATTTCTGGTGCTGTCCATAATTTATCTGAAATGATATAAAAACAACAATAACAATTTAGAAGATATTTGTTAACATTTGATAACATCATGAAATGGGTAGAAGCTGAAAAGACAACATTTCGTTTAGCTTTTCAGATCTAATAGTGAAGACAATTTTTTAAAAATATAATACAACGATCAGGATAATTTGAATTTAATTAGGTATTTAATCACTTAGCAGTAATACACAATTGTATGACCCATACTATATCTGGCAGTGCCCGTGTCAAATATTATTATAAGTGCCTTTGATCCGCACTATACACGCAACACAAAGCTGACAAGACTAGCCTACCAACAAGCCAAACTACATATAGAACTTGCAGGAAATAAAACAAAAAGTATCGAATTAAGTGAATGGATTCAAAATGAACAAAAATATCAATGAAGGATTTATTAGAAAGACGCAATGAAAATAATTGACCGGTCTTGACTAGGTCCGCCACGAGTTAGAACGTCAACAAAATTCAGACACCTGTCCAGTTCTTTACAGAAAAGGGGGGACCTTTATAGATTTCATAGTGAAATTAATTTTCTTCAATAAATATCAAACTTACTGCAGTTCTGTTGGTGTTGTCCTAAAACAGATGTCCTTTCGCCAGCTCTAAATAAAGGCATTAAAATATCGCCTACTTTACAACACCAGTGATTATCTACAAGAATATTTGATGACTTCAATCGACCATGACATTCAACTTGAGAATCGTGTAAAAACGTCATACCCTATAAGAGAAATAAAATCACGGTAAATGTCTTTAGAATATTAGTATGGATGCGTTCACAACATTTGAGAATAATAGGTCATGAAAAGATTATCCGGTCTTATACATTTATCATAAACAAAGTCTAAGGGAGATATAACTAGTCCTAAAACAATATGTTGACGCCCATGAAATTTAATTGAGAAAGCCATTTTAGAAAATTCATTTGATTGTATTGCCAGTCAATATTCAACACTCTTATTTTTTTCATTGTAAAATTTCTCTCTTTATGGGCCATATCTATGTTACTTTTTTTTAAAATTAATCCTAATTCATCGTCACGATTCATGTTAGTTTAGATTAATGCAAGAATTATGGGATATATTGCGGGAAGGGGCACAATTCTTACTTGACTTTGCGAAAAAATGCTGGATAATCAACCACAGAAAAAAAAATCCCGGTTACTCATGGGCAATGGAACTTTTCGAAAAATATTGACAATAGACCCAGACCTGATACTACATGTGATAAAGATAACCTGTAGTTCGGCAGAAGAGAGCATAAGACTGCCATCACCTGTCACGAAATTCATGGTGTATGAAAATATTAATGTATAATAACTCTACCATCACAGATCGCACCCCCGTCTCATTTTTTTTTCTAAATAATATTTCTATTCATTAAATCTGACTTTGGATTGGGTCTCATTTCAACTTTTTACAATAAAAATTAATCCAGTACCTACCCTAACAATATCACTGATAAATGAAACTTTAAAGATCCAATCTAACTTGATATTTTCATTCTGTAAAACATCTTGTAAGCTGCCTTTACCACAATAGGCCCAAATTAAACAGATCTTCTGTGGCTCCACGCATGCTCCTATCAGTTGGTTTATGGTCTTATATTTCAAACTGCGTATCTGTAAAAAACGAATGAAACGTGTCCATGTTTATTGTATAGCAAATTGACATACGTACTAACACAAAACCATAATATTGAACACAGTTACTACTTTAATTAAAGCGACGTTTAGTTGAAGGTTCTCTTAACGTTTTCAAGCAAACGATGTGACATTATAGTCGATGTGCCAGTTAGTTGTAAATAATTCTTGTGCCTGGATGTGATCACCCGATCAAACCGTCAAATCCTACCGTGGAGTGAAATCGATGTCATAAATTCGTCGATAAGGGTTATCTAGATGAAGTAGATGTGCGTTAAAGATAAACAATTGATTTAATACAAATTACTTTGGTTAATCCGTAGTCGATAAAAGGTATTAAGATTGTCGTAATCGTGGGACCGTCTTAATAGCCTACTGAGTTGGAATTCCAGAATACAGATTATACTTAACGTAGTGCGGAGTTCATCCCAGCAATACGGTAAATGAGCATGCCGTATGATGAACATTTTAAGAGAAAGGATTATTCAGGAAAGAAAATTAAGTTGGTATTTTAACACCCTGACATCTGTATTGCGAAGCAATGGAAATTGTAAGATGTAAAACTAAAATAAGTATTTTGAAATGCAGACATGCATTTTGGATCGTGGACATTGAAATGGAGATGTAATTTCCTTTTTAAAAAAAACAGCTGCGTTCACCCGAGCTGCTTTCATATGAGCAAGAGCACAATGAGAAGTAAAAGTGTGTCCGATGAATTGTAAAATATGGAATATAAAACGAAAGAAAACGAAAAACCAACTGTAAAACGTCTGTTTTAAAAGCTTGTTGTTATAATACTTACACGATTGACTTCCACAATGACATCTGTTGTAACAGCGAGGAAGGGTTTTAGTATAGGTTTAATAGCTACTAACTGTCCATCTAACACAGCTACTTGTGTAAAGATTTGTCCTGATAATGATAACATTGTGTCATTACTGTTACCTGTTTTCATTGATGATCCACAGTCAGAAGTACTTTTACCACCCTGATAAAATAAACATAAGTAAAAGCACTGATGTAGGAATATTGTTTCAGTCACACAGTATATAAATGTTTTATTCATGATAATTTATATGTAAATAGTTGTATTTAACTGTTTACAAGATAAATTGTCATGTTGTACTGCATTTATATTATGCATTACGTATCTTCTGATAAAGATTTCGAAAACGATTATTATTATTATTTATTATAACTAACAAGTATGATAATTAAAGATATATTCCTTCGAAATCGTCACTGGCACCCATTTTACTAGTTCACGGGTTCTAATACTCTTACTTATTACAAGTTTAATAAATATATTGGTCCTGTATCATAATTTCAATAAAGATAGCAAAGCAGCTGCCTCGAAAAATACTCCTTTAAAATCTATACCCTCTATCGCGACCGCAAGCCAATGGACTTGGTTTACGACACAATTTTAATCCAAATTGACCTCTAGGACACACATGTTTAAACATTTATAATAGTGCTAAACAAAACCGTGTACATAGAAGCCAGATCTAATGCTTGTCGAAAGCTAATGTTACTTACAGAACTCTTAAAACTGGCCTCGGATAATCGATTAGATTCTCGAACCTGCAGTCTATTAAAGGCAATCTTCCAATCCATTCGATATAATCTATCTTTCTCTAGTTTGCGCCTACGTTGTTCATCCATGTTAAAGAGAATACATTGCATTCATGAATTTGTTTAGGAAATCATTGTCTTGAACAGATAATTTTGTGAAAGAAGCCTCATTTCGAACGACTAGATTCACCTTTTCATTCAGTCGCGAAAGCGCCACTCCTGAAACTGGGATTAGCTATTCTTGGCCCATGTCGGGATATTTCTGGTTATGAGTAGTATCCCGTAACTAAAAATGTTTTCTGACCACTTTTTGGCCCATGGGACACTATACTATTAATGAGATTGGGCCGCTGTGACTCCGAGGGTAAGCTACCACCTACTAACCACGAGATGTCCGGTTCAATCCTGATGTTGGTGGCCGAGGGAAATCTTTCATATTTTTCGGTGTGGTCTACGTCTACGCCGTCAGTTGTGCAGGACGGATGGCCACACAAGGACAAGTATCTAGTCGTTCAGATGAGACGACAAACCAAAGTGCCGTGTACACATTGGTGTGTACGTAAAACAACCCTTGGCACTTGAAACTCAAAGTAAGAGTAGGCTGTTGTGGTTCACAACATACTGTATGACATTTGTCTGTCTTCAATAGCCCAGTCGGGGCGGAAAAGTAGGGCGTTAAGCCCCATTTAATTTCATTTAACTATTCATGTAGAATACCAACCTTCTATATAGCATAAAAACCGCGGTTACGATGGATATTATCAACACCAGAGATAAAGTAACTCCAACAGCTATATACGTTGCTGAAATGGTAACAACAAAAATGTATAAAGATTTTGTACTTCGTAGACCATCAGCAATATCGAACATGCGGTTTCAATTATCACATGAGGGTTAAGATAAAATCCTAAAGTAATTTATCTATTGTTCCGTGGGTAAATGTCATTAATTTGTTCCGGTTAATTATCAATAAAATGTTCATAAGAAAGACCAGTAAGATGGTCATTTGATGTTCTGGTATGAGATCAGTAAAGTGTTCATAGTTCAAGATCTATAAACATATTCATAATATAAGACATTCATGGTATAAGATTTTCTAGTAAAAAGATAAAACATGAGATGTCCTGGTTAAAGACCAGTCAGATTTTCCTTAGATATTCCGATTAAAGATCAGTAGAATGACCACCGGATGTCCTGGTTAAAGATCAGTAAGATAGTGTGAGATAATCTGGTAACACATCAGTAAGATTTTCATGAGGTGTTCTTGTAAAAGATCAGTAAGATCTTCACGAGATGTTCTGGTTAATTATAAGAAAGGTGTTCAAGAGATGTTCTGGTAAAATATCTGCAACATGCTCCTGATATATTGGGGTTAAAGATCAGTGTTTTCCTGTTATTGGATGTGTTGGTGACATAGGAGTACCATAAATTTTGGGGGACTAATAAACGGGCGTGGCACTGGTCATACGCATATATATCTTTAAAACACCGAATTAAATTGTAGTTCTTGTTAAAACGACAAGGGCATATCATATTCAGTCATATTTCTTTGTATGAAAAAACAAATATAGAAGATATTGTTTTGGAAAACATTTACACATTAACAGATATAAACACAAAGCAATTGGTCTGGACAGAAAAGGTGCATCATTTCATAATTCTATAGTCTTTTAACACTCAGAAAGTGTTGACATTCAACATGGTTCTATAAATACTACTTACTAGTGTTGTGACACAATGAACCATCCCAACCACACACTGGATACCCTGTAGGTATATTGGTGCCACCGCCAGGCCAATATATAGACACATTAGGGAAGAACTCAAGTTTATCACCACTGGAAGAATGGAATTGTTTATTTCGTTGGAATTTTATATGTTGATTTACTTCATGGGATGATAATCTAACTTTGTTCATTATTTTACATCAGTGTTTGGGTATAATCACTTTATGTGGGCAGAATAAGATCGAAACAAAAATTTAATGCACGGAGTGTGTCCCACCACTAATGGAAATAATACATATCAGTCAATATTTCATTGAGAATTAAATTTAAAAAGTAGGGCCCCTGGTTGAAAGAGTCCATAGTGAAATGTGGGCATATCCCAGCGCAAGAAACCTGATTGCCTTACTGTGTGCCCCCACCCCCACCCATTGGTCTATAAATCTTTTCAGAACTGATTTGGGGCCCCCCTCAATATTATGACCACCGTCTGTCGCCCAGTCACCACCCAGTTAATCCGACCCTCCCCTTTAAGTCAGCCAGCAACATCCCGTTATACTTTCTAGGTACAAAGGCGTTTTATAGCTGAGGTGCTGGAGGAGCCAGCCTCCTCTCGAAAAAATCAAAGAAATTGGAAAAATAAAACGAGAGAAAAATGCTAAAACCGATGAGAGAAATGAAAATGTACCCCTATTAGAGGGCCCTAAAGGCAGACAAAAGGGCCCTCTGGCCAAGGGAAAGGGCCCTGAGTCCGAGTCAATCGTTTTCTATACACTGTTACTGTCGAATCCATTACTTAATTAGAACGAAGTCATTGAATTGGCATAAAAATCATCAATCAAGACACACCACACTCGCCGCGAAAGAGGGCCCTCAAAATAGTATAGCCTCCGTCATGATAAACCTTAAAACGCCCCTGTCTAGGTACCAAACATTTTTGTGATGTTTATCAAATACGCTATATCAACATATATATTCTTTCCAAACGGCTGAATATTTGAGCTAAAACTCACAGACAATGTAATTATACTTACCCCAAACGACTTCTAGCTATCATGTGGTAAGTTGAATTTCTAATATTATGAAGTAGAAATGGTGTATTTCGACTACCATCTCGCCGTATAACAATCTCACCAGAAATACCTAATATACATATTTAAACTTATATACATTTCTAAATTACTTAATACACTGTACATTTATATAACAGGGGGGGGGGGTGAAATGGCCGAATTATTGAAATAAAATTGAACCATGTGTTAGTCCCGAAATGACCTAGTTTGTTTCGAGGGGACGCTAAAAGCCATTTCCCTCTCTCTCTCTCTCTCTCTCTCTTCTCTCTCTCTCTCTCTCTCTCTCTCTCTCTCTCTGTACATCAATATAATGATCAACCCATCTCAGCGAAACCATAGATGATTAAAACAATCTCAGTACATCAATATAGATGATAAACCTATCAAAGTACATCAATATAGACTCTTGACTAATCTCAGTACAACAATGATAAACCAATCTGAGGAAATCTATGGCGAGCCAATCTCAGAACATCTCTGACAGACAGACGACAAACCTCTAATTCTGAAATGGTTCTTCCGTATTACTAAGTCAAACAATGACAGGGCGTTTTCCAAAAAGCTATGGTTATTAATTGAAAAGTGAGTACATGTATAGAGAACTTTGTCGACCTATAAAAGTAAGTCAAACAATGCCAGGGCATTTTCCAAAAGGCTATGATTATTAACTGGAAAGTAAGTATAGAGAACTTTGTCGATCCATAAAATACATACGCCTAGAGATATTTTGTGACCATATAAGTTCTATTAAAGCAGAAAAGTAATTAGCAAAACTGTGTCAATAATCTTAACAAATTACTTTTTCATCTGTGGGTGTCATGAACTTACCTTGTACTCTAGTACCATATAGATGATATGCTACGTTCTGACCATCATGCGGTGATACATTATTAGCTATTGTGGCGTTCACAGCTACAGCATATAACAAAATGGCGTCAGCTAACAAAGCAGCATGGATGGAATGCTAAAAACAGAATAAATATGTGTTCATTCAATTCAACTTTTATGGGTGTACTACAAACTACTACATGTATGGCCGAATGGTATCACGCGGTCTGTCATTGAGTCAACTGGCGTTGTTTCGATTCCCAGGTTGTACGTGACAACGTCCAACCGTTTTGGTTTTCGTCTAACCCTTTGTACTCCGCCTCTAAAGTTGTTGTGAGGTGTAGTTTCAAACCATGGTGTGGGCGTATGACGTGGCTTGGAGACAGGGGCTACGAGTAATAAAAAAAAATAGGCTGGCACTGCCAGGCAGGATACGCCCACATTTTCTAGAGATGGATAGAGAACAAGCAATACCGAAAGTGATTTTTCCTACATCATTAAGTCCTGTATTTCATACTGTATTGGGAGCAGCCATTTAGTTGGTCAGTTCCAGTCTGATATTCATGAAATTCGAAGCCGACAATGATTATGGTGTGACGGTACACAACCTAGAAATGTGACTTTTCATCAAAATCGGATAAGAATTGTGACCTGTAGAGAGTCCACAACCATGATATACCATATTTTTTACACTATTCGCGTACAAACGGCGACCATTTCGTCCGGCAATTTTGGTACGATTTTCACGAAATTAGAACTCAACCTTCCTCGTCAAAATCAGGGTCCACAACCATGATATATCATTTTTTTAACAGTATTCGCGTACAAACGGCGGCCATTTTGTCTGTCAATTTTCGTCCGATTTTCCCGAAATTCAAACTCAACCTTCCTTACGGTGTAACGATGATATAATCAAACGTTTTTTTAAATCGGATAATAATTGTGACCTCCAGAGGAACCACAAGCTAAAGAAAGGGTTATTTTGCGTATAACCAGGGGCCATAATTCAGGAAGTTAGGATCCGATATGCGCACATATCGAAAAGAACCAAGATCTTTGGGTTATTACCATGAATTTCAAGTTTCATCAAAATCGAATTAAAATTGTGACCTTTACAGGGTCCACAACCTTGATATACTATTTTTTAACAGTATTCGCGTACAAACGGCGGCCATTTTGTATGGCAATTTTGGTCCGATTTTCCCGAAATTCGAACTCAACCTTCCTTACAGTGTAAAGGTAAGATAATCAAACGTTTTTTTTTAAATCCGATAATAATTGTGACCTCCAGAGGGACCACAAGCTAAAAAAAAGGCGATTTTGCGTATAATCAGGGACCATAATTCAGGAAGTTACGATCCGATATGCGCAAATATCGAAAGGAACCAAGATCTTTGGGTTAATAACCATGAATTTCAAGTTTCATCAAAATCGAATTAAAATTGTGACCTCCACAGGGTCCACAACCTTGATATACCATTTTTTAACAGTATTCGCGTACAAACGGCGGCCATTTTGTCTGTCAATTTTGGTCCGATTTTCCCGAAATTCGAACTCAACCTTCCTTAGGGTGTAACGGTGATATAATAAAACGGTTTTTTAAATCGGATAATAATTGTGACCTCCACAGGGACCACAAGCTAAAAAGGGTGATTTTTCGGACAATCAGGGGCCATAATTCAGGAAATTACATTCCGATAGCCGCAAATATCGAAAGGAACCAAGATCTTTGGGTTACAAACATGCATGTCAAGTTTCATCAAAACCGGTTCAAAATTGTGACCTCCATAGGGTCCACAAGTTAAAAACGTGATTTTTCATACAATCAGGGGCCATAATCCATGAAGTTTTGATCCGATACATGCCAATATCGAAAGCAGCCGAGATCTTTTGGGGATAAACCTATATTTCACGTTTCGTCAAAATCGGATAAGAATTGTGACCTGTAGAGAGTCCACAAACAAATTGTGGACGGACGGACGTCCGGACGGACGGACGGACGTCCGGACGGACAGGGGCGACGACATAATACGTCCACATGAAAATGTGGGCGTATAAAAACTTGTCAGTAATATCACACTCGAGGCGGACGTTAAACACGATATTAAGAGTCCAAGTGGGAAATAACAGGTTGCTGGAGTTTCTTCACCTAATAAAACAACAAATGTGCATAACTTTATATTTATAAACAGGCATTGCGATTATGAAAATGACAAAGTTTTTCCCGGTGATTTTTACGTACCATACCATGGGGAATCGTTACCTACTTGTTTATTCAATTTAGTATTCCAGATAATGACCCTTTTCACAATTCAGTATATAATCGAATTGAATCTTTGACAACCGACAATTCATTTTGATAACACAAATAATCGTTATTTATACACCTTTAATGAATTGCTATAATATAATTACTTACTTCATATGATGTCACATAACCATGGGAACCATCATCTAGTGCTTTAATATTACTGATGAATTTTTGATATTCCGGTTCATTCGGTTTCACATCTATTGTTATATCTAATAGACCTTTAAAAAGCAATAAACATTATTGGCATAATAACACTGAAAATGGATTAATGTTGACGTCGATTTTCGTCTGAAAAATTATCGTGCTATCGCAGACATATGACTCGATTATAACATAAACAGGGATGTCCACAGTATTCTGGACGAAAACAATGAAGTACAAGACACAGTCAGTAGGTTTAAATTACGATGAATTCATTTCTATACGCATGTAACGAAAGTAATAGGAGAAACATACATACCATCAAAGATATTTTTATTTAAAACGCTCTCATTTAAATTTAGCTTGCGTGCCATATCCAAATAATCTAAGGCGATAAATGCATATTCTCCGTTATTTAAACCAAGTTGATCGACTGCATACATAAACTTTATAACATCATCTCCATAGGCACATAAAATAAACACTGGAATATAAATAAACATAGAATATCATAACAGCCCTGTAGATTTAATATCTGATATCAAAAACCATTGATCATCATGTCTTAATAAAATTTAAATTTGTGCGTCAAAGAAAAATCTTAATTAATCTGAAAGGAAGCAATTCTTTACACTGATCCTTTGTTTTATGCATTCTTGTATTCTTTCATTTTCAAAAACCTTAAATCCATCAGTCTTCATCTGGAAATGAACACCGGTGTCACGCGCTGTAGTTTTAGACTTTTATTTTATAAAATTAACGTGCAGGTAAAATTTACCTTTGGTATTAAAGTACAGCACGTGGGTTATGCAATTTATAGACCCCCAAAAGATGCGGCAATAGATTATCAGGTCACCCGGGATAAAAAATGACCCTAAGTCTTAAAAGGGTTACGAGACCAGATAAGCGGCTCAATACTTTGAGCTGAAATTTTGAGGTAAGGTCATACAACATTCCGCCGTATTTTGGCTCTTACAATAATTACTTTTACTTCCGAGAAATGTTTTAACCAGAATGGTCCCTTTACGCCGCATGTCATGTCATTTTCCTTTCGCATAGTCTTTGAAAATAAAAACACCTCATTCCGGATTCTCGTCTTTATTAGTGCACATTTATTCTGGTAAATTAATGATGTTTATATTATTTTAAACAAAATAGTACTAGTAGTTCTTACATTTATATTATTTTGTGCTATGTTAATTGTTAATTATATGAGGGAGAGAGAGAGAGAGAGAGAGAGAGAGAGCGAGGGGGGGGGCATATGGGGACTATCAGATGGATCAATTTTACTTTAATTATTCTCTTCGCGTATGGGTTGTTAGCAGTTGGTGAAAATCGGGGTACCCAGAGGAAACCAGTGTTGTCTCTGTCCATTAATTACCATCATTATTAACACACGCAGCTTACGTAATTCAAACCAGTTAAATAAGTTAAATGCATCAAAATTTATTTTTGTCGTCCTCTATAAAAACGTCGGGTTATACAGAAATGATGAAATCAAGATTTCTATGTCAGTCATGAATTTGAAACTAAACTATGTAGATACTTATTTCCAAGGGAAAACCAGTGAATCATAAAATCCGAGATAATTTAGTTGCCAACATGGAAAGTGTGTCTAGTTAAGAAGTGACACATCGGTGTGCACGTTCAAGAAGAATATACAGAGATCGAAGAAGAGTGGGTGGAGATACCAATGTTTGGGCAAATGTTTCATACCTCTCATTACACGTGAAACCACCGCTAGGAGTACGTTGAGATAATCTGCTGTTATTTCTATGATGTTTTATCTGGCAGATTCATCAATGTCAATGATATGTTTTAAATGATGATTGTATGTTATTATCACTAATTAAACCGGACTAATGTAGCGATAAACTGCAACTATTATCATGCTGTTTTCGTCGGACATCAAAGTTCACGCCATCTTGAGCTGCATTAGTTAGTTTTGTTTGTTTGGTTCTGTCCGGGCTATTTATTAATATATTTTTTGTGGGGGTGGGGAGGGGTAAACCTATTAAATATTATCTATGATAAAGTAGTACTGCGCATAGGCGTAGGCAATCTGATTTTTCGCCCAAACGTGTAGAGTGAAAAAAAAAATTATTTCACGAATTCGTACTGAACTGACTATGGATTAAAACATTTTGTCTGGAAGCACTCTACTTTGTGCAACATTGTTGGGCATCGATTATTGTTTGTGAATGCACTTGCAACAGTGTGATCGGATTATTGGAATTCAGGTCGCCATAGAGTGGGATTTCGGTTACAAAACCAATAGAGAATTTAAGAGTTGCTTAACTCGCGTGCTAGAGAATCAGAAAAACGCATTCGCGGAAGTTAATTTTTTTCCGGGAGAGCAAGGCCACAATACCCCGGGACGATTAATTGGTTGTGGAGGATTCAGGTCAGCCACCAAAGAAGACTATATTGGACCACATTGAAGTTGCTATATTCGCATACTGAAGTAGAAGGAAAACGTGTTTGCAGCAGTTGAATTTCACGTGGACTGTACACGATAGGTTGATTGGGATTCAAGTCAGCCATCGAAATTAGGCTGTACTCAGTGGCTGGAATAGCAGGAAAACGCGGCCGTCAAATTTACCAAAATTTTCTTGGGGTGTCCCTACACGGTAAGCTCCTTCTGTAACGCGATATTTTTCCGGGCATTTCGGATTCTGTCCCCTAACTGTAGGAATCGAGTCCGTACCCCTATCATACTGCATAAAATGTGCACCAAAATCGAACCCACGTAAGATTATTTGATCCTTTACAAAACGAGGGCATTTACTGCGGAGACGGAACACGCATCTGCGAGGGGGTGGGGGTTACCCAAGACAATTATCCATCATTTCCTTGCATCTGTAGACATTCCAAGAGCTATTTGGCTGATATTTTCGTCTAAGTAAACATTGGAGAGGACATAAGTAGTATGAGGGCTTGTCTGGCAATTTTTTTGCACGTGCGTGCATGGGCGTACATGTGACCCCTGGCACGAGCGTGACCTAGATGACCCCTGCACGTGACCTTGCACTGGATGACCCCCTGCACGTGGGTGACCCCTTGCACGTACGGAGAGAAAGAGGGCGCGCGCACGGGAAAGGAGAGAGAAAGAAGAAGAGAGAGAGAGAGAGAGAGAGAGAGAAGAAGAAGAAGAAGGAAAAGAAGAAGAAGAGGGAAGAGGAAACAACTCTTTTGCATTTATTAAGTTGGCCCTGAAAAGGGCCGTTGTCCTCTCAGTGAGAGGGTTAACATGAACATCTTGGATGCTGCGCCGAGAATCGTGGTACAGGTCGCTTCTCGCATTTGACAGCATGCTTCGACCGCCTTTGGTAGGTGTTCGACACATCTACCCCACACCAGAAGCAGACCAAGTAATTGACCTCCGGACTGTTCCCCTTAGACAAAGGGTAATACCCCCAACAAGTGGCGCAATCAGAATAGCATGACGTCACCTAACGTCACATGACGTCACAAACAACAGATACGTAATATGTTGCTTACAAAGCATTTCATTGAACATATTTACAAAGCATTTTATTCCACACGAAATTGAACTTGAACACAAAGGCATTGAACACAAATTTAATTGAACTTGAATTGAACATAAAGCAAACAAACATATTTACAGAGCAAAAAAAAACATCGACATCGTTGTCCCTTCTTCTGGTCTTTTTGCAAGTCGGGAAAATGACCCCTAGCCCACTGTTACACGTGCCCCAACACCGAAAGGGCGTGCGGGGAGGGAACGTGAAACCGATGACACAAATAATACAAACAATAATGTCCGCAGACGACACTCTCGAGTCCCTGAATCCATCGGGGTTGGTAGTGGAGTTGTAGATCTTGCACGAAACGTCGAAAGGCTTCTCCGTAGACATCAGGGGGACACCCGTAGGAATCGAAGAAGGTAATGTGATCTGGTCCTTCGCACACAAACACGGTCCAGTGTCTACCGAGTTGGTCTTCGTCGTCCGTGTTGATGACGTGGGCTTTGGGGTACGAGGTCGGGCGCAGTATATCCAGATGATTACGCCCCCGAACACGTTAGAGGGGAGGTGTTTTTCTAAAGCCCGTGTCAGTTGTCGATTGGAGAGAGCCTCACCAATCTGTGATGACTTGTCGGTTGGCGTCGATTTCCAAGACATTGTCGTATTCGGCAAACAGAACAAGACTGAGGTGATTGGTCGGGGCCGCACCGAACTTGAGTTCCAAAGACAGGTTACCCGCTGCTTTGGGATGAAAGTAATTACCGTCGGCTCCGTGGTCGTTGGTCAAATCGAAACAATACAAAGTGTACCCATTGATATAGTCGTTGAAAGGGAGGTCCAGGTCTTCTCGGGTGTTTAAGACGGCCACTCTTTTCATCAAATCCAGGTAAGGTTACGATGGCTTGTGGCTGAGGAAAATCGACGTCGTATTCGTCCACAATTTCCCCGTTCTTGGTCAATTTGATGTTTCGTAGGCTTTGGTGAACTCGACTTTGTAGTCTTCTGTATCGTTGCCTTCGCCATACATCAGAAAAGAAAATATTTCGGGGATTGCTTTTCCAATTTCAACCGCAGGTCCACACCGTCCAGCAGATACCGATCTTGTAAACACATGTCCAAGTGTAGACGCGACTGCAATTCAAAAGTGCGACTGGCAGTGATGGTTTTCTGACGTTGTTCCAATGCTTTGTTATTCGGGGCCTGTTGTCGTCCACCGTCCCCGGTGGTGGCGACGGATTTCGTGGAATTGAACTGCCCGGCGGTGTCCTTTTTCCACAGGACTTGTTTCGACAGGTGATCGTTCTTGGCTCCCTTACCGAAACTCAGCAAATTCTCAGTAAGCCCGATAGGGATAGGTGGGCAGAGAGGTGGTGACCAAAGTTTCGGCATCCTTTCCCGGGCGTAATTTGACGTCTTTAAACAACGAATGAAACAAGTTGTTAATGGGTGCGACTTGACTATCCGCATCCAGGTCATCCTCGTTGTTCTTGGTCACCTTCAGGGCCACGTGCAGTGTCATGTTGGCCAGATCGATGAAATCGGTGGTGGCATTGGAAATATAAAATTCGATGGGTCCGTCACGGTTCAAGTCGGGCGTCAGTGGATACTTTCTGATTTTGGTCACCTTGTTTATGGCTGTCTGCGTGTCGGGTACACTGAACAAATCCTGCAATTCGTCTCGCGCGCAGGGACAGGAATCATTGCGCATTACCTACGTAGCCATGGTCGAAGATATCTAGTTTACGTCGCTTGTGAGAGGTGACCTGTGTTTTCTTCTTCCTCTTCGGGGTTCGTGAGGTGTCTTTTATAGGTTCCAGATGGGCGACCACGTTCTTGAGTGTGCCAGACATCGTGTTTGACACCGCGGGGCGAAGCGTGTCCTGGGCGACTTTCTTCCAGTTCCATTTTTCACGACCACTGACGGCGTCGAGCACGCTTTGCCCCACTTTGGGTAACACTTGGGCCACATTCTTTTTCACGGCAGCTTTACCGGCCGACCACAAGGTCTTCCCGACCGATTTGACGGCATTCAATAACCCTGTCGACCGACACCCTGTTGTCTCAGAATTCCTCCCTTGTATACCACCAGACCATTGCCAGCCCCTCGCTGTCTGAGCACTCCACCTTTGTACACTCGAATCATCATCGGCGGCAAAAATGAAGTTGGCTCACCACCTTACCGTCGAGAAATGGCACGGCTTTCCCCATTCCCTTCCTTATATAGAGACCAATGGAGCTTAGTCGACTGTACTTCAGAGGTAAGTAGTGAATCATGGCGGGACGGTGATACAATCGTCGACTGGGAATCACGTCCAACAAGGTAGCCTTCACGTCGCCCACGGTCTGGGGTTCGATAATGTCCGTGTAGATGTAAAACAGATCGTACTGGATTTGAAGATTTGGGGTGTGGTGGGCGTAGAAATACCGTGAACTTTGGCCATCTTCGCCGGTCATATCGATTGACTGCAGGGCAACCAACAGTTCGTTTCCAGTCCATCCCAACATGGACACGATGGGTCCACACAGACGAAGTTCGATTTTCGGCAACACATCAAACCGGAAAAGCGCCTGCACGTGATCGATCTTCCGATACACTTTGTCGTTGGTGTTGTCTGTCTTAAAAGACACGAACGAAGCTCTTGATACAGCACTTTGGCGCATCACCTTTCGAGTTTCGTACTCGGTCTGCTGTTGCTTCTCGTGGTCTGTCATTTCCTTGTTATTGGGATCCAAACGAACGGGTTTATTGGCCAAATGATGGGAGGCAGGTTCCACAAATCAGCCAGTCTAGTGTTCAGGACACCCAGGATATGCCTCTGCGACTCGTAGTCGCCACTCTTGATGTGCGTTTCCATTTCGATCGATCCCTTGATCTCACCAGCCTTTACACCTTTGAAACAATTCGACGGTTCGATCCCGTGGCGGTAACGGCATATCTTTACTCCGGGTTCGACGCTCGGGGGCGACCATGGATGAATGCGTACGCCGATCGTATTGTCTCGTTGATCGATGTTTTGCCATTGGTCAGGTAACGTGATCATGGACAGACCCACTTCCTATTCCTGATGATCTACGAGAAGTGGCGGTTCCAGTCGTGTATGATACGTGGAGACTTTGTTCTTCATTATGTTTGGTTTTCAAGGTTGGAGAAGGTAACAGGTAACCGAAGGTACTGGGGAGCAAGGCCGTCCACAACGTGGTCTGCGATCTGTCGTGTTTGAAAGCCAGTTGGCACAAAGAAACTCCCGCCACGACGTACACTAAAATCACTTGACAGAAAAAGACGATTTCCGCTTGTGGCACACGTTTTCCCAAGAGCGACCAATTGTGGGCACTCACGGACGTAGACGTGGTTTCGCCTTGCATGTTGAATGATGTCGGCGTCTCTCGCTCCTATTTATGGTCCTGTCGATCCACGAATTAAAACTCGCCGGATAGCCCAACCATTGCACCAATACTTTTTTTCTTTCGAGTGCTCTTTCGATGGGAAAGATCTCATCGTCGTTGACTTGGGCCGCTTGCAATTCTTCGGGATAGAAGGTGCCCTGTCTGGGTTCGCCTCTTTCGTCGAAGAGTTTGTAACCGGGACCGACGTTGGTTGCGACGTTGAACGTTTCCAGAGTCCAGTTGGGCCAGTAACCTTTGTCGAAGGCACCACGTTTCGGTAAAGCCAAACGTACGGTCGTACCAATGTCCATTGATTTTTTCTTTTTCGGGGGACGTGGAGGGGGTGTTGTCAACACCCACCCGTGTTCGGGGCGAACGTCTTTCGGCGCCATACCGATGGTCCGATCTCGTCTAGCATTGTAAGCCCGAACCAGGTCGTTTAGCACGTCGATGTACCGTTGTGTTTGTCGATGAGTAAAGTATCGCCACACGCGCTCTTTCAGGGTCCGTTGGAATCGTTCGACCACACTGGCTTTGGTTTCGACGTTGTGTGTCACGAAAAAATGAATCTTTTTCTTCTTCAGGTACGCTTGCATTTTTTCGATTGAGGAATTCGGTACCTTTGTCCGTTTGAAGTCGCAGGGGTTGTCGACTTTGAAATATTTGACGAAAGGCATCCACCAAACTGTCCCCCCGTCTTGTTTTTGAGGGGTAAGACCCAAGCGTACTTGGAAAACACGTCGATGACGCACAGCAAATACCTGTATCCCTCATTCTGTTTGGCAAAGGCCGACATATCGCTCAAGTCGGCTTGCCACTGATGATCTATGCCGGCCACCACCATGGGAGACCTCGAGAATTTCTTTTTCAATGGTTTGTGCAAGGTATACACCCTTTGTTGTTTCAACCATGCCTTGACTTTGTCCAAGGACACGCCGGTAGCTTTGTCCAAGGACACGCCGGTAGCTTTGTGAAGTCCCAGAGCGCCACCGAAAGCGGCCGAGTGGTTCGGGTCGTAATACACTTTCTTCAGCTTTCGTTCCATGTTTCAGCAAGTGTCCCTATGAACAGGCTATTTATAGTTTTTGCAAGGAGAGCCATCTTCTGGTAGGTATACTAGGGGTATCCGTGCTGGAGATTTTCTTCTTTCTAGGGCGTCTCGGGCGTCGCGGCGAAGTCCGTGTCGGTGGTGTGGACAATACGTTCCATCGTTCTTGATTCCCGATGGATTCGCGCGGTACGTTCGTGGCCTTCAAACTTTGCATCACGCCAAACCATCCCACGGGGGCCTGGGTATTCTTTCGCCGACGAACCAAATCGTTCACGATGTCAATGGCATTGGTGTCGGGTACGGGTACCCCATTCCGAACCAATTCCAAGTTCTCGTTCCAAGATCAAGGTGTCTTCTCTTTCATGTGTTTCAACAAAAGGCGAGCTCGGCGTTGATAGGGTCGAGGGACCGACTCCAGGATAGGTGCCTCCGAATTTTCTTCTTCTTTTTGTTCGGGTATGTTTTCGTCCAACAAGGGAACAACCTGTTTTCGTTTCCTTTGCATCGTTTGATAACGATGTAACAACTGTCCGTACCGTTGCATTTTATTTTCGTCGGTTATGGTGGGATCATCTAGCACGTGTTGGATGTCTTGGTGGACATTCTCGACGGGTTGCTGCAGTGGATCTCGATC
This sequence comes from Patella caerulea, assembly GCA_036850965.1. Classification (NCBI taxonomy): domain Eukaryota; kingdom Metazoa; phylum Mollusca; class Gastropoda; family Patellidae; genus Patella; species Patella caerulea. The sequence continues at coordinate 21,783,325 of JAZGQO010000007.1, forward strand.
GTACGCGGGTTCGACTTGCCTGACTTCGACGGGTTTGACGTCGAGGAATCCGTCGAAGGGTACCAGTTTCATTTTCTTGGCGAATTCCATCTTTGGGAAAGGACCGAAACAATCGGGTGAAGAAAGCCCCTTTCTGTTGCTTCAGAAGTCGCCAACGGGTCTGCCAAGGTGTTTTAGACGTGCCCAAATGTTGTAACAAGGGGGCGTCCTTTTCAAGCGCTTGACTTCTTTGTCGGTCACAGGAACGTTGCCGCGAATCGGGTTTCCAATACACCCACACACACGATCGACGAAGGGTTGGGTCTCGAGTAAAAGGGGATGGTCTTTCGGTGCAGTGTTCAATAGATACCGCAGTGTCTCCATGACTGAGCTCGGGGTCGTTCTCCGGTCCTCTTTTTATACCTTTCTGTTCCCTGGGTTATCCACCAAATAGTTTAGATAGCTCGGCAGCCATAACGTTCGCTTTATCGTGCCTTCTAAGGAAGGGATGTTTACCACCCTGTTGTCCTCCCAATAGTTTAGATACCAAGGGGGCCAAAGCTGGGAGGGCCATGGCCAGCAATGCCCCGATGGCACCACCCTGTTGATCGACAAGTCGCCGTTTGACGTGGGGTGATGTTCGTGGATTACTCAGTTTGCGAAGCAACGCTCGATGTTTGTTCAATTCTTCGGTACTCAGTCCCGTTCCGCGCTGTGCGGTCCGTCGAACGATTTGATTTCGTTTCTTGTTTCTTTCCTCTTGCAGTCTTTTCTTCCATCGCAGCAAGATACGAATCAACACACCTCCAAAAAATCTACGTCCCCCAGGTTTCATGATCAGGGAGAGTTTTTTGGTCGTCGGCATGTTTCTCTCCGTCAGTTGTGTCAACACTGGTCGATTTCGTTCCCCCCATTTCTTGTGCTGAGCGTGCAGTGGCTGAATGTTACCCTTCAACAATGGTTGGCCGCCAACTTGAACCACTGCAACAATCCAATACGTGCTCGGTCCGTATTCTTGACCAACTGCCCATAAGCCATATCGGGAGTCAGATGTTGTAACTTGCGAATGAAGGACTTGAGTCCTTTCATATAACTCTTCTTTTCTCTTCGTGGCCTGCGAAAGATAGGGGAGAGAGACCGAGCAGGGAAAGGTGGTGACGTGGGACGTGGAGGTGTGACCGGTAAGGTGAGACGTGGTGGTGTGGCCGGTAAGGGAGACATGGCACTCAGATGTTGTAACTTGCGAATGAAGGACTTGAGTCCTTTCATATAACTCTTCTTTTCTCTTCGTGGCCTGCGAAAGATCGGGGAGAGAGACCGAGCAGGGGAAGGTGGTGACGTGGGACGTGGAGTTGTGACCGGTAAGGTGAGACGTGGTGGTGTGGCCGGTAAGGGAGACATGACACTCATGGGTTGTGTCAACGAGGGGGGTGACCACTGTGTTCTGGGGGCCCTCATTCTCGGGCGAGTCTGTCTTCGTACCGTTGGATCACGAAGGTCCGGTGCCAGCGTCGGGAACGTCGCCCTGGGAAGGGTGGGAGGTGGGTGTTTCCTCTGCGTATTCTTCGTACGAGCCATTGTGACAAACAAGAGTCAATTCGAGGTACAGGTCCCCCTTTTATACTTTTTGGACGTAGACGATGGGTGGTTCCTCTTGGGGTAAAATGTTGGATCTCAGTCGCAAAGCTTCGGGTGTGTCGGGCTTCAAATCAACCAGTAATTAACTGCGAGGGGTACTCGTCGCATCTTCATAAGCTTCTTGCATATACTTGGAACGGGAAGGGTACATCTGACGGACCAACACACCAATTTGCGAGGCGACACGGGGATTTTTGAACAAGACCAGGTAATGGGCATTCAGACTGATGGTACGCTGTTGCTTGTCAAACAAGTTTTGCACAATGTATATGACACTCGTGTCGTGGTGATGACTCTTTTTCGTGAACCACTTTTGCAATATCTCCGTGTCTTCTCCCATCAAATCGTCCACGACTAAGACTTCTGGGCCCGTGAATTGACCCATAACGTCGTCAATATCCGTCAAGCCTTTGACATAAGTGTAGGGAAAGCGATCGTAACTCTCATGCCATTTGCCATAAGCCCACACGATGCGTTGGGCAGGGACGCTTGAAGAAATTTCTGCACACAGACCATTTTCCCAACACCCGTTGGACCACTGACTAATATGGTAAAGGGATGTTTGAACGTCACATCCACCTTGCACTGTTTCCCCCCATTCCCTTTCCCCCTGCCTTTTATACCTTCGCGCAAGAACAACAGACATGGAGTGAAATTAGAACACAGTTTATTTTACAAAAAATACAAAAAGAACATTCAATAGAACAAACACATCATACAAAGGAAAAGAAAAAAATTAGTTATCGCGTTCTCTCTTCAGGATCTCTTGTCTCACCCAGGGTACATTTCTCAGGACGCGAGGAATCCAATACACATGTCCCAAAAGCTTCTGCATCGTGTCGTGTGGGTGCCAGTCTTCCACTTCAGCAAACGTGACGACGACGGGTATCCATTCACTCATATCGAAACAAGGGGGATACGACAAGACTTCAGTCATATCTCTCGGACCCGCATATTGGATGAGTGCTCGGGAAAAACTTTCTGCTTCCTTCTCTGCCAACAAGTGGACGGACAGCCGGCTTCGGGATTTCACCGTTCGAAGTTTCACCGTTTTCACTGGTAGTCGGGAGAATAGTAGGTGGAATAGAAAGCTTCGTCAACTGTTTTCTTTTTTTTCTTTGTATCGTCTGTAGAGCTCGAACGCTTCTCTGCACCAGTACCAGTATCGCTGACTGCGGGTGTTGTCTCTGGGCATGTCGATGTTGTTGTCGAACATGCCACTGACAACGGCTTCAAAGTTGTTTTCTGTTTGGATTTCTTCTTGGCACTCGAGCAGGTCGTGTCCGGGCTATCCACAGTTGAGGCACTTGTGATTTTCGTCGGTGGGTCTCTTGATTCCGTAACACTTTCTTTTGACAGTTTCTTTTCTTTCTTCATCACTCTTCGCTTTTTGGGCTTCTGCTCGTTTTCCACACTAGGGTGCCCAGTGTCCTGGTTCTCCGCAGAGGTAACACCTTCCATAGGAACCATAGGCTGGTCTGTCTGTCTTGGTTTTCGTTGTTGTTGTTCTTGGGAACGAGCAGGCCAGTCTCTATACCAGTGTCCGACATTGTTACAGGAGAAACAAGCTTGACTAGCCATCGAGAGCAGAATGAAATTTCAGTGTGACACTTCGCTTCTTATAGTCTTGGTCGTGACGTCACTCGCTTTTGATTTGGTTCTTTCTTTTCCTTCGTTTTCATTGGTTCGCTGTTTAGTCTATGATTTCCCGGCTTTCCACTTACTTTTTCACTTCGTCCAAATCGATCAAGGCTTCACTAACGTGACAGGCTTCCAACAACGTCATCAGGTCGGCTCGATTACCGTGTTTTTGTCGCCAATGGTTGAACACGTTGAAGATTTGCATGCGCGCGTTGTTGGGATGACTCATCTTGGCTTCTCTGATCCCCAGATGTCTGCCAATACATTCCCAGCCTTCCCCCATGTTGCCGGACATGACATTGATATCCATTTGATCCAGAGACCATCGTTTCTTTTTCTTCGGCAAGCCGTCCATCCACTGGCGTATGGGGTCTTCTTTCTGTTCGACAAACTCATCTTTGCGTTTGATCAACACCGTCTTAAAGCCCGGTACCACCGTCCAGAACTTTTTCAAGGCTTTGTCGACGTCTTCTCGCCATCGTTGTTCGTCCTCCCACGTCTTGACTTGATCCCGTGGATCGTCCATCATACTGCCTAGCACGTTATCGATGTCTTGCAGTTTCGTCTCGTCCACCCAGAGGTAGTGATTGTAATCGTCCACGGGGTGCGAGGGTTGACCCGTTATGGAAGAAACGCCAAGTCCCAGACATGAGTGGTATCTCTGACTGGGATGTTCGTACTTGCAGCCGATACACTCTTCGTGTTGCCTTTCTTCTATAATGTGCAGGAAACATTTCAACACTCGAAAGTTGAGCCATCGTCGTCTAAGTTTCTCGATCATATCCGTATTTTCTGCCGGTTCGTTATCTTCTTTGTTTGTTCGCCATCGTCCTGAGACCCGAATCTCAGTATCCATAGGGGTAAGTGTTGCTCGGTTGGCCATCGTCATTGAATTGAATAAACCGCTGGAACTGGAACTGGAATGGTATGTTTAACGTCCGCTTCCACTAATGTGATATCGCAGACTAAGAATAAACCGCTTGTCATACACGATTTTATATCTTTTGTTCTCGAGGCGTGACCAAAGACGGCGGTCACGTGATCTGGTAATCTTGAACGGATTGGCTATGACCAGAGGCTCGTTTTGATTGACGTGCCGTACATTCTCCTTCATGAAGGTGTAATTGAGCTGCTGGGAGGCACGATAATTTAAGGTGAATCCCCGGACTTTACACACAGTTTTTCCATCGCTCTGGCGGTACGCGTAATTCTTTGGCCCTCCGCTAACAAATTCTCGAATGGTGACATCTTCGGGCAACTTGTTCTTCCACTGACCCAAACTAGAACCTTCCGGGGAATTCCATGACGTGGAGTGGTATTGGTAGATGACGCTATCGGTGTCAAAATAGCATACCTTTTCTCCAAACTTTTCCAAGACGGAATAGAGTTTCAAACGGCCTGCGCAGTGACAAAGGCGGCAATAACCACGTTGGTGATGGGACAGGGTGCCACGTGTTCTTCTTTTTTTCAGCGTTTCCACCAATACCATATTATCGTTGACTAACTGCACATCTCGTACGGTTTGGGTCACATCCAAAATTTTTTCAAAATAGACGCTGGGCTCCGTGATGTATTTTGTCTTGGGAAGGTTGTCTCTCTGTCCGAATTTGCCCCATGTTGTGTTGAGTTGAGCTTACTAAACGCCCGCATTCCTTTTTGGGTTTTATCGACGCGGGGTCTAGGCGAATACCTTCGGTGTCGTACACGTCGTTGACGAAGTGGGCCTTGTCTTCTTCGGGGTGACAGGTGTCGGGATAACCGCTGCTTTCCATCTTCTTCTTCAGGTAGTGATTGATGTATCAGACCGCCCGTTTGAGCCTCGGGATTGTAAGTGCTGAATTCTTTCCAGTGCCAGACTTCGTAAACTTTCAGTACATGGTATCCTAAGGCCACCGCTTTCTTCAGTTCCAAGGTGACAAACGTACCCACCCAGGCTCGCTGTTCGTCGGTGTGATCACAAGGTTGGTATTCAGCAATCTCCCCTTGTTACATGTGTTCGTCGACGCAGCTTCGACACAGGGCAAACACCAATTTCTTTTTGCGCCGAAACGGGAGCACCGGGTGGAACAGGCCACGGGGCGGCAAGACGGAACACTGGATCAACCCTTCGTACTGCTGCCACTGGTCTTGATCGGGCTGTGGGTTCCTTGATGGGAAAGGTACCGTACTTGCAGATGTTAGGGTACAGGGACACCACGTCGATGTGTCGAGACTGGAAGATGTGCCAGTCCTTACCAGGTTTAGGCTCTTGCATCAGGGCTCGAGGAATGACGACGAGGGTGTCTTTTTTGAGGTAGTGCGTGCGTAACACGCGACTGCAGGTAGGGGCCAGGGTCAAACTCTTCTCAAAGGGATCGATTCCCGTGTCCATGAGGAATATCTCTCGAAACACGCCACAACATCGGCGGAGGACATCGACGTCACTCTTACAGTAGGCCAGAATTTCCTGCCGAAAATCAAAGACGTGGTGATGGTGTTGTTGGTACCACTCGTAAAATTTTTCTCGTTCCGATACACTCATGCCATCCGGATCTTAATCGGTGTCGGGAGGATAGGCGCCCACGTATTCGTCGTTCTCCGGTCTGTTTTGCAGGCCAAAGGTCTTGGGCATGTCCCGTAAAGCCATCGGTAGAAAGTTGAGGGAATCGATGAATCTTACCGTACCGACAGTAATCGTCATTGCTTTACCACCATTCATAATCACTTCGGGTTGTGCTACGTAATGTTTATGCAGCGTCTGTAAAATCAGTAGTCCGTCGTAACCTTTAAAGTTGTGAGCCACGGCAATCACGGGACTCGATTCGTGACTGTCATGTTTCCGACCATTTACCACCGTACCGTGAGCAGCGAGTTGCAAAAACCATTTTCCCACATCGTCCAGCGTGTCTTGGCCTTTAAACACAATTTCCCGTTGGTGATCCCAGTACTTGTCGCAACGCTCGCAGGAATCTTGGTTGTCGATGCAAAAGTGACAGTAGGTTTGCAGGACACATAGGTTGGGAATGTGTTCACCGGTATCTTGCTGGCATTCAAAGTCAAAGAAGACGAAACAGGTCAACGTTGATTTCTGTAGTTTATCGATTTGGGTTTTTCGGTCTTCATTCATGTCGATGGGTGATTTCAGCGGTTGGATGTAACAAAACTGTTTCGCAGCCGAGTGCCTCTCTCGGCAGATGGAACACTCGTATTCTCCACATCGGTGTTCTTCTAAATTTCGCTTGGCCTTGATGACGTCCCACTCCTTTTGGCATTTCTCACATTTCTTCTATCGATGACATACACTGCACTTGGCTCTGGAACGGGTGGCAAGGTGATTGTTGAAACACTGGCGGCTCACAAACACACGACGACATCGGTAACACGTCTTTGTATTGGGATCGGGTGGACAGGGTGGACCCATTGTCTTACATCCATGACACATGGCGTGACACGAATGATTCTCTGCAGCATTGTATCCTACTTGACAGGTCTCACAAAAATACGACCTTTCCACAAAAACGGGCATGCAGGTAATGACGTCATAATGCCATCCGTGTACATGTAAGTACAGGCTGAGATGTTTTGGTGTGCCGGTGACGTGTTTTGTTCCCCGATAGATCGCCCTACCAAAGATGGCCCGAGAGAAAATGTTGAGCCGACAACCTTGCTCTCCTAAATACTTGGCGTACAATTCCCAGGTTTCCATCCCCGTACAGGCTTGTCTTTCTCCACCGACGGCATCGATAAGGGCTTCCATTTTTCTGGTCTGCCGTGTTCGGGGTCCTGTGTTGTTGGTTAATCTTTTCTTCTGTCTTACCCATTCAGGCGTGTCTTGTTTGTTGGCATAATGACGGGCGACGACAATGGCTCGCTGAAAACAGAGTTCGTCGGCATTCTTAATGGTGACCAAACATTGCTTTTTCTTTAAATATTCGTCAAAATTAGCGTAGTGTCTCTTCTTCATGTTTGTTCCACCGCTACCTCGACCATCGGGAGGGGACACGTGACAAATACTCATGGACATGCGTTGATCTAGTCGAAATTCTTCATTAGTCTGTAACACGACTGCCACTTTCTGTAAAACGTCTTCGGCTTTCAACAAACGATGTTCACGGAAGGATAACCAGATCGGTGTTTTGAGTCCTGGGTGATTTTGAGTCCTGATGGCGATTCTAACATAGTCACTTTCTCTGGCGTCCAAGGTTCGGCGAATTTCCTCGATGATGGCCTCAAAAGTATCGTGTAGTTGTTGTGGCACATCGTTGGCTGGAACGTGGGACTGTATCGTCTATCCACGGGTCGTAATGTAAAACTCATCTTTCTTCGCTCGCTGATCGCTTAAAAATGTTCGAAACTCTAACGTCACAGTATTTTATTCCCGTCATACGCTTGCCGTGATTACCCCTGACGATATCTTTGTCTTGCCTGACGAGGTATTAAAAACACCTCCCAGGAAAAGACCTCCTCCTGATTTAGTGGAGGCCATTAGACGCAACCGACATAAAGTGCGTCGCACCCTCACATTCTAATCCTCACATTCGAGTGAGGTCAACGGCCCTTTTCAGGGCCAACTTAATCAATGTAAAAGAGTTATTTCCCCTTCCCTCCCCTGCCTTCTTTGTCCCCCTCTCTCTCTCTCTCTCTCTCTCTCTCTCTTCTTCTTTCTCTCTCCTTTCCTGTGCGCGCGCGCCCTCTTTCTCTCCGTACGTGCAAGGGGTCACCCACGTGCAGGGGGTCACGCACGTGCTAAAGGTCATCCAGTGCAAGGTCACGTGCAGGGGTCATCTAGGTCACGCACGTGCAAGGGGTCATGTGTACGCCCATGCACGCACGCGCATGTGTACACGCACATGCAAAAAAAATTGCCAGACAAGCCCTCATACTACTACATATTTGGGTCTGAATAAAGGCACTTTCAGCAGTAAAAAAGGCACTTTAAGCAGTAAAAAAAGAGCACTGTCGAAAATCAAGGGGAGGGGGCGAGGTGCCATTACCATAAGTGACTCCTACCTCTGCTCAACTGTGCTTCTCGCAACAATTTGGTTTCAAAAACATATGAAACATTTCTTCGCATAACCCATTTTCTAACCCATAATCCAGCGTCACCAAAGAGTTCCTGAAATTTAGAGTATTTTATAAGTAGTCTTTCAGTTAGCCAGAAAGCATGAATTTAATTAGAAATATCTAACAAAGCCATTCAAAAACAATAAGAAAACAATCACCACATAGTATGTTTAAAATACAGTATTCAAGAGCTTAATAGACAATTTATTGACTTTAAATGTTATATAAATTATCATTCGGACGTGACAGTCCACAATCAACTCTTTGGTCAATCGGATGGACGAGATGTTGAATGGACTAGGGACTTTGTCTAATAATATTGTAGCAAAGAGATTTCTTGTCAAAACTTCAAACATTCATTAATTTGACTAAAAGTTTCAATATGTTCATTTATCAATATATATATTGTAAAAGGACAGCTCTTTACCTACTGAACAAAGTTTTCGCCCAAACTAAAACGACTACAGTGTCATTTGATGAATTATTGTGAATATCAGAATATGTCCTAAGGAGAAGCGGTATCCAGATGTTCTAAATATAAGCAGCATGTCCCTCTCGTGAACAACACTCGTCATTATGGATTTCAATATTCTAATGTAGTGTAAAATTGCTATACCTCAAAGGAAGAAACAGCCTCCAGCCACACATCCTGTCTTCCTGAAACAAGGGTAATTCGGTTCCATTTAAACTTGTCAATAAGAGACTTTATAAACGCCGACATGTCTTTAAATGTACCGGTTGTTCGAAGAAAAGTTGGATACATTTCTCGATCAATGAGATCGTCACTTTCACACCCATAGGTAATCATTGGTATTTTATATCGCCCAGCTAAAAGTCCAACTGTTGTACATACATCATCACAATACGGCCCTATTAAAATAAATTCATTAATTAATTATAACCATCAAACGCGATATATTGTGCCAAACAATCTGGTGGCAAATTTATACTGACTAGTGTCATTCAAATGCAATGTCCAAGTCGCTCTTGCAATCTGATTAAAATACAGATCCTATTCGTTTCGTTTTTATAGAGCATAATTTTGTTTCGCGGGTTTTCTTTCATGTTTTGGTATGAAATGGAATTAACTGGTGTTTAATGCCCTACTGTTTTGCTCCGACTGGCCAAATAAAGACGGGCATAGGCCATACACTATGGGGGAATTTTACCTGGACAGTGGCTCTACGGCTAATTCGTATATCGAATTCCAACTGTCAAGGCATGTTTTCATGCACACCAATGTGTAGACAGCATCTCAGTTTTTAGTTCCAACCACCCTGCACCACAGTCCACTGACAAAGAGAAACCACGGAAATGTTTTAATGCAAAATGCTGTTCTTTGACATTTCTACATTTCTCTCATGACAAATCACATTTGCCCTCTGCCACATCTCATTTGTCATTCACGCTTTCTTTTTATCAACTTGCGCATAGCATCTTCTTAAATATGCAAATATAGTATACCACGTGACTTATTAACATAAATACGGAAAAGACCGATCTTTCTTGAAATAAAAATATGAATAATTGTTCCCAAGGAACGCGCCATTAGTTGTTTTTCTTTTTAATTTATTTATTTATGTTTATGCTGGTAAAAGGAAAATATAACTTTTTGTTGAATCTAAAAATATGAGCATCCTGACCAATTTCTTCCCCGAATTAGTAAACATTTATTGATGTTTGTGAAAGGTTTAAAGTAGCTAAGTCTCTAACTCAATATCATCCAAAATCTTCAACATTGAAAACACGAATTATTTGTCAATTTAAATCAACAATTGATGTTGTTATCTTACCGGAAAAAGATGGGCTTCTGATATCCAATATTTAAGACAAAATAAATAATTTACCATTGGTACACGAATCGTGCACCATAATGCGTTTCAAACCAAGTTCTGGCAAGAGACTCGAGGAACGAGGCTAAAAACATTGTACCGAATCAAACGGCGTAGACTGGAATAACCAGACGCTAGAAATTTGCATTAGATTGAGACTACTGACTAATTTCGCCGAACGTAACTGATTTGAAATAAGAGTAAAAACGGAAACCATTGAATGTAAATCAGTTTATATACATTCATGGTACATTATTATATGCGTTGCGACCTACTTATTTCAATTTCTAGGTTCAAAATCAAATGTTAGAGATTTAACTCCTTTAAACAATTTTGAAAAAAAAAATAATGACACTAAACTGAACCTGTTTTGATGCGATTTGATGATGACAGGTTTAATTTAATTATCTGCCAGGAACAGGATAATGGAAGGACGGAGAAGCCAGGGAATTTTTTCATCCGTTGTGATTGTCATAATATAGACCTCGGCAATATTTACTTATTAGGCCAATACACGTATTAATTTTTCACTTACCTGCGTTATTATGTATAATACGATATCAATAATTATAATTATAAATGCATGAATATATGTGATCTGTATGTCCACAGTGGCGCAGCCGTAGTGCTGTATTTTGTCTTTGGCCTATTTCATTTTTTATAATCTTACGAAAACAAAAATTTAGAAAGTGGAATGATAAGAGATTCTACGCGCATGAAACCACTTGGGCTTATGGATCGATCTGTATTAAGGCGCGAATCCAGGATTTTTTGCAGGGGGGGGGTCTAGGTTCGATAAAAGGCACTCAACCAATTAAGGGGGGGGGGTTTGGGGGCCCTCCCCCAGGAAAATTTGGTAAATTGGATTCAATTTACAGGTCTAAAAGTCGCCAAAAATATGAGCATCCTGACCAATTTCTTCCCCGAATTAGTAAACATTTATTGATGTTTGTGAAAGGTTTAAAGTAGCTAAGTCTCTAACTCAATATCATCCAAAATCTTCAACATTGAAAACACGAATTATTTGTCAATTTAAATCAACAATTGATGTTGTTATCTTACCGGAAAAAGATGGGCTTCTGATATCCAATATTTAAGACAAAATAAATAATTTACCATTGGTTTAATTTAATTATCTGCCAGGAACAGGATAATGGAAGGACGGAGAAGCCAGGGAATTTTTTCATCCGTTGTGATTGTCATAATATAGACCTCGGCAATATTTACTTATTAGGCCAATACACGTATTAATTTTTCACTTACCTGCGTTATTATGTATAATACGATATCAATAATTATAATTATAAATGCATGAATATATGTGATCTGTATGTCCACAGTGGCGCAGCCGTAGTGCTGTATTTTGTCTTTGGCCTATTTCATTTTTTATAATCTTACGAAAACAAAAATTTAGAAAGTGGAATGATAAGAGATTCTACGCGCATGAAACCACTTGGGCTTATGGATCGATCTGTATTAAGGCGCGAATCCAGGATTTTTTGCAGGGGGGGGGTCTAGGTTCGATAAAAGGCACTCAACCAATTAAGGGGGGGGGTTTGGGGGCCCTCCCCCAGGAAAATTTGGTAAATTGGATTCAATTTACAGGTCTAAAAGTCGCCAATAAAATCGCATAAAACATTTTCAAGTCTGAGCAGGGTCGGGGGGGGGGGGGGGGGGTCCGGACCCCCTGGACCCCCACTCTGGATCCGCGCCTGTGTATTGGCCGAGATGGTTTCCCTTAGTACGGGACAAACAACTGAGGTCAACTTAATTGTTAGCTAAATAAGAACCCATGAATGGCATGAAGTCAACTGGAGAATTGCAGCACGTAAACTGGGAGAAATAATTCATATTCTTATTTCAAGAAAGATCGCACGTTTCCGTATATATGTTAATAAGTCACTTGGCATAACCATATTTGCATATTTAAAGTTCCAATAGCATTTTTTTAAGTTATATTTTTAAAATGTATTAAAATAAAGCCCTAAAATAGATTAAACCTATGAACAGTCCTACCTTGTTAAAGAATAATCCTATTAATCCTATAATTCACTATTGCTAGTTGAGAAATTGGCAAAAATATCATTTTCAACTTCAAATTCAAACGTTTGAAGATGGCCGTCCATGGAGAGGAATGGGAAAACAAGGGAGGTAATTGAGTAACTATTTCCTCAATCAGCCTTTCTAATGCAGAAAAAATTTGGCCCATGATCGTATAATAGTGAGTTTACAACCTTTTGAGCAAAAGACATAGAAATAATTATGTTTTGACTTTCTTAGAAAATATGAAATTGGAACTTTAAGAAGATGCTATGCGCAAGTTGATGAAAAGAAAGCGTGTATGACAAATGAGATATGGCAGAGCGCAAATGTGATTTGTAATGAGAGAAATGTAATATGGAGGAAATGTTAAAGAACAGCATTCTGCATTAAAACATTTGTCATTTGACACATTACATTTGTCGTTTTACATTTAACTTTGGCCTTAGGGGTAGTTTGACTTTATCATTACCGGTATCGGTATTGTGACTTTGTACATTGTACTTTTTACATATAATCAATGGAAAAGACATTGCGAAGAATTTGCTACAAAGCAATAAATATTGGTCTGATTTGTTTTTAATCCTAACAATAAAATTTTATAAATACAAACCAATTATGGCATCCACGCCTGTTGGTGATTTCATCAGCTCAACAAATTGATATAATCCTTCAGCAGGAACACAACCATCATTTAAAATAGAAATAACAAACTTGTGTTCTTTTTCTTGAACAGCGCTAAAAGAAGGGTGGCTATTCACCATGTCAATTGCAAATTGAACAGCTGGGACTGCTTCCCAGCCAATAAGTCTGGGTCCTTGAAAAGGAAGGAATACTGCCATCGTAAAATTTGTGGGTTGGGCGGCACCGTGTTTTGTCATTAAAAGATTTATAAAAATTCTAATAAAAACATTTAATCCCAAACAGTACACACTTCGAAACATCCTAATATTAAATTATATCCACTTGGACTATATTGAATATCGTCATAAATAATATTGTCGATGTTATCGTAATGATACACGTTTCATGTCCATCACTCACAATGTTTAACTGATATACTATGCCATCGAGTCAACATCAAGTCAAACGAAAATCAAAGTCTGTATGTATTTAAATTTAGTAATACATTCTACACGCAAGACAAGCACTCAGACTTTACTAGCAATTAATAAACTAATAGTCCCGGCTGAATAAATTCTACGTTGTTGTTAAACAAATACCGTAGCCTAGGGAGTAATATTGATGTAATAATGGAAAACATTTCAGTTCTTTATTTTGAATTCTTAATTCTCAGCTCTCGATTATAATATAAGTGTTTTGTTCTACTTTTTATAGTTGTTTAATGGATGGTTAATTTACCCAAATCGATATTTGTACGGCAAAATCAACCAAGCGGTTAGAACTACGAATTAAAAACACTTAATAAAGAGCTTGAATGTTTTCCATACCCAATAAGCTATTTAAATGCCCAGCGTCGGGAAAACTCCCGGTAATGAGCGGAAGCGAGTAGATATCATATCTGGATAATGTACATAAATATTTAATTTCTATGTCTTAAATGGGATGTTGAGGGCAATGTATCTTTTGTTCGAGTTTTGTTTATTTTATTAACGTATATGATTACTGCGTATGTCTCTATCAAAATCATATTTGTATACAATTTTGTTATTTCTGTAAAGACTGGCGCACACTAATCATCAACTTAAACGATATCACCGCAAATTTAGTGAACTGACCACACAGTTCACGGTTACTTTGGCGATCACAAAAACTACAACATTCTACATGCTCTGTCATGCTAAATGCATTTTCGTCGTTAGCGAGTCGAATATTTCAGTTAATATTGTTTTCGCGCATGATGAGGCTGCGACGTAGTCGTCTTAGTTAAGAGAGAGAGGGGAGGAGAAATTGGGTTTAACGTCCACTCGACACAAACTGGGTAATTTCGGGACTAACATCTGTTTCGTCGATTTGCTCGTAGGAGTCTTTAGCAGTGGGTGGAAACGTGAGAAAACCCACGAGGTTGGACAGGTGATCACAAACGGGAAATCAAAACCCCCAGAATTAATGATGCAGCGTACACCACGGGGTCCCGGGGGTCAGCACGTTATTATGGGCGATCGTATAAAACGACGTTCTCGTAGCTAATCAAAATGTCGAATATGTGTGACGAAAACACGCTAGCTAGGCTAGATTTGATTTTTTTCATCTTCGCGTTGTGTGCGCCAGGCCTAATTCACAAGGGTTGATTATCATGTAATATCATTTAAATTAGACAAACCTTGATAACTGTATTTATCATTATTTGGATGTCTGTAATACATAACGGTTGACTAACAAGTATTATATAAATTATATACAAACATCTTAATAACCGCAATTATTAATTTCTGTTGTATAAATATAATACAGTTGAGTTAAACGTTTCGCCGACACATTACTTCGATATTTTGGGACAACCCCATAGGTGATTTTTTTTTCTATGGTTGAACTTTGGTACTTAATTCCATTAATACAACATGATAAATCGGTATAATAATATAAAACACGACGATTCGACAGGATTTCACAGGTTGCTATCAAGCATATAAATTTTCAAACGAGAAAAAAAGCGAAAGCATTGTAATATGTACAGATAATGAATGTAATCCATAGAACTGTATTGTGTTATATTATGTTCAAAGGCATTCAAATATCATGTATAATAATACGTGGATATCTTTGTAGTTTGGTGTGTGTGTGGCGGGGTGCGAATGGTTACCTCTTGCGCGTTCCATATAGACGGCTCTCATTGAGTCAAGTAACGTGGTTTTGATTCCCGGCTTGCACGTGACAAGGATTAGAGTCGCCTGTCAAGCGCATTCAAAATCCATTATTCTCAGCCAAGTTATTCTCAAGTATAAAAGCGTTTAGATAAATCTGTTCTTGGCCTATGGAAGACTAAACAGCTCTTTATTCAATGTTCTTAGTCCTTATTAATTGTTAATTCATAGTCCTTAATTCTTATTTCTTAATTTGTTGTCGTATGTCGACATTTGTATACTATAATTAATATTTGTATCTTAAAATCAATATTTTTTGTTTTACAAATCAGAAGTTGCCATACCAGCTTTGTAAAATGTATTTTAATTATATTTCAATATAAAGATAAGATTTACCTTAGAAAATCAAAAATTAGCCTACACTTACATTTCATCAGAGAAATAAACGAAAAACAAATTTGGAACAAATTTTTAAATATAAATCTCCAAATACAAATCTTACAAAACATTTCTCCAAAAATATTTCTTCAATAAATTTTCTCGAAATCCATCAAATTTTGGTTCCCCCGGAGAAATTCGTGAATGTAGAGTCCCAAAAGTGCCGTTTCCTGGACTTGAAGAATTGCGGAGTTCTGATGGTCAGAAATTTATAGCAAGAGTAAAATCAAATTTACTACTAAGCATGGGAATATGATTTATTACGAATTTTGCTAAAACGTACTAGTATACTGTGAATCTATGACATCTTATGAAAGTTATAATAATAGATAGTAATTGTACATAGACCTATATCTTCGATAATACGGTTCTGGTGAATATACATAAATTAACCAAGATATGATTATATATGTCCTCATAATTTTTAATCAAACGTACGCACTTGGTCAATTTTGACCACCAGCGATTTTGTCAAGATCGATCGTCTCTCAAGTCAAGCTCACACGCAAGAATCAATTGTTCATTAAGGTTTTCCTGTTTTATTACTGAACGCATAACAGTTATTACGAATTTGAGCTTGGAAAAATTGGCTCGCATATTGTGATATCCAATCATACGTATTATACATACATATTAAATAAGAAAATTCAAACGCATAGACGGACCAGATGAATGTTAGGAAGCAGCCATGAAATACCCCAAACAACTGCCGTTTAGTTGCAACCGAATTCCCCATATTGGCGCGAGGGTTGAGCATACATGAAATGCTGAAATATGAAATAATTACCGTCCACGCAGTTACGGCCCGCGCAGTATAGAACGCGCGAAGACATATTTATCTAATGTTGCTTTTAAATAATTATTTTGTATCTCATTTAGATTCTCTTAATAGCTTTATATTTTATTAGGGTTTCACACTGCGTAGCTTGTGTGAAACACTATTGTTTTTGTTAAAATTCTTCTTATTATTATTATTTTTTTTTTCCAATTTGCTTATATCTCAGGAACTACTTGTCGGATCGATGCAATGTCTTGAGTTTTACTGCGAAAGTGGGTGTGACTTAGAGATTAAAGCTATTTCCGGCGATCTGCGACAATGCGAAATGTCCGAAATCACCGAAGTTGTCGTTTTTTGAAATATTGCCGTAATATTAACAACAATTGTTGGATTTTATCGTTTGATAGTTTTTGACATAGCCAGAGACATGGCACATAGCTACGGGTCTTTAGAGTTTTAAATTTCGCCGAATCTTCGGAAATATAAGGCGCCAAATTTTGAAAATTTAAATTTTTACAAAAAATTTTTTTATTAATGAATATTTTTTAATGACCTTTTACCAAGGGTTAAAGGGTCGTCTGATTTGGGCAAAAATGTGAACATTTTTTTTCTGGATAATTTTCCTTGGTCGCTATTGGCTAATTCAGTTTATCGGTTCTATATAAATTATTTATTGTCCGATTTGTATAAAACAAAGTTGATATGCTCCATGGTCCAAAATGTCATTTTTTTTGTTACCGGCAAAGTTTCCTATCGGCACCGTAAGTGACGTAAATTTAGCAAAAACTACAATTTTAACAGTTCGGTACCACTTTTTGAAAGCAAAAATTATTTTTTTCAAATCTAATATGACCGAAAAGATGTGCCATATAAATGCGCACAAAACATCGCGCTCATTTTTTTTTAATTTCGATTTCGTTTTCGGGCAATTTGGATTAAAGGGTGAAAAAAGGTGTCAAAATAAGCTATTTACAACCCATCCAGCGTCTTCATATTAAAAAATATATCTCCGTAGCATTCATAATCTCGTAGCAATAAACCATACTAAGATAATGTATGTGAAAATTAATTTGTAATATACGCAGTTGCCGAGAAAAAGTCAATTTTGCATGAGTCACATTTCACGTTATTTTGGCTGTATAAGAATCAATTATTATGTGATTTTCAATTTTCTTTCACCATTGTATGCCTAATGCCATAGTGGACAAGGTCAAAAAGTTCTACCTCATACGCTGCCACCGGAAATGACGTCATTTGGTCAAAACTTAATTTTTAGCATTAAAAAACAATATTTTATTCAAATGGGTCGTACCTGTTATTTTTTTCAAATTATGATATTTGATTCTATTCATCAAATAGAATGAACCCATGCGATCATACAGATATCACAAAACGGTTTCTAACTTGTACGATTGCAGAGAAATGGGCGATTTTCCACAAGTCACTTTTCGAGGATTTTGGTCTATAAAAGTGTCAGTTGTTATTCGATTTTCATAAAATTTTCACCATATGATATATTACATCATTTATAATTTCATAGAACTAATTTAACATTTTCAGTATCACCGGAAGTAATTATATTTTGGCAAAAAGTGTATTTTTAGCCTTCAAAACAGATATTTTTTTCAAGTGAGTCTGATTTGTAATATATTTAAAATTATGATATTTAGTTCGCATCAACTAATAAAATGAACCCATGCGATCATTCAGATACCACAAAATGGTTTCTCACTTGTATGTTTGCAGAGAAATAGACGATTTCTTACAAGTCACTTTTCAAGGTTTGGGGTCTATAAAAGTGTCAATTCTTATTCGATTTACATAAAATTTTCACCATGTGATTATTATTTCTGATTTTAAGAAACTAATTTAATATTTTCATTATCGTTGGAAGTACTGTGATATGGTCAGGATCACTTACATGTAACACATGTATAACATGTATAACATGGATTGGTTCCTGTGGTAATTAGCACATATCGGATTGTAACTTCCTGAATTAAATATGATTGTATGAAAAATCGCTTTTTGTTTAGCTTGTTCACTATCCACCGCTTGCAAATTGTGTTTCTTAATTTGTTGGAAAGATTTATAAAAAAAACTCAGAACCATTTGTGGGCTATGATCTAGTATCTTAATGTTATTTAATACACGTCGGCGTCAGTGATTATGTACATGTCGTGTATCCCTTAGTGCGTTTTTCACATTTGGCCAAAATGGGAGAAAGAATGAAAGAAGGGATATTATATTTGTTTCATGTATTAATCAATGCAGACTTTTGGAGGGTCAGATTAACGTGTTTGTCTTTATTCAAATGGTGAGCGTAGTTTGTTGATGCCGAGTCCACAATGTTATGGACACGGTGCGCTTTGGTCTTGTGCATCGATCTCCCAAGCAGAGTTGTCTTCGCTTGCAGTTCACACCTTGTCTCAATTGTCATTTTTTTTTGTTACCAAATAGTTTTATCTGTCGGCACCGGAAATGGCATAAGTTTACCAAAAACTAACAAAATCTACAATTTTGACAGTTAGGTACCATTTTGCAAGAGAAAATATTATTTTTTAAAAAACTTGATATAACAAAAAGAGTGCGCCCTTTCGACTTCATTTTCGAGCAACTTCGATTAAGAATTGAAAAAAGGTGTAAAATTGACCTTTTACAACCCATTCAGGCTTTTCAGATTTTAAAATATTTCTACGTAACTTTTATAAACTTGTAGCTTTGATCCATACGCAGAAAATGTATGTTAAAATTAGTTTCTAATATAAGCAGTTGCCGAGAAATGAGCAGTTTTGCATAAGTCACTGTTTTCGTAATTTTGCCTGTAAAATAGTCAAGTATTAATGGATATTCACAAAAGTGACATCATTTGATTCAAAAAGCAAGTGTGCGTCATATCATGTTGATTACTATTTAAAATTAAAACCGGAATTGACGTCATTTAGTCAAAAACTCCATTTTTAACTTTTAAAATCGATATTTTTTTAAACCAAGAATTATGTCATATGTTATAATAAAATTAACTTTTGGTTTAAATTCACATATTAACAAAACTCATATGATCATACAGATATCATAAAATTGTTTCTAACTTGTTCGGTTGCCGAGATATAGGCGGTTTTCTACAAGTCACTTTTAAAGGTTTTTGGCCCGTAAATGTGTTAATTATTATTCGATTTTCATAAAAGTTTCATCATTTGATGCCTAATGTCAAAGACGATAGTATAAACTTAATTTAACATTTTAGTAACACCGGAAGTAATGTCATTTTGGCAAAAACTGTATTATTAGCCTTCAAAACAGATATTTTATTCAAATGAGTCTGTTTTGAAATCTTTTTCAAATTATGATATTTGATGCCAATCAACAAATAGAATGAACCCTTACGATCATACAGATACCACAAAATGGTTTCTAACTTGTACGGTTGCAGAGAAATAGCCGATTTTCTACAAATCACTTTTCAAGTTTTTTGGTCAATAAAAGTGGCAATTATTTTTCGATTTACATAAAATTTTCACTATATGATATCTTATGCCATTTCTGATTTCATGAAACTAATTGAACATTTTCATTATCACCGGAAGTACTGTAATTTTATCAGGATCAATTACATGTTACAAATGTATAAAATGAATTGATATTGCTGGATTTTTGTTGATTCTGTTTCCCTTTTATTTGATGTATGCAATGTTTATGTGGAAATCTGTTTATCGGTGCCATTGGTTCAAGGGCAACATGGGAGCGAAAGTGACATAAGTCTAAAGTTAACGTGGCACCAGTGAAACCCGTCATTCCTGCATGCAGGTCTAGTTTTTTTTTATATCTACATGTACATCATATTTATTTAGACTTCTTTTAGAACTATGCTTTTCTTTTATTTAATGTTTTATCTTTTATATATATATTTATGTTTTTGATACTAATAATCATTTATGATAATGACGCTATAAAGATATATGTATTAATAAAAGATATTACAGACATGTAGATTTAATTTAATATACATTATGGGAGACTTTTGAAAGTCGATCGCGGCACTCTTTGATGGGTTAAAAACGGATTAAAAGCGTTAATGAGGCAGGGACCAGTCATTATTAATATAGTTCACTTAAATTGATTTTTATCGGAATTCAACCTACTAACTTATTGCCTGAACTTGAATTTTGTCAGAATTCAACTCACTCATTAATCAAAAAAAAAATAATAATAATAATAGGCTACAGTTGAACATGAAGCTAACAGCTGATCGCAATTCAGTGCATTGTGATTATTTCTCATAAGTATAAATACGTAAATCATTCCAAGACATTTCATATTCGTTTCTTTCTATGGTGTCTAATGCACAGTTACAATCTAAGTTTATTCCTACAGCAAGAAGTGACAGATACCTAGGTGTTGCTGGTTTTAAGTATAGACTGAATAAAAGAAAAAATAACGCCATAGTGATATGGTAGTGCTGTGAAAAAGCAAATGATGTCGGGATACAGTATTTACTATTAATGGTATAGTTGCAAGAATAGACGTCGACAACTGCCAAGGAATCTTTTACGTGCACTCCAATGTGTACACGGGACTTCGGGTTTTCGTCCCATCCGAACGACTAGGCAGCTGTACTTGTCAGGCCCCACTTCTGCATAATTGACAAGGGGAAACCACGCCAGAAAATCGAGATGAACCTTCTCGGCCAATGCAGGGATCGAACACCCGACCTCCAGGCTAGCGAACCAGCGCCTTATCCACTTAGCCACCGTGACACCCGATATCAACAGGAATATTAAAGATTCGAAACATAGATATGAACAAGGAAGAATGAATTTATTAGAATTTTTAGATTATGTTAGACACTTTATGCATGCAAAAAGTTAAAATTGAGTGTTATGTTATGTCTAAAGGTTGTTAAAGTTTCTTATAGATTTAAAAAAAAAAGAGATTCTCTCAAAATTAATTTAGTTCTTGCATATTGTATGTTTAAGATTGATTACATTATCAAGGAAGCCTTAAAATTAGTGTTGGCTATGTCAAATGTAACTTAAAACATGGTGTTAAAATGAAGAGAAACGCTTCTAACTACCGAACTTAATTACCGGTGTTGTTAAAGCTGTAATTATAGAATCATCAAGTTGATTTATTAGTGTATTTAATTGTTAAGTCAGATTACATTTGAATGACAATCTGATTAAAACACAGATCATATTTCGATTCGTATATTATACCTTAAACGTATAAAATAGAAACAAAATACAGGTCTGTAATCAAATTGATTTAAATCAGTAGAGATAGAATAAATAGGGAGACTAATCAATACTGTGTTTGATTGTTGTAATATATGTCTGAATTAATACACCACATTAAAAAAAACCCAGAGAGGCGGGTATTAAATGAATAAAATAAATAAGTGAAAACAAGACATATATGAATGCTAAATAGCCACGTTATTATTTCTATACCATTAGTTTTCTTACAGAACAAATACAAAATTGGCGGGAAAAAGTGGCATTTGTTCACAGTCGCCGTTCGCATTGTTTGTATTTTCGATAATTATATTACTGTATATCATTAATTTGAATAGGTTAATTAGATAATTCTTCTTTGTAAAAGTGATATTGCCTGTTTAAATTTTCATTTCAACATAGTAATCGGAAGTTGGTTTGTTATTTGTTTAATGTTTTGGGGTACAAAAAATATATACTCCAACATCGAACATAATCTACAGACGTGCATTTAATTCACAGAGCGATATCCATCTCTATATTTTCAACAAGCCAGTATCAAGATTTATGCACATCTTGACTAGAATTTAAACATCACACTTTTATACAATACAATGTTAAATAAATAAATAATAAGTTATTACCTATAACAGCATTAATGCCATCCAATCTTTTAGTCATCTCTACAAACTGATATAAACCCTGCCCCGGTTCACACGCACTGTTCACCTTTAAATAATTAAAAGAATGATTCCTTTCTCTAATCGCCGTAAAGTCAGGATCGCTGTTAATTCTCGCCATTGTTAAATTAACGGCAATATCGGCCTCGAAACCCATACGCCTCGGTCCTTCGGAAGGGACATAGATTCCTAAAGAGAAAACCGCAGCTTGCACCGTTATTTGAGATGCTATTATGATAAATGCAATATAATGTATCTGCTTTGGACAGTTGGCGCCTCCCATTTTTGAATAAATGCAATGATATTCTTCGAAACTAAATTACTGAACACCAATAACTAACACGTCATAATAATAAAGCACTGTCCAGATTACATCCACGTTTGTCAATATAATAATTTCTATGACAGTAACAGAACTGTTGAAATTACAAACAATGGAAAGAATAACCGATCATACACTAAACAAACTTCAGGTCTCAATGCTTCTGTTTGTTCACGAATCACTGTATAATGATTTATCTTTGTTCAAAGTCTGGTATTCTCATAACGTAGAGCCGAGTCCGGTTCCGATTTCTTCCTGAACAATGTCACATGTTACTAAATGTTATTTTCATATTAGCATTTGGATATGTATCATATTTTAAAACTTGGCCACCTGCTTTATCCAATTATACCATATTATCACATTGTGGGAATTAAGAGAAATTATAGAAACCTAAATTTTTGACAATTTTGTTACGTATCGTTAATCATGGTGATGAATCTAATCAGTATTCTGTTGCAATTATGTGTTAATTAGCAATTATTATCGTTTTAATGTTATATGTCTTTAGATCAAAGACGCCCGTGTTCCACCGTACATAAGAATAAGGAGCGTGGAACCTTACTAAGTCGATCAGTTTCGCCCTATTGTACATATTCTTATCAACCTGGGCCATTTCAACAAACTTTCTGAGGCGGAATACAAGTCAAGTCAAGTTTTTATTTCTTTGAGTCATACGACTCATCAGATACATAAATATATCCAAACATTTACAAACTTATTTACAATATAGAAAATTGTACAATGTAGAGAGTTGAATAATGTAGGCTAAATAAAGTCGATTATCGAGTTCTTTAAATGTTTGTCTCTTTTTTTAAAAGATAAATATAAAAATATTATACCAAGGTTATACAATTCTTTGAAATTGTTGGCTTTCAACAGCTGGATCAGGGTTTAATATAACGTTTGCGAATATCATTAAAAAGGGGGCATACTAGAATGATGTGTTTCGTCCTCAATCTCAGCTACGCTACATAATTCACAGAATCTTTTTTGTCTTTCTATATTTTTGTACCTACCAATTTCTATATTTAAACTATGTGCAGATAGTCTATTTTTTTGCAATATTTTTAATATATTTAGAATGTATGGGTTTACGTAAGTAATACTGAAGAGAAAAATTAGAAATACAATGCTGATACAAGTAGCCTTAAGGAGATGAACAAATTTTTTCAAAACAATTTTGCTTAAAAATATCAAAAACTTTACTCTTAATTAGTATTTAAGATCGGTGCATTATTTCTGCACGTCTTTTTTGTAAATAATCATATTTTATTTTATTTTTTTTCATTTAGAGTGAAATCTCTACCATTACAGTTCCGCCCGGATCCGATTACTTGATTTGATGATTATTTTTTACAATGTCTATTATATATTCTGCCTTTTCCGCAGGTTTTTCTTGTAGATTTATTTATTGCGTGTAGCGCAGTCCTCCCTGCACTTAATATTTGGAATTTATTTCTGCCGACATTTTGACGAGTGATAAAGATAAGAACTCTCTCGTCGAAATAAACTATGTAACATGTTATTCTCATTCGGTTATACTAAATGGGAGTTATACAATACAAGGTCGGTGCCAGAGACCATGGATCCCGGCGGCGGGCGGATGGGGGCACGGGAAGCGGACCAGCACACTGCGAGCACCAAGGATGCAGGGATCCAGGTAGGCGAATTCCAGTGATCGAAGACAAGAACACCTTTCTAAAGTGTGCGCCCTGGATCCAGATGGGCCGGAATACATCCGAAGAAGTGTCTGTTCCACGCGAATACGACGATGATAAAATCTTTAAGCGATTCCAGTTGCGCATTAAAGTATGGGTTGGGGTTTAAGGTCTTGCCAATACAACGCCTTGGTTTTATCGAGACCAAAAAAGTAAAATATGGAATTTTCCAGTGGTAATGTGTGCTAAGCAAGGGAAATAATGTTTACTGTAGCGCCATGATTCAACCTACTCTTCTTCAAATTCAAACTGCGACGAGTTCTTTTACCTGCAGTACGCCAACGTGAACACGGTGGGTTCGGTTTTCCATGTCATCTGAAGGACTACGCACACTTTCCTTGTCAGTCCTGCCCATATTGGAGTTATCCCCAAGGTTCTTCTCGACCAACATGGGATTTGAAACATGGCGTTTACAAAGGCATTAAAATGACCGGTAACTCCGAATTTCGTTAGCTTCTTTTTATACATAACTGAAAACCCCTCTAAGAATGAAAATAGAAAAATGTATTTTTAAAAAGTGGTAATGTTACTGGAAGAGTAAAAGTTTGTCTGTAAAAGAATTTCCTATCTAATCGAATTTATTCTTCCCTGGTTATATCAGCTATTAAACTAAGAGAAGAAAAAGTTGCAGGGTGCCAAGTAGCCGCGGCTAATCATCTGCAGCACATATTATCCATAATTCACTTTCACGGCTCTTCGTCACAGACAATTAATTGCTGCTATAGCGCTAGCATGTCACAGCACAAACTGATCCCGCAGTGAATATTCGCTTGGCCACTACAATCACTGATAAGCATGACATCGACGAGGCTTAATGAGTATTAACTTTTTTACTCCGACAAATTAAATTCTCAAACATTTTTTTAGAGGTAAAAGAAAAATAAATAAAGACGTTTGAAGTATTTGTAGTGAAAAAATATTTCCTATTCAGTATAAATGGGTATTAAAATGAGTAAAATGCATCATTTTGTCCGAAGCAGTTAGGTGTTAAGTAAACATTGCACAAGCCGTTGCCCCGAGTTATGCAAATCTCTTCATGGTAGAGTCGGAAAGAAAGGGCTGCACTTTGGCCATTAAAATCCGATTTCTACATATGGACGTTTTTTGGGTGACGTATTCATAGTCTAAACGTACACACTACACGATTTTTCGGCGTTTTTCATTATCCCAACCACAAGCACAGAATCTCAATCGAGCAACAAAAACAGCATTCAACACATCCAAAAACATAATAATTACAAAAAGCGAGAAAGGCTTTTGTTGTGTCATGATGAACTGCGCAGATTATATCTCTTGGGGCAGAAAAACAATTGAATAATCCTAAACATTATTAGGCCCATCTTTAAAGACACTACTACCTTAATAAACAACAGTTTACATGAATTGCAAGACAAGGAATACATAACAGCAAACATTGCAATATGATTCTCTATCCGCTAAATCTGACTGTCGACAACGATATCTTTATACGCTACCAAATGTACATAAAAATCCAGAAACAGAGTGGTGTATACCTAACAAATTACCCAAGAGACGCCCAATTATACCAGACTGTGATAGCGCATCATATAACTTATCACAATATATAGGTCATTTCTTATTGTCGCCCATGCCAACACCCATCCTACCTTAAAAAGACACTAACGATTTCATTCACAAAATCAAACAATTATTAAGAGTATCTGAGCAAACAATTTTAATATCCATCATTCGACGTACAGAATGAACATCGATAATAACACAGATATTGAAGCCGTTAGGAAAGCATTTCTTAGGAACCCACAAGCATCCAGGCCGAACGAAGAACTCATTTGTCTGAAGAGGAATGCCTCCATTCTTCCGGAACTGCAATGGGACAACGAGTTATGCGAATCTCTTCATGGCGAAGTGGGAAAGAGAGAGAAAGAGAGAAATGGGGTTTATCGTCCACTCGACACAAACTAGGTCGTTTCGGTACTAACATATGGTTTAATTTTATTTCAATAATTCACTTGCGCGTAAGGGTCTTTAGCAGTGGGAGGAAAACGTGGGAAAGGGAAGTTCTGCCAGATTTCTATGGACGTTTTTTTTAGATGACGTTTTCATAGTTTATAGACGAATTTTGGGCGTTTTTCAAAATCTTGAACAATCATCACTTATTTGTCAAGTTAACTCCAAATGTCAGCCATAATAGATTTCTTCGACGCCACCGTTTTTTAAAGAAGCAACACCAAAATCACAGGCCAATTGGAAACTAAAGTATTTTTAAATTTAGCTCTTTTTAGATACCTGTAAAATAATATAGTATCGCAAACTTACAACCATATAGTAATTAAATTAATTATCAGTTCATATCACGTCTCACAATTATGTTCCGCTCTTACAGTAATTGAGAGAGTTAAATTGGACTATGTTTATGTGGCGTCTCATTGCGCTAAACCCTAAAACACAATATTATCTGGTCAAAGCGCTGAGAAAAATAAGTTTATCTGTGAGAAAAAAATAGGTCCTTAAACGTGATTTAAATGTTGTTGGTGGTGGGCCATATTTGAGAGATGTGGGTAGTGAATTCCACGTAATTGCAGCTGCGACTTCCAATGACTTGAATCCAAATGATTCCAATTTCTATCTTATACTACTGTATCAGTACTATTATATTTACAATTATAGTGAACTGTCCAGTATGTAGTACCACAGGTGTGTGGAGCGTCAGATTGTACAGATGTTATGTCAACTTTTGCAAAACAGATCTTGAGATTCTGTCCCATTGACTGACATTTCTGGTCAGCAATGACATTTCTCCCAGCAATGACCTCATATGCCAGGATATTGAATCAATTTTTAAAAATTTCCTCAAATTACTGTGTTATAGGCACAATCAATAATATGACATAAACTAAATAAAACTGCTTTCCGACGAGACAACAATCGGCGAACAACTATGTTGTTCTACAATACTATATATGTACTACCTAATGTTATAGCCAGTATTTTGTTTCCTTTCATCGTGGGGTGGGATTGTGGATGGCGCCCTGGATTTGAAACCGCCCCTACCCCACCCCATATTCCCTAGAAAACTCCTTCGCGGTGCTCGGCTCCTGATTGCGTCACTCGCACTTGAGGGGGGGGGGGGGGGGGTATGTGCATCAGTCGGTTGCATTTTGGCTTAACACCCCCACCCCCCAAACGAAATCATTATGTACGCCCCTGGCTACCACAACCCATCAACATAAAATGATTGAGAAAAACTGTGAGAAAAGTTTCTATGAGGCACAATGCCCCCCCCCCCCCTCGGAATATGTCATATATAAAAGATATGAAGCGATCTCTATATTCATAGCAGAATCATCGAAAATTTACTGTTAAGTTAGTTGCGAAAACAGGACACTAGTCATGGAATGAACAGTTGCTGTGTAGACAGATTGCGGCTAACCCACCTGGGTGCTTTAGTAATATCTGAATAGAATGACATCAAGATAGGGATCGACACTATCTAGTTACATTGTTGTAGGACAGCATGGCGGTCCAATCTACTGTATGATTTAATATAATAACCTACATATATTTGGTAAAAAGGAATAGGGACCTACACAACCATCATTAACAATGGCGGTGCATATTAAGCATACCAATCAATTTATTTAAGTTGTGTTTAAAACTTGAATGTCATATATTAGTTCTAAATATTTTAATATGTTTCAATTGTTTTGGTCTGTGTTGTTGCTGGCTCTTCTTTTTTTCGAGTAACTATCATCTGGAAATAGCCTGGGGCGCCGGAACCCGGGTACCAGGACATACCAATGATACCCTGCCCTTTTCTGGGGTATATATGTATACCCATGCTTTAATGATTAATGTTTTCAACCTTTTTACTAGCCTATTGTTTTTAAATGATTGATTTGTTATTGCTCTCTGGTCGGTCGCGAACCGGCTCTCGCTTTCTCATTATCATGTATTTTAAAGGGTTTTTGGAATTCCGAATGCTAGACTAGAGGCGCTCTAAACAGCGTCCTCGGAATTGGCAATTTCAAATTTTGTCGGGTACCCCGACCCCCGTGCCGTTCCGCCACCCCTGGAGAGAGTCATACACAAGAAAACCCTAATGAACTGGCTATACGTTGTAAACTTTCAAGATACATTGTGGGAGATTAAAGAGATGGTAGTTATCAACATAGTTAAATACTAGATAATGTAAAGGGAATTGGCTGAAAATTTCAGTCAAATTGATCCACCCTGAAACGAGATTGCAGCGATTGAAATTCCCGATCAGCATTACTAAGATAAAAACCATGGTCTCGATTATCCATTTCATGATCAAATCATGAATGAAAGTTGAACTTCAAATGGGATCCTAATCCAGTAAATATAGCGTTGACACCCAGGGTTGGTTAATGTCTGCATAATATTTCAGGCCAAAAGAAATTCATTCAATAGGCAGATTTAGCTCTTGCATAATGCATATTTAATCAAACATGTATTATGCAAGAGCTAAATCAGAATATTGTAAGTCTTCGTGTAGTCTTCAGTGTTTGGTTGTAACCGCATTTGGTTAACAATGACAGGAGGCAGAGTAACAGTCATATAAAACGTTTATTAGAGAGCACGTAATATCAAGACATCAGACATGTTCTTCATGCAGAAGCGAGAGAGATAGAGACGAGGAAGGCTTTTCATTGGTCAATAATAATACCACATTCAGATGTTATAGAAATGATTAATTAGACCTTTATTTACACAATAAGCACAAAATCAACTCTGTAAACCCACGAATGGTTTGGCTACAGCTCGAATTTAACCAGTCGTCCATTTAAAATTAAATCAGCAAATGGCTGATCAAGATAACGTTTACTGTTACTCGGTGACGTCGCTGCTGGAAACTGGTGATGAAAGGCCTGTCATTGCTATTGAGCACATTACTGGATAGTCAAAAATATGTGGGTGGAGTTATTGTCTGTCAATCAAACGATCGACAATTCTCGTAGAAGGTGTAGACGCAGTTTGTACCCATTTCTTGTCCAAACGTCCAACACTAATAACTCCGTTCAGAATAAAATAATTTGACTGAAATTTTCAATATTTTTTTTTTATCGTCTGATTTTCAATTATTATAGCAAGAATGGTCAACTCTTTATTAAACTCTTAACTAATGTATCTTTAACTTATTGGAGGAACAGTTTTTTATATGTAAATAATCCACGGATGCAGCTATGTGGTTTTTACCGCGAGCACTTTTCCACATAAAGCAAAAGGATTTTTTCCCCAGGGTTTTTTTTTCCTATCCGCACTGATGACGTTAAATCAACCTGTCAATACTATCATATTCAATTTATTTGGACGTTAAATCTGTAATAAAAAACAGCTAATTAAAATAAAATCACCCTACTAGCGATATATAGGGCCATGATGACGATAAGAGAATACTTATCGAAACTTCATGCTTGTGTATAATAAACCAGTGATTGACGCCAATAACCGTGTTAGACGTAAAGTTTCCAATCGCTAAATTATATAAAACCCACGAGGTTGGAAACTCATTGTCACGTACAAGCGTGGGATCGAAACCACACGGCTTCAATTTCATACTTTATGCTCTAAAGCGCGCGTGTTAAACCAAAAATACATGAATATCCAGAAACGGAACGGATTATACCTAATAAATTACCCAAGGGATGCCCGATAATTGACTGTGGCAGCGAATCATACAGCGTATCACAGTATAGACCAATATCTTTTTATCCCGAGCATGCCAACAACCATCATACCTAAGAGACACTAACGGTTTATTCACAAAATCAAACAGTTAATAAGGGTACCCGAGAACGCCATTGTTATATCCATCTACGTAGAGAGCGTGTACACGAACATCGATAATGCCACAGGTACTGAAGCCGTTAGGAAAGCATTTCTTAGGATCCCGCAAGCATCCAGGCCGGACGAAGAAATGCTCAAAGTACTCTACATTATATTTTGTCTGAGACTTCCCTATCAACGACCAAGTATACCTCCGGTCTTTCGGAATTGGATGGGAAAACGATTTGCCCGCAAATAACATCATGGCCGAGTGGAAAAGGGAAGTTCTGCTACTCAGTCTATTCAAACCAGATTTCTATGGACGTTTTCTTTGAAATGGCATTTTCATACTTTGAACTTAAAAACAAGACAAATTTTGGACGTTTTTCAACTATCTGAACAATCATCATCTAGGCCCTATCTGTTAAATAAAACGCAAATGTAAGTCATACCAGCATAGATGGCATTTTCATACTCTGGACTTAAACACAAGACAAATTTTGGACGTTTTTCAACTATCTGAACAATCATCTTCTAGGCCCTATCTGTTAAATAAACCGCAAATGTAAGTCATACCAGCATAGATTTCCTTGATACTACTGATTCTTAAAACTTAATTATTTTTCAAAGAAATCGATACACGTCAATTATTGTTCAAAAATTCCTTTCTCCTTTCTCCCCGAACATACCTTCTCTGGCATCATAAAACCTCAGATCTCAGGAAACGACGTAAACAAACTCGTAAAATAGACCTACAGAAAAATGTACAGTATAACTAACCCAAATTGTCCTGATTTCAATAGGCCCTACCTGAATTTATATTGTCGTTAAAGTCGTTAAACTGAATCTAAGATGGTGGTTTCAGGACAGCTGTCTAGTCGTTCAGATGGAACGAAAAACCGAGGTCCCGTGTAAACGTTGGCATGTACGTAACCCTATAGTTGGAATTCGTTAAAGATGTCGGGGGGGGGGGGCAAAAGCCGATTATGAAAATAACCTAATGTAATTTGGTTATACATGGCGGTGTAATCAAATTAAGACTAATTACTTTATGTTAGAATTAAAAATGTATATTCAAATAGATATTTGTTTATTGATGTACCGGCGACAGTAACATTTGGTTCAGTTTTGTGGAAAATTGACGTATTATACTATAGCAGATATATTATGAGCAAATTATAAATTTGTCATTATTAGCACCCGAAAATACAACTTATTCAGTAAAACAGAAATAGGTGTAACCTCAAGGTCGTGAACACCATTTACGTCGTTGAAAGGGGGCTTTTGAATCATTATAAGTATTTACCAGTTTGACCGACAACAACAGCTACTTTATGAGTGGGAGGGGATTTCCCAGTTGAGAGAAATAACTTCCGGGTCATCTGTCTCTCGGCTGGCCAATCAAATCGCAAGATATCACCTTTCATCAAACATGGCTGCGGAAAGTAATTGTAGATGTCTCAACGAGAAAAATTAATTTCATAAATGGGAGTATTTGCCATCTAGCAATCATAAAATGGAAGAACTGACAGATAGAGAAAATCTCTTCAAACTATGGATGATTTATAACTCAAAAGTATGTTGAATCATATGGAAATTGTGCTGTAGATAGCGATTCCGTCGTTCCATTTTCCTGAGTAAAAATTATTGCCACGGGCATCTCGGGCTCAACAAACATTGTTTACTTCCATACATATGTCAATGTATTCTGTAGGCAAGACAAATATACATACATGTGTATACCAATAGAATTATTCCATTAATACCTAGTGGATCCCTGAAAATTTAGCAACTTAAATCTAGTTTAGACCTATGTACCTCACACTGTAGACACTCTAGTCTAGAAATATTAATAATGTCATATTTGATTGATTGTATGACAGTGTATAATTATTAAAATAAAACTGAGTTGCTTTTATAATATAGCCATTTACAGTTAGTGACAGTATTTTGCAAGCAAGACACCTTTACATCGTCACATATATAATCCTCTATGGGGTACTGATTAGTATTATATTAGTGTCTGATCAACACTACTGAACAAACTACTCTACTTTGGTTATTATAATCATACCTGTGTGTTTGAAATGAACTCCCGTTAAATAAAATCCATTGTACAACTAAATATCCCAACAAATAAAAAAAAATTTCTCATGTAAAATTGAACTCCTCACTAACTTTGGCTTTGAGAAATTAAAAAAATGGAAGCTTATTACGTCACTTTGACTTATCGGGATAGATCATTTCGTATAAGGGGTCAAAGCAAGGTTTGTCTATCGTAACTCAACTGTGTTTGGCTTTTTTGTGTATGATAAAGCTATTTCTCTCAGACCCAATAATGAGTTTGGACGTTTACAAACATAAATACGCCTGTAGTCCAATATTTTGTTTCTGCCTTGTATTAATTATTTGGTGGGAATTTTTTCTTTTGAATTATGGGGGGTTGGGATGGCCTAGTGGACTAGAGTGCAGCGCTTCGACCTCTAGCTGGCCGGTCACCTCTGACTTGCGGCTGTGGTTTCGAGCCCTGGTGTGAGCGTATGTGACATGGAGATAGGGGCGCCTTCTCAACCTCGTGGGTGTCCTCCGGGCACTCCGGTTTCCTCCCACTGCTAAAGACCCCTACGCGCAAGCGAATTATTGAAATAAAATTAAACCATATGTTAGTCCCAAAATGACCTAGTTTGTTGAGTGGACGTTAAACTCCATTTCTCTCTCTCTCTCTCTTTTGAATTACATTTGTTTTACTGGCCTTGAATCTCACCCACCCTTGAATATTTTTAATATTTCCTGATGATGAACTTAAGCAGTCCTGCCAATTATACTTGGCAATCTGCTGTAGCCGAGGTAAAATCTGATGTATTTTACATTTGTCTATCTATTTCTCTTTGATTATTATTTCTGGTGTGTTCAGAATTTTATAATTGCCGCGGTTAATCAATGCTTTGAATTCTATTACCGTAAAAGGTACCATGTGATATGTGTTATTGTGTGCTACACAGATGGTTAAATTTAGTGCTGGAAACATGCACAAGTTTTTCCCACGGTTTTGCATAATTAACACACAAAACCCAATAATACACGCAATCTGTGATGCCTTTTCTGACGTGGAATTTGTTTGTTTTAAATTTAAATGCATTTTTATAAAGCCGATAAACGATGTTTAGACATCTTAGTTTGTATTATCAAGAATGTTTCGATTTCGATGAACAAAATATCAATTTAATCAGGAATATTAAATATATATATATATATATATATAAAAAAATATATATAATATACAGGGGTGAAAAGCAATATTATACACGTATTTACGAGTATTCGTATAATCGGTAAATGAAATTAAGTGGACTGACAATCAATTGGTTAAAAATTAATGTCATTGTCTTCAGTTTCTATTTTATTGCCCAAACTCAAACGACCGAAGAAAAGCCTGTGTGCTGTTTTGATTACAACACACATGGTTGTCACAAATTGACAGCTTCAACTTTTACGATGGTTTAGCCCATATGGAATGTTGTGAATGACACAGACGAAAAAACAAGCAAAAACACTGACTTTTCAAGAGGGAACCCTTTTTTTTCGTTGGAAATATTTAATTGTGCAATGGATTTTATTTAACGGAAGGTGATTTTAAACACATAGGTAAGTTTATAATAACCAAAGTAGAGTAGTTTGTTCATAATCATAGAAATCTGTTTATTATTTACCCATGGGTACTAAGACAGTAGTCAGACTGCTGCAGTTTAGGATTTGATGTTTAGGACTTCCCCTTCAATAAAAGGTCACAACAGGACACTGTTGTAAATAGTCTCTTCATTTTGCAAATATTCTAGGAATTAAATCTATCAACATTCACTTTTGATAATAATTAGGGAAGGTAGGCCTATTACAGTAGGGATGCACGGAATAGAAAAATTTACAGTAAAAAAAGTGACCATATATTAAAACTTTTATCACCATGTAAAGACTGGACGTGCTTGATTTTATAAATTGATAACAATATTTATCTTTAATTTTTAAGTGCTCAAATCTACTGATTACTGGTAATTAATTTAGCCTGCTGTACATGTATATCATTTTGGTTTATTTCTTCGTTTAAAGGGTGGGGGTAGATGACCGAATGGTTAGCATGTCATTGAGTCAACTGGCATGGTTTCGAATCCCCGGTTCTGCGTGACAAGGAGTAGGGTCGCCTGTCCAATCTCTTTGGTTGTCTCCGGGTCCTCAGATTTTCTCCCACTGCTAAAGACCCTTACGCACAAGCGAATTATTTAAATAAAAATAAACCATATGTTAGGCCCAAAATGGACTAGTTTGTGTTGAGTGGACATTAAACCATCGCTGTGGAGTGGGCGTTAGACTCTGTTTTTCTCTCTCTCTAATTTCAGTCTGTATGTAATCAGACAATAATTTTGTCATGCTTTGTAAAGATACCTCAATGAATCCATGAAGGTAATTAGAAAAACTGAACATACAGGCTTGCTATCATTTTTACTGACTGTTTTTTCACAATGTTACAGAAAGAAAGGACCATCAGTAAAGACACAATTGTTATAGGATTGACATATAGGTATTTTTATACGCCGACATTTTCATGTGGATGTATATTGTCCTCGCCCCTGTCCGTCCGGACGTCCGTCCGTCCACAATTGTTTGTGAACAGTCTACAGGTCACAATTTTTATCCAATTTCAATGAAACTTAAAATATATGTTTATCACCCTAAGATCTTGGTTCCTTTCGATATTAGCAATTGTTTGTGAACAGTCTACAGGTCACAATTTTTATCCGATTTCAATGAAACTTAAAACATAGGTTTATCACCCTAAGACCTCGGTTCCTTTTGATATTAGCATGTATCGGACTGTAACTTTATGGGTTATGGCCCCTGATGGTACGAAAAATCACGTTTTTAGCTTGTGGGCAGTGTAGAGGTCACAATTTTGAACCGATTTGGATGAAACTTGAAATGCATGGTTATAACTCAAAGATCTTGGTTCCTTTCGATATTTAAGTTTCTGAATTATGGCCCCTGATTGTACGAAAAAAATGCCCTTTTTAGCTTGTGGTCCCTCTGAAGGTCAAAATTGTTATCCGATTATATCGTTTGATTATATCACTGTTACATGGTTATGGAGGTTGAGTTCAAATTTCATGAAAATCGGACTGAAATTGACAGATAAAATGGCCGTCGTTTGTACTCGAATGGTGTGAAAATATGTTATATCAAGGTTGTGGACCCTATAGAGGTCACAATTTTGAACCGATTTTGATAAAACTTGACATGTATGTTTATAGCCCAAAGATCTTGGTTCCTTTTGATATTTGCGTCCATTGGATCGTAACTTTCTGAATTATGGCCCCTGATTGTACAAAAAATTGCCCTTTTAGCTTGTGGTCCCTCTGGAGGTCACAACTATTATCTGATTTTAAAAAAACGTTTGATTATATCACTGTTTCACAGGGTTGGGTTGTTTTAAAACAATTTGTTTTAAACAATTTGTTTTAAACGTTTAGTTGAGTGTGAATTTCTTGAAAATCGATAAATTGAACAGCTAAATCCATAATATTAAATGTTTCATATGCTTAACGTTAGCATGGGGCAGAACTTTATAAAAACCAAACAAATTCTAATGATTTTCTGATAATTTTCTGATAATTGTTGACTGCCCGGACGATTTAGCTGCTGTGTGGGCATATGTTTTGTTGCCTGGCAACCTAATTTTTTGTAAAATAAAGGATGGGTTGGAAATATTATATCAATAAATATATTTCAATAAATAACGCCAAATGAGTGCTGACTGGCATTAGCATCCAATTGTCAGAAAAACATGATATCAAATTAAT
Source organism: Patella caerulea (assembly GCA_036850965.1). Lineage (NCBI taxonomy): Eukaryota > Metazoa > Mollusca > Gastropoda > Patellidae > Patella > Patella caerulea. Next base: position 21,819,033 of record JAZGQO010000007.1, read on the forward strand.
TTTAACTGTGAGGTGTTACTGGACTTATCTTACAGGAAGGACATGCTGTCCTGATTAAAAATTAATGGTTGAAATTTACAAATTTAAAAATTAATGGTTGACATTTACAAATTGAAGTAACATAATGCCATTCTTTTAACACTATAATTATTATTTTTGAAATTAACAGAATATATTGCGCTTCAAATAAATGATAATAATGAACGAAGGACTTTCAAAATAAACCTACAAGTCAACATGTGTACATTTTGAAGGGGAGTTCTAATTATCACTATTATGATGACTTTCAAATAATGAGTCGTGTAATTTGAACAGTATTGAGTTTTTAATGTTTTGAAGTGTATAAAGCAGACATCTTCATATCCATTTAAACAGACATTTTTCATTTTCTTGGGTAAGTAAAAACAATTACCGGTTTTCTTTCCAACTTAATGCATACATTCGTCTTGTAGTTCTTATTATCTCTATTAAGAACATATGCAGGATAGCAAAGGCTTTCATACGATCTGTTTTAAAGTAGCTAAGTCTTTATTTAACTCCATATCATCGAAAGTCTTTGACGTTGGAAACACAAATTATTTGTCAATTTAAATCAACATGGATGATGTGGTCTTACCAGGAAAAGATGGGCTTCTGATATCCAATATTTAAGACGGAATAATTTTTTTGCCATTGGTACACGAATTGTGTACCATACGGCATTTCAGACTCATTTTCATCTAGGAACCCAAAGAACAAGGTGTACTTCGCCAAACATAACTGATGTGATATTAGTTTAAAAACGGAAAAGATTGAATGTAAATCAGTTTATATACATTCATATTGAATTATTATATGGCTTGCGACCCATTTGTGTCTATTTCTAGGCCCCAAATATTAGCGATTTAGCTCCTTTAAGGCTATACCTGGATCAAATATGTTGGTGTATTAAGTATAGATTTTGAGTAAATGTGCCCATCTCTTAGAAATTACTGTTCTGCGCCGAATGGGTTAATTACGAAGGGCTGATACAACTTATTCATGAATTATGTAATAGCTAAATCTGTCTATTGCAGGTTTTTGTTCTGTCTTCAAATGTAATAAAAATTTTCATTTAAACATTCATTAACATGATTAGCCTATAACGAACTTCCTTGGTCATCGAACAGCATTTAAAGTGCCAATCCCGATAACTTTTTGGGGAATAAAACTGCTTAATTTTGTGTTAAATTCCTTTAAAATCCATAACCCAAGGCCCACCTACTCACCCGATATTTGTGATACGCTTGTAAATAACTTAAACCTGACAGTCTTCATCTGGAAATGGAGAACGTTTTATTATACAGTATCTGGATAAAACCAGACTTTTTTCTATAAGAATAATATGTAGGTGAAATTTACCTTTTGCTATGAAGTACAGGGCATGGGTCATTCTCTGTATAGACCTTTCAAGAAACATTAATCGATTATCAGGTCACCCAATGAAAAAATTGACCCGATATCTTAAAAGGGTTACGTGTCCGGATAAGCAGTGTTGACGTTCACATCCAAACAACTCAATATTTTGAGCTGAAATTTTGAGACAAGGTAAATACACCATGCCACTATATTTTGGTCCTTAAATTTCATAAATACTCAGACTTTAATTTTTGAGACTCTGTTCTTATCGGGATAGTCCCTTTAAGTACATGTAGATTAAAACACTGGTACCATTAGGAGTTTAATGATAAAATAACTAATCTAGATTCTGTCTTGTTTCTTAAGTACCACTGTTACAATAATTATTTACACTAAATTTGGTCAAAACATCAAATATCCATAACATAATTCAGTAATTGATCTAGATATTCAATATACTTGCTTGATGTGTGCTATTATTACTGTAGGGTATTTAACTTTTTTTTTTGTATAGAGTGATTTGTTACTCTAGCAATTATCTAAATCATTAATGAAAGTCAGTTTGAGAATTTATGTTTTCCAAAGTCAATTCTGTAACAAAATGTGTCCATCCAGTAACAAAATTAACTGTTACACAGAAAGGACAGTTACAGGACTGATAATTATTAACAAACACTAAATTGTTGCTTGAATAATGAATTCCCCTACTGTGGTGTCATTTTCTTTCATCTAGGCATGGTCATTCAAATTTATACTTATGGAGATCACTACAAATAAAGTTGTCTAAAGGTTGTTACTGGAAATATGTTTTTAAAAAATACTCAAATATTTTAGTTACCAAATATGTTGTTTTCTGGATTATATGCTATCTATGCAGATCCTAGAAGACATGGTACTATCACCGACGCTTCAGGGCTATTCTTCTTCGTTCGAATATTCACCCAGGTGATACATATGTATTATGATAATATTTCATACATATGGATGAGCTAGGATTGGGGGTGTATAGCTCATTCCTAGTATTCTAGTGAAGGCGGTCACTGTTCATTAAAAGTCCAATTTGGTGATAAATCTGAAAATCGTTTTAATTGGAATTTTGCATTCCTTAAAATCTTTTTTTTCTCATAATTATTGCAAGTGATATTTATGTATGTGACAAGAATGTATTATACATAAGGCGACAGCAAGGGATTACCTAAGTGACTTTAGCCTGTATAATCATATAACAACATAATCCACTCAATATATTGTGATACAAAATTTTATAGAAATATTTAATTATAAGCATATGTTTCTCTTTTATATAATTATTAATAATTTCATCAAGCATATTGTATATATCATGCGAGGACGCATGAATTTTTCAGGACGGGGGCATTTATCACCAAATAGTGATACTAAATTTTACTTCTTTTTCAAATTTCATTTTTAAGAATATACAGAATTTATTTAATAAGCATTTAGACAATATAGCTAATAGTAAGGTTATCAGTTGGTCTTTCTTTGCATTTAATGTCAATATTTTGATTTAAAGTAATTGCCTAAAAGCATGATTGGCTTTGACTGTTTTATAATCTTTGGATGCCAGTAGGCTTATTAAGAGAAACCTTGAGCAAAGATTTATACAGTTAACAATGCAGTCTGATCAATGCCAATCAAGTGTCAATGCTTTTTAATTCTTTATGGCTTAAAGCTTATTAGATCCTATAAATTATATTTCACTATGAAACTTTCAACCAATGAAATTTATATATTAGTTTAACTTTCTATTTGATTTGTTTTATCCCTAATCTTATCTTTAATTTGATTTGTTGAAAGTATTCCTTTGTGGATATGCTAATTTGTGTCTTTAAAAGACGTCTACACACAGACAAGAGGCAGAAGAGATTGGAGACACACACAGACAAGGAGATCGAATGCCTTGTATATAATTTGTAAATAATGTATTTTTAAACTGTATATAAAGTAATATTGAAATGGATTTGGACTTGGACTTATGATACACAGTGACCACCTTCACCAGAATACTTCTCCAGGAATGAGCTATACACCCCCAATACTAGCTCATCCATATGTATGAAATATTACATATGTACATATGTATCACCTGGGTGCATATTCCAACAAAGTATAGCCCCGAACGCGTCGGTGATAGTACTAACACAAGAAATTACACCATTCGACAGCAAAGGGACCCTTTATTATTTTATGGTTTAATACTCTGTTACACAGGCTGGGCATTATTTCTAGGAACAGAAACTTTTTCAAAAACAAAGTTGAAATAAATTTATTTTTAACTATTTATGAGATACGTAATTTTTTTTTTGAAAAAAGAGTTGACTTTGATATTAATTCATTGTTGTTGTTGGCAAAAAAACTGTGTGATTAATCTTGTGAAATATACAAAAAACAAACGCATACCTTTTCAAAAAGTGCAAAGGGACTTCTAGTTTGGGCATTTTTATTGCGCACTAAATCAAATATTTTGGGTATATTTATATGTATCTGTAATTTTTTTTGATTTAATTTAATCAAATACCTTATAATTTTTTTTATTGAATACCTAAAAGGATGTGTTTTTCAGTTAGTTTTTAAAAAAAATGCAGAAAAAAAGGAATTTCTGCCTGATTTTCATAATGACCCATAGTTTAAGTCTGGGGCTTCAAGATAGAAAATACATTTCGACTTCCATCCATGATTATTTGATAAACTTTTATTCTGTCGGACCTGTTTTTCACATGCCCACCATCTTATTAACCAAAAGGCATTATAATGATATGGGTAAATGTACAGTGTAGTAGCAATTAGTTTAACAAATTTTTACTTTTCTTATTTCAGAAGGAAAGAGTTGCTTTGGATAAATTTCTTCAGTTCTTTATTAAGACTCATAAAGAATTTATAGACATTCAGTTTAATCACCTGAATGAAGGGTAGGTTAATTGGATAATCATATAATGAGATTTTTCTCTGTGTACCCTTCTAGTGTATGTTTGGTGAAGTTTTTATAAGTATCAAGCTGAAATCTATCCAAATTGATCATTTCATTTAATTAAGAAAACAAAATCAAAATATCAACAGTAGGTAACTTCCTTGCTTAGATTCATTTAGATTAAAAATAGGCAGATCTGATCGTTAAGCAAAACCCATACATGTAGGAGTGTAGGAGCACTGGTTTGTCTTGACCATATGTTCACATTTTCAATTCATCGTATATCTTTGTAATAATTAACTTTTTGTAGGTTTTGTGAAGAAGGACCACATCTAACATTATTACCAGATGGGATATTAGAGGTATTAGGTAATCAACTGGTTGCTAGTAAACAAGAAATTACATCTAATTTTACGGAAGAAAAGCTAAAATTTACAGAATCTCTGCTTGAGTGTCTGATTGTTATATGCAGGTTGGTTGTCATTGAGTTGCACACGAATGTTATTGTCATATCTCAGCAATGCTCTCTAGCTAGGTCTCTAACTCAATATCATCCAAAATCTTCAGCTTTGAGAGCCGGAATTATTTGTCAATTTGAATCAACATTGATGCTGTGATCTTACCAGAAAAGGATGCACTTCTGATATCTGATATTTAAGACAAAATAAACATTTTACAATTGGTACACGAATCGTGTACTATAATGCGTTTCAGCCCCAGTTCTAACAAGAGATTAGGCACATTGCACTATATCAAACGGTGTATGTAGACTGGAATAACTAGATGCTAAAAATTTGCATTGGATTGAGACTACTGGCTTACTTCAAGGAACATAACTGATTTGAAATTAAAGTAAAAACGGAAACCATTGAATGTAAATCAGTTTATATACATTCATATAAGAGTTTTATATGCGTTGCGACCCATTTCTGTTAATTTCTAGGTCCCAAATGTTAGTAATTTAACTCTTTTAATAACATATATAGTATTGTGATGTTCAATTAAAGCAGCTAAATCTCTGTTCTTTGGAACCAAAAATAGACGAAGCCTACTGGTTTTGAAATTGTTCACAGTGTCTTAGATATTGGAAATCAGTAGCCCATATTTTTAACGTAAGATAATAAGATCACTGTTTATTGAAATAAACCAATAATTTGTGTGTTGTAGATTCTAGATAATGTTGAGATAGAGCTTGACACCCTTTATGTTTCCCCCATTCAAATTATACTGATGATCAAAAACATTATGAGGAAAACAGCTCTTCGGTCATAATTTTCTCTTAATGTGATATTTAATAATAAATTAAATTATTTGTTACAGGAACTATGATAATGTACCATTAGTAGCATCATGTGAGTTTGTGTCTAATACAGTAGCAATAGCTGCCTCTGTAATTGAACAGGTTTGTATGACATCAGGTCACCTAAATCCTAAAACTTGACTTCAAATTTATACACAGTGTTTAAGGTCATGAGACTAAGAAGCCGATTGATTTTCAGCGATTTCCGATAATTACTGCCAGAGTTATGGCCCTTGATCACTTTAAAAAATCTTGTGGATGCTCTAGAGGCCAAAGTTAATATCCGATTGGCTTTAAATTTATACATGTTATACTGAACAGCTAAATCCATGATATTAAATGTTTCATGTATATACTAATTGTTAGCGTGGGGTAAAACTTTATAAAAGCAATCAAATTCTAATGATTTTCTGATAATTACATAATGAGTTGTTACTCTTAATCAGTTTTTAGTGTATTACAAATGTTTCATTACCGAAAAAAATAAAAAAATGTGACAACCCTTGTTGACTGCCGAGACGATTTAGCTGCTGTGGGCGTATGTTTCGTTGCCTGGCAACCTATCTTTGATTTTCTTTTACAGATATGTGGAGATGAAAATGATGAGTTTTGTTGTTCATCATCTCTATTTTCATCATTTATTCAACATGTCATTCATTTATTAGAGTGCCTTTATGATCCATATTTTATATGGAGAAAAAGATTGAGAGGGTAGGTATATTAATAAATATAAGAAAGAGAAATATGAATTCATAGCAAGTCCAAGACAACCATTGTACATGCAACAGTGCTACAAAAAGGGTGCAGGGATCAGCAAAAGGAGATGCCTATCACTATAAACCGCAGATTGCCTCGTTCGGCATTTCTGTCAAAACGAGGTAAAGAAAATGCCTCGTTGTCTGGAGTTCCAAAACAAGGTTTTTTAAATTGCCCCGTTTTTGGAACGAGGTATTTTGTTCAGAACGAGACTTGGTAAAAATGCCTCGTTTACTAAACGTGTTTTTTTCAAGATAGTTATTAGCAGTATTTCCTATCAGCAAATTTGCAAAAATTAAAATTTATGTTATTTAATACGAAAATAAAACAAGTCCAAACTATGATATTATAATCAGAGAAATAGACAAGACAAGAATACAATACACGCCATAGATGTAGGTGTAAAGCAACATCAGCTACCTTGATTGATTTATTGGCCCAATCAGTTATAGGTGTTAAGAAACAACTGTGGTGTTGTGACAATTTATTGGGGCCAATAAATTAATCAAGGTAGCTATGTGTCTGCAATAGTTTTACACCTAAACCTAACTGATATCGCAGACAACAAATTAGTGTTTATCTGGTCTAAATACAACAAATAATCCATTCTTATTAATCAAAAAAGCATATAATTTCATTTCTTATTTCCAATACGCCAGTTTATTATTTATATTTATTGTAAAGAAATAACTTGGCTATAGCATTGACTGTTTCTGTTGAAACCCCATAACATTGCACAAGATATTACTGGAGCAAAATTACATAAACGCGCAGCGATGAATTTGTTGGCTTATACCAATTGTCAATTAAATGGGAAATAAAGCACACCTCATACATTAAAATTTATTTAAAACGTTTAATTATGAAGACATATGGATATTAATAATGCGAAAATAATTTATGGTATGGTGTGTATTCTTGTCTTGTCTATTTCTCGGATTATAATTTCATAGTTATATGCTTTTTTGATTAATAAGAATGGATTATTTGTTGTATTTAGACCAGATAAACACTAATTTGTTGTCTGCGATATCAGTTAGGTTTAGGGGTAAAACAATTGCAGACACATACTGCCGTGCAAAGGAAGAAGGCAGTATCTACACTTTTGGCCAAAATACGTTTTTGGTATCATTGTGATCGGCAGTATCAGCTCTATCACATGTAAAAATTGCATTGCTGTATTTCAATTAGGTAAAGAGCTTTACAGTTTCGATTTGGGCAGTAAATGTAAATCGCCCTGGTATTACTAAGGATGAAAGCAGTAAGTGTAGATACTGCTGTTCTCCTTTATACATCTGTTATAACCCAGAGCGAAATTTTGGCAGTAAATGCAAATTTCTCTTATATAACTAAGGAGAAAAGCAGTAAGTGTAGATACTGCCGTTCTCCTTGGGACATGTATGTACCTTAAGATAAGGTGCTAGCAGTAAATGTAAAGTGACATGGAATAACTAAGGTAAAAAACAGTATATAATGTCAAAGATTTGGACTCTACTGAATGGGGAAATGACTAGAACAATGTTTATGCATAAATGTGCAGTTTGTAAAATGTTGGTTTATCACAGAAACAATTAGAGAGCATGTGTAGATGCTGCGTTGTACCTTGGTTTTACAATGGGCACAGGAAAAGGTCCCGAGCCATAAAATGGGCAGTATCTGCATTATCTCAGTCCCTCAAAGAAATATACGAAAATCGACAAGTTATATCGAAAGAGAACCAAAATATTTCCTTACGTTGAAGAAATCATATTATTTTATACAAAACTATGAGTACAGGAAAGTGACAAACCTTAAAGTCGATTTTCTCAAAATGACTATTTTGCAGATACTGCCTTTCTCTTTTGTGGGGCAGCATAGCTACCTTGATTAATTTATTGGCCCCAATAAATTGTCACAACACCACAGTTATTTTTTAACACCTATAACTGATTGGGCCAATAAATCAATCAAGGTAGCTGATGTTGCTTTACCCCTACATCTATGGTGTGTATTGTATTCTTGTCTTGTCTATTTCTCTGATTATAATATCATAGTTTGGACTGGTTTTATTTTCGTATTAAATGACATAAATTTTAATTTTTACAAATTCGCTGATAGGAAATACTGCTAATATCTATCTTGAAAAAACCACGTTTAGTAAACGAGGCATTTTTACCAAGCCTCGTTCTGAACAAAATACCTCGTTCCAAAAACGGGGCAATTTAAAAAACCTTGTTTTGGAACTCCAGACAACGAGGCATTTTCTTTACCTCGTTTTGACAGAAATGCCGAACGAGGCAATCTGCGGTTTATAGTGTATGGCATCAGCTCTTAGAATCTATCAATTAGTCATTCTAGTAAACGGGAAACTTAGGTTTACTTTACGCTACACCTAGTATCTTTATTGGATCATATATGTCATATATGTACATATGAATGATATATTGATATAGGTCCTAATTACTCATTTCATATGATTAGTAATTATAACTGATAATAAGAGAATATATTTTGTTGATGTATTTGTAGATGGAAAGTAGATAAAACAAGACAAAGATTTAAACCAGCATGTTTACATAATGAAGTTGTACCCTTCTTTCATGGTTGGTATTAATCTTTAAGAGGCATTTAGTAACTGGAAAGAGTAATAAACTATAACACATACTTATGGAATAACAGTTACTGATTTATTTAGGCGACGTTTCGAACAGTATTCTCTCAACGCTTGAAAACGTTGAGAGAATACTCTTCGAAACGTCGCCTAAATAAATCAGTAACTGTTATTCCATAAGTATGTGTTATAGTTTATGGTTGGTATTGATATACATGTATAGACTTTTAACAAAACTGTATCTGATATATATTGCAGATCTTTTTCCTGCCCTCAAATCTTATATAAATTAGTATTTCGGCTATCTGCCAACGACAACAAATACTGGCAGGCCAGTTGTCAGCCATATTATAATAACAAACGAAATCAAGCAGTAGTCCAGCTGCTGGTTGTCCTGCCAGTTATTGTATAGTAGACTGTTTTTTATTAGACATATAAATTATTGTATTGTAGACTATTTTCAACAAGACATAAACATTGTTGTAGACTGTTTTCAAAAAAGACATAAATTTTTTTATTGTAGACTGTTTTCAACAAGAAAAACTAGTAACTGGTATTCAACTACAGTTACTACATCTATTTGGTGCCATAATATCAGGAGCACAGGTAAGTTGAATCTATTATTCTATCATTTTTATGAAGAATGCACAATTATGAGTACAAACCACTTTGTCTTAAATTGACTCAACATATATTTATCAATCCTACTATTATGTACTGGGGGGGGGGGGGGTAACAATCCAATTATGAGTACAAACCACTTTGTCTTAAATTGACTCAACATATATTTATCAATCCTACTATTATGTACTGGGGGGGGGGGGGTAACAATCCAGCAGCATGACTGTAATAGCCACCCGCTGACAACGACTAACAGCTTCCCTGTTGTTTAAGTCTCTTTAAAAAATACACCTTTGTCTGCAAATAATATAAAGGCATGGTCCAACCAGTCAAACAAACAAGCCCCACATATAATCATTTTAATTCTATAGAATTCAAGTTATAAGACTATGTTTCATTGATATTTTATTAATTAAATGTTATATATCAATTTAAGAACATTTAAGCATGGATTTAGCCACAAAATATAGCTGTTGTCGAAATGCAAATGACTTCTTTGCACTGTTGAAACTGTTTTAATACTAGATAATGGACTATAAAAAATTTATGATCTATTAATTAATAACCTATTAGTATAATTAGAAGTGGACACCCTGTTGTTACATGTACAGTGGATGGCTACAAATCATGTTATTTTTTGCATTATTTATATTTGCAGCATAATGCATTAAAAGCTATAACACCAGCAACATTAGATGTTTTATTGAAAGTTTTGTCAAGTAATAGAAAAATTGGACCAACTAATACACACAGAGAAGAAATATCTACTCTAAAAGACCTAGTGCTCAAATGTATTGTACGAGTAGTTCATGTTATACATTGTTGTACTCCAGATCAAGTAGGTCACACTACTTTTAGACTTATATGAATTGTGATTTTTACAAGTCCACGTACATATTAACTGTGTCATTTATTTCTATCATCCATCAGGTTGTCAATAATTGTGTATTGGGTGATATAAAAGTTCCATGTCAAAATAAATAAACTTTTACTTTCTAAATGCAAAATTAATATCCCCATATATTTGTTATTGTGAATGCAATATAGGAAAAAAGTTCTTACTTGAAGTTTTAACAAATTTATCGGATTGTTTAAAAGCTTCTTGTTTTATATGGCCTCGTATGTCGTGGGCATTTATTGTTGGCGGCCCTGTCTGTCCGTCCACATTTTGTTTGTGGACACTCTGCAGGTCACAGTTTTTATCTGATTATGGCCAAATTTAACATATAGGTTTATATTCCAAAGATTTCTTTTCCTTTTGATAAATTCCTAGATTATGGCTCCTGATTGTACGAAAAAACATATTTTTAGCTTGTTCTATGTCCACCTCTTGCACAATGTGGGTGTATCTTGCTTGGCAACCGGTTATTCTTTCACCAGTATGAGTAATGAAGCTCATTTGAGATTTTATTTCATCACTGCATGTATTATATTTGTGGAAATGTGATTATTTGATTTATCAAAATGTAACACAAATGTAGCATTGAGATCAAATTTGTTAATATATTCCAATCCAGAATAAATGTATATATAACATAACCAACAGATACATCTAACTTTATAATATTTACTACAGCGCCAGATAGAAGTCAGTGAAGTTATGCAAGGCTATATGAATGTTTTACAAAAGCTAGAATTTGAGGAATCAGATAATGGTGATCAAGACACACATTTGCAGTTAACAATGATCTGTGAGTACTTTTTGTCCCCCGCATCAATACCATGACTAAGTTCAATAATGAACATTTTCTACTCAGGGTAAGCAGGGCGATAAGCAATTTAGAACACAATAACTCTCCTTCTAATTAAAATGTTCAAACTTGGTGTATGTGTTTATTAGGTCAATGCCTTGATGGAGTTCTAAGTTGAGCATTTTCTGTTTAGGCTAAGCTGAGATAAGCAATTTGATTGGTTGATGCTTTGGGACACAATAACTTTAGTTCTAATTAAGTGAGGGTGATGAAGCTTGGTGTACAGTTTCATTACATCAATACTTTGACTAATTTCAATAATGAACATTTTCTGCTCAGAGTAGAGTAAGCAGAGCGATATTTGATTGACAGAAACTTGGTGTTGGCATTCATTAGGTGAAGGCCTTGATGGAGTTCGATGATGAACATTTTCTGCTTACAGTAAGCAGAAATAAGCAATCTGCTTGATGCTTTGGGGCACAGTAACTTTGGTTAGAATGAAGTGAGAGAGATGACACTCGGAATATAGATTCATTATATTATTACCTTGACTAATTTTGATAATGAGAATTTTCTGCTTAGGCTAAGTAGCAATAAGCAATTGGTCATTTGTCAAGACTTGAAGGGATTAAAATAAAACTTCTTACTCGATATGTGCATAGGAACTGGGTGATCAAGTCTCGCTCAACAGCGGCCTCGCTTCGGAATTTCTATCACGTAATATCGAGTAATGATAGGTCTATAAAGGGACTGGGTGATACAGACCTCTATTGACCTTATTTCAGGTTACTTCCGGGCCCGCCAAGTTGAATATCGATAAATAATAGCTTTTTAAGTTTGATTGTTATTAATAATGCTGTAAAAGGACCAATTTAATTATAATGATCAAATAAAGTCTCGTTGGCAATAAAAATGACATGAAGTGTTAGAACTAGTGAGTATTGTGAGATGATATCAGACGATACATGGTAAATCAGTCATAACAAAGATGGCGTCTGAAAAACCTTGTATTCTTGTATTATAGTCAAGCAGCACTAGTAAGAAGTTTTTATTTTAATTTATTTTAATCCCTTCAAGTGCCTGTGGTTTAAACTTGATGTAGATGTTCATTAGGTGAATATCTTGACTGAGTTCAGTGATTGACATTTCAAGTTGAAGCTAAGCAGAGCTAATCAATTTCGGTGGGGGACATCAGCATCTCTGTTGGCTTGTTAATACTAATAAGCTGTGATAGATTTTGCGTGTCCCTATATTACATTGTAATAATAGATGTACAATATTTTCTTTTATACCACAGCAAATGTATAATGTTTTGTTTTAAAGCAACTGTTGATGAAATGTAATGTTATTTTGTTTCACAAAACAAGAAATGCTGATGAAGTGTATTTTTTTTTTGTTATACAAGAAATGTTGATGAAATTTGTACTACAGCAACTGTTGATGAAATGTTTTCATGTTTTATACTACAGCAACTGTTGATGAAATGTTATCATGTTTAGTATTATAACTGTTGATAAAATATTATCATTTTTTGTACTACAACAACTGTTGATATTAATGTGGTCATGTTTTGTATTACAGCAACTGTAGATGAAATATTATCTTGTTTTCTATTACAACAACTGTTGATGAAATGTCATCATGTATTGTATTGCAACAACTGTTGTTGAAATGTTATCATGTTTTGTATTACAGCAACTGTTGGTGAAATGTTTTGTAATACAACTGTTGATGAAATGTCATCATGTATCGTATTACAACAACGATTGATTAAATGTTATCATGTTTTGTATTACAACAACTGTCGATGAAATGTTATCATGTTTTGTATTACAGCAACTGTTGATGAAATGTTGTCTTGTAATGATAAAGGAGCACTACAGGTTTTACTTGTCAGTGGTGGAACTTTTAATTCTTTTGTGTCCTTGCTACAGAAAACATCGGTAAGAAATTAATGTTATTCATTGAACTTAATAGAGTATTATATATGGCTCTTTGGTAGAGCTGGGCGATAACCCTGGAAACAAATATCACAATTATTATAGAATATTGTGGTATAATCACTGTTACGTGATATTTTATAAAATGTCAATTTCAGTTTATCACCTTTTATTTTTTAACTGTAAATTAACATGCATAAAGAGTTGGACATACTAGGGCTGGACGATATTTGAAAATTTCAATATTGCGATATTTTTTCAAAATTCCTCAATATATTGTCAGTATTGCGATATTTTGGTGCACCAAGCAAGTGTTGTCGAAAAGCCTTAGAAAAGGGGGTGCTAATCCTCTCCAACAGCAATGAGGCACCCCTTGAGTTTATTACCTTACTGGTTGTTTTAATTAATCATCCTGCATCATACTAAATATATATTTTATTTAACTAGAACCATGTCATGTTCCGTTCCGAGTACAGAAAAACAGTTGATCATATTACAGCCAATTAGGCCTACTTCTTCAGAAACAAAACTCTTTTTATTTTATAATCAGCACATGTATATCAACACAAAAGTGAATAATGAAATTAATTTTGTTACAATATAACATTTATCAATAATTCATCCACACTAACAGTTATTTTCAGTTTTGTATCACCAAACAACTATACAAAAAATTAAACAAAACACGACTGCAGTTGAAGGGTTTTAAAATTAAATTCTACTTTCAACCCATTTACAGTTTTGCAATAAACTGGAGTAAACCCTCAGTTTACGAACCACGCTTGTTAATCTTAGATTTTAAAATGAAATAACACAAGACGTGATAAATTATGTCTTCTTCAAAATATTAAAACCCGAGAAGAGAGCGTACAAATTACTTGTGTTTCCATTCTTGGTAGCTACGTTTCTTCTACACAGTCTACATAAAATTTTATTTTAACCAGTATCGTTTACGTCAATCCAAAGTAGGCCCGAATCTGGCTGGTACAGTTTCTCTTCGGGACTCCGAAGTTGTCGCTTCAACTTCCAACTTCAACTACGTCGTCTGCCATTTTGTAAATCTACCGATAGCTATAGACGTCGACGACCAGCCGCAACTTTACAAATTAAAATTGAACATTGATAATCAAGACTAGATAAATGCCGAAAATAGCATCGGTTTGTTCGAGGTATTTTATTTTCACTTTCGACTTTTTTGTTGTCTCGATGTACCAGCCACAAGATCTCATTGTATACTGTGTGACTGGACATCGACTTGTCCGGATTTACCCGATAAATATGTATATTTCTAATTAGTCCAATTAACTTTAGTTATTCAGAGGTTTCTAAAGCAAGTTCGGGACTAAATTAAGAGAATATTGCAGTGCATACCGCGGTATATGGCGTCAAACGATATATTGGAATATTGCGGTTTTTCTGGGGGTCTTAAAATTACCGTCAATATAATTTCCAAACCGCGATATATTGATTTATCGAAATTACCGTCCAGCCCTAGGACATACCCCCTGATAATACCCTATTTGCAAACAAAATGTTATGAGAATAGATCAATTGAAGACTTGCTATAAGTGTTGGTCTATATTCTTGTTTATTACAATTTGAGCTGTCAGTACATTAATTATGATATTTGGTTTAAGGGGGAATTATATAGGATAAGACATAGTGCTGACAGTTCTTACTATTATAGTTGAAAATTAGATAATGAAAAGGGAATATGTTACGAATTTCATTATTCTGAGCCGAGTTGTCACTGTTACAATAACAATGTATCCTCAATATTTTTTGTTATGATAATAAAAAAAAGTCTCAACTATCCATTTTTACGATAGATCATTAAACACAAAATTGTATTTATCATCTAATCTGTATGAAATTTATATGTATCATTTAAATTAGTGACACGAAGAACCCTATTGTATTTCAGCATTCTCTGTCAGTTACTTCTAGAGTTATGGTTCTTACTTTGTTGAACCTTGTGAAGGCTCAAATGACATCCGATCTATATGAAATTTATATCCATTATTTGAATTAGTAAAACGAAAAAGCTTATCAAATTTCAACAAAATTTATGAATTACAAGGCTCTTTTTTCAGTTTGTAGAACCTTGTGAACTATCAAATGACAAAAATTATAATCGTATCTTGCAAATTTCCCCAATTACCTATAAAAGAATAAATATGTGACAACCCTTGTCACATATTTTGTTGCCTGGCAATCTATCTTTATTTCTGTGACTGTATTACATTTAAAAACAGAAATATTTCCCAGCTCTACTCTTCTGTACTTCCTTTAATTAATCAGTTATTTTTTATTGATTATGTGTAAAAAATGTTAATACATCATATTTAACAATGACATATACAGATATTAAAAAAAACGGTGGTTAATTGTTAAAGGGAAGCCTCCTACTTCACAGGACACTGTTTATAAAAGTGGCTTTTATTTAGGTATGTAAATCAAAAGCTATAAAATGTAGCCATATATCGCAATGTCTAAAATTTTCACATCAAGTTTTTAACTATTATAGTGAGAACTGCCAGCTCTTTAATCTCCCTTAATATATCATTAAATGTAGCTGATTAAATGTCTTTATTTCTATCTTATTTTTTAGTTAACAGGGAGTGTTGCTCAGTCATTAGCTATTTCTGTGATAAAAGTTATACAGACAATATTAGCTGGTTCTAATAATGCCAAGGTAAGATTTTGACATTCTTTAAATTTTCTATTTAAAAAGATGTAGAACTTTAAGCGAAGGTAGTGATTACAAACATGAATGTTCACAAGAATATTAATGAGTGCCCACGGTGGACTTAACTGTTTTTCAAGTAGAGGGTACAAGTCCGGAATATACGGGCGAAATCCCAACTCTGGAGTACAGTTATCTTCTGTAAATCAATAAATGAAATGGGGTTTATATCCTACTGCACTAGCTGGACTAATGCAGGATATGCACTATGTAAATGTTGTTTTATTAGTATTATAATAATGAGCACTCCAAACTAGTCATTGTTTAAATGGGTGTTTTATTAACATGCTGCTTATTGGTACATTTCATATATATTTTGTCGTCGCCCTGTGTGTGATGGTGGGTGTGTTGGGCGCAATTCTTACTGGATTTTCTTCAAACTTTGTATAATTATTCTTTATACCCTAAGTGTTATCACTATTGTTTTGGGTACATGCCCTACCCCCGGGGGCAGAGCCACACCCATTTCTTGTGTTTGTTTGTCAGCTACAGGCCACATTTGTTAACCTATCATTTTGAAACTTTGCATACTTATTCTTTGTACCCTAATGAACATCCCTATTGTTTGGGGGACATGCCCAACTGCCAGGGGCAGAGTCAGCCCATTTTCTTTTTGTGTGTCTGTGTGTCGCCTACAGGCCACAATTCTTAATCAATTATCTTGAAATTTTACATACTTATTCATTGTACCCTATGTGACAAAGTGATCTCTACATCATATTGAAATATAAATATACAGATAGAACTTTCTGACCTCTGCTGATTTTTGATCATTAATGATATTGGCGTGTTCAACTCGACACAACTTCTTCAAGGCACGGACTTAATAAAACGTCTAATGTGTTCAATATGTTATTTACGGACTACACACGAATGGCCTCTGCTCGTTTTAACAAAAGGCACGATCTCATTAAATATGCAGTGCAGTTACAGATACTATAATCTCATAAATAAACAATGCCAAATATGTACATCGCTTGTGTATCACTTTTCTTAATTAACTGTATGCTTTATAAGCCAGAGTTTACTGTTAGTTTCAGAAGACTTGGAATGGCGCTCCTCCCGGAGTATGCCTATTTCATGCTCTCAATAAAGGTCTATCAACTATGCTGATATTCTGTTAGCTGTATGTAGTGTTACAGATATCAGATTTGGATGCCGTGACCGTCCTGGGTCGTATCAGATTTGGCGCCGTGAATCAGGGAACCAGACAGAACGGGATCCAGTCCCATGAAGCCACAGGCAATCTTGTTAGACAGAATTCTCCAGTTAATCTGCAAGTTGAAAAGATTTTGGTTTCATTAGTAATCAACCGGGATTGTTAATTACAATTAGTCAAGATATCAGATTTGGTTGCTGTGACCGTCCTGGGTGGTATCAGATTTGGATGCCGTGACTATATGACCCTGGGAGTGAATCGCCATACCAGCGGGAAGTCTTCCCAGTGACCATGGGCCAATAATTACAGCCATAGCCATCAGTCATGGAATCACTGACGTCCGGGTTCGATCCCGGGAGGAAACCCTTGGAAGAAGAAGTTTCCAGTCGATTTAAGGTATGTGCATATTTCCTTGTAACTGACAATGGAACGCCAAAAATGACCACGGAATAATTTTAAAATTGTTTAAAGATTAGGGATTTGATCAATATAAAGTTTTCGAAAAAATGTCAAACTAGTAAATAATTTAGTTAAGTAAATAAGAGTTAGGTTTACATATGGGTAAAAAATTTCTATAAACGTCGGAATAGATAAGAATTCTAAAATTGCAACGGTATAACGACGCAAAAAGAAATAAAATGCAGCCTCCGTTTTATAAGGTTATAGATCGTAATAATGTAATGTAGTGTTATGTCCAAATAATGTATATATATGTGTTTAACCAGGTTTGGTTAACGTGTGGATCTGTGTAAAATCCGTTTTTAAGTTTAGGGTAAAGGAAAATGCCCAAGGAAAATTTAAAACTTAATGGCCCTTTGTGTGGGTTGGTATTAGGTTTTAAAAAATGTTTTAAATTGAAACAGGGTGCATTGCAATATATACATAGCGAGTAGCTTATGCAATATAACTGTTTCTGGATTATTCATCTCGTTTTGTTAAAAAAAAAAATTATAAAGGAGAATAAGTTTTAAGTAATATTCAAACCAAAAACAAAGTATAACGTGGTAAAATGGATAATTTAAAGTTTAATTTGAAAGTGCGATTAGCTGTCGAATAAATTTTGAATTCCCTGTTATGTCATGAGTAATGTTACGTAAAACCATATTAATGTATTGGACACGTCAAGAACTTATATTGGTAATTTTTTATTTTTCGTTACATGTAAACGTCAGGAATATAATAACTTATGGGTTGTAATTATTTTATTTTTACAACCAGGAGTATCATACAATCAGGTCTTGTAATAAATACTGATCCCTTGTATCAAGATGCTGTTTCTCGTTTGAATTCAGAACGAAATGTTAATAGGGAGTATCTATATGGACATCTCACACAGGCACATGTCTGTCTTTTCTGTTCTCCGCGTGTAAGATAGCACCCCTTGGCTACAAGCTTGTGATATATACACGAAGCGCTATATAGCACCAATGTTAAGACGGGTTATAATCTTAACCTGTCACTGTCAATTAGTAAAGCTGACTACTAATGAGTTTCAATGTTATTAATGACTTAAGGTGATAAGTACTAATTAATACTGCTTATTTTTACTTAGGGGCAGATTAAATTGTATTGTTAATAGTTTATTCACTTAAAAGTAAATACAATTTTGATTTTAAATAAACTTAAGTGTAAGAATATGATTACGTATTATTACATCCAATTAAAATCAATGTTGTAAATTAAGGGTAATGTAATTGTAATTGGTCTAATTTAGCAAGTACATTGATCATTTATGGGATTTATTGTGCCCTATCTTAACGTACCGCAACGTTGAACCAGACAGGGGAATTCCAGTATCTTAACGTACCGCAACGTTGAACCAGACAGGGGAATTCCAGTATGTCAAAAGATATGGCCCTCAAGCACAGTTTGCAGAAGTGTTTACGTTCATCAAATTAGCTGTGTAAGAAAAAAAAAGAACAATTCTAACATGACCTGAACTTATTCAGTGGTGGCAACAGTGAAATTATTGACATTGAAAAAGTGTTTTTTGTTGATTTTTTTTTTTCGGTTGGAACGTATAACCGAGTATTTATATTGAATTTATATTATTGTAGCGAGTATTAATATTGAACTTATATTATTGTAGCATGTTTATCAATGTAATTGTTTTTATAGAATTAGGACTTGAATTTGTGATGTCCATATTAATTCTCTTCAAGTATTGATATTGGTATTGTATTGTATTTAATGTATGTTAGATAACGATAATTAAGGGGATGGTGTCGGCTGAGACCGAGGACGAGAATACGCTCCATGGAACAGATGTTTCCACACCAGCACCAAGAAATAAACAAGTGTCATTCACTTTGTCATAATTAATCAAGAGGAATGCCAGAATTTAAGGGTATAATGGTATCGTCCTACAAAAGTCTAAGACCTAGTGTTCCGAAAATATCATATAACTATATAATCGCGTGTGTTTTCATTACTATTATTATATCGTGTGTGCTCTTCTTAATTCGTGTGTGATTTAACTTAATTGTGTGTACCTTCAATTGATAGAGACGAAGACAGTGTCCCACCTGTGAGAATGGTATTAGTTATTTATTTTTAATAAATAACTTAAATGGGTGGGGATGGAATGTGACAAAGTGATCTCTACATCATATTGAAATATAAATATACAGATAGAACTTTCTGACCTCTGCTGATTTTTGATCATTAATGATATTGGCGTGTTCAACTCGACACAACTTCTTCAAGGCACGGACTTAATAAAACGTCTAATGTGTTCAATATGTTATTTACGGACTACACACGAATGGCCTCTGCTCGTTTTAACAAAAGGCACGATCTCATTAAATATGCAGTGCAGTTACAGATACTATAATCTCATAAATAAACAATGCCAAATATGTACATCGCTTGTGTATCACTTTTCTTAATTAACTGTATGCTTTATAAGCCAGAGTTTACTGTTAGTTTCAGAAGACTTGGAATGGCGCTCCTCCCGGAGTATGCCTATTTCATGCTCTCAATAAAGGTCTATCAACTATGCTGATATTCTGTTAGCTGTATGTAGTGTTACACCTAAGGATGATCCCTATTGTTTTTGGTGCATGTCTGACCCCCTGGGACAGAGCAAGACCCAATGTTTGTGTGTCTTTTGTTTTGCCTACAGGCAGCATTTTTAACAGATCCTTTGGAAACTTTGTCTACCTATTCCTTGTACCCTGAGAATGACCCCATTTTTTTTTGTTGATTGCCCAACGCCTAGGGGCAGAGCCATACCCATTTTTACTCTGTGTCTGTGTGTGTTGCCTACAGGCCACGATTCTTAATGGATCATCTTTGAACTCAGGATATGTATTGCTTATAGCCTAAGGACGTCAACTGCATGTCCCGACCCACAGGGGCAAGCCTCACCCAATTTTTGTGTTTGTCATTTAACAAGCCACCATTCTGAATGAATCAGCTTGGTACTTTCCATATGTATTCCTTATAGCCTGAGGATGTCATCTATTGATTTTGATGAATGCCCCGACCCTGAGGGACAGAGCAACATCCACTTTTTGCATTTAGTGCCCAAGAGCCACAATTCTGAATGGATTATCTTGTTACTGCATACATATTCCTTATGTTGATGCATGACCCCCAATGCAAAACAAACCCAATGTCTAGCCTTCTTTTCCTCTTGAGATATTACAGCCATTTCATTTTTTGTCCCCCGCCCTTTCGAAGAAAGATGGGGGACTATTAAAATGGGTTCGTCCGTCTGTCTGTCTGTCCGTCTGTCTGTCCTTCTGTCTGTCCGTCTGTCTGTCCGTCACACTTTTTGGGACACAATAACTCTCTTCCTAATTGAGCTAGAATGTTCAAACTTGGTGTATGTGTTTATTAGGTCAATGCCTTGATGGAGTTCGAAGATGAGCATTTTCCGCTTAGGGTAAGCAGAGATAAGCAATTTGATTGGTTGATGCTTTGGGACACGATAACTTTAGTTCTAATTAAGTGAGATTGATGAAACTTGGTGTATAGTTTCATTATAGTAATACCTTGACTAAGTTCGATAATGAGCATTTTCTGCTCAGGGTAAGCAGAGCTATACGCAATTTGATTGGTCGAGAATTTGTAACACAGTAACTCTCCTTCTAATTGAGTTAAAATGTTCAAACTTGGTGTATATGCTTATTAGGTCAATGCCTTGATGGAGTTCGAAGATGAGCATTTTCCGCTTAGGGTAAGCAGAGATAAGCAATTTGATTGGTTGATGCTTTGGGACACAATAACTTTAGTTCTAATTAAGTGAGAGTGATGAAACTTGGTGTATAGTTTCATTATAGTAATATCTTGACTAAGTTCGATAATGAGCATTTTCTGCTCAGGGTAAACAGAGCGATACGCAATTTGATTGGTCGAGACTTTGGAACACGATAACTCTCCTTCTAATTTAGTGAAAATGTTCAAACTTGGTGTATATGCTTATTAGGTCAATGCCTTGATGGAGTTCGAAGATGAGCATTTTCCGCTTAGGGTAAGCAGAGATAAGCAATTTGATTGGTTGATGCTTTGGAACACGATAACTTTAGTTCTAATTAAGTGAGATTGATGAAACTTGGTGTATAGTTTCATTATAGTAATACCTTGACTAAGTTCGATAATGAGCATTTTCTGCTCAGGGTAAGCAGAGCTATACGCAATTTGATTGGTCGAGAATTTGGAACACAATAACTCTCCTTCTAATTGAGTTAAAATGTTCAAACTTGGTGTATATGCTTATTGGAACATTGTTTACATTGTTTATCTTTATAAGTAACTTGTCTTTATTATCCTAGTCAAGGTAGAACAGTAGGACATTAAACCCAATTTCATTTTTTAATGTTTATAAAATAGCATTTTAAAATGCCTTGATGGAGTTCGAAGATGAGCATTTTCCGCTTTAGGGTAAGCAGAGATAAGCAATTTGATTGGTTGATGCTTTGGGACACGATAACTTTAGTTCTAATTAAGTGAGAGTGATGAAACTTGGTATATAGTTTCATTATAGTGATACCTTGACTAAGTTCGATAATGAGCATTTTCTGCTCAGGTTTATAAAATAGCATTTTGAAATGCCTTGATGGAGTTCGAAGATGAGCATTTTCCGCTTTAGGGTAAGCAGAGATAAGCAATTTGATTGGTTGATGCTTTGGGACACGATAACTTTAGTTCTAATTAAGTGAGAGTGATGAAACTTGGTATATAGTTTCATTATAGTGATACCTTGACTAAGTTCGATAATGAGCATTTCTGCTCAGGGTAAGCAGAGCGATACGCAATTTGATTGGTCGAGACTTTGGAACACAATAACTCTCCTTCTATCTTAGTTAAAATGTTCAAACTTGGTGTATATGCTTATTAGGTCAATGCCTTGATGGAGTTCGAAGATGAGCATTTTCCGCTTAGGGTAAGCAGAGATAAGCAATTTGATTGGTTGATGCTTTGGGACAAGATAACTTTAGTTCTAATTAAGTGAGAGTGATGAAACTTGGTGTATAGTTTCATTACAGTTACACCTTGACTAAGTTCGATAATGAGCATTTTCTGCTCAGGGTAAGCAGAGCGATACGCAATTTGATTGGTCGAGACTTTGGAACACAATAACTCTCCTTCTAATTTAGTTAAAATGTTCAAACGTGGTGTATATGCTTATTAGGTCAATGCCTTGATGGAGTTCGAAGATGAGCATTTTCCGCTTAGGGTAGGCATAGATAAGCAATTTGATTGGTTGATGCTTTGAGACACGATAACTTTAGTTCTAATTAAGTGAGAGTGATGAAATTTGGTGTATAGTTTCATTACAGTAATACCTTGACTATGATCGATAATGAGCATTTTCTGCTCAGGGTAAGCAGAGCGATAAGCAATTTGATTTGCCGAGACTTTGGAACACAATAACTCTCCTTCGAATTGAGTTAAAATGTTCAAAATTGGTGTGTATGCTCCTTAGGTCAATGCCTTGATGGAGTTCGAAGATGAGCATTTTCTTCTTACGGTAGGCAGAGATAAGCAATTTTTGGATGACACTTTGTGTTCAGTTTGATTGGTCGATACGTTTGAAAAAAATAAATGTGCGATTAATTAATATGTGTCATCTATTTATTTGGGGATTTTGGTGGGGGACATCAGCCTCACTGTTGGCTTGTTTTCCTTGTTATTTTCTTAATTTTAAAAAGTACTATATCTTTCAAAACAGGAATATTGCACCGTTGTTTACATCAGTAGCTGTGACTACCAGTAAAGTATCACAATGGATACGGCTAACATTTTTTATTTCATGTTTTGATTATACTGGACAGTTAATTCACTCTAGAGTGTAACTTATTTGTTCAGAACCTGAAAATGGATTTTTTTATATTGTCGTTGCCCTTGTCCGTCCGAGCTTCACATTTTATTTGTGGAGACTCTATATATAGTTCAAAACTTTTATTTAATTTCAACAAAAGTTGAAATATAGGTGTATCTCCCAAAGATCATGTGGACGTATATTGTCATCGCTCCTGTCCATCCATGTGTTTACATTTTGTTTTTTGACACTCTTGGTTCCTTTTGAATTTGGCTTATATCAGACGGTAACTTGATGGCTTATGGACACAGATTGTACAAGAAATCATGTTTTTAGCTTGTGGACACTTTAGAGTCACAAGTTGGATCCAAATTTCGATAATCATACATATCTGAATGCTGAATGCAACGACCAGGATTATGACCCCTGATTATTTGAAAAATGACTTTGTTATCTTGTGGACCCTCTAGAAGTCAAAATTTGAATTGAATTTTAAAAAATGTTCAAATGCTGCTACACTTGTATGCAAATAGTATAAAATTATTGCAATAACAAGGTTGTGGACCCTCAAGAAGTCAAAATATTTATTCGATTTTGATGAAAATTTAAATGCATGTTTATAACTCAAAGATCTCAGTTCCTTTTGATATTCACGCATATCGGATTGTTACTTCATGGATTATGGGCCCTGATTGTACAAAAAATCACTTTTTTAGCTTGTGAAACCACCTGAGGTCACAATTTTCATCTGATTCGAAGAAAAAAAATGGTTAAATATATCACCATTACACTCTAATGATGGTTGAGAGAGAGAGAGAAATGGGGTTTAACGTCCACTCAACACAAACTAGGTCATTTCGGGACTAACATATGGTTCAATTTTTATGTCAATAATTCGCTTGCGTGTAGGGGTCTTTAGCAGTGGGAGGAAACCAGAGTGCCCGAAGGAAACCCACGAAGTTGAGAAGGCACCCCTATCTCCATGCTACATACGCTCACACCAGGTCTCGAAACCACGGCCAGCTAGAGGTCGAAGCGCGGCACTCTAGATCACTAGGCCATCCCAACCCCCCTAATGATGGTTGAGTTCGAATCTTGTGAAAATCAGACTGAAACTGCCAGACAAAATTGCTGCCACGTGTACGAAAATAGTGTAAAAGTATGTAATACCAAGGTTGTGGACTAAAGATCTCCGTTCCTTTCATTGTTCATGCATTTCAGACTGTGACTTCCTAGATTATGGCCCATGATTGTACCAAAAAATTGCAATTTTTTTTTAACTTGTTCTCTATCCATCTTTTGCAAAATGTGGGCGTATCTTGCCTGGCAACCACTGATTATTATAGAAATAATTGCTATTATTAAAGAAAACAGTCCAAGGATTAAGGAAGATTTTTTATGTTAGTTTTTTCAAATTATTATCTTCATTTCATTATTGATTAATTGAATTTGATGAATTACCTACAATTACCAACATTTCCATAGGGAAATCAGCATAGAGACTTCCTTCAGTCGATTACCGGTATACAAATTGTTTTCTTTTTTGATTTTTTTTTTTGATTATACAAAATTCTATAAAATCAAGGGAAGCTGAAAAAACTCTCCTGAGATTGGAACATTGTTTACATTGTTTATCTTTATAAGTAACTTGTCTTTATTATCCTAGTCAAGGTAGAACAGTAGGACATTAAACCCAATTTCATTTTTTAATGTTTATAAAATAGCATTTTGAAATTTATAGAAAACTAAAAGCACTTAAAAGCATGGTCTTGTTTGTTATTCCTGTCAGGCCTAAGTTTTTGCGCCAAGATTAACTACTTTATTATTTTTGTTGTGTGAAATGCCTTAAATGGCAGAGCTGTGGTGACACATATGGTAATCAAAGTGTAGTATTTTCATGTGAGATCGCATGCTAGCACTTACTACTTTTCTGCTGGTAGGCATATTAGGTTTTTACACTTTACATACATGTATTTCATGATTATAAGACGTAAAATATGAATGAAATTAAAGTAAATTGGAAATTTTGATTTCAGTGTCAAGTAAACTATGAAAAGTTTGTTGATGCTATGAGAAGTTTAGGTCAACCATCAAGTGAATTATTAAAATCATTATTAGATTTGGTAAGTTCAGTCAGTTATTACATCTCATTCATGCTATTCTGATTTGAGTAAAATATTCCATGCAATCTTTGAGCTTTTATATTATTTACAACATTGCACAAGAGGATATATAAACATAGTTCTTGTGATTGAATTTAACGTTGTCATTAAGTTAGTAAATATTCGCTATCATATTCGCTCATACGGTTTATTGTCCAGGTTGTGGAAGAAGAATTTGTAGAGAAAGATAATCATTTAGTTCATAATACCAAGGCAGCTGTCATGCTACTTCAATGGTTACCAGACATTCAATCACATGATCTCCAAATATGGCTATCCGAACAACTGAAGTGTCTTTGTGGACGTGGACATAGAAATCGCATGAATTGTTGTAATGCTGGAATGGTAGGAGCAATATTAGGTGTTTTAGGACGACAACGTCAGATTAATCCTAAAGCTGTCAGTAAGTTTTGAGATTAAACATATCTATTGTAGTTATAGTTAAGAAAATGACAAGAACTGGACCTGCTTTACATAATGATTTTAATTTGATTTTGTAAAACAAAAAACAATTTGATAAAAATTAGACTGTACTTTCATTACGGTTTAAATGCTATTTACATGTACCCTAAAGTATGATCAAACTACATCTTTTAAAAGTGTGTGTTCAACTGAACTGACTTAAATTCACCCCTCAATTAGCCAAGGTGGGTTGGGTGGTCAAATGGTCTAACATGCACACTTTAATTCAGAAATTCTGGCATTGACTCAAAGGAAATGATCTTGATCCCCAGCCTGAATGAGCCAAGGAGTGCTTAACCTCTCAGGTTTTCTCCAGTTTCTCTGATTTTCTCCCACTGCTAATTAAAGATTCCTATACACAAGTGAATTATTGAAATAAATTTGAACCATATGCTAGTCCCAAAACAACAGAATTGTATCGAGTGGAGGTTAAATTCCATTCTTCTACATTAGCAAATGAAATGAATGAATATTGTAATAGATTGTTATTTATTTTACAGGTAATCTTATAAAATTAACAGAGTTATTAGGTACACATTCAATACAAGCTAGTGAACTAAAACAATTGATTGCTTTATTACGTTTAGATGAAGAAAGTGTTCAGGTATTTATAAGTTTATTTGGAACGGTTTGTTAGGTTGAAATATGATAAATTATCTTTTTATTTTATGTTACATAAATCTAAAGACTACATCAGCTACATATACGCTAAAGGTGTGTGTTTGACATCCTGTGTTGGATTTGAAACATAGATATTAAGCGTAATTAAAGAGAGAGTAAGAATATAGAACACCCATGATTTGTTTATTTATTATGTAAATGATATAAAAACGTATTTTAATGACAATCATCATTAACAAAACCATTAAAGTAGGAAGATAAAAGTATTTTTAAATGATAGACAATAACATCTAATGTCAATTGACTTCCTAATCAGCACAACAAGTAATAATATTTCACTAGTTGTAACAATATGAGATCAACCTTTATCAATAATAAACTATAATCCTTTCAACTTATATTGCTGAAAAAAGCAGGTTTTAGTATGTAATCTCAATATTAAATCAGAATTTAATAAATTACATGAAATACAGTCATGAAAATAAATTAAGACACATTGTATCAATATCGCAACTGTTATTTAATTAAGGTACTGTCATTATGCTACTAATTAAGTGATTAACAGTTTGACCTTTATATAAGGTGCGATCTATTATTATGTGATTAAATGTGATGAACAGTTTGACCTGTAAGGCATCAATATGCTATTAATCAAGTGATTAAGTGTTTGACCTGTAAACAAGCTGTTAATTAGGCATGAAGCCATTATTTTCACATCATTAGCCTTTTGTTTCCAGTAATTTGCTGCCATGTGTAGATATGTGAAATTAATTTATGATGTATTATTTCTGTTAATGTAAAATGCTTAAAAGATGGAAACAAATAATTGAAACACAATTTGGTTCAGTAATTTCATCCCTCTCCTTTTGGTGGTATAATTACAATTTGATTTGTTTTGTTGTTATTGTCAGTGTATTGTAGTGATATCAAACCAGAGCCAAACTACATGGGGGATGATAATGATCAAATTTCTTCCAAGTCGGGCTGGGAATCTTGTAAATGAAAGCTCAAAAGCAGTCGTGGAATGTGCTGTGATTGCATGAGCTGCATATATAGTCAGACAGCTTATGAAAGTCTAGACTCTGTACTCTTTATCTTTGCTTTAGGTTGTATATTGGTTGCTAGTTCTTTAAAAGACAGTGCCATAGCTTGGAAACATCTTAAGTCTGCAATATATATCACCTTAGTTAGAAGCAGACTTTAATCCCTAATCAAACTCTGTAGTAGTATAGCAAAATGTGTTCGTATATTGTCGTCGCCCCCGTCCGGCCGGCCGGCATCCACAAGCAATAGAGGCCAAAGTTAATATCCGATTTACTTTAAATTTATACACACTGTTTAAGATCATGTGACGAAGAATCCTATTGATTTTCAGCGATTTCCGATAATCGGTGCCAGAGTTATGGCCCTGTGGACGCTCTATAGGCCAAAGTTAATATCTGATTGACTTTGAATTTATACACAGTGTCTAAGGTCATGAGACGAACCAGCTTTTTGATTTGCAGCGATTTCCGATAATTACTGCCAGAGTTATGGCCCTGGATCACTTCAAAAAATCTTGTGGATGCGCTAGAGGCCAAAGTTAATATCCGATTGACGTCAAATTTATACACAGTGTTTACAGTCATGAGACTAAGACGTCTATCAATTTTCAGTGATTTCAATTATTACTGCCAGAGTTATGGCCCTTGATCACTTCGAAAAAATCCTGTGGAAGCTCCAGAGGCCAAAGTTAATATCCGATTGACTTTAAATTTACACACAGTGTTTAAGGTCATGAGATGAAAAAACCTATTGATTTTCAGAGATTTCAAATAATTACTGCTAGAGTTACCTCCCTTGATAACTTCAAAAAATCTTGTGACGCTATAGAGGCCAAACTTATCATCCGATTGACTTCAGATTGATACACAGAGTTTAAGGTGTTGAAACGAACAAGTATTTTGATTTTCAATGAATTTTGATAACTGGACAGCTAAATCCATGATGTTAAATGTTTCCTATACTAATTGTTAGCGTGGGACAAAACTTTATAAAAAGCAAACAAATGCTAATGATTTTCTGATGATTACATAATGAGTTGTTACTCTTAATCAGTTTTTAGTGTATTACAAATGTTTCATTACCGAAAAAAGTATAAATATGCGACAAACTTTGTTGACTGCCCGGACGATTTAGCTGCTGTGTGGGCGTATGTTTTTTTGCCTGGCAACCTATCTTTTAATATGATTTGATTTTGAAATTGATTTTCAAAAAGTTATCCAATAAACTTAGACAAATGTTGATGTTCATAATGTCTTCTAGAAACTCGGAAACAATATGCCATGGTTTTCTTCTACCATTTGCTCTGTGGGTGTTTAGTTTGCAGTTATCGTTTATGGTCTGTTACACTGTGGTATAAACATGTATCATATTTTTGTTTTGTTAAGATGCCATATTGTACGAGGTTAATGAGAGCTATATCAACCATGGCTAGGAGAGACGGTAGAGATGGTGCTTTACAATTCTTTGATATTCAATCCAGAACGGATGTAAGTACCTTGTCTTGATTGACTCAGTTCAGTTCTTTATTGTCCCCCGCCTTTCGAAGAAAGTTGGGGGACTATTAAAATGGGTTCGTCTGTCTGTCTGTCTGTCTCTCTGTCTGTCTGTCCGTCACACTTTTTGGGACACAATAACTCTCTTCCTAATTGAGCTAGAATGTCCAAACTTGGTGTATATGTTTATTAGGTCAATGCCTTGATGGAGTTCGAAGATGAGCATTTTCCGCTTAGGGTAAGCAGAGATAAGCAATTTGATTGGTTGATGCTTTGGGACACGATAACTTTAGTTCTAATTAAGTGAGAGTGACGAAACTTGGTGTATAGTTTCATTACAGTTATACCTTGACTAAGTTCGATAATGAGCACTTTCTGCTCAGGGTAAGCAGAGCGATACGCAATTTGATTGGTCGAGACTTTGGAACACAATAACTATCCTTCTAATTGAGTTAAAATGTTCAAACTTGGTGTATATTTGTATTAGGTGAATGCCTTGATGGAGTTCGAAGATGAGCATTTTCCGCTTAGGGTAAGCAGAGATAAGCAATTTGATTGGTTGATGCTTTGGGACACACAATAACTTTAGTTCTAATTAAGTGGGGGGGTTGGGATGGCCTAGTGGTCTAGAGTGCCGCGCTTCGACCTCTAGCTGGCCGGTCACCTCTGGCTTGCGGCTGTGGTTTCGAGCCCTGGTGTGAGCGTATGTGGCATGGAGATAGGGGCGCCTTCTCAACCTCGTGGGTTTCCTCCGGGCACTCCGGTTTCCTCCCACGGCTAAAGACCCCTACGCGCAAGCGAACTATTGAAATAAAATTAAAACCGTATGTTAGTCCCGAAATGACCTGGTTGTGTTGAGTGGACGTTAAACCCCATTTCTCTCTCTCTCTCTCTCTCTCTCTAATTAAGTGAGAGTGATGAAACTTGGTGTATAGTTACATTACATCAATACCTTGACTAAGTTCAATAATGAGCATTTTCTGCTCAGGGTAAGCACAGCGATAAGCAATTTGATTGGCTGAGAATTTGGAACACAATAACTCTCCTTCTAATGCAAATGAAAATGAAATGAAATGGGGTGTAACGTCCTACTCTTTTGAACCTAACCTGGGCTAATGGAAGACAGGCATACGCCATACATTGTGCAATGAGGGAAATTTTGCCCTCTTATATCGAATTCCAACTGCCAAGGGATCTTTTACGTGTACTCCAATGCGTAAACGTGACCTTGGTTTTTCGTCCCATCCAAACGACTTGGCAGCTATCCTTGTCAGGCCCTCCTTCTGTTCACTGACAAGGGGAAATCACGCCGGATC
This sequence comes from Patella caerulea, assembly GCA_036850965.1. Lineage (NCBI taxonomy): Eukaryota > Metazoa > Mollusca > Gastropoda > Patellidae > Patella > Patella caerulea. The sequence continues at coordinate 21,849,508 of JAZGQO010000007.1, forward strand.
GAGATGAACTTTCTCGGCCAATGCAGGGATCGTACACCTGACCTCCACTTAGCCACCGTGACCCCTTCCTTCTAATGCCTTGATGGAGTTTCAAGATGAGCATTTTCTGTTTAGGGTAAGCAGAGATAAGCAATTTGATTGGTTGATGCTTTGGGACACACTTGGTGTATAGTTTCATCACATCAATACCTTGACTAAGTTCGATAATGAAGCAATTTGATCGGTCAGGACTTTGGGACACAATAACTCTCTTTCTAATTAAACTAGAATTTTCAAACTTGGCCTAGGTGTTTATTAAATTGAAACCTTGATGGAGTTCAAGATTAGCATTTTCTGCTTAGGGTAAGCAGAGATAAGCAATTTGATTGGTTGATGCTTTGGGACACAATAACTTCAGTTCTAATTAAATGAGAATGATGAAACTTGACTAAGTTCGGTAATGAACATTATCGCCAGAGGGTAAGCAGAGCTATAAGCAATTTGATTGGTTAAAGCCCCAATAACACTCTTGTTGTAACTAAATAATATGTCCCAATCTTCATTCTGGTCAACAAATTGTATTATTTTACAATATTCCAATTAATTGATGATGATATAAATTTCATCTTAACACACCTAATTTAAAAAATTGGAAAAATTCAACTAATTGATTTGAAAAGTCTAACGTAAACCTTTTCAAATGTGACTTTGATTTAAAATATTTTCGAACCCCCTGGACAAGTAAAATAGGTCGTAATGGATAATTTACACAACAGGAAGGACACTTAAACATCTAGTACTTAGAATAAGGCAATTATTTATTTTCTGGGGCTGCCAAGCCAGCAAGAGTGTTATTGTCCCTTTAAGACTTTGGAACATAACAACTTTTAATTGAGGTAGATGTTCATTAGGTGAATGTCTTGACTGAGTTCAATGATTATCATTTCAAGCTAAAGCCAAGCAGAGCTAATCAATTTCATTGGTTGATGCTTTGGAACAATGTAATCTTGATTCTATCTTATAGAGAGCGATGAAACTTAGTGTATATTTTGATTGCTTGATATTGTTGAAAAAAATAAATGTGCGATAATTAGTATGTGTCATCTATTTATTTTGGGATTTCGGCGGGGACACAGTCTCACTGTAGGCTTGTTAACAATTCTGATTGATGCTTATCGGCATATGCCAAATATTTACCTTTTTATTGACAGACCTTACACTATAAACCGCAGATTGCCTCGTTCGGCATTTCTGTCCAAACGAGGTAAAACAAATGCCTCGTTGTCTGGAGTTACAAGACAAGTTTTTTTTTAAATTGCCCTGTTTTTGGAACAAGGTATTTTGTTCAGAACGAGGCTTGGTAAAAATGCCTCGTTTACTAAACATGTTTTTTTCAAGATAGTTATTAGCAGTATTTCCTATCAGCAAATTTGTAAAAATTAAAATTTATGTTATTTAATACGAAAATAAAACCAGTCCAAATTATGATATTATAATCAGAGAAATAGACAAGACAAGAATACACGCCATAGATGTAGGTGTAAAGCAACATCAGCTACCTTGATTGATTTATTGGCCCAATCAGTTATAGGTGTTAAGAAACAACTGTGGTGTTGTGACAATTTATTGGGGCCAATAGATTAATCAAGGTAGCTATGTGTCTGCAATAGTTTTACACCTACGCCTAACTGATATCGCAGACAACAAATTAGTGTTTATCTGGTCTAAATACAACAAATAATCCAATCTTATTAATCAAAAAAGCATATAATTTCATTTCTTATTTCCAATACACCAGTTTATTATTTATATTTATTGTAAAAAAAAAATAGCCTGACTATAGCATTGACTGTTTCTGTTGAAACCACATAACATTGCACAAAATATTATTGGAGCAAAATTAGATAAACGCGCAGCGATGAATTTGTTGGCTTATACCAATTGTCAATTAAATGGCAAATAAAGCACACCTCATACATTAAAATTTAATTAAAACGTTTAATTATGAAGACATATGGATATTAATAATGCGAAAATAATTTATGGTATGGTGTGTATTCTTGTCTTGTGTATTTCTCTGATTATAATTTCGTAGTTTCGACTGGTTTTATTTTTCGTATTAAATGACATAAATTTTAATTTTTACAAATTTGCTTATAGCAAATACCGCTAATAACTATCTCGAAAAAAAACATGTTTACTAAACTTGGCATTTTTACCAAGCCTCGTTCTGAACAAAATACCTCGTTCCAAACACAGGGCAATTTAAAAAAAACTCATTTCGGAACTCCAGACAAACGAGGCATTTTTTTACCAAGTTTGGACAGAAATGCCGAACGAGGCATTCTGAGGTTTATAGTATTAGTATTAGCAATCAGCCCCTTAGTCTAAGTAATTCGATTGGTCAATGCTTCCAGACTTAATTCTGCTTCTAATTGATGAATAAAAGATTGATATATATCATTTTCTACTTAGGTCATGTTCACTGATGAACAGTTTGATTTCTAGATGCTTTATAGTTGTGTCAACTATTTATTTTGAGGGTAATACACAGAGAGATGAGGCAAGCAGGATTTTGGAAAGAAAAAAAAGTATGATTTAAAATGAGAATGATTCTGTTTTAAATCAAGATAATCTGTCAAAGTTTATGCACTTTACTTCTCTTTGTGATATATTTCGATGTCCTGTTAATAGGGGGGGGGGGAATCTGGTCTTTGTTCTTGGGCCTCACAATTGCTTAATTCATCCTCAAATTCTAAGTGATAAAGGCAATTTTTTTCAAAATTAGAATTTAGCAGGAATGATAGAGATCCACAATACAGTTCATAGTTGTATTACAGTTCCATTATTTTGCAGGGTTTAGTGTTGCCAACTATAAAGAAATGGCCAGGACCAGGTTATACTGTACACTGTTGGTTATGTTTAGATACACAGTTTGATTTAAGTCCGTATCATCTACCTGATCCAACTCTGTTTAGACGACAATTATACAAGTAAGATTATCATAATATATAATAACTGTCAAATCTATAATGTTTGACACTTCAAATTTGATATGTGCTCCAAAATTAAAATTTTGAAAGATTATAACAAAAAACAGATATGATATACTACTATTGTACATATGCCAATAGAGTCAATATTTTCATTCACTGTACTGAAGTAAAGTTTTAAATGAGCCAATTTTATATCCGATTGATAAAATGTCTTCCAAATAATCAGTGTTTCAAAAGGACCAAGAGTAAGACAATTAAACAGATGGATGACACTTTCCATGGCTGCTTGTAATGTAAACATCACATACAACAAAATATAGCAGGAAATTCAAAGGCACATGTTTTTTTAATTGTAAATTTCTTTTTGATAATGATGTGTTTATTTTGTAGTATTTCTGGTAGTCATGGTAATGGTATAGAGGGTTTTTTCACCCCAGATGGTACCTTGGTTATTGGTGTTTATAGTAAAAAGGAATACTGTACTCTTACTCTGGAAAATCATCAACTATCTGATAATCTTTGGGTACGTTACAAGTCTGTTGACATAAAATGATGCGTCGCCTTGTCTATAAAGGGATACCTCGCTTTTGGCTGGAATGACGAGAGCCAATCACAATGCCATAACCAGATGACCTGAAGAAATTTATTGAAATTTCAAGATTTAAGCCATCATTTTTGAATGCTCTTGAACTGGTCAATTTACCATAAAATATGTTTGTGATATTACCTAATTAATAGAAGGTAGAAGTAGAAATAATCCTTAGTGATTGTAGTAGGAATTCATGGGGAAATTATTTCAGTAGACTACAAAATCTTCTCTTTTGTTTTTACAGCACTGTATTGATATTACCCATACCAGTTCTAGACGTCCTTTTACAAACAGTCAAGTTACAATTTATATAGATGGACGACAAAAACTCACTGCTCAACTTAAATTTCCTAATTTAACTGACGTAAGTTATATGGAATGATTTTGTTTTTATAATGTGCTTCCTTGCAAGAATGTTTTCATCTTCATACTTTTTTAAATAAATCTAAAAATTAGTTACATTGTGATATGGATTTGCTCATAAGTGTAGAAATTAAGGTTCGCTCATCACATCGTTCCTGAAGTTAAGAAAATTGGATATGAAATTTAAATTCTGGTAGATTTCAAATGATAGTTCAATTTAAGCAGTATTAAGTAATTTAGTAAACTTGTTGTCTTCTAGCCATTGTGTTCAAACAGAATTGGATCACCAGGAATAAAGTCACCACTAGAAACATCAACAGAACTAACAGCTACAACACCAACAGCTACCGAACCCAAATTACCCTCTACATTAAAACGCTTCTTTCATGTCAGTCCAAAATCTACACCAGCTCAACAAAACGTCAGTAGCATACCATTCGGAATACAAGATGATATTTGGGGTTGTCCCATCACAATTCATGGTCAAATTGGTTCTATATGTATATTTCATGATGCCATTTCACAGAATCAAGTCCGTTCTCTGTATTCTATAGGTATGTGTAAACCAACTTTATCATTTTCATTCATATAAATGAGTCATCCTGTGTTAATTCTGTGTGAAAGACTATGAAATTCTTTCTCCTTGTCCTATGCCACTGTTAGCAAAGAGTTACAATGTCTCGAACTGTTTGGATAGTCATGTCTACATACTTACCTAATATTAAATAAAGGAGAGTCCAAGTCATTATACAATAATAGCATTGATTTTATTATTGAATCAGAAAGTGGTTCCATACAATTTATAAATGATCTTTAAAAATGCCTAAAGTTTTGCCAGTTGGCGACATGCTGGTTATGTGGAGAACTATGCATCTATTGGTGGCTTTTGATTATTGATATTCCAAAGTGGTCAGTTCTGGGTTTGTACCGTGTATTGAAATTGTGAAACAATGAGAGCTTATATTAGTATTCATATTTAGAATTTGTGTTGTAGACTGTTTGATCTAATTACGCTGATTGTCATCAGATTAAAAATGAATGTTCATGGACCCTGTAATTTCTATCCTTAAAGCAAGATTAAATTATTTTCAGATATTGTACACTGTTTGATGACTTTGTAATAGACAATTTAAAAAGCTATACAAACATCATTAGCTGGAATGGAGACAATATACAAATATTACACACCTTAAATACATAGAAACTATACACTGCATGCTTATTTTTTATTAATGGTATCAAATTAAATTCTCGTGTACAATTAGCACTAGTCTGTTAAGAAGATATTGATTTTTTTTTGTGATTATTATTAGTGTAAAATATGATTATTAGGGTTTCACACCTCGTAGCTTGTGTGAAACACTATTGGTTTTTTGTTGGGATTACTCTTTTTTTTTTTCCAATTTCGTTTGTATCTCAGAAACTGCTTGTTGGATCGAAATGATGTCTGGTTTAAATGTGAAAGTAGGTGTGACTTTGTGATTAAAGCTATTTCGAGCGTTCTATGACAATGCAAAATGTCCAAAATCTCTGAAATTGTTGTTTTTTTAAAAAAATGTTGTAATATCAACACTAATCATCAGACTTCAACATATGATGCATACGGTACTTTTGGTTTTTTGATTTTTAACAATTCTTTGAAGATATTAGACATGGAATTTTGAAAATTTGAATTTTTACAAAAAAAAAAAAAAATTATTTATGAATTATTTTATATGTCATTTTACCCGATGTTAAAGTGTCATCTGATTTGAATATAAATGACACCATTTTATGTTTCCGTAACTTTCCTTTGCCATCAGGTTGCGGAAAAATAGACAATTTTAACAGTTTTTGGTCCGTCAAATTGTTAATTATTATTGAGTTTTATAAAGTTTCACCATTTGATACTAATGCTCTTTGTGATTTCATAAAACTAATTTCAACATTAATTTTTACTGGACAACATTTTAACATAAACTGTATTTTTAGCCTTTGATAATAATAATAATAATAAGTCTCAATTTGTATAGCGCAAAAATACTTTATGGTAGTTTCTATTGTGCTTTGTCAAGTTTGAACAAAGTCATTCACTACTGAGAAGAATAAGCTTGGTTGAAAAGATGAGTTTTAAGCTGAGATTTAAAGCTTTCTACAGATTTGGCCAGCCTAATTGACAAGGGTAGTGAATTCCATAGAAATGGGGCAGAGTATGCGAATGAACGGCGGCCTATCTCAAGATTGACAGCAGGGACCGTCAATAGATTTTTATTTGTTGATCGTAAGTTTCTAGTAGGACCATGGGTAATGAGAAGTTCTTTTATGTATTCAGGAGCTTTGTCATGTAAGGCTTTGTAGGTTATGAGAAGGATTTCGAATTTTATTCGTTCACTAACTGGTAGCCAATGAAGACACTTTAATATCGGAGATATGTGCTGGTGTTTTCTGGTGTGCTGGTGTTTTATGTATTCAGGAGCTTTGTCATGTAAGGCTTTGTAGGTTATGAGAAGGATTTTGAATTTTATTCGTTCACTAACTGGTAGCCAATGAAGACACTTCAATATCGGAGATATGTGCTGGTGTTTTCTGGTGTTTGTTAAGAGGCGAGCAGCAGAATTCTGGACGTGTTGAAGGTTTTGAATCAGATACTTTGGTAGCCCAAACAGTATTGCGTTATGATAATCTTAGAAGATATAAATGAATGAACAAGAACTTCGGCACTTTCTGGGGTCAGGTATTTTTTAATTTTACTTATTCTATGTAGATGAAAAAAAGATGGAACAGACGGATTTAATGTGGGCAGAGAAAGACATATTTGAATCTAATATGGCGCCAATGTTTTTTGCTGTAGGAGTAGATGTGACATTTTCTTGTTGAAAAGTTAGGGTTGTTGAATCAATCTTCTTTAGTTGCTGTTTTGTGCCTATAATCAAAAATTCTGTTTTTTCAGGATTTAATTTTAAAATCTATGGATTTCATCTAAACAGGCTTCTATGGAATTTTTTGAACTGAGCTGGTTTTTGGTTTCAAAACTTATATAGATCTGGGTATCGTCGGCATACAAATGGATTTTTAGTCCAAAGCGCACAGCAATATCTTTCAGCGGTTTCGTGAAGATTATAAATAGCACACGTCCTAACACTGAACCCTGTGGTACGCCACAGAGCGTAGGACGGGGTTCTGATTTGGAACCGTGGATGTTAACAGTTTGCTTTCGATTGGACAGATATGATCGAAACCATTCAAGAGCCACTCCACGTACACCTATTTCTTCTTCAAGAGTTACGAGTAAGTCGTTCGTATCGAGAGTGTCAAAGACGGCTGATAAGTCGAGAAGGATTAGAAAAACGCATTGTTGTCAGTCTATAGATTGGAAAATATCACTTGTTATTTTAATCATTGCTGTTTCTGTGCTGTGGTAAGGTTTATATGCAGATTGAAATACATTGTTGAGAGAATTACTCTCAATGTGGTCGAGTAGCTGGATTAGTACACATTTTTCAATCAGTTTTGAGATATAGCTCAAATTGCTAACTGGTCTGTAGTTTTTCAGGAGATCTGGATCAAGACCGGGTTTCTTTAGTAGTGGTTTTAATAGAGCCTCGCCTAACTCCTCTGGGAAAATACCACTTTTCAAAGAGCTGTTTACAATCAAACAGATGATAGGTAAAAATGAATCAATGTGAGTTTTTAACAGCCATGTCGGAAGGGGGTTGAGTTCACAGAATTTGCTAGTTGTCTTATGAATAATTTTCTGTAGTGAATCTTCCATGATGATGTCGAAATGATCTAGAGATGCGGATGTGGTAACTTGTGAAGTCAAGGAAGCTTGAACCTCCAAGATATCTGTTCTTATCTTTATTATTTTATCAGTAAAGTAGTTGATAAATCGGTCGGCTAATTCACTGGTAGAGATATGAGTTGGTAACGAAGAATCAAATTTTTGTCTGTTTAGCAAACTGTTGGTTATTTGGAAAATTTTCTTTTGGTCATTGCCGCAGTTTACTATTTTTTCTCTATAGAATTCTGTTTTAGTAGTTTGTATTAGTTCAGCTACTTTTTTCACTTCAGCTTTGTATATTTGCTTATGGACTGTGAGGGGAGATCTTTTCCACTTTCTCTCTGCTCTCCGTCTTATTCTTCTCGCATCGCGAATAGCTTCATTAAACAAGGGTCATTCGGGTTTTACAACCATTTTTTGAGTGATTTCGGGTGCATGTTTATCAATTATATTTCTGATTTCAGAGTTATACAATCTGACAAGATCTGAGCAAGAAAAATGTGATATTTTTGATGAAAGAAGTTGACTTTGTTTAATATCTTCGGTAAACAATTGATCATCGATTGTTTTGTATTTTCTATATTTTATTATAGTGGGCTTATGCGATGGAATTGTAAAGAATGGCAGACTAAAATGAACAGCATGATGGTCGCTAAGTCAGGGGTCAGTTATGAATAGATTTTGAATGTTTTGTTTGCAAGTTCCAGTGAAAACCAGGTCAAGTGTATGACCATGACTATGTGTAGGTTGGTTAACATGCTGGATTAATCCAAGCGATTCAGTAAATTCAATAAACCTTTGAGCTGTAGAATCTTCAGGGTCGTAGATGTGAAAATTGAAATCGCCACATACAATTAATTTACCAGGTTTTAAAATTAAAGTTGCGTAATATTTTCCAAAATCATTAATAAAGTCAGATACATTTGATTTGGATTTTCTGGTGGGTGGTGGTCTATATATAAGAGCAATTCTTACTGATTCTGTCTGTGATTTAGTAATGAATTCCATTTTTTCGAACGATTTGTAATTTTCGGATGTTTTAAGTTCTACTTGTTGATTATGTTTGCATAGAATTCCAACACCACCGCCACGATTTTTTCTAGGGACATGATACAGATTATAACCTAGTGATTTTAGTTCACTAGTAACGGGTCCAGATACTTTATTATTTAGCCAAGTTTCTGTAATCAGTGCGAGGTCGCACTTTTGATCATTTAAGTAGTCGGTTAGGGAAACACATTTCTCTACGGCTGAACGAATATTGATCAGGCAAATATTTAACTCTGATTTGGTTGGGGTTGTTTCTTTGTTTGGTGTAGTTTGTTCAGTGTGAACTGATCTGGATTCTGGAACTCTATTATTTATTTTTCTTCCAGCACGTCTTCCTCTTTTAGTTTTCTAATCTGTCTCAGGGTATTAATTAAAGCTCCAATAGCATTTTTTTAAGTTATATTTTTAAAATGTATTAAAATAAAGCCCAAAAATAGATTGAACCTATAAACAGTCCTACCTTGTTAAAGAATAATCCTATTAATCCTATAATTCAGTACTGCCAGTTGAGAAATTGGCAAAAATATCATTTTCAACTTCAAATTCAAACGTTTGAAGATGGCCGTCCATGGAGAGGAATGGGAAAACAAGGGAGGTAATTGACTAACTATTTCCTCAATCACCCTGTGTCACCCTTTATAATGCCCCAAAAATTTTGCCCAGGACTGTATAATAGTGAGTTGACAACCTTTTGAGCAAAAGACATAGAAATAATTATGTTTTGACTTTCTTAGAAAATGTGAAATTGGAACTTTAACCCAGGTTGAAGTTGTTCACTGTTGTTGTAAGAGAAAAGGTCTTGTGAGGAGTAAATCACAGCCATTGATATCAGTGAGATGAAACTCACTAACTGATCATCAGAATACAATAGCCAACAATGATGTTGCACAAAACACACAAAATACATAAAACAAATCCACTGATGTAATTCCATATAGATCTTCAGGATGACAGTTGTCTGTATGGGAATTATATTCCAGTTCGGATAAGTAGATTTTATACACTTTGTAAAAACTTGAGAGAGCTCTGTTCTGCTGCTACCAAGTGCAAGGGAGATAACAAATATCTTCTTCAAATGGGTGTTATTCAACATTCCTTTAAAATTATGATATTTAATTTCATCCTACATATAGAATGATTTAATACAATGCCATTGATATGAAAAAAATCTTTTAACTTCTTCCATTCCAGAGTAGTATTAATTAAAGAATCAATTTTGTCGGGGTCACATTTTTATACGCCCACATTTTTATGTGGACGTATATTGTCGTCGCCCCTGTCCGTCTGTCTGTCCGTCCACAATTGTTTGTGAACAGTCTACAGGTCACAATTTTTATCCGATTTCAATGAAACTTAAAATATAGGTTTATCACCCTAAGATCTCGGTTCCTTTCGATATTGGCATGTATCGGACTGTAGCTTCATGGGTTATGGCCCCTGATTGTACGAAAAATCACGTTTTTAGCTTGTGAACAGTGTAGAGGTCACAATTTTGATCCGATTTCGATGAAACTTGAAATGCATGTTTATAACCAAAAGATCTTGGTACCTTTCGATATTTGCGCATATCGGATCGTAACTTCCTGAATTATGGCCCCTGATTGTCAGAAAAAATCACCCTTTTTAGCTTGTGTTCCCTGTGGAGGTCAAAATTGTAATCCGATTCAAAAAAACGTTTGATTATATCACCGTTACATAGTTATGGGGGTTGAGTTCGAATTTCGTGAAAATCGGACCAAAATTGACAGACAAAATGGCCGCCGTTTGTACGCGAATAGTGTGAAAATATGTTATATCAAGGTTGTGAACCCTATAGAGGTCACAATTTTGAACCGATTTTCATGAAACTTGAAATGCATGTTTATAACCGAAAGATCTTGGTTCCTTTCGATATTTGCGCATATCGGATCGTAACTTCCTGAAGTATGGCCCCTGATTGTCCAAAAATCACACTTTTTAGCTTGTGTTCCCTGTGGAGGTCAAAATTGCTATCCGATTCAAAAAAACGGTTGATTATATCACCGTTACATAGTTATGGGGGTTGAGATTCGAATTTCGTGAAAATCGGACCAAAATTGACAGACAAAATGGCCGCCGTTTGTACGCGAATAGTGTAAAAAAATGTTATATCAAGGTTGTGGACCCTTTAGAGGTCACAATTTTGAACTGATTTTGATGAAACTTGAAATATATGTTTATAACATAAAGATCTTGGTTCCTTTCGATGTTTGGACATATCTGATCGTAACTTCCTGAAATATGGCCCCTGATTGTACGAAAAGTCACACTTTTTAGCTTGTGTTCCCTGTGGAGGTCAAAATTGTTATCCGATTCAAAAAACCGTTTGATTATATCACCGTTACATAGTTTTGGGGGTTGAGTTCGAATTTCGTGAAAATCGGACCAAAATTGACAGACAAAATGACCGCCGTTTGTACGTGAATAGTGTGAAAAAATGTTATATCAAGGTTGTGGACCCTATAGAGGTCACAATTTTGAACCGATTTTCATGAAACTTGACATGTATGTTTATAACCCAAAGGTCTTGGTTTCTTTCAATATTTGCGCCCATCGGATCGTAACTTCCTGAATTATGGACCCTGATTGTCCAAAATATCACCCTTTTTAGCTTGTGGTCCCTCTGGAGGTCAAAATTGTTATCCGATTTAAAAAAATGTTTGATTATACCACCGTTACATGGTAATGGAGGTTGAGATTGAATTTCGTGAAAATCGGACCAAAATTGACAGACAAAATGGCCGCCGTCTGTACGCGAATAGTGTGAAAAAATGTTATATCAAGCTATAGAGGTCATAATTTTGAACCGATTTTGATGAAACTTTACATGTATGTTTATAACCCAAAGATCTTGGGTCCTTTCTATATTTGCGCCCATCTGATCGTAACTTCCTGAAATATGTCCCGTGATTGACCGAAAAATTGCCTATTTATACGCCCACATTTTCATGTGGACGTATTATGTCGTCGCCCCTGTCCGTCCGGACGTCCGTCCGTCCACAATTTGTTTGTGGACTCTCTACAGGTCACAATTCTTATCCGATTTTGACGAAACTTGAAATATAGGTTTATCACCAAAAGATCTCGGTTCCTTTCGATATTGGCATGTATCGGATCAAAACTTCATGGATTATGGCCCCTGATTGTACGAAAAATCACGTTTTTAGCTTGTGGACCCTATAGAGGTCACAATTTTGAACCGATTTTGATGAAACTTGACATGCATGTTTGTAACCCAAAGATCTTGGTTCGTTTCGATATTTGCGGCTATCGGAATGTAATTTCCTGAATTATGGCCCCTGATTGTCCGAAAAATCACCCTTTTTAGCTTGTGGTCCCTCTGGAGGTCACAATTATTATTCGATTTAAAAAACCGTTTGATTATATCACCGTTACACCCTAAGGAAGGTTGAGTTCGAATTTCGGGAAAATCGGACGAAAATTGCCATACAAAATGGCCGCCGTTAGTACGCGAATACTGTTAAAAAATGGTATATCAAGGTTGTGGACCCTGTGGAGGTCACGATTTTGATTCGATTTTGATGAAACTTGAAATTCATGGTTATAACCCAAAGATCTCGCTTCCTTTCGATATTTGCGCATATCGGATCGTAACTTCCTGAATTATGGCCCCTGATTATACGCAAAATCGCCTTTTTTTTAGCTTGGAGGTCACAATTATTATTCGATTTAAAAAAACGTTTGATTGTATCACCGTTACACCCTAAGGAAGGTTGAGTTCGAATTTCGGGAAAATCGGACGAAAATTGCCATACAAAATGGCCGCCGTTTGTACGCGAATACTGTTAAAAAATGGTATATCAAGGTTGTGGACCCTGTGGAGGTCACAATTTTGATTCGATTGTGATGAAACTTGAAATTCAAGGTTATAACCCAAAGATCTTGCTTCTTTTCGTTATTTGCGCATATCGGATTGTAACTTCCTGAATTATGGCCCCTGATTATACGCAAAATCGCCTTTTTTTTTAGGCTTGGAGGTCACAATTATTATCCGATTTAAAAAAACGTTTGATTATATTACCGTTACACCGTAAGGAAGGTCGAGTTTGAATTTCGGGAAAATCAGACCAAAATTGCCATACAAAATGGCCACCGTTTGTACGTGAATACTGTTAAAAAATGGTATATCAAGGTTGTGGACCCTGTAAAGGTCACAATTTTAATTCGATTTTGATGAAACTTGAAATGCATGGTTATAACCCAAAGATCTTGGTTCCTTTCGGTATTTGCGCATATCGGATCGTAACTTCCTGAATTATTCGAATTTCGTGAAAATGATACCAAAATTGCCGGACGAAATGGTCGCCGTTTGTATGCGAATAGTGTAAAGATATGGTATATCATGGTTGTTGGCCACCGTTTGTACGTGAATACTGTTACAAAAATGGTATATCATGGTTGTGGAAACTGTATAGGTCACAATTTTAATTCGATTTTGATGAGGAAGGTTGAGTTCTAATTTCGTGAAAATTGTACCAAAATTGCCGGACGAAATGGTCGCCGTTTGTACGTGAATAGTGTAAAAATATGGTATATCATGGTTGTGGACTCTCTACAGGTCACAATTCTTATCCGATTTTGACGAAAAGTCACATTTCTAGGTTGTGTACCGTCACACCATAATCATTGTCGACTTCGAATTTCATGAATATCAGACTGGAACTGACCAACAAAATGGCTGCTCCCAATACAGTATGAAATACAGGACTTAATGATGTAGGAAAAATCACTTTCCGTATTGTTTGTTCTCTATCCATCTCTCGAAAATGTGGGCGTATCCTGCCTGGCAGTGCCAGCCTATCTTTTTAGCTTGTGGCCCCTCTGTAGGTCAAAATTATTATCCGATTTAAAAAAACGTTTGATTATATCACCTTACATTGTTATAAAAGATGATGTGGAATTTCGTGAAAATTGGACCAAAATTGACGGACAAAATGGCCGCTGTTTGTACACGAATAGTGTGAAAATATGTTATATCAAGGTTGTGGACCCTATAGAGGTCACAATTTTGAACTGATTTTGATTGAAACTTGAAATACATTTTTATAACATAAAGATCTTGGTTCTTTTCGATATTTGGACATATCTGATCGTAACTTCCTGAATTATGGCCCCTGATTGTACGAAAAGTCGCTATAATATTAAATGTTTCGTATCCAGTGGAGGTGACAGCTTATTCCATAATATTAAATGATTATTATACTTTACATTAGCATGGAGCAGAACTTTATAAAAACCAAACAAATTCTAATGATTTTCTGATAATTACTTAATATGCGATAACTCTTGTTGACTGCCCGGACGATTTAGCTACTGTGTGGGCGTATGTTTCGTTGCCTGGCAACCTATTTTAAGATTTTACCGCAGTTTAATTTCCCATTAAAAAGTCTAATCAGTAAGATTAGTAACAAATTTTGTCAGTATCACTTTTTTGACATATGTAACATATGGTAACAAATGTATAAATTGAATTAATATTGCTGGATTTGGTTGATTCTGCATCCATTTTATAACATGATGTGTGCAATACTTGAAATCTGTTTATCTTTTTCATTAGTACCAAAGTGACTTAAGTTCAAGGGTAACATGGCACTGGGAGGGATATAAGTTCAAGGGTAATGTGGCACCATAAGTAGAATAAGTTCAAGGGTAATGTGGTGACAATGAAACCCTTCATTACTGCATCGCAATTCTAGTTTTGTGATTGTTATTGGTGCAAAATAGTTTCAAATAAGGAGTGATGAATGATATCATGCCACGAACGTGTAATTATTTATTTTATTTCAATCAATATGCCATTATTTCAGGTCCAAATCATATGACTCTCTTTAATGACGATTCAGAATTATTTGATTTACCAGGAAAATTATTGTGTTATTATAATGCAAAGGTATGGATACATGGCTTTTTTCTGCAAATGAAATCCTATCAATGGCCTTGGTTATATAAATACAATCTAATAAAGTTCTTACATAAGGATATTGGCCAAGAAAGTAAATCTGTTATTGTCGGCAACTATTTTCAGTTAATGCATAATTTGAATGTTATTCTATGATATAGAAGTTCCGTGCATCACAATTTTGATTAATTTTGTAATTACATTTTAAATGTTATGTATTGTTTTTTTTCTGATATAAATAAATTATTATAGCTTACAAATTCATTTTGTAGCTTTGAATGGATAGGGATTTTTGAATGTATAGGGACTGATCTTGTTTATTTTTCATTAGTATACCATGTTTAATACATGATAAGAGTAACACATAATTATTAACTTTATTATATCTTCAGGCATGTAAAGAGAATATATGTATAGATTTATCTAATAATCAAAATCATGCCATATTAGCTGGTCAAAAATGTGTCACATGGGATATTAAGGTAAACATATATTATCACCTACTTTTATTCAATCATTACATCAGTGATTAAGATTGACAAACACTTTTTATACGCCCACATTTTCATGTGGACGTATTATGTCGTCGCCCCCGTCCGTCCGTTCGTCCTTAATTTGTTTGTGGACTCTCTACAGGCCACAATTCTTTTCTGATTTTGACGAAACTTGAAATATAGGTTTATCCCCATAAGATCTTGACTGCTTTCAATATTGGCATGTATCAGATCAAAACTTCATGGATTATGGCCCTTGATTGTACGAAAAATCACGTTTTTAGCTTGTGGACCCTATAGAGGTCACAATTTTGAACCGATTTTGATGAAACTTGACATGCATGTTTATAACCAAAAGATCTTGGTTCCTTTCGATATCTGCGCCTATCAGAACGTAATTTTCTGAATTATGGCCCCTGATTGTCCGAAAAATCACCTTTTTATACGCCCACATTTTCATGTGGACGTATTATGTCGTCGCCCCTGTCCGTCCGGACATCCTTCCGTCCGTCCACAATTTGTTTGTGGACTCTCTACAGGTCACAATTCTTATCCGATTTTGACGAAACTTGAAATAAAGGTTTATCCCCCAAAGATCTCGGCTGCTTTCGATATTGGCATGTATCGGATGAAAACTTCATGGATTATGGCCCCTGATTGTACGAAAAATCACGTTTTTAGCTCGTGGACCCTATAGAGGTCACAATTGAACCGATTTTGATGAAACTTGACATGCATGTTTATAACCCAAAGTTCTTGAATCCTTTCGATTTTTGCGCCCATCGGATCGTAATTTCCTGAATTATGGCCCCTGATGTCCGAAAAATCACCCTTTTTAGCTTGTGGTCCCTCTGGAGCAGGGTTCTTAATCCATTTTGAAATGAACCGGCCAAGGGTAAGCCTAACGGATAGTCGTATTTTCAACAACAGACATTTTGGTTTATGCATACTTTATTCACGTTAATAATTGCATAACGTATTTCGAATAATAATAGCTTAAACTTCGAATAAAGAAAACCTTTGTTGTAATTGCATACATGTATTCATACATCGATAATAATATCGAAATTTATAGTCAAATTTCAGCAACTTGCATAATGCATATTCCTACTTTCGCTTTCATCCAACCAAACGGAAGTTTTAATTTAGTAAAAAGAAAAACTACCAGTAAATATAAATATGTTTTTATACAATTGTATTATTGTGATCACTTGTCAATATATAAAAATAAAAAGAATGTAATATCAATAATAACAAATTAGCACAAATTAGTTTCTGTGTATAGTCGGAACTCGGAAATGTGCCGAGGTTTGTCGAGTGATGCCATACGTGCGAAAAGTCACGTGGCCAATTGTCATGATCGGCTATTACTTGACATAGAATTATATACGGGTCAGTAGGTTATTACCAGATTTACTCAACGCTAACATGATAATAATAATTATTAATAGATAATAGACGAGATCAGTAGGTTATAACGTGACTTAAAAAAGAAGACAAAATTAATAACTTACGAGACAAAATATTTTTTATGAAATTTTGTCAAACGAAAGCCATTTGAAAGTAGTTAACCATTCGGAATTAAAATATCCCCCGTACTTCGGCTTTGGTTGACCTATATTGGACGTGGGAGTTTTTCCGACTTCTGGAACTTCCAATGACGACGTGCATGCTTGAAGTTCAAGGTCAATGCCGCCATCACTATCGTCGGCTAAAACTCGTTTACATTTTCTATTGTCATTCTGCGAGGTGTTCAAGTACTTCAACAATGTGTTAGATATAAATGAATGAACCGACATTGGATTATATACATTTTTTTACTTGATTGACTCAACTAATTAAGTTGTTTATTTAGGAAATGAGCCGATACGGATTGAAGCCGAAGGTATTCATATTGTATTGACTGACTCTTTGATGGGTTTCTTAATCGACAAGTAATAATTAACTCTTTGTTATCGGCCGAAAGTTGATTGATTAATGATACCATAGTGGCCGGTTCATTGTTTTACAAACCGGCTAGATTAAAGATCAATCGGCTAAAGCCGACAAAAAACAGCCGATTAAGATCCGTGCTCTGGAGGTCACAATTATTATCCGATTTAAAAAAACGTTTGATTATATCACCGTTACACCCTAAGGAAGGTTGAGTTCGAATTTTGGGAAAATCGGACCAAATTTTCCATACAAAATGGCCACCGTTTGTACGCGAATACTGTTAAAAAATGGTATATCAAGGTTGTGGACCCTGTGGAGGTCACAATTTTAATTCGATTTTGATGAAACTTGAAATTCATGGTTATAACCCAAAGATCTTGGTTCCTTTCGATATTTGCGCAAATCGGATCGTAACTTCCTGAATTACGGCCCCTGATTATACGCAAAATCGCCTTATTTTAGCTTGTGGTCCCTCTGGTGGTCACAATTATTATCCGATTTAATAAAACGGTTGATTATATTACCGTTAAACCGTAAGGAAGGTTGAGTTTGAATTTCGGGAAAATCGGACCAAAATGGCCACCGTTTGTACGTGAATACTGTTACAAAAATGGTATATCATGGTTGTGGAAACTGTATAGGTCACAATTTTAATTCGATTTTGATGAGGAAGGTTGAGTTCTAATTTCGTGAAAATTGTACCAAAATTGCCGGACGAAATGGTCGCCGTTTGTACGTGAATAGTGTAAAAATATGGTATATCATGGTTGTGGACTCTCTACAGGTCACAATTCTTATCCGATTTTGATGAAAAGTCACATTTCTAGGTTGTGTACCGTCACACCATAATCATTGTCGGCTTCGAATTTCATGAATATCAGACTGGAACTGAATCACTTTCGGTATTGCTTGTTCTCTATCCATCTCTCGAAAATGTGGGCGTATCCTGCCTGGCAGTGCCAGCCTATCTTTTGGCTTGTGGTCCCTCTGGAGGTCACAAATATTATCCGATTTATAAAAACCCTAAGGAATGTTGAGTTCGAATTTCGGGAAAATCGGACAAAATTTGCTATACAAAATGGCCGCCGTTTGTACGCGAATACTGTTAAAAAATGGTATATCAAGGTTGTGGATCCTGTAGAGGTCACAATTTTAATTCAATTTTGATGAAACTTGAAATGCATGGTTATAACTTAAAGGTCTTGGTTCCTTTCGATGTTTGCGCATATCGGATCGTAACTTCCTGAATTATGGCCCCTATTGTACGCAAAATTGCCTTTTTATACACCCACATTGAAATATGGTCGTATATTGTCGTCGCCCCAGTCCGTCCGTCGCTCCGACATCCACAATTGCTTGTGGACGCTCTAGAGGCTAAAGTTAATATCCGATTGATTTTAATTTTATACACAGTGTTTAAGGTCATGAGACGAATGTTTGCGCATATCGGATCGTAACTTCCTGAATTATGGCCCCTGATTGTACGCAAAATTAACCTTTTTATACACCCACATTGAAATATGGTCGTATATTGTCGTCGCCCCCGTCCGTCTGTTGGTCCGACGTCCACAATTGCTTGTGGACGCACTAAAGGCTAAAGTTAATATCCGATTGATTTTAAATTTATACACAGTGTTTAAGGTCATGAGACGAAGAAGCCTATTGTTTTTCAGCAATTTCCAATAATAACTACCAGAGTTATGGCCCAGAGTTTGATCACTTCTAAAAAGCTTGTGGACGCTCTAGAGGCCACAGTTAATATCCGATTGACTTTAAAATTATACACAGTGTTTAAGGTCATGAGATGAAGAAGCCTATTGTTTTTCAAAAAATTCAAAAACTTCAAAAAATCTTGTGGACGCTCTAAATTTCCAATAATAACTACCAGAGTTATCGCCCAGAGTTTGATCACTTCTAAAAAGCTTGTGGACGCTCTAGAGGCCACAGTTAATATCCGATTGACTTTAGATTTATACACAGTGTTTAAGATCATGAGACGAAGAAGCCTATTGATTTTCAGCGATTTCCGATAATTAGTGCCAGAGTTATGGCCCTTGATCACTTAAAAAATCTTGTGGACGCCCTAAAGGCCAAAGTTAATATCCGATTGACTTTAAATTTATACACAGTGTTTAAGATCATGAGACGAAGAAGCCTATTGATTTTCAGCGATTTCCGATAATTAGTGCCAGAGTTATGGCCCTTGATCACTTAAAAAATCTTGTGGACGCCCTAAAGGCCAAAGTTAATATCCGATTGACTTTAAATTTATACACAGTGTTTAAGATCATGAGACGAAGAAGCCTATTGATTTTCAGCGATTTCCGATAATTAGTGCCAGAGTTATGGCCCTTGATCACTTAAAAAATCTTGTGGACGCCCTAAAGGCCAAAGTTAATATCCGATTGACTTTAAATTTATACACAGTGTTTAAGGTCATAAGACGAAGAAGCCTATTGATTTTCAGCGATTTCCGATAATTAGTGCCAGAGATATGGCCCTTGATCACTTTTAAAAATCTTGTGGACGCTCTTACTCTAAAGGCCAAAGTTAATATCCGATTGACTTTAAATTTATACACAGTGTTTAAGGTCATAAGAGGAAGAAGATTTTCAATGATTTCTGATAATTAGTGCCAGAGTTGTGACCCTTGATCACTTTAAAAAAATCTTGTGGACGCTCTAGAGGCCAAAGTTAATATTCGATTGACTTTAAATTTACACACAGTGTTTAAGGTTATGAGACAAAGAACCCTATTGATTTTCAGCGATTTCCGATAATTAGTGCCAGAGTTATGGCCCTTGATCACTTAAAAAATCTTGTGGACGCCCTAAAGGCCAAAGTTAATATCCGATTGACTTTAAATTTATACACAGTGTTTAAGATCATGAGACGAAGAAGCCTATTGATTTTCAGCGATTTCCGATAATTAGTGCCAGAGTTATGGCCCTTGATCACTTAAAAAATCTTGTGGACGCCCTAAAGGCCAAAGTTAATATCCGATTGACTTTAAATTTATACACAGTGTTTAAGGTCATAAGACGAAGAAGCCTATTGATTTTCAGCGATTTCCGATAATTAGTGCCAGAGATATGGCCCTTGATCACTTTTAAAAATCTTGTGGACGCTCTTACTCTAAAGGCCAAAGTTAATATCCGATTGACTTTAAATTTATACACAGTGTTTAAGGTCATAAGAGGAAGAAGATTTTCAATGATTTCTGATAATTAGTGCCAGAGTTGTGACCCTTGATCACTTTAAAAAAATCTTGTGGACGCTCTAGAGGCCAAAGTTAATATTCGATTGACTTTAAATTTACACACAGTGTTTAAGGTTATGAGACAAAGAACCCTATTGATTTTCAGCGATTTCCGATAATTAGTGCCAGAGTTATGGCCCTTGATCACTTCAAAAAATCTTGTGGATACTCAAGAGACCAAAGTTAATTTCCGATTGACTACAAATTTATACACAGTTTTTAAGGTCATGAGACGAAGAAACCTATTGATTTTCAACGATTTCTGATAATTAGTGCCAGAGTTGTAGTCCTTGATCATTTCAAAAAATCTTGTGGATGCCAAACTTGATATGCGATTGACTTCAGATTGATACACAGAGTCTAAGGTATTGAAACGAACAAATATTTTGATTTTAAATGAATTTTGATAACTGAACAGCTAAATCCATCATATTAAATGTTTCCTATACTAATTAAAATATGTGACAACTCTTGTTGACTGCCCAGACGATTTAGCTGCTATGGGCGTATGTTTCGTTGCCTGGCAACCTATCTTTGTAAGCCCACATTGAAATGTGGTCATATATTGTTGTCACCCTTCCCCGTCCGTCCCATAGTTACTACCATAGTTATGGCCCGTGATCACTTAGAAAAATCTTGAGGACACTCTAAATGCTTAATTTAAGATAAATTGTTTAAGGTCATGAGACAAACAATCAAAACATATCCTAATGATTTCTGATAACTACGTAATAGGTAATTACTCGTAATCAGATTTTCATTTGTTGAAAAAATGTGCAACAACACTTGTTGACTGCCCAGATAACTTAGCTGCTGTAGGCGTATGTTTCATTGCCTGGCAGCCTATCTTAGGATTATATTGTAAATAATATCTTAACTAGGAGTGCTTGTTTATCAATCTAGAAAATTTAAAATCAACATAATCTCAAATGAATGACAATACTGAAAACAGATGAGTTAGACTAGTTAGAGAATATCATGATTTATTCAATTGTTTCAGCTATGATGATTGGTTGAGATAGTAGCAATTTCATGTTTTCTCTCAGTTCATACCTTTTGACAGAATCAGAGAGTTCAAATCTGGATTGTTCTATTGAACACGGGGGGGTGGGATGGCCTAGTGGTCTAGAGTGCCGCGCTTCGACCTCTAGCTGGCCGGTCACCTCTAGCTTGCGGCTGTGGTTTCGAGCCCTGGTGTGAGCGTATGTGGCATGGAGATAGGGGCGCCTTCTCAACCTCGTGGGTTTCCTCCGGGCACTCCGGTTTCCTCCCACTGCTAAAGACCCCTACGCGCAAGCGAATTATTGAAAATAAAATTAAACCATATGTTAGTCCCGAAATGACCTAGTTGTGTTGAGTGGACGTTAAACCCAATTTCTCTCTCTCTCTATTGAACACCCTCTATATTTTTAAAAAAATTGATTCTATATCCCATATGAATCTGTTATTTCAATTATTTTTTAAAAACAGATTAATATGTTATTTTGACTAAACATACATATCCGTCAGTATTATATGTTTACAGGATGTTGTAAACTGTGTTGGTGGTATACAAGTTTTATTTCCCCTATTGGAGCAAGTGGATAAAATACCAGCACCAAGACAGGATAGTCCTGATTCTAGTAATATGATTGAATCATCTGTCTCGGAAGAAAATGATGAATGGGTTATAGTTCCTAGTAGTTCTTATGCTGGTATGTTTTGTAGGCTTTTTTTTAGTTCAAATTTTCTCCAGAGTATGTTTAGTGGTAGCTTGATCATATAATAAAAGATTGAGAATAAAGAAACAATGCTATTTGAACCCTATCAAAATGTCATGAGAATTGGCTGTACACATGTTCCAGGAAGAGTTCTACACCAATCATCTGAGAACCTATCAGATTTAAAGGAGCTAAATCGCTAACATTTGGGACCAAGTGGATCGCAATGCATATAATACTGTGATATAAATGTATATAAACTGATTTGCATTCAATTGTTTCCGTTTTTACTCCAATTTCAAATCAGTTATGTTCAGCGAAATAAACCAGAAGTGTCAACCGAAGGCATTTTTTTAGCGTCTAGTTATTCCAGTCTACATGCGCCGTTTGATTTGGTACAATGTTTTTAGCCTCGTTCCTCGAGTCTCTTGCTAGAACTGGGGCTGAAACGCATTATGGTACACGATTCGTGTACCAATGGTAAAATATTTATTTTGTCTTAAATATTGGATATCAGAAGCCCATCTTTTTCCGGTAATTTCACATCATCAATTTTGATTTAAATTGACAAATAATTCGTGTTTTCTATGTTGAAGATTTTGGAAGATATTGAGTTAAAGACTTAGCTCCTTTAATACTAAAGTCACACACATTCTTATTGATTAATGCTTTGATTTAGATTATAACTCATTATAGCATACACAAATTTCAGATGCAAATCTTGAACAAAATCAGGTGGCAGCCTTTTTGACCATGTTACGTAACATACTACAAACAAAACCCATCAATCAAGACTCTTTCGTTATAAACCATGGTGCAGCCACAATAGGAGCTCTATTACAGAAGGTTAGTATGTTTTAATTAATTTCTAACTACCTGTTGTTGTTTTTTTTCTTCAAAAAAACGCCTGTAGAAGGACATTCATATCTTCCAATTCCTGGTACTTCCTTAAAGATATTTAGTCGTTGTTGTAGTGACTTTAACTAGCAGAACTACTGGATGGGTCTGTTCGTATATTTATAAACAATTTTTTTTTATATTGTTGTAGGTGGATCCTAAGTTAATAGATGTACATGTATTAATGGCTGTACAGTTATTAAAGGATGCCTTTATGCATGCTAACAAACAACTTCTATATCATCTTTATCAGTATATATTGTTTGATTTCCGTATTTGGAGTAAAAGTGATTTTCCTGTTCGAATAGGTATGTTAGTTGTAAAAAATTTATAAATATCATGAGTACCAAGCAGTAATCTTAGTTTTATTATTTAAAACCCAAGGAATATAAAAGCAAAGTTATGTAAAATGAAGGAATTTTTTTTATCAAATTGAAGAAAAACAAAACATGGTGCTCTTTATTGATATTGAGATTATTTGTAAAGATTTCTATGTTTTCAGATTAATTTCTTTATTTTCCACAGGTCATATCCAGTATTTAGCAACTATTATAAAAGATGAAAGACAATATTTCCGAAAGAAGTATGGTGTTCAGTATATATTAGATGTCATCAGAACTTATTACAGGTAATTGTAACATTTTATTCATACATCACTTTGTTTATTTAATGATAAAGCACAGGAATCTGATCCTTCTATCTGTATATATATGTATACACCATACCGAACTAGACAATATATAATAAAAAAGAACAGGAATGCAATTTTACCTGCTCTCGCTTCGGCACGTTTTTGTTCCACAATTCGTAATGTCAGGCAATCTAACCTCTGCCAATTCACTCAGATATGATTTTTCTTCAATCTAGCTATGTTGATTTGCACAAATACTCCCCACAACACGATATCATAGCCATTTGATATGCCTAGTTTGGTATGGTGTATGCATATATACGCGGATAAAAGGTCAGATTCCTGTGGATAAAGCATTAAGTTAACATTGACCACTAAAGTGATATTTTAGTTTAAGTAAGACAATTAATGATTGATTTATATTTGGCAGTGGTAGTAATGGTTATGAAGAAGATGGGAAGACAATAAGAGTATCATTATTAACATTAGTTAAATATTATATCACACATGATATAAAACAAGAAGAATGTTCACAGATTATAGCTTTCTTATTATTGGTCAAAGAAGAGGAATTGGTAAGAGATCTTATAGTGTTTCATTCAACTGCCTTAAACATTATCTGCCTTCTAAGAGCTATTAGCATAAAAAAATCATAGTTCTTATAGAATTTTACCTGTATCGATAAGTTATAACATGAGAGCAGTAATCTGTCCTCGGTTCCTTATAAAAAAAATTTCTTCATGAAGCTTTAATGTTATCATTGCTGTGGAATTGAAGGGAATCTGAATATGTTGGCCTGTCTACCAGTATTTTATTCTTATTTTTAGCTTTGTGAAGTGTTAGATGTTTTTCTATCTCTACTCGAAAGCCGAAGAAAGTATGACCAATTTTACCTGGTAATGTTTGAACCAGAAATGGCTGAAAAGCTATATGTACTACTTACACATGAAAATTATTCAGTTGTCTTCTATGAAAAGGTTGTCAAAGTAAGTTGTTTGTTTTACCTTTACTTAGAACTCATCACATTATCTCGAAACCTCAAGCTAAATAATTTTGTACTTTATTGATTGATACATTATGCAAGATATGATAAAGAGTTGGAAGTTCTCACTATGATAGTAAGAAACTAAATGATGTAAAAGGAATTTGCTGAAAATTTCAATCTATTTGATCCACATTGAACTGAGAGCCTAGCCTCGATCATCATTAACTCATTGACCCCTAGAGCTAATTATGTTAATTACTGCTTAATCTCCTAAGCCAATTAACCAGACTACAGCTTCTATCCCTAGTGTTAATTAAAAGATTATCCACTAATCTCACCTATTGCAGATATCCCAAAATAAAACAAAAACTATTACTCTAATCAAAAAATGTTTATATTACCAAATGTAGAATTAAAAACAGGCTTTACAAGCATGCTTTTTTTAAACAAAAATACCAAAAAACAACAAAGTTATTCTTTATCATAAAAAGAACTATGTAAAATAAGATTACGATTATGAATTATGAAGTTACATTTTACTGATCCATGCATCACACAGTAAGCACAATTGATTAATTTAGTCTATAACCAGTTTTTAAGATTGGCACTATAAATATAATGTTCGCAATCACGAATTTCTTCAACCGTTAGGTTCCTCCAATTTTTTTTCGAACCGCATTGAATTTCTCAACGTGATATCTATTGGTTTCGTCGATCAACCAATGCGAGCAAGTTTAATCAAAAAAATAAACTAAAAAAATTAAATTTGTTTTTCTCACGTTCTAATATGTATTATGGGCCTAGCCATCTCCTAAAAATGATGGGCATCTAACGGAATTCAGTGGATCATTCCAAATAATATCCTTGTTGAAAGTTGAATCTCGAAGATTGCCCGCCATTTTGGTTCGCTTCGTCACTAGCTATTTCGGAGCCTTCGTGTTCCTCACACGAATTGTCAGTCAATTCGCTGTCCAGGATATTATTATTGCTAATTTCTACATCTAATATATCTTCCAGTAAAAATCCTTCGCTGTATGAGTCGGAATCACTCTCCATACCGACAAAATTATTAACAATCTAGGCGTACAAAACTGACATTCACTCGACAAAATGGCGACCCTTGAAAATATTTTTTCTTTAGAGTTCGTGACCTTATGACCTCTAAAATTTGTGTTGTGACGTATAGTTTACGACTTCCATCAAGTTCAATCATTAGTTAAAACTATATATTAATTGGCTAATTACGTCTGGAAAGCGAATCGAAGGTTTTTAAAACTTTATTGAGTAATAAAACGTACATGAAAGAAGTCGACAGCAGTCGTTGCTGGGAAAGTTTATTTAGCAAGTTTACGACCTTATAACACCTAACACCTTGTTGTGACCAAGACATTTTATGATACCAATCATTAGTTGAAGCTATTGTTTTAAGGAATTACAACTTTTGGAATGTCAAGCGTCTTTTTTTATAACTTTATTGGTCAATTAAATAGTACATCAAAGCGGTCGACCGTCCAAAATGGCGACCGATATGAACAGAATTTTCTCGTAAGCTCGCGACCTTACAACACCCAAACCGTTGTTGTGACGTATACATTTTATGATTCCGATAAATAGTTCAAACTATCAGTTTACCAGGTAACTACTTTTGGGAAGCCAAACGGCAATTTTTTAATAACTTTATTGATCAATAAAACTGTACACCAAAGATGTCGACACCAAGCGTTGTACGGGAGTCTGACTAGACACTAGGTCAACGTCTGGCAGGGTAAGTCGGTGAGGCTCAGTGACTAATTATGTCGCCTCCACAAGTAACCTGTACCGAATGAGTTAATAAAGTCGGTACAATATAAAAAAACCCTCGATTATCCATTTTTATACGCCCACATGGAAATGTGGTTGTATATTGCCGTCGCCCCCGTCCGTCCGTCCATCGTCCACAATTTCTTGTGAACGCTCTAGAGGCTAAAGTTAATATCCGATTGACTTTAAATTTATGCACAGTGTTTAAGGTCTTGAGATGAAGAAGCCTATTGATTTTCAGCGATATCCGAGAGTTACTACCAGAGTTATGACCCTTGATCACTTTGAAAAATCTTGTGACCGCTCTAGAGGCTTAAGTTAATATACGATTGACTTTAAATTTATACACGGTGTTTAAGGTCATAAGACGAAGAAGCCTGTTGATTTTCAGCAATATCCGAGAGTTACTACCAGAGTTATGACCCTTGATCACTTTGAAAAATCTTGTGACCGCTCTAGAGGCTTAAGTTAATATACGATTGACTTTAAATTTATACACGGTGTTTAAGGTCATAAGACGAAGAAGCCTGTTGATTTTCAGCAATATCCGATAATACCTGCCGGAGTTATGACCCTTTATGACTTTGAAAATCTTGTGAACGCTCTAGAGGCTAAAGTTAATATCCGATTGACTTTAAATTTATACACAGTTTTTAAGGTCATGATACGAAGAAGCCTATTGATTTTCAGCAATATCCGATAATTACTGCCAGAGTTATGGCCCTTGATTACTTTGGAAAATCTAAAGTTAATATCCGATTGACTTTAAATTTATACACATTATTTACAGTCATGATACAAAATAGCCTATTTATTTTCAGCGCTATCCGGTAATTACTGCCAGAGTTATGAGCCTTGATCACTTTGAAAAACCCTGTGAACGCTCTAAAGGCTAAAGTTAATATCCGATTGACTTTAAATTTGTACACAGTGTTTAGGGTCATAAGACGAAGAATCCTATTTGATTTTCAGTGATATCTGATAATTTCTGCCAGAGTTATGGCACTTGATCACTTTGAAATATCATGTGGATGAAGGCCTTGAGACAAACCATCAAAACTATTCTAATCATTTCTGATAATTACTTAATGGGCTATTACTCGTAATAAGATTATCATGTGTTGTAAATGTTCTCCTTACTGAAACAATATGTGACAATCCTTGTTGACTGCCTGGATGACTTAGCTGTTGTGGGCGTATGTTTCGTTGCCTGGCAACCTATCTTTTGATTTAATTATTATTGGACATTGAGCATCAGGTAGGATTGTATTCCAGTATATATCACAGGCTAGTGAAGCCATCGAAAGTTGATTTTGGTCTTGATAAGTTAATTAATGTCGAATTAAATAATTTAGATAACATTTTAGATCTAAATCTAAAGAAAGATGTGCAATTGGCAGATTTAGCTCTTGCATAATGTTTGTTTAACATTTTTACAAATGAAAATTGGTTTTACCCTTTAATTTAATTGATGCTTATCAATTTGTTTACTGTATTTTCTTGTAGGTTTTATATATGTTATTGAAATCAGACAAGGTGTATGAAAAAAGTAAAACTAGGTTACGTCTGGGAGAAATCGGCCATCTTGGTTTGATATCTAAAATGCAGAATTATGACATCAATACACCAATGTTTAAAAGATTTGTTGAGCAGGTCTCATTTACAGGTGGGTTTCTTTATTAACATCAGATTAACAAAGTAATTATTTTATTTTGATATCAAATTAACACAATAATTACTTTGATCATATTAACAAAATGAATATTTTAAAGATGCCTTATATGTAATAATATGATAATATGATAAAGAGCTTTACACAATTATATAGAAATATATGACCACCAGATATTTTAACTATAATCTAATAATGAAAATTATATTGCTGATATTAGCTGCTGGATGTCCCAAAATCTTTTTAAAAATTGGACAATGGAAACACCAAATATCTTATTATTGGCTTGAAAACTGAATTATCCAAAGTTAAAGACAACAGTTCAATTTTAATAGGAACTTGCCTTATAATATCCCCAATAAAATCATCATGAATATGGAAACCCATGCCAATAACCATTGTAAAAGTTGCTGTTATCATATACCCAATATTGGCAAAATCAGGAAGTCATCTCTCCAGATGCAACTAGATCTTTAGTCACTTCATGGGCATTTCACTTAAACTCTAAGATAAACTCCAAAAGGACAAAAATTGGGGGGCACAATGAATTTTTGTTCAAAATGCTTATTTCATATCACCCTGCATTATACTCTCTACACTGACTACCAATACTGGCTACCAATAGTATACAGAATAAAAAAACAAAATATTCTTGCTTGTGTTTAAATGCCTGAGTACATTGGCCCCATATATCCTAACTTTCTGAGCTTCTTGAATACTTTAAACCTTTAAGAAATCTGTGATATCTCTACATTACTTATACAGCATCGTTAAATTTTATTATCATATAGTAACCACCATGTACAAGCACCTTTGTTATGGAATAAATTACCAATCTAAATGTGTAATGTCACTGCTATTGCTATTATTAAAACTGAACAAGGCATATTTATTTAAAAAGGCTTTCACCCAGTGATTCTTTTATATGGATTATCCAGAGCTATTTTGATTTCTAATTACCTGTTCTAGTAAAACAAAAATAAATTGGTTGGAGTGCCCAAGTTTAGATTGCCTGTAATTCTATCTAAATCACAACCTTTGTCTTTTATTTATATATTTTATCAAGTATGCTCTTTATTATTTTTTTTTATTATGTAAATGTAATATTGTCCAGATCTTTAATATATGTGTCAATTGTAAGCTACAGAAATATGAAAAATAGATAAATAGATAATGGTACCGTTATGTGTTATTATATTTTCAGATACACCTCAGACATATTCTGCCATATTGGCCATTATTACCCTCATACATAATAGTGGTCTAGATGTTAAACTTGAAGCAAGTAGGCAGGTTAGTTTGTTATTCAGTTACTCTCACAAAGTTTAAATCAAAAGTATACTGATATATGAACCAAGAGTCTACCGTAACGTCTTATCAATTTTGAAATTATAATTTCCAAGGAACAAGTCAGCCAAATTTTATGTCAAATTGATAAAGTCTTAGGCATTTTTTAAAGAGCATCTCAGCCACATGAACAAGATTAGACACTGTATTTTTTCATGAAGTGCCAATTTTGTATGCTCATATACCTGGTCCTGTAATTCATAACGGCTTTCATTTCTTTTCTAGTTAAATTTCCAATAATTACTTTGCTGCTGTAATTCATTTTCGAGGGGATATTAAAAACTCTGTAACTCATTTTCAAGGGAATGTTTGATTTTGAGAGCCTGTAAATTACAGATATTATCATCTTAACATCTAATGCATTTCATTGTTTTAATCTGATATTTGATTATTTCCAGTTACTGTCCATTCTTGTTACTAAACCCTTAGCAGCCAAAAGTATTGTCAAACAACTAGGATGGCAGGAAACGGTCACACGTCTCTTTGGAATGGATCCAAGAGATCATGCAGAAACAGATATTGAAAAAAGTTTGGTTCATTTTCCAAGTGAAGAAGTCTCCAACTGGCCCGATACATCCACGCCCGATAGAAATAATTCCAACCGACCTCATGAATTGGATGTGGCAGAATGTGACCACTCTATGGACATTTTACCTCCCAAATCACCGATGACACCCATGTTTTTAGCGGCTCAGCAATTTGACGATTTGAACTGTTCGGAAGATGATCGTTCAATGAGTCGCAGTTCAAGTGCTAGTACAGAAGATTTAAGTGCAATAGGTCAGAGACGTGATCGACGTAATTCTATGACCCAAAGTCGAAGTAGTATGTCCATATCAGGTAGTGAAAGTAACTCAGAGTTAAGTATGGTTTCTTCCACACAGTCACGAAGAGATTCAACAGCTCAGTCTGAAAACTTTCAGCGTGCGTTAGATAATTTAGGTATACAGAAGATATATGTTAAGGATGCTGTGGAACAATCAGAGGAACTATGTCAGAATCAACTTATTGTTTTATTAACTATCATGTGGAAAGGTATTGAAGGCTCAGATGAGGCTGCTTGGAAGGTTGGTACTTTACAAATAATTCAGCACTGAGTTTCTGGATTTTGCACTTTGTCAGCTGCAAGTTTTCTGAATCAGTTATCACTAAATAATTGCTTAGAATTGATGTTATCAATAGTCGATTATTTTAAACAAATAAATCAATTTCTTCAAGATATTTTTTATTGTCAGATGACAGAAGTCTTTTCTGTGGCTGTATGTATTATATATGTTAGACTACTTATATATTTTCTTCTTTGTGATATCACTTAACCCTTTGTATTTGTTTAGAAGTTCATCCCAAAGTTTTTTGTTTAGTATCGTTTTAAATAATAATCAGCAGAATGGATGTACAAAACTGATTGAATTTTTAGGCATACTGCTACCACCTAAATCCAACCTCTTTGGTTTTTTCTGGGTCCTCTGGTTTGCTCCAACTGCAAAAGACCTCAACGTGCAAGCGAATTATTGAAATAATGGAACCATATATTAGTCCCGAAATGACTTACTTTGTGTCAAGTGGACGTTAAACCCCATTTCTCTCTCTCTCTCTCTACCACCTAACAGATTGGTGGAGCTAACTAATATATAGGTACCAACATTCAAGGTGGAGAAGTTATCCAGTCTATAGTTATGTCTTTATGTGGCATCAATTTATAACGGATTTTATTCAATATTCAATCATACACCTATATTCAATTTTAAACTGGTTTTATTCAATATTCAATGATACAACTATATTCAATTTTTTAAATTGCCCCATCTTTATTAGCCCAGTATAGTCAATAGTTATAGAAAACATTTTTTTTTTGACAGGAAAGGGGCCAAGTTTTTGCCGCCTTAGATGTGATAAATTGTTCCCATGTATTAGTTCGACCTAAAGCAGAACTTAAGAGACGTCTGCTTGAGATGATGCTTCACTCTTGTACTTCTGATATAACTGAGTCTGGTAAGAAAAGTGTGAAATTTGGTAAATTTTAATGTGGTATAATAGTTGTGCTGTATGGCATGGGCACTGGTTTATCGAATAAAATGACCCAGTGTGGACTGATTTTTCAAGTCTGGTTGTCCCTTGTTAGGTTCTGACAAAAAATGTGTTTGTTCACAATTAGTACATGTATTACTTGGAATTTGAAGAACAGTATGGAAGATTCTCCGACTCGCAAATCTTTGTCTTAATATGACAGAAATATTGTGTTACATTTCATTTAAGGAACAGCTAGTGCTCGATAGTCACATAATGTGAATATTTTGTCAAATGAATATTATTTTGTGATATATGATTTTCATACTGACTTAAAATTTTATGAATTTGTATTGTCTCAGTTCAAGCTATTGCCACTCATACAGAGAATGCTTTACAACTAATACAGATAGTTCATCACTTTATAACTGATGATGAAGAATCTCTGGATATGAAATATAGTGAGAGGGTGAGTAATGTATAAATGATCAATAATCAGTAAGCATTTCATTTATAAGTTAAAGATCTTAATTTTTGAGTGAATAGAATATGTTTAGAACAATCATTTATTGCACACATAAAAGTTAAAATAGGTGTTTCTCTTATTATGAAATAATAGGCCCTACGGATAATTTGTTCTTGTTTTTTTTTCTTTATTTCTTATTCGACTTCCATTGAGTACAAAAGTCCCCAGATTTAACACCAATAACTCTGATAATTATAATCCCAACATTACTGACTACCCAACATAGAACAATTAGAACAGCAATACATAAATCAGGGAACAATACATAAAATAAAGATCGAAAAGAACAAAATACAGAAATTTGAGAATGAATAGAACAAGAATACATAAAAAGGGACAACACATAGAACAAGAATACATAAAATATAAAGGATATTGAATAGATTGAGTGGCATTTAGTAATTTCTGAATGAGAATGACACAATTATATGGAATCAAGTTACTTCAAAGATTTATTTTTTGCAACATCTCGAGGGGGTTCTCTTGTCTTTATCAGGCAATGAATCATACAGAACAAAAATCTTTACAACAATATTAAAGATAAACCAAAACCAACTTAATTTGACAAATGAAACAAAAACTCTTATTTACCTGAACTTGCCATAGGACATCAGTGGGCCTCTGCATATATATGTGGCCAACAATAAGTGATATCAGGTGTTGCTGTCTGAAACTATTGTTTTCTTGAATTCTATTGATAATGTTATTAATAATGAATATATATATCTGTTTAGTTATTAGAGGATGCTATGTCTCTGTTAGATGTATTAGGTGTATGGGATGTTGAGTTAGCTAGTAGATGGAAAGAAATGGTACATCTAGGATTGAGTATTTTACTCTCTTTTGCTAAACATCCTACTCTAAATGTAAGTATCGATATATCTACTAACCTGTTAAATTATTTCAATACCTTGATGAGCATTTTCTACATAGGCTAAGAGACTTCAAGATCAAAACTTGAAGCACAATAATTCTGCTTTTAACTAAGGTAGAATGTTCACATTCGGTGTATATGTTGACTGACAGCATTCAATTGTGAGCATTTTCTCCTTAGAGATAAACAGTTTGGTTGGTCAAGTCTTAGGTACATATTACTTTGTAACCTGTATAATTTTATTGCATCAATACCTTGACTAAGTTCGATATTGAGCATGTTCTGCACTCAGGATATATATATATATATGTAAAGACACACAGTTGATTGGTATAGAATTTGGAACACAAATGCTGTGAATGAGAGTGATTAAACTTGATATTGAATCTAAATCCTGATTAATTGTGGCTTTTTTCAGCTATGTTCAGTAGCAACAGTTAAACTTCATGCCTTGGTACAAACTAAACTAATCAGTAGTTCAGCTGAAGCATCATTTCTTATTGGTTCATTAAATTCTATGATATTACAAGCTGTACAGGGTATGTATTCATACATTTCAAATCTTCCTATCCCATCAACTGTAATGATCCAGGGGATATATTGGTGTTATTTTCAAACACAACAAGAATTTTCTTACATTCTTACAGTTTATCATCTTCATTAGCCCAATTGACGCAGAAAAGTAGGATTTTAAACCCCATATCATTCATTTTTATATTCGATTAAATCTGAATAAATATTGTTATTTTGGTGGTCAAAATTACCCTGGTGGTTGAAATTTAAAAACAGTATAAACCAAAGAGACATGTGCAAACTGAAAGAGAAATTATACCATTAGCTAACTTTATTGTGTCACGATTCTATCCCTTAAACTTCTATCATTAAGACTGGTCAAACCTCAAGGGTTTTCTCCAGGTGCTCAGATTTCCTCCAACTGCTAAAAGGCCCCTACTCCCAAGCAATTTATTGAAATAAAATTAAACCATATATTAGTCCTGAAATCACCTAGTTTGTGTTGAGTGGACTTTAAACCTCATTTCTCTCGTATTGAAAATTGGTTTTGATTTCAGACAATACAGACAACTATTCATATTTAATACCAGTATTAAAAGCACTGATAGATAAAGCCCATGAATTGATGAATCTAGATAATTACCTACCTAATCTACCTAAAACCAACCAGAGTCCAACTTTCTTTGATGATTTTAGAACATATTGTCACTCAGAAGAATGGAGAACATTTGTTTCTAGTTATGTAAGTACATATGATGTTAGCAAATTGTGCTTTACTTCGGTGTCTGTTGCTAGTGTTTGGTACTAATAAACTTTTCTCTTTTTTTGGAATGTCCATGCTTATTGTAGCACAGTACACATATTGTTATCTCCTTTGTCCATAATTTATTTGTCATTATTGAGAAGATCAAGAGTTGTATAAAATTCCTTTTCTTTAATTTATTTTTTTTGGAAATTTGTATTTTATTTTTGTGTATCTTAAGGATTTAAATTATCTGTACTTTCAAATATTTATTTTTTTTCTAGATTAACCCACAGATGCATCATTTTATGGAGTTAAGTTTTGAAGAAAATAAAGCTAATACACGAGAATTTTGGACTGATTGTCACGAAGCTATGATGATTAATATTCATAAACGTAACAGAGAAATAGGTGACAGTAGATTAAGATTTCAGGTATAATCACATTACATGATACATAGATATTTATTGACATTGAACATTCTACCAACCCAAAGTAAAAAATTAAGAGTTTGTAAATGGGTTTAATATTCTCCTTTACGGCACCAACTGGGCTAATGAAGGCAGACATATGCAATACAGTATGCTATGAGGGGAACTTTGCCCTGACCTACACTTCTTTAGAATTTCATATGTCAAAGCTTATTTATATGTTTTTCATCCCATCCAAACGAATAAAGATACATACATCAACAATAAATACATTACCGAAATATAAATTATATTACATGCTGTTTAATAGGAGTCTTACTTGTGCTGTATTAGTCTCATGCAAAAACATTTTGACATTAAAAAATGATAAGTAATTTATACCTAACTATTAGTTGACGAATAACAAGATTCCAATTTTAAGTATTTTGATTTCAATTATTTGATTTATATTTTTATACATTTTAGAATCAAATTATTGATGTATGTAAATTAAAGTCTGCTCAAGAACAAAAACGATTCCATAACGTTACTGCTCAGTTACGCAACCAACACTTATCTACCCTACGTAAGTGGAGAGCAACAAAACGATTTTTTACTGGGGAACGAGGTGCCTGGATTGAAAGGTTAGATGATTTAGATTATTGTACATCTTATTATAATTTATTAATTCTGAATATGAATGGAATGGGTTTAAGGTCTACTTTTCAGCACTGACAGAGCTAATGAAGATGGACATACCCTATGCAGTGTGCTATGGCTATGAGAGAAAGTTGGCCAGGACAGCAGAGCTACTGTTTACTTTTATTTCAAATTCCAACTGTCATTTTATTTTTAAAGTGTACACCAATGAGACCTTAGTTTTTAATACTATCCAAACGACAAGAGACCGTTCCTTGTCAGACCCTCTGTCCTGCACCACTGACAAGGAAACAACACCAAAAAATCCTCTTGAATTTTCTTGTGAATCCGAAATCTCCTAGTTAGTGAGCCAGCACTTTATCCAATGAGCCACTTCCAGTGTCTTATTAGAGAATACTAGAAAAAGGGACAAGACAGTTGGCAAAAGTACATCATCTAGTATGTTAACTCTTTTGACTTATTAAAATCACCTCTTCTAAGGTTGGGGTCTTAACTCTTTTGAAATCACCTCTTGTAAGGTTGGTTGTCTAGGTTATCACCCTTTGTAGAAGTGGACCTAAAACTCCAGGAACAAACAAAGGTTGGGGTCAATATGGGTAAATGAACCAGGTATCTGGTGATATTATTTCATTTCTCTACTATATTTCAGATCTCAAGAGGAAATACACTGGAAACTGTCTAACCAAGAAAACTTTTCACGTATGAAAGTGAAATTAATTCAGAATTATACATTTGATTCACATAAAGGTGCTAGTAGTCAGAGAGATAACACAGGTAATGATATGTGTAGATAAAATACATTTATTACATCATACAATACCATAAATACTCGATTTCCTTTTCACAATAAATAGTTTTATTTAGCTTGAATTCAGGATATTTGTTTTCGTGAGGCTAATTCATTTGATTCAATGCAACCAATGCAACTTAATACTGATTGATTTTCATCAGGAATGACAGAAGCTGAGTATCAACAAGAATTACGTAATTTAAAGTTATCTAAAGAAGCTCTAGTATCCAAAGAAAACATAGCTGATGATGCATTAGGTGATGAAGATTGGAATGTTATTAGCTCATCAAAGTATGTCTATTAAATATTTCTATCTATTTTAATGCACTACTTACCAAGGCTCCAATTAGCTGTTTACCAAATTCGCTTGTTAAAATGTTGTCTCACACTTAATTTCAAACATGCAGCTATTTGAGAAGTGACAACAACCCACTTGTTTAATAAGTCTTCTGCTGTCTACAAGGCACCATATAGCATTATCATTTTATCAATATCAAAAAATTCAAAGATGTATGTGTGTATGTTCGCCCAGTTGACATGCTTTAACCCCACATTTGTTGTTCAGATTAACAGCATGACCCCGTGAATGTTTTAGGCCATCGAATTTGACCTCCCGGGTAAATTAGGCCCCAGATGGATTGGGCCCCAGCCGAACCAGCTATCCTGCTTGATTAAGATAATTTCTTGCAAGTCTGTTTAAATGAAAAACATGTTTATAATTTATAGCACAGCAAGTGAAGAATTATCAGGAAAAGAGAAATTAGTATTTTCTGAAGATTGTGATTTAATCACATTAGTTGAGATTATCAAAGGCCGTCTAGAGGTCACAACAACTCATGTCTACTTTTTTGACTGTAGTTCAAATAAAACAGAAGGTTTGTGTCATATATACTTTAATAGCATAAAATTGAATTAGTCTATGTTGATATATTTTATGAGATTATAATCTATAGTCGATTAACATTTAATGCTAATAGATAACACCAATACTGGGATAAAATCATTTGTATAAACCAACTTTCATATATTCTTTAAAATATAGATTTAATCATATAAAGTACGTTCCATCAGTAATTACATGAAGATCAGACTCAAAAAGTTTTAGCTCCTTTTATTAAATTGATCAGTAATTACTAATTACTATGTTTCATTGACTGGCAACCTATCTTATTATGTTGCATTATTTTCTTGTAACTCAGTAGTTAAAGTCAGTGTTCATCAGCTTTCATTAGCTGTATTTGACCTTATACGTATAGTATCCTTTAAGTTTTATATTATTATTAGGAGGTGAAGATTTTAAATGGGCTCTAAGTCAACTGAGAGAAATACATTTCCGTCGCTATAACTTGAGAAGAAGTGCCTTGGAGATGTTTCTTATTGACCAGACTAACTACTTTCTTAATTTTGCTCAAAAAGTAGGTGGTATTTGTATTCGACAAGATCATTAATATTTTTTAATCAAAAAAGCAACTTTTAATGCTTTTAATAATAAACATTTTTTAAAAATAGCTATTTACATATATAAACCTTGGTTTGGATGATATATATATTGTGGTGTTTTATTTGTAGTCTGTAAGGAACAAAGTCTATAGTAGAATGTTAAGTTTACGACCACCTAATTTGAATTATTATGGAACCCGATCACCAGCTGAATTATTGAGAGCTTCAGGACTAACACAGGTAAGTAAAAGATAAGATCTTGTGTGTACTATTGATAAAGATTTTACAAACGTGATTAAACATCATCACCAATCTGCACAGGTTTCAAAAGATTCCTTTTGATAAAACAAGGTTTACATTACTTTTTTAATTTCTGTAGACAGAAAGAATAGTGCTTTCTTTGGAAGCTAAATTAGACTCCAGAATCATCCCCACTTTTTCCGTAAAAACGTGATAGAGGCTTTAGTTAGTTCTCCCAGATTTGGTGAAAAGCTTTTAGGTCATTATAGGATGAACTGTATCGCCCATGTTAGGCATTCAATCTGAAGTATCTCTCAAATTTAGTCAACATCCAATTTTTTCTTTTGAATAATCTGCACTTGAGACAGCTGAAGTGCGGGAATTTTCTCTGTTTGTGTGGCTATCTTACCGTCTTGTTTATTGTCTTTCATGGTTTTATATCATACCTTGTTACATTGTAAAGCATCCCTGCCTGGGAATACAAGTGAAAGTGAGGATATATATATTTTATAATTATAACAATAATAATTCATTCTGTGTCACCAAAGTATGTGTATACTGTATCTTATAGAAATGGGTTCAGCGTGAAATATCAAATTTTGATTACTTGATGCAGTTAAATACAATAGCTGGAAGAACATACAATGATCTTAGTCAATATCCAGTTGTGAGTATTTATATTATTTATATCACCTTAGAAATAATAAATTGAAAACTGAATAACAGATTGTGAATTAATTAAAAGATTTTAAGAATTTTATACTATTATGTTTAAGCTACAAGTTAGTATGTTGTGTTTAGTTAGATGATGAATTCATTATCAGTTATATATGAAAATCATTTCACATTTATTATGGGAAATAGCCGTCCCAAAATTCACTCAAGGCTGGTAGTTTTGTTTGACTTTTCCCTTTGCAATGTCGATGGTGATCCAAGTACAGTAGTGGTCTTTGATGTGCATAGTGGCAATTAGATGTGCCAGAAAAATCACCAGTCACCATCCTCTTTGATGCATTTCTCTATTACAACAAAGATAACAATTTTATTGTTTGTTATACAAAGATTTGTTTTTGTTCCAGTTTCCGTGGATATTAAGTGACTATGTATCAGAAACACTTGATTTAGAAAATGAAGGTGTCTATCGGGATTTATCAAAACCAATGGGTGCTGTAAATCCTAAATTTGAAGCAGAAGTCCGAGAAAAGTAAGAGATTCCTGTTGATAATTTGTTTAAAATTAAAGGCATATAATAACTGTATTTTACATGTTTTACATGGAATACCTTCCATTGGTGAGAATAACATATTGACCAGACAAAATATAAAATGATCTCATTCAAATAACAAAAATTGTGAAAAATACAATACATGCTATCATATTATGGACTTAACAAGAAGTACTGCAGTTTATGAAAATATTTCTGTTTTACCGATTATATTATATAGATATGAAACATTTGAAGATCCTACTGGTAGTATAGAGAAGTTTCATTATGGTACACATTATTCTAATGCTGCTGGTGTTATACATTATATGGTTAGAATGGAACCATTTACTACATTACATATACAACTACAGAGTGGCAAGTAAGTTATACAAAATATATATCTTATGTGACAGAGTGGCAAGTAAATAATTATATACTCTTCCAAAAAAAGAAATGCAATAGGATATTTCGTTGTCGACAAACCCTCATTCTACCATCCCCTCCTTGCAACAGGAACTGTGACACGCAGCTAAACCAAACTGTTCTCCGGGGTTGCTGAGACCAACCATACCCTCAGGTCTGAACCCAATGAAGTCGGATTTGACGGAATAGAGCATATTTTTTAACAGCAGCTCAAACGAAAAGTCTGGCTCGTAATCGAGGAATTGCTGCTGCAATAGAGGTCGCTGTTGAGAACAGTTTCCGCAAATGATGTAATCAGACGTGACGATGAAGAGCAGGTGGGGTCACTCGTTTAGTCTGAGTTTGGGCAGTCACACGTTGAACTTCGCTGTCAGTACCTATCCCAAAGGTGAGAAATGGGGAAACACTCAGCAGCCTGATTTTAAAGGCCTTAGATTTAAGTTCTATTCGAATAGTTCGCGAAGTTGTTGAACTCTTGTGTCTTGGTGTAATCGAGCGAAAACAAATTTCGGAAAAAGGTATGACCAGTTACAATTAGTGACCCTATCTTTAAAACCAATAATGAATTTCTTTTATGATATTCAAAACAAGTAAGATTTATTAGAATAACAACCTCGTGATGAAAAAAGGGCCGTGTGTTTCTTTGTAATACAGAGTAAAACATAGTTTCAAGTAATTAGTTAATTAAGTATTACAATATTCATTTGTCCAGGGTAATACATCGGGGTAGGTGTATACCAGTTCAGACTCCATTTATTTGGTATGTTTTATATATTTTAAACAGATTCGACGTTGCTGATAGACAATTCCATTCTATTCCTGGTAGTTGGATGTCTCCTATTGAAAATCCTAATGATGTAAAAGAACTTATACCAGAGTTTTTTTATTTACCAGAATTTCTCGTAAACATGAACAGTAAGTTCATTTAATCTTTATTTCAACTTTTAATAACTGGTACTGTTTGTAGTGGGCTTGTTGATATTTGATTTAACAAGCTTTCGGAAATCTTTCATTTTTAGGCATATGTTACCTAGCTAGTGAAACTCTTTATTCTGTGACACACTGTCAGACTTTTGTATTTAAAAAACAAAAAAGATTTATTTGGTTTAAACTAATTATAACATGATTTTGAAAACGCTTATTTAAATTAGACTAGCGTTGAGAACTATGCTTGTGATTGGTTGACAAAATGAACTCTATATGATGGTCTTGTTGTCAAATTGCTAATGGTAATTAGATAGTTTAGCATTAGATATGATAGTGTATATGAGTATCTGAATGGTTTATTTTATGTTTATCTATTTGTCTAGATTTTGATTTGGGTAAGCTACAGTTGAGTAAAGAGAGGATCAATGATGTTATTTTACCTAACTGGGCAAAAACACCAGAAGAATTTATACATAAACACAGACAGGCACTAGTGAGTTATTCATACATATATTGTGAATAAGTGGGGGGTTGAATCAGAATGGACAAATGATAAAATTATGTTACATTTGACACCAGACTGATAAATGTTTCATTAATTTTTTATTGTTTGTGTGATTACAACTATTGAAAGGCTTTACTTGTCACATTTTGTTTTTGCTTCTTATTTTAAAAATAACAAGCAAAAAATTGCTTCTGGTGTTGAAAATAAAATTTGAACACTGATTTGGCTAGACATATTCCATAAGTCATAGATATGAGATTAGTACAAGGCTTTGTTATGTTTGTAGGAATCTGAACATGTGTCTAGAAATCTTCACAACTGGATAGATTTGATATTTGGATATAAGCAGAAAGGACCAGCTGCTGTAGAGGCTGCAAATGTCTTTTATTTCTGTACATATGAGGGTAAGTTAACATATTTCTATTATAAACCAATATTTCACTGATTGAACTATATAACTATATTTTTTGGTTTATTTCTGTACTGGTTTCAATAAGTGTTCTATTTCATATTTTAACAGGAGCTGTTGATTTGGATGCCTTAAAAGATCCACAAGAAAGAAAAGCTGTAGAAGGGATGATCAATAACTTTGGTCAAACACCAACACAGTTATTAAAGGTAACAAAATATTGTCAATGTACATTATGTATATAGCCAGGATTTTTTTTATTAAAGGGTTTCGCTGGGATTGTTCATTTGGCTATAATTTCAAATATATGATAGAATGCTACAGTGACAATGTTTCTGGTAGGTAAATTAGGGGGCCTAACCAGGGCTCACACTCATATATAACCCCCATCTATTGGGCTACTTGATATACTATCTCTTATGTACACAAGAACAGTATTTATATTTGCATAACCATGAAACTATGCATGATAGCCTGTTCTTACATCAATAGTCCATTGTTGTATGTAAGAGAAATTTTGCTTGCTAGTATGTCCACCACTTTAGTTATTATTTTTTTATTTCACAGGAACCACATCCTAAAAGAATGTCATTTGATGAAACTATTAGTAAAATCTACAAAAATTCCAAACCACTTAATATATTCCATTTTGTCAAAGATTTAAAACCATTCTATGCGTCGGTAAGTATAATGTATGAAACATAATATATATATATAACATATAAATCGTTAATGCCCAATTATGTAGTTGGCTGTAAATTTCTTTTGCCGATTTTCTAAACTTTAATGAAGATTATAAGTCAGTGAGATTCTGGTTGGATGATATTATTAGTAAACTAAGTAATTTTTCATCATCAAACTATGTAATTTGAGTACAGTAAGTTGGTATGTGATATCACCAGGGGTGAAAAAGTATAGTAGACTTGGAATAAATAGTCTTTTGATTTGAAAGGTTTTATTCATTACTCTAGCATAAAGTAAACTTGTTCATTGACTATACAGTGTATAGTATACACACACTTTCAAATTGTATTACAGGTATCAAGTGAAACTGATCCGTTGGTATATGTCCATGTTCCTAGAAATCAAGCTAGATCGATTATACAACATGGTGCTTCAGATAATATGGTAAGATCAAGATAAAAATAATTTCTTATTTTTCACTAAAAAAAATCCATGCTATTCAGACCATAGTCATCCTCAGCCTACTATATTTATTGGATTTTGAATACATTTTGTAATTGATGATTAATGTAAACTGGACAATCAAGACTTAGCATACTAACGGTATACTAACGAAAATTGAATCACTAATACCTTGGTTCAGAGTAAAGCAATTTGACTGAAATTTTCATCATATTCTGTTTTCATTATCTACTTTTGTTAACTATTATAACAAGAACTGTCAGCTTTTAATCTAATATTATGTCCCTTTAAATTAATTGTTATTTCTTATGTTGTGATCACTTACAAATTTTCTGTAGTGTATATTAGTACTTATATATATATTTAATATTATTTATAGGTAACTGTAACAGAAGATGGTATAATAGGAGTACATGGTTGGTTACCGTATGATAAATCTATATCTAATTATTATACATTTGAACAAGATCCCTCAATGCTCAATCTAAAGTAAGTTTATTTGAAACATTTCTATAAATAACAAACAATCTTTATTTACATTTTTCAGACAATATCTTATTTTTCACATCTTAATTCCAGCTAAATTGTTTTCAAATTGAATATATAACATTTAGTTTGAGTGTCTTGTAACTGCTCCTATTACCTACAAATTGATTAAATATTCCACAACTTATCTTTTAACAGAACCAAGAAACATGTAAATGGAGCTTTTGATCCTGGTTTATGTATAGAAGCTAAGTTATTCGTTGTATCACATGACTGTAAGTTATTATTTAGTGGTGGACATTGGGATAATAGTCTACAAGTTTATCTTATCACTAAAAACAAGAAGATTAATCATATAGTTAGACATATTGGTAAGTAGTTATCATTTAATAATCAACTATGTCCATCATAGTCTTTTTTATGTCCATTTGAATAGTTGATAGTTTGACATTAGTTAATTCACTTTCCCCTTATATAA
Source organism: Patella caerulea (assembly GCA_036850965.1). Classification (NCBI taxonomy): domain Eukaryota; kingdom Metazoa; phylum Mollusca; class Gastropoda; family Patellidae; genus Patella; species Patella caerulea. The sequence continues at coordinate 21,892,686 of JAZGQO010000007.1, forward strand.
TTACAATTAAATAACTTTAGATATTGTTGTTTGTCACCTAATAAGAATGATACTGGTGAGATAGAAAGTTTTTTATCAAGGCCTCCTGTTTTTCATTTTATCAACTTCTGTTGATATCAAGTTTTCCATTTATGAATTATGTTATAGATATAGTGACATGTCTAGCGTTAGATTATTGTGGTAAACATCTTATAACTGGTTCTAGAGATACAACATGTATAGTGTGGGAGATAAATCAACAGGTATACCTTTTATACAGTCACATTATCCTAACCCTGTCTGTACATCAGTTCATGATATGTCAACATTCAACAGGTAGTAACGAGTAAGGCGTTGGCTGAATTTGATCCTGATGTTGACAAGAACAGAGTCTATTCGTTTGGATTGGACAAAAACTAAGGTTTTGCGTACATGTTGGCATGCTGATAAAGAAAGTGGGATATCAAAATAAAAGTAGAATGTAGCACAGTTGTCTAATAATTTCCATCATAGCACATTGCATGATGTATATCCATCTTCATAAGCCCTGTTGTTGTAGCAAAGTTAAGGTTTTATTTTATGTTATGTTTATTATAGGGTGGAATTAGTAGTAATGTATGTAATAAACCTATACAAACTTTATATGGTCATGATGATGAGGTTACAGCTGTACATATATCAGTTGAATTAGATCTAGCTGTATCAGCTTCTAAGGTAAACCAACAATATTAATTTGATTCATTTAAATTAGTTCCTAGACCGAAAGAAATACCTAAGTTATTCACATAATTAATCTTCTTTCAAAGTAGGTATGTTTCATTTCCTCCAGTCTGCCGTTTAATGATCAGTCTCAAACCAGAGATGATATTATTTTGAGATTTTTTAGCAATATCGAACATGGATTAATACCCAGATGGGTATCCAAACTACCATGTAACTGTCAGATAAACATATGAATCAGTTGTCGTTTATTTATAAATTATTTTATTGGCAGGATGGTACTGTTATAATGCATACAGTACGTAAAGGACATTATATGAGAACATTACGACCACCATGTGAAGTAGACTATACCATGAATCTACCATTACTAGCTGTATCTGATGAAGGACAAGTTGCTTTATATTGTAAAGAAGTTAATAAAAGCTGCACTCAGGTTAGTAGCTTTAACAGTTTGAATATACAGTATCTTATCAAAACTAATGTTTGATCAGTATGTTGAAGTTGAACTCTGACACTGTGTTAGATGAGTTCTCATTTTAAAATTTGGCCAGTTAAAAAAGTGACATTCACATTGGTCATTTCCCTCAGTTCCCATGAAGGCAGGGAGAGGGGTGGATGAAGGCAAGGAAGAACAAATGGGTACTTATCGGCTTCTAGCATATCTGATATTACCCTTTTAGGTGGATTTGGCTTGATTTCTTTCTTTTTTACAGATGTGGATCAGAAAATTTCAACATTAGTAATGCTTTAGTTTAGGAGAAACCTGCCTTACATCTTATATTCCATTAATTTCAGGAGAAACATACCTTACATGTATATTCTATTAATGGTAAACATCTGGTCACAGAAACATTGATGGCTGGTTTAGGTCATATGGTATTAGCAGGAGAGCATCTCATAATGGGTGATAATCAGGGACAACTTATCATGAAACAGCTGTTCGGGTAAGTTGTACTTCATTAAAAGTGTAAATAATTTTGCAGTATTTATTTATCATCTATTTTTCCATGGAAAATGTTCACCCTCAGATCAAGAAAAGTTGTCCCCCAATTTGTGACCACCAGTTTTTAAAACCTGATTTTGAAAACCATGCACACCAATTACAACATTGGTATAAATTTCATTTCATCTGGAATATAATCAAAGGCCTCCTTCTCTTCTCATGTGTCTACAAATTCACATATATTAACTGTATCAAATTAATGAAAAAAAAGTGTAATATGTAATGTTTATTGCAAGCTGAATATTAAAAGGCTTACAAATTAAGCCATGCCTATGTAATTGGTCTATGAAGTTAGCTGGATTACATTATATATTTACAGATTAAAAACAATTACCACAATACCGTTATTAGTGCCTATAACATGTTTAAGTGTCACCAGTGGTAACAGTCATCTATTAGCTGGTCTTAAAGACGGTAAACTCATTATTATTGGTATAAAAGGAAAACAAAAGAGAATGTCTATATTTTAAGAGTTAGTATAATGTTGTGTATAAATGCCACAAGATGTAAATATACAAGTAGATAATATATTCTGTTAGTTACAAAGTGATCTCTTCAAAATCTCATTAAAATATAGATCTTTGGTTGAAATTGTTCTCTGTCCTTTGTTACCATATGCTTAAACTGAGATCTGAGTTCAAAGTTATTCTCATTATTAGTGTAATGTGCTGGTATATGAGAAATGTTCTGATAAAAGTCTGTGTATATTATGGTTAAAACATCATTATAATATCAAGTCCCTTTCCTTAATTGTAATAGCTAAATTTTATATAGCTATATGATTTATATAAATTTGGTCTTTTGACCGGCAATATAATATGTCTATAGTAATGAAGGTCAATAAAATATTTATGTTTTGCCTAATTGCTGGGACTGAAAGGGGAGACATAAGACAAGAACAAGATGTGTATTTTAATGAGTGTCATTATATTGTTGTTAAGAATACCGGTACTAGTGCCTTTAGAAAGTATTTTATATATGTTTACACACTAGGCCAACTATAGTTTCTTGTTATATATTTATTGTATTATTATAATTTTAATATCTATTTCTACTAAACAATAAATGACTATTTTTACAGTTGCAATAAAAACTGTATGTAAATATTAATATTTTATTTCTCAAATAGATTTAGAATATTTTTAACTGTGAAATAGGCATATATGTATAAACTAAACTTGTATTATCAATTAGGTAAAACTAGATACAGAAAAAACACATAATATTACAAAATTAAATAAGTTATATAGTTAATAGGAGGTTTTGGTGTGAATGTATTAGGTGTATAAAAAGTTGCAAAATTATTCTTTCCACTTTTTGTCCTTGAGCAACACTTGATTATTTTTTGCCATTTCTACAATTTAAAACAGTCATTTTGGATTGTTTAAATCAAAAATATTAAAATCTTCATACATAATTAAGAGACGTTAAGATTATAGAAATAGATTTGAAATTTGTTTAAAGTAGGAAGTCTTTGTTTGCTGCACAAAACCACATCTTAAAATCAAGCTTTATTCTGGTATGTTGGGACTGAATATAAATGTTTGTTAATATTAGTGATGTGTGATCTTGTATATAAATGTATAAATTTCTTACCTACATGTACTTATCATTACTCGAACAAAAGAAAATGCCCTGCATAATTCTCATGTTCTTATAGATTTTTACTTTTCATCTTAAGATTTTATATTATCTCAAGTGCAATAATTAAGATATCATATTTAACAGATAATTGAATAACATTTGTCATATCACTGGACATTTTTTAATTTGGTTAATATCTAAGAAACTGATTTTCAAACAATATTTAGGTTCTTATTTTAATTAGAATTTTGCTTTCAGTCTAACGAATTACAATTAATTAATATAAGGTGAAGCAATGCTATAGAATTTACAATAATCCTTGAAAATGTGCCATTGCAAATAATGTTTGCCTTTATTATGAAATGAAATGCGATTAAACGTCCTACTGCTCTGCTCCAACATGGGCCATTATTATGAATAATTGTGATGATAATTTGTGTGAAGAATGACAACCCAATCTCATAGTGATATTAATGTAGTTGGATCAGTGTTGTGATAAACCCAGTCTATTTATTATGACCTCTTTTATGAACACAAACATATCATTTGACCAATATAATGTATGACCAACATCTCATTATTTTAAGATTCAAGCACTATATTATAGTACCTATTATAAACCATTTAGATTTAGTCTGCCATATAAAGTATTAAATTGGGTTGTGTTATTACAATTAGAGATGTGACAAGTTTTATAAAACCAGAGTTTTGTTTCAGAAAATTAAGCCAAGTTAGTTTGTTTACTAATTTTATTTTTAGTTTTTGCTGACCATAAGTTTCAACCAAAATACAAGGAAATTCACTATTTCATTTTTGACCTAAATAATGGGCATGCACTACAAAAATTCAAACATTTAAGGAATTAAAAGATAGAAGTGCTTACAATTCCCTAGTTTTATTATAGGCAGAGAATAGCATGGAATAAAAATAAAAGATTGATGCATGATCAATGTTAAGTGCTGAAGAATTATTATAATTATTTATTAGAAACTTTGTTATATAAAATACTACTGCTGTGTTATATTTATTGGGAAAAACTGTATATGTTAGTAGAGAGTATTTATATTGTTTTCGACCATACATATTTATATAGTTAGATTAAAAGATTATGAAAAAAAATTACAAATGACCAATGACATTAATGCAAAAATATTTGATTACGCCTATGATGTGTCAAGTGAGTCTCTCTTTTGACTTGAGATTGAAGTCATATGTAGTTTGAATCATAATTATAACTGGATGTGGTGTTATAATAAAATTAACAGTTAATCCTTGAAAATAAAAATGCCAGGCATAAGGCAAAATAATGAGTAAAATATGAAAATGGCACCATCACAAGGTCGCTAGAAATAAACATCATGGCAACTTGCATTCCATACAGGGCTAAGCCTGTTCCCCAATCCTGTTAGACATCCCAAATGAAAATATTGTTTTTAATACAGTAGATGAGATCTGATAAAAGCCTTCAGTTTTCTCCACCCTATGTCTTCTCTCTATCCCCCCACCCCTTTATTATTCTAGTAACAATGTGTTCAGTTTGTACTTATCTTGGTACATAGTGTCTGTGTTATTGTATTTTTACTATAAGAGGAAGCCTTGAATTATATTATCAGTTTATTTTATTGTATATATTGTTTGAATGTAAAGACTTGTAAAAAAAAAAATATATATATATTTCTGTCATGCATCAGTTGCTAACTCAAATTTATTTTGTAGACCGGGAAAGTGTTTTTAGAAAATATTACCATCTTGATTCTGTAGTTGTGATTTAACACAAATTCTGTCATTATATGGAGTCAATAACAAAGTATATCATAAGATTAAAATATTGTGATATTGCTTGTAATGATTATTGTATCTAGTCGAACATCAATATATACACAGTAATTTTAAATAAAATTCAATCATTAAAAGTGTTTGAATTTCAATGTTTTCCGATAATTTAGTCAGTTATGGCTCTTGATCTATTCTCCATGTTCATCAAACCCCATTTCGTTCATTGTGCATGCTAAAGAGCCGCCAAAAATTTTGCCAAAAATAATGTGTTCTTATCCGGACCGGACACATCCTCAGCCCCTCCAAATTTTACGAGCTGGCTATGAGCCAGCTCTAGAGCGAATTCTCATACCACTGACTTGAAAGTTGGGATATACTGTAATTTATGAGACTATGATGAGACAAAAAAGCCCATTACGGTTTTCAATAAGCTAAATATCCATCAACAGATTACTGGTATATGGTTTGCATAATAAATGTCAGTCTGGTGCAGGGAACAATCTACACCACTATATTGTACCACAGATCATATTCCTTACAGTTCAAATTTTCTTTGATATTAAACATTCTCTTTGATGCAAGATAAGCCAATGAAATGGCTAAAGCATTATGGAAGACATCTAGAGGTATTACCAGTACCTCACTAAAGAAAACGAAACAGCTGGAAAAAGTAATTTCTAAGTTCCTTTTAACATCTTGTCCACTGGTTTGTATGTGTGGTCCTCCTGCACTTAGTGTTCATAGTAAGATGGAAATCATTACTTTAACAAATCGAGTGTGGGGCTGATGTCTGCCCACCTTAATTCTAAAATAAACATGGTTTGGATGACAAATGCAGTGAAACTATACACAGAGTTTCATCACTCTCCCTCAATTACATTCAAAGTTATGTCCAATGGCATCAATCAAATTGCTTATCTCTGCCTACAGTCATAGGGGAAAATGTTAATTAAAAAGTGTAACAGACAGATAGATGATTGAATAAAAGAACAAAGCCATTTTAATGGTTCCCTGCTTTTTTCGAAAAGTGGGAAAAGAAAATAAAACAAAAGCATTGTCTCCTCAAACTTTATAAGTAAATAAATTATATTTTTAACATATTAAATATTCTATCACAGTACATAATAATAACAAATGACAAATAATGGTTTTACTAAAATAAATGATATAAATAAAATGGAGGGAGATGATAATATTTACAAATAATGCTTAATAAATTGGTCTTTCCCAATTAATGCTTAGATTGGTCTTGTGTCTTTACAATTCATCCTAGTAGTATAAATTATTCAAGGTAAAGGACCTTGCACATGTTAAGTTTAATAAAATAAGGCAATATCATATTTGGGACGGATTTTTAAAACAATGGTTTTAATTGTGACTTTATAAATTGGTTTTCAGTTAAATTACTTGCTTAGTTTTATAATATTCTTTTCGAATTATGATGCTTCTGAAATAGAATGAAAGAAATTTTAAAAACTTATATTACCTATGAAATAGCTTTGAAATAAAATAAAATTAATTATATTTGTAACCACTAACTTATTTACCAAAAAAGCAAATTGATTAATCATTTAAATTATACATTACTACTGTTTTCAACTGAAATTTTAAGTTCCTCACCTTCTGTTTTGGCACTGCCATCCTCTGGTTTTGTTTCAGTGTCATCTGTTTTGGCAGCATCTTCCGTAGATTCGTCTGTCTTAGACTCTTCTTTACTTTCTTCAGTTTTGTCTCCATCTTCTAAAAGGACATACAATTAATTCATTTTATGGAAATTAAATGATGTTTTGTTTCTTTGATAAAATATTTTTGAGGTCAGGAACTGGGACCAAGAGAATCTCTACCCACTCGTCTTCTATTTTTCTTGGGGGCAAAAACCTTAAGCTCAGTCAATTCTAGTTGTAACTTGGACAAATGCTCATTGATTGACTGACTTAGATTTTTCATATGGCAGCAAGGTTTCTTATCCATATTTCGTTGTATTACTAACTAGCAAACTGTATTTTAGCCCTGATGATGAATCTATAAGTGGCTAACTAAGTATCTGGATAAAACCCACGGGATTATCAAGTCATAATATTATTTATTGTAAGAATAGCACTTGAATTTTATAAGATATAAGCTAGTAACAGGTTAACTTTTTCTTTCTTACCCTTTACAGTTTCATCTTTTTTGTCAGCAGTTTCTTCTTCTGCAAAAAAAAATTCAATATAAACTTTTATAAACAAAAACAAGAATTTTGCTCTCATCACATACATCTCAATATAACTTTTGTGTGCAGTGCATTTTCATTGTTTTGAGGGTTACCGAAGGAAAAAAAAATAAAAACCAGTATTAGTTCCAAGTTTGGTGTGCGTAAACAAATTTGAGGGTTTAATTCCTGCTCAATATTATATAAAATTAAAAGAAAGTGTGAAGTGTAAATAAAAATGAAATTTATCCATTCAGTCCTTGTTTTTCTTGGTTCACCTTTAGCTTCTGGTTTTGAATCATTTGATTGATCCTCGGAACGAGGTTTTTTATCTTCCTCTTGATTGGCTGAACCTTCCTCAGCAGTTCCTGTCTCATCACTTGGCTTTGACTGATCAGATGCTTCCTGCCCTGAATTGCTTTCTTGTGCTTTGTCTTCTGCTTGGTCTGTTTCATTAGGTTTTTCAGTTTGTTCAGGAGTTTCTAGTAAAAAAATAAATGTGCTCAAAATTGGTGCAAATGTTAAAAATAAATGCAAATGTTAAAAATTAAAAAAAATAAATGCAAATGTTAAAATTAAAAAAAATAAATGCAAATGTTAAAAATAAAAAATAAAATGAATGCAAGGTGTAGGTTTCGATAGTTGTGAAACATTAGATTAGTTTGGTGACAGCAACCTCAAATTTTTAACAAATATTTGAATATACATGTATAAGGCTTAAGGTTTACTGACAATAAATATTTGCTGAAAACATCTCATAAAATTATGACATACAAATTGAAATAAATAAAAACAACTGCAAAACACAATTATAACTAACAAAATACTCAAAGAGATTCGATTGACTTCCTTTTTTTAATTATCTGAACAAAAATGATAGGTCGCCAGGCAACGAAACATACACCCACAGCAGCAAAGTCGTCCAGCCATTCAAGAGTTGTCGCATATTTTTCCATTTTGAAAACATTCTGGCAGTTAATTGGAAATCGTCTTATGACCTTAAAGACTACAAATTTAAAGTTGAATATTAACTATAGCTTCTAGAGCACCAACAAGAATTTTCAAAAGTTATTAAAAGGTCATAATTTTGGCAGTAATTATCGGAATCATCTCAAGACCTTAAACATTGTGCATAAATTTAAAGTCAATGGGATATTAACTTTAGTCTCCAGAGCGTCCATAAGCAATTACGGATGCCAGATGGAAGAGAGAGAGAGAGAAATGGTGTTTAACGCCCACAAGGTCATCTTGGGACTAAAATATGGTTTAATTTTATTTCAATAATTCGCTTGCGCATAGATTTCTTTAGCAGTGGGAGGAAACCAGAGGACCCGGAGGAAAACCACAAGGTTGGACAGGTGACCATACTCCAGGGATTCAAAACCACGCCAATTGACAGGCTTAATGATACAGCATGCACATGCTAACCATTCAGCCATCCAACCCCAGCTACCACCCCCGCTCCAACAAGGTCACACGGACAGGGGCACAGGAGCCACAGCAATATATAATATGAATGTTTAAAAATCAATCTAGCATGGAAATAATGTGCTGATACACTTGCTGTGCTAATATGTTAATGTTATTAAGTGATGAATGACCCACTAAAAGTCATCACAACAGAACACAACATACTAAAGTTTAAAGCTAAATGGTGATCTAAATAATACAACCACAATTTACATACACCATGTCCTAGGTCATTTAAGATTGCCTTTCTTACATTAATAAGAATCATAAATATAAATGAGGTCAACTGAAAGTATTTCAAGAAAACCAAATTGGATCTGTAAATTGGTGTAAAACGTCTGATTTTTGGCTTTAGATGTATCTGGAAAACACTTTTTGGGGATTGGATGAGATAATCTGCCATACAATACATGATGGGGTATGCAGAATGTGGTCATACTATAACAAAACACCATTATATAATATACAGTTTTACAACTACAGACTCTGGGTAACTGGGGGAAAAACATTATACACAAGAAAGACAAAGCATTAGAAGTCGCTGATACCAAAGTTGTGCTAATGAAAATAAAAACATCATCTGGTAAAATAGCAGGTGGTAACAACATTGGAATAATATGCAGGACAGATATATAAAATATATATATGGGGATGTAAGCTGGGTGTACACCAATACCAAATACTGTCATATATAAGCTCTAGGACACACTGCTTATTATAAGATATCTTTAAACCTGTAGTTTCTATCTGTTTATTATCTCCTACAATCGTATGATCATCTGTAGGTTTGTCAGAATCAGTTTTATTGTCTGTGGGTTTATCAGAATCAATTTTACTATCATCTGTAGGTTTATCAGAATCAGGTTTATTATCATCTGTGGGTTTATCTGAATCAGTTTTACTATCATCTGTGGGTTTATCAGAATCGGTTTTACCGTTATCTGTAGGTTTACTATCTGAATCAGTTTTACTATCATCTATAGGTTTGTCAGAATCGGTTTTACCGTCATCTGTCGGTTTACTATCTGAATCAGTTTTACTATCATCTGTAGGTTTGTCTGAATCAGTTTTACTATTATCTGTAAGTTTATAGATTTAATTTTATTTTTTGAATTAGTTGGACTATTTTTGGTAGCTTGTTCACAGTCTAGTTTTCTAAAAAAAATTGCACTTTTCATAGGATTAAGTAATTTCTGAAGGTTTGATATTATTCACAATTTGAGTATTATAGACTTAAAACAAACAAAAAAAATATTAAACAATGGAATGACTGTCCTCCACATTTACAACATTTAATTTTAAAAATGTGAAAACTAAGAAATGCTTTAAGGTAAGGATGCAGCGATACCCTGGGGATTGCGATTAAACACGATGATTGGGTCAGGTGATTAAATATCACCTCCTTTCTCAATAATTGTTATATCAACATGTATCATGATTATTTTTAAAATAAATCGTAATTATGATTTGGGAAAATCAAATTTCTAATATTTCGAATGTATTTTGTATAATTTCGGCCAAATTCTCGTCAAAATGACAGACTGATGATAAAACATCTTGAGCAAACAGTTTCTAGTTACCCCACTCCATGAATGCTGAGTAGAGCATTGTTGTCCGAGAAACCAACTCCATTGGCCAGACTGGCAATTGATTATCCAGTCGGCAACTATGTTATAGTACAGACTATGCATCTGGATAATATTTCTTTAATTACCGTTGGAAACAATAAAACTAAATGAAATGGGGTTTAGATTGAAGCGAAAATGGTCAAACAATTTTCGATACCTTTGATATTTATAATACCCCAACAAAATTTGATACCCTTGACTGTACCACAAATCATAATTAGAACTAGATTAATTGACGTTGGAAATCATTGTATGAGTCGTTTGTCTATCTACGAATGAATAAAAAATGTGCACACTTCCTGATAGACAATTTTTATTACAACAATATTAAATATCATGATTAATCACAATTATTTTTGTACGTAACGTTGCATCCTTACTTTGAAATTCACTTTTGTGGTGTTGTTTCTACTTCAATTATTTCAACAAAATCACAAAACAGTTAAATCAACTTTGTGTGTAGTTTAATGCATTTTTTAAAAAATTTATTACACAGTATAAATACCTTTCGTTTCATCAGATTGAGTTTCAACTTCATCTGAATGAAAAAAAAACAATAAAAATTTGTTTAAATGTAGGAAACATAAATTTGTATATATATAGAAAGAAAGGTAACAATTTGAATGACTATTTATTTAAAAATAAATTCATGTCAATAAATTAAAAGAACATCTTATATGATGGCAGTTACATCTCTTAGGAGATATAGAATTAAAAGACAGAATGAAGAAGGTTTTATAATTTTGTGTCTACCTGGTTTATTCTCGGGAGCCGTTTCACCAACTTGATCTACAGGTGATTTTCGTTCAGCTATATAATAAAAGATGGATATAATTTACACAACAGCTTCTCATTTTCATGACAAACAATATAGTACAGTAGAACTTGTATTAAGCAAGCACCCAAGAGAAATTTAAAAATGCTTGCTTAATAGAGGTGCTCTTTGACTAGAGGTATCCAATATTGCCCCAACCCCTACCACAAAAAATAAAGATATAGATTGCATATATATATTTTTATTCATGTAGTATAACAATAACAATACATGTACTTTTTATCGAGTTGAGAATTAAAAGAAGTCGCGTATACGTGTTTGATTAGTAATACTGGGTCTCTGCCCCCCCCCCCCGCCCCCAATATTTCTTTTACTTTCATCATAACGTCTAAAAGCGTTTCAAAATGCCTTGAATTTGAGAATTTCCCACCCCAACTAATTTAGCGATTACACGACCACTTAATAAAATCTCGGTGCTTTTTGTGCTGACATAAATTAATTACGCTTGGGTGCATTGGGAGCGAACATCAATAAATTTTACCGTCGTTGAATCATGTGCTGAACGAAAATTCTTTACTCAAATCTCGAACATAACTTCATTTTGTACCAACCTTCGATGCTACTGTCTACCATTGTGTTGCATTCGATAATATTTATCCATTTTTGTGAAGCAAATCGATGAATTAATTTTATTTTATCAAAAAAGCACATGAACAAAAAATCCATCGCTGATTTTATCACCGATTTACAGGGGATGTAACTCTGTATGTAATATTATAGGAGCGCTTAAACGTCTAACAACAAAGTTGCAATGGAAAAGAGATACTAGATGATCGTAACAAAACTCGGTACTTTCATTTTATTCAATCAGTATCAAATAATGTTCCGTTAAGTGTGTAAACAATTATCAGGTTAGTCGTTTAATAAAACCAAAGATTAATTAACAGATAATCCCAGGTTGATTGTTATTTTTACATTTCTTTTTACCTGATCAGTGGGGGTCCAGTTAATTAACTACTACTTACAGGATTAGCGGGTGTGTTACAAAGAAAGAAAGACAAGATGGTATCATTCAACAATGGCCGTTGAATGGGCGATTTTTTGTTAGAGGAGTGACCGTTGAAACAATAGAATTTTTACGGAGGGAATTAATCCTGGTGCTCGTTGCACGCGTTGAACAGGTGCGTGTTTAGTAGAGGTTAAATTACTTAAAAATCGCTTGGGGGATTTTTTGGTGCTCGTTGAAGCAACTGTTCGCTGATTAGGAGTGCACGCCCGAGCAAGTTCTACTGTATGTCCATAACGCCATAATTCTAAATGATTAAAACTGAAATAATAATTTAAATGTTTACATACCTTGTTCTTCCTGTTCAGTCACAGGTTTCATTTCTAAAACAACATTGCAATAAATAATTAGCCAGAATAATCATTACTATGTATATCAGAACTCTCGTTTCAGTTATAATTAGCCTGTTAGCGAATTGACTTGTTAGTATATTTATGAAATTAGACTTTCAGAGAGTTTACCCATTAAACACAATAATAGTTTGTATGTGTAAAAACAGTACAACAAATCTATTTAAAAATTGACCAGCAGGCATAATTTTGAAGTAAAAGCTCTGATATAGACATATATGTTATAACTATACACAATCATTTGTTAAAACAAATATCTGTTGTATTGGAGTGGTGTTTCTTGTCAAATGACAAGGGAACATTGTACGGCACCTCAAATTATTTAAAAAATAGTTGATTTCCATTTGAAATTCAACTGGAGCTTTCTTTGCGATAAAATAATTCATGCTGGGGAAATATAATTGTTTAGAATCAAACATGATCTTTTAAGACATTTCATGATTAATTCATGTGTATAATAAACATACATGCATGCAGATTTTCATTCAACAAGTCACATGCCACAAACATTTTAGCAAGACCTTTACCCGAGTAAACTCAGTGAACATTCAATAATATTTTACACATGCAAAGTGTGATCTGAATTAGAGATGTATTATCAATTGTTAAACACACATTCAAGATTATAAAATATTAGCAGATCTAGCTCATCTCTCTCTCTCTCTTTGTAAATATACCTATATAGGCTACAATGAAACCTGTGCAAATTGACAATACTATTATAACTAGTTATAACTCTAGTATACTTAGGGTTTTTTTTCAAAGCATACAGTTTAATCACATTCTACACGCCCTATATTCAGCCTCTCCCCAAATAAAACATTTGAGACTACATCTTTAATGTATTTATAAACATTTTGGGGGGTAAGAATATCCCAATTTTAACAGAGCCTGTGTATGAATCTAATAATACAAAGGAATGGTGTATGTACCTAGTCTCAAAATTTCAGCTCAAAAATATTAACTCATTTGGAGGATGGAGGATGATGTCTAAACAGCTTAAATCTGGAAACGTAAAGCTTATAGATTTCGGGATTTCGGGTAACTTTTTTGGATTGGGTAACCTGATAATCTATTGCCTTTCCTTTAGATGTCTATACACTTGTTGTAAATTTTTATAAAATAGAGATAGAAATGGGGTTTAACATCCACTTGACACAAACTAGGTCATTTTAGGACTAACATATGATTTAATTTTATTTCAATAATTCGCTTGCGCGTAGGGGTCTTTAGCATTGGGAGGAAACCGGAGGACCCAGAGAAAACCCACAAGTTTGGACAGGCAACCTTACTCCTTTTATGAAATAAGCATCTGGTTTTATCCAGACAGCGTAAACTACAGCATGTGGCACCGGTCTCCATTTCCAGATTAAGACTGATGGGATTAAGTTGTTTGGAAACGTATCAGAAATATTGAGTTAGTTGCTCAGCTCTAAGGTAGAGGATTTAAAGGGTTTTTTTAACACAAAATTAAGCAATTTTGTTTGAAAAAATTTAATCGCGATTGACCCTTAAAAAGTCCTAGCTATAATGGATCCACTGTAGCAGAATTTTGGTTAAACAGGATAATATGTGTCAATTTAAACAGGCTTCATTGTAATTTCAACATATTCATACAATACCACTGTCATGGGCCAACATGTGCATTACCAGTAATTATATTTATGACATCACAACAAAGATATCTAGTTCTTCTACAGGGATTAAAGGAGATAAACATACCCAGCACCAAACAGAAGGGTTTTATAAAATAGAGAAAGAAAGAATATATAGAAATTTAAAAAGTATGTAGATAACTATTAAATGTTACATAATGGTTATTAATTAAAATAAATTTATTAACATAAAGGTTACTAATTAAGATAAATTAATTAACATTGAACATCTATAGCATTCTATCCATATTCTACCCTATTAATTCAATATTAGTATTCCATTAAGACCTTACCAAGAAATTCCTTTACAAGCGTAGAAATAAATATTATTACCTTCATAATTATGTGAAAACCTCAATATTAAAATTTTCAAATTGCTGAATAATTTTTTATTTATTCAAAGCGGATTTTGCCGAAAATTTCAAAAAAAATTTCAGAATGATCTGAATGAGGAGATTGGGAGTTGGGAAAGGGAAAGGCAAGCATGCACAGGTCCACCACAATGTCAGGGTAAAATAAAAACTACCTTTTACAGTACCATCAGAGTTAAATTCAAGATGTCCAAATACTTTTTCTATTGACTTTTTAGCATGTTCGGGATCAGAGCTGCCGTGAACAGCATTCTCCAACACACTAGATCCAAACACTGCACGTATACTGAAAGTAAAATGAATAAATTTATACATTTGGATGTAAAATACATTTTTTTTGAGAGGGGCGTACGGAGAGAGAAGTATAACAGACACTCAACAGGTTATTTCGGGGAATAGAGAGAGAGAGAGAAATGGGGTTTAACGTCCACTCAACACAAACTAGGTCATTTCGGGACTAACATATGGTTTCAATCTTATTTCATTAATTCGAAGGCCCGTAGGGGTCTTTAGCAGTGGAAGGAAACCGGAGTGCCCGGAGGAAACCCACCAGGTTGAGAAGGCGCCCCATCTCCATGCCACATACACTTACACCAGGGATGGAAACCACAGCTACAAGCCAGAGGTGACCGACCAGCTAGAGGTCGAAGCGCGACAGTCTAGACCACTAGGCCATCCCAACCCCCTATTTCGGGGAATATGGTTTCATTTTATTTCAATAATTTTACTTGCGCATGGGAGGAAACCAGAGGACCCGGAGAAAACCCACAAGGTTGGACAGACCACCCTACTCCTTGTCATGTACAACTGGTGATGCCAGAATAGTTAACCAGAGCTTAATCATGATGTTAGGCATGTGACACTTGTCACACACATGTTTGGGATTAAACGCATGGTTTGCATAGATGACAATTCTCATTATCAGGACACACTTTAGACTAAAGCCTATCAATACCTCTCATACTTATATATATTTATAAAACATAGTAACTTTTTTTACTGGAGCTAATTATAAATAGAAACTGGGGTTGAACAGAGAATTCAATTACCGTATTTTTCGGTGTATTAGGCGCACTTCTTTTACCAAATATTTTATTTTCTAGAAGGGGTGTGCCTAATACACAACGTTAAGCAAATCCGGGTTTTTCCCGTGTCGAGACCGAAGTCGGGAGTAAAAGAAATAATTGCCCTACAATCAACAAATGTCGGCCCGGTGACGCTACCTCAAAAGTTTATGATATATTATCACTCAAACTAAAGACAATATTGTTCCCTTTGTATCCATTTATATTTGTCATAAATGTTTTAGATATTTTAAAATCTGTCCATGTCATCAATAATCTTTTAGATACGGTTAAAATATGTCAATAATTATCGCCCGTATTTCTGTTATTTCGTGCATAAAAAAAGATGTCGTCCTTTTCTGCTATTCAGTGTACGGTATAGTGTTAGTCATAACCGGCAATGCAAACACCATCGGCCGATAGCCATTCTACTATAACGATGTTTAAAAAGATAGGCTGGCACTGCCAGGCAGGATACGCCCACATTTTCGAGAGATGGACAGAGAACAAGCAATACCGAAGGTGATTTTTCCTACATCTTTAAGTCCTGTATTTCATACTGTATTGGGAGCAGCCATTTAGTTGGTCAGTTCCAGTCTGATATTAATGAAATTCGAAACCGACAATGATTATGGTGTGACGGTACACAACCTAGAAATGTTACTTTTCGTCAAAATCGGATAAGAATTGTGACCTTTACAGAGTCAACAACCATGATATACCATATCTTTACACTATTCGCGTACAAACGGCGACCATTTCGTCCGGCAATTTTGGTACCATTTTCACGAAATTAGAACTCAACCTTCCTCATCAAAATCGAATTAAAATTGTGACCTATACAGGGTCCACAGTATTCGCGTACAAACGGCGGCCATTTTGTCTGTCAATTTTGGTCCGATTTTCCCGAAATTCAAACTCAACCTTCCTTACAGTGTAACGATGATATAATCAAACGTTTTTTTAAATTGGATAATAATTGTGACCTCCAGAGGGACCACAAGCTAAAGAAAGGGTGATTTTGCGTATAACCAGGGGCCATAATTCAGGAAGTTACGCTCCGATATACGCAAATATCGAAAAGAACCAAGATCTTTGGGTTATAACCATGAATTTCAAGTTTCATCAAAATCAAATTAAAATTGTGACCTTTACAGGGTCCACAACCTTGATATACCATTTTTTAACAGTATTCACGTACAAACGGTGGCCATTTTGTATGGCAATTTTGGTCTGATTTTCCCGAAATTCGAACTCAACCTTCCTTACGGTGTAACGGTAATATAATCAAACGTTTTTTTAAATCGGATAATAATTGTGACCTCCAAGCTAAAAAAAAGGCGATTTTGCGTATAATCAGGGGCCATAATTCAGGAAGTTACGATCCGATATGCGCAAATATCGAAAGGAAGCAAGATCTTTGGGTTATAACCATGAATTTCAAGTTTCATCAAAATCGAATAAAAATTGTGACCTCCACAGGTTCCACAACCTTGATATACCATTTTTTCGCGTACAAACGGCGGCCATTTTGTATGGCAATTTTGGTCCGATTTTCACGAAATTCGAACTCAACCTTCCTTAGGGTGTAACGGTGATATAATCAAACGGTTTTTTAAATCGAATAATAATTGTGACCTCCAAGCTAAAAAAAAAGGCGATTTTACGCATAATCAGGGGCCATAATTCAGGAAGTTACGATCCGATATGCGCAAATATCGAAAGGAAGCAAGATCTTTGGGTTATAACCATGAATTTCAAGTTTCATCAAAATTGAATCAAAATTGTGACCTCCACAGGGTCCACAACCTTGATATACCATTTTTTAACAGTATTCGCGTACAAACGGCGGCCATTTTGTATGGCAATTTTCGTCCGATTTTCCCGAAATTCGAACTGAACCTTCCTTAGGGTGTAACGGTGATATAATCAAACGTTTTTTTAAATCGAATAATAATTGTGACCTCCAGAGGGACCACAAGCTAAAAAGGGTGATTATTCGGACAATCAGGGGCCATAATTCAGGAAATTACATTCCGATAGCCGCAAATATCGAAAGGAACCAAGATCTTTGGGTTACAAACATGCATGTCAAGTTTCATCAAAATCGGTTCAAAATTGTGACCTCTATAGGGTCCACAAGCTAAAAACGTGATTTTTCGTACAATCAGGGGCCATAATCCATGAAGTTTTGATCCGATACATGCCAATATCGAAAGGAACCAAGATCTTTTGGGGATAAACCTATATTTCAAGTTTCGTCAAAATCGGATAAGAATTGTGACCTGTAGAGAGTCCACAAACAAAATGTGGACGGACGGACGTCCGGACGGACAGGGGCGACGACATAATACGTCCACATGAAAATGTGGGCGTATAAAAATAGCATTTGTATCGTTAATATTTCTTGCTATTTCCACATCATATATTTCTGCTATTCCGTGTAGATTGGCCATTACCAACAGTCCGCACATGTCCCCGTTCAAGGCCGATGGAGCTATCAGTCAAGTTGACGTATAGGGCGGGGTACAAGCATTTTCATTGTTCAATTTAAGTCATCAGTAGTAAGGGTGGGATTACAGTTAAACTGACATGTCATGTGTTGAAGCTCTTCAGTCTAACCTGTCGTCGAAACGGCAAATCTGCTCGACGTATATCATTGATATAGTCAACCAATTCTTCCTCTATTTGTGGATAACGTGCCACACTCTATATATGTGCTTCCTTACTTGGTTACTAAGTTACAAATTCATAGCCGTTTTATGTTTGACTCGTCAATATTAAATTCTCAACCCGCGACACCGTATTCTTCATCGGTTCGTTTCGTAGCCATTCTAAATAAATAATTTTTAGAAATTTTATGGAATGTTCGTTGGTATTATCTATACATAGCTGTAAATTATACATCAATCCGTTTCAAGTTACCGATTGTTTCATGCAACATAGATTCACTGATTGATCCATTGTTATAAATTACCAGTATCGTTAATTATCTACCGGTGAGTTGTCACGGTATGCTTTACGAAGTTGTTTATATATAGTTCACAAAATCATTGTTTCTTTGATTGGTATTAAAATAATATTGTATTATGTTACTGATAGATCTAAATGGCTACAATTTAGGTATTGTCATGCCGCATGTAGTGGGCGGAGCAATGGACACCGTTTCATTGTCAGTTGTGTGGATAGTTTAAATGAACTGGAAGTATTGTTTCTCTTTTACCGGTAGTCAGGATTTAAGTCGTGAGTAGCTGATCATAATAAATTATTTCTACAGTTATTATTTCATTTGTTTATCATCATCAATACCTCGTGAATTTAACAGAAAGTAATAGACGGCCATGTTTGTTGTCGGGACTTAAACGACAATTTGACTACCGTACAAGCGCCAGAATTAACATTTAAGATATGAAGTCGTGAGTAGCTGATCATAATAAATTATTTCTACAGTTATTATTTCATTTGTTTATCATCATCTATACCTCGTGAATTTAACAGAAAGTAATAGACGGCCATGTTTGTTGTCGGGACTTAAACGACAATTTGACTACCGTACGAGCGCCAGAATTACCATTTAAGATATGAAGTCGTGAGTAGCTGATCATAATAAATTATTTATACAGTTATTATTTCATTTGTTTATCATCATCAATACCTCGTGAATTTAACAGAAAGTAATAGACGGCCATGTTTGTTGTCAGGACTTTAACGACAATTTGACTACCGTACGTGTGCCAGAATTACCATTTAAGATATGAAACAATTCAATAGAGAGTTATAATAAATATAAAGCCTTATGCAACGCAAAAACTATAAATATTGTTTCTTATTTCATAAAGAAATATATATAAAGTTTGATACGGCTAAATATCAGTAATTATTACATGTATAACTGTAAGCAATAAGTTTGGCCCAGTACTGGAGATCCAAGTGTATTTGAATCACGTATGGTATTGCACAGGTTCACAAGACGCCGGAGAAGGGTGCGCCTAAAGCATGCACTTTTATTTTTTCCTGAAACACCTCTGCCAAACTCGCCCTGCGCCTTATCTACGCGTGCACCTTATACACCGAAAAATACGGTATATTTTTACATTTTTAAAATAAATCCTTACCAGTCAGGTACTTCAACTTTAGCTTTTTCTGGGTCAGTTGGTCCTATAGCTTCTCTCCAACCTGATACAGCATCTTCTCGGGATAATACCATAAACATAGTTGGCCCACTGTTAATTACACAAAAAACATCACAATTCACAGATTTTAATACACAATAACAAGCTATAATTAAAGGTGTCATGAAATTTAATTGAAAGTTTATACCATTGGAACAGAAAAACATAAAATCGTTTTTTTCTGAAAAGTGTATTGTATTCATTATCAAAATAGTTTCAACATTGAAGAACTCAAAATACAATCTATTTAGTTCTTAGTTAACGTGCAGGTAACTGTTGATCAAGATTTATAAACAAAGTGTTTGTACTATAATAATAGCTATTCTGCATCTGTTATGAGCTGTTGTTGAATAGATAAGAAAATCATTAATTCCATGACTATTTATACCATGTACTAGATAATATATGTTCTGTTTTATTTACAATGGTTGACAGATACCCTCATAATGTCAAAGTCTGCATGTTAATTTCTAAATTAAAGATGAAATGATTGGTTCTAAACATTGTTGAACCTCTACCTCTAGTTATATAGTCAAACTAGAACATAAATAAATCGTAATTGTCCACCATGACACCTACCTGCACATATGTTGAACTAAATCATTAAAATATTCTTTATCTTTATGTTCAGCATAAAATTCTTCAGCTATGTCTTTAGTAATTGTTGTTTCTTTCTGAGCAGCAATTCTAAAACCTGCTTCGTGTATTTTATCAATAATAGCGTCTGAAATAATCAATTTTGAAAAAATGTAGTTAGTTATTCTTTGAAAGTGTAAGCCACATAAAACAAGCTACGCCCATATTTTGCAAGAGATGGAGTGAGAAGAGGCTAAAAAAAAATTTTTTTTTTTCATACAATCTGTGGTCATAATCCAGGAAGTTATGGTACGAAGTATGGACAGGAAACCAAATCTTTAAGGTTTCATCAAAATAGCACAGAAATTGTGACCAATAGAGGGTCCACAAGCTGAAAGAAATGTGATTTTTTGTAAAATCAGGAGAATTCAGGAAGTTATGGTCCAATATGTACGAATATCAAAAACCATCAAGGTCTTTGGGATATAAACATATATATATGTTACCTTTAGTTCCTATACCATCTGGTTTAATACAAGCTACTGTTTGTTCCATTGGGAAGAAATATTCTAATTCTTTCTGTGCTGTTTGTGGTGAATCGGAACCATGAAGTTGATTAATTTCTACATCTTCTATACTAAACTGAGCTCGTAAACTGGAAAATAAATTAAAGTGATTTCGATTCTTTAACTCAATGTTGTTCTTAATAATATGTGTAATTAATGATATACCATCAAAATAATTGAGGTATCTTTTTTATTTCTGATGTTGCATGGATCTTGTGCAAAGTATGGTGTTACATCAACAACATTTAACATCAAAAACACAAACCTATCCGGTGCTTCTGCTTTAGCCTTTTCGACTTCTTTTGGCCCTAACATTTCTCTCCAACCTTGTACAGCATCATCTCTAGCAAGACCTAATGCCATTAATGGTCCACTGAAACAGAAAAAGAAATGCTAGGTCATTTCAGGACAAACAAATTACAATATTTATAGGAGTCTTAGCTCTGGGATACAGTGGAAAACCAATAGAAATCGGAATGTGATTAGGCAGATGACAGTATATCCTGGTCTTGAACAAGTGTTGGATTAAAATCATGACACTTGATTTAATGACCGGACCTAAAGTCCTAAAGTCGATGTGTTGGACTTCACACCGCATATGATCTACAATCCATTGTAATAGAGATACAGAACATATTAATGTTTCTGGAGTATCAAAATTTAACTTTGTACCATCACTTTTAAGAGAAATATTTATTTTATAGAATGATTCAATATTTACCTGGACATTCTTGTTATTAAATCTTCAAAATAAGGTTGGCCTTCGTGTTCTTTATAAAACTCGGCAGCTTGTTCTTTAGTTAAAGTCATTTCTTTTTGTAATGCTACTTTAAATCCAGATTCTCTTATCTTTTCTAATATTTCCTCTACAAAATCAATAAAAGTTTACATCAGAACAGTCATTATTGAAAAAAAAAAAAAAAAAAAATCATTTAGTCGACAATTAATTTGTAAACATTAATATTTAGATAAGACCGATCCCATACACTTGTTGATCAAGTTGTATATATTCAAATACATGCATTACAAGATAGTTTATATATCCTGCTATATTCCAAAGTCATTGACAAAACATGTACACAGCGAAATAATCAAAGGTAGAACAGTCTACAAATTAACTATTTCCAGGAACTTTCAAGACCTGTATGCAGGATATGCAAGTGTGAGCAAAAACAAGAGCTATGCAAACCTAACCTGCAGAAAACGCTTGCTTAGTTTGTAACATGCTATTTTCAAACCAAAATAGCTCCATATTGAAGCGATACTTGCATATTTTCTAAGAAAGTGAAAACATAATTATTTCTATATATCGTTTAATATTAATAGGTTGTGAAATCACTATTATACAATTATAGGAATAATTTGAACACGTAAATATAAATTCACATAAAATTTCTAAATATTTTCTACTGGCCCATATAGTACTTAGATTGTATCATTATGTTTAAGTGATAAACTAAGTCTACATAATGAGATTCCAGAAATCCATGGGAGTTGTCTTGATTGATCAAGTCTGTGATAGTGTGATCAAACAGATACCTGCACGCGTCACATTTTCTAATAATAACACCGCTCCATTGAATTGGCAAACCTATAACAGTGATGTTTATAATTGGCAATGATATTTTTGGTAATTTCTCAACTGACAAAAGTGAATTATAGCATTAATATAATAAATTTTTACAATCCATGTGTTTTAAGGCTCTATTTCAACATATAAACATATGACTTCAAAAAATGCAATAATGCTTTTGAAATGTATTAAAGTGTTATGTTATCTTACCACGTTGTGTTCTAAATGCATCCGGTCTTATTAAAGCTAATGTTCTCTGTACACTTGATGTTTTACTCTTCCTATGTGTTGGAGCTGCTTGGTCAGGGAAGAAGAAAGCCATTTCTCTATTAAAAAAAACAAACAATACCTATTTACAAATATAGAATATCCATCAATTTTCTATAGGCACATTTGGAATAATACTAAGTATGAAGTTACAGTCAGTAAAAACGTTAAAAAATCTAATTCCACACAAACCTGGCAGCTGTTTCAGGAGAACTACTTCCATGTAGAGCATTCATTACATTACCGGTTCCATACTTGGCTCGTAAACTAAAAAATAATAGGAAGAATCTATCTTTAGCAACACAGTAAATACCATGGTGTATCAGGACAAAGAACCATATATTTTCTTGGCACCTCTATTGAAATGTCAAGTCTATGAGGCATTTCATAAGAGAGAGAGAGAAATGGGGTTTTAACGTCCACTTGACACAAACCAGGTAATTTTGAAACTAACACATGGTTTAATTTTATTTTAATAATTTGCTTGCGCGTAGGGATCTTTAGCAGTGGGAGGAAACCAGGGGACCCGGAGAAATGTTTCACAAGAGAATTGCCAATAGGCAATTTACACCCAGAAGAAAACTTTGTCCTCATAAAGGAATAGATATTATTTCATATGAATTTAGTATATTCCCATTACCTATCTGGAGCTTGTTCCTTGGCTTCTTCTACATCAGTTGGACCAATCATTTCTCTCCAATCAGATAAAACAGTATCACCTGTAGAACCTTTAGTTATTAGTATAATATGACTCGGACCTGATGTCATATACTGAACTAATGATTCAAAATATTCCTACAAAACATGACAAGAAATACAAACAGTTATTTATGTAAAACTTGATTGGATTTAAATAAATGTAATAAGGTTTATCTCAATCATGATCTAGCATCACCAGAGAAATAGAGCTTACCGTCAACTCAACACTAACTAGGAAACAGAGATATTTTATTTCAATAATTCGCTTAGAAGTAGGAAGAAACGGGAATATCAAGAGAAAATCTCACGAATTTAGGCAGGTTGAACCCTGGTCTGGGCGATCTGGCAAATGATAACGTCTCCCAACCCTGTACCCCGTAGGTAATCCTTGTGTTACCGCTTCCTGCTTGTTTAATACAAATCATTTTAAATCTGAATCCAAATACGGTAGCACATTCCTCTAGTTCTGAAGGTCTAGTACTTGTTAATTACTATCTGCTCTACTTTGTCCAATTCATCCATTAATAGTTTTACTTTTCATATTTCCCTTAATAATCACCACTTGCTTTGCTCTAATCTGTTTAGAAGACACAAAAGAAATGAAAAAGTTTGAATCTTACTTCATCTTTAAGATGCGAGTAGAATTCTCGAGCTTCATCTTCTGTTAATTCTTTTTCTTTTTCAGCTATTATTTCTAAACCTTTTTCTCTCATCTAAAATATTTAAACAGTGAAAATAAAACTGATCAGCTTGAAATTAATATTTATGATAATTTTCACATTAAAATATTTTTAATGAGACAGTAAAAAGTTAATCTTAAATATATATGGTAATAATTAATATAACATTTTATTATTCTGGTTTTCATAGACTTTTTTGTAAATCTAAATATTTCCTCAGGACTGGATATAACATTAAGCAGTGGTAATTGCAAAGATGATATAAATATTTATTGTTTGAATGTTCATGATTAAGTTTCAATTTCCTCTACCAGGAATCGACAGACAATGTAGCATCTTTGTTTCAAACCTGTATTCTTAAAAACATATATTACCTGTTCTAAAACTTCCTCAACTTTACCACTCTTAACAGCATCAGGTTTAATAATAGCCACAGTAAAACCTTTAACTTCTGTAAAAAGAAATATATTGGTAATTATCATTCAGAATTACCAGTATATCTTTTCATTCATATAACATGCTTGTGTTAGTTACAAATCAATGCAATAATTTTATCAATAGATATCAACATATTCACAGGACCTAGAACAGTGAGTAAAGGAGATGGTTCACCATGGAACTTGTATACGGCCCATGGGTTCACTAACCAGGAGATCCAGCTTTCAACCCTGATGTTTTTGCCCAGAAAATTCCCCGGGATTTTCTCTCGTCAGTGAATGGAACATTGTCTAGTAGTAGTTCATATGAAAGTGAAAACAGAGGTCCTTTGTATATGTAGTTAGAATTCAAGGCATATGGTCATTTTCATTGACCTGCTTGGTCAAAAAATATAGGACCCTAAACCTTATTTCATTTCACCATACATTCACATACTAACACTAAAATTTATTTCTACAACTAACTAGTTTTTAGATTTAATTGTTTCTAGTATATTTGTACATTGTGTATAAATAAATTGTTTACAAACTGCTGTTTAGATCAATGTATGTGGAAGATAGCAAATCTATCAAGTGTTTCTAACAAGATTAAATCAATAAATTTATCAAATGTTTCTAACTATCTAACCGGGTTAAAAACAATAATTCTATCAAATGTTTTTGACTATCTAACCATGATTAAAACAGTGAATCTATCAAGTGTTTCTAACTACGGTATCTAATCCAGATTGAAACAATAAATCTATCAAATGTTTCTAACTATCTATTCTAACCACGATTAAACAGTCAATCTATCATCTTTTCTAACCAGTACCAAATAACAAACAATCTATAATTTTACAACTATTTAACCAGAACTAAAACAGTTAATTTCTATAAGTTTCATTTCTATCTCTAATAACACTAAAACAGTTAATTTCTATCTCTAATAACACTACCTAGTATTTCTAAACAAGAAAGTGGCAAGATACAAGTAGCATAATACAACCTAATTCTCCTGCAAATACCAAACTATCGCCAAAATTAATATGCTCTCCTCGATAACGATATATATTGTCTGTAATATGACAATTAGGAATGTTAAAATCATTTCAAAGATTGAAACAATCCTATTTAATACATGTATTTTCATTCAAGTATTATTCATATAATAACATCTTCTTCTAGCAAGTTACTTTTATGGGGGTATTTACTACACCAATGCATTTTACTATTAGGCTAAAATTAAATCAAATGTAATTCTAATAGAAACTGTGAAAACTGCATTTCAATCTACTGTTTATAATATATACTGATTAATGCTATTTACTCATGACTATGAACTATTCACTCAGGATTATGAGCTATTTACTCAGGATTATGGGTTATTCACTGAGGATTATGAGCTATTTACTCAGGATTATGGGCTATTCACTCAGGATTATGAGCTATTCACTCAGGATTATAAACTATTCACTCAGAAATATGAACATTGCATTGACTCCATTGACTCAAGATCAGCATTGAGAATTATACTATCAACCCAGCATACATTAAGGTTGATACATTTTAAAAATAAATAGTTCAGTAACTGAAGGAAATTTATACTTGACCAGTCTCCGAAAGTTAACAGAAGAGCATTGGTGTTCTGTTCTAGTAACATTAACATTTATCATACAAAGTGATAAACGCCTCTAAATTAAGATTGATATTAATACCATACCTTCTTCTTCACTTTCGTCGTCATCCTCTTCCACCTTATCTTCTACTTGACTTACTATTGTATCTACTGTCTGAAGTTAATATATAAATATTGGTTGATCCAAACAATCTTTCATTGATGTTTAACTTTCAAATTTTGATCACAACTTTAAATAATGCAGTCTTGCAGTAGGAAAGAGGAAATATGCGTATTGATGCTTAATACGAGATTATGTCGGAAAAACTCCTCTGCCAAAGTCGCTGTTGCAATAGTTTTCCCAGATATAAATCAAGATATTTAAAAATAACAGAAAGAAGGGAAACGAAAAGAGGATTTACCTTCAACATAGAGGACTAGAAACATATATAATAATAATAATAATAATAATGAGTCTTATAAAGCGTCAAAATCCATGTCACAATAGGGAAATACTTGAAACATACCTCCTTTCGTTCAGATGTACCCTCCATAACTTTATGTTCTTGTGCTAACTGTTCTGTAACTGTTCTTATTACTAATGGTGCTTGTGAACCATGTATAACAGCTACTAATACCCCACACTGTAATAAATAATCTTACAAATAAATAATATATCAACTTAAAACTGTCAAAAGAACTACATTTTAGTTGCAAGTTTTAAAGTTCAAACAAAAAGGACGCTTTTCTATTTCTTCGATATACTCTTCGAACCAAATCTCTTCTCTTAACATTAACACTTTGCACTAGCAGGTTATGAAGCCATTGTGATATTTGTGGTAAAATAATTATCTACTGCTGATCAGTTTGTACAAATTTGATATTATATCAGAGGGGGAATAACTGGAAGTGAAAAAATGCTGGTTATCAATATGGTATGTCCTCCTTAATGGTGATAATCAAATAATGCTTATAAATTAATAGAAAATTTGTAAAGAATATGTTAAAAACTATAGTCCCTATTGCGTTCACAAGCTTATGACCAATGGTGGGTAAATCTGGAATAAAATATCAGAGCATGACCCAAATGCTTCCCACCAAATTTGAAAAAAAAAACCAACTGTTAAACTATAGCCCATATATTGCCTTCACAAGGTTTTTGGCAGAGGTGACATAACTCTAGTAAGGATTATCACTAGGGTTTTTCCTATGATGATACTGTTTACACCAAATTCGAAAAGAATGCCCCAGAACAGAAAGTCATCAAGCAATGCTAAAAATTGATAAGGTTCATTCTAATGCTTAAAACCAAATCCATCAAAAACTGTAATCTCTATTGCGTTCACACAAGCCAATTATAAAATAATTTATATTTTATTACTTACAGCAAAAAATAGAAAAGTTGGTTCACATCTTCCTTTATATTTATCTAAGGCATCAATTGTATCCACTTTAGCCTGAAATGATGTAAGAAAATATTATATAAGACTGCAAAATAAAATTCTATTCAATCTAGAATACTGGTTATGTGGGGTTTTTTCAATCATCTAATTTATTGTATAAGATCAAGTCCAACTTTAAGCACTTTGATTAGCCATAAATCAATTTATTTGTCTGCACAAATTTAATTTTTTTTTTAAAGAAAAGAGAGCTATAAAATAGATGATTTGAATAAAACTTACAGTCGCAAAATGAAGAAGATCATCTCCCAGTTCATTCTTCAGACGACGAAAATTACTAACCATAGCAGTGCATGGGCCACACCATTCTTGATAGATATCTACAACTGAATACAAACATACCATTTTAATATTGGTACTGATATAAGGAATAATAATCAAGGCTACATATTTATCAGTCTTTTGTTCAAATGTATTTTCTTTCTGAAAGTTTGCTCATAAAAGCATGTATTTTTTCAATGAATTGCATAAGATTTGATACAGTATTAGATCATAATTCATATGTTTTTGTAAATGAACAATTAAGTTGTGGATGACATGAGACATATTTACATTTTAATTAAAATCAAAATACTGAAGGCTATTAAAGCTTACCCCACAATCCTTCCTTAGCCATCATTTCTTCCCATTCTTCTTGGGTTTCAATCTCTTGTTGAAGTTGAATCTCCTGTTTCTTCCTGGCCATGTTGGGCTTGCTTTTATCTGCCTAGAATTTAACAAATTTAATAAGATTAGAGTTTAATCAGTAAATAACATTAATTGTAGGATGCCACCTAAACAGTGTAAAACAAGAAACGATTTCAAAAATACCCTTTGTTCTTCTACAGTAGTAGGACTCCTATCCCTTCTTTAGTCAAATGAAGACGTGCATACACAATACAGTGTGCTATGTCAGGGGATCTTTTACGTGTATGCCAATGTATACGCAGGTCTTCAGATTTTCGTCCCACCTTCCTTAAACAACTCTGATGCAGACAATACATTGGCTCATTATTTGGCTCAAAATTTTAACAAGGTCTTTCTTTTAAATTATTTATAAATCTAAGAATCTCTAACAATGATATACATAGTACAAATGCTAACTTAATCCTGCATTAAATTGATAAAATCATTCAGCTTACTAAATCTTTGAAAAAATCTTATTAGGCTTAACAATATTGAGTGCATCTCGGCCATATAATTTTGTATAGTATAAATACCGTACCATAATAGTAATCTGGTTGTAGAAGCTGTAACAGTAACTATAATAGATAAGACTAGAAGATGGATGACAGAAGAATAAAAACAAGGGAATATAAATATTTATGAATAAAAAGAATGCTTAATATACTAAATACTCTTTTATTATTAGTTTTATTACACAAAGAATAGATTACAGAAATTACAAAATATATAGATGAATCCTGAACAGAAAAGTGTTTTCTTATCCAAGGACCAATGGTTCCTGTCCATTATTATTTATCATCATTTACAAGACAAGTGCTGATATTTATAGCACCATTTCCACAAATGTGCTCAATAGTGCTCTATAATATTAGGATATAAAAAACTGAAAGTGAAATACAGGATTAAAACATAAAAAGTGATTTGAGTAAAAAGAATTAATGTATACAATTATAGATCACAGCAAGATGATTTATCAAAAGCAAGTTTTAAGATAAATTTTAAATGATGACATAGAAGTACATGACAGGGTGGAATAAGGAGATTTATTCTACCTGAAACTGACAAAATTGGCATTCTACTCAATTACAAGCAAATTATCACTGGAAGACTGTAATTGTTGACAAGGTTCATTAAACCATAATCAAAAGTATAGGACGGTCTATAATTTTTGCAGTTTATAAAGTTGTTAGATGAATGTATGCGAAAAGTAACTAATGAATTTACCGATATAAGATAAGTATCGTTGTTGCATCCACTAAAAAATATTTACGTATTTTTACATGTTTCTTAATTTAAAATAACTTACTTACAATGTTACAGATATTATTATTGTTTATATTATATTTACACATGTGATTTTCCAAAGAAAAATTAAAATTAAAAATTATGTACATCATATTTCTGGCTGACCGAAAAGGGGCAAGGCAACTATCTCCTCAGTCTTGCATGTATCAATAGATCAAAGCTTAACTTATTTCCTGTTTAAAGACCCAATAACCAAATACTGTCTTATTTTCATAAAGTTTAAAAAAAAAAACAACGTCATTTCGGGACTTACATATATGGTTTAATTTTATTTCAATAATTCGTTTGCACATAGGGGTCAGAACAGATCCTGTTCACTACTACACTTTGGGAGCAGTAAGTAACATAAAATACAGATCTATATTTCGTTTTTTAATATTTCATTGGCTAACACTACATGAAGATATGACAAGATATAGTGGGTGTACACGTCAGGGGTCAAACAAGCGGCTTTTGACCCTTAGACGTCAGTCATTGATTAATCAATCAATGTTGCCTGCATCAAAAGGCAAAGAACTTGTCGTAACAGATCATTTCATCATCAATGACAACAACTCTTCAAGATCCTAGTGTAGTAAAGACAAGTAAATAAACCAAAATTTTGAACTATAAAAACAAAACAAAATAGGATTTCTGTTTTAATCAGATTGGTGCTGATTAGAATGAAATGAAATGGGGTTTAACGTCCTGTTCTGCTCAGAACTGGGCTAATGAAGACTGTCATACTGTGTGCTACAACTAAGGGAAACTTTGACTATGATCTACTCTTATATCGAATTCCAATTGTCAGGGGTCATTACGTGCATGCCAATGTATACACGGCCTACTCTTAGTCTCATATCGAATTCCTCCGGTCATCAAGGGATCTTTTACATGCATGCCAATGTGTGCACAGGACTTTGTTTTTTTTTATATAACCCGAATGACTAGACTGGGCACCGTGACTTCCTAGGGGCCCTGATTAAAAAGAGACTACATAAAAAAACTCAAAACAGCTGAGGAGTGTTTTATGCTCAACTCAATGACTCAATAAGTATGTAGGCCTAATTCAATTAGGTCTAATATTGCAATGCTGTAGGCCTATCTAGACCTAGCCTCGTTTTCTACACTTATCTGAATCTGAATGTAGCCTATACAAGGCAGGACCGTTCGGTATAATTGCCTCTTCTAAATTAGTAAAATAAATTAGGATACAAAAGCTATTAATATTAATATATAATTCTAGTTAAGCTAAAATTAATTTTAAAGTAGCTAAATCACTAACATTTGGGATATAGAACTTGACACAAGTAGGTTGCAACGCATATACTCTAATAATATGAATGTATATAAAATGATTTACATTAAATGGTTTCAATTTTTACTCTAATTTCAAATCAGTTATGTTCGACGAAATAAGCCAGCAGTGTCAATCAAATGCAAATTTCTAGCGTCTAGTTATTCCATGCGCCTTTTGATTTGGTGCAATGTTTCTAGCCTCATTCCTCAAGTTTCTTGCTAGAACTTAGGCTGAAATGAATTATACACGATTCGTGTACCAATTGTAAATTATTTATTTCGTCTTAAATATTGGAACCCATCTTCTTCTGGCAAGATAACATCATCAATTTTGATTTAAATAATAAAATTGACAAATAATTTGAGTTTTCAATGTTGAAGATTTTGGATTATACTGAGTTAGAGACACTTTAAATTTTTATTAAACAAATTTTAAAAAATAAAACAAAATACTGATCACACAGACTGACAGAGATTCAGAGAACTTTAGTAAAGTTTAGTTAGAGAGTTAGTGTATTAGGCCTAGTTTTATAACTACTAGTACTACTAGTACTAACTATAGTAAAATTTACCCATGTCCCATGTGCCTATGACTATGTGACAGTATGTCATATGTTAATAATGTACCTTATCTAGAATCGAATTCTAAGTGATAACAAAAAAATCACGCTACCTGTTGGTTATTCACGGGGATGCAAACACTAAAACTGTGAACTATAACGTGTGTGCACGATATAAATCTTGTTCAGTGAGATTGAGAGATAATTTTATTGTTTATGGTTGCCGTGTGAGCGACGCCAACTTCCGTTGTTGGGTTGTGTATCAAGAAATGTGATTGGTCAATTTTTACTTCCTTTCTAATTTGGTTATCTCCCCATAAAAAAAGGTAGACTCAAATTACCAGACCTTTTAATGTAACCCTTCTGAGTAAGACCGAAGACATCAATAGTGGGACCATTTCTAGCGCTGAATAGGCATGGCCTATATTTTATTCGGGCCCGTATCTAGACACCATGAAGCGGGGGGCGGGGGTCTTTACCTTTATGTAGGAGTGCGAACATTTTGAGGAATTTATAAGCATTTTAAAAAAAGTATTCAAACAAAAAAAAATAGCTTTTTTAGGTTAATATAAGGAACTGTGTATACTCTGGTTCCCTCCTAGTGTTTGCTGAAGTTGCTCAATATTTTTCGATGAAGTTTACCCTTGTCAGTGGTGCAGGATGGAGAGCCTGACAAGAACATTGTCTAGTCCTTCGGATGGTTCAAACACTGAGGTCCTGTGTGCACATGACATGCATGTACAAGAATGCTCAAGTTGGCAGAGCCAAATATTGCAAAAGTTTAATTTTGAAGATACTGAACGGAACTGAAGCATTCTTTAGTTCAAAATCTCTAAAATGATAATCAAGAGCTTTCATGAACAAAATATAATTCAATCTAACAGAAACAATTTATTATAATATTATATTGCACTTACAATGTGATAACAAAAAATAAATATAAACTTTTAATCACAAATTATTCAACATTATACATGTCATTTAGGCTATATTATACATCACTTTATGCTGATAATGAATAATTTGATCATTTATTGGAATGTAATAATTGTTTTCTACTTTACTTTGATTATCACCTTTTCTACAAAAAAATATGAATATAAGCAGTAATGGATATATATATATACATGTATATATATATATTATATATATGCAACACTACCGAGCAAAAGAAAGATGACACAATATGTACAATAATGTTGCAATTGGGCATCAGAAAACATTTGAAAAAATATTCCCTGTGTAAGTGTACATATCGCAGTTACTGAACGGAGGATATGCTGAATTACTAACAAAGCGAAAAATCGTAAAACCAGGATTGTGGGTATTCTCTTGAGATATGTGTGTATGATTGTTGCATACATACCTCAGTGATTCAGTATTTTTTGGAACTCTCTTTTGCTCAGTAGATTAATATGCTGTTTTGAATATATAATAAATAAGAATAATATGAAGCTGGTGAAAAATGGCCCTTCAACACAACAAATTGAGTACCGGTATACTCCAGCAAGACATCACTGACTGCCCTAGATTTTCTTTCAGTGTTTTAAATTTCAAAAACCCATGATTGTTAATTTGTATATTATGTATATTTGTCAGGTACACACTTTTTTTTCTCCATTATGATGCTGAGTCTTGGAAGGTGGCTTTGGAAGGTATTTGGCATTTGATTGTTTTCTAAACCACTTTAGTAAAACTCGACCAAATTTCTTATGATTTCAAAGATACTCTGTCAGGAAAACAAATTGTCTATAATCTTGAATATAAATGATTCTACAAATGTTTGAAGAAATCTATAGTTCCATAGGTGGTGGTGGCGCCAGTTTTAACTGGAAACTTTCTGTTTTAAATATGGTGGATTTACTTCCTGAACGATCACTTCTTGATTTCTCTGGACGTGCCAATTCAGTTAAAATTGCCAGCTGAAATTTAATAATAAGACAATTAACTATTGTTATTGAAAATACATATATTGACAGTCAAGGTTCTAAATAGTAAATACAACCATTGATTGGAAAATACATGCAAAATACAGAGAAAATATTTTTTTTTTTTTACAAATCGTAAACCCTTTGACTTGGCCCAAAACTCTTCCGTGTAGCCTTTTCTGGGCTGATGACAAAGTGCATTCAAATTACTCACTCTGGATTTTGTTTTCATGGATTTTCGGATATATTTAAAGTCTTGAGTATGTTGTGGATCTAACAAGATCTGTAAAAATAAAATTGGTAAAAAAAAAAATAACTAGTCTTGAAAACTGAAAAAGAGATTACACTATGGAGGTATTGATTCAGTAACTCAATTCAATACCCTACATCATTTAAGTTGAAACTTTAATACAACAATTCAACATTCGATTGTCCCTGTGTCCCAGAACTGTGAAAATGAAATGTTCCAACCAGGGCTTCCACTTCAAAATTTTCCCAACCGGTCATTTTTCTCACGGAGAAAGTGGTTCTATTTTAAGCACATAATAAGAAGCCAAAAACTACATGCTATCGGAATGTCGATCGACTTTAATTGGATCAAGAACAGTCACACAAAAAGTCAATCTCACATCAAGATTTATATACCCACCCACCTATCCCCCTAGTAAATAAAAGAACACATGTAATCAATTATTATCATTTAGTTATTTATACATTCATAAAGTATAACAGTAACAACAGAACTTCTAACCCAACAGGAATTGGCACTTTACTTTACCTCTTTGGTTACTGTATCTCCTCTCTGTACTATAGCTGGTTGAGTATTAGAGACAGATATATGACGATAAAATCGTGAACTCTGTAATCTTCCTGACTTTCTAGCATTATTACAGATATAACACACCAAATTATCATAACCATCAATAACATGTACGGACCCAACAGATCGTAAACAACCAATATGATAACAATGACTACATCTGAAATAGAGAAAGATAAATTAGCCCGAAATTGCACCATGATGTTTAAAACCCATGATTACGGAGATATTACTCCAACATACATTATGCAAGAAGTAAATCTGCCTATTGTAAGTCTTTCTTCAGGTCTGAAATGTTATCTAAATTATTATTAAGTCATTCATTAACTGATCCAGACCATAATCAATACTCGATGGCATCAGATTTCTCTGATATTAAATAGATTCGAATGTTTCAGCCACATTTTGATTTGATTTAAAATTGGAGGGTGAGACTTAGCTTCGAATAACTTATTATATCCCTTCTTATTTCTCTCGGAAACCAGTATTTTACCTGAAAACTACCACAGATTCTGAGTCTGCCGAGTTTGTAAAACTACGACAACACAGATGACAGTTATCTCCTCTTGGTACAAAACCTTTAGAAGCAGCACCCGTTAAATTACGTAGATGAACATGAAGATCGTGATACAGTAAATTTTTACAAGTTTTCATCAAAGTCTGAAAAATGAAAAATTATTTAATTTTGATATTTAAAAATTCTCATTTCAATAAATTGAGCAAATTTCTTTTTCACAAGAATCAAAAAGCTATTTAATTTTGATATTTAAACATCAACATTTCAATAAATTGAGCAAAATGTCTTTTTCACAAGAATCAAAAGCTAAAAATCTTAGAGTTGACAAGTCTACTTACTTGTTCATAATTGTAATTATCTAACATTCCAATAATTAATTCTTTAACTTCACCAAATTTACCAGTATTATAAGCAGGATCCTGTAGAAATAATGAAAATGTATCAATATAAATTAAACTTTCTTTTTATACAATTAATCTATATTTTTACATTATTTTGGGTTTTTTTTTTTTAGTTTCAAAATATTACATTTTTTTAAATACATTTGATTTATAAATTGATATATCATAAAAGAAATTGTCACATTCTCTGTGCAGAAAGAAATTCTTGTTAAATTTAGGCATACAAAACACCCACTTACAGATTTATGCCCATAGCAGGTCTCTAGATCGCATTGTTTGATTTGTCTATAAGTTAAGATTAATTGTGCTTGTACTGTACAAAATGAAGTATTTTGTGAAATCTTCCCTATAAAATATTGGTCTCACCTGAAGTATTTTCTGTAAAATAGCTGGGGGAGATATATAACCCATCATACTGTTTAATACATGATGTGTCATTGCTTTTAAATCTACAATTTAAACAGCTATAATTATTGTTCATTTTTCCTCATTATCCGAAGGCACTAAAGCTGAAAACTACAAAATAGTCCAAGTAAAATTACTCAAAGGAAATGAGGACTAATGTCCTACAGTTCTGCTTCAACTCGCTAATCAAGATAGGCATATACTGGTAGTATACTATGAGGGAAATTCTGCCTGTGCAGTAGCCCTCGGATCCATTCACTCTTTTTGAATTGTTTGTTTGTTTGTGGTCTCTCAGACCCTGAGTATGATGTCTTGTCGATATATTTGTTTTTGTGTAAATTATGTGTGGTGCAGTCCTCTGCACTTACTAATTGAATTCCAACTGTCAACGGATCTTTTATGTGCACGAAATGTGTACATGGCACCTTTGTTTTCCATCCCCATAGAACGACTAGACAGCTGTCCTTGTCAGGTCCTCACTCTGCGAGCCAGCGTCTTACTCACTTAGCCACCATGGCTCCCCATTACTCCAAGGATTTTTAGTACAAAATGGTTCAATTCCACTTAGTATTTAAAAAGACATGACGAATTGAAAATTTCTTAAACCTGGCACCCTCTACAGCCAATACAAACAAGCCAGTTCCAGAAACAAGTGTGAAATCTTCTTTTAATATGATTCTTTTTAATACAAATGAATCCAAGCAGGAATATTATCATAAATTGATATGTTTTCTTGATTAAAAGGTATTGCAAGGAATGAATAGTGAAAAGTTAGATATTATCTATAAACTTTGCAATATAGCTATAAATTTGTTTCAAATGTAGAGGCCAATTTTTAAAGGACCAATCCCGATAACTTTTTTGGGGAAAAACTGCTTAATTTTGTGTCAAAATCCTCTAAAATCCATAACCTAAGGCCCACCTACTAACCCGATATTTGTGATACGCTTGTAAATAACTTAAACCTGACAGTCTTCATCTGGAAATGGAGAACGTTTTATTATACAGTATCTGGATAAAACCAGACTTTTTTCTATAAAAATAATATGTAGGTGAAATTTACCTTTTGTTATCAAGTACAGTGCATGGGTCATTCACTGTATAGACCTCTCAAGAAACGTTAATTGATTATCAGGTCATCAAATGAAAAAATTGACCCGAAATCTTAAAAGGGTTACGTGTCCGGATAAGCAGTGTTTACGTACACGCCCAACGACCCATTACCTAAGGCCGACCAACTAACACGATATTTGTGATACGCTTGTAAATAACTTAAATCTGACAGTCTTCATCTGGAAATGGAGACCGTTGTATTATACAGTATGTGGATAAAACCAGACTTTTTTCTATAAAAATAATATGTAGGTGAAATTTACCTTTTGTTATCAAGTACAGTACATGGGTCATTCACTGTATAGACCTCTCAAGAAATGTGAATCGATTATCATGTCACCCAATGAAAAAATTGACCCGAAATCTTAAAAGGGTTACGTGTCCGGATAAGCAGTGTTGAAGTTCGCGTCAAAACGACTCAATATTTTGAGCTGAAATTTTGAGACAAGATAAATACACCATGCCTCTATATTTTGGTCCATAAATTTCATAAACTCTCGGACTTTAATTTTTGAGACTCTGTTCTTATCGGGATTGTCCCTTTAATAATGTGGATTTGTTCAACCAGCATAAATTTCACTCCGACTATTTGACACTTTTCTATAAATTCCAGCAAATTTATTCTGAAAACTCTGACCTATAGAGCATGCAGAAGATAATTTTATGAGAAGACAGATGGATATATTTGTACATGTATTGTTTATAAATAGAAGCGTACCTTGTAATATTTTTTTATCTGTTAAATCTTTCAGTTTACGTAATGGTAACATGACAGTCTCAAGCAATGGAAACCATAACGCCTAAAAATAAAACAGTAAATTAAAACTATTCAATACTGGTAGCTACTTGGTTTGATTTAAGGTTGCAAGGTTCCATCAATCAGAGATATTGTAAATATAACTAGACTATGATCATGTCAACATCATTATTAAATATTGCCTGCCAAATTATTTCTGACAAACGAAAATTTAGTTCGAAAAATCCCAATAGCACTACTACTATTTGGCAGATTTTTGAGAATTCCTACTACAACCATACAAACCTCTCTTTCTGCTTCATCCATCTTGCCAGAACTACGTTGACATAACTGAATAATAACTAATAAAGCAGCTTCAACCTCTTGGAATAAAACTGTTATAGCTAATGAAAAATATATATTGTGTTTACATACAATTAGAATTCTAATAAATCTTTATTTTAAACAGATACAATAATAATGCATGAAATGTAGTTAATGGTCTCATCAACACAATATGTTGATCAATTTGTGTCTAAAAAAGTAATTTTCCTCGTTTTATATGATTACATGTACCGTTTATTCTTTTTCAATGACAATATGTTTTCTACTCTTACAGTTTTTTTTGACATGCACTTCCATTTTGTAATGGAACCACATTTTTTTGGCCTATCTAACCTCAGAGATAAAGGTCACTATATCCCAATGGTGTGTCATGAACTATAATATACTTACTATTATTTGATTCATCTGATTTTTGAACAGCTACTGTAAATACTCTTAATTTAGCTTGAACACTCTATAAATATATAATATTACCCTTAATATAGCTTGATCACTATCAATATATAATTATATGTACATGTAAACTATTGTCATACAATTACTCATCATTATTAGTATCCACACAGAGGTTTTACAAGTTCTCTATCTACTATTAGTCTCACCAGATCTACTAAAACCCAATTAGTAAACCATTGTCTCAGTTAATCTATTTTCACACTTATAATTTGTCCCAACAATTTTTCTCATTCTAACATAAAAAGAAAAAAATATTATATAAAATTATAAATATGATAACTCACCTCTAACATAATACCAAATGCACCAGGAATATCACCAGCTTTCTCCAGTAGATAGGCTGTGGCTTCTGATACTTTATATTGACGACAAATCTAAGAAAATCATCATCCAAATCAGTTGTAAAACTCATGCATGTGTTGTTTCAACAGGTTATTCAATAAAATCATCCTATGAACCTTAACTGTTTTTCACCTTTGTATAAAAATGCATTTGTCTCGACAACTACAAAAAATATTTTGTTCATTTAATTTCTAAATTTGAGTGTAACCAGAATACCTGGCAACAAAATTAATCGAAGACAATGTCCTATTTTAAACAAAACATGGTAAAATATATTACCATTATATAATATATTTCATAACATCATTAAAAACTTACATCCAGTGTCTCCTCTAGTCTGTATCCTTCTGTAACTTTAATAAAATTATATACATCAGCAGGTTTATAACGGCACATTAAATCTATATAACTCTCTATTATATCAGCTTCTATATGTACTTGTTTATCAGCATTTATAGCACTACTCTGTGCATCTCTAAAATAGTACAAAAATAAAATATTCATTCACAAACCAGATATATCCATAAAGACAGGTTAATAGAGAGTCAGTTATATATAAGGATATCCAAGCAGTTTGCCTATAGCTATCAACTTATCTTACTAATAGACAATATATCATTTTAAAAATAATTTGTAACTCTGTTTCCAATAAATTGGCCTTCTGAAATTTCCTTTAACATAATTAGCATCTAATATGATTTCATATGTTGTTAGTTTTAGTTAAGTTCAATCTCCCTTGCACCAAATCTATACCAATATAACTTATGTTCAAACATGCCAGGACATCAGATAATAAAGAAGTCAAATGAAGATAAAAATTTGACTAAGCATATTGTCACATGTATTTTACTTATTATGAAGTATAATTTACCTATATGTAATAACTCCTTGAAGAAATTCAAACAGTATTTGTGGTTGAGGTTTTAATTTATGTACAATATCTCGTAGATTACTAGCTAGATTAGTTATAACTGTATGGGCTGCTTGTTTACAATCAATAGATACTAAATCTTCTAAACTTTTTAATGCTTCTTTTCTTACACTCTCCTTCTCTGTTTCTGGTCGTTCACTCTGTATAATACTTGTGATATAATTGAACGCATGGTACTGAAATATAAGTAATAGAAGTGTTTAATTATTAAAACCAATTATGAGATTATGTGGCTTCTTTTACCTTTACATACACATTATAGTACACTGGCCGTACAACCTTATAGTTACAAAGTGGATGTCGATCGTAGCCATGTTTGAAAATTGGGTTTTGAAAAAAGGCTATTTTTCCAGTGTGCAAAATGACTGCTGGGTCACATCTAGTTACGGTCATTTTTCATGGTCCTGGGTCCCGACCGGCATATACGGCCGACATGGAACCCATGGGTAAATACCTACTGTCCACCGTCACAGTTAATACTAATATCTTAAACTGATGTTATAAAGTCTAGTAGCCTAGACATAAGGCAATTTTAGTTTTGAAAAAAAAAAAAAAATTATAGTCACCTCACAATTTGTTTCAATATGAATTTATGTTAGTGCTTAAAAATAGTTTTAAAAATATATATTATGATTTGTATCTTACCCTTCTGGAAGGATCTTGTAAATAACATGAGAGAATTTTATCATATTCTCGTCTTTTTTCATATAAATATTCACAAACACGAAAGCTGAAATAATACCACAAATGTATAAACAAAATGTCATCACAATTAATAAGAAATTCTTTTAACATAAATCAAAC
Source organism: Patella caerulea (assembly GCA_036850965.1). Lineage (NCBI taxonomy): Eukaryota > Metazoa > Mollusca > Gastropoda > Patellidae > Patella > Patella caerulea. The sequence goes on from JAZGQO010000007.1 coordinate 21,932,955, forward strand.
AGGTTAGAAACCAAAAATGTATCTAAATAATATGTATATAAATATGGAATTAAATTCCAACTAGAAATAGAATCAAAATAACTAGTAATTTAAGTGTTTAAAATCAATTTTAACAACAAATCTTGCTTGTAGTTAACTTGTATTATCATTTTAAAACATTATCACACACAACCACAAGCTGGTACAATACGTACAATTTAGCATTTTCAGCTAATTTTAATAGTTTTTTCTCATCAAATTGTTTTAAACCACCGGCATGTATTAACTCCATTAAAGCTTGTTGACGTTCTTCATGACGAGATTCATCTTCAGGATTAGATAGAAACTCTAACACCTACAAGATATTAACAAAAAAAAGGTAGGTTTTATTTATTTTAAAGAACATTCTCCTTCACAAATCTGAGAATATAGTATTTTCTGATAATAGCCGGTTGGGCTTGAAAATTTGAAAAGTTTATCCCCCATGCATTGATTTGAACCTGCTAGACTAACACGGTCTCTCAAAGATCTATAACTAAATGTTCTGAGAATAAAGTTTTAGCAATGAATAAGGAAGATAGAGGTTATTTTAGCTGAAATGATCAAACAAACCTGTTCAAAGAGAACTCTGTTAACAATAATGGTATTTTCATGTCTTGCCATCTGTCTTGCTAGGAACGTAAATAATACACCAACTTGTGCAGGCTGAAATAAACCAAAATATAATCTACATTTAATTAATTTTCTTTAATGACAATAACCCACTTTGCTTTCGTTAACGTATATTGTCAGACAACAAACCATTCGCCTACAGCAGTCACTTCTATGTATATTCATGATGTCAATAAGCAATTATCTAAAATTGTTGAAAGTCAATAGCTGTCTTCACCTCATGAACTTAAAAAACTGTTTATGAATTTTAAGTCAATTGGATAATAACTATAGCCTCTAGAGATTCAACAAAAGTTTTTTAAGTGATTAAGGGCCACAACTCTGACAATAATTACAGGAAATCTTCATCTTATGAACGTAAACCTTGTGTATAAATATCAGGTCAACCACATGAAGTTCACTTCTAGACTATCCACAATTCGCCAGACCATCAGCCGGACAATTGGACAATATACCACCACATTGTGAGGATCAGGGATTAAAATTGATTTGATCAGGTGTAATATTTCAATTAGTGATAGGATATAAATTCCAGATGTTTTAACTTTGTTCTGAAAGTCGGTTTGTCTACTAATTGTAAACTGTTTGTTGTAATCAAATGTGTTTTAGTAAATAGAAATATATGTGTAGATTTTGAAAATACTTACTGTAAAACCAATACTCTCTACCATTATCTTTAATAATATATCTACTAATCTTTGTCTCTTCTGAATTCTAGAAATAATTATCAAAAATCGATAAGAGAATAACTGTTTACATCAATATAACAACAATACCCATAAAAACAAATGGTTTGTCCAGTTACAATTAGAATGATATAAGGTTTTAACATCTAATCAACTTTATACTCAGTCACTTCGAGACAAATATGATTATCTAATTCTAATAACAATGTGTGCAGTATGGGGGGGGGGTGTTGATAATAAAGATATATTCTATATGCAGATACAATCTTAAGTAGGTACTTCAAAGAAAGCTTTTATAACAATCTACAAATGTATTACACCTGGAAAACGAAAGATAATATATGAGTGCAGGTACTTACCCATTTTCTGTATTGAAATCAGATTCTTCAAAAGCCTGAAATTTTGGAATAAAAATCATAATTCGTAAATAGTGATTTACATTCTACTTATACTATTTATCATAAAAAAATATTGATTTTACTTCATATCATATCCTGTATGATCGACTTATTAAGAAATTAAATAATTACTCACCAGTGCCAATACATTTAAGAATTCCCGGGTATCAAATTGAAGTAAGCATCTTAGATGTGGGTAGGCGGACTCATCTTAAATGTAAAATTCAAACTATCAATATATGTATTTATTCATGATGTTATGAACAGAAATTGCTGAAATATGAAAGACTTCTTTGGTTTACTAATATCAATTTTACATGTAAATATAATGTAAATTGGTGGATAATTCTTAGTCATTCGAGCATTTACAAAGTGCAACAGCGTGAAACAAGAACCATAACTCTAGGCATAAAATTAAAGCAAGAGCACCTATATGATGATGTCACACCAGTATCTTAATTTGCTAATTATAAATGATTACTTTGTATTTTGAAACAAGTTCAGGTTCAGTCATCAGTTTTTAAGAAGCAACAATGGCTGAAGTTCTCCTTTAACCACAAAAGTATGTTTATTTGTTTATATTAATGGCTTCATAATTCATTTACCTGAGCTTGGATTTTTAGTATGAAGACAGGTGATACAGTCAAATACCTGTAAATCAAAAACCACTTTATTACTTCTTTCACAACAATTTATTTTTTCAATAATTACGCAGTAACAAATGGGGGGATAAAAAAATTAGTATTACCCATAAATCAGTGTTTCAGAATAGTCTAATAGCCACCACCCCTTGTAATTGGAAATCAGACTTAAAAGAATCCTGACTGTTCATTTCAGCTGGTATCAGGAATCAAGACCAGAACATCCTAGTTGTAATCTAGTGTCCTAGCCAACCAAATTAATTTCAAAAAGACATTATGGCAATGAGAGCAATTGCCAAGTGAACAGGCTTTAGTATAAACATTACAAATATTTTACCTTATTCTTTACATCTTCTATATGTTCTGGGGGTATATCACCTAATGGGTAGGCTCGGCCAGCAAGGCAACAACTGTCAGAAAAACAAAGATCAACAGATATATGCAAATCTATTACAATAAACATAAATCTGGAAGTCATTAGCTAAAATATTCGAAAATCAAAAGGTTTTTTTCTCCCAATAGTACAAGCAAATTGTTAATTGTAATCAATAGTGTGTAAATGTTTGTATAAATAGAATAATTAGCCTACTAACCTGATGTACACCAGTAATTTATTCCCTAGTTTTATTTGTTCATCTGAAAACAGCCAAGACATTATATTACTTCATATTATTATGCTTGAATAAACTGTTCAATTATCAAGATTATCATTTCGACTAAATCTGTGTGATATAAATGATTTGGTAAATAAATGATTTTTTGTTCAAGTAATTAGCTCATGTCACTTATTCTTTCAAAAAAATAATGGAAATAACACATCAATCCATTAAATTCAATAGTTTTTGTTGAATGAAACTGGTTTAGATCTTCTAAGTAAAACGCTTAACTCATTCGGTACAGGTTACTTGTGGAGGCGACATAAATAGTCACTGAGCCTCACCGACTTACCCTGCCAGACGTTGACCTAGTGTCTAGTCAACGCTTGGTGTCGACATCTTTGGTGTACAGTTTTATTGATCAATAAAGTTATTAAAAAATTGCCGTTTGGCTTCCCAAAAGTAGTTACCTGGTAAACTGATAGTTTGAACTATTTATCGGAATCATAAAATGTATACGTCACAACAACGGTTTGGGTGTTATACGGTCGCGAGCTTACGAGAAAATTCTGTTCATATCGGTCGCCATTTTGGACGGTCGACCGCTTTGATGTACTATTTAATTGACCAATAAAGTTATAAAAAAAAGACGCTTGACATTCCAAAAGTTGTAATTCCTTAAAACAATAGCTTCAACTAATGATTGGTATCATAAAATGTCTAGGTCACAACAAGGTGTTAGGTGTTATAAGGTCGTAAACTCGCTAAATAAACTTTCCCAGCAACGACTGCTGTCGACTTCTTTCATGTACGTTTTATTACCCAATAAAGTTTTAAAAACCTTCGATTCGCTTTCCAGACGTAATTAGCCAATTAATATAGGCCTATAATTTTAACTAATGATTGAACTTGATGGAAGTCGTAAACTATACGTCACAACACAGGTTTTAGAGGTCATAAGGTCGCGAACTCTAAAGAAAAAATATTTTCAAGGGTCGCCATTTTGTCGAGTGAATGTCAGTTTTGTACGCCTAGATTGTTAATAATTTTGTCGGTATGGAGAGTGATTCCGACTCATACTGCGAAGGATTTTTACTGGAAGATATATTAGATGTAGAAATTAGCAATAATAATATCCTGGACAGCGATTTGACTGACAATTCGAGTGAGGAACACGAAGGCTCCGAAATAGCTAGTGACGAAGCGAACCAAAATGGCGGGCAATCTTCGAGATTCAACTTTCAACAAGGATATTATTTGGAATGATCCACTGAATTCCGTTAGATGTCCATCATTTTTAGGAGATGGCTAGGCCCATAATACATATTAGAACGTGAGAAAAACAAATTTAATTTTTTTAGTTTATTTTTTTGATTAAACTTGCTCGCATTGGTTGATCGACGAAACCAATAGATATCACGTTGAGAAATTCAATGCGGTTCGAAAAAAAAAAATTGGAGGAACATAACGTTGAAGATATTCGTGATTGCGAACATTATATTTATAGTGCCAATCTTAAAAACTGGTTATAGACTAAATTAATCAATTGTGCTTACTGTGTGATGCATGGATCAGTAAAATGTAACTTCATAATTCATAATCGTAATCTTATTTTACATAGTTCTTTTTATGATAAAGAATAACTTTGTTGTTTTTTGGTATTTTTGTTTTAAAAAAGCATGCTTGTAAAGCCTGTTTTTAATTCTACATTTGGTAATATAAACATTTTTTGATTAGAGTAATAGTTTTTGTTTTATTTTGGGATATCTGCAATAGGTGAGATTAGTGGATAATCTTTTAATTAACACTAGGGATAGAAGCTATAGTCTGGTTAATTGGCTTAGGAGATTAAGCAGTAATTAACATAATTAGCTCTAGGGGTCAATGCGTTAAGAGTTAATTTAAATCAGATAATGCCCACTATAGCATTAACCCTACAGATGATCTATGTGAATTTAACTATTCACTGTGTATTCAGAAGATGTATTTAATTACTTGTGAAATACACATTTCTGAAAGCAAAGTTATACCTGCTAGAAAAACAAAGAAATATATATCAAACCAGTAGAGTTCTCTGAGACAACGTTCAGCTAACTCAACAATCACCAGTGACTTTTAATTAGTTTATCTGAATAGTACTTCAGAAACTGAATGAATGTTATTTCAGATGACTTATCAAAATTTCATTAATAGCATAGTTTCAACTTTAAAATTCTTTTAACAAAATCTTCCACTCACTTGTTAAGCGTTTTCCTGTACTGATAGCATTACTTAATAAAGTAATCAAATCTTCTAATGGTGTACAGAAATCATACATTCCTTTATTATATACATATATAATAGCATCATATAATCCATGATTCCAACATAGACTAACAACCTACAAATATATATACATTTCTATATCTGAATTTCTCTACTTTCATTTGTTATTTGACAGAAAGTGATCAAAAGGACTACTTCTGTTCTAGGAATAGGCTTTTATCTTTTAAAGATATTGCAACAACAAAATACTTAGACACTTAAATTTTAACAGTTTCTTACACGAGAAGTAAGATTGATGTAAGTACAATCACTATACTTTAAAATTTGGATAATGTTCTACATCTATAAATATTTTGCTTTTTAATGGAGTTGAAAGAAGTAATACAGAATTTCAGTCAAGGAGCATTATAATAATCAAAATTTTATTACAGTAGTAAACACATTTGATTAGAAAACAGATGGTAATAATAATAATACATACTTGATGAATATCTAGACTGGCTATATCCAGATGAACAATACAAGCTTCTACACTATCTAACATAGATTTACTTTCATAATGAGTTACAAAATCTTTCATGACAGCCGGTGGTATAGCAGTTAATTTATCACTAAGTATATATGGTTCCAAACATTCTAAAAATGTTCCTTGGGCAATAATGTCTTCACCAAACTTTTCATATATTCTTCCAAACAATACATCACTACAATAAAGAAAATTATTATTTACTTTATTTTATTTTCTGATATTCTGCAGAACACAAGATTTACAAAATCATAAAAATGGCAGCTGTTGACGACTGTGTTATTCACAAGACTTCATTGAGTTCTACAATCGATCAGTTGATGATGTGTTGGTATAATTCAAACTCAAAGAGTATCATTTCCATTGATAAACACAATGATAAACTTGGCAGGTTAAGTAAAGTCTGCTTAAACATTAAAAGATAGGCTGGCACTGCCAGGCAGGATACGCCCACATTTTTGAGAGATGGATAGAGAACAAGCAATACCGAAAGTGATTTTTCCTACATCGTTAAGTCCTGTATTTCATACTGTATTGGGAGCAGCCATTTTGTTGGTCAGTTCCAGTCTGATATTCATGAAATTTGAAGCCGACAATGATTATGGTTTGACGGTACACAACCTAGAAATGTTACTTTTCGTCAAAATCGGATAAGAATTGTGACCTGTAGAGAGTCCACAACCATGATATACCATATTTTTACACTATTCGCGTACAAACGGTGACCATTTCGTCCGGCAATTTTGGTACGATTTTCACGAAAATTCGAACTCAACCTTCCTTACGGTGCAACAGTAATATAATCAGAGGTGTTTTTTTTAAATCATATAATAATTGTTCGAGAGATAGACAGAGAACAAGCAATACCGAAAGTGATTTTTCCTACAATCAAAGGCCATAATTCATTAAGTTACGATTTGATATGCGCAAATATCGAAAAGAATAAAGATCTTTAGGTTATAAACAAGCATTTCAGATTTCATCAAAATCGAATTAAAATTGTCACCTCTACAGGGTCCACAACTTTGACATATCATATTTTTACACTGTTCGCGTACAAACGGCGGCCATTTTTTTCTGGCAATTATAGTCCAATTTTCTCGAAATTCAAACTCAACCTTATGTAGGGTGTAACGGTGATAGAGTAAAACGTTTTTTCAAATCAGATAATAATTGTGACCTCCAGAGGGACCATAGGCGATTATTCGGACAATCAGGGGCCATAATTCAGGAAGTTACGATCCGATATGCGCAAATAACGAAGAGAACCAAGATCTTTGGGTTATAACCATGCATTTCAAGTTTCATCAAAATCGAATTAAAATTGTGACCTCTACAGGGTCCACAACCATGATATACAATTTTTTAACAGTATTCGTGTACAAACGGCGGCCATTTCGTATGGCAATTTTGGTCCGATTTTCCCGAAATTCGAACTCAACCTTCCTTACGGTGTAACGGTAATATAATCAACTGTTTTAGTAAATCGGATAATAATTGTGACCACCAGAGGGACCACAAGCTAAAATAAAGCGATTTTGCTATATAATCAGGGGCCATAATTCAGAAAGTTACGTTCTGATATGCGCAAATATCGAAAGGAACCAAGATCTTTGGGTTATAACCATGAATATCAAGTTTCATCAAAATCGAATAAAAAATGTGACTTCTACAGGGTCCACAACCTTGATATACCATTTTTTAACAGTATTCGCGTACAAACGGCGGCCATTTTGTATGGCAATTTTCGTCCGATTTTCCCGAAATTCGAACTCAACCCTCCTTAGGGTGTAACGGTGATATAATCAAACGGTTTTTTAAATCGGATAATAATTGTGACCTCCAGAGGGACCACAAGCTAAAAAGGGTGATTTTTCGGACAATCGGGGGCCATAATTCAGGAAATTACATTCCGATAGGCGCAAATATCGAAAGGAACCAAGATCTTTGGGTTATAAACATGCATGTCAAGTTTCATCAAAATCGGTTCAAAATTGTGACCTCTATAGGGTCCACAAGCTAAAAACGTGATTTTTCGTACAATCAGGGGCCATAATCCATGAAGTTTTCATCCGATACATGCCAATATCGAAAGCAGCCGAGATATTTTGGGGATAAACCTATATTTCAAGTTTCGTCAAAATCGGATAAGAATTGTGACCTGTAGAGGGTCCACAAACAAATTGTGGACGGACGTCCGGACGGACAGGGGCGACGACAATCTACGTCCACATAAAAATGTGGGCGTATAAAAATGGTATTAAACAAGCATTAAAAATAGATCAGGACATTTTAAGAAAACCTAAAGTTTTAGGTAAACAAAATGAAATTTTGACTTAAGTTACAAATCTAAGTATTTAGATTTCAATTCATGTCACCCTTCACATACAAAAAGAAACATCCCGTTTAATCTTGCTAGGAGAATTTGTACAATCGTATCATGTGAAAAGAAAAAACTCATAAGGTTACAAGAATTAAAACAATTCCTTCGAAATCAAAACTATCCTTTTGGTTTAATAGAAAATGGTATTAAACAAGCATTAAAAACAGATCAGGAAATTTTAAGAAAACCTAAAGTTTTAGGTAAACAAAATGAAATTTTGACTTTAGTTACAACACATAATCCTTCTCAAGAATGGGGTATGGACATAATTAGATCACATTTACCACAGTTGTTTAAAAGTGAAAAACTTAAATATATTATCAACAAAACAAATGTGGGCAACAGTCTAAAACAACCCCCGAACTTGAGACGAATTCTCACTTCCTCAAAATTTGATTTAGAAACTAAACAACCTGTTGTTTCCAAATGTGGGGATGAAAGATGTTTAACTTGTAATATGATAGTCGAAGGAAGCTCCATTAAAATAAATGAATCCAATGATTTTCATGTAAAACAAAGCATGACATGCAAATCGAAAAATGTAATTTATCTCAGCATATGCTATGGTTGTAAAGGGAAATACATTGGTAAAACAGAAGGTCAACTAAACCTTCGAATGAACCTTCATAGATCTCAAATTAAGATACCCAGTAATCGAACGATACCTTTAAGTGCACACATCGAAACATGTGGAGGTGGAAAATTCAATGTATTTCCCTTGTACAAATTGAATTTTTTAAATAATGATTTACTTGAATGTAAAGAAAATTATTTCACCAAAAAGTACAAACCCGAATTAAATAAACGGATATTATAATAAGAGATGAAGTAATTCTCTTTTTAGTGATAATTTACTAAATGTAAAAATGTGTAAATAATATTTTATGGTGTATTTGATATATTTATAGTAACGTCATGACGTTGCGTCTATTGTTCTACGTAATTCTTCATAAATATAAAAATGGTCTGATGATGTTCAGTACGAACAGAAAGCGCTAACCGTCAAATTAGTATTTTGGTGCCTTTCTTTAATTTAGTTTATATATATATATATATTAAAGTAGATAAAGTACAAGTACTTCTTTGTTTACGGTAGATAATGCATAAAAAAAATATAAAAATACGTCCAGGTAAAAAATTCTCCACTTTACTTCATTCTGACATACATTAAATTATATAAGCTAGCTGTCTGCCCTCTATAGGCGTCTTCAGATATTATAATGTATATAATGTATATATATATATATATATATATATATGATTATGGCATTAGGCAGACCATATTATATTTTGGGCATTAGGTAGACATTTATGAAAATCCAAACTTATTACTTTTTGAAGATAAAAATTTTAAAAATGACACCTTTGTGACCGTCTAATTGATTTTCAAAATTCGAAATAAAACAATTCTCAAAAATATACATTTTTTGTGGTCTGCCTAATATTTGTTAATATATAACAGTCATTAGGCAGACACGTACATATATATAGTCATTAGGCAGACACGTACATATATATAGCCATTAGGCAGACACGTACATATATATAGCCATTAGGCAGACACGTACACATATATAGCCATTAGGCAGACACGTACACATATATAGCCATTAGGTAGACACGTACATATATATAGCCATTAGGCAGACACGTACATAAAAATAGTCATTAGGCAGACACGTACATATATATTGCCATTAGGCAGACACGTACATAAAAATAGTCATAAGGCAGACACGTACATATTATAGCCATTAGGCAGACACGTAATATAGCCATTAGGCAGAGAGGTACATATAAATAACCATTAGGCAGACACATGCATATATATAGCCATTGGGCAGACACGTACATAAAAATAGTCATTAGGCAGACACGTACATCCATTAGGCAGACACGTACATAAAAATAGTCATAAGGCAGACACCTACATATATATAGCCATTAGGCAGACACGTAATATAGCCATTAGGCAGAGAGGTACATATAAATAACTATTAGGCAGACACATGCATATAGATAGCCATTAGGCAGACTAAATAGCCACTGGACAGGCTAGTATTTATACTTAAAACTCAGACGTGACTTCACTCGTTCATGTTGGCGTACTATTATTTCAAATAATTTAAGAGCACCTTGTCAACCGTACATTCGTTATACTAGGTGCAATATAAGATTCACGCGAGGTATTCATTGAAGGCACGTGTGAGATAGTGTCTGTATTTTCAATTGTTTAAAGGTCTTGAGCTTAAGACATTGTTTAAAGTGTCTATAACATGATCATTAGGTAGGACACCATGTCTATTAAGAAGCAATTATACGGAATATGGATAAGGAAACATTGCTAGACTTATATAAAGAGAAGGACTTTCAATGTGGTTTTCAAAATACAATATATACGTTGATTCTGTCATAAGAAGTGATACTGAGTTCCAAGAACTATGAACCAAAGAGTATAGTCGAAGGAGCGTTTTGTTACCCAGGTTAGATCTAAGCTAATAGATGGCACTGATCAGAGTTGTTTGATGCACACTTAATCTTGTTTGCAGCAACAATAAATTTCAGAAACAACATTATACTTAAAAACATAAAATTTATTCAAGTATTTGAAACGAATGCCAACAACCCAAATAAATGACCTGTGGCACATGTACAACAAAAATAAAGGTTTTTATAAATCAATCATTTAGTCTTAATAGAGCTAAACATAAACTCAGTATTATCCATAATAATAATTTAACACGAATCAAAATTTAATTTTCTTCCATTTCAATTGCACGGGTGTATTCAACCAGTGGTTAATAGAGAACAATCAGAGGCCATAATCCAGAAAGTCATGGCCTGAAATGCGCAAATATCAAAAGGGGTTGAGATCATTGAAATATAAAGATATATATTTCATCAAAATCGGATAAAACTGTGACCTCTCGGGGGTCATGGTTTTTAAAATAGGGAAAAAAATTGTGACCTCCAGAGAATCCACAAGCTAAAAGTGACATAATCAAGGAAGTTACTTTCCGATATGCGCGATCATCAAAAGTGACCAAGATCTTTGTGATATAAAGAAAGATAGGCTGGCACTGCCAGGCAGGATACGCCCACATTTTCGAGAGATGGACAGAGAACAAGCAATACCGAAAGTGATTTTTCCTGCATCTTTAAGTCCTGTATTTCATACTGTATTGGGAGCAGCCATTTAGTTGGTCAGTTCCAGTCTGATATTAATGAAATTCGAAACCGACAATGATTATGGTGTGACAGTACACAACCTAGAAATGTGACGTTTCATCAAAATCCGATAAGAATTGTGACCTGTATTGAGTCCACAACCATGATATACCATATTTTTACATTATTCGCGTACAAACGGCGACCATTTCGTCCGGCAATTTTTGTATGATTTTCACGAAATTAGAACTCAACCTTCCTAATCAAAATCGAATTAAAATTGTGACCCATACAGGGTCTACAACCATGATATACCATTTTTTTAACAGTATTCGCGTACAAACAGCGGCCATTTTGTCTGTCAATTTTGGTCCGATTTTCCCGAAATTCAAACTCAACCTTCCTTACAGTGTAACGGTGATATAATCAAACGTTTTTTTTAAATTGGATAATAATTGTGACCTCCAGAGGGACCACAAGCTAAAGAAAGGGGGATTTTGCGTATAACCAGGGGCCATAATTCAGGAAGTTACGATCCGATATGCGCAAATATCGAAAAGAACCAAGATCTTTGGGTTATAACCATGAATTTCAAGTTTCATCAAAATCAAATTAAAATTGTGACCTTTACAGGGTCCACAACCTTGATATACCATTTTTTAACAGTATTCGCGTACAAACGGCGGCCATTTTGTATAGCAATTTTGGTCTGATTTTCCCGAAATTCGAACTCAACCTTCCTTACGGTGTAACGGTAATATAATCAAACATTTTTTTAAATCAGATAATAATTGTGACCTCCAAGCTAAAAAAAAGGCGATTTTGCGTATAATCAGGGGCCATAATTCAGGAAGTTACGATCCGATATGCGCAAATATCGAAAAGAAGCAAGATCTTTGGGTTATAACCATGAATTTCAAGTTTCATCAAAATCGAATCAAAATTGTGACCTCCACAGGGTCCACAACCTTGATATACCATTTTTTAACAGTATTCGCGTACAAACGGCGGCCATTTTGTATGGCAATTTTCGTCCGATTTTCCCGACATTCGAACTCAACCTTCCTTAGGGTGTAACGGTGATATAATCAAACGGTTTTTTAAATCGAATAATAATTGTGACCTCCAAGCTAATAAAAAGGCGATTTTTCGTATAATCAGGGGCCATAATTCAGGAAGTTACGATCCGATATGCGCAAATATCGAAAGGAAGCAAGATCTTTGGGTTATAACCATGAATTTCAAGTTTCATCAAAATCGAATCAAAATTGTGACCTCCACAGGGTCCACAACCTTGATATACCATTTTTTAACAGTATTCGCGTACAAACGGCGGCCATTTTGCATGGCAATTTTCGTCCGATTTTCCCGAAATTCGAACTCAACCTTCCTTAGGGTGTAACGGTGATATAATCAAACGGTTTTTTAAATCGAATAATAATTGTGACCGACAGAGGGACCACAAGCTAAAAAGGGTGATTTTTCGGACAATCAGGGGCCATAATCCAGGAAATTACATTCCGATAGCCGCAAATATCGAAAGGAACCAAGATCTTTGGGTTACAAACATGCATGTCAAGTTTCATCAAAATCGGTTCAAAATTGTGACCTCTATAGGGTCCACAAGCTAAAAACGTGATTTTTCGTACAATCAGGGGCCATAATCCATGAAGTTTTGATCCGATACATGCCAATATCGAAAGCAGCCGAGATCTTTTGGGGATAAACCTATATTTCAAGTTTCGTCAAAATCGGATAAGAATTGTGACCTGTAGAGAGTCCACAAACAAATTGTGGACGGACGGACGTCCGGACGGACGGACGGACGTCCGGACGGACAGGGGCGACGACATAATACGTCCACATGAAAATGTGAGCGTATAATATGGAAATATAAAACAAATGAGAAAGAAACAAAGTTGTAAAGCATCTGACTCTAATCAGATTTCAGTAAGTTTACTTTGTCCAGACAGTCATATTTTGTGAAATACTTTCAGTGTCTCAAATAAACCATAGTATTGCCAGATGTATGGAAATGTATAAGACAGTACACTTACGTTCTGTTTAAATGTAAACAATAATCAACACAAACTGGCACAATTTCCTAGAAATATACAGAGAATATTTATATTTAAAGTTAAATGTGCAGTAAAAACATAACAATCAATAACAACTTGATGTCTTATTGGAATGATTTCAGCAAGACCACTCCTAATAAGTGAGAACCAAGCTTGAAAAGTTCTTCTTAGCCCAAGCTGTGTATTCTATCCCCAGATATTTTTTTTTCTGAGCCAAGTTCTCCAAACCCACAACCACCACGACCAGAAAGATAAATAAACGGAGATAATTTTATATTTGCTAACTAACCTGATAATATTCCTCCAATTCTTCCATTTTACCTTTATCTGGACACAGTTTAGTCATAGATAAATCTACATATTCAAATACTAGATCCAATATCTGTAAACACAACAATTATTCTGTTTCAGGATATGTGTTGATATAAGTATGGTTAAACATTAAAATATAAACTGAATCAAATAGCTCAGTTATCTTATCCAAAAGTTTCAATACAAAACATGTTATAAGTTCAGATTTTTCTTGCCAATATAGTTTAAAAGGGTAGTTAACTTGAAGACGGATTTTCTTCCATTGTTTATCTGATACAGGTAGCTATCCAGAACTTCCTTCCTGGCCTTTAGACATGTTTCCTTTAGACAAAAATGTAGCACCAGAGTTGCACAATCTGGCATATTGGAGCTTTATAGCTAAACAGAGCAATATTTTGATCTTGGATTTCAGAAGCAGAAGCCACTACCCATAACTAGAAAGTAACCTTGAGAACATTTGAACGCCTTAGCTTTAAAAAATGTTAAGTAAATGAATATCAACTTACTAAATTGGAGACTATTTCCTTTTTCTTTGATTGTGATCCAGTCAAACTAACAACAGCTTTAGCTTTACCATCATAGAAAGATAGGGCTAGAGATAGAGCTTCATGATATTTATTCTGTTTTACTAAAAAATCTATTCTCTGAAATAAAATATATTAAGAAAGGTTACATTTATTCTCTAAAATATAATTTTATCATAAAGCATCTTTTATGTATTATTAAAGTCTCTATGAATGATTTGCAATTGTTAGGTGGTGTCTGCTTGTTTTGACAGTATATCCTATATATCATCTGAAATGGAGTTCAAATGACGACAAATTTTCAATTCCTTGTAAAAATTTAATGGAACTGAACCCTTATTGGACTAATATTCCTTTTATAGATTCAACAATATTTACTTTGCAAGGTATTAACAATCCCACAGTTGATGTTCAGAGACATTACTAACACTATAAACCGCAGATTGCCTTGTTCGGCATTTCTGTCCAAACGAGGTAAAAAAAAAAATGCCTCGTTGTCTGGAGTTCCAAAACAAGGTTTTTTAAATTGCCCTGTTTTTGGAACGAGGTATTTTGTTCAGAACGAGGCTTGGTAAAAATCTTTCGTTTACTAAACGTGTTTTTTTCAAGATAGTTATTAGCAGTATTTCCTATCAGCGAATTTGTAAAAATTAAAATTTATGTTATTTAATACGAAAATAAAACCAGTCCAAACTATGATATTATAATCAGAGAAATAGACAAGACAAGAATACAATACACGCCATAGATGTAGGTGTAAAGCAACATCAGCTACCTTGATTGATTTATTGGTCCAATCAGTTATAGGTGTTAAGAAACAACTGTGGTGTTGTGACAATTTATTAGGGCCAATAAATTAATCAAGGTAGCTATGTGTCTGCAATAGTTTTACACCTAAACCTAACTGATATCGCAGACAACAAATTAGTGTTTATCTGGTCTAAATACAACAAATAATCCATTCTTATTAATCAAAAACGCATATAATTTCATTTCTTATTTCCAATACGTAAGTTTATTATTTATATTTATTGTAAAAAAATAACTTGACTATAGCATTGACTGTTTCTGTTGAAACCCCATAACATTGTACAAGATATTACTGGAGCAAAATTACATAAACGCGCAGCGATGAATTTGTTGGCTTATACCAATTGTCAATTAAATGGGAAATAAAGGACACCTCATACATTAAAATTTATTTAAAACGTTTAATTATGAAGACATATGGATATTAATAATGCTAAAATAATTTATGGTATGGTGTGTATTCTTGTCTTGTCTATTTCTCTGATTATAATTTCATAGTTATATGCTTTTTTGATTAATAAGAATGGATTATTTGTTGTATTTAGACCAGATAAACACTAATTTGTTGTCTGTGATATCAGTTAACATTAAAAAAAAATTAAAAAAAAAAACAACACTTACTTCACTCCAGGCTCTGATATTATATACATTAACAGTTTTAGTGCCAAGAGTAAATAATTGGGAGGCATGTGAACTAACAGACTGATAACAAGCTTGTCCTCCAGCATACGCCTTAAAAGAAATCAAGTGCATAAATCAATAACAATTACACTCTGATACAGCAATATCCTATTTTTCTTAGAATATCAATGTTCCTTTTTTATTTCAATGAAAGCCCTAATGACTATGTGTGAGGCCATGGCTCACTAACCAGGAGATCCTAGAGTTGGGAGAGAAACTCGTTCTGGATATTTCAGCATTGTTTACTTTAGAAATTGGTGTAAAGCAGAGGGTCTGGCAAGGGACAGTATCGAAAGTTTGGATGGGATGGAAAATCAAGGGTTCCATGGTGTGTATGTATAATTCATTGAAGAGTAGTTAGTAGGACTGACTGCATGACGGAAGCTTATTCATGTCTTCATTAGCGTAATCCATTACATCTGCTAACACCACACAGTGTAGTTTCTGTCAGTGTGTATGTCAGATCTGATTATATATAAAACCTATTATTTGACAGTAGATTGCTGTAGAGGTCATTTTTCACCCCAGCCATAAGCTGTCAGATTAGTTTTTCAAACATTAACTTACCAAAGCCTGACTAACATTACCACCTGTAGCCAATGATTTAAAATGGCTAGAACCATAGACTAATTGTACATCTGATATATCTATAACCTATAGAAAATATAATATAACATATCTAGAAAACTGTACATGAGATATATCTATAACCTACAGATAATAAATAACATTACATATAGCCATATACACTAGGGACCGGGTATCATTCAGATTTGATGAAAAAAGGAAAGAAACTGGGCTTACCATCTATAATCTAACACATATATTCAGTTAATAGATTGCTGTCCAGAAAGTGTTAAATACCATCAAGATTCATCAAAAACCGCCCTTTTTTGTGCTACCATTTAGTTTGACATAGGTTGTCTAGTTTATGAAACTAAATGGTCATTAACTGGATGACCAATAACAAAACTAAACTAAATGGTCATAAACTAGATGACTGATGTCAAAACTAAACGGTGTTTCTTACACTAAATGGTAGCACAAACTGGGCGGTTTTTGATGAATCTTGATACCACACTGCAATTCATGTTTTAGAGATTATCAAGCACATACGTTTATAACATCATCAATACTAACCTCAAGTTCTTCTTCTGACCTCACATCTATAACATGTAATTTTTCTGATGTATCTAATGTTACTAGAGTTCTAGGATTTAACCACTGTAAAAAATACATTGAGAACTTATCTAATATAATATTGTATGATCTAGCTGATATCCTCCTACTTCCACTTACCAAGACACTCTGGTCAAAAATCTCAATTACCAAAAAATCAAAGCTCTATGTAGCAACACTGGCTTAGCACATTTTCCCATCAATAGGCTCCTATTGAATGTTGTATTAGCTGGCAAGCTGTATTTTCAATATATCTCATGAAACATAAATCACGTTAGGCCACTCAAAGAAAAAATTGTGGATCTCAGAAAATCTTTTCATAAAAAAAATCAGATACAGGAGGGATGTTTTCATTTTGTGTTTTTATTCATTCTGTTTTCCTAATTCTTGTGTTACACATCTAAAATTCAAGCCGAGTGATCATGCAGCAGTATCTGTTTCTGGTAACCAGAATATTTCTTTATATGGCCTTACATTTAATGGTTCTTGCTCATGGTTTCCCATTATGGCACAGAAATTGTACCATTCACAAGTTATATAAAGTGGTTGAGTATTTAAAAAAATCTCTTGACATTGCAATTTAATGATATAGTGAATACCTGACTTAGTTAGCTCAGAGCGGAAAGTAGGACACTAAACGCCTTTTTATTCCATTACTTCAAGATTAACCAGACTTACATTTATACTGAGTAATTTGTATGGTAGATCAATCTTCTGTAGACCAGAACATCTGATATCTTGTGCACCTCTACAGATGACTTGATAGAAGTGGATGGTTTGATCGCGTCCAAAAGCAAGAACTGGATCAATCACTCTGTCTTTTTCTGATACTTGTATAATAACAAACTGCCAAGCTAATAATGGTAAAGTGGCTGGGTCACCCTAATAAATAAAACAAAATGTATACCTCTATGAAATAGTTGAAGACAATTACACGAGATGGAATTTTCTCTGAGATGGAATTTGTTTGGTGATGTTTTTATTGGCCAGAGTATTGGCCAGAGTCTAAGGATACCTGATATCAGGTATAATTCCATGCATAAATAAAAGCATTCAATTCTATGAAATAGAAGGGGGAGGGGCAGAAGTGGGAGACGTTTGTGCATGTGACAGCGATCGGTTTTATAGTGATGTGCAAAATGTACTGCTTATTAAGCAAATTTAATGTGTTTTATCATCTTTCAACATTCTTGTCCTCTATAACTTAATCTTGTGCTTGTACCCATGACACTTCTAAGATACCCCAAAGTTTCTATTACCTTCAGTGGCTGCATAAACATAACTTTAAGTGTTGGACGTAGAGTAACAACTAACACCTGTAATAAAACAACAAATAAATAACATATCCCACAACTCTGTCCTAGAAACTATATCACACATGTAAAACGGTTAAAATTCATATATCACATACATATAAGGGTTAAAATCAATATATCACACACGCAAATGGGTCGCAATTCAGATATTAAATATGTAAAATGTTTGTAAAAAGATTTAATACTTTAATTGATGCTCTCAGATATATGGATAGCATCATGATGTCAACAGATTATTCAAGTCTAGTGGATAGTTCTTATTTATCTGAACAAAAATGGCCTACCTTAGACAAAGAAGCCATAGCCAAGATGGTGACATCTTGCATGGGATGATCTTTAATAGTATAATTCATATGAAGAGGTTCAATAACACATACTTCTCCTCGACTTAAAATAAAGATTTATATGTCATAAAATATAAATTCAATATGTCATAAAATATAAATTCAATATGTCATAAAAAAAATATTTAATATATCAAATACAAAGAACATGAAATGAAATCGGGTTTAACAAACTACTTTTCCGAATCAACTGAGCTAATGAAGACGAGCATTGCAACAACTGGGTTAAGACGAGCATATATCATGTAGTCAAATATGCGCAATATTTTGCCGGATACTGTTCTTTCACATGCACATCAACTGGAACACAGGTTAACATCAGTTTTTCCAACCTGTTTCCTTCTGTCCTGCCCTACTGAAAAAGGAAAACAAGGCTGGAAAATCCTAAAGAATTCTCTCAGGCAACACCATCATACTCACTAAGCCATCATCGCTCCAATAACAAATCACAAATCCTATCTGTTGATTAACATATAATCATTATCATAAGCCTCTCAGAATGAATGTTGTAATTACCTTCCAGAAAACAGACATTTTGATTCACAAGTTCTCACACCTATCAGTCTCCTGTAATAAAATCAAACGAATAGGCTTAGAGATATATTAAAACATTAAATGTGTGTGCACAAAAACAAACAAATAATATTTTATATTAATAACACTCATTTGTTACAATATAATTTAGAGACTAAAAAAAAACACATCAGAATGGAGCATTTTATAGAATTGATTCGATATTGAAGATAATTTGCATAACAAAAATACTGCTTACTTAAACTCCAATTCAAATACAGAACCTCCACTGTCACTACACACAGCTAACGTTAAATCATCAGTAAACTGCAACAAAGAAACATGTTTATTACAAATAACCAAAATTCATTATAAAAGTTGAGAAATTCAAAGATACTAAATACAACTCTGCTTCTCAGATAATCATTACAAATATCTGATGTAGGAGGGAGGTTTATATTTGTTTGTTTTTAAGTTGTCAAAGGATAAATCATACTCCGCGCAGTGTTGCGTCTGATTAGAGGTAATCCAACTACACACTGCTATTATGAGTGGATATTGTTGTGTTAAATTTTGATTGATCAGTAGTCCGTCTACCAACCAATCACGAGCTGCCAATACTGGACCAAATATGTTTACATCACGTATATACGATTTCATTATGCCTAATTAACCCGTGCATAGCAGAATACTGCAGTAAAACTAATTGCGTGACAAACGAGGCTATCAAGTCGAATGAAATGTAAACAATACTGTTTGGAAACGAACATACCTTCACCGTTTTAATACCTTAAATCACTGTCCAAAGTTTTAGGGAAGACCCAGATGAAACGAAGGACTGTCATGTTGCTGTACTTAAGTAATAGCTTTCATTGAACGGAAAGAATAGACACACTCCCGCATAAGTTCAAGAAACAGACGCTATTCCAGCAATGGTCAGAGAGGGATTTCTCGGGCCATTGCTTCAGGAATATGAGGATAAATGGGCTAAATGACTTCTCACAAACATCACATTTCAAGGTTCTTTACTTATCTCATCATCTATTTATACATGGTGTTAATAGGAATTCATTGAGATTCTTCATAGCTAAAATTTACTTATGTTACTAACTGTTGCTGTCTACGACCATAAGCAATACCTAATAACGTTGAGAGTATCCTCATTGTAACTTTGCAGTTAATAAACCTGGTGAATGTTATCCATAAAGCAGTGTGATATTATATATATCGCTTTCAATAAATTCCCTTTAAAGATAATATACCATTATTTAATAACCTACCTTTACATGAAGTATAGCAGTACCTTGTGGATGAGCATCTGTAATAGTTCTAATTAACTTACCATTAGTTAAATCCCACATAGTAATCTAAATTAATAAAAAAATATCATAAGATTCAAATGTCTTTAAAGATAAGTTCCATTTAGGAAAATCAGGCCATCTTTCTACCCATAGAACATAGTTATATATTCAGTAGACAGGAAAAATAACATCATGTGCAATGCCAGTTCATCATGTAAAAAAAGTTGTTTTCTTCTGCTTACCTGCCCTTTAGCAAAGCCACAAAGTAGTCTTGTACAATCTCTATTAAAACTCAAGGCAGATACTGAACCATAGAGAGCTCCTACAGCAGTACTTCCTAAACACCATTTTAACACTTGCTTTGGATCTGAAAAATATGTTTGTTTTTATTATCTAAATGACTGCAAGCTACATAAGAAAGATGTAATGAGTTAAGGCTTGATATACCTGAGTATGACTTCTGAAACAGTCTGTCACAGTTGACAACCATGCACACTATTATGAACAAACATTCACAGTTTCATTGTTTAAAACATTTAACAAATTTAACCTCGGTCCCAGTTGCACTCAGACATTTTGATTTGTAAGAAGAAGAGATAGCAAGAACTGAAGTTTAACTTACCAAAGACTAAAACTAACCCATGAGAACTCCCTATAGCTATTAAAGATGAAACAGCCTGAAATTTATGAAATCAAATTTAAGAACACAAGCAATATTACATTTCATAATCCAAAAGGTTGGAAACAGTAATTTCTACCATTTCAACTATGTAGATTATAATATGCTTCTAAGGCCTTTAGGGGAGTCACAATGGCTAAGTGGGTGAGGCGCTGGCTCTCTAGTCTGAATGTCGTGTATTCAATCCCTGCAGTGGCCAAGAAAGTTCATCAGGATTTCCCAACATGGTTTCCTCTTGTCAGTGGTACAGGAAGGAGGGTCTGACAAGGACAGCTGTCTAGTCGTTCAGATAGAATAAAAAACTGAGGTCCTGTGTACACATTGGCATGCAAGTTAAAGATCCCTTGACAGTATAAGAGTAGGCCTGAGCCAAAATTTTCCTCGTAGTACACTGTAAGGTATATAGTGTCTTCATTAGCCCATTAAGAGCAGAACAGTAGGATGGTAGACACCATTTCACTTAATTTCTAAGGCCTTTATGTTGTGATTTCAATCTTTAAAACACAAAAACTACCGTCTCTCAAGTCAATGTGTCAAAATTTGCACTTGTCAAAATTTGCAAACCTTGATTGTTGAAATTTTCATTGAAGAGATTTTATTAGAGCTTGTATGTTCACATAAAAACGTCAAGATCATAAACATTATCATCCATATTAGTTCTTCAGACAGAATTTGTTGCTCTGTGTCCTGGGAAATTATGAGCATGCAGTTGTAGATTTAATATTCCTTATATTGTTACACTTTATTACGTAACAATACTGTTCCATTAATGTATTCAGAATAAGGTATAAAAAAATGAAGACGAGCATACGTAACACAGTGTGCAATGAGGGAAGTTTTTCCAGGGCAGTGTCACCACAGTCTACTTGTTTCAAATTCCAATTGTTAGTACCATTTGAATGACTAGACATTGTTCTTTGTCATGGCATCATTCCTGAGAGACTGACAACAGGAAACCATGCTGGAAAATCCTGAGGATCTTTGGCCGCCAACACATGGATCAAACACAGGGCTCTCTGGTTAGCGAACCAGCACCTAACTCATTAAACCACAGAAGCTTCATATAAAGTTATATTTTGGCTCATTGCATAAAATATATTCTGAAATGTTTGCTTGTCCATCCACTCTCTGAACATATTCTGTTTTCGCTCCAAATTTCTGTTGGTGTACAGCGCACAACCTAAACAGTTATAATTCTACTGCTAATTTTATCAAATAATAGTCCATCTCCATCAGGCCAATGTTACTACTACACCGGCCGATATACCCCATTACAGCAAATTTCAGCCTCAGGACAGCCCTTGTGTAGCCACCAACCCTGAACAGACAGACAAACAAACAGTCACAAATATTAGTACAGATTAATTCAATAACAAAACTTACAATAGCTGTCGGCATTCCAGCATCAACTCGATCCTGATAAAAAAAATATACAACAAAATACATTAATTCTCCTTCAATATTTGTATCATACAGATATCATTATGTTGTAAAACAGATAAAACATTGGTTTAGCATTCACTTTACAGGTAGTTTAGAATTAACACAGGGTATTTTTTTTTCAGAGATAAAACAACATGGTTAGGTATGCAACAATACTTCTACTGGAATCAAACCTATGAGTTGCATATATAACAGACCTTATCAACAGGGCACACAAATACAACTCTTGAAAACGGAACAAATAAAGTTCTGTTGCTGTTATTAACTGGTGCTCTCAGTATTACAAGTCTGTGATTCACCATGCAGAAATCGAACGCCATAGTCATTAACCCTACATGTTTATACTCAACTAAACTAAATTATAAGTACTTACAGCAGCTGACAATAGTTGAGCAGATAAACTTTTCAATCTACATGGTCGCAGAACAGAACCATGTACTGGCTTCTTTAGAATCTTTTTCCTGGAATAAATTTGAGAGTCTTGTATCGTCATTTGATAAATTATCATTAAGTATGTCTTCTATTTGAGTATCAGTATTTTCTATACTTAATATGAACTATATATAGCAGTTCAAATTACCACAAACATTAACAGAAATTACTGGTACATAAAAACCATACTGAAAACAATGGAAATATATGTAACAGAATATTTGGTCTTTGACATGTTCTCCACAGTCAACATTCATATCATAAAATAACTACGAGATGTTACTGAGGACAACATTCTTCCAACATTGCTAATAATTTGGATTATCAAAATTAAAAAATAGGTTATAGCCTAGATCTAAAGGGAAGAGGGATTCACCACATAAGCCCACTTATAATCTAATATGCACAATTTAATATCTTACTTGTCTTTTTTCCGTGGCTTGTCACTCAGGTAACTATCTTGACTTGATAGGGATGAGGTTTCTCCAGAGTCTGTTTTAAATATCTGAACTGCTGAAGGTATATCTTCTTCATCTAATATAGATAGTGTATCTTCATCCTGTATACAATAAAATATAACCCAAATGTTCAAAATAAACATAAACAATAAGTGGCAAGTGCCATATTCAATAATGTTTACCTATCAATCATTTAAATGACATGTTTCATATTCTGGTTTTATTCAATCGGATTAAAATACAGATCTATATTTCTTTTTGTTTTTTACTTTCAATGACCTTTGATGAAGATCTGATCAATTTTTTTCGGAGGTCACATTAGAGGTCATAAGAGTGACTTTTGACCCTATGACATGAGACATTGATGTTTCTAGTGGATTACCCACAGTTTCGTGCACCCCATGACAAAAGCTTGCCAATTCTTACAGATCCTAGTGTAGTAAAGACACATAAAACAAAATTTTGAACTGTAAAAATTGAAACGAAATAGGATTTGCGTTTTATTTGGGTTTCATTGCACTGTGAGTCATAGCACTACCATTAACCACCACCACCTGGACCACCTTCTTTACAATGATAGAAAATGACGTACATGTAATTATACAATTGAAATCTATACACATTTGTTGGATTCAAAATAATATTGAAACTTACCTGTACTTCATTTAAAATACTTTCTAATGTTGGTGGGTGTTCAACTGTTGGCAAATCAAATTCTGCATCATCAAGCTAAACATAAAATGAAATTTCTTTATAAAGATTTAAATTTAATTGTTTGGTGTCATTAACATTTTAAAATAACAATAATTGAATGTTTCCCAGTTTTAGATTCTTTCACAAGGCAATTTCTCAGTGACTTCATACAGGCAAATGGTGAACGAATATATAAAAATTTCCCATTCCGTGACTGTAAATGGCAACAGTATGTGTTAAATATGAAGAGAGGCAGTAGTGTCTTTTATATATTTTTGGTGCTCTTGTAGAAGAATCCTAATTTCAAGCACAGGGTCCTGATCTACATGTAGGCCTACTAATTAATAATGCAACAAGTAATTATTAGGTTCTCAATTGACATTGTGTATTTTCAACTACATGTACGTGTGGAGAGTGACCTAATATTTCCTGCATTAAACATTGTCTTTTATCACGATATAAAATCTCTACAAAAACAGTACATAACGCAATCCATAGTACAGATATATTGTACAAAAATTGACACTTCTCAACTCGTGACTATTTGAGGCGCCAACTATTCAGTCAGAGTTTGCTTCAACTAAATAAAGTTAGAGGAATCTTGGGGTTACGTGTGAACGAAACCTCAAGACACCCTTGTCAGGCTTGTCCCTTGGAGTAGTTGGAGTAACTAGTTCAGGAACTGTCTTTGAGCGGACAATGTCCACTGACAGTTCCTATCCCGCCTTATAGCTTCAGTATGAAAATACCATTTTTCCCTGTTCGATCCCTGCATTGGCCAAGAAAGTAAATCTTGATTTTTCGGCATGGTTTCCCCATGTCAGTGGTGCAGAAGGAGGGCTCGGCAAGAAGAGCTGCCTAGTCGTTTGGATGGGATGAAAAAACCGAAGTCCTGTGTACACATTCGCATGCACATAGTCGTAAAAGATCCCTTGGTAGTTGAAATTCGATATAAGAGTAGGGTGTAGCGCCACTGTCCGGGCAAAATTTCCCTCATAGCACACTGTATGGCATATGCCCGTCTTCCATTAGGCCAGGTAAGGTGCAGAAGAGTAGGACTCTGTTCTAAGGCTATTTTGGAATCCTTACCCACTATTTTCCACCATGATTCTACATTATTCGCCAAAGGAATCATTTCTTGCCACAGCTGACACACATTTATAATGATTCAACACTATTTTCAAGAGAATTGTACAATTAAAAACATACACCAAATACGTTTTAGAGCCATTACGAGACCTGGACAATACTGGACATGCGCAAATCACATGTTTATTTCCGTATCCAGACAACTCATCCCAAAGACAACTCATCACAAGACAACTCATCCCAATATAAGACAACTCATCCCAAGTTAGAAGACAACTCATCCCAAGTCAAAAGACTCCTCATCCCACTAGGGTTATAATTATAAGACAACTCATGATCATCCCAACAAATATAAGTGATATTTGTTTCAATACAGTTGCTATCTTTGAAGACCACTCAGACCAAAACCAACGGATTGGTGAAGCACTTCAAAGACAAATATAATAATGTTTATTAAAATGATTTGAGTAAGTGTCAAAGCTGGGGTATTGTATAAAAATACTGAAATCAAATAGTTTGAATTAACTTTTAAGTATACAAGGACTTTTTATTTTGTGTGTTAACCAATTGCATGTTTTTACCAACTTTCAACCCACGAAGTGTAAATACATGTAATTTAATTTAATCAACCTGTCCATAATATCATATAATATGTATTGGATGTTAAATCTGTAAATGTCTGATAGCTGTATAGTTTTTATGTAGGATTCTCCTTTAGACATGCGACTTAAAAAGGGAATCTTTGGGAAAAAGATTACTTTAATCAAAGATTAAGTGTTAATTTACAGTCAATCATTCAGTCAATCAATCATTAAAAGACAATAGTTTTACTACACTTTAATCTTAATCTCAGGGTAACAAGTGACAAACCAAAGAATGGCTTTCAATTATCTCATTATTTTATGGTTATATTAACCATCATATATTTTGTTATAGAATCATGTTGAATAATTTATCAGTTATACAATATATAATAGACAAACTATTTAGTATTTGGATTGATTAAGAATCTTATAAAATTACTTAAAAGGAAATTCAGTTACCGGTAATCAATACTTTCAATTCTTTTTCAAGACATGTAGTGAAAGCATCAGATTTATCAGATTTATCAAACAGTCTGAGAACAGAGGTGGGGAATAGCGGTATCATATTGGAGCTATATAACCCCGGATAGGAACTGTCAGCGGGTATCGTTCGCTCAAAGACTACCTCCCACAAAATTGACAAAAACAACTGATGTCTATGTTAGAATCAACATCTGAAAAGTTTGCAAACACTGTGTCAGTCAGTACCTAGAGATCGTGGGTAATTAAGCTACTGTAAAAAATGGTTAATTGACTACCTCTGGGATATCAAAACTAACTGTTTCTGTGGTTCCATCGACATGATCCAAACTTTCGTTTCTTTCCTCCGCCATGTTGTCAAACCCACTACGGCCACGGGTAGATAACTCTAAATCCCAATGCCTTGACCTCACATTTCTAATTTCCCAAGCCACGTTTTACTCTTCTTTCTTTTAGTTTTGTATTTCTTTGATCACTAGATTTGACTGTACATGTAGTTACTGAACGTGAAATCACTTTTTTTAACGTCTCCATATCCTCCCCGAAAGGAATGTAGCAGCCTATCATCAATACTTTTGTGGCTAACCAATCGAGTCTACAAGGGAAACTCGGATTGGGAATCCCGCTGAGCTATAAATAAACTTTTAAACGCATTTCCCTAAACTTCAATTAGTATATCCCCAGATTTCGTGGAAATTGAGAGGAAGAAAGAAGAATATTCATGAGTATGTAAAGATTTTACCAATTAATGTTTCTCACAGGAAGAATGTTGATATTATTCGAATAATTTGTCATTAGAAGATAGGTTGAATTATTATAAATTTGTGTCAAATATAATATTATTTATTATAATATTATAGTTTTATAGTGACAAAACTGAGAAATGATCCTCTTTTTTTATGAGTTTTGGCGAAAAATAGAAAATCACTGTGGATAGAAGGTAAGGGTTCCAAGACAGGCCGAAAACAGAGGTCGACATTTTTTAACAATATTTTCATATTATTATGGATGATTAGAAAGGAACTGTCAGTGGACATTACTACATGTATCATTCCACTCCAGACAGTTCCTTAAGTTCCTATGTTTTGTAATTTTTGATTATTTAAAGATACCTCTGTGTTTTTTACAAATTAGTCATACATTAAAACAGAAAAGAAAAATGTAACTTTCAACAAAACTCGAAAGATAAGATGTTGACAGTTGAATAAGCACCATTTGATTTATTGTACTGTATACTATCTAGGCCTGCTTACTTATGGTTACTTACTTATGGTTAGGGGCCTACTTATGGTCGATTTCCAGATCAGGTTCTGTGCGATCCTCTACTCTGGACTCATAATAATAGTGTGTTATTCCGGTGAATTTAACCTTGTAATTATAGTATGCTGTGTGTCTTTGCCAAAATTTGTCTAGTCGGGATTTAAAAGTATTCAGGTTTGGTGCACTGACCACATCTTCTGGCAGAGTATTCCAGATTGGGGAAACTCTCACAGTGAATGAGTTTTTTCTGACTGACTTGCTTGCTCTCTGGATGAAGATCTTCTTGGAATTTCCGTGAGCCCCAGACCTTGCCACTTCGTTCCACATTATTAGTGGGGGTGCGGCCTCCTTGTCATATTTTCCTTTTGCTATTTTATAACATTCAATTAAGTCTCCCCTCATTCTTCTGAATGTCATTGTTGGAAGTTTTAACTTCTTTAGCCTTTCTGGATAGGTAAGATCACAGAGTCCTGGTAACTGCTTTGTGGCTATTCTCTGAACATTTTCTATTAGGTCGATATGCTTCTGCTTATGTGGCGCCAACACCGAGCTAGCAAAGTCCAAGTGTGGTCTGACCAATGTTTTGTACAGTGGGACAAATGTATCTATATCTAGAAATTGGAAAGTTTGTCTCAGTAGAGCAAATCTAGAATTAGCTTTCTTCACCTTTTCGCTTGTATATGTGTCTCAAATGACAAATCTGGGTCGATTTCAACTCCTATATCCTTTTCTCTACAGCAACTCATTATTTTCTTATCGTTATAGAGTGTAAGTTTGTGTGTACCCATTTTCCTTGATGTGATGTCCTCTTATGTGCATATGCTTACTTAAAGTAGGTAAGTCTCTAACTCAATATCATCCAAAATCTTCAACATTGAAAACACAAATTATTTATCAATTTAAATCAACATTGATGTTGTGCTCTTACCAGAAAAAAAGATTGGCTTCTGATATCCAATATTTAAGACAAAATAAACATTTTACCATTGGTACACAAATCATGTACATTACCATAATGCGTTGCAGCCCAAGTTCTAGCAGGAGACTTGAGAAACAAGGCTAGTTAACATTGCACCAAATCAAACGGCATATATAGACTGGAATAACTAGGCGCTAGAAATTTGAATTCTTATATATCGAGACTGATGGCTTATTTCACCAAACATAACTAATTTGAAATTAGAGTAAAAACAGAAACCACTGAATGTAAATCAGTTTATATACATTCATGCTACATTATTACATGTATATGTGTTTTCGACCCATAATTATCTCAATTTCTAGGTCCCAAATATAAGTAATTTAGCTCCTTTAAGTTTGTTACTGGGCCTATACGGTACCAAAAATTCCAGACACGGTAATGTGCCCCTTAATACGTGATACAAATACATGTCCTAGTTATTTCGTTTTGTTTTTTATAGTTTAAAATTTCACTTTGCAGTACAATTTCTTTTATGTATTTCAGGTATTTGTTTTTTGTAAAAAAGTAGAGCAATCGTCAAAATGAGTCAAGTAAATGAGTTGCAGATGGATGCTGATAGTGATCTGTCTACTTATAGGAAAAAACTACTTTATATCGATAGCGACTTGACAAGTGATAATATAAAATGTTTAAAGTTTCTCTGTTTGGATAATATACCTTTAGCAAAACTTGAAAGAATTTACCAAGGAACAGAACTTTTTGAAATCTTAGCAAACTATAATCTCCTAGGGCCAGGAAATTTATATTTTTTGGGACAATGTCTGAATGTGATTTGTCGGAAAGATCTTTCCAGTTATCTGATTGACAGCCAAATTCTAGATTTAGCTCACCGTAGAATATCATTGTACAGGTAACGTATTTCTAATTTTGATATAATACTTTATCGTGTTTGACTGTGGTGTGCAAGTAAATAAATGAAATCTAAATTTTCAGTAGTCCCAAAATCACCGCTCCAGTGTTCTGTGAGTGACAGTGACACTATAGCCAACCGTTTTTTTTAAATTTCAATTGTCATGGAGGTTATTTTACGTGCCTGTCGATGTGTACATGGGACTTGTTGATTTTTTTCCGTCTTTATTGACTGGTCCCCCAATCCTGCACCACTGATATGGGGAAACGTTGAGGAACTTTGTTAGCCCACCCCGGAATCCAACTTGGCACATCTAGGTTAGTAAGGCAGCACCTTACCCTATGAGCCTCTGAAGATTCAGCTATTAATGTTTGAGAGTATCGTAGCCATTGTCTAACGTTTTAACCACAGGCACTTGAAGGGATTAAAATAAATTAAAATAAAACTTCTTACTACTGCTTGACTATAATCTTCTTGTATTATAGTCAAGCAGTAGTAAGAAGTTTTATTTTAATTTATATTAATCCCTTCAAGTGCCTGTGCTTTTAACTGATGATGGGATTTTGGCCGTATATTCTGGACATGTCTGACACTGTTTTCCAAAATGGTCCAACCAGAAATATATGCTCAATCGGACACCAAGACATGGTGAATGATATTCAAAATTCCAAAATTAATATAGTGTACTGCTTAACCCGTTTATCGTTGATAATAGGTTCTCCATTATTTTAACACTGTGGGATGAAAATGAATAAAAGATCTAGATTCTATGCACATGTACAATTTGATGATAGCTATTATATGCAAAATGAAATAAAGACAAAGGTATATTGTTCACTTATCTTATATGTTTTCATATTTTATCTAATAGAATATTACTGTTTGATATCAGTGAAGATATGGATGGAGAAGATGTAGCCAAAAGTATTTATTTTTATGGAAAAATTCCAAAGTCTAAGATGACAATGATAACAACTGGGATGGATTTGTTTGCATATTTTGAACAAGTTAAGGTTATCACTCCCCAAAATTTGAAGTATTTGATAGAATTGCTGGAAATGCTTGGTCGGGGAGATTTAAAGGAGAAAGTTGATGAATACCGGTCCAGAAATCCAGGTATGTTACATTTAGAGTAATAAAGTGGAAATGAAATGAAATGGGGTTTGGGCTAATGGAAGATGGGCATACGCCATACAGTGTGCTATGAGGGAAATCTGGATGAACTTTCCCGGCAAATGCAGGTATCGGACACCCGACCTGGAGTTGTAGTACACACACACATGAATCTTTTATGCTCAGATTGAATGTTACAGAATCTTTCCTTAGTTTCCACATTAAAATTTATGCAGTAAACATAATATTGTTGAGGTTAGTGGTAATTTCGCCTGTAAGGGAGACATATTGTAATTAGAAATCCCCTCTCTGGCCATTGCTGGATTGGCCTCTGATACCTGAGCATTTGAGGGAGCGTGTCTATTCTTCCCGTTCAATCAAATCTATCCCAAGTACAGCAACATTGACAGCCCTTCGTTTAATCTAGAGTTTTCCCTTAAAGACCACATCAAATGGTTCATAAAATTTTTCTGTACGTGTACTCAATGGTTACAAAATCCATTTTACGGCAAGTTCAAACTAATCAGATATTTACGTTTTACATGTAGTATCCGACTGCCAAAAACGGTTTTCAAATTTTCAATTACAACCTTAATCCGGTTGATTGGTTGGTCACAGGCACTACACATAGTATACACATCATCTATACAATATATCACTACCCGTGCAATATATCACTGTATATACACACAGCCAGTTGACACATGTGTATTTGTCGGTCCAATTAACATTTGACTGGCGTAATCATTAACGTGTAATTATTTTCATGTAAGCTACATATCACTATGTAAGTCAAAGCATTTTCAAACGCCGACATTTCTTGTCTTGAGTTGTAATAGATTATATATTTGTGACTAGAATATTACCGGGTGTATTTCAAGATGCCATATTACCGTTATGTTATTGAGAGCTGATGAAATTCCAGCAAGGGAAAGGGGAATAAGGTACCTGCGTTTCTAAGAGGTATATATATCAAGGCAGTTAGACTGGAAGCCGGGGTGGTCGGTTATACAATTATTGAGTACTGCATTTCTTCGAAAGTGGCCGGCCATCTTATCTTTTGTACGCTGTATTTCAATGCAGCATACAGACTCGTCTTCTGTGGGCATTAACATACACTTTTCACGCTGACACCTGTATCCGAATAGAATTATTATTATTATGCAATGGTACAGATCTACAAAAAACTGTTTTGAAAAGGTATTATGAATTAATAAAATTTGAAGACTGTCATTCAGTCAAAAAATTCGGAGACCAAAATAAGTGTATAAGATATTATGCATTCCGGTACGCACCATTCCAGAGAATCGCAACAGTCAGGTGATTGTCATTGTTAGATCCTGTATTCTTTACATCGCCATCCTCCACGGAACTACTGTCAGATAAATACAACTCAAACATATATGGCGATATATTTAATCATTTTTCAATTGTTTTATTTAATTGGGGGGATTAAGGAATCAGTCAGGCATTAATGAATACACACGCGGAGTGTATATAGGTAATTTTAATTACCCTTAAAAGGAATAAACATTCCGAATATGCATTCGGTCACTGGCGTCTAAGAGGATTAAGAGTGTTTTCGATAATTGGCAAAGTCGTTTTACGGGAAGTCTATTTTTACGACTTTGAGTGAAGATAACTGAATTAATTTTAGTCAGATTGATGTGAATTTGCCGTAAAGTAGATAAAATAACCATGGAGTATACATATAAAAAAATTCTCAGGACCATTTTATGTGCACTTTAAACTTTGGTCAGTGATTTAAGGTATTGAAATCAGTGAAAGTCTTGTTCATCTCCATACATACAGTATTGTTTACATGTCGATAGATCAATATATTAAATACTATTAATGGAAAATGTATTAAGCTAAGCATCCACTGTACACGAAAGCCGTATCAGAAAAAATGTGACCAATCTTGGCTGTGGTCGTCTCTTCTGCTTCTGCTTTTGCCTTTTAATGGCCACCATCAACTAGTTGATTTTTATGCCATGTTGGGGAGTGCGCTTTTAGCTTCCAGTTTAAAATGCTGCCTGATGACAGCAAATATATACATTTAAAACTATATACACTTGTTTGCTTCTACTCCACCATGGTCGCCACAATCGCGGAAACAATATTTGGAGGAAGTGAGTTCCAGTCCCTGAGTGTTCTTGGAAAGAAGGAGAACTTTCTGTAGTCGCTGTTGGTGTTAGGTACTTGGAACAAGAGTTCCTAGTGAGGCGTCTGGGTGGGATTAGCCTGTTCTCCGCAATTATAGCTACATCTTTATTATGTATTTTATAGAGCATGATGAGTCTCACTTCTTTCCTCCATTGTTTTAAGCTCTTCCATTCCAGTTTGTCTAGCATATTGTCTACATTGGATTGATTTCCATGCTTGTTGCAAACGTATCTGATTCCTCGACGTTGGAACATCTCTAGAGTATGTACATCTTTCTGCATATATGGATCCCATACTGTTGTTGCGTACTCAACTATGGGTCCAACAAGTGATTCGTACGCATTTTGTTTTGTGCTGGTCGATCCTATGTTTAAGTATCTGTGCAGAAATCAGAGTGTCTTGTTGGCTTTGCCACATATGTTGTTGATATGGTTTGTCCAGCGGAGGTCAGATGTAATAAGACAGCTGAGGTATTTTGCGTTGTTTACAGATTGTAGGGGATGGTTGTGTAATTTGTTTTCTTGCTTATGGTGAGCACATTACACTTATCTGGATGAAATTCCATCTTCCACTTTTTCTCCCATAATCCTAGTTTGTTTAGGTCTGATTGTAGACCTAAGGCGTCAGCGTCTGATTTTACTGTAAGGTAGGCTATAGTGTCGTCGGAGAATAGCCTAACAGTCGATTTTAGACCAAGTGGCATGTCATTTATGTAGTACAGGAACAATGACGGACTGAGTACAGAGCCCCGAGGCACTCCTGAGTCGACGTTTATATAACAATTAAGTTTTGAATAAGGGTGATAATCCAGATAGAATCCCGGAAAACACTAAACAAATAATAATGAAGTGTAGGGAAAAACAAGAATATTCTGCAAAATGAAGGGCTAAAACTCTACTATATAGCATTTTTAGTGCAGGAGGACCTCACTATACACAAATGAAACCTGCCGACAGATAAACTACATAGACATGGCAAGAAACAAATATCAGATCAAGTGAATGGATCCGCGGCCCAGTTGTTACTTTCCACTCTGCTGTACAGTCCCAAGCCTGTGATGACACTTTACTGAAAAAGAAAACAAAAATCCAAGAAAAGACATAACAAAAATAATGCGACCAGTGGCGATAGTCTGCCGGCTGACGTCATGAATTTTATAGCTACAATTTCATATTTTGAAGTTATATTTTTAAAATGTATTAAAATAAAGCCCTAAAATAGATGGTATCTGTAAACTGTCTACCTTATTAAAGGATAATCCTATTAATCCTACGATTCACTATTGACAGTTGAGAAAAATTGGTAAAAATATCATTTTCAACTTCAAATTGAAATGTTTGAAGATAACTAATCCATGGGGGGAATAGAAAAACAAGGTAATTGTGTTATTATTTCCGGCGTGATTGATTTCCAAGTGTAGGAAATAGTGACTATGATCGTATAATAGTGAGTTGACAACCTTTTGAACAAAAGACATAAAAATAATTAAGTTTTGACTTTCTTTAGAAAATATTAAATTCTCGCTTTAAAGTGAAAAAAATTGAACAATCTGGATACAATCTCAGAAATTCTGGAGATAACTCATGACTGACAAATTTTCATTTATTATTTATATCATAAATTTTCTGTACACCTTGTATTGGGTGAAATTTATTGCTGTTATGGTCATGCAGCATACCCATATTTGAGATAGTCTTAAATTTGTTATTGCATAGATTCCTGCAATACTATTGAGGAGACCAAGAGGCCACTCCAAAAAGATGAAGTTACAAAAATGAACACTGAAGAGTCTCACCCTGAAAAACAGTATGATAGTAGTAGTAGTCCAACTTCAGGTGGTAAGTATATATACAATACTTACAGTACGACAATATTGTTCTGTATGTTCTGCATATCATCGTCCAAACATCGCTAGAGGATAGGAAATTATTCTATTAAAAGTTGTAACCTTACATACATGTATGTGTTAACATAACCGTATATGTGCCAAATTGAAAAGATACTTATTTAACCTACATTTTTTTAGAGCTAAAGTATTTCTTAAGGCCTGAAATGTTATCTAAATTATTAATTAGACATTAATTAACGTATCCAGACCATTATCAGTTGACCAAACTGTATAGGTTCAATAATTAATTTTAATGGTCACACCATTTAAATGCACACAGTAATATGTCAAGCGAAGGGGTTATGTTTTATTGAACTTTCACTCACAAATGTGTTAAAATGGCTGTATCTCTAGACAGACACTGTGTGGTTCCCGTGCTAATTATTTATAATTAGACATTGGTTTTTATACGACCACATTGAAATGTGGTCGTATATTGTCGTTGCCCCGTCCGTGTGTCCGTCCAGCGTCCACAATTGCTTGTGGACGCTCTAGAGGCTAAAGTTAATATCTGATTGACTTTAAATTTATACACAGTGTTTAAGGTCATGAGACGAAGAAGCCTATTGTTTTTCAGCGATTTCCAATAATAACTACCAGAGTTATGGCCCTTGACAACTTCAAAAAATCTTGTGGACGCTCTAGAAGCCAAAGTTAATATCCGATTGGCTTTAAATTTATACACAGTGTTTAAGGTCATGAGACGAAGAAGCCTATTGTTTTTCAGCGATTTCCAATAATTAGTGCCAGAGTTATGGCCCTTGATCACTTCAAAAAATCTTGTGAACGCCCTAAAAGCCAAAGTTAATATCCGATTGACTTTAAATTTATACAGTGTTTAAGGTCATAAGACGAAGAAGCTTATAGATTTTCAGCAATTTCCGATAATTAGTGCCAGAGTTATGGCCCTTGATCACCTCAAAAAATCTTGTGGACGCTCTAAAAGCCAAAGTTAATATCCGATTGACTTTAAATTTATACACAGTGTTTAAGGTCATAAGACAAAGAAGCCTATTGATTTTCAGCGATTTTCGATAATTAGTGCCAGAGTTATCTCCCTTGATCACTTCAAAAAATCTTGTGGACATTCTAAAAGCCAAAGTTAATATCCGATTGACTTTAAATTTATACACAATGTTTAAGGTCATAAGACAAAGAAGCCTATTGATTTGCATCAATTTCCGATAATTACTGCCAGAGTTATGGCCCTTGATCAAATCAAAAAATCCTGCGGAAGCTCTAGACGCCAAAGTTAATATCCGATTGACTTTAAATTTACACACACTGTTTATGGTTCTGAGAGGAAGAAGCCTACTGATTTTCATCAATTTCAAATAATTATCGCCAGAGTTATCTCCCTTGATCACTTCAAAAAACCTTGTTGCGCTGTAGATGCCAAACTTATCATCCGATTGACTTCAGATTGATACTCAGAGTTTAAGGTGTTGAAACGAACAAGAATTTTGAGTTTCAATGAATTTTGATAACTGAACAGCTAAATCCATGATATTAAATGTTTACTATACTAATTGTTAGCGTGGGGCAAAACTTTATAAAAAGCAAACAAATTGTAATGATTTTTTGATAATTACATAATGAGTTGTTACTCAGATTTTAGTGTATTACAAATGTTTCATTACTAAAAAAAAAGTAAAAATATGCGACAACCCTTGTTGACTGCCCGGACGATTTAGCTGCTGTGGGCGTATGTTTCGTTGCCTGGCAACCTATCTTTTATGAAAAAGTAATCATACAAAAAGTCTTGAAACATAATTTGTATTTTTCAGATAGCATTATACCTGATCCCTTACTCATCCAAATATCATATCACTTTCAAGGTGATAAAGAGAAAATAAGGGAGCTTGGACTTCGTTTTGGATTAGAAATTGAAAAGATTAACCGTATATTTCAACAACATCAATCACGGCCAGAAATGGCAGTTCTTACCATATTTAATGATTGGCTTAGTTCCAACTCTAAAAAAAAATCTAATGATGAAATAAAAGATGAATTTATAAGCATATTCAATGCATGTGGTATGACCGAACTTTCAAATAAACTCTCTCAAGTTCTGCACAGATCACCTAAGATGGAACCTCAGCAGAACTCAAGTACTGGAACTGAGTACAGTAAAGTTGAAAGACAACATTCAGAACATGAAGGTAAGATATTGTTTAATACAAGAACTTATAACACATGCCAGATTAATTCTATTTTCTCTAAGTTTATAATCCGAGTCCAATCTACTTTTTAAGTTTAAATCCTGATAAGGTCCAAATTGTGATGGTATTTATCCTCATACATTCCTGATTATGGCCAAATCATTCTCTTCCACCTAAATATGTTTAGGTGTAACTATTTGTACAAACCAGACTCACACCATTATGATCATGTCCTATTCATACTCAAACATTTTTAATTCCGAACATGTATGTACAAATTATGCACCAACAACACAAATTATACAAAATATGATCATTCAACTCTTATTACACAAAACATGCTTGTTCAACTATAATTATACAAAATATGCTCATTCAATTCTAAGATATGAATATTTACAAATTTAGCTCAAACAAAGGATTTGGACAATACAACGAACAAGTCATTTATTTTGGCTATCTATTTAATTATGTTCTATTATGTTCATAAGACATTGGGATCTTTTTCATAGCATGCAAAATCCACAATTGAATTCTTGAAATCTGTATTTTCATTTGTTTTCTTTCTGTTTCTAGTTGGAATGAAGGATATACAAATGATTAGTGTGGAAAATGAAGAAATACATAACAATATATCTGTTACTACAGGTAGGAATTTATAAATATACAACTGGTAGTAGATTTTTTCTTTGATGTCCATAGCAGTTATATCTTATAACAACCTCTCGTGACGTCATCAGAGGTTGATATATTCGGTTCATATCAACCGCTGATGACGTCCTGAGAGGTTGATATTTCATATCAACCGCTGATGTCATTACAGGTCGATATATTCGGCTCATATCAACCGCTCTTGACGTAGATGATTGAAATAATACAAAGAACACAGAAATAAAATTTTATTCTTTTGACAATAAAAAAAATTGTTTTGGTACAGTTTGTAGCATTCAGGACCTAAATAGACAGCGTACTTATCGGCTTATTTAAATCGGTTATCCACACTCCAGTCCATGTCTAAGATATCTTTCAGAATTTTCTTTCTGCCCAAATCATTTCTCCACACATCCCAAGACGTGAAAGTATTTATCACCCAAGAGTTCCTTTGTAAAGTATTTTTGGCTACGACTACAATCCACTCAAAACAGTCGGTCAAATCTTTCTCTGAACATACTGAAAAGTAACCTTCAGTCACGGTTCATTGTCAGAATTATTGGAAAAGATTGCCTTTTGATCCAAATTTTCTTCAGGCTTTGTATAGATCCTCGTCATAGTTGCATTCACATCTATTCTATCGTCAATAAGATGACTAAAAAGGATTGATTATTCGTCTGACTTCGTTTTACTATCCATTTTGTTTTAGTTTTCTTCAGTTCAATTACTACAAAATGGCGACGTATAAACAAACACGTCACGTGCTGTCGAGCAATTAACCAATCACTGTTGCCTTTTTTAGAAGAGTCCATTAAATTTAAGGGTGAGCGTTGTATATGTCAGATATAAACCTACTCTCCCTGGGATTGATATGATAGAGAACACTTGGGCTGCGCCCGCGTGTTCTCTATCATATCAACCTCGGGTAGGTTAATATCCTATACATAGCATGTGGAATACTGCTGGGTCTTTTATGGTCTACTCATCCCAACTGTTGCTCAAATTTCATCCTTTTATACACCCACATTGAAATGTGGTTGTATAGTCGCCCATGTCATAGTATTTTTTTTATCCTAAAAGGAAATACATGTATTATAAGGTTGTATTTTTTCTTCAAGTCCTCAAGAGTTTTTCTTTTTACCCTGTCGTTTGCCTTGGATGGTTAAAAATTTAACCTCCTACCCCACCCAATCTTTTTCTCGTAAATATGCTGCAGTTGATGAGAAACAAAATAAATTTTGATTGGGTTTTCATGTAAAGTATACAATATATTTACTATATACATCAAGGTTGAGTATTAATTGTAGGTGAAGCTCGTATTGTTGAACCACCAGCACCAAATGATGATAATCACTCAGATACAGGTATGTAGAAAAAAACAAATCTATAAAGTACATTATTTAGAGAACTTTTAACTTTATGTCTGGACTTGAGAAAAATTTGAAGATAATGGAACTTTGAGAAGATTGCATTCTAAAGGAGTAGCAGCCTTTAAGTGACTATGTATTTCTGTTTTCAATTATTCAGTGCAATGGATTCTGACTAGAATAACCTGGATTTAAAACCTGCATCTGCTGGGAAAAGTGTCCAGGTTCTTTTCATGGTCAACACTTACAGGGCTAACTATTAATCTCTAGTCATTCATTGGTGAATCCTTAATGCGACAATTAGTCTATGAATGCCAGAATAATTTATCATCATAAATTAGACCAGATGTTAGTTTGATTGTATCTAGATATTTTTCTATATAAACAGTAATGCGGGATGTTGAAGCAATACAGAACCTATCAATACAGCAACCCCCACAGATGGATTGTTACAGAATGGATCGAAAACCTAGAGGTAAGATATCTCTATTATGTTTCAAGGAAAAGGGTCTCCTGTCTAACTGCAGGGTTTCAGGGAACAGAATAGAATGGAATATGGTTTAATGTGTCGTTAATGATTAACACAATATTTGTCATTTTTAGACTAACATATAGGGCAAGTGCAGCCCCTAATCTTTCTTGGTTTTTAGTACAATCCAAGTGACAAGGCAAACTGTCCTTTCAGCAGTGTAGGCGCCACCCTTCTGATTTTAAGATTTTGTTACTTACTTTTAAATGCTTAAATAATCTAGCTACTGTTTACCTCTCAGATCTTTTAGAACTTTATACACCCGGCCGAACATTACGTACATCAGATAAACTACTTTTAAAGCCCAAAACTATTCAACTAATCTCTTATGGTCAGCGCTCTTTTAGTTATCAAGCACCTGTTTTATGGAATAATCTACCATTTAGTTTAAGATGTTGTACATCCCTATATCCTTTTAAAAAATAACTTAAAACACATTTATTTAATCAGGCTTTTAACTGACTCTGTATGCAATCATTAACATCTTGTTGTTTATTTATGATTACATTGTCACTTTGTAAAGTGCCCCTGAACATGTTATATCAAAGGGTGCACAATAAATATGCTGTAATAATAATAATAATAAAGTAATAAAATGAGTTTGGTAACTCCTATATAGTGTTTTAAACTATTGATAATAGTTTGTTTTTGGTAACCATTATTCAGAAGGTTCAGTGTGTCAAGATTATTTAAAGAGACATTAGTGCTTTAGAAATTTTGACTAATATAAAAAATGAATATATGTTTGCTGTAATTTGACTCTTTACTTAAATCTTGATTATTTGAGAAATAAAAAATCTGAGATATATCTGATAATCCAATGTTTTGGGCCATTTCAAGTTTCAATATGTGTATGCATCATAGACTATAGTGTTTTTTTTTTACGAAAATCAAAAAGCATATGAGATGCTTTGCGATAAGTAAAGATGTGTTAGGATTCTCAATGATCAGGTGCGTACTGCTATTTGGAACATGCTATGGTATAAAAATAATCTTATTTTATTTTGGTTTTTTAAACCCAAAAATAAAATACAAATAATGCAAGTCATAATTTACCTTTAATATAATGTGTTTTATATATTTTAAGGTTTTTGTATCATAATAAATAATGAAAAGTTTGACCATGATCCTATGGATGTTAATTCCAGATATATGAAAAATCGTCAAGGATCTAGCATAGATAGAGGTAAGTAATATCCGTTCTGTCTTTCAGAATTCTTCACAAAACAGCTTGACAGGTTTTTATTTTAATTTCTTACTGTTTATTATATTGCTTGGGTAATGATTCTTCATACTTTTTAAATCTTGGTTACTATAATCTCTAGTCACATTTCTCATTTTCAATGGATCAGGATTTTTGACATTTTCATCTATATAATAGACAGATAAGTTATTGATAGTCTAACACAATTTAACAATTGGCTGTTAAGCCTGCTTGAGCTTTTGTTTATAAATGTCTTTCTTTTTCAGACCGTTTGATAGAAACCTTTCAGGAACTTTCATTCATAGTGAAACCATATAATGATCTTACTGCAGTAGAAATGGCACGTACAATAAACCATTTTGCGTTGAATGAAGATCATACAAACTATGATTGTTTTGCTGTTGCTATTTTATCACATGGAACTAGAGATAATGTTTATGGAAAGGATGGTAAAATCATTGCTATAAGAGATCTGACAGGTCCACTCAAACCTCTCAGTTGTCCTAGTTTGTGTGATAAACCAAAGCTTTTTTTTATCCAAGCATGCCAGGGACAGGACAGGCAAGGAGGTAAACCAATTATTATTATATGCCCACATTTAATATGGATGTATGTTTTTGTCACTTTTTTATGTACCTTGTCCGTCATATGGGTCAAACAGAAGGCCACTATTCAAATTCAGAATTACTTGATTGTGGAGTTTTCATCTCATTTAAGTGTAAAGTTCAGAAGAAGAGTGTGATTGTATATTTTGGTATTGCAACTGCCCCATGGAAAAAGTTATCATCAGAGTAACTTGCAATTTAAGCACACAATGTTTATGAAATGAAGAAGCATTTTTATATGCCCACATTTTCATGTGGACGTATTATGTCGTCGCCTCTGTCCGTCCAGACGTCCGTCCACAATTTGTTTGTGGACTCTCTACAGGTCACAATTCTTATCCGATTTTGATGAAACTTGAAATACAGGTTTATCCCCATAAGATCTCAGTTCCTTTCGATATTGGCATGTATCGGATCAAAACTTCATGGATTATGGCCCCTGATTGTACGAAATATCATGTTTTTAGCTTGTGGACCCTATAGAGGTCACAATTTTGAACCGATTTTGATGAAACTTGACATACATGTTTATAACCCAAAGATATTGGTTCTTTTCGATATTTGCGCCCATTGGATCGTAACTTCCTGAATTATGGCCCCTGATTGTCTGAAAAACCGCCCTTTTTAGCTTGTGGTTCCTCTGGAGGTCAGAACTATTTTCCCATTTAAAAAAAACCTTTGATTATATCACCGTTACATCGTAATGAAGGTTGAGGTCGAATTTCGGGAAAATCGGACCAAAATTGACAGCTGTTCTTGTCAGGCCATCCATCCTTTCACCAACAAGGAGAAACCACGCCAGAAAATCTAGATGAACTTTGTCACCCAATGCAGGGATCAAACACCCAACCTCAAGGCGAACGAGCCAGCATCTTACCCACTTAGCAACATGATCCCCAGTCGAATTTGAAGCCTACTGTAATGAACATTTATAACCCAAAGATCTTAATTCATTTCGATATTTGCACATATCAAATTCTAACTTAATGATGTAGGAAAAATCACTTTCGGTATTGCTTGTTCTCTATCCATCTCTCGAAAATGTGGGCGTATCCTGCCTGGCAGTGCCAGCCTATCTTGATTATTTTCAAAGTTATTGCCCTTGATCACTAAAGAGGCTATTAAGTTATCACACAAATGACTTGAAATTTTGTGGTTTCTTTTTAATATGTCCAATTTGTATGACATAAATGAAGTTGATCATTAAAAACTAATGAGATACCGTCATTGAAACATTGCACAGTTATTTGTTTCATAACCACTTGACTAACAGAGTAATAGATTGAAACTCTACCTTTTTCTTACCTACCGCATTATAATGTATTATTTAGGGTTGCCTTTTGAACGAGATTCAGTTCCTGAAATAAATATTGATGAAGATACACCAAGAGAAATTATCCCTAATGAAGCTGATTTTCTACTTGGCATGGCCACCATACCAGGCTTTGTGTCTTATCGTAGTAAGACAATGGGGTCATGGTATATAACTAAATTATGTGAAACTTTCAATAAATATGCGAAACAGTAAGTATGAAAACTCCTTTTAAAAAAGGGCATAAGTATATTATTTCGATCTAAGTGATGCACAGAGTGACTTGCTTGAAAATTATTGTGAAAAGTAACAATTTGTCTATCTATTTTTATACGCCCACATTTTCATCTGGATGTGTTATGAAATAGCCCCAGTCTGTCCATTCACATTTGTTTGTGGAACCTCTACAGGTCACAATTTTTATCCGATTTTGGCAAAAATTGAAATACTTGTTTGTATCTCAAATATCTTGGTTCCTTTCAATATTGGAATGTATAAGAATAAGATGTTGTGTAAATTTTTAAAAAAATGAATCTAAAATCTTATTTTAATTTGAGGGGACATAAAGTGTATTTCATCAAAACAAAATCTGTTTAGGAACTACATGTAACTACTTAAATATTCACAAAGAGTATAGGTCTAATTTATGTATCTTTCAACTAATTTCTGTATATTTTTGTTTCAGTTTTGATATATTGGGTTTATTAACAGTGGTCAACAATGAGGTTGGACAAGCCAATGCTGATTTAGAGGGAGGCAGATATAAACAGTCACCAGCGCCTTTCTATACCCTGAGAAAACAACTCATATTTAAGTAATATAGAAATTTAATGAAGATTGAATAGACTGACAAATAAACGGAGATTGTAGAGAAATACAATATGTTAATATAAATCTAATGAGCTGTGATATAAAGACAATTGGTCTGAAGGGGTCTAGAAGCTCCATGTTAAGTAATGTTCTATACTTGTAACAGTCCATGAGTGTATCAACTTCTATCGACAGCTGCCAAACAAATAGAGCAGGCATGAAATAGACAATACAAAATCTAAATAAGAGCACATCAATTGACCAAATTAAAATCGTATGTAATCTTTGAGTGGCATTTAGCCATCCGGAAAAACATAATCAGATTTATGGGATGCAATGACTAGTTTTATTCTAAAAGCCAGTATTATATTATAAACACTAGCAATTGCACACCACCAACCTGATCACAGTTATTTGATATATGTCCGTTTACTGCCAGACATTCCGAAACAATTTTCAATTACAGCCTTAATCCAGGTACATGGCGTGGTCACAGGTTCTAGACATCTTATCAGTGTATACACAAGCTGATAAGGACTGACAACTCTGTAATTAAGGTTTAACCTCACTTCCCCCACATTTGATTGTTTTGAGAAAGGATTAGGAGAATTAGTAGACCGTGGGTGTAGGACTATAGTCTGATTTATTTAATTAGTATCACTGGTGTAACTTCTCACTCTAATTGTTTCCACTATCAGTAGATTTGGGCCATTTGGTGAAATCAGTTTACTAATACATTGTCAGCTATT
The DNA here is from genome assembly GCA_036850965.1 of Patella caerulea. Lineage (NCBI taxonomy): Eukaryota > Metazoa > Mollusca > Gastropoda > Patellidae > Patella > Patella caerulea. The sequence goes on from JAZGQO010000007.1 coordinate 21,976,833, forward strand.
TTGATGTAATAATTAATTTAAAATAATAAATAAACTACAGCTTATCAGTTGATATATAACTAATATAGCTCCTCTGAATGGCAAATAGTCATTCCAAAATGGCAAATGCTTTGGTTAACTTTAAAATACATTGCTAATACTAAAGGTGGTCAGAATTTAGTGCTAGATGGTTTTAAATTCAGAGATAAGTCTAGATGTAATATTATCATATACTGGGAATAATTATATATTACCGATAACTAAATAAATCTTTATTATATATCAAATATTTATACTATAAAAAAAAGTATTTATTTATTTATTTACTATGTTGAAGTGTCACAAACATGTTACTGACTATACTTTAAATCCCCTTAAACCCCCTTTGTTGGTTAATTAGTCATGGCCAGGTGGACCTAGACTAATGTGGGGAAAGTGAGGCTTTCCCGTAATTAACATGCTGTACTAATCATAACCAAAATTACAGAAACAAAATCTATTATACAGTAGAAGTGTATTTATATTGGTCTAGATTTTAACTAGGACTGGATTTTAATATTTTAGAGTAAGTTTGATGATGCCACATTTTCTTTAATTGTGTAATTGAGAATTGTGGTGGTCTCTCAAAGGTAGATACTGCTCTTTTTTTTTGAGAATTTACCAAGTATGAAGTTTTACGGAAAGAGTGCGGACGGGTTACTTTTTGTAAATTATTCAAACCGTGATTTGTAGGTCACAACGACGGTGATTCACAATAAACATTTCTTATGGTTTACCACATAACTTAACGCTAACAACAAAAAATCCCAGGTTCCGTTCCCGCAATTCAATCGTTCAACATAGATTACTAATGTATGAAAGGTAATAGACTTTCCTCATTTTCACTTACTTTAAAGTATAACACTGTGAAGGGGACGAGAATTTGCAGCATGTGTTGTGGATTGCATGAGATGAATACCGATAAAACAAAAATGATACTAGGGCTATAGCCATCACAAATCTCGACTTAATTGAAAAACTACTATTATAGGACCATTCTAAATATTCTTCGCGTTTTCTAGTTAACCAATAACATAATACAAATCTTGATGAACTAAATTAAAATAGTTTATTATTTGAACCCTCTTTGTTTCGTTAAAGTGGACTTCATTGGTTTTCATATACTGGTGGCGTCGATAACAATTTCACGCCCATCTTGATGACTCTTTTAAGCTATGCTAATTATTCCGTAGTTAATTGTTTTATTTTATTGGGGGATTAAGGAATTGGCTAGGTGTTAATGAGTACACATCCCGGCTGCGCATGATAATAATAAAGGAATTAATATTTCTAATATGCATTCGGTGACTGTGACGTCACTGACATTTGAAGAGATTAAGCGTGTTTTCAGTAATTGGTAATGCCGTTTTTACGGCAGGTCTATTTTTGCGACGATAATTTTAATTTGATTGGTGTACACTTGCCGTAACGTGTATATAGTAAATATTGGCTATAAGCAAAAAAAGAAATTTGTTTAGCCATTCCTGTGCCCTTTAATTTAGAACAATATAAAGCAGTGTCGCGCTTCAACCTTTAGCTCGGCAGGCCGGTCACATCGGGCACACGGTTGTGGTTTCAGTCCCTCATATGAGAGTACGTGGCTTGGAGATAGCGACAATCTCGTGGGTTTATTCCGAGTACTTCGGTTCCACCACTGGAATATGAATAAACGACTTGCCTGTGACATCACCCTCGGTGGAAGCAGACAACAACAGAATTAACCTAGATGTCAAGATAAAACTTATACTAATCAGAGCTTCATTATAATACAGAACAGGAGTGTATTCAAGGCCAGGCATGGGGTGGGTGGAAGTAAAAATATTTGGAATGTGGAACATTGTTTGGTATAAATACTACAAAACATGTGAACAGTTGGTTATAACGAAATCGTGAAATGCGTTGAGGCCCCATCGATCGACATCCAGCATTCGGCTACCTTCTATTCACACCAAGCTTTGTGTTTTATTGCATTAAAACTATGGAACTTACTTGCTGTAAGTTCATGTGTTCATACATGGATGTGCTTATGAACTTTAAACCATTCTTAGTCTATCTTATGTTAAAAATGTTATGACATATTCAGACATATCCCTGGTATCCTGAATGGTCTCATTCCGTTCTACTCCATTAACCCCTAGGTTAATCTGGGAGTGGAACATGTTTTTTTTTTTCAAGTTATCTGCCCTTGATGATTGTGCTATTTTTATCGACCAATCCTATAAATCGTTAATTGCGAAGGAAGTTGGCAAAGGGAAGTAACTCTCATGGGGTAAAATAGTAGAAGTCCAAATTATATTAAATGTGTATTTGTAAACAACAGATCACAATTATTATATAATGTATAATGAAGACCTGCAACGTGTTTATATACATGTGTTCGAGAGTTTTAAGAATTAAATTGTCAAGTATAAGTTCAATAATAATAAAAAGAGCAGAATGAAACATTTCAGACAAAGAATGAATAATAGTAACAAATGTGAAAAATAGATGTTATACTTATTTTAAATTAGAGAAACATGCTATAGATTTTGGTAATAGGTAAATACAATTACGTACGTAGGTAAATATATAATGGAAGTAGAAGAATACAAACTTTATTTACATAAAACATTCAGTAATTAGATATGAATATGGTTATCTACCGATATAAAAACGCACTGGATTAACCCAGGGTATAGTAGAGTAGAGCGGAATGAGACCAATGGGGAAACCGCGGTTGATTCAGCCTTAGCGAAAATTGTGCTAAAATTAATGTGTTATTACATATTTAGTCTTTTTGAAAATTATGTAAAAATGTGTTACGACTTTTTCTGTTTTACTGTATATACTATGTTAAAATGTTATGTTACGCTGTTTTGAATAGATTTTATATAAAGTTATTTAAAGGGACATGTATTTAATTTGCATTTCAATAATTTGCTGGTGCGTAGAGGTCTTTAGTTCTGGCAGGAACTGGAGAAAACCCATGAACAAAGTTCACCCATCGTCTTTGATTCTATTCTTTGAATAGTTTGAATTAAAAGTGCAACATCATCTGCACAACCAAAGTGTTCTTGCTTTCATGTTAACACCATAACTTAGTCCATCACCTATGAAAGGAATAGCGATAAAATAGTGGAGATGGATCTGTGTTGTATTATAAATCACAAGCAAATAGTTTCGGTATCGAGCTTACAATCTTAACAGGCCTGTGTCTTTAATTAGTTAGTATTTGTTGGTCAATCCACAGTACCAAGAGCATAAAGTAGCCAAATCGCTATTATTTCTGACCCCGAAATTGACACAAATTGGTCGCAACCGTATACTAATGTAATATAAATGTATATAAACTGATTTATATTTAATCGTTTCTGTTTTTTTTTACGCCCACACTGAAATGTGGTCGTATATTGTCGACACCCATGTCCGTCCGCCCGTCGGTCCGGCGTCCACAACTGCTTGTGGGCGTTATAGAGGCTAAAGTTAATATTGACTTTGAATTTATACACAGTGTTTAAGGTCATGTGATTTTCATTGATTTCCTATAATTACTGCCAGAGTTATGGCCCTTGATTACTTTGGAAAATCTTTTGACGCCCTAGAGGCCAAACTTATCATCCGTTTGACTTCAGATTGATACACAGAGTTTAAGGTCTTGAAACGAACAAGTATTTTGATTTTCAATGAATTTTGATAACTGAACAGCTAAACCCATATTAAATTTTCGTATACTAAACGTTAGCATGGGGCAGAGCTTTATTATCAAAAAACCAAACAAATTCTAAAGATTTTCTGATAATTACTTAAAGAGTTGTTACTCTTAATCAGATTTAAGTATTATAAATATTTCATTACCGCAAAATGTAAAAATATGCAAAAACTCTTGTTGACTGCCCGGACGATTTAGCTACGCTGTGCATATGTTTCGTTGCCTGGCAACCTATCTTACTATAATTTCTAATCAGTTATGCTGGGTGAATTACACCAGAAGTCTCAGTCGAATGGCAATCCCTAGCGTCTGGATATTCCAGTATACACATAACACATAAATAGTATTTATTACGCATTCTCTCCAGATAAGAATATTGCGTCACCCTTTGACATGACTGGTGTAAGATGTCTAGCCTCTTTTTTCGAATCCCGTGTTACAAATGGTAAAATATTTATTTTGTCTTAAATATTGGATATCAGAATCGCACCATCTTTTCCGGTAAGATAACAACGTTAATGTTGATATTAATTGCCAAATAATTAATGAGTGTTTTCAAAGTCGAGGACTTTGGACGATAGAGAGTTAGAGACTTAGCTACTTTAAGATCCACGCTTATTAACCCTTGTGCGTACACGTCGCACGAAAAACGTTGTCGGTAACAAGGGGTAATCTCAGAGTCAGACCCCAGACATGGAAAGGTTTTTGGATGAATAATTTCATTCAAATACGACCAAACTACAGCTTCATATCAAGACTGAACAATAATCAATCAGGCTAAATCAAAATATTTCAGGTATTTTCAGTGACGATAGAAATCATAAGATTTTTTTTAAGCTATACAAATCTAAAAATATCGTAATTGTCATGTTCCTTTCAGGATAGTCTTTTGATGGGATTGGTAGTCTACCTTGATTTGCTCTAAGATCTAGATTACAAGAATAACCAAAACAATATCATCAGTAAGAACGATTCCTAATACAAAGCTAGCACTGATTGCAGAAAAGATTAGACACCTGTTATAACCAGCAAAATGTTGAAAAGAAAGGGGAGGGGGGTCCACAAGACCCCTGGTGACCTAGAAATGGTTCCACTACTGCCGTCTTCCGTCTTACTCCAGTTGCAGTAGTGGTTTTTCCTACAGAGTTCCTTTGCGCAAGTTTTTTAGTCAAATGACTACAAAAAGTTTACTGGCCTATAGCCAAACTGATCCCGCAGTGAATATTTTGCTTGGCCGCTACAATCACTGATAAGCATGACATCAACGAGGCTTAATATGTACGGCATATTAACTTTTTTACTCCGACAAATTAAATTCTCAAACATTTTTTTGAGGTAACAGAAAAATAAATAAAGACGTTTGAAGTAATTGAAGTTAAAAAATATTTCCTATTAAGTGTAAATGGGTATTAAAATGAGTAAAATGCGTCATTTTGCCCGAAGCAGTTAGGTGTTAAGTAAACATTGCACGAGCCGTTGAGCCAATAGAGACTTTTGGCAAGTGGAATTTTCCGCATCCGTATGACGTATCCGTATCGCCACATGATACGTTGCGTCAATGTAGTTATAGAGTTTTGGCAGATTTTCGCGGCGTGTACATATGGGTAGCTGAGCTGAGCTTAGTTCTAATACAGCATGGTGGAAGTTATCTACCAAGATCTTCAGTACTAGTCAAGTGTCTACTATGATACAACATTTCAGCGTCTAAAAGTAGCAAAAAGTATGGTAAAAAGACGACGATGTTATATGGACATTTTCCGTATGAAAGCTGTTCGAGACGTGCTGCCGTATCCATGTGCCATATCACGTATGGGAAATACACAAGCATTGTTGACGTCACACACAAAATCGATACGGATACGCGATACGGACCAGAAATTTACGCTTGCCAAAAGTCTCTAATGACTGCAGTCAACGCACGTGCTGTGGACACTATCTGTTACAGAGTTAAGTCGTAAGTAATTCTCTGTGAAACAGATTGGCCTATAGCTCGCTTAATTTACAAATAAACTGGCCCAAAATAGTACTGCATGTAGCTTAACATAATTATAATAAATCAATTCTTATTGAAATAAAGGTGAGGCCTTACCGCATAATTATATGATTTGATGAAACACATCTCCTACGCGAAATTTCAACTGGCCGACCGCCATGGCCGCAAGTTGCGCAATACGTCATTAGGCCTACAACATAAAAGGCGCTATGCAGAGAAAAACTGTTCGGTAACTATTTTAATCGTCCAGTCTTCACTATTTGTGATAGAATAACTTCTTTTAATACAAACTGTAATGATGTGTGTTGACAATTTTGCGTTTGAACCTATTTGAACTTGCGTAAGGGGTCTTAGACCGTACCAATTGTTACCTTAAACACAGTTTAAGGTAACAAGTATAGTTACTACTGGTGACCGACAACGTAATACTCGAAGTTTCTTGTCAAATGATGAATATTGCCACTGCTTCACATCCATTCTATTTACAGCATTATACTCGACATTAAGTAGCTGACAATGTATAAAATTCTCGCTAGACAATTATAAACCAATTTCTCACAAACGTTAAGAATATGCTCGTGGGGTCCAAAAATACCCCTTGTATACGCACAAGGGTTAAAGACTGTCATATGCTAGAGGCAGTTGAATTATTCCGATTTGATCCGGCACTTGACTTTCCACTGCGAAATTCAGCTTGTCCTCGTCTCTCAGCTTTTAAGTCCGCTGCATAACAACTCGGCTGAAGATTATTCAGTTTGACAGTAATTGTAACAGAATTCCCCCCCCCCCTTCGGCCTTGGTCCACTCTTGTATCCTGTTGACGATATTGAGGCCTCTTCCCTCTTAACTATCCCTGACATTGTTTCGTTTGATTAGACCTAGTCCAACTTCTCGGATCATTGCTTCATGAATATGTCTTCCATCACAACTGCAGGTTTACGTACCTTTGTTGCTAGTACATAACTCTAAACAAAACACACTTCACTGGCACTTTTGAATTATATCCGCCCCCCCCCCTCCCTTGGACTTTATCCATTGTTATGAATATATGTAGAAGTATTAGATATAATATCATATCAATCTAAAAACTCGAGCTCAAAAGTATTATAACTTTTTATATGCCCACATCCGTCTGACTGTCCATAATTTGTTCGTGGACACACTTCAGGTCACAATTATTATCCGATTTCAATCCCCAGTCCTTTCGATATTGAAATGGATCGAATTAGCGGTCACAATTTTCATCTGATTTTGATGAAACTTGAAATACATGTTTATAACCCCCACCCTCTTCGATATTCGCGCATATCGGACCATATCATCCTGAACTATGGCCCTTTTCAGTTTATGGTCCCTTTAGAGCTAACAATTTTTATCTCATTTAAAAAAAAACGGTTTGAATATATCACCGTTAATTAATGACGGTTGAGTTCAAATTTCGTGAAAATCTGACCAAAACTGCCGGACAAAATGGGGCGGAACTGAAAAGCCAAACAAATTCTATAAATTGTTACTCTAAATTGTTGCTGCATAACAACTCGGCTGAAGATTATTCAGTTTGACAGTAATTGTAACAGAATTTCCCCCCCCCCCCTTCGGCCTTGGTCCACTCTTGTATCCTGTTGACGATATTGAGGCCTCTTCCCTCTTAACTATCTCTGACATTGTTTCGTTTGATTAGACCTAGTCCAACTTCTCGGATCATTGCTTCATGAATATGTCTTCCATCACAACTGCAGGTTTACGTACCTTTGTTGCTAGTACATAACTCTAAACAAAACACACTTCACTGGCACTTTTGAATTATATCCGCCCCCCCTCCCTTGGACTTTATCCATTGTTATGAATATATGTAGAAGTATTAGATATAATATCATATCAATCTAAAAACTCGAGCTCAAAAGTATTATAACTTTTTATATGCCCACATCCGTCTGACTGTCCATAATTTGTTCGTGGACACACTTCAGGTCACAATTATTATCCGATTTCAATCCCCAGTCCTTTCGATATTGAAATGGATCGAATTAGCGGTCACAATTTTCATCTGATTTTGATGAAACTTGAAATACATGTTTATAACCCCCACCCTCTTCGATATTCGCGCATATCGGACCATATCACCCTGAACTATGGCCCTTTTCAGTTTATGGTCCCTTTAGAGCTAACAATTTTTATCTCATTTAAAAAAAACGGTTTGAATATATCACCGTTAATTAATGACGGTTGAGTTCAAATTTCGTGAAAATCTGACCAAAACTGCCGGACAAAATGGGGCGGAATTGAAAAGCCAAACAAATTCTATAAATTGTTACTCTAGTAATATAAATGTCTCATTACCGGGAATTTCAAAACAAAAAATGCGAAACTCTTGTTGACTGCACGGACGACTGCTGTGGGTGGATGTTTCGTTGCCTGAAACCTATCTATTGCGTTTAGATGCAAATCCACATTCCAACTTGTATCTAAATAGGATGGACACTTATCGCGTTTAAAGGAGCTAAATCGCTAATATTTGGGGCCTAGAAATTGACACAAATGGGTCGCAAGCCATGTAATAATATAATATGAATGTATATAAACTGATTTACATTCAATCGTTTCCGTTTTTACTCTAACATCAAATCAGTTATGTTTGGCGAAGTACACCAGAAGTCTCAATTGAATCACAATATATATAGCGTCTGGTTATTCCAGTCTGCATAGTATTTATTGCGCATGCTCACCGTTTGAGATGTAATGTGGAGTATACCTAGCCTTGTTCTTTGGGTCCCTAGCTGAAAATGAGTCTTAAACGCCATATGGTACACGATTCGTGTACCAATGGTAAAAAAAATCATTTCGTCTTAAATATCATGCTCACCGTTTGAGATGTAATGTGGAGTATGCCTTGTTCTTTGGGTCCCTAGCTGAAAATGAGTCTTAAACGCCATATGGTACACGATTCGTGTACCAATGGTAAAAAAAATCATTTCGTCTTAAATATCAGAAGCCCATCTTTTCCTGGTAAGACCACAGCATCAATGTTGATTTAAATTGATAAATAATTTGTGTTTTCAACGTCGAAGACTTTCGATGATATTGAGTTAGAGACTTTGCTACTTTAATGAGCGTTAACAATAAGTTGTGGAATAGAACTCACGCCAGATCTTTAAACGAAAACAATTCGTTTGCGCGTGGGGTCTTTAGCAGTGGCAGGAAACTAGAGGACCCGGAGAAAACCCACGAGGTTGGACACACGACCCGGCTCCTTTTCACGTACAACCTGGAAATCGAAACCTAATCACTTTACTCAATGATAGACCCTATGATACAGCGCGCAGGCGCTAACCTATTCGATCATCAACCACCCCTGAACTTGGTGAAAGTTCCCTTAGATGTGTTCTGTTCTGGTATTAATGATACAAAGTTATTGCTCAACTTCGTGATGAGAAATCATAATCTTTATTATAGTTATGTCAAACCAGGATTACAAACTATATAATAACCAATTAAATACTACATCGATTTCATGTAACCGGAGACAATAAGCCTTTACAGTTAATGTACAACATAGGGGTTAATAAGCGGACGGGATATTTACGGTTATGATTAGCCTACGTCATATATTGTCCTAAAACACACTGACTAATATCTAAACAAACACTTGTGGCACTGGAAGATTTTTGTAATGCTGTTCAGATGTCGTTATTAATGTTTGTGGATTTCACAGACATAGTTTGGTATTTATATTACAAGGAACATTTCCACTTAACAAACAGAATCCACGAAATTCACGACTTCCTTTATTTTAGTTTGAACTTTTTTTTTTGCTACATTAACTTTTTACTTGGCATAATTGGCATCTTTCACGTGAACTACCTTTTCTTTCGTCACCTTCCTTACCTATCACTTTAAATATCAGCCATATTAATACGCCTCTGTACACCCAGACGTTCATTAATGAACTCGTGAAAAACAGAAAACCCAGAAGACATACACTAGGTTCCATTTGTGAATGTTTTATAATTAGACTTCATGTCATTGACATTATTTCCTACGGGTAAAGTCATATTATATTTGTCACGCAATGCCCCCTTCTTATCAACTTGTTCCAATACTTTGTTACATTCATTATTAAAGGCAGACATGGAGTTATCTCCCCCTGGAGATGTTTCCAGCATAGTTTTTCGTCTTTCCAACAATCCGTCTTTCACACGTTTCTCATCCAATTTTCTCATAAATTTTTCTCGGTTTTTCTTATGGTAGCACCAAAAATGGATACCGAGAAATCCCAAAAACGCAACTGCTATCACTACGTATGGTATCCATAGTAATGACACACTAGGAATCTCCCCTGTTGAAGTTGTGTTGGTGGCCGTCATGAATTCCGTTGTTTCAGCACCATCATTTTCTGGCTGCAAGAAACAAAAAGAAGAAAGCCAGTTGAAATTTTATATTAAATGTTTCCTCGGGCTGTTATCTAATATACAATTAAATCAAGCACAAAATTAAACCATCAAATAAACATTCACGAACAATTCCACAGATTCAGCAATGTTCTTATAGGCTACCCACTCACTGTAAGGTCGCCTCCGTAGGTTCTATCACTTTCAGCAAAACCCGCAGATCTGGTTTTATAAACTTTGGAACAACCTTTAAAAGCAAAAATATTGAAGTACAAATAAGGCTGCTCGGATGGTCGAAAAATGTGCAAATTCAAAAGAAAGTCATTTGAATGGTGCTGTTCATAACTAAGTAATGAAAGGTACCTGCCCAGTAAACATGGATGGTTAGATTTACGTTACTTTTACGTCATTATGGTTAGATTATGGTTAGCGTCCAATAATGGTAAAATTTTACGTTTAAATTTACGTTACTTTTACGTCATAATGGTTATGGTTACTTTTACGTCAGAAAATGACGTAAATCTAACGTAAACTTTATGACGGTTTTCTTACCAATTTTTGTCGCTTTAAATACTTCTCGATTAAGTACCCATATCAGTGTGTGCACAGTCTAACAATTGATAAATAGTCGGAATTCAGACAAAATAATTATATATGTGTTATTGGTGATAATTCTAACGTTAATCTAACATAAATTTTACGTCATGTTTCTAACCGTTAGATTATGGTTAGTTTTCTGACGTAAATCTAACGTTAATTTTCTAACGTTAACATAACGTTACTTATCTAACGTTAATGTAACGTTAGTTTTATGTCATAATTCTAACATAAGTTTCTAATGTGAATCTAACATAAACCTAACACTTGTTCTCTATCAGACATGAAATGCAATGAAATGGTGTTTAACGTCCTACTTTTCTGCACCTAACCTGGGCTAATTGAAGATGGGCATACGCCATACAGTGTGCTATGAGGGAACTTTTTCGCAGATAGCAGCACTACAGCCTACTCTAATATCTAATTCCAACTGCCAGGGGATCTTTAACATGCACACCAATGTGTACATGGAACCAGAGTTTTTTGGACCATCCGAATGAATAGGCCATGTCAGACCTTCCCTTCCGTTTCACTGACAAGGGGAACCAATGCCGGAATATCGAGATGCAGGGATCGAACACCTGACTACCAAGTTATCGAGCCAGCGCCTTACCCACATTGTCTAACGGAAAAGAATGTCAGTTTTATAATGTTAGGATACCAACAATTACGTAAACAAATGTCAGTTTAATATCAGGATAACAACGATTAAATAAATGTTAGTTTTTGATGTTGGCTATCCAACCATAATCAAAAAAATCCATTTAAGTTAACCAAATTTACTAAATTTTAAGCGTTCTTTTAGGCAACTTTAACAAAATATGTTAATAATTGTATAATATTATGGATAAAACATTAAAAAGTGGGTGTGGCACCACCCCTAGGTGTTGAGCCATGCACCGAAATTGATAGCTGTTAATATCCTTACGGCATAAGGAATAAATATACCAAGTTCAAAAAAAAAACCCACGAAAAGTTGATGTGGCTCTGCCTCTGGGACTCAGACATGAAACAATTCTGATTATTTATCAATTGGTAAAATGTGCACACACTGGTATGGTTATTTAAACAAGAGGTACAATGGGGGATCATACCGAGATGCAACAAAAACTGTTACTAACTGGAAACTGTAGACTATTTATAGATAAAATATTAACAAAAAAGTGAAATGAAATGAAATAAGGTTTAACGTCCTACTGTTCTACTCGTAAACAGGGCTAATGAAGACAGGTCTACATCATATAGTGTGCTATGAGGGTTATTTTGCCCGGGCAGCGGAACTATTGCCTACTCTTAAATCTAATTCCAACTGCCAGGGGATCTTTTACGTGCACACCAATGTGTACACAGGACCTCATGCAGTTTTTTTGTCCCATTCGAACGACGAGGGGAAACCTCGTCAGGAAATCTGGATGAAATGAGGTTAACGTCCTACTGTTCTGCTCATAAACTGGGCTAATAAAGATGGGCCTATAGGGAAATTTTGCCCAGACAGCGGCGCTACAGCCTACTCTTATATCAAACTCCAACTGCCAAGGAATCTTTGACATGCCCGCCAATGTGTACACGGAACCTCAGGGTTTTTTTTCGTTCATCCGAATGACTAGACAGTTGTCCTTGTCATGCCCGCCATTCTGCATCATTGACAAGGGGAAACCACCCCGGAAAATCTGGATGAACTTTCTCAGCCAATGTGCAGGGATCGATCACCCGACCTCCAGGCTAACGAGACAGCGTCTTACCCACACATACAAAAACCTGGCTGTGGCACCATCAAAAAGGGAGTGAGAAAAAAAAATGGGGTTTAATGTCCACTCAACATAAACTATGTCATTTCAGGACTAAGATAAGATTTTGTCAAATAGTGCTACATGTAAGGTAAAACAAAAATCCCCACAAATATTATACCAGTACAATATTATTCTTTTTGCCCTGCCTGAAAGATCTTCAAGCCCAAATGTTGTGGAGCAACATACACATATGCCAACCCTTTTTTTTATATTTTATAATACTCATCCTTAAAAAACTAGAAAGTCAATGTTAAAAGTGAAAATATATTTATACATTTTGTATGACCCAATAATATAAGGAGATGGGTTGATTAAAAGCTTTTAGCTTGTCTTTACATCTTCCCATATAATATAATAATATGTTCTTAGAATGAATCTTATCTGATTAAAACATTAAATAAGGTGTAAAACCAGACAAATATAAAGCTTATCAAATTTATTGTATATAGGGCCTCGTATAATAATATGGATGAATTGGAATATGCAATAAACTTCAACCGAAAACACATTTTTCAAGACTTTCACTTCGAGTCAAGAACCAGTTCGAACCAGTTATTTCCGGAATCTATAGATCTAGTCGACATATATCGTCCCCGATAAAAGACATCTGAAAATTAAAATTTCTCTATTGGATTATTCTTATAATATTAAGTATAGCTAATATAAAATCTAGCAGAGGACACAGAAACAGATTACATTTTATATTCCATTATCGAAAATACGTATAGACGGCTTCCGTATTGGGGGAATAATCAAAGCGAACGGAATTGTGGGTATAGCAAGATGGCGCCCAAAAGCGATAGAATGCCGGAGATTTTGGGCAAAATACTATTTATTTCACACAAAAAAGAAATGGTGCCCTGATTTAAAGTTAGAAGAAGCATATAGGAAAGTAAGTGTCTTTTTTACATACAAACATCCGTCTAAATATAATTTGTAGAACTACAAATTCAGCAAATAATGGCTGTTGACAATTTTACTAAAAAAACAACGGTAAAAATAAAGTCACAAGATTAGATGGCCTGTTATTTTCTGAATGTAAAACTTTGTAGCTGCACGATTTATACACAATCTAAACTACTTTAAACGAAAAAAATCCTGTTTCAAAATCACGGGAATCAAACATTTTTCACTTTAGGTATTATTCAACAGTGGTAATGACACAGAATACAATTGTAGTCTTAGTCTAAATATACAGCCTACTTCAATTTTTTAAAAAAAAAACCCTACATAACCATTTCTATATATAGGCCTATAATATATAGCCATAACAACTGTCTTTACATACATGATGGCCCTTCACTCACCTGAATGTACATCCTTAATGACAGTGTAGACTGAATAATTCTCATGTATACTTTGAATAATATATGTTCTTTATTCTATCTCTAAACAAAATCTTTCTTTACAGATCCTAAATTTGAGCAGTATTGATGGCACTAATGTGAAAGAAGTTACAAAAAGATTTTTTGAAGGCTTTGTTTACGTAAATGGTAGCCAGGTGACACCAGCTTACTCCTTGTCATGTACAAATGTAGGATCAATGCCTTACCACTGGACTCAATGACGGTGGACGTTATGATGAAAAGTGTTCTCATCCACCGTACTATCACGATGACAAGGGAATCAAGGCTGTTTTCATATACATTTAATAAATGTAGATATGCTATTTGAAACAAAAAACTAACCGCAACTGGTTAACCAATTTATTCACATTTGATAACAAATTTCTATCAAAATATTTGTTGGACCACAGGAAGACTTGTTGATACATGTTTGAATTAATAATATAAAAGCTTTAAGTTCCATGCTTGGCAGTGAGTGCTAATAACGTTTAGAAAACTTTGAGCGGGAATTTCAAGGGATTAACCTCCTGTGATATAATAACAAATGACAAGTGCGAAATAAAGTATTTATGTGGTCTTGGGTGAAAAAACAGTGTTGTGGCTAGCCAAATGAAATGAAACAAAATAGAGTGTAATGACCTACTGTTTTGCTCTGAACTGGGCCAATGAAGACGGGCATACGCCATACAGTATGCTATCGGGGAAATTTTGCACTATGGCCTACTCATATCAAATTCCAACTGTCCAATGTGTATACAAGGCCTCAGTTTTTCTGTACCATCTGAATGAATAGACAGCTGTCTTGTCAGGCCCTCCTGCATCACTGACAAGAGGAAATAACACTGGGAAATCTGGATGAACTTTCACTTTCAATGCAGGGATCTAGTGCCGGACCCCCAGACAGAGGGCCTGACAAGGGAAGCTGTCTAGTCGTTTGGATGGTATGAATGACCGAGCGTCTGTGTACACATTGGTGTGCATGTAAAAGATCACTAGGCAGTTCGAATGCGATATAGGAGTAGGCCTTAGCCACTGTCGGGACAAAATTCCCCGATGGCACACTGTATAGAGTATGTCCCTTTTCATTAGCCACGGAATAGGACGTAAAACCCCAATTCATTTCATTTCCATCCATCAATGCCTTGAGCAAACGAGATAGAGGCTACATGTATAGGTTTTGGCCAAATATGCCCGATATCCCAGTTTCCCTTTCTTATATGCATATCCACACTTCCACAAGACTAATGTAGACCTTTTTCTTGAACATTTTCAATTGACAGTGATGCAGGGCAGAGGACCTGACATGGATAGGTGACTAGTCATAAGAATGGGACAAAAACCCAAGGTATTGTGTGTACACTTTGATGTGTGTGTGTGACACATTTCTTGTCAGTTGGATGGAATTTAATATAAGATATAAGAGTATGCCGTAGCCCTGCTGTCGAGACAAAACTTCCCCCATAGTACACTGGGTGGTATATGCTTGTCTTCATTCTTCATTTCTGAAATGAAATGCTATGGGGTAATGAAGACGGGCATACGCTATACAGTGTGCTATGAGGGGAATTTTGTCTGGATGACAGGGCTACTGCCTACTCTTATAATCGAATTCCAACTACCAAATGAAATGAAATGGGGTTTAACGTCATACTCTTTTGCACCTAACCTGGGCTAATGGAAGACGGGCATACGCCATACAGTGTACTATGAGGGAAATTTTACCCTGGCAGTGACGCTACGGCCTACTCTTATACCGAATTCCAACTGCCAAGGGATCGTTTACATGCACTCTAATTTGTATTCGGGACTTCGGTTTTTCGTCCCATCCGAACGACTAGGCAGCTGTCCTTGTCAGGCCCTCCTTCTGCATTACTGACAAGGGAAAATCACGCCGGAAAATCTAGATGAACTCTCTCGGCCAATGCAGGGATCGAACACCCGACCTCCAGGGTAGCGAACCGGTGCCTTATGCACTTAGCCACCGTGATGCCCGGGATCTTTTACGCACACACCAATGTGTACACAGGACCTTAGTTTTTTTGTCCCATCTGAATGACTAGACAGTTGTCCTTGCTAGGCCCTCAATCCTACTTCACTGACAAGGGGAAACCACACTGGAAAATCTGGATTAACTTTCTCAGCCAATGCAGGGATCTAGTGTCCAACTTCAAGACAGAGGGCCTGACAAGGAAAGCTGTCTAGTCGTTTGGATGGTATGAATGACCGAGTGTCTGTGTACACATTGGTGTGCATGTATAAGATCACTAGGCAGTTCGAATGCGATATACAATGTAGGAGTAGGCCTTAGCTGTCTAGTCGTTTGGATGGTATGAATGACCGTGCGTTTGTGAACACATTGGTGTTTATGTAAAAGATCACCAGGTAGTTCGAATGCGATATAGGAGTAGGCCTTAGCCACTGCCTGGACAAAATTCCCTGATGGCACACTGTATAGAGTATGTCGATTTTCATAAGCCACGTCGGAATAGGTCGTTAAACCCCATTTCATTTCATTTCATTCCATCAATGCCTTGAGCAAACAAGATGGAGGCTACACGTAAAGGTTTTGGCCAAATTTGGTCAATATCCTAGTTTTCCTTTCTGATATGCATATCCACACTTTCACAAGACTAATTTAGACCTTTTTCTTGAACATTTTCAAATGTCAGTGATGCAGGACAGAAGACCTGGCATGGATAGGTGACTAGTCATACGAATGGGACAAAAAAAACAAGGTACTGTGTACACTTTGATGTGAAACATTTCTTGGCAGTTTGATGGAATTTTATATAAGAGTATGCCATAGCCCTGCTGTCGAGAAAAATGTTTATAGTTATGGTTTGTGTATGGTCACCTGTTTGTATTCGTGTCAATTATCACCATTTTACGATGTATGATTACTGTTAACAATTGTATTTTTTAGTTTTTTAAAAAATAAAATTTAGATATTATGTTGACTTTTTGTTGTAATTATATGAACTTGCGATTTCAAGAGGTTATTGGTTGACTGTTAACATTTCAAGGGTTATATTTCTACATACTCATTAAAGATTTACAAAAGAAAGTGATGTAAATTTTAAAATTAATGTTAGATATATAATGAAATGAAATGGGGTTTAAAGTCTTACTGTTCTGAAATCCTGATTCTCAGTCAATGCATGTACCAATCCCGGGTCTGCAGGTTAGTTGAGCCGACATTTTACTCTGAGGATCATGGCCCTGATTTCCATAAAATGGTTGGTTACTTTTAATAATGTTAGATTAACGTCAAAAATTGAAGTTATATTTACGTCAGATTTACGTCAAAATGGTTGGTCAGACTACAATCATTTTGCTCATCTTCTTAACGATAATGTAATGTCATGAAATGACGTTAATCTAACGTAAAGTTTACGTCATTTTTACCTTATTTTTACATCATTTTCTGACGCAAATCTAACGTAAAATTTACGTCATTTTTTGACGTAGATCTAACGTAAACTTTACGTTAGATTTACGTCAAAATATGACGTAAACTTGACGTTAGATTTGCGTCAGGAAATGTAGTAAATATAACGTAAAAATGACGTAAATTTTACGTTAAAGTGACATCATTTCCTGACGTTACATTTTCATTAAGAAGATGAGCAAACTGATGGTAAACTGACTGACCATTTTTACGTAAATTTTACGTAAAAGTAACGTCATGTTGTTATGTGGGCTGAGTCATCGTGGCTATCAAATTGGATACTTTCATTGCGAAGATCTGTTTACAATATATTAGTTTAGAAAATACGGCCATAATGAGTTATACAGGTTATATACATCAACTTAATGGTCCTTAGTGTTTTGATAAACGACTTAAGTTAGCTTTCATGAAGATAGTGTGACACACAAGGTAGTTTGATAGTAATTAAGGGTTTTAGAATAATGGAGATTGATTGGGTCAGTAATTCAATAACACAGTTAGTCTTGTATTATTGGACAAAATATGTTTGGGTTTTTTTTTGTAAAAACAATAAGAACACAAAACTGTAACAAAAACTAGATGTCATCAAGTCTTACATATTCAGATCTAATTGATAACTAAATTCAACTCATTTGCATTTGCATTTTTCTGACAATATCTAATTTTTACGACTTAATCAAGACTAATCCAGTAGATAATCTACCAACGTAGAATCAATCGGATTAAAATGGGCCATATCAAAATATTTCAGCGAAAGTTATAGGTGATGCTGGTTGGTTTTTATACGCCCACATTTTCACGTGGACTCGATTGTCGTCGCCCTTGTCCTTCGGTACGTCCGTCCGTCCACAATTGTTTGTGAACACTCTATAGTTCACAATTTTTTATCCGATATCAATGAAACTTGAAATATAGGTTTACCACACTAAGATCCCGGTTCCTTTCGATATTGGCATGTATCGGACTGTAACTTCATTGATTGCACGAAAAATCACGTTTTTACCTCGTGAACACTGTAGAGGTCACACTTTTGAACTGATTTTGATGAAACTTGAAAGGCATGTTTATAACTCAAAGATCATGGTTCCTTTCGATATTTGCACATATCGGATTGTAACGTCCTGAATTATAACCCCTGATTGCACGAAAAATCGACCCTTTTAGCTTGTGTCGGCTAGAGGTCACAATTATTATCCGATTTTTAAAAAAACCGTTTGACACCCCCCCCCCCCCCCGCTCAGGCTTGAAATTTTTTTATGCGATTTTATTGGCGATTTAGACCTGTAATTTTGGAAATTACCTTCCGGAAATACGTCAGAATAAACCAAATTGAATCTAATTTACCAAGTTAATCGGTTGAGTGCAATTAGTTAAGCAATTATCTAACCTAGACTGTAATGAAGGTTGACACCAAATTTCGTTAAATTCGGACCAAAACTGCCGGACAAACTGGTTGCCTCTTGTATGCGAATAGTGTATAATTATGATATATCAAGGTTGTGGACACTGTAGAGGTCACAATTTTAATCCGATTGTAATGAAACTTGAAATTCATGTTTATAATTCAAAGACCCTGGTTCCTTTCGATATTTGCGCATCAGATTGTAACTTCCTGAATTATGGCCCTTGATTGTTCAAAAAATCGCTTTCTGTTAAGCTTGCTCCCTATCCATCTCCTGAAAATGTAGGCGTATCCTGCCTGGCAGTCACTGGTTACCATCTACAGAATATATATATAGTTTGCGGTAGGTGCTGAATGTTGCCAAATTTTACCTTTAATTCGTGTACATACTGAACGGAAATGAGCGATTTTCGGGCTGATATTACTTTTAGAGACTCAACTTTCACAATATTGAAGTTTGCAATGAATTCAAAATCCTTCAAATGACGCTCAGCGACTTTAAGAATACTTTATGATTTTAATATGAGATGAACTGCTTGCCTTGGGGATTTCTATCTCGTTGAATCCCACCAAAGCCAAGTAAAACTAATAAAGAATCTGCAAATACACCTAGGAATCATCTTTTTTCTCTTTGGGGGTGAATGGCCCAATCGATTTTTAAATGCTATATTTCACTGAAGTTGTTCAGGCTGTAGGACATGGATTATGCAGTGTGACTTAAAAATTAATAAGGAAAGGTCACACGAGAATTAAAACTAATTTGCGGTTGTTTAAGTCTTCGAGAAGTTTTACACTATCAACCTATTAATTTCAATATTCACCACTTTCTGAGGATGAAGATAACGAAAACACAAACAATGCATTAGGACAATGTATCTCCCTACCACCGTATAAAATTATAATTTTAAAAGTCCAGTTAGTATAGTCGGAGTTATAGATTTGTTGATTTTTTATTGTGCACGAAATGAGTCTTACAAATTAGAGGGTTTGAAAAAAAATGAAATAGGATTTTAAAAATTCTGACTTTTCTGACCGCTGAGTTAATGAATATGGGATATTGCCACGGCGACATCTTTTTACGATTTCAAAATGACAGGGGACCTCCAACGTGCTGCCAGCGCTATACAGAGATCTCGGTTTTTAAACATAGTATAAATACTACAAGCTCTTCCATACTTATACGCCCTTATACGCCACTGTCAAGGGGAAACCTTTTTGGCGAACATCGAGTTCTAACACCAATCTTACCCTACATATACTATTAAAAAAAAGTAGGGGATATTTGATTTTTAAGTGTTATTAAAGTCACCTAATGAAACTGGCGAAGAAACAAATGACAAAATGAAATGAAGTTCACATTCATCAATTTATTCCAAATGATCGTTAGACTAAGTAAGGCACAGACTGACCATTATAAGGGTAAAATGATACCCGGGGTCAAACAGCAAAGTTACCACAGCATCACAACAAAGTCAGTAACGGGTAAATCCTCCCCTGTTTGCCAAACAAGCATTGATCCGACGTGGCATACTCCTAATGAGACGTCTAAGGTCATTTTGGTCCAGATTGTCCCATTCCTGTTGCAACGCACCAGCAAGCTCTTGGACATTGGCAGGACGTTGTTGACGTTGACGTAACCTCTGTCCAAGCATGTCCCAGACATGCTCGATGGGGGAGAGGTCGGGACTCAGTGCTGGCCAAGGTAATGTGGTGATGTTCTGTTGTTGGAGGTAACCTGTAACGATCCTGGCCTTGTGACATCTTGAGTTGTCATCCTGGAAGATGAAACGGCGGTCATGACGTCGTGCGAACGGCACAACATGGACTACCAAGATGTTGTCCCGGTAGTACTGGCCTGTAACACGCCCTGCAACAACATGTAAAGCCGTTCTTCCAGCAACAGTGATGCCTCCCCACACCATAACAGAAGAACCCCCAAATCGATCATGTCTGATGACGTTAACGTCTTGGAAGCGCTCGTTTCGACGACGCCACACCCTCCTACGTCTGTCCAAAAAATCAACAGTGAACCTTGACTCATCTGAAAACATCACATTGCTCCAGCGTCGATTATCCCAGTGTTGACGATCCCTACACCAACGACGTCTTGCCTCTCAAACAAGGGATCACGCGAGGACGTCGGGCGCGAAGGTGACCCCTGTGCAGTTGATTCCGAATCGTCTGGCCACTCACTCTCACACCAGTGTCTGTTTGAAGACGAGCGCTGATCTGATTTGCTGTGATGACACGATTTCTCAAGGCCAAGGTACGGATAAATCGATCCTGGGCTTGAGTTGTCGCCCTTGGTCGACCTGAGCGTGGTCTGTCCTGTACAGATTGTGTATCACGGTATCTGGACCATAGCCTGCTTACTACAGACTGAGAAACATTCATCGTCCGCGCCACAGCCGCCTGTGTTGTGCCGATCTGTAGCATGCCAAGGGCACGTAACCTTTCATTTTGGGTAAGCCGACGCATATCAAAATTTGTTTTCTGGTCACTAAAACAATTAAACTGATGTTTCCACCCTGGAATTCAATGCCACAATGACTGTAACATTCAATGTAAGAGTCGTGCAAATCTTGGGTTGGACCCCCATGATGATCCCAAGCATCACCTGCATTCCATGCGGTAGCTATTGGTGCGTTTGGGCGTCACATGTAACTGGAAATGTTTTTTCTGTTAGGTTCTATAGTGACTTTTTTCGTAGTCATTTGCATATTTTAGTATTATGCCCCCAAAATCAAATATCCCCTACTTTTTTTGAATAGTATATCTTTAGACGAGCTATGCTATTAATTGTTGAAATGACAGCGTTTACCAGAACATTAAATCGTCATTCACACGTTTCATTTACATCGCCTATATATAGACACAATTTATGCCATATTCCGTTTACTAATAAAACTTTAATATTGCTTTAAGAAGTCATAAAAATGTTAACAGTGTGTATTCAATGCAAAAAATAGATAAACACAAAATCAGTTTCAAGGAAATTTTGATTCTGTATTTTCTACTTGCCATGCCCTAAATATTTAATCAAGATGATGTTTCGTATTGTACTTCATACAAACCGTCTAGAAGTAGTTTCTGCCATATTCGATTTTTTTTTTTTTTTTTTTTTTTTGTTGTAATGTATGTATTCAGGCATCTGTATATATGCGACTTGTGATTTCTCATGTTGTCTTGTTTACCCCGTAGCTGCAAAGTGCTGAATGGTTGCTTCAAATTATCCCACGTTTCCAATTCCAAAACCTTTATTTTTCATTTTTACTTACATATTTTTTATTGTTCAGTATCAGCTCAAGCACATTTAGATACCAAAATACAGTCACATTGTTGTGGATGTCTTTTTGATGACCCCCTGTTCCATATGTTTAAGTGATGTTAAAATTGGCAGACGATATCAATGCTGAACACCGATTTATCAACCACTCCACAAATGTCATTACCAATAACTGATTCAAATGGACATCTCATTAGATTATGTCTTGAAGCAATTATGATTTTCCATTTTCTCACTAATGCAAATTTCATGAGAATTATCGATTTTGGGCGATCCATTTAGTCTTTTTGCAGAGCAACCATAACGAACATGCACAGTGTTGCGATAGTGTAACATTTATTATATTTGTTGCCTATAGGTAGTGTTTGTTCCGATACGAAAATAATAAATAGAAGTGAATTTTGACCTTTGAGAATTTGTTAAATTACTAGAAACTGACATTTAGACAGACTTATTGGTGTTAAATTTCGCGTGGGAGACAAAATAACATTTAAAAAAACATAAATAAAATTTGAACTGATCGGGTTTTTCAAAATGGGAAACAAGAAGTAAGTGTCGTCTGTATAATTTTGAAGAAAGGTTAATGTGACCGCGCGTGTAAATTAGTTTCCACCGACATAGAAGCCTGTCAGATTATGGATTGGAAACCGGAGACAAGCCAACCTCCATCATTTGCCTCTAAAATTTCCTGTGGCAAATTACGTCGATTTGTCGAACATGTAATCACCGCCATCTCTTTCTATTCTTTACATGTTAGCCGCCTGTCACATCAGCTTTATAGCTCCTTCATCACGATACTCCCTTATTACAAATCAATGATCTCAAGGTATTCATGTTGATCCAGTGGCTCTTTAACCTTACAACAAATAGCTACTATAACTAGATACCAATAGTCATATAATCAATTCCCAAATACGTCTCTAAATGGCGTTCACGTTTATTTCATTATTTGAATTTTCAAATGCATTCAATAAAACTTGGCCAATAAGTGTCCGAAAATTCCGTGTCTTCAAAGATAATTTCCAAATTTCACCGGGTGTGGAGATGAAAAACTACTGCTTAAGTATGCAAAGCAAAGGCCATAAAATACGCAGAAATAGCTAACTTAACGTCATTTCCTTTTGGAAAACTATGTCGGTTCAACCGAAGTAAACTAACAAGGCTGAGAAGGTACCCCTATCTCCATGCAACATTCGCTAACAAAAGCGATAGAAACTACAACCGTATGCCAGAGGTGACCAGCCAGTTAGAGGTCGGAGCGCGACACTCTAGACCACTAGGCCACCCCAACTAAACACCCCACCCTACCCCTCTATACATCCTCTATACATCAGATCAACCCAACACTTTATATGGATCCTAATTAAAGTGGTTTCATCCCTTGCATACAATTTCCCCTTGTGGGCTTTTACGCGAAATTCGCAATGAGCAATGGAATTAAGACCTGTACATATTTACATTTTGAACAGGAAGCTAAATTGATCTACATACACATTTACATTTAACCGAAATTGGAAGAAACAATACACAAGAGAAACGAGAAAAGAATGATACCAAATAAATGAATATCAAATTACCGAAGAATCAAAAAGAAATGAATTATAAATCCACCAATTCTGTCACATCTTTTACATTTTAAAAGGGCGATATGAAGAAGACAAGCACAAGTAACTCTTTTTTTTTTCCCAAGAATTTGAGGGGTGTAATTCTGATATAGATCTTATGTTCATTAGCTCCGAATGCAGATTTGAAGTGTTTTGTTGATATGCAAATTTTGAGGAGGATTACGGTGGCGAAGTGGGTGTTCGATCCCTGCATTAGCCGAGAAAGTTCATCCAGGCGGTATACGAGTTCATCCAAAATGCAATTCGAAAATGAGAAATTAGGAAATAACGAGGGGCGCTGTTATCGCTGTGTATTATTTCTTAATTTCCTATTTTTGAGTTCAATTTGGCTTACATAGCGTGCTGTCGCCTCACATTTTGTCTTAACTTCTACATTTCGACTTTCGCGTTCTGAAAAGACGAAAAGGGGAAATTATGAATGGTAGTTATAGGCTTCCATATTATGTCCATCTCTATATCAACCATCTATGTATGTGAAATATTATTTATAAACAATCCTGAATAAAACAACATAACAAACACAGTGTTGAAGTAGGAAGTAATTAGTAAAGGCTGATTCACAAATATTGAAAACGTGTTGAATGCTCTAAGCAGATGTAAACGAAAGCAATTCAGTTTGATCTGTTCACGTATTTCACCAAACATTATTGATTAGGGATTACAGTTTATTTTTTAAAATTTGAATTTTACAGGCATTCATGTGCTTTTCGAACCATTTTTGTTTATTTCAACGATCATAAAATAACGCCATGCACTCATTACTATATTGAAAATTTCATTCATATTACTGTTGGCTATATGGAGATATAGCGTATAGTTTATTATCGTAGCAACTGTACTTGACAACCGAGACTAAGTCTACCTTATCCCTTTTTAAATTTGGGCCACATGATGCTCTAGAGGGTTGATTATAGGCTTGTCTAATTATATTAATCCATGTAAC
This sequence comes from Patella caerulea, assembly GCA_036850965.1. Classification (NCBI taxonomy): domain Eukaryota; kingdom Metazoa; phylum Mollusca; class Gastropoda; family Patellidae; genus Patella; species Patella caerulea. The sequence continues at coordinate 22,001,357 of JAZGQO010000007.1, forward strand.
ATAAATTTACACTTTCTTGGCTAGATTTACCTGTCTTTACTACACTCGGATCTGGAAGAATTGTTATCATTGGCGTGTTCTGAATGATGTGAGCGATTAGCCAATGAAACGGTTTTTTACGACTCTTCCACGTTCGTGTTTTGGAGGGGCGAAAAGCAGAAATTATGAATGGTAGTTTTAGGCTTGGGGCGAAAAGAGTAGTTTCGATGCAGTGGGATACTTCTAATTGCACACATTCTCGTAGACACTTTAAATCCCCTAATAACAGGACAGTGAACATATAAGGGTTTCTTAATATCAAGTACTCCCCGCTTTCTTTCATTTTAATTTCTTTTGTAGGCGGACGGGGGGGGGGGGGCATGCAATTGGATTTCGCCTTCTCTGTAATTCAACTCTAGATTTATTATCTTATTATGAATTTGTGATAAATTTTATGCGTGGAGATTAAAATGGTAGCCTGATAAGTACGTTAAATCTCTTTGACATGTATTTCGTCTTTGGGTTAACAGAACCAGACCATAACATTTAGACTTAATTATATAACGTGTTATCAAAGATAACATAAAATTTGCCAGACAGTAAATCGCCAAGATCCTTCCTGGATTCCACATGGATTAGGCTATGAATCACTGTTAAGTAAACTAAACCCCGCAGACGCATACACCATAAAACATCTCAAGGCATATTTTAATCACATACTAGCATATTTTAATCATCTAGACAATGGTTTATTTCCTATACTTTAACGACAACTTCTACGGTATAGCTATGCAAGGAGGTGGGGGGGTAGGATACGGGTCATGCGTTCTGGCAAGTGCTCGTAAAAAGAAATTACATTGCATGGGATTATTGGCCACGGCTCTCGACATCTCTGTCGCTATTGTAGCAGTGGCTGATCCAATGTGAATTTAAATGTACACCCTTTTATCTATTATAGTTAAAAAAAAATAAACAAAAGCAACAACATGTACCCCCTTTGAAATGATGTTTCCTATGGCACTCTTTAAATATTAAATTTGGGCGTCGTTTCCACTGGATAAAATTATTCTCGTCCACTGTTTCTCCTTGACCATTTAACATCAACTTGTTTTCTGAATCTGAGCCAGCATCATTTAGCAAGTTTCGCTTTAAGTAATTGTTTGGCACGCTTGATTACTTCTTTCATTCCAGATTTGACATAAAAAAAACCTTATGCCGAACTAAACCAATATAAACGAATGTCATTTTAATTGTATTGAAGAAACCCAACTATTGAATAGCATCCTAGAAGATTGGAGACGACCGCTAACAATCAGCGTCTATGTCTACAACATTTTATATGGTTGCCTTTTACTGAAGTCAATAGTCTGAAAGGACCGTGTGGATTCTGTATTCATAGAAAGTTTTATTTCAAGCCACGGTGAGAAAATAATGATAAAATGGTGTTTAATTATATAATTTCTACCAATGGGACAGTTGGGGATGAAAATGTATTTTCTTTCTTGTCAGAGTCATTGATTCAGAAAACGCAATCATCTTCTGTGTCTGACTTCGTTCGTTTTCCTTATGTAAAAAGCTTTAAAAGTCTTGTTCACAACAGTACCATACTGAAAAGCGATATAGTGATCTCAGACAAATATGTAGGAAATTGGAACAAGTTACCGGGGCAATGTCCTTTCAAAATGGATCAACTGCAAGTTATTTTAAGAAGAAAAAGAAATACTTGTTGGGATGTTTTTATTGGGTCATTCTATCCAAATTTTACTACTGAACCCCCAATTTAGCTATAGTATTAAAGAGCACTAGTTAAAATTGCCCTATATGTGTAAACTACGCGTAAATACCTGCCCACGCCCAGGATTATTTGTCGCCGACAGCTCCCCATAACGATTTCATGTCTCGGTGTAGTGGTCTTGGACAAGGGCTCAAACAAAAGCGCGCACTTGAATAGACTTGATCAATTATCATGATTTGTAAGTAAAATATTTTTTTGCGCCGTATTGTCCATAACCGACTAAAGGTGAGGGGTCAATCTGTCGGGCAATCTCGAAACCAGAAAAATTGCCTCTGGGAACGAGATTGTCTGTCGGGTTGTATAATATACAACAAACACATAAATATTCATCGTTGATGGAAATTCGTGAAAGATGTGTTCCCAGGAAAGTATTTATCGGTTGGTTATTGCCAAAAAGTATCGCAATTTTGGTATATAATAATATGGAAAGTAGAGATATCCAATCTTACAAGAAAAATACTGGAGTCACAGAAAAACACTCATGGAGTGTATGTAGGACAAAAATGTAAGGGTTCATTTAATCAACAGCCCAACGATTGGGGCTATCCCCACGCGTGACGTCGAAGGCTGCACGAGTGCATTGAGCGCTTTGTGTACATGTTGATAAATTCTATAAAGAGTTAGACGTACAACACTTTCTGAGATAAAAATCACGGAAAAAAACGCGGGCGGTGCATAATCCGAGAATTTAATTGGGATTCGATATTTGTAATAAATAATCAGCGATTACAGACAACATCGTCTTGTGTATGCAATGGATTGTCACCCGTCTCCGCCCGCCGTTGCCATAGGGACGGAGAGGGGTAATCTCCTGACACAAACATGGCCTCTTTTGATTGATTATCATAGCAGGGTATACTTGGCAATTACAGTGTTTTGAGAAGGATTTGAAGCAAAATTATGATAATTCAATTAGTTTGAATATGTTTTTAGTCCTAATATATCATCAAATCACCAAGTTTGTACCCGGGAAAACTTTAACAAAACTTCCTTGGCACTTGAATGCCTTTCAGACACACTTTCTTCATTCATCAATCGGATTAAATCTGATGCCTTTATATTCGTTGTCTTTCGTGTTATTCCCTATTTTACGTTTCACCGAACTCAATTTTACTTACACGTGCAATGTTCTCACTTTTTAAAAACACTCAATGAAAACGCAGCCCTTAAAGATACATTTAGATAAAGAGTGGGTCGTTCTTGTTCAAATAGTTAAGAAAAGATTTAATTATAGTAGCAATATACGTAGTCGGTCAGATATGGAAAACTCAAAACCATCAGAAAGCTTACCCCATCCGGCATCCGGCCTACTGTCTCTTTGTTAGCCTGTGATCGCCTATAGTTCGTAAGAACTTTAGCCATTCAAAGAAGGCGGAAAGTCGGTATACTGCATATTATTATGTAACAGGACCGTTTCCGTGTAAGCGTTTTCGTGCTCGTAAAACAAGGTTGCTCGATGAAAGACTTTTTCTCTGCCGTTTTTTCACGGGCAAAGTATGCGCATGCTTATATTTACGTTCTGGCGCACACAACTCGAATTCTCTTCCACGAAGTCAATCATCTAGACTGGCCCAGTCTCTTCTATTTATTTTACATTTCGATTTATATAAAAGTAGTAATTTTTAGTAAACCAATTTTCGTTTCCATTTGTATAAAAAGAAAATTTGAGTAAACCTGTAACCAGCTAGAGATTACGTTTTTTTTCCGGTTTTTTTTGAGAGGACTGGCCAATTTTTGGTGTGTGGAGAAGACTGGCCACCAGTCTATCAATCATCCGCTGTTTCTGCAAATTCGGCTTGCAAATGGCAGATTTTGAGCGGGGTGTTATTTTAAAAAGGCGGCGGCTTTACACGTGCAGTTCGTGTTTTTATATACTGGCAAAGAGTTTACATAGAACCAGTGTAAAGAGCAGTCCTCTCTTATAACGTTATTTTCATGAGATTCACCAGTGGTGGCCTTACATAATGATTGATGAGATGAACAATGATCTTTTTATATAAGACAATAGATAAAGTGGAGTTTTGTGGGCTAACAGTCAACACAATCATGGCCTTAAGTTTCGAGGTCTATGAATCAACCTCATTTATGCCTGTTACAAGACGAATTTAGATGATAGCTATAGGCTATGTGTACTGATTAACCATTATCCACTCTTTGTTCCCAATAATCAAGAAATAGAAAACATTCTGTACACTTTTAGACCGTGTTATATAACGAACAGCAATAACTAACTATCTATGTCCCTGATTACATCCAAATAATGCAAAATTCCGATACACTCTTGTCAATAAATTTGAACATCGTGACATGAGCGCGAATAAAGGTTTCTAGTCTTGACAAGATAATAGAGATAAAAGGACAGTTAATCTGATATATCAACAGAGCTGAATAAACCAATCATCTGTATTATGTTCCATATTTATAGAGCTACTAGTTTCCTAGGTATAGACGTTACACTAAATGGACAATTCAAAGATAAATTTGTAACCTAGATACAGTAGTAAAACATATCTACGCTAGCAGCTGGAATAGGTATCAGGTGTTCTACTAGTTCTAGAAAGAGTAAGCACGTCACTAGTCTCTATTTACAGCTACGAAGCGATATTTTAGATAATTGAGTTCAGAAGCCTCGCCAATAAACATAATCTGTAGACCGTTTTAATTCGGTAATTTCCCAGTTGTGTCTGTGGGTTCCATAACAAATTTTCAGCCAAATACTGTATATTATAAATATAATGCCGGTAATATCAACTAAACTGGATACAACTATAGATATATGCACACTTATTTTAATAACCCTATTCTCACTTGGATACAGGACTGGATTAAGCATTCAGCAAACTAAGCACATGCTTAGGGCATCTTGAGACAGGGGGACCACACAATTTAAAATATCTTAATTTAAAAATTAATTAAGAACTTTTAATTAGTTTTCATCTCTTCTTACTGTTACATTCCTTTTCTCAATTAATAATGACGTGTATGAATCTCGTGTTGACAAATGTAAATTTATTTTGTAGTTTATTGTGGTTTATATATGGGGTAACAAATTCCTTAAAGCGATAATTTCATTTTTTCAAAGAAAGTCAAAACATAATTACTTACGTCTTTTTCTCAATAGGTTGTCAACTCACTACTACACGATCATAGACATTATTCCACACTCTTATAACTCATTAACACGGGACATGATATCAAAATTACCTCCATTGTTCTTCTATTGCCCCATACAATAGCTATCTTCAAACGTTTGAATTTGAAGCTGAAAATGACATTTTTGCCAATACCTCAACTAGCAATAGTGAATTATAGGATTAATAGGATCATTCTTTATAGATACCATTTATTATAAGGCTTTATTTTAATAAATGTTAAAAACATAACTTAAAAATATGAAATTGCAGCTTTAAAGTGCTTAGTTAAATGTTGATTTGATGCTTTCGTAAAATCTGTAGTCAGTGTCTCCTAAATCGATCCTTGCCATTTGAAATCCCTATCACTATTCAAATGTTCTGTGTCATTTAGAAAACCGTGTACGTCGCTTAGTTGTTTGCCTGAAATATATACCCACTCACAGCCAAACCTCCTCTCCGTGAAATGTTGAACATGGAAATTTCTTTAGGGTTAGTTATAGCTCGAATTGTTTGGATGCTGACTCCTAGTTGACACCCTCCTGTGCACACAGACTGTCACGAATTATATCGGTTGCAGTCTTCGGATTCTGGATGACTCATTATTTTCAGTCGTTGAGTCTGGACGTGGGAACTTGGCATTCGTTCGTTCGTGCGGCCTAACGTCCATTCCCAAGTACGATGACATCGCAGACTATAGGGGCCCTGTACATCAATGTAATCTTATAATGATGTCTCGTGTGTCCTATATATAATTTGCTTTCACTTAAGGTTGGAAGATAAAACAGACAATAGATATAGAACCCTTAGTAATCTGAATTGGAAGAAGAGTATGCAGCATACATATCATGTCAATATTACAGAAAAAGCAAGAAGTAATACTTGATTTCATTTGATATTAAGTGGACCTATTGGTGTTTGAGTAAAACTTCACAAGCAGTTTCGCACTGCTGAGGCGAAACACTACGTTCAAAGTACATGTAGATTTTATGTTCTTTCCGTGAGATGCAGTCAAATAAATAATTACGGAGGACGAATACGTGATTGTATATTAACTAGGCTCACTGATTTTGAGGGCTTTAATGCAAACGTATAAAAACCAATGTGTATAGCTATAGAGTTCATTACTGGGGTAATTTCCGGACTTCTTTAAATTTTCTTCATTTCAATTAGAGAAAACTCTCAATTTCAAGAATTTTATTCCTCGTGCCATTGCGGATGATCAAATGTTCACATTTTATTCCTCGAGTTAATCCGTATAAGATTTTCTCATCTGTCAGTGCAGGTTTATTCGCCATTCAAAACTTAACGTCAAATTTAATCAAGCGCCTAGGGTTCATTCATTTGTGCAAATTAAAACCAGTTTTCAATCTCAATATCGGAAACCCGACCACTACATGGATTATTTTGTTTTGGCAGTCGATTTCTCATTAATAGTAATCTATTTTACAAACCATAATAAGTTTATTGTCGCTGATTTTTGCGCTTATTATCTTTTGTTGGTCACTATATCTACACATGTACTGTACTGAAGTGAAGTTGAGCATGATTTTCTTCCTTCCAATACACCGCTGATTACTAAACTTACGTTGTCTCCAATTAGCTCCGCATGAGAACAGCCACTAAGCTAGTTAACCGACATTTGAAGTCTTAAATCGACGATTTTAGTCTAAAACCGATGTATACGTCGATAATTTATCTCGCTTCAATTTAATAAACTGAAAATGCTTATAACTAATGGTTGTGTTTATGACAGATGTGAAACTGAGTAGAACTAAATACATGTAGTAACTAAATGTTAGATATGGCGGCCATTCGGAGCAGAGATATGTTCTCGAAGTAGATTGTTCCCTTTGTTCAGAATGCTGCAATATCTAAAATTTACACACGTATCGATAGAAATAATATTACATGTACCTTCATTTAGTCACTTTATTATCGTAACGTGTGGCAGATGTGTCAGGATCGACTTGATCTTTTTGTGGACACTGATGGGCAAGTCCAGAGATGGGGGTGTGTGTGCTGGATTAAGAAAAAAGGCGTATGGTTCCAACAAAACAAAAATTCTACTTGGTCAATTCTGAGGTATAATCAAACTTCAATACGAATCTCAGTCAGTCCTTTTAAAGTCGGTCAATAATGTATGAATAATCTAACATTTCCTGACGAACTGGCGGTATTATAGTTAAAATTACACACGGGGCTTGTGTAAAATGGGTCGGGTTTTAGCATAGAGAATAGCATTCATATTTTCAAATCTAAATTTGAATCTGTCCGTCATCCGGAATGGAACTTTTGATCTTGTACTCAATTCAAAATATGGATGCCTCCCAATAGTGGGAACAATAATCAAAATATTATGTGTGTACTATAGGAACATTATATGAATGCTATAAAAGAAATATAGGAACTAAAACACAATTATATAGGAACTAAAAAAAAAATTATGGGAATTAAAAATTATAAGAGAACCATAAACAAAATACAGGAACTATATTATGATAACTAAATTTGTCCAGTAGTTGCCCAGAAAAGGATCCCGAGCGCGTTCCCGTGGTAGCTGAAATTCGAATTGCCCCACGCCTCGCAGTTGCACTGCGCAGGTAGCCAAAGAAATCAAACCATTACAACTACAATATCAAACTGATTCCGCAGTGAATATTCGCTTGGCCGCTACACACTCGGCAAACCTCGGCTGATTCCGTAACCTACGGAACCTACATCTAACCTCGGCTGTATGACGAATTCCGCCATATTGGAACTACATTAAAGGTCCCGGATGAAACATGGCTGCGCCCATACCGAACACAAATTGCCGACCTATTTGGCTAGCGACCTATTCGATCGATCCAGCCGTAAGATAATGACGAAATTACACTTCTATTCTGAGCTAAAGGAATGGATACAAAAATAATATATTTTACTTTCATTTGATAGACATAACATTGGATTTTATTGGTTGATAAATAGATCAGTTAAGGCGACTGTTGTCTTTATTCTAAATAGGTTTCCAACGAACAGGTTGCAGCTCAATCGGTCGAATAGGTCGCTAGCCGAATAGTTTCCCAATTTGTGTAATAGCGTCAAGTTTTCCTGTTAAAGTAAACCGGTAGCCGCATCGCAAATATATGGGCGTAGGTACATATCACTTACTGTCATACAGCCGAGGCTAGATGTAGTTTACGGAATCTGCCGAGATTTGCCGAGTGGGCCGCTACAATCACTGATAAGCATGACCAAACTGATCCCGCAGTGAATATTCGATTCGCTTGGCCGCTACAATCACTGATAAGCATGACCAAACTGATCCCGCAGTGAATATTCGCTTGGCCGCTACAATCACTGATAAGCATGACATCGACAAGGCTTAATAAGTACGGCATATTAACTTTTTTACTCCGACAAATTAAATTCTCAAACATTTTTTTGAGGTAAAAGAAAAATAAATAAAGTATTTGAAGTTAAAAAATATTTCCTATTGAGTGTAAATGGGTATTAAAATGAGTAAAATGCATCATTTTGCCCGAAGCAGTTAGGTGTTAAGTAAACATTGCACGGGCAGTTGAGCCAATGACTGGCGCTGTGGGCAGTCAACGTACGTGCCGTGGACACTCATCTGTTACAGAGTTAATTCGTAAGTAATTCTCTGTGAAACAGATTGAAGCATGACATCGACGAGGCTTGGTAAGTACGGCATCACTCGGCAAACCTCGGAAGATTTCGGGAATCTAAACTCGGCTGTATGATGAATTCCGCCATATTGGAACTACTTTAAAGGTCCCGGATGAAACATGGCTGCGCCCATTCCAAACACAAGTTGGCGACCTATTTGGCTAGCGACCTATTCGACCGATCCAGCTGTAAGATAATGAGCTGAAGGAATTTTATATAATAATATATTCTACTTTCATTTGATAGACATAACGTTGGATTTTATTGGTTGATAAATAGAGACTGTTGTCTTTACTCTAAATAGGTTTCCAACGAACGGGTTGCAGCTCGATCGGTCGAATAGGTCGCTAGCCGAATAGGTTCCAAATTTGTGTAATAGCGTCAAGTTTTCCTGTTAAAGTAAACCGGTAGCCGCATCGCAAATGTATGGGCGTAGGTACATATCACTTACTGTCATACATCCGAGACTAGATGTAGTTTACGTAGTTTACGGAATCTGTCGAGATTAGCCGAGTGAGTACGGCATATTAACTTTTTTACTTCGACAAATTAAATTCTCAAACATTTTTTTAAGGTCAAAGAAAAATAAATAAAGACGTTTGAAGTATTTGAAGTTAAAAAATATTTCCTATTTAGAGTAAATGGGTATTAAAATGAGTAAAATGCATCATTTTTCCCGAAGCAGGTAGGTGTTAAGTAAACATTGCACGAGCAGTTGAGCCAATGACTGGCGCGGTGAGCAGTCAACGCACGTGCTGTGGACACTCATCTGTTACAGAGTTAATTCGTAAGTAATTCTCTGTGAAACAGATTGCTACAATAAGACAAAGTATTGCGTTCACGTGACTTTAATCCCCACTCTCATACCGCTACATCATAACAATTGAGAAAATCAAATGGTCAGCTGTTTATGGTCAATGCTATATAACTCTGATGACAGACTGTTATCCAAAATTGCAAATTTGTTATATTCCGTTTTTTTTCTTCTGACAATCTATATTTCCTTAAAAATCAACTAAATCTAAAAAGAATACACTGAATACCCTTTCTAATTTGATATTTATTCAAAGCAGACTTGCTTGGTAGTCTTGATAGGCATGTGCCAAATGTGTGTTTACATATTCGGGCTATGAATAAACGAAGTATTAATGACATAATGTTTATAATGACAGGAAAAATAACAGTGGCTATCAAAATTCTTACCTGATGACGAACAATACGTAATAAGGTGGACGACTCCACGATTTCTGGTCCCAGAAGTCAACTCTTCCAAAGCTATTGCTTGTTATCATATCGTTTTCTTGGACAGAAATCTTTGAAAAATCTTCACATTGATTTTTATTACGTTACTAGGTAACGTCGAACAGGCGAATCGTTATCGATTAGGTGATTTCAAAATGGCGTCGCTGTTGACCACGAATTCGTGACGGCTATTGGTTACATTACATTCAATCTCCATGTTCTCTATTAACTTCATCTTTTCATCAGTTGTCATATTAAGTTTCACGGTAATGAGCTCTTGGATAGATTTAAGACGGCATGCGATGTTCATAATGAAATGGGTCGTGCTTGTAAATAGAACAGAGATTGGATTTCAGCATAATCAGACAATATTCTTCTGATGTTATTGTATTCTGGTCCTGCCTAGTAAAAATAAGCCTAATCATTGACATTCTGTCCATACTTTTGTTTACATATGTTTCAATAAAGTCTCTTACTACTGCCGATTTGGTCAGGTTTTGACCCGGAGAGGATCTCTGTGGTGAAATCATAGGCGTACGGGCTCGATGTTTACAGACGCCCCCCACCACCTTAAGAAAATTTTGGAATATTTGACGACTGCAAACATGTTTTCCTGCTATTTTAGCCCTTCAACAAAGCAACTTCAAGGTGGTCTGATATAGCTTAATTGAGGTAATTACTGATTCAAATTTCAATCAATCATTTACAATCCACGAAGATGGGAAAATTTTGAAAATTTAACTGCCGCAAACGCGTCTTCCTGTTATTGGGTCCAATACACCCTACCTGCTGACCCGAATTCCAAAAAAAACAATCAATCGTCACGGAGTATGGGGACCTCACTCTCCCGGAGAAAATTATGAAAATTTAATTACCGCAAATGCGTTTTCTGCTATTTTAGCCCGTGTAAGTAACTCCAAAAGTACCCAATGGTTTTGTAACCAAAATCCCACTCCGAATTCCACAGGAGCGGTTCCGGGAGGGGGGGGGGACACTGCTCAGTTACATAAAAAAAATAATGCAGCGCCGGTTTTCTTCGAGAGGCGAAGAAGCGGCTCTGACCTTGCATATAGGCCTCCCAAGAAATTTTGGAATATTTGACGGCCGCAAACGCACTTTACTGATACTCCAGTCCGTAAAATTAGTGTTTTATTATATTTCGGGCACTTTATTTTGTACGGTGGCTGATTTAGGACACACAAATTTTTTTTTTATCTCGAGCGCTCGAGATACTAAGTCGAGCGCTCGAGATATTAAGTCGAGCGCTCGAGATAGTTAAGTCGAGCGCTCGATATAGTTAAGTCAAAGGCTCGAGATAATTAAGTCGAACGCTCGAGATAATACAACCGAACACGTCTCTACCGATGTTTGTACATTATATTCAATGATAAACTTGCAGAATAAAGATTCATTTGTTAATTTTTACAGCCCATAGACCCAAAGCTGCAGTGACGGAGCGGATACCCCCCCCCCCCCCCACACACACACACACGCAGACACTATCCCATGTTCATCACCTCCACTAAATATTTCCCGTTGTATTTACCCCAGCTTAAAGCATCGGCTGAGATGTGTTCGATTGTATTATAGTATCTCGAGCGGTCGACTTAATTATCTCGAGCGGTCGACTTAATTATCTCGAGTGGTCGACTTAACTATCTCGAGCGCTCGACTTAATATCTCGAGCGCTCGTGATAAAAAAAAAATTTTCGTGTCCTAAATCAGCCACCGTACTTGCCCATGTGAAACCAAAAGTAGAAAAAGAAAGGACTCACTCGGCTAATCTCGACAGATTCCGTAAACTACGTCAACTACATCTAGTCTCGGATGTATGATAGTAAGTGATATGTACCTACGCCCATACATTTGCGATGCGGCTGCCGGTTTACTTTAACAGGAAAACGTGACGCTATTACACAAATTGGGAACCTATTCGGCTAGCGACCTATTCGACCGATCGAGCTGCAACCTGTTCGTTGGAAACCTATTTAGAGTAAAGACAACAGTCTCTATTTATCAACCAATAAAATCCAACGTTATGTCTATCAAATGAAAGTAGAATATATTATTTTTTATCCATTCCTTCAGCTCAGAATAGACGTGTAATTTCGTCATTATCTTACAGCTGGATCGGTCGAATAGGTCGCTAGCAAAATAGGTTGCCAACTTATGTTTGGAATGGGCGCAGCCATGTTTCATTCGGGACCTTTAAAGTAGTTCCAATATGGCGGAATTCATCATACAGCCGAGTTTAGATTCCCGAAATCTTACGAGGTTTGCCGAGTGAGAAAGGACTGTGGCATCGCGGATCAATTCGCAACTAACTTCACTACACGTTGTGTATAAACTATTTCCAACGACCAATTGTCTCTGGAACACGGTATAATATACACACCGTGAAGTGAAGTTAGTTGGGAATTGATCCGCGATGCCACAGTATTATGTATAACTATGTTTGTATATCAAATACAGGAAACTACAGCATCTATGCTGGTACATTGGGGTTATTATAATATCTACAGTCTAATTTTAACGAGCCTAGAACTCAGACATAACGGCTGAAACACAACTTATTGTCTCTACACATTGTCACTAAGAACACCGGGTGATGTCAAAAGGCAAATTAAACCCGCTCCTTCTTATATAGAAAGTATACATGCGTCACCTATTAGGGCGGGCCAATTACAATTTTGCGGTAAGTGTCCCATATCGGCACCCTTTAAGTCAACATTATTCTATTTAATTGGACTAATCTGTGCACGACATGACTGGCCAATAGTTCCCTACTTAGCTTATTTCTAGTCACCATAGTTTAACCATTTAAATAATTCCTACAGGCGCGGGATCAGGGGGTCGTGCCCCCCCCCCCCCAGCCCCAGTGTGACACAATTGATTTTCATTTTCGTTTGCTTTGTTGCTGTTGTAGTTCACATATCTGCTCTTTAACAGATGATATTAACATGATTTTCACATTGTTTCCGCCCAAATAATCCAAGGTTGCAACCTATTACCCATTTCTCCAATGTGTAACAACACCCCCCCCCCCCCTCGACAAAATCCTTGATCCGGGCCTCCCCTATAGTAAAACCTATCCTAATATGAAATCATCAAAGTCCACAATTTGAACAACAACAATTTAACTCTACTAAGCATAAAATGGACATGCACACTCTGTTGCTAATGCATCTCGTTAAACATCTCCAAGATAACCTAGTGGTAGGGGGTGTAATGAAATACTGACAATAAATAGTACCTTAGTTCGATTGTTCAATCTTACCAAAAGCCTGAGATACGCCAGGCTCGCCAAATGGGGCAGTGTCCCTTTAAGACATTTTTTCACCTACTAAGGAAATGTCCAAAAATCTTATAAACATATTTCAATTATTCATTGTGACCTATATATTCGATAATATAATGATTCAACTTATTGTTTCTTCTAATTATTAAAATGAAAATGTAACGTTGCTAGGCAACGCTTTTCTTGCGCTGTGAATGATGTGAGACTTTCACAGTTTTGCGTTTATCTTGAGTCTAGTTTATTTCCGAACAGTCTCCTACCGAGATTAATACGTCTCTTTGTACATCTTAGATTAACCGACTTAAAATATTGATATTGAAGTGAGAGACAAGATCTTGGTTTCAACAACAATTGTTTTAGACCTAAATCATGAAGGAGGCAATGTTAATGTAAAGATTGCAATTGAAAATATCAGAAATAATTACTGCGGTACTTTTATTGGTGCCTGTCACATTTAAGCAAATATTTCTATTATCGATGTTGGTTCTTACTGTCATTACTTTTATTGATGTCCGATAGGTTATTGTTTGATTCGTTGGTGAATGCAGTATACGTTGATCAAGTAAGTGATAGACTAGGCGGTTTCTGACAAACCAAGAGGTGGGGTGGGGGAGGGTGTGTGTGCCATGATGGCCCATTCCCAAAATGCACAAAAATATAAAAGTTTTTGAAAAATGAACGATATTATTTGACGACTACTAGCACTTTCGCTTCTTTAATTAAGCTCATCAAGTAAACAACATTTAGTTAATACAACAATATATAGTTATACTGCATAAATGATAGTAAAGAGAGAGAGAGAGGGAGAAGGGGGTTAACGTCCACTCAACACAAACTAGATCATTTCGGGACTAACATATGGTTTAATTTTATTTCAATAATTCGCTTGCCCGTAGGGGAGGAAACAGGCGAACCTGGAAAAATCCCACAAGGTTTGACAGGCGACCTTTTTATTCCTTGTTACGTACAACCAGTGATTCAACACCAAGGTGTTTCCAGGCCAATTGAATCAATGACGGGCTTTATAATAAAGTGCACAAGTGCTAACCATTCGGCCATCTAACATTGTAAAGATACATTGTGGGAGATTCAATGAAGAGTTGGCAGTTCTTACAAAAATAGTTAAAATCTAGGTAAGGTAAAGCAAAGCAATTTTCTGAAAATTTCTTTCAATTTCATATGCCTTGAACCAACAATTTAGCGATTGAACTTTAGGCCTAGCCTCGATCATCATAACTAAAGTTGGTAGGATAAAAAAAAAAACAGTCTCGATTATACACTTTTTTATTTGATCGTCAATGGCCTTTGCCTTTGAGCAGCCGATCGAATCCAAATCCAGCAGGCAAAGACATCTGGATATTTAGATGTTGCAAAGACAGCTCAAAACTTTAAATAATATAATAATTTTATTCACTAACCTAAAAATACAGTAAAAAAAACACAGTAATAGCAGATTTAACATTATACAATTTTAAACAAGATAACATTTTTATTATTCACAGTATCTCTCAACTTTAGTATATATATTGGTACACCTATACAAGGGTCCTTATACATTTTTTGTTTATTAAGAAAAAACCCCAGATATGTAAAGTATTTCAAGGCGGCTATTTTAAAGGGTAAAACCATATATATACCATCTTCTTTAATAAAGGCACTAAATAATAACTCGACTGTAAAGGGTCAATATATTATTTCACTTTTTGTTATCTGTGACAAATTAATAATCATTAATAAAAAAGTTGTGAATTATAAATTTTGTAAAGGAAAAATTAATAATATTTGTTGTGTATTCCCATGGGGCAGAATAAAATGAGTATACAGTAGTGCTTTTATAAATTACAGCAAACAAAAAAACTTTATATTAATTATATGTATATATGGTAAGGCAGTGATATTTAAATGCTTCCTTAAAACTGGCAATTAATGTTCTAATTGTGATATATTCTGAACAAAATTAGCTTGATATTGGTGTGTTGAGGAGGGAGAGGGAAGGGTAGGCCACAAAAATAATATTCTTGTAATAACTGAATTTTATCCCTAAAACTGTCTCGGGGAACTGGGACCAAATTCCCTGTCTATCAAGCATAGCAATAATAAGATTTAAATATAACACAGTTATACATGTGTTGAGTATATGATTAACAGTAACTATGTTATGTAAGAATATAACATTGTGTACAACAAACTTATACAAATACCATCTTAATACAGCAATTTATATACTAATATATCCAAAACAATACCTTATTTCCATTTATTAATATTATTGGGACTAGATTCATACTTAATTACGAGACAAACAATTTATTTATTTATATGTTAATGAGAAAATCTGACTTCAAATAACAAGACAAGTTTAATGAATTTCGCACCCAAAATAATACTGTCACATTTGCCCTCATGAGTAATATAAAGAAAAGTAAATGTGTTTATCCATGCCGTTAAACCACTATACATTAAAGCTTTAAGTTATTCCCAAATCTTCTTCATTAGAAGTCTTTATAAGACAGTAAATATTTCCCCAGAATTTAAGAAATTAACCCATTTTTATACTAAAAAAAAGTCACTTTAGTACTTTACAAAAATACAAATGTACAATTTCCATGATGCAGTTTAATCTAGGGTGGGTTGTTTCCATCCATGTATGTCTGGCGCCATTCTTGATGATAATATTCACCTCTTGATGATGCAGGGGGAGGAGGGGGTGGGGGTAGACTGTGATGACCATGTGGTCTAGAACTAAGCTGTCCTGAGGAATGATTATTGTAAGGCATATGGGGAGGGGGTGGAGGAGGTGGATCATTTTGATCTAAGAAGTATGATGGCGATCTTGATGATGCTGGCTGTCGTGTGTTTTGATATGGTGGGGGTTGGGTGTGATGATGTTGGGGAGGGTCAACATGTCCAGCTATATGCTGATTAGAGTAATGATGGGGAGGAGGGGCAGAGGGATGATAAGAGCTGGGATCTCTGTTACCATGGTGATGAGGTTGGAATTGATGATTAGATAAGTAAGCGTTTGAAGGTTGTGTAGGTTGGTTTACGGTACTAGGTGGCCGTGATGACGGCAGAACATTATATGGTGGGGGACGTTGTTGTTGTTGTGTAGGAGCTTGATGACCCTGTCTTGATCCTGGATTTTCTGGTTTCCCATCACCCAATTTTCTCCAAACAACCTTAAAATATAACCAAAGATTATTCAGTATAAATTTAAGAAGTAATCTTTTTGTGATAAAACTTAAATGCCAAAAAACAAGCTTCTGGGTTGAAAATAATTTTATAAAAAGTAATTATTTTTCATGGTACTCCAACTAAAAATTCAGAATGTTCAGCAAACTTTGAATAGCAGAAACTTACATTACACATTTCTCTAACAATAGCCAATTCTTTATCATCTAAATTTTCATCTCCAGTTTCACCTCGAGATCTCTCTAGTTGTTCATGTACTTGTAAAACCTGTAACATCATTCAATTGTGTATTATCGAACAATATTGTCTAGAACATTTAAATTAAATTTATAAACACATGCATGGGTGCAAAGTGTAGACTAACATACCTTTATATTCCATGCCATTTATTTTATGAGTTTTTAAAATACTATCTAAATTAATAAAAGTGTGACCCATACTGGCAAAATGAGTCAGAATGAGCAAATTCTGATATTGTGCTACAGACAAAGATGTCAAAATATTGATTCTGGTCAAAATTGCGATTTTTCCAAAAAGGAGTCTAAAAATATATGGCAATAAAACATTTTGAAACACCTTTATTTGGATATTTTGTGAGAGTACCGTATTCATAAATTTTTATTTTTTCTTAAAATTCTCAGCAAATTGTTTATTTTTCGTCGCTTGCGATAGGACAATGCGTAATACTTGTGATTGTTGTCAATTTTTGCCTGAATCAAACCAACCAAACATTATTTTGAGGGTATTGAATCGGAGAACCTGAAAACAACAATAACTCAATTTTCCAAATTTCCTCATAATTGCGACTTATTATACGAGCACAGGTCACATATTTTTTTTCTAACTAAGTATTATTCTGAGACAAATTATGTATTAAAATGTATCAAACCTTCATAGCATGCACAACAGCTTCTGGTTTTGATGTATTGGAAGGAGAGGGGTTAGTATTGGGTGATGATTTTCGGTCCTATAAATAAACAAATTCATGCTTCACTAAATAACAACATTATCTTTTAAAATAAAAATTCCAGTCATAAAATGTATATTACCTGTGGTCTAAGGGGAGATAATATGGCAATGAGGTCAGAGATTGCAGTTACCTCCCCTTAAACATAATAATGTACGATCCAATCCTTGACAAAGAAAGCCCTTTAAAAATCAAAATCGATGAGCATTATACATCATGCATGCATTTCATAAATCTTAAATAAATAATATTAAAATTACCTGTAGTAAATCAGATTTTACAGTATTTGTATTGTTTGTATTACGATCATTAGCTCGAAAACCTTCAGCACCATTTCTTTCAACTCTCTGAAATTATCAAATCATTAGAATATTTACGTAATTTTTGAATATATAATGCTTCCATACAAAATATTAATACTGATAACAATTTGGTATAATTATAGACCCATTATTCAATACCTGGGCTAACTGTTTTCTGTCATCTTCTAATATTCTTAATTTATCTTCTAACTGGCGAATATACTGGGCTGTATGATCTGGAACTGAAAGAAATAAATAAGGTAAATATTCAATAATTAAAGGGACAAACTGCCAAAACTCATTTTTATGAGTGTTTTCCTTTTATACTAAGTACATATATACCAATATTTATGGCATTACAAAGCTCCATGACAAATATGTACATGTATTTGATTACTGGACATCAATGGAGAAATTAAAGGGTATATGACTCTAAAATTTTGAGCTTATAAATTATAATAGACGAAATGGGTCAAAAATCTAAAAACACATATTAATGTAGTATTGTATAAAGTAATTTATATTCATTTTCAAAAGAAAAAAATATATTGCAATTTCTAATCAATAATGTTTGCTGAAATACGTGAAGAGTCACAATTAAATGGACCCCATTTTAATCTACTCTAGATATACACATATTTTGATTATTATTTTGTTAATTAGTCAATAATAATAATTTCCACATTTTCTTCTAGGATATAATTGTCTTTGTTCATTACAAAGTGCCTCTGAAATGGTAGGGTACACGACTCGTGTACTGACATTAAAATGTTGATTGTGTCTTAGGATGCCATATTTTCAAGGCAAGATAACTGATAACAGCATCATTCCCCCTAGTCAATGTTCTAAAGTTAGCCGTTAGTAATAATATTGTACTAACTATTAGATATGTTAGCTTGTGTAGGAGTTTGTTGTCTATCATTTTCTGTTATATGTACTCCATCTTCTTGACCGGCCATGGTACCGCTACTACTACCATCCCCATCATCACGATCCTGCGTCATATGAATACGCTCTTGATCTAAATACAAACACAATTCCTTTAGTTCCATATTCTGTGAAATCAATTCCTCCTGTTTTTGTTCAAGTTCTTTCAGCTTATCTTGATAGACAGCTACTTCGCTTCTCATTACACTGGCAGTGTAGCGACCAAATCTCTGCCATTCTCTGGCTAGTTTCCTTCCTCTCTGCCTGTCATCATCAAGAAAACAACACAGGTCACGTAATTCTTGACATTCTTCTTGAACTTTCTGATTATTTTCTTTCAAACCACGAATTTCCATCAGGTAAATTTGCATTTTTCGAGTGACCTCTTTAACCATGTGACCTTGTTCCCCCATCAAAACTTTATAATCATTTTCAACACGTCTTATTATTCTAGTTAAATCATCTACCCCCTTTCTTCTTAAGTCTTCATCTGTTAATTTGGCCAAGGCACTGATAGATGAACTAGGCTGCATGGGTTTGAAAGAGGGCGGCCTTGACGAACTAGTTGAATGGCTTCCAACACTGTTTGGTGTTGATGGAGTGCTCACACGTTGATTTTCCCACTCCATCTTATATTTTAAATCAAGCAAACCTTTAAATTAAATGTTAAACACTAGGTCTATAAGACGTGACAGCAACATATGTCGTCAGTCCACACGAAAAAAGAAGTTATTCAGCTACAATGATAGCAATGTCAAATATTGTCAATAAACGTGAACTTTCGTTGTTCGTGAGAACTCGGATGACTACCAGTTCAAAACAAACCTCTTCAACAACACGGCGCGAAAGATTGGAAATCTTCTACTTTTCAACGAAATTAATCTGCCTAAAACATAAATCTGTATCGCTGTATAAATATTTTACATCGTTAAGCCACTATTTGGTGAATATTTAGGGGGAACCTCCGAAAGTTGTTACAGGTAAGTTCATCAACATGGCTGACAGGGTCAAGGTAAATTCCCACTAGGGGGCGATAATAACATCGGAATGTAAAGTTTATGGTGAGGAAGGTTAGCCAAAAATGCAAACAGTAGACAATTTAATGTTAACTTTGTGAACTAATCTTTTGCCGAGGTAGGCCTACGTTTGATTTATTATAGTTCACCAATGTCATTGACGATACTTTTAATCGCTTGCAAACTAAAGTATTGTGAAAGATTTAACATGTTAGGAAAGTTCATCAACATGAGTGACTGACACGGTCAAGCATAATACCAGAAAGTAAGTTTATGGCGAGCTTAGTTAGACAAAAATGTCTACTGTCAGAACTTATTTTTTGTCAAAGTACATTTGATTTGTCAAGTTGTTTGAGGGAATGGATGGTTAACACCCACAAACTACAATGGTTCAATTTCGTTCATTATTTACAATGATATGTGATCTGTGATGGCACAATTATGAGTCGCTATGAGGAAATTTTGAAAACTGATTTATTGTTGTTTTCACATTTTCCAATTCAATAGGCCTACCTTAAAATTGGTGTATGCTTGGTTTAATTTGGACAAGAAATGAAGCTGCCCAAGTCAGGAAAGCAAGTTCAAGGTGTTAGTATATCCCCCCCCCCAAAAAAAAAAACACAACTTATTTGCTATTTTGTCGTTTTATAAAAACATTTTCTATGACAGTGTTACAATTTAGAACAAATAAGAATACTCCATACTTCAATAATCCATGTTTTGTATATTATAACTTCTGTTAATCTCATCAATTAATTAGCACCTTTAATGGTCAAGAGATGACAATTGTTTATTGGGTTATCATGTTTAGTTTATTGGGTAATCAAGTTTATTTAATTTCTTGATCACCAAAGCAGCCACCACGTCAATACCTGTGTTCTGCTAACTTCGTCACACAACTTTTATTTTCAGGTATCGTAAGGGTATCAGAATCTGAATCACGGATAGAATGATAGAAATTTCAATTGTAAGAAATACCGTTCCCCTTTTGGTAGCCTATAGTGAAACAAACGGCGGAGAATTTTATCACGCGAGAATAATCGCTTTTCGAGTCGTTTTGAAACAATAATATCCAATTAGACATACTTGTAATTTTATATGCCGTTAGCCACGGTAAGCGAAATTCAAATATCAATATAAATTTATGATTTTTAAAGACGAAACGCCACATATTAATAATTCGGGGTAAATAATGACTTGTTTCCTAATAAATATTCAATCAATCATTTTGATTTACTTTATGGCCCTGTCATTCAGTGGTCGTTTCTCTTGAAGGTTATGTCTGTTTTGACAAAACTTTTGGGACGCTTTGGTTTAAGATCTTTCCTTCTATAGTCCCTATTAACAAACTGGCGCTTTCTTTATGTGTAGCTGAAATCTTTTTCTTAAGTAATTAATGTTCAATAATAGAACTTAGTGCATTTTAGCATTTATTATAAGCAGTGGGAAAGTTGATATTTTTTTAAATATGCAAATGATGCATTAGACCATAACTGTCTATAAGGAGTAACTTTAATGGGGCAATAATTTTGAAAGAGTTACCTCAAAGAGTCATGGAAATACCCGCGGTAATGTCATCATATTCCCATTGCCCTATAATGACAGCAGTGTGTGCTCCTTCCCGACTGATTTAACTTGTTCCAAGGAAATTCAGCGATACTTTAAACCAATTAAATATGTACATCCATGCCACGTAGATGAACCCTCGCCACTGGTTGGCTCCCAGATTTAGTTGAACAGGAAATCAGTTACCGGCCGTGATTATCGACTGAGTGTTATAGTTGGTATCCAATTTTCTCTTATTTTGGTTTCGATTTTAAGAATATTCGCAGCTTGCAACTATTTATGATCACGATTCCGTATTTAGTCCAGTATTAAAATTGTCAGGGCGTGTTGGTTTTGTTGGACCCATTGAAGATTGTAAGTTTGTACAGAATTGGTGAATAAACAGACGGGGGAATATAATAACACTTCGGCACATCGTATTCCTATTTTATTGAAGGTATATCTAAAAAAAATATAACAACCAATTGTGTGTGTAGGATAAAGGACGAGACTAAGGTTATGCTGTGGAAGAAAAGACTGAAGAAAACCACCCAGAAAAAGAAAAACAAGACCAGCAGGCCGAGGTCTTTCTGTCGAGATTTTTTCTGAATTCTTTCTTCCACAGTATAACTGAAGTCGAGGACTTTATTTTGCTTATAAACCGTCTATATTTACGTTGACAAAAATGAGAAATTCCCGTAAGGAAAAGCTTACATCATGTTTTCTTGTATAAAAAAATTTGTAGTTTAGAATTGTGTTTCAGGGGCAACAATATCATTTTTGAAGTCTTTATTTAGATTCTTTGATCTGTTTATTTTCATTTGAAAAATTGGAAGCTATATATACAACGATCAGTCAAATTTATTTTCAAACATTGAAATAGATATACAAATTTATACTATTAGTTTAAACATTACACATTTGAAGAAATGCATGAAGCAACTTTAAAGTCAGAGTAAGCGAGAAAAAGGGGAATTGTACGAAACGCGGACCTGGTCATGCATGTTTTCCCTTTCATCAGTTATATAACACAAAAATGTTTCAGTGGTAAAAAAAACAAACTAAAGCCGGCACATGTACATGTATTCAAATAAACGTTTACTGTTGGCAAATTAGAAACAGGGATGGAATATAGTCAAAATTAATATGCATTAAACCACCAAGTTTATTTATTTGAATCGACGTGTACATGGGTTATCTATATTTACCCATACCACAATATTTTGCCATGTAGTTTAAAAAAATGTCCCTCGATCACTATACTAATAATTTTTCAATTGTTGTTCTTTCTGGAACTGGATCTTTTTATTTTTCTTTTGTTTTTTGTTCGAGATGATGGCGTAGGGCTTGGTAATATTAGATCGTCTTCTATATCTCGACCAATTATACTCTCTGTTGTAGAGCTATTTATGTCGGCTGTACATGATTTGTTTAATTCACCACCGGACATGTTATGATCTTCCATGGCTAATAAATCTCTGGAAAAAAAATATTTGAGGAATAAAAATTTAAGATCGAAACGAACCACTTATGCACACTATAAAGTCAACTAATCGCAAATTTTGTGTTGCTTGGCACCTGACGTAATTTGAAAGGTGGGTTTAAAGATTTAACAAGCAGTAACTAAATGGAAAATTATGGGTACGTATCAATTACAATGAGTTTCTTCTTGGGACCAGCGGAACAATCCCAGCAAATATGTCCTGTCGACATTTAAACGTTAAAACTTTGCAAAAGTGGATGGGCCATGACACTGCTTCTTGTGGTTATCTAAACAATCCAACAAGTTCGTAAATTTCTATATCATGGAAATATATATAAGCGCCTCTGAATTCAGCAATATACCCTTTATATACATTGAATATTGGCTATGTAGAGTCTGCATTAGGACTCGTTCGCGATAAAGAATATATTATAATATGCATAGGCTACTCTTTCTAAAACATATGGTAGGCCTACTTACTTTAATATAAATCTATGATTTCTAGTTTGTGCTGTCTTCTGTTTTAGACTCCTAAAGATATCGTCGCTACACCTTTCTGACATCTTAAAATAGACGATAAACACAAAATTAACTAAAGTGTTCCATTTGTAAAACCGGAGGCATAACTGGTTGCTGTAATGCCAATGCACAGCCATAATCCTAGTTATAACTCCAAATATAGGCCTATCTTTCTTGCACAATCGTGACCCTCGTTTATCAAGCCCGAGGAACGTTTTGATTTTGACACCAACCTCGGCATTCTCGATAATTTTGTTTACTTCAAGACATCGTACTATACAGACTATATTTATTGATTTCATGGGCACTAAAATTGAAATAATTGCGCCTTTTTTTCTGAATATTCCCAACCACGCCGATGCATGCACCGTAAATATCCACGTCTGAGCTGAACTTATTATTTCTAATAGAAGATTCGTAGTCGCCCAATCATTTACAGATTGACAAGGGTCATACAAGTTTCAACAACATTTGGTGGTAACAAAAAATAAATGTTTACCTCAATCATATACAACAAATCTTCCACGCGCATCATAGAATTGACACTGATGACGTCATCAAATATATCCCTGATTCGAACACCAGTATCCACCAGTATTCTTGCCAGTTCTTCTAGTTCACATTTAGACAGTTCTCTTGAACTTTTTCTCTTGCACGGTTCATAAGAATATCTGATATCAATATCGTTGTCTGTTTTTATGTTTTCTGCTGTTGTTATAAATTCATCATCAATAACAACATTCTGTAAACATAGGAACATAAGGCATATTTTCTTGTGCGTTTTTCTAAACCAATCAGCTAGACAATAAGTATTTGGAACTTGACCGTCCGGGGCGCTATCTATTTGCAACGCGGTTAATAATTGGGTTGCAATTCGGATTTCTAGTCTCGGGATATTTTAGTCTCACGCGATAGTCACAATACTACCCAATCTGTTTCACAGAGAATTACTTACGAATTATCTCTGAAACAGATGACCGTCCACAACGCGTGCGTTGACTGTTCGCGGCGTAAGTCATTGGCTCAGCGGATCGTGCAATGTTTACTTAACACCTAACTGCTTCGGGCAAAATGATAGCGAATATTCACTGCGGGATCAATTTGAATCCTACCGTGTATCAATCTATTATTTTTAAACACAGGCGTCAGTGACGTGGAAAATATTTCAGCAATAATATTAAGCCATGACTAAGTATAATTACTAAAGACTGATTACGTCCATGTTCGTAAGCGGGATTATCAAATAGCTGGTCTAATTCCGATTTCGCACTCAGGGGCAAACAACTCGTCTGAAACCGATTCTCTTTCGGATCGAATTTTGATGTAGAGGAGGCCATCTAGAGTATAAAAAACGAAACGAAATATTGATCTGTATTTAAATCAGATTGGATTATTGCACTGACGAAGAGAGTTATGGTCACAAACCCTAGCCCGGCCCCTCACAGTATATTGTTTACGTTTTATGAAAACTGCCTACATAATCTTACCTGTAAGTCAAGATAAACTAATTGACAGCAGTTATTAACAGTATTAAGAATACGTTTAGCACCTTCTGCTGTTAAGGGATTTCCTGATAGCTGAAATACAAGCACAGAGGACTTTAAGCAATGTATTAATTTTGATTTAAGCTACCAATAAACAAATGCAGAGGACGATATATAGCAATTTTTGAACAACTAATACAAAAATAAGATAGATTGCCAGGCAATAAAGCATACCCTCGCATACACCCGAAACAAATCGAAGTGGACTAATGAAGACGGGCATGTGGCATACTGTGTGCTATAAGAGACATATGGCCCTTCAGCGGAACTGTGGCCTAGTCTTATATCGAATTCCAACTGTCAGTGGATCTTTTAGTGCACGCACACCAATGTGTACACGGGGCTCGGTTTTTCGTCCCATCCAAACAACTAGACAGTTGTCTTTATCAGACCCTCCATCGTGCATCACTGACAAGGGGGGGGGGGTGGCCCCAGAAAATCTGGATGGACTTTCTCGGCCAAAGCAAGAATCGATCACCCGAGCCAGCGCCCTACCCACTTAGCCACCGTGATATACCGAAATAAATCAGTCTGAAGATCGTTTAGCTGCTGGATCACGTGTGTCCGTGTCAAACAATAAGCTATATATACATACAACTATTAGTATAAGGGGTCGGTATGTTGAGTTGTATGGACCCTTAACACAATTAACACATTGCAGAATAAAAAAGACGCAATCTTACGTTCAGTTTCTGCAGTGTTGACTTCTTTAATACATCTGCGATCAGTTTAGCACCTTCGGCTCCAATTCTGTTGGAGCTTAAATCTAGTTCTATAATACTGGTGTTGTGTAAACATTCTACTAAAGCTTGTGTACCGGCTTTACTAAAACCATTCATACCAACTCTTAATATCTTCAATTGTTCATTGTTCTGTTCATTAAGATTAAAAATTGTAATTTATATTTAAGTGGCATTATTACCAAGAAAACAATTAATATAATTTCATGTTCACAATAACCCAAGACTCGTTCTATTAGTTGTCCTAAACAGGATATCGTATTCTACAGAAGCGCCAGTTCGACATACGGTACTTGAATACCACTGGAATGTTTATATGTCAACAATTCGTAAAAATGGAATTAAAAAAAGCCTGTATCTCAGCAATTGTTTGGACGAATTTAAATTGAAAAACTTGTCTTGCCACAATTAATACATCCACCAACTGCAAAGTGATCCACGTTAGTTCTAAAACTTTGTAATCAAGTCCCGATGAGTACATGCATGACAAAACCAACAGAGTTTTAACAAAAATACTTAAAACAGACACGTAATAACTGCCATTTGCATACGAATTCCACGATTCCAACATTTTGAATTTCGATAGGGTCCAATCTTCTGGTCTACTGAACAACCGTTACAAAAACAATATTACACTTAGCTTGACATAGCATACCTTAACTCCCCGTGCTATAGCCAAAGCCCCGGGTAACTGTATGTGATTCCAGCTAACATCTAATAATTCTAACGTAACATTATTCCCTTAAATAAAATCAACCATTATACATATAATACATGGCTTAAATATGAATTTGAAATATCTGACATCCACCATGTCTAAAGTTTTTATATTTAAAAAAACCTCTAAAATGTATGATATTTTGAAGTTGTTATCTGCTAATGTTAAATAATGGATTTTAGTTTTTAGGTTGGATTATCATAATATGAAAGTATATAACCTACCTAAAGCTTTACCTATTGCAACGGCTCCTTTATCCCCTATTTTATTATTTCCAATTTTAAACTCTTTAAGATAAATATTATGCTGAAACAGATTTTATTGTACATTGAGCAATTATGCGTTTAGTTCAAGATTTGTTACTCATTCGGGTATGTTGTCCTATTAATTAACGTATATGTAAATCACTAAACGTGCCCTAACCCAACCCTAAATTCACTAAAATAATAGCATTACCTGTATAATATGAGAACAGTAAAGTCCACCCTTTTCACCTATACAATTACCTGTCAATAAAAACATAAAATATGTTACCAGTAGAATATTTAGGACGGGATCCAAAATGTTGTTTTTATCAGACATACCCAATAATTGACTTTACAACATTGTTATTATCAGAGGCATTCAGTAATTAACTTTAAAATGTTGTTTTCATCACACACACTCAAGCAATCAAACAACTTAAAAAATATGTTCATCAAACACACCCAATAACTAACTTAACGACTTGTGAAATCTCGTCGAAACGTCGTATAGTGAAATAAACCATAATAATTGTTATTCCACAAAAGTATGTTTTATGATTATGTTCCAATTATACTAAATGCCATTCAAAGAATAAATGTTGTTTTTATCAGACGCACCCAGTAACTAACTTAAAGTGTTGTTTTACATACGCACAGAGAAACTATAAAATGCTGTTTTATCAGATGCATCATCGAAATATCGCAAATGACGATCATAGGCTTTTAACGTCCCTCCACATCATATCAAACGAGGACAACGGGTGGAAAGTCAAGTTGTTCAATTGTTAAATAATAAAAACACAAAGAAATATTCACCAGAAATATCTACTTTGTTAAGTTTATTGTTATTCTGCATGATAGTCTTCATCAGTCTGGCACCATACGTTCCTATTCGGTTGTTGGAAAAATTCTGGAATTACAATTTTAAATCAGTGAAATACAGCAGACTATGCAAGGCTATAACTTCCATTCGTAATTTGCCCCCCCCCCTTCCATATTAGACACATTAAAGACTCCAGATAACGTTTTCTGCGTTAGCAACACCATAAAAACTCAACATTTATTTCTACCATTGGTGTAAAATATTAATGTGATATTTTATCGGACAAAAGTAAAATTGATATTATAATTTCCTGTTACACAATATTAAGCAGATGTGGTTTATAGCTGTGATATAATTAGTAAATATATTTGTGTTACACATGCATTATTTGAGTAAGTTAATTAGTCACTATCTTCTCGTATTATTAGATAATATTATATGATTGTCCGTTTAATGAAGGCTTCTAATATATATGTATTATAACTTGTGAATGGCTGTGAAATACTAATAAGGTGGTGGATAACACCTTGGCCTTATAAATGATCTCAAGTTAGAAGCTTAACAGAGACGATGGAAGACAATGTATCGAGAGGTCGCAGACCGGAGACTGCTCTACAAGACAGAACGAGGGCATGTGACAATGGAAATAGACGTGAATTTGGACGCTGGTCATTATGACGACAAACTAATGTTATGTTCCTGTGTGCTGTATTGGTTGTAGCCTTAGATGTATTTGTAATGTTCGTTCCTGCGCTGTTATAATAAAGAAGTCCAATCCACAGTTATTATCTGATTATGTTACATTTCGGTTCCAGTAATATTGGGATTGCGATCGTTGCAATTTGTGAATTGCTGTATGAGAATGTTAAATATTTTGGTGATATGGCTTTCCATAAAATACACACTAAAACGAACCCTTTAAGGAGGCGGATAGTGACTTGTAACATTTTCAGAAATCAGGAGAATGTTAGCATCAACAAATATAGGCGTACGATTCCCCCCCCCCCTCCTAACTTTCGGGCAAGCCGACTTTTCGGGCAGACAGGTAAAGTGAGAAAAAAATGATTTCATCTACATGTACTTGGCAAAATAAAGTGCCCGAAAACTAATAAAACACTAATTTTACGGGCTGGAATAGGAGTAAAACGCGTTTGTGGCCGTCAAATATTCCAAAATTTCTCTCTCTCGAGGAAAACTGGCACCGCTGTTTGTAAACCTGGATTTCTTTTCGGGTATTTCTAGTTTTACTTCCCTAATAAAACACTAATTTTACTTTTTTTTAAATTGAATACCGCGAATTTGTACTGAGTTGACTATGGATTAAAACATATTGTCAGGAGTCACTCACTCTGCAACAGTCTGATTGGATGGTTGGAATTCGGAGTGGGATTTCGGTTACAAAATCATTGGATACTATTGGAGTTACTGACGCGGGCTAGAATAGTAGAAAACGCATTTGCGGTGGTTAAATTTTCAAAATTTTCTCCGGAAGGGTGAAGATCCCATACCCCGCGACAATTGATTGGTTGTTTGGAATTCGGGTCAGCAGGTAGGCTGTATTGGACCAAATTGAAGCTGCTTTATTCACAGGCTGGAATAGCAGGAAGCCGCGTTTCCGGCAGTTAAATTTTCAAACATTTTTCCGTCTTCGTGGACTGTAAACGATTCATTGAAATTCGAGTCAGCCACCTTAATTCAGCTACATTAGACCACCTTGTTGAAGTTTCTTTGTTCACCGGTTGAAATAGCAGGAAAACGTGTTTGCAGCCGTGAAATATTTCAAAATTTTCTTTAGGAGTGGGGGTGTCTGTAAAGCCGAAATTTTTTCTGGCAATTCAGGTTCTGCCCCCCCCCCAAACGTCATCGAGCCCATACGCCTATGCATCAAGATATGTGTTTCGATATCAGGAGATTTTTAACATCAACATGTGTGTTGCGATGATTAAGTGTTTCACACTTGCATGTTTTAATTGTGTAAATCAAAACACGTTTGTTGGTGTTTTTCTCGTCTCTCCGAGAGACGAAATGAATATTCTACCTGAAAGATTCAGACAATTCAAAAACCGCCATAGCAATCAAAATCTTACCACTTCTGTTATTGTTTTATTATAAAGAAGGAGTTCGGCTAGAGACAACATGGCCGCTGGTCCTATACCATTATCAGATAAATCTAACTTAGATATTAGATCTTGTGACTGAAAGAAAAGAAAAGTGAGATTATTTTGTGGCCCACGAAAATTTATTGACAGACCTGTTTTAAATCCAATTGTATTCCGGGAGATTTGATATTTTAGCGACAAAAGTCAATGATGCAAGCTATTGTTACCTTGAGTTACGATTAATTTAGATAATTATCAGAACATTATATTTTGTGATGGCACTATTTTTGTTATTCTATATTGCTTATATTTGTCGTCTATATGTATTATCATCTTCCTAAGGTTTATATTTGTCGTGTATTTTCTTACCCGGATTAAACTAGCCATGGCCGTGGCATCTCCATAATTTAAATATCTATATTTCATACTCAGTTCTTCTGTCTTGCCGTGACGTAAGAAGAAGTTATTTGGCACTACTTTCAGTTGCTGACAAAGCTGACCGTATTTATATTCGTGTTCATGTCGATGCCGCCCTTTCTCTTGTCGTATCAATTCAGTACCTGCAGGAGAGAAATCGAATTTTAAAGTTTAAATACTAGTATTACATAATTGAACTTCGTGGGCACAACATACACGAGAGGCTAGCTGTATGACCAAAGTAAAAATAAATGTACACGTGAATGTCGGAATATTTTAACCTTTACTACAACCTGTAGAGGACAAATTAGCCTGTTTTGGTATGTCTCTGGCAGTATATGGGGCAAGGAGGCGGGTGTCTGTGTGTGGATGTGGGGGTGGTGAAGAGTACCCCTTGGTCAGACGAGTCTGTAGATGGTATGCCACGGATCTTGAAATTCTACAGTTGGGTGTCGTGTACGCGGTTGAAACTATTTTCAACTAATCTAATAAAATCCATATTGTGTTGACGTGACAAACGGTGAAGTAAAGTTTTAACAAATAAAAACTTTTTCATCTCCAGGTTGGTGCAGAAAAGTCACATTTCAAATATCGGTATGTTTGTACTATAAGCAATTGAAATTGAACCGCGTGTTGTGTCGGCGTGACATATCGTGAAGTAACTATATTATATGTAACAAAAAAATACCGATTTTCTTCCCGGTTTGGGCAGAAAAGCCCCATTTCATATCATATCGTTATTATTAAGCAACCTTACATTCATAGTTATCAAGGTTAAAGTATTATCACTCACGGCGGCAGGGATCCAGATCTCTCCCCCACCATCACCCAGAAATAAATCTCTATTAAATCCACCGGTGTTCTTCTCTAGCGAATACTTCCCACTGAGAGTCTACTTCTCACTTCCAACATTAAACCCATAACGGCACCCAACCATTTGGTGTCGGTGTGGATTCGACGTAATGAAGCAAGTGTGAGGTGTGTCATTTATCGAACCCAACCTAACAACCCACTCGATTTTTAAAAAAAAATTCTATATCGTATTTATCGCCTTACCTATATCACTGTCCAAATCAGTTTCATATGGTTCATCGTCAGAGGGTTCGGATATCTCCGGTGGGGACTCGGCACGTTCCGGAAAATAATTTTGAAATAATTTGCCGAATTTGCCGTCTTTCATACGCTGTCTCTTTAACTGGTAGTCTGTGAGTTCCTCGCAAGACAAGTTACTGATACTACGATCAGAATATGTTCCACAATTGGAAGATACTACAGATCCTCTTGAAGACTTCGAGTTGGCACTTCTGGAAGTCCTGATCGGCGTTATGCTGTTGGCTGAAAATGAATGACAGGATGCTCTGGAAGTGTTTCTGGTAGATGTTGAAAAGTTAGTGGCGCTGGCTGAACGTCTGCCAGTAGAAATCATGGGCAGACGACCAGATGATGCTACGTTGTGGGGCATCTTTTAAAGACCAGGATCTAAAAAATTTTTAAAAAATGGAGAAAGAAGAATTGTATAAAATATTCAATGCTCAAACCGGTGGTACAAAGTCCTGGAAATTAGTAGTATGAGCAAGGGGTTATGAGTTGCATAAAGACGCTGTGAGATGCGGAAGTCCATACCTTCAATTCCATTATAAACTACAACCCAAGTTCCTAAAAGAATATACCGTGGAACAGTTAATAAAAAAAACCCTGGAAACCAGATAGCTGGACAATATTTATAATACTGCATAAATAATCTGATGCTATGATGTGTATGCACGTTAAGCTATAGTGTCGAACAGGAAGCTAATAGAGGGATTTCAAAAGTGAAATAAAATGACAGTCATATTTGGAGATACAGATGCTCCATGCAGCAGCATTCTGAAGCTTATT
The DNA here is from genome assembly GCA_036850965.1 of Patella caerulea. Classification (NCBI taxonomy): domain Eukaryota; kingdom Metazoa; phylum Mollusca; class Gastropoda; family Patellidae; genus Patella; species Patella caerulea. The sequence goes on from JAZGQO010000007.1 coordinate 22,032,889, forward strand.
GAGACGATAGATGATTTCAACAGAAATGCCTGGATAAAGTCTAATCTGGAGATCATGACATTATCATTTAAACATACGTAATGAATTTTGTACAACGTTTAGGCGCCAAGGTCAATAAGTCTATAATGCAGTTAAAATCTTTATGATCTAAGGGTTTATTCACACTTCTAGTCGAACTCAACAGTCGTCTTTAGGGATGAACCTAGTACACACGTAAACACCATTACCACTGTGGGGTGAAAAAATAGCGCACAGTGTAATTACTACCTTGCACCAAATGATAACTAGTGTTCACCAGATAATAAATAGGACTCCAGATAATAAATATAGAGTGTACTACGATACGGTGTGATATCGTGGAGTCTACAAAAAATAAACCCTCCAAATGCTGAGTCTGATCAAGAGGCTGGGGGCATATTAGGGGTCGAATGATTCGTAACTTTAAAAAGAGTAGAAATCTTATCATACATAAAAGTGAATGATAAATATAATACATTTAAGACACTAGTGGATTTAATATCATTATATTTATTTTTTTAAAAAAAAAACAACAAAATAAAAATAATATGAACACAATAGAAACTGTCAAGACCCATCTAGGTACGGTTTTTAATAAAATGAATAGAGTATGACGGGTCGTTTTATTTATCTGTCGCCATATTATGACCCTCAAAATAATACTCTATTTTAAGAATTTAACATACCTTAGAAGCAAGAACTCCTACCAAATTTATATGATTTTAACATATCCAATGTGACAAATAAACTCACATAGGTTAACACGAACTATCGAAACCACACTAAAATTTATAAGAGTCCTTATAATGGAGATTAGTTAGATTATCCGTTATTAACAACAATCTTGATCGATTCAGTAATACAGTAAGATTAGCTGTAAAATACAGCTGTAGTCAAATGATTATTGATATATTGTGTTTTTGTTACGGTCTATTTGTATCTTATACCGCGTCGAATCTGCTATGTCTTAGTTACCAATAAGATTGGTGTATATTATATACTGAGCGCCATAGAAAACGCATCACTTAGTTTTTCGTATAACAAAATGATCCTGTAAACATATCTTATTTATTTTGCTTCTTATTGTGAACAATATTCAAATGGGAACACATCAATAACAACACATTTGTACACTTATGGATGTTTAATCTGTAATCAACGGTACAAAGTCAGAGGGGTCAAAACCAAAAGTACTAATCTATGCCGATTGAAGGTAATATGGGAGATTATGCTACCTATAATTTGTAGTAATTATCCGTCGTGTCCCCGCATACTTCGTTTTGTGTTATGTTTAATAAGACCAAATCCCACTAGGGTCATTGCCTGGGGAATATGTTGTTAGGGTTGGGGGGTGATAATAGTCGATTCCTTTGGTACGGTGTTAAAAACACGTGGAGAGGTATAGAAATTAATAATATAAAAAAATTTCTACCCTCGACAACCCTAACCCCTATGTACATACCCCCTGAATATGGGTGCCCCTTAATGAGCCAAAGTATCAGTTTTTCTGTCATTTCACCACTAAAAAAATTGTTTAGAATGCCTTTGACAGATTCATATGGAGGTTTTCATGGTCTGTGAGCCTCAATATGACATTGAAAATGACCCCCAGCAATCCAATATGGCGACCAAAATATGTATTTTCTGCTTTTCGACGAAACATAGTGTTGTAATTTGTCGACTACTATGTTTTTGGAATGTAGAATCCGAATTTGTGGTTATTTCAAACACAGAAGTAACCCCTTACAACATATTTATCATGTGGTGAAATATTCATCAATTCGAATACAGTTACAAAGTATCATTATTTTGGCAAAGTGTACTATCTCTGACTGAATTCAAATCTCTCATCATTAAATCTGCTTTACAGCTGAGACTGCTTAGGTAAAACTTCAAATTGGCCCTATAAAAACCGATGCTGGCAACTTTTTATGGTCCTTTAATAAACAGAAAATGTCAGTTTGTTCAGGTACTGACTGATAAGGCTGCACATCTAGCATATCTTACTTCGATATAATCAAATGCTTATTTCGCATTTGGTAAAGGTATATGATTGCTATTCCCCTACCACAAACGCGTCTGATTCTCGTCCCAGGCATTCGTTATTTACAGCAGGAATTTCATACTTAGCGATAATATTAATACTATGTCCTCGGAATGTACCAGAAGATTGTCAATCGACCAAGTCCTGGCTTTCACATGCACAGTGGATGCGCATTTTAAACATCTTACTCACTGCTACAAGACCCAAATCCAAATACCAAATATTTCGTCCTTCTTGTGTTGAAAACCGACAGCTAGTTTGTAGTATAGCGAGGAGTCCCTTCAATTGCTTTGCCAGTTGACTCATGTATATCATGACTGTACTTTGTTTGATCGAAACATTCTTGAGAAATACAGCTAAATGCAAGCTCTTTGAATCCGATATTACTGCCAGGAATCGATTCGGAAATACTAGAAAGTGCTCCAATACACCACCTAGATTCAGAATAGAAAGTGGGTTTCATAAACTAAGAGCTCAAGCAAAGAGGCGCTAATAAGAAAGTGGGTTTCATAAACTAAGAGCTCAAGCAAAGAGGCGCTAAAAATTTGAAATGAGCATTCACTGTGCAAGTGAAAGCCAATTCCCGGGACTACATCAAATCTCAATCTTCTGGTACCTTCCAAGGATATAGTTATATTGCTACGTATGAAATTCCTGCTGTAATGAAAACGTGAAAGAGAAACAAAAGCTTTTGCAGCAACAGGTGAAAGCCAAATCGTAGGACTTGATTGAATCACAATCTTCGGTACATACTGAGGATATAGTATTATCGCTAAGTATGAAATTCCTGCTGTAATGAAAGCCCGCGGCGAGAAACAGAAGCTTCTGTAGCAAGGAAATAGGAATCTTATTCCTTGACAAACAGGGGAAAAATTAATTGATTTTATCGCAGCAAGATATGCTCGAGACACTACCTTGTTAGTACCTAAACAAAGTGACATTTTCTGTTTATCAAAGGGCCATAAAAAGTTACATCTGTTTATGGGGCCAATTTGAAGGTTTACCTTAGCAATCTTAGCTGTAAAGCAGATGTAATGATGAGAGATTTGAATTCAGTCCGAGATAGCTACACTTTGCCAAAATAATGATACTTTGTAACTGTATTCGAATTGAAGAATATTTCACCACAAGGGTTCCTTCTGTGTTTGAAATAACCACAAAAGTAATTTTGGTCGCCATATTGGATTGACGCCATATTGGATTGCTGCGGGTCATTTTCAATGTCACATTGAGACTCACGGACCATAAAAACCTTCATATGAATATGTTAAAGGCATTCTAAACAAACTTTTTAGTGGTGAAATGACAGAAAAACTGATACTTTGGCTAATTTGAGGTATCCCATTTTCAGGGGATATGTACATGTGTGTCAGGTGGGTCGGGAGTCATTTTTTTTGCGTATTATGTATTTTGATACTCCTCCATATATTTTATGCACCGTACGGCTTGCCTTCCACAATATTTGTTGTTAAATACCCCCCCCCCCCTAATGTTGTTCAATACAATATCAGGCTACATAAAACTGTAAAAAAAAAACAATTTGGAGGAGGGACTGGGTTTTGTTTAGTCAAAACTACTTTTCAATATATCGGCGGGTTCAAAACTACTTTTCAATATTCATGTCGGCGGGTTAGCAGTGCAAGCTTAAATGTATTTTGTAATATATCATTTTATAGGTTTGGTTGGTAACCGGGCTTTTTTTCACAGTTCCCAATTAATTCATCTAACAAACGGTTGATCAAATAGGGGACCAAAATCGAAAATGGCGACAGAATACTCGTGAAACACCAATAGCAACATACATGTGTGATATGTCGTTGCAGGGGTTGTTTGGGACGAGAAATACGGATATGTCATTTCCAAGCTGACTTAACTAATTTGAAGGGAGATAGCATACATAAATTCATTCATCCCGTCTTCATTAGTAGAACACTATTATGCCGTCGCCCCGGTTCGTTAGTCTGCTCGGCAACAATTTGTTTGTGGACACTCTAGGCGTACGGGTCATAAATTTTATACGCCCACATTTTCATTTGGATATTATGTCGTCTACAACTAGTTTGGATCATGGTCACTGATTATATGAAAAATCGCGTTTTTTAGCTTGTGGTCCCTCTAGAGGTCACAATTTTTATCCAATTTTAAAAACCGTTTAATGTATCACCGTTACACCCTAATGAAGGTAGAGTTCGAATTTCGCAACAAATATGGTATAGGTTGTGGACACTATAAAGGCCACAATTTTGATCCGATTTTACTGAACCTTTAAATTTATATTCATATTACAAAGATTTTGGTTGTCGATAATCGCGCATATCCGAACGTAATTTCCTGGTTTATGACCCCTCATTTTTCGAACAATTGTATTTTTGGCTTGTGGTCCCTCCAGGCAGGGGCGTAGCCGTGAAATATATATTGGGGGGGGGCGCAACGGGGTGGGGGGTACCCCCATAAATTTTGTTTAAAGTCTCAGTCTTCTGTTAACGTTGTTTGGCATATTTTACGGGGTTAAACTAAAACATCACACCAATACAACGTTTATCAAGTTTACAGACAGCGGCACCTGTCTTCCCCGAGAGGCGAAGAAGCATGACTTACTTACCCCCATCTAATATAGCCTACCTGGCTGCCCAGAATTCCAAACAACCAATCAATCTTCGCGGGCTATGGGAGACTCACCCTCTCGGAGAAAATTTTGAAAATTTAACCACTACAAATGCGTTTTCTGCTATTCTAGCCTGTGCGAGCAAGTCCAAAAGTATCCAATGGTTCTGTAACCGAAATCCCACTCTGAATTCCATCCATCCAATCACACTGTTGCAGTTGCATTCACAAAGTAGAGTGGCCCCAGACAAAATGTTTTAATCAATAGTCAACGCAGTACAAATTCGTGGTATTAATATAAATTAAAAGAAAAGTGAAATAAGTGTTTTATTAGGACTCGATGACAGTTAGGGAAGAAAAACTAGAAATGCCCGAAGCAGGTTTACGGGCGGCCAGTTTTCTTCGACCCCTCAAGAAAATTTTGGAATATTTGATGGCCGCAAACGCGTTTTACTGCTATTCCAGTCCTAAAATTAGTGTTTTATTAGATTTCGGGCACTTTACTTTGCCAAATTTTGTGGGGGTCCAAGTATATTCAGACACACCCCCGCCCCCCGGACCCCCCAAATTGTGTGACGCCCATGCCTCCATGCTCCAGGGGTCACAACTTTTATCCAATTTTAGAAAAGGTTCGAATATATCACTGCTACAACATCTTATCGGTTGAGTTCGAATCTCGCGAAAAATCTGGCTGAAACTGCCGGATAGTCCCTTGTACGCAAATACATGTAGTGTAAAAATATGTAATACCATAGGTTGTGGACCCTCTAGAAGTAAATTTGTTTATCTGATTTGATGAAATGTATGTTTATAGCCCAGCAATCTTGATTCCTGTCTGTAGATATTCGCGTATATCAGACCCTAACATCCTGGATTATGGCCCCTGATTGTGCGAAAAGTCATTTTTTAGCCTGTGGATCCTCTACAGGTCACACTTCTTATCCGATTTTAAAAACTATTTAAATATATCATGACCGTCCAACCACAGAGAAGGTTGATTTCGAATTTCCAGAAAATCGTATTGAAAATGGCTGCTCATTTTACCCAATTATGTAAAGGTTGTTTATCTCAGTCCCTTTTGATATTCAAACCATAACTTCCTGGATTATGGACCCTGATTGTACGAAAAATCATTTTATTTAGCTTGAGGGCGTATCTTGCCTAGAAACCGCTGGCTGGTTTCTTTTACATTTCATTCTCCACCGTTTGTTTACATTAACCGATTTATCCATAAAAGATCATGATGTTCATGTTATGTAACCACTGACCCCGAGAGTAGGTTTTCTAATATCAACACACATGCTTTTGTCACCATCTTTCTTGTTTGCACAGATATCATTTTTTTTAAAATATAATTTAACGTACCAGTAATTTGAAATGGCACACCCCGACTATAATCGAAACTTGTATGATAATCTACTAATCCATATCCAATGTGGTTCGGTGGGGATTAAGAAGTGGTGCGAACCACTTTATGTCTAAATTCAAGCTAAGTTAATTCAAGAAAATGTAAGAAAGTTATGGATTTTTACTCATCAGTCCAATTTATATTATCTGCACGTAAACGTCACAATGCATATCATTTCATCACGACCAAAACTTAATTCGGCACAGATGATTTTGCTCCTTGCTAAAGGTCCATGGCTCTATCTGAAAATATCACTCTCTGAAAAGAAATACTAACCCGCTAAGTTATTATTTTTTTTTTTTTTTTTTGTTTTTGGTCCGGATACAGTTTTGTTGCAAAATCGAGAAACGGTTACGCCTTAGCTTTGGAAAAAGGGATGTTTATTTCATCCGTCCACAAGGGACCACCCATTCATATATCACATAACCATACGTGATAAAGACAATTATTGCTGACAACTTAAAGCGTGGAATTAATGTGCATGAGATTGCTAGTGATAATTGTTGCTTTGTCAGGCAATCAAGAAATTTTATATTTATAATGCCAGTGTCGCCACTCGTTTCAATTTATATACAATGTACATGTAAAGGACCCCTGATATATAGGTGTGGCGCCAGGGAAAGTAAGCTTATGTTTCTGCACACCTGTTACTACTGTCTGTCGTGTATTTCGACACGGTAAACAGTCCATTTGTTGATAACATTGTTTTGCTAACCGTTTTTAGGACTTTTAGGAATTTTGTTTTATAATGGTTTGGATTGTTCGTACTTGGTTTTGTTTTATATTTACTGCTCTCCGAATTTATTTATCTAATACAATGCCTCATTTTTTTTTTTTTTAGAAAAACATGGTCTCTATCGTTATTTTTGGCGTCAATTTTATTAAGAATTAATACGATTATCTCGCGCCTTCAATGTCCATCCCATCACACCATCTGACAATAAAGGATAAAACACACGACCTTGACACTTTTCACATGAAAAGCGTTGTTTTACCAATTTTACACCCCCCCCCACTCCTGATCCGCCACTGTATTTGTACACCGATAGGTCGCATTGACCAAATACATTTGGGTTGTAATAACCTAAAATTATTGAGCCAAAGCGACCCAAATTTATTGTGTCGAACATGTCTGTAACAAAACAAAAAAATAGACAGAAAAGGACGTTTAATTTCAATGCGTGAAAATATTACATAGGTCATGGTAGCTTTCTCTTGGTGGGCTTCAAGGCGGTCCGACTAGTACATCTACATGTATGTATACTATGATAAAGGTCATCTGTATTAAAGATTATTGTGAAGATCTGTTTTTACGTTTCTTGGATCATGACACTTTTTTGGGGGGTATTACAAAGGTGGTTGTTGGTGTTGTCTCCCATATTGTAACAGTGCATATTGAAGAAATATGCACAAATATTTTATTTTAGATATTTAATTATTATGTATTTAAAGAATGTATATTTTATAGATTATATAGGTTAATTAAATGTGTATGCGTTATTGACGACGGTGCGGGTATAATGTAGTAAAAACATAAAGCCACCTTGACGCTAATGGGTGTCAAAAGATCTTAACTCATCTAAAAGTAATTAAGTAACATTAAACGGGCGCCATTACTTGGATTGTCGTTACCTGACATATTAAACAAAGCGAGTCTAGATCTGGCCAATCGGAATTCGTATCGAGAAATGGGCGTCTTTCATAAATGGTCTTCCACCAATAAAAATGTGTTTTATCCAATACGTGGCATGTTCATAGTGACTGGGATATTTGGAAGATATAAATGATACAGCTAATTCATCGGTATCTGATTGATCAGTCCTTCCAAAAAAATATAGAACCGTAGAATTTGCATGGATACCATCTCATGTCGGCATAGTTGGAAATGAATCTGCAGACAATCTGCCTCGCCAAGAACTTAAAATACAGCGTTCAGGAATTTATTAGCATTATTAAACTAAAATTAAATCAGAATGGAAAGCTGAGATGGCCAAAGAAAATATATTTAGATTCAGATGAAATAACGACCTTGTTGTAAAGACGGAGATCAATCACCCATCGCTCAAAATTTGTTTGTTAATCACAAGACTTAGAACTAAAGCTTTAATTACCGACCATAAATATAAGTAAAATGCGAATGCGACCAAATTTTGACCGTTAATTAGACTTCAATACATGAACAATTGAAAGATGTAAAACTCCCTGCAAGAAGTTTAATGGGAGATGCCAGACTTAAATATACCTTCCAAAATGTCCCCGTCTCCCGTCGGAATATGTCATATCAATATTCATAGCAGAATCGGGAATTAATTCTTAAGAAAGTTGCGGAAACGAGTATAGTCATGGAAATATAAAAAAAAAAAGTTGTGAAGAGGAGGTTGGCGGCTAAGCCACCTGAGTGCTTTGATAATATAATGTGAGAATAGATTGAGATTAAGGTAGGGCCTACATTAGGGGCCTATTTCACAAAATTTTAACTAAGTTAAGATCTGAATTTTAGTTATTTGATTGGACAATATTAGATTGGTTTTAGTTCTTAGCCAATCAAAATTGAAGTATCTGCTAAAATTTGGATTTTATCTTTAGGTAAAATTTCGTGAGACAGGGCCCTGGTTTATAGGAAGGAACTATTGTTGTGGGACAGTACGACGGTTCAACCTACTGTATGATTTAATATAATAGTACATGTATAACCGAATAATAATGACAAACGAAATAGGAGTCTACACAACCCTTTAATAACAATGGCGGTGCATATAATAATTTGTTTCTAGTGTAATGTACAATCTTATAAATGTTTAAATAAAATTGTTCTGTTCTGTGTTGCTACTGGTTCTTTTCTTTCCATTTTCTTTTAACTTTTTATGTCGGAAGAGTCACACACAAAGAACAATTTTAATGGACTGCAGAAAATAAATGATTTTATTTTATGATCAGTAGTGGAATACCGCGTTTTATCAGTGAAATAAAAGTGTTATTCCACTGGCTAGCAAAGTTGTCCATGTTGTTTTACCTAAAATGATTGTAAAATCATAAAATAAATAGAACATTAAGTCGTTTTGTCGTGAATAACATATTTTATTTCAGCTACGCATTCGTGAAAATATAAGTTTTCTTAAATATCGAAGTTGCAATCTGTGTCAAAGGAAATCTCTGTCCGAACTGGGCCAATGAAGACGGGCACACGCCATACAAATTATAGTGCGCTACTATGAGTGAAATTTTTCCCGGACAGCGGCACCACTACTCTTATATCGAATTCCATGTGTCAAGGGATCTTTTACGTGCACACCAATGTGTACACGGGGCACCCGACCTCCAGGCTTACCCACTTAGCCACCGCTACCCAATGTGTCAAGGGACTTTTTAAGTAAATTTGATTATGTGGAAAGAACCACACGAACATTTTTTTTGTAAATACCCCCGGATCAAGCTATCAGAACTTCGTTTTTCCACATTAAACTGCGGATTCTTTTTTCCCATGTTTTTTTAATCTGCTGCGCTAGCATCATACAGCTGGACTTCATGTTTTAACCTGTTTTCATTATGACAAAGTGAGACAATGCCCATATTCCTGAAGCAATGGCCCCAGAAATCCCTCTCTGGCCATTGCTGGAATAGCGGCTGTTTCTTCAACTTATGCGGGAGTGTGTCTATTCTTTCCGTTCAATGAAAGCTATCACTTACATGTAAACAGCAACATGACAGTCCTTCGTTTAATCTGGATCTTCCCTAAAACTTTGGAGAGTGATTTAAGGTATTAAAAACGGTGAAAGTATGTTCGTTTCCAAACAGTATTGTTTACATTTCATTCGACTTGATAGCCTCGTTTGTCACGCAATTAGTTTTACTGCAGTATTCTGCTATGCACGGGTTAATTAAACATAATAAAATCGTGAGTCATGACGTAACGTTATGTAAACATAATATTTGATCCAACTTTGGCACTCGTTTTAAATGTAAAGCTTGTGTAGGGCAGCTAGTGGTTGGTTTGTAGACGGACTACTGACCAATCAAAATTTAAAACAACAATATCCACTCATAATAGCAGTGTGTAGTAGGATTACCTCTAATCAAACGCAACACTGCGCGGAGTATGGACAATGCCTGGCTTTCACTTCTCACGACAGCGATTTTAAAACTGTGTTTAAAAATGACCTTTAGATATACAAGGACTTTTTATATTTTACTGTTTTTACATATCTTCTATATATATATATATATTACTCATTCATATGTAAATAGCTTAATAAAATCAATTTGTCAATAATATCATACCTTATATTGGACGTTAAATTTATAGAAAAAAACCCCAACAACAACCACTATTTGCACAATAAATTACTAGGAAACGAAAAATACTGGACTTCTCTTCTATTTCTAGATGATAAACCAAATGCACTAACACAATATAACATGCTGTTTTAACGGGTATGACTAATGGGTCCTATGACTAATGGGTGGACACCATATGGGTCCACCCTATTGTTAGTTTTAATCCATTAAAGGGGGATATATTAGGTAAGATTACACCAAGAGATGTCGTTTAAAAATAGATAATGAAAAGGGAATATGTCAAAAATTTAAGTCATTAATTACTTCACTCTGAGCCTAGATATATCGGCGATAGAATAACACTGTATCCTGGATTGCCATTGCTATTGTTGTTACGATAATAAACAAAGTCTCGATAATCCCCATATTTACGTGTATTCCATCAACCGCAAAACTACTACATAAAAAAATCCGATGGCATCATTACGGTCACTAAAACGACTTGAGCACAACAAAATCCAAATGTGTACTTTTATTTATCTATTAACTTTAACTTTAGGGACTTATGTACAACTTTTTGTAAAATGGTTACACTCCCACGCTTGGATAATTTTCTTTACTTATCCCAGAGTGAACTTTCTATCTAATTATAACTGTCGAGGTAGGGGGTATATGACTTTTTCTAATATTTCTAAATTTGCTACACTCTTCCGCTTGGATAATTTTGTCTTCTTACCCCAGAGTTTTTATTCTCTTTAATATTCAACTGACAAATAAGTTTTAGATATATAAGTGCACTGGTTTTTCTATCCTTGCGAACATACCTTTTGATAAACATCTGGTAGAGAGGCATCCGACTAAGTATATACTCTTCAAAAAAGAAACGCACAACCTATTTTTCATCATTTTGTTATTTGAACCAGGTCTTTGTTTCGGTAAATCTTACTTGTTTTTAATGCCATTATGTAAGGATAAAAGAAATTCATTATTGATTTTAAAGGCAGGGTCACTAATTGTGACTGGTCATCCTTTTTGTCGAAATTTTTATCACTTGATTGCACCAAGAAACATGAATTTAACAACTTCGCTAGCTTTTCTCATGGAACCTAAATCTAAGGTCTTTAAAATCCCGGGATTCTCGGTTTCCAAATCAGTTGCACATGTAAACTGTCAAAGATCCAAGTGATGCCACATCCGAACAAAGACCAACGCAACAACGCTATTAGTGGATTACAAGCAGGTGACTCCAAGACAGATGTAGCCAGGCTGCTGAATGTTTCCCTTAGTTCCATTTCCCGCCTTTGGGATAGGTACCGACAGCGAAGTTCAACAAGTGAACGCCCAAGCTCAGGCCAAACAAGTGTGGTCACATTTGTCCTGGGTCGTCACTTCCGGTTACGTCATTGGCGTAAATGGTTTTCAACAGCGACCTCTACTGCAGCAGCAATTCCCGGACGGCGTAGAATCTCGTACCAGACAGTAGGCAAACGCCTACGTGAAACCGAATAACGAGGCAGACGTCCCCGTGAGACGTCTCCACACACCTTGACGGCCATCAACGTGATAAAGATGAAAGCGACTTTCATCACTGAAGAGCACACTTTGCCAGTCTACTCTTCTCCATGTCTGGTGTCCTTGAGCCCATATCAAACGCCACTGACGGTGATGATCCCGGAGGATAGCTCCAACATAAGGTCGTCCTGCACGGAGTCCTACTTCTCTTAGACGACGTCTTACGGTGTTGGCACTTACTGATCCATGTCTGTCGACGACTCCCGCACCCGTTCCGCTGGGCGGAATGAGTGACCCGGGTGTAGCGGTCTTGAGTTTGGGTTGTAACGCGTTGTGCCGTTGTGGACCAGGACGACGACGGTCACGTGTTGATCCAGTAACTCGAACACGTTCCACCAACCTTACAATAGTGGATGATGACAATAGACGTGCCTGGCAATAGCACGTGTAAACATGCCTGCCCTGGACATTCCAATGGCTTCATTCCGTTGATTTTCAGTAAGTCTCGGCATCTCTAGCTCGATTCCTTCACACGTTCAACAACAAATTGCGACAGATTGACGTTGCACTGTACATTAAGTTGAAAACATGCTTTTAAAGGGCTCACACACAATGCCGCACGTGAATATTGGGTTTTTCATGTGCATCTTGTGCATTTTTTTGTGCGCACATGCCGATATTATTTGCGTTTGGGAGCATTGTGTGAAACAATAGTCCACAGTATTGCATAATATTATACATACCAATCTACCTAGTAATAAAATATTTGGGAAAAAAAGTGATGCGTTTTCCATGGCGCTTAGTATATATCATGGAGAGCTGCCAGATCCTATTTTGCTTCGTTTTTTTGTAGTTAAAAATTTCGTTTTACTTGTCTTTAATACTCCACTAGGATCTGCAAGAATTGTTATATAACCTGCGTTCTGGTTGACATGAAGGATTAGCCAATGAAACTGTCTGTTTCGGCGAGTTCTTGGCGTGCGGAACTGTGGGTATCCCATTTTTGATTTGAAACATCAACGCTGACTGGATAATCAAATGTCAACGGCCTTAGTGATAAAAGCCGCTCGTATGACCCCTGACGCGACCCCACTAAAACCGGTAAGATCTTCATGTAGTGGAGGCCATCGAAAGTGTAAAATAACGAAATGAAATATAGATCAGTATCTTAATCAGATTGGGTTAGATATAGAATAAGGAGACATATCAGACAATCTCTCTTGTCACGTGACCATAACTCCGCAATGCTTGCAAAGTGCAGTGCACGTCTTTATTGGAATTCAAAAAGACTAATGCAGGCTCCCCGTTTTCCATTAGCCCAGGTTAGGTGCAAAAGAGTAGGACGTTAATCCCCATTTCATTTCATTTCTAAAGCAGGCCCAGATCCAACGTCTCATTAAGCCAGCATGGAAGAGAGTTCAAGAAGTGATCCAGGTTGGCACAGGCTACATCATATATTGACTTTATATGGACAACTTGCACATGAAAAAAAGCTAAATTGTAGGATTTCTTATTGACCTGTAACAACCATAGTTGTTTGGACTTGATTTCTTCCATTTTCAGCCTCTATTTTTGAACAGGACATTAATTACCCGTGGGGCGCCTACGAACAAAAATTAAAGGGTGGCGATCACTAACTGACAACATGTATGTCCGAGTGGCGTAAGCAGTGATTTGAGATTATGCGATTCGAGGGAAAATTTTGATAGATAAATAGTGTAAATATGTCACCAATTCACACAGTTTGTACTCAGGAAGGCATCTTTAAGAATATTAAAGTGATTTATGCATGTAGATTGAAAAGATGTATGGGCCTACTTGAGCCAGACAATACAGTTCTGACGATCAGTTAATTTCCTAGAAACCAGGCACGGGAAACTCTTAGCGGTTTATCGGGGTAATACCCAAAATTATTTTTCGTCAAAAAGTAATATGAAGCTTTGTAGACCACAACCCAGGGGTTGTTTGTATATTCTATAAGACAAGGAAGTTGAAAATTCGGCGAAGCTGATTGGGCTATCACTTGCCGAACAGTTGCATAAAAAGGCAAACGTTAACAAATTCTGACGCTTTGCATCAGAGTGGAAAGTAGCCTACATCGGTACAAAAAATATTATTGAAACTTCAGACTTAAGAACTGCGAGAATATTTAAGATGTCACCACCAACAGTCGAGCTTCAAGGCAAAGACTCAGGGTCTGATATTAAGGTAATAGGTGTCTTTATAAAAGTTTGTTCGTCTGCTTTTGCAATATATCATACGCTTCAGTTAACATTTATTTCTTTACTTTAAAAAAGAATATATATTACTTACAGCCACGTGCAAATATTTTAAAACTTAACTCACATGATGGACCAAGAAATCACCGTTGAAAATTTTATTTTATTTCGGATTTGATCTGTGTAAATATATATATTATTGATCTTTGAAAACTTGTCTTTATAATTCGGTTTCGGTGGAAAATGTTTTCGACTTACAGGTGGTGTTCCCTCCATCATATCCTGTTGTTGAACAACCTGGTGCCAAAAAAAGCAAGAACAAAAAGTATTGTTTAATTGCTGCATCTGTTATCAGCGCTGCTGTGGTTATAACTCTTGGTGCGATTGGCTCTGTAGCACTCTATCAACATATGAACAGACCACAGGTACAGCCTTTTATATGCCTATCAATTTCGCTTGATCTCCACTAACCTGGGCATTTTGGATTCCGAAAAGCAAATCCCTCGGACAAAAGAAAACCCGAACGTCTTATACATTAAAAGTAATCTGCTGACTGAAATCTTGCAAACGGAGGTTCACTATATTTCCAATGTCTTTACCAATAACATCTGGTTTACGTATATCACCAGTGTACCATACATATAAATAACCACTCGTGGTATTACCTTTTGCCAATTTTACAATATTAAGTCATTGCGAAAAACTCACCCCATTTCATTACTTGTTTTAGCATACATGTACTTCTGCTTGTTATGGCATTGAAACACGAAGACAAAAAACGTCACTCACTTATTCCCAGGCCAGGAACTGGGCTTCATGCGCTGTTCATCTTGTTGGAGTTGTTGTTCTTCTTGGGGAGACCCTCTTCGACAAAGTCTACGGCTAATTCAACTACAATCGGCATGAAAATTGTTCTGACGGACTTCAACGTTACACTTGTAAGGTGGTGGCGACTGGGTCATGATCGGTTAGTGGTTCACGTGGGCTCACACTTGTTTATATTTACAATTTATGTGAATTTTAAAAAGCTAATTTGACGATATTAACTATTTAAGGAGTTTACCACTGAAACTAATCATAATGGACAAAAAGTTCCAGAACATGCCCGGGTAGATTATGAGAACAATTTGATCTATGTTAATAATTCAAGATATGGTGAAGTGTTGGCTGGTAATAACCTGCATGATTATAATAGGGTACGTATGTATTAATTCTTATTCAGTTTTTAATCTCTTTTTTCGCCAGTCCTAAAGAAATGCAGGCATGTTTCTCTACACCAAACCGTACACTTATTTCAAGTCCGAATAAGTATATTGTTTTAAACATTAATTTATGTATTAAAACAAAAAATCCTGCTCGAGGGGGAAACAAAGCACCTCCGATTTATTCAGGACTGGAAGCAAAATGTCATTATAGTAATAAAGCTTGCTGCAATACACGGAATGAACGGTAACTACCCGCCCAAGTTTGTCACTCGCGTTCCAGATAATGCGGTTTAACTGTACTATAACGTGTCGATGAAAATGTTTCTGCTCCAATATTGAACCCAAGTTAACCATGACTAATTTTTATACATGTATGTGCATTGTTTACAGAAATTGACGGTGTTTAAAGATGTAGCGAACAAAGCTTGTTATCTAGATACTTTGGATGGTAGTCTGTATGAAGGCGTTGAATCGTTGAATAAAAAGGTAAAATTTAATCTTTTGTCTCGTTGTTATATTTACTAATTTTTTGATGTGAATTTGAATCATGTATAAAACAAATTGGTAATTGCAGCCTAACACGTCTAATGGACCTGTTCAGCGCCCAAGAAATCGACTCGTCACATGCGGAGATGTCATATATAAACTGGGAGGGGGTACCAAGGTTTTCGAAACGGAAAGAATAGCACCCCACACCCCGTTTAGCGCGATTTGTTCCATGAACCAGATTTCAGCTCAATCTCGAAACCAGAAAAATTTTTGAAGAAATTTCTCTGGTGAATGGGGGTAGCCATTTTCCCGGAAAATGACATGTAATTCCTACGCGCGAAATTTCTCGTTTATTTGCGTCGTACGCCCCTGATTTTACGTGCCTAGATGACCGAATCACTTAAAAATATACCCACGCGTAGAAAAATAGATCTTTACAAAAACTTGAATTTGTTCCTTTAGGGTCCATTTTTTTATGTCAGCGAGTTGACTTTAACTCAAGGATCATTTTACAACAAACGAAACGACGATCCGACCTCTAGTTTTCGAGAAATCGACCCAAAAAGATTGACCAATCAGAGGTCAGAATGGGCGGGGCTTAGGTTTGGAAAAAATGGACGGTCTAATGTGCCAGAGGCCTTCGGATCCGCGGCTGCCTCTGGGAACGAGATTGATTTCAGCTATAGAGATGTATTGGCGTTACATGCATGTTTAAAATCTTAATGTTTTCAATAAATCACATAGCTTCGTCTAAATCATGTCGTTATTCAGACATAGATCGGAATATTTGAATATTTACGCTAGACAAATTAATATGCAAGTCTAAATTGATGATCAACTTATGTTTTGATAGATAGTATTGTTGGACCAGGAATTGGTCAGAAAGCGCTACTCATCTTCCTCTTGTTGTTCTTCTGAGGGCGACCCAATCTCAGCTCCAAGAGATAAGTTTATCCTTCGCTTACCTCTCAGAAAACTCGCCGGCCATTAATTAGTCGTAATTCGGTTCACAATCTCCGCCCGGTGGCTCCTGCTTGGCTAGATTTGTTTAAATGGATACATTAACAGAACACAGTTTTTATGGGTTACAATCACTAGTTTTATTCTAAAAGCACGACGTTTCGACAAGTATCCTCTTATCGTTATCAAGCACAATGACATTTAGTAAACTTGAGATCAATATATACAAAATTCATAGTGAAACCATAAACATGGATTAAAATAACAGTGCCAAAAGGGGGGATCTAAGAAGTAAAGGATATTTAACAACAACAACAACAAAGTAATTAACTGATTAAATAAACTCTGGGGTTGAGTAGGGGGTTGTTGACTAGTATGAGGCCCTTCAAAGGGTACCTTGAACAGGCCGGTTAAAGCTGATGAGGCACAGAAAGTGAGGCCATTAACTTATTAGATAAACTCTAAATGGATACATCACGTGACATTCAAAATGACTGGCGAGTTGTCACAGATATAAACAAAAGCAAACTGTTTCACAGACAATTAATTACGAATTATATCTGTCACAGATGACTGTCTTCAACACGAGCATTGACATCACGTGCCGAAAATCATTGGCTCAAAGGCTCGTGCATTGTTTACCTAACACGTAACTGCTCCGGGCAAAATGATGCCTTTTACTCATTCCACAGGAATCTGACATTCTATCCGTATATATGCATATACCATGTCGTACCAAACGATATATAATAATAAAAAAAGAACAGGAATGCAATGCCTTTTGAAGACTCGATTTTACCTGCTCTCGCTTCGGCTTGGGTTTTTTTTTTTGTCAACAATTCGTATTGCCAGGCAATCAAACCTCTGCCGATTCACTCAGATATCTTTTTTCTTCAATTCAGTCGTTTTGATTTGCATAAATACTCCCACAAAACGATATCATATCCACTTGTTTCCAATATTCACATTAATTTCGTCCATTTCCATTAATTTTGTCCTCAACTCCATGCGCTGACGTCACACAAAACACTGAACACAAATTGGCACCTATTCGGTTAGCGACCTATTCAACCGATCCAGCTGGCATTGCGGCAACCTATTCGTTGGCTACCTATTCAGAACAAAGACAACAGTCGCCCTAACTCATCTATTTTTATCAACCAATAAAATCCAACGAAATCCAATGAAAGTAGAATATTTATTTTTTATCCATTCCTTTGTTCTGAATAGGTTGCCAACAAACAGGTTGCCAGCTGGATCGGTCGAATAGGTCGCTATTTCGCATCGATTGTTTTATATGTCATAATTTTCGTTTCATGGTCCTATGATGCTAGTACTTGTTATATCCCATTTTCTAAATATTTTACATCTCTGAGACTTCATTTCAAACCAACCCTTAACTGTTTTATAGGCAGATGCTAGTGAAAGACGTGTAAGAGTGAGTCCTGAACCAATTGATGATGAGATTTTGCAGAAATTTGCTGGAGAGCATATCGCTGAACATTGTAACACGCTTCCAACATACTGGGTTTTGGAAGACATCAAGGGAGGTAAGCGTACATAGGATTTTTGTTTTGAGAGATATTTAACGCCCACTAGACAATTATATACAGGTCACAATTCTATGGAATAAAATTACTGCTTAATTACTGAGCGACGTTTCGACTAAACGTCTCTTGTCATTATCAAGCGATGATAAAATATAAAATATAAAGAGACAATGCATGTTAAAAACAACACTTAACTAATGTTGTTTTTTAAAATGTATATGGCCTCGTTGTATTTTATTATTGCTTAATAATGACTAGATAAGCCTAGTCGAAACGTCGCTCAGTAATGAGCAAAATTTTAACTCGTATATTCCAATTCCATTACTAAATGCGATTGAAACAATTCACTTGACACTTACTGTGTCATTTCGGGCCTACTAAATGCGGTCTTTAAAAGTGTGTGTCGGGCGCCGGGTTGGGCATGGGGGAGGACTCGAAATATTCAACTCACAGTTTACCCTCGAGTTTAGGTAGGTAATACAGATCATGTCACTTAAATTAATAGAAAACGTTAAAAGAAATGTGTTTTCACGTCAACTCAAAATTAATTGGGTCATTTCGGGATATTTCTATAATTCTGCGGCGAACAAGGGGTCTTACAAGAGTACAATTCTTGATGTTGGGCTTCCCACATTAACCCCGCAATTGTACAGTTAACAGGCCTCTGGAAACATGCTTTTGGTCTTATCTTGTACTAATTCCCAACGCTAAAAAAGATATCAATACTGGAACTGTGGGTGCTAGAGAAGATATAAATGAGACGAAATCCAAAATCACCAACATTGCACGTAAAAGATCATGCATTCTATTTTTAGATACATATATCCTTCTATGTATTTTACATATAAATTAGGGGATTTTCCTGTGTGGTTTCACTTGTCAGGCGCGGATCCAGAGGGGGGGGGGGTCCAGGGGGTCCGGATCCCCACCCCTGCTCAGGCTTGAAATTTTTTTTATGCGATTTTATTGGCGATTTAGACCTGTTATTTTGGAATTTACCTTCCGGAAATACGTCAGAATGAACCAAATTGAATCTAATTTACCAAATTATCGGTTGAGCGCAATTAGTTAAGCAATTATCAAACCTAGACCCCCACCCCCCACCCCCCGCAAAAAATCCTGGATCCGCTCCTGCTTGTTAGTGATGGAAGACGGAGTTTCTGGGGTGTAGAGCGTCTAGTCATTCGGAAAGGTCCGGTATACACATTAACATGCACGATAAAATAGCCACTGACAGTTGAAATTCGAAATATGAGCAGTACCGCTGTGCGGGCAAAATTTCCCACATCCACATATCACACTGCATGGCGCATGCCTGCCTCCAGTAACCCGGATGGCGCAGACGTGTAGGGCGTTCAAACGCGTTGTTCTTTTACAAATTTAATACATTATAATGGTGATTAAAAGTAAGAGTGTCAGTTTTAGATAAATATATTTACTTCCAGGTGACGACGCACCAAAATCTGGATCTGAAATACAAGTGGATTGTAAAACCGACAACTCCAACCCTCTATGTCGTGACAAGAGAGCTATCTATCAATACTGGTATAAAATTATTTGGTTAACTAATCATAAGTACGTCATTATATTTTACTGGAGACGAATCGGTAAATAAATATACAATCTACTTGTTGAGTATTGTAGTTAGGTCCTACACACTATTATAACCAATATGATACATTACCTAATTATAACCACACAGGTTATTTCTAACGTTATATGTATTACAGATTTAGATACAGAGCAAGCTTGCTACAATAGTTTAAAAATAGATAACTTTAAACAAATTATTTTATTCCGAACAAAGTTATGAGTTTTTCAAGGTTTGACAAGATAGTTGACATTGCTACGGTAATCAATAAAGTCTCGATCATCAATTTTATCGTTAAGCTAATAAATTGCGACGGTGTTCTGGTACATTTCTTGTATATGAAAATATCAAAAACACCATACTGTGCAGTCCATTAAAGTTTTTCCATTTGGGGATGACTCTTCTCAGGCAATAGTTACCTGAAAAGGAAAAGAAAAGCAGGAAGCAACACAGCACAATTCAAACATTTATAATAAATACATGGTATTAAACTTTTACACATAAATAATATAAATTTATATGCACTGTCAATATTAGTTGGAATATGTTATCAAACTAACAATATAAAAATATGAATAAATATATCAATCTTCATAGGCTTTTCTTATAATCTCTGATGTCTGGTATATTATCATATTGCAAGCCAGCTACACAACCCTATATGGGCAGTGGGGTTGCCGCATCGTTAACGCATGCGCGTTGCATCCTAAGGTATGTCATTGAGTCAAGTGCAAGTTTTCGCTTGTGCGTGGCAAAGGTGGGGTCACTTGTCCAACCTCGCGTTTTTATGGGTCCTGAAGATCCCTGTGCGCAAACAAATGTCATCCAAGATATTCCCACATTTCGATAGACTTGCCAGAGTAAGGGGATGGACGGGGAGGGGGTAATCCATTATGTTAAGGTCCAATATGCGATAATATTAAAATGAGACGAGATCTTTGAAATATAGACATATATTTTAAATTCCACAAAATCGGATAAATATTTTGACTTCTAAAGGGTTCACAATCTAAAGGGACCATTGAATAAGGTGTGCACACCAGAAAACCCAATAGAACGAGACAGAAGTCTCTAGCATATCTCCTAGATGTAAATCAGCCACAACCCCGTTATATTTAACAATGCCATACAGCTTGGGTTCTGTTCTGTGTAATTTTTAATCATAGTTCCCAAAGAACAGAAGTTCCAAATAGGTGAGATTTGTTTGTGTAATTGTTCTAAGAAGTGATGATAAGTCTCCCGCCTACAAACATTGCAAACAAGCCTAATCTCGTGATATAACATAGAAACTGTCTCGCTACAAGCCACTAGAATACAAGAAATCAGAAATCTTTGTCAATGTTGTATGTGTGTGGATTAGAGAAGAAATTGATTATGTTCCACCATTTCGTCCTCGCGAAACCTACAAGAATTCTGTTCTTCAAGCAATAACACAGAATATAACAGAACCCAGAACTGCTGAAACCCGTCCCGCTAGTAGCCAGACGAAGATAATGTTATATACGTGGACTTGGGGTAAAATAATGTCGGTGTTGTGTTCAGCCTGTTTATATAGTGTGCTATGGGGAAATTTTTGCTCGGACAGTGGCACTGTGGCCTTCTCTTATTGTGGAACCAAAGGATATTTTACGTACACGTCAATGTATACACGGAACCTCGTTTTTGTCCCATCCGAACGACTAGACCGTTGTCCTTTTCAGGCCCCCGTCCTGCGTCACTGTCGAAGGGATGGACTTTCTCGGTCAATGCAAGAATCGAACACCAGGATAGGTAGCCAGCGTCTTACCCACTTAGCCACCGTGATCCGTGATCCCCCCCCCCCCCCGCCCCGAGTAAATTGGAAGTGTCTAACGGTCAGTATTAATGTTATAAATTTTCTTGCTGAAATTGATATTGTCAGGTGGTTTCAATTCAGCAGATTGAAGAAAAACAAACAAAAAAATATAGTTTAATTGCGGCATCAGTTATCAGCGCTGCTGTGGCCTTTGGTTATAACTCTTGGTGCTATCGGTTCTGTGGCACTTTACCAACATATGAACACACCAGAGGTAAGACTGTCACAGGTCGATTCTAGATTTTTCTCTTGTCAGACAAAGATAATTCTTAGAATATCTTCGTCTTTTCCAAACCAACCAAAGTATTTGGGAATAGATGATGAAAATGTATTGAACGTTTGCCATTCTAATAACTCTAAATGATTTTTTAATGTTTTGTTTAAAAAAAAAATAAATAAAGCTGTACAATGTGTTACGTAATTTAAATCAATGTTAGTATAAAGGGTCGCAATGTCGGGCCAGAAATGAGTGTATACCAAAAAATCGCCGCAATGAATACCGTGCGATAGAAAGAACTTCTTGGGAACATTTTACCCATATTCCTGAAGCAATACTCTAATCAAACGTAACACTGCGCGGAGTATGCATTTTACCATTCTTTCTTCGAATCGTCTTTTTCCCAAATAGCTTTTTCAGATGGCAAAAGATCGGCTATTAATTTATTTAAACATTATATATTATAGTCTATAGAGCATCAGGTTTTAAAATCAGATAAAATCTCACTTAATACAAGCCATATAGTTAGTCATGTGAAATATTCCCACTACTTTACAATTCTTACTGTATATCAACAGATAATTATATAGCCCTACTAATTAGTTGGTAAAATATTCACACAGGTCATAAGGCAACTTTACTGAAGGGTTCATATTATCTTGAACAAAATGTCCGATATAATAAGCAGAAAAATTTTCCCGAAAAAAATAAAATAATTGACCAAGTTAGAATAATTGAGTCATCTAATCCTTAACGTCGGCCATTATATATTAGTGTCGTGATCTCGGTTCCTGACGGCGTGCGTTATTGAAAGACGGTAGGTTTTTCTAAACTGCCTTGATAAAGATATATGACTTGCTGATCGAAATACAACAGGTAAAATAGAAAACTTATTTATGATAAAATAAAACAATTAAAAAGAGGATTTGCCCTAAAGCTATACCCTTTAAACACAAGTATACTCGTGGGAAATTGGCTAATATTATTTGATTGAACAAAAGTGATAAGAAATCGTTTACATGTTACATACAATGTAATTGCCTCCAGTCACAGTATCTTTAATCAACAAAATTGTATCAATAATAATTTTACACGTAGGTCTTTTGTTTTTTTTTATTAAATATATCTACGTTAGTACTTACTTGGTCTTTGTAAGGGAAGCCCGAACACTAGACATCACAATGTCTATCACAGAGGTACGTACTATAGTTTTGTATACATAGGTGCATAATTATGTCAGTTTAGTTTTTGTTTGGAAAGTTTGCTTACTAAAAAAAATTTGTTTAACTAAATTTTAATGTATTAATTTTTAAAAAAAATATTTTTAAATTCATAGTACATCCACTCCGAGAGTGCATAAAAAAATGCTGTTCCACTCATTTTCACATAGATATTGTATTGTCTATGTTCGTGTGATGTTACTGGACACTTCTGTTCTCGTAGCTTTTAATGTTTTAATTACAGTTCAACTGTCGGTTGAATATTACATGCACCCCAATTAGTAAACGGAACCTCGACTTTTCATTCAAAGTATGAAACTTTCAAATCTAAATAAATATTAAGTGGTTCGGAAATGTTATTTAGATTACCACGACATTATGTAACCCATTCTTCGATAAGGCTGTAATTGTGAGAAAAAGGGTAGATTATGGAGTTTAGTTTAGGACCACCCACCATCAAAAGTTGGCCATTTAAAGTTTACATTGGTTTCACAGCCCCAGCTTAAACACGTAAAGTAATAATAATTCTTTCCTTTTTATACAATCCAATCCAATCAATTCTAAATTAATAATTATTCAAGATCTTCTTGTATTACATAATTACATTCATATATTTGGTCTAAATAAAATGCTTCCTATAACATTTTTTTGTCACTGTTTGTTTACTGAGCTAAAATCCGATAATCTAATCTTCAGTTCTCCCCCGGTGTTTTTCGGGATTTTTCAGCGAGGTTTACCCTTGTTAGTGGTAATGAACGATCGTCAGGATCTGACGAAAAAACGAGCTAACGTCTATTTGTGTAAAAGAAACCTCAAAACCGTTTTTATCCTCCGCTAAGGGTGCCAAATGTTGAAAAATTTTGTGCTCATTATAACTGGAAAAATACTGAACGATACTGAACCATTTTTAGACTGATATTTTGGATTTGGCTTTCACAATACTCTAGTTTGAAAAGATTACCTAAAAACAATACGCACAACCACCCCATCAGTTTAATATATTATATTTCACATTACCTAGGTTCAAAGATTAGAATCATGGTAGAGAATAATATGTCTTAATCAGGTGCGGATCCAGAGGTGGGGGGGGGCAGGGGGTCCGGCTTGAAAATTTTTTATGCGATTTTATTGGCGGTTTTTAGACCTGTAATTTTGGATTTACCTTCCGGAAATACGTCAGAATGCACCAAATTGAATCTAATTTACCAAATTTTTCTGCGGGAGGGCCCCCAAATCCTCCGGTAATGGTGGCGGTGGAAATTATCAAACCTGGACCCCCTCCTGCAAAAAATCCTGGATCCGCGCCTGTTAATGAATGAACCCCATGCCCATATTATAAATACGATGAGTTGGATATCTTTTACCACTTACACGTTATACCCGATTATACCAGGCTACAAATTGACGGTCCGTGTTAATATACAAGCACATTGTGAAACGGTACCGTACCCTAGCGATATATCTAAATAATGTAAGCGTTTACTCCAAAATTAAAAGAAAGAATTTGATATAATTTCGCCTAGGGTATTGCAATTATTAAAACATGAGGCGATAACGATCTACAAAGAAATGTTATATAATTATTGCCTATGCTTAGGTCAACAACAACTGCCTTAAGCCGCCCTAAGCTTTATATAATGTTCACAGGTCTCTATTATGTGCGGTAGTTACAACCTCAATATTAGATATACGAAGTAAATGAGAAGTGGTATCAGTCGTTATTATAGCAATCCCCATCCCCCTATTCTCCAGACTATTTGTACATAAATGGAACGATAGTTTGGACAGTTATGACAAATCCAAGAATTTTAGCAGGAGGAGGTTTGCCAAGAATCCTGTTTAGGAAATTCATCAGTTGGCAATGTATGATGCCATCATAGAACTGTTTTAGAAAGTAAACCCGACCAGTTGCATGCGCGAAAGAGATGTATACCACAATTAACTAATTAACTCCGGTTTCCTCCCACCGCTAAAGACCCCTACGCGCAACCGAATTATTGAAATAAAATTAAAAACCATATGTTAGTCCAGAAATGACATAGTTTGTGTCGAGTGGACGTTAAACCCCATCTCTCTCTCTCTCTTGCTCTTATTAACTTCATTAATGCATGGTCTCAGTAATGTATCAATTTCAAATGTGCTACCGGTATCTAAAAAGATATTTATGCACACAGGAAATTCAAGGTAAACAGTTTTAAAAATCTGTTTCTGAGCCCCGATTTAATATTGAAAACATTATCATATCTATTTTAATCCAGTTAATGGCATCATACATAGTCAACTGTTAAATTTGTTTATATATAAATTTATACCGCATCCATATCAATGGAAATAAGCCTACTATCCAATATAAACTACCACCCAATCTGATATCACTATATCGATATTTTCTTTTTTCAGGTAAACATCAGTAAAGGCGTTCAAGGATTACTTGTATTTGGCATGTGGACGATAACTTCCTTTCTGTGTCACTACATTGGAAAACAGTTCTTGAATTCTACAGGGTTAACACAGAATGGCAGTTTAAAAGCATTGTTTCTTACAATCGTTCAAATGTTTATGTGCTACTTTTTGACGGATGTAAAGATTCGCTATGACAGAATCTTTGCCGCCATGACAATCACCCATTTCATGGCAACCCTATCTACCAATCTCAGCATGGGTTTGATGTTCGCGTCTTCGACTTTTGCCATCAAACTACTAGAGCCAGTCACCAGCGCCGTTGTTCAAAGACTCGTTCTGTCCATTCCATTACATCCATCACTTTTTATCAGCTTGCCATTAATCATAGGTGGCGCTGGTATATTCACAGGAAACCTGCTCACAAGTCACACGTTAACTGTGGGAGCCGTGATGGCCTTTCTATCTAACGTTATCTTGGCGTTTAGAAATGTGGCTATAAAGATGGATCAAAGCAAATCCACTGGCATGACGTTTGCCTCCCCTACCTCAATCCTCATTGTTGTTATGTGTCATTTGGTTATGTTACCGCTACTCTATCTTTTAGAAACGAGAAGCATCCTAGGGTTAGGAACCACGACTGTTGTTATTTATGCTTCATTATCAAGCATTTTTCATGTGACATATTCTTACATATCAACGAACATTGTATTGAAATTCATGAGTGTTTTAAGTCATTCTATAACCAATATTTTAAAACGAGTGTTGGTGGTAATCCTCTTGTACAGTTTTGGGCGCCGACATGCATCCATGTCTAATTTCCTTGGCCTTCTCGTTAGTACTGTGGGTTTGTTTATTTATGTTGGATTTAAAAGAAATCAAAGCGCACCAAAGGGAAACCAACAAGTGAAAGCCACACCTCAAGGTAAGATATTCGTATTTGAGAAACTTTTCTGCTTATAAAAAACATAGCATTAAGTTCTGCTTTGAACAAACGGATTTTCGTCCAGGGTGGTACCTGGAAGGAGGGGGGGGGGGCAAACACTCCTGTATTTTTGTGAAATTGTTTTAAAGGATTCCGTTATTGCTATCTTTTTCAGATAAACGAATCTACATCAAGGTAGCTGCATTTTTTGTTGCTCTCGCATGTTGTGGTGTGATTGGTATATCCTACAGTCCGAACTTCACGATTGCAGGTGCCCCGTTAGGTTTCAAAGCGCTGGCTGATTTTGAATCAAGATCGTTTGGCGGGAATAGTTTTCAGATAATGAGTAAACGTGAGTTACAACCAGACGTCGATTCTGCAAAGTTTGCCAATAAAACAGAACTAAAGCGATTTCTTGGTGCTAAGTTATCCCGTCAACCTCAAAATACCGATCTTCTATCTCCACAACTTGAAACAAGCACAGAAATCATCAGAGAAGCACAGCGTATCCATTTTAACCTTTTTAAAGATTTAATCGGCCATTTCAAATACGCCATGTTGTTTGACGTCGCAGCATTTGAGAATAAGGGAGATCCCGCCATAACTTCCGGAGAAGTTTTCCTACTGCGAAGGCTAGGCATAGACATAATTTATTACTGTAATTTTTTTCAATGCAAGGACCATAATTTAGTTTATGCTAAAAATATGAGTGATATCTACACTAAAGAGGAATTGGTTATTCTTATTCACGGCGGAGGTAACATTGTTGGTTATGCTTTAAACGACGTATTAAAATTCCAGATTTTAAAATTATTTCAAGGTTTCAAAATTGTGATTTTCTCTCAGAGTATCTATTTGCGAAGTGACAAAGGTAGACATTTAGAAGCATGTAAACAGAATTACTGCTGCAATAAGAATTTAACTCTCATTCTCCGTGACAGACAGTCACTAGAAATGGCGCGAAAATATTTTAACAATGGAACAAATTTAGTCATGGCACCCGACATGGCTTTCCAGATAGGACAAGTGAAACGTTTCATGGCTCCCATGTACGATATTTTGTGGCTTAAACGTAAAGATAGTGAAACTCCGCACTATCAAATTCCAAATCTACCCGCTGATATTACTGTGAAAGTGCGAGATTGGTGGGGATGGGCGACACCAAAGGGAGACAATTCAATGGAAAACGCATTTTTAATAG
Source organism: Patella caerulea (assembly GCA_036850965.1). Classification (NCBI taxonomy): domain Eukaryota; kingdom Metazoa; phylum Mollusca; class Gastropoda; family Patellidae; genus Patella; species Patella caerulea. Next base: position 22,060,561 of record JAZGQO010000007.1, read on the forward strand.
CAACAAATGGGATGCTGTTTCTTCAAAGGGGTCGGGTTGTGATAACGGATCGATTACATGGACATATATTATGCACTTTATTGAATATACCCCATGTTTTAATAGACAATAGATTCAAGAAATTATCAAGTTATCATAATACCTGGACACGTAGCTTACAAAATACAATGATTACCACAGACGCTAACGACGCTGTGCAAATGGCGCTACAGTTATTGGAAAAATACAAACATGACATTCCTCCTATAGCTCCATTTATGGAAGTAAATGAACATCCTTATGAAGATAGCCGGGGTCGACCAATAACTCCCACTTTGCCTTTTGTATTTACCAAAAAGAGAAATCTAAAAGTGAAGTGAAAATACTAAAACAATATAATAGACTATTTAAACTATTAATTTGTGCATTAATGTTTGTTTTTCCATTCTCTCCTTAATTTTATTCAACACGCTGATATTGCCATAATATTTTTGATTGGTGGTGTTAGGCAAAGCGTCCATGCTGATACGCAAAGAATATGAATGGATCGAAGTGTGGCATGAGATGCATCTTTTTCTAACTTAACTAGAATGCTTGCTGTTCAGTGATATAGTCCAGTTCTCAGCGTCTGTGAATGAAAAGTATTGTTTTAAAACAATATTAACAATGGAGATATATGGAATTAATTCGACAGTTGATTGTTTGCATTTTGTCACTACTGTCACCTATAATGATATACGACAGAAATAAAATAAAGAATATTTTTAAAAAATGTTTTTGTTTATCAGAATACTGAATTCGAAGCAGCAGTATCCATTAGAAGAATGGGTTAACGTTAAATGACAATGTTGGTGTCAGTGAGCGGAAAAAATCCAGTTGTATCACATTGGTGGACTTGAACATTGCCCTTTAAAGTTACCATGAGGTAGGCTATAACTCGGTATACCACGTGGGGATTCATAAATTTAGTACGGGAACGCATTTGGCACCGATTGGAACCATGCACCATTCCCCCCGCCCCATCACCAAATTATAACGATCAAATTATTGCCGGAAAAAGGGCGATGTACCACTCTCGTTTTTCCAGCCGGTGAATGCAACAACGTGGTCTAATTAATATTAGCCCCGCCTTCATTAGCCAACTTGGAGCAGAACCATAGGACGTTAAACCCCATTTTATTTCGACTTCGGGCAGAACCAGGGGACCTTAACTCCAATTCAAGTCTTTACTTCGATGGCTGACTGAATTCCAATCTACCAATCAATGGGTTACTTTCTATGGAGACACTCAGCGAATTCCAAATACGAAATCCGTCGTTTATTCCTCGGAGCGTCGCGTCGCGGGTTACGGTGACCTCGCCAACCGGAGAAAATTTGACCCTCGCAAAAGCTTTTTTCTTCCTTGTCCGTGAGTTGTCCAATGATTCTGCAACGGAAATTCCTTCCCACGCCGACCTGAATTCCAGTTATCCAAATGCAGCCAAATTCATGTACAATACCCCCCACCCCTCCCTCTCTCTCTCTCTCTCTTCTGACTCTTGTAGGGGATATTTGATTTTGGGGGCATAATACTAAAATATGCAAATGACTACGAAAAAAGTCACTATGGAACCTAACAGAAGAAACATTCCCAGTTACATGTGACGCCCAAACGCACCAATAGCTACCGCATGGAATGCAGGTGATGCTTGGGATCATCATGGGGGTCCAACCCAAGATTTGCACGACTCTGACTTTGAATGTTACAGTCATTGTGGCATTGAATTCCAGGGTGGAAACACCAGTTTAATTGTTTTAGTGACCAGAAAACAAATTTTGATATGCGTCGGCTTACCCAAAATGAAAGGTTACGTGCCCTTGGCATGCTACAGATAGGTACAATAGAGGCGGTTGTGGCGCGGACGATGAATGTTTCTCAGTCTGTCATAAGCAGGCTATGGTCCAGATACCGTGATACACAATCTGTACAAGACAGACCACGCTCAGGTCGACCAAGGGCGACAACTCAAGGATCGATTTATCCGTACCTTGGCCTTGAGAAATCGTGTCATCACAGCAAATCAGATCAGCGCTCGTCTTCAAACAGACACTGGTGTGAGAGTGAGTGGCCAGACGATTCGGAATCGACTGCATAGGGGTCACCTTCGCGCCCGACGTCCTCGCGTGATCCCTTGTTTGAGAGATCATCACATTCAGGCAAGACGTCGTTGGTGTAGGGATCGTCAACACTGGGATAATCGACGCTGGAGCAATGTGATGTTTTCAGATGAGTCAAGGTTCACTGTTGATTTTTTTTTAAACGAGCGCTTCCAAGACGTTAACGTCATGAGACATGATCGATTTGGGGGTGGTTCTGTTATGGTGTGGGGAGGCATCACTGTTGCTGGAAAAGCGGCTTTACATGTTGTTGCAGGGCGTGTTACAGGCCAGTACTACCGGGACAACATCTTGGCAGTCCATGTTGTGCCGTTCGCACGACGCCATTGCCGCCGTTTCATCTTCCAGGATGACAACGCAAGATGTCACAGGGCCAGGATCGTTACAGGTTACCCCCAACAACAGAACGTCACCACATTACCTTGGCCAGCACTGAGTCCCGACCTCTCCCCCATCGAGCATGTCTGGGACATGCTTGGACAGAGGTTACGTCAACGTCAACAACGTCCTGCCAATGTCCAAGAACTTGCTGCTGCGTTGCAACAGGAATGGGACAATCTGGACCAAAATGACCTTAGACGTCTCATTAGGAGTATGCCACGTCGGATCAATGCTTGTTTGGCAAACAGAGGAGGATTTACCCGTTACTGACTTTGTTGTGATGCTGTGGTAATTTTGCTGTTTGACCCCGGATATCATTTTACCCTTATGTCAGTCTGTGCCTTACTTAGTCTAACGATCATTTGGAATAAATCGATGAATGTGAACTTCATTTCATTTTGTCATTTGTTTCTTCGTCAGTTTCATTAGGTGACTTTAATAACACTTAAAAATCAAATATCCCCTACTTTTTTGGAATAATATATGAACAGAATCATGCACGTAGTAACCAGAAATAATTTACCGACGGATTGGTCCTTCTGCACATTAATATATTTGGTAGGACCATTATTTATTATAAAATTTCACACTACCTTTTAAAAACAACTATTTGCTGGTCATATTTTTTATTTTTTTTTATTTTGTCGATTTGTTTAAAAATTGATGCTGTTCTTTAAAAAAAAGGATATTAAGATTCAATACCCGGGAAAAAATATATAAATTTCCAACCGAACTCATAACTTCAACCTCTGAAGCGGTGTCATAAAAGCCCCTGCCTATTAAAACATATTTATATTTTAAAAAGAAATAATTTCACTATTGCGACACATAATTTGGTTAATTTACTGTCGGTGAGTAGGATTTTAGTCACTCTATATTAAAAGCACAGGCTACTTTACTTTACTTATTATACTCTTATCCCACAAGTTCACTGGGACAACATAAAATAGTAACATTTAAAATGGATTCAAAATACAATCAGTGTAAATCTACGTCCATCATTTTTACCATAACATCTTTGGGTTAATACTCGTTTTTCTGTTCAACTGATTCACTGGCTGCGAAAGAAGGAGGAGGACATTCTTCGGTGTCTGCTCCTGAAGTTGGTGGTGAGTCCACGGTTGTAAACAAATTTTTCTGGACAGAAAAAGGAAGCTCGTCATAAAAGGCACCCTTGATAGGTGGTAACCGTAATGAAGTCTGTGTTTTTACTGAAGGCAGATCACTGGAAGTTTTGTCCTCAAAGATTAACCCCCGCTGTCTCGAATCACTAACGATACAATCATGTGATTGTTTATCCAAAGTCTGGTCCAGGATACCCTCGTGGGCTAGCTGCTCTGTGATATCCCAGCCTTCTAGTCCAAGGCGACCTTGTTTTAAAGGGTTCAGAAACGGTTTTCTTAGTTTGTTTATGTCCCTTCCCAATAAATAACCTTCGAGACCTTGTGTTTGTTCATCGTAAAGTTCTCCCTTTAGTCTGTACATTGGATTCTCGTGTACCTCCACATCGTCATTTGAATAAACTTGGCCGGCATCTGATAATAATGGAAACAACTTTTCTTCGATTTGTGGAATTACATTTCGAGATGAGTCTCCAGAACCAGGTCGAAATTTTTCAACATCTGTTAAACCATCACAATTATTTAAATCTTTGCCTTGGTACTGAACAGTTTTCTTGCTTAAAATCATCGATCGCGGCACTCGGTCTCGTGTCTTAGACGAATTAGACCCCATTACTGCACTTGACTTCAGTTCAATATTACTGTATAGAATATTAATGAAGCACACAGTGGACTTATCGGTATCAAAATATAAAATAACTGACGTCAAAAATCTGACGTCATTATCACTATGATGACAAGTTGTCCACATTGTGGGCGAGTGATTTGGGAACTGTAGACCATCAGTGTATTGTGTATGGGTTTGCGTTGCGAAAAATGGCAAAGGCCGGAAAGACCTTGCTTACGCTCGTTGACCGTCGAAAAAAGAGGGTGGCCGAAAACGCGGTTTTTCTATTTTTCCAGTGCGTGGGTAGGCCCCCTAACGCGCGTATTTATGTAGTCATGGAACCGAAATCTCAGATTTGGAGGGAGAAAGTTTGGGGGTATAGAAAATAACTCACTTCCAGACTTCTCGGGGCCGGTAAATATGAGGGCGTCCACTAGAAATTGTTTTTTTTTTATGAAAACGAGTTTTCCTGCTATATTAGCCCATTTATCTGGTTTTGCAACCGAAATCACATTCAATGGGATTCAATGCCAATCTGAACTCAGTGAACCAATCAACCAGACTTGCCGCTGAATTCACAGGATGCCAGAAATTTCACTTGCCAAAAAACTGATGGAATAAATAGGATGATGCCCCAAAAGAGAGAGAGAGAGAGAGAGAGAGAGAGAGGGGGTGGGATTTGAGTCGACTCGACACAAACTATATCTCATTTCGGGACTAACATATGGTTCAATTTTAAATAATTCGCTTGCGTGTAGGGGTCTTTAGCAGAGAGAAGAAACCGGAGAAAATCCACAAGTTTGAGTCCGTAAAAATGTCACGCATAAAGCAGAGTGACCATACTACAGCAGCGATACACTGATATTAAATTTGCATCCATTGGTCAATTTCGATTGCCGAGAAATGGGTGACGCAAGTGTAGTAGGGTGTAATTTATAAATGTTTTGTTGTTTATATGTAAATAAAGTTTATGTTATATATGGTGTATCTTATGTCAGCTTGGTGTCTTGGAATCCAGCATGTTTGTAATCTGTTTGTATTTATATTTTCAGTGTTTTTGGTTTTCCTTTTTCGTATTCGGTTAATAAATTGTTTAAACCAGAGCTGTTACCTGTCCTCATTAACCTACAAAATAAGTAATGATCGATGCCCGTAATGTCACACAATGCAGAGAGTTTCACCAGATCAAGACGTCATGGGATTTGATTTCAGTTACTTTTTATCTCCCAATGTCACAAATTTAGTTTTTTTCCCAGTTTAGCTCTCGATCAAATAAATAATGATCAATGCCGGAAAAACGCCGTTGGTATTTAGATTATTTATTGTGCATTGCGGGCTTAATATAATAGAGCCCAGTACCATTGACAAGCGACATTCATTAGGCCTACACCGCTGAACAATGGATACCCGGGTTGCTGTCCCCATCTCTGAGTATGATGTCTTGTCCATGTATTTATTTTATGTAAATTATGTGCAGTTCCTCTGCACTTACTAAGAGATGATGCCGTATCTATTCATTTAGACTAAAGAAGAACACACACCATGGCCAAGAAACATGCGCTTACAGGTGCTACAGTTATGAAAGTCTTATTTCGAACGGACGACCGTTCTTTACCAACGAGATGACCAACTATAATGTAAATGGACAGTTACCTGAAAATGGCGATAACCAATTGTGTTTTCGGATTTCAAAGATACCCAATTCACAAACCAAATCAACACAAACTTCATTTAATTGACACTTTTTATTCTTTAGCCAAAACAAAGTGGTACAGTTATTATAATATCTCGTACTTTTCTTGTTTTTATTATTTTTTTTTAATTAGGTGTACTTAAGCTCAACAGCAGAACAAAGAATATTTCTTGATATGGCTGCTACAAAAAACGATCATAATTAATGTATTGCAAATCCATTTAGCAAAAAATGAGTAGATAAAAATTGATCACTTTATGACACATAATGCAGTAGTACAACTATGTAAGTACAAGTATTCAATAAGTTACATTGAACCTATTACACCATCAAAACAATATTTAAAAGACTTGAATATAGAATTATCCCAGAAAAATCACAACATAAGCATAGTAATTAAAGGCTATAAAATGTAAAATGCATAAGAAATCTCAAAAGGTTGTTATAATTAGGACAGAATTCAAATTTGAAATGAGGGAGATCTAATCAGCATTTTTTAAAAACGCTTACAGTCTACATCAAGGTTCTAAATACTTTTATTCTGGAATAAAACACTTTATGTGGGACTAAGCAAAAAGTGTGTTGGAAAATTATTTATTGCACCCATATCCATATAGCAAGGAATTCGTTTCTCGGGGGAGATAAAACCTGTCATGGCAGGTAAGTACATTACAGACTGGCTACTAGACTGGGTCCGATAAAAATGTGAGTGAAATAGCAGCATGCACTATATCACATTTTAATATACCAGTACTAGTATGAGTACCTTTACCGTGAATAAACAAATTCTAAAATAAGTTATAAATAGTAAACAAAAACAATTAGGTGTTCATGTTTTCTTTGTTGGTGATTTAACTTCGAGATCTGTGTTCGATACACCAACACACCAGTCAGGAACTTTACCACTCTGTAAATATGCTTCTTTTGATAAACTACGACTGGGTAATGTTTCTAAAGCTCCAATCATTGCACCTAGAAATAATTCACAAATGATCAGATAATTAAAAATCAAAGCATTAAGTATATATTATGAATATGGAAACACTGACCAGTAACGATTGATATTGTCCAGTAGTAGATTTAAGTATTTCAGATATGTTTTACTTTAGTGGACCAAAAATATCTAACTTATAATGAAATGCTGTTTAACATGTCTACTCATTCTCATTAAAATGTTATATCCAAATACAATTGTCAAGTTTTTTTTACATGCCCACCACCGTGTCTCTCACCTTATTTTCAGTAAATCGTCATGATTTTAAAACCACTCATACAATTGAACAATAGAGTTGTTTTCATGAGGAATGTAAACCTACTGATAATTTCCAAATGACTCAATATTTTGAGCTGTCACTTTCATACAAGTTATTTGAATTATTTCCTTCACATTTCGGGGTATCGTTTGTATAGGACAATATTGATATCAGCCATTATCACATATGAAGAGTCCAGGGGGAAAAACGAACTAAGTCACATTTTTGTCTTTTCACATAAAAGGGGAACCAGACGTCAGTACGAGAATGGTTGATACGAACTGAACAACATGTGGGTTTAATTACAACTACAAAATGTTTAATACGAATCACAATACCAGTACAACAACTGACTTCCACTTTTCAGCCAAACTAAGGTCAAATAAAGGGTACAATGGACGTATTTGTCCGGGTGGTCATTTCAGAAGGGCCTTGTGATGTGACTCCGGTCGTTTTTACCTGAAATTGATTGTTCCACAGAAAGCTTATACAATTGTTCTACCAGACGGCGCCATCAACTAGGGTTCGTTGAAAAAGTGACTTCGATCTTTCTCCCCGTGTGCTTTTCATATGTGATAGAACCGGTTAAACACTTTCCAAATATAATTATAATTCTAATACAGAGATCATTGCTACGATAAATGAGTAATAAAGGTGTGAGCAATCGGAAGTGACGAACGCAAAAGGAAAACACGAATTACCCTTCTATATAACTGACTGAAGTGACGAGTGATACCAGATACATGGGCGAATTTCGGTTCACTAATAATTCCTTCGAAGACCAACAGTTGTTGTGCGAGACTGCCACTAGATAAGAGAACACGAAAGAAAACAGATACTCTCTTGCAGTCCCATATAACAGCTTTTGGTCTTTGAAGGAATTATTAGTGAGCAGAAATACGGCCGTGTATCTATTATCACTCGTCACTTCAGTCAATTATATACAGGGATAATTCGTGTTTTCCTTTGCCGTTCGTCATTTCCGATTCATGAAACCTTTATTACGCATCTATCGTAGCAATGATCTATGTGTTAAAATTATATTTGGAATGTGTTTATCCAGTTCTATCACATATGTGATAATGGCGGACACCAACATTGCTCTTTAGTTCACTCATTGTTCTCAACAGGTACATGTACACAGTGAAATCTGGGACCGTTCCTTTAATTTTGTACACTCTTTACATCAAACCATGTAATGATTATAATCCATTATTCTGTCAAACTCTAGTACAACTTGTCCTTACCTCCTAACCATGCAGTATAATTTTCTTTAGATGGTGGTTGATGAAAGCGGAATTGTTTTATACCATATTCTTGTTGGTATTTAGGTAGCTTTAGATGTTCATATAATTCGCATTTTAATCTATGATGAAAGCCTGGCAGCATGGTTGTCCCACCCATTATTACAATATTCTCTGCTAACTGTTTCCTCGTATCCACTGGACACTGAATAAATATATCACAGTAGCAGACATTTACTATATATATTACAAAATACAAGACAGTTCTTGTTAAAATCCTTGATATCTTGATTCCAATCATGGGTGCAGATGAGTGAAATGGGAGTTCTGTGATAAACTGATAATATTAAGGAGGTGGGGGGGGGGTCTACATTATTATTAGAATATTGTGAGAAACTGTCAGTCCAAAACAAATCTTCACTTCAGTCATCAAAAGTCATATTTAAAACTTACATCAATGAGTGAGTCGAGAATCAATGTTACAATGGATCTTTCATCATTATCTTGTTCAAATAAAACTTCTGCTGAATGTTCCCTACAAACCAGAAAATAAACAACTATAAATAAATTAATCCATACAATCAAATTACCTTTATTCAGTAATTCAAATTAATATTTATACCAACTTTTATTAAAATAACCAGCGGCTGCCAGGCAGGATACACCCACATTTTCTAAAGATGGATAGAGAGCAAACTAAAAAGCGCCATAATTCATGAAGTTACGATTCGATATGTGCAAATATCGAAAGGGACCTAGATCTTTGGGTTATGAACATGCATTTCAAGTTTCATAAAAATCAGATTAAAATTGTGACATCCACAGGGTCCACAACCTTGATATATCATTTTGTTCGGCAATTTTGGTCCGATGTTCAATAAATTCCAACTGAGCCTTCATTGCAGTGTAACAATGGTATAATCAAACGGTTTTTTAAATCGAGTAATAATTAAGACCTCCAGCTCCAGAGGGACAACAAGCTATTAAAGGTGATTTTGCGTACAATCTGGGACGATAATTCAGGAAGTTACGATTGGATATGCGCAAATATCGAAAGGAACCAAGATCTAGGTTATAAACAAGTATTTCAAGTTTCATCAAAATCGATTTAAAATTGTGACATCTATAGGGTCCACAACCTCGATATGGAAGTACACTATTCGCGTACAAGCGACGGCCATTTTGTCAGGAAATTTTGGTCCGATTTACACGAAATTGGAACTCAACCTTCATTACGGTGTAACGGTGATATAATCGGATAATAATCGTGACCTCCAGAGAAACCAGAAGCTAAATGGGCGGTTTTTCGAACAATCAGGGGCCATAATCCAGGAAGCATACGGCCACATTTTCGAAAGATGGATAGAGAACAAACTTAAAAGAGCCATAATTCATGAAGTTACAATTCGATGGTCGCAAATATCTAAAGGAACCGAGATCTTTGGGTTATAGGCATGCATTTCAAGCTTCATCAAAATCGGATTAAAATTGTTACCTCTACAGGGTTCACAATCTTGATATACCATATTTTTTTTTTACACTATTCGCGTATAAGCGGCGGCCATTTTGTCCGGATATTTTGGTCCGATTTTCACGAAATTCGAACTCAACCTTCATTACGGTAATATAATCAGGCTGTTTTTTTTTTCTAAAATCAGATAATAATTGTGACCTCCAGGGGACCACAAGCTAAAAGATAGACTGGCACTGCCAGGCAGGATACGCCCACATTTTTGAGAGATGGATAGGGAACAAGCAATACCGAGAGTGATTTTTCCTACATCATTAAGTCCTGTATTTCATACTGTATTGGGAGCAGCCATTTTGTTGGTCAGTTCCAGTCTGATATTCATGAAATTCGAAACCGACAATGATTATGGTGTGATGGTACACAACCTAGAAATGTTACTTTTCGTCAAAATCGGATAAGAATTGTGACCTGTAGAGAGTCCACAACCATGATATACCATATTTTTTTACACTATTCGCGTACAAACGGCGACCATTTCGTCCGGCAATTTTGGTACGATTTTCACGAAATTCGAACTCAACCTTCCTTACGGTGCAACAGTAATATAATCAGAGTTTTTTTTTTACATCAGATAATAATTGTTCGAGAGATAGACAGAGAACAAGCAATACCGAAAGTGATTTTTCCTACAATCAAAGGCCATAATACATTAAGTTACAATTTGAAATGCGCAAATGTCGAAAAGAATAAAGATCTTTAGATTATAAACAAGCAATTCAGGTTTGGGCGTATAAAAATATCCATACCTTATTTTTCCACTAATATGTAAAACATTACTACCATCTAGTGGATAATCTACATCTGGTGGGGGAGGGGGTAGCTGAAATAAATATAATTTTACCGTTATTAAACATATTTTTGATATTTTAAAAATAAAAAAAACTAAATAAAAATAATTGCTAAAATTCTTATAATTATAAGCTTATTTTCATTTCAGAATCTTAAAATCTCTTGCAAATTATAACATTGTGAAAGCAGATCTCCTAGGGGAGATGGATCAATTCCATTCAGTATTTACAAAGATATGATGAAGTTAAAATTTGTCAACATTCGACAAGTGATGCTGGGTTGTATTTACGATGCACTATATTATTAGGTGTAACAGCTCCAAATTCCCTTGTTCGAAGAAAGTCGTTTTTTCCAGATTTGTAATATTTTTTTAAACTTAACTTTAAACGGAGACTACTTAATCTTTTGTAATAATTTAAAAATATTTTGGGAGCAGATATCCCGTTCTTTTTTATGTGTTCGTTTATTTAATTCATAAGGGTAGGTTATAAGTTGAAAACGTCAATTTCCCGTGTTTTGATGTTACGGGGAAACATTTTGTCACGTTTTAAATACGGGTACCTCACTTCAAATGCTCGGCAAGGTCACTAATTATTAATATTTCTTTTTCATTCTAATATCATTAGAAAGATAATTAAACGATCTTTCGACTGGTGAGGAGTGTTTTTTTTTTTTTTTCTTTTTTGAAGGCTATTTGCCAATATAGTACACCTCGACCGATCAAAAGTTCGTTTTATTTGCCGTTTCGATGCTACTAAAATCAACAAAATTGTTAAGTGACCTCGCTGACTACTACGTGATTTTGTTAGAAAAAAAAACAAAACAATAAGTTTTGTAACGTCTGCTGATACCCAAAGTTTTGTGACGTTTTGTGACATCTGATACCCCGTGCAAAGTCACAGACAGAGAAAGATTGAGTTATGGAAACTGCATTGACATCTTGCTACGTTGTGACACAGACGGTCAGTGAATCTTTTGCTAAAGAAAATATGGGACAGGTTTACAGAGATAGAATGAAAATCACTGGTATTGATAAGTATGGTTAGTATATCATCCAAAGAAAGTGTTTATTCTGACGGGTGGGACAAGCTTTAAAAATTTAACAAATATGCATGCCTATTTTACAAATAGATAGCAGCCAAAAGGAACTAATAGGCCTAGGCCACGTCATTGCTTTTAATGAATTAATGAATATTCGGAATGTATTTATATCCTTCCGGGCGAACTTGGCAAATAGAGGATATTGAGAATATTGAACAAGTTATAGCACATGCTCGTTTCTTTTTTCTAAATGAAATTTCTTTGTAAGAGAGGTGTGTGTGTGGTGTGTGTGTGTGTGGGGGGGGGGCTTATAGCTAGGATAACGGTATTCATGATGTGTTGTGAGCCACACCAATGTAGGTTTCACTTAAGATGAATTCAAAAGTTAGGACATAGGCTATATACGTAGGCCTACGTGGCGTGCATTGAGCCACACGGATATTCTGTACATGGTTATTAAAGAATGCGCTCTCTCTTTCAGACAAAACTTTCAATTAAAATATAATAGGCTATTCATTACCGGTAATGAATTTTCTTTTCTTTTTTCCTAATTGGTGTTTATATTATCATTCCAACATGGTTATTAAAGAATGCGCTCTCTCTTTCAGACAAAACTTTCAATTAAAATATAATAGGCTATTCATTACCGGTAATGAATTTTCTTTTCTTTTTTCCTAATTGGTGTTTATATTATCATTCCAAACTGATTATTTCGTTACCTTTGAGGAAGTTATTTTTTTATTATCATTTTTGTTTTTTTCAATTTAAAATTCTTTCCGTGATGTTCCACTGTTCGTTTTTGTTAAATTAAAATGGCTTTGGCGGGATCGCTGACTACGGCTGTCCAATGAAATAACTCCATTTAAAATTGGCGGGCTTCCCCCGCCACTCTGCAGACTGCCGCCATAGGGTGAGTGCTTGATTGAAATACGAAAATTAAAACCTAGCTCCATGTTTACTACAAATTGGATATATATACGGTACCGGTACATGGGGCATCGGTTGTTTATTTAAGTGAAAGTACTGAAAGGGATAATGCTATTATTATTGCTGTCGATCGAGAGTTGGATTTACATTTACAGGCCAATTTGGTTTCAGATTTCAGACTAGCCTTGGACCTTGGTAACTAATAGTAGTCTTATTATTGTGCCCAGCGACAGCAATGGTTCATCGTGACATACATAAATTAGATCTTTAATAGGCCCATCAATATTGTTGAAATATTGTTGCGGTCGTGGGTGGTTGCTAGAAATTAACAAACGACTTCTACTTAATTTGCAGTTTACAGTCACTGTACTCACGACTCACAAGGCTACATTCTGTTTAAACTTTATCAAAGTTTATCAAGTTTATGTAAGTAACATGTCTATCGTGCTTAACTGCTTCCTTTTGGAACTGTCCTCGAGCGAACGATGTCTTGTCAGCGAAAGTTCGCTCAAAGACAGTTCTGAAAAGAACTGATACTTAACCTGACCTTAATTCGTCTTGATATTAATTTATTATAATAAATTGCCTCACACTCGGACCTACAACAAGTCAACGAGTACGCCAAACAAATTGAATTGTTGAGTGAAAGATATAGCTAGATAAAAGATCGAACCGCCAAATTAAGGTTCTCTTCGCAACTCTTGTGAGAGCGTACACAACGACAAAGGAGACACGTGAGTAAATTTTTATGAGTATAATATGACGTTTCACTGAGGAGAGTTTCTTATCCCCAAGAAGATAAGGAATAAAAAAAAATGGTCGTACATGCTTTCTCTGACGTTCGCCCATGTAACACGTAGGCCTATTGTACAGCTACACGACGTTATATTTATTGTTGTGTCATAGGCCTAATAATTTGTTGTCCCCCGCCTTTCGAAGAAAGTTGGGGGACTATTAAAATGGGTTCGTCCGTCCGTCTGTCTGTCTGTCTGTCCGTCTGTCCGTCACACTTTTTGGGACACAATAACTCTCTTCCTAATTGAGCTAGAATTTTCAAACTTGGTGTATGTGTTTATTAGGTCGATGCCTTGATGGAGTTCGAAGATGAGCATTTCCCGCTTAGGGTAAGCAGAGATAAGCAATTTAATTGGTTGATTTTTTTGGGACACGATAACTTTAGTTCTAATTAAGTGAGATTGATGAAACTTGGTATATAGTTTCATTACAGTAATACCTTGACTAAGATCGATAATGAGCATTTTCTTGCTCAGGGTAAGCAGAGCGATACGCAATTTGATTGGTTGAGACTTTGGAACACAATAACTTTCCTACTAATTGAGTTAAACTGTTCAAACTTGGTGTATATGCTTATTAGGTCAATGCCTTGATAGAGTTCGAAGATGAGCATTTTTCGCTTAGGGTAAGCAGAGATAAGCAATTTGATTGGTTGATGCTTTGGGACACGATAACTTTAGTTATAATTAAGTGAGAGTGATGAAACCTGATGTATAGTTTCATTACAGTAATACCTTGACTAAGTTCGATAATGAGCATTTTCTGCTCAGGGTAAGCAGAGCGACATGCAATTTGATTGGTCGAGACTTTGGAACACAATAACTCTCCTTCTAATTGAGTTTAAATGTTCAAACTTGGTGTATATGCTTATTAGGTCAATGCCTTGATGGAGTTCGAGGATGAGCATTTTCCGCTTAGGGTAAGCAGAGATAAGCAATTTGATTGGTTGATGCTTGGGACATGATAACTTTAGCTCTAATTAAGTGAGAGTGATGAAACTTGGTGTATAGTTTCATTACAGTAATACCTTGACTAAGATCGATAATGAGCATTTTCTGCTCAGGGTAAGCAGAGCGATAAGCAATTTGATTGGTCGAGACTTTGGAACACAATAACTCTCCTTCTAATTGAGTTAAAATGTCCAAACTTGGTATATATGCTTATTATGTCAATGCCTTGATGGAGTTCGAAGATGAGCATTTTCCTCTTAGGGTAAGCAGAGATAAGCAATTCGATTGGTTGCTGCTTTGGGACACGATAACTTTAGTTCTAATTAAGTGAGAGTGATGAAACTTGGTGTATAGTTTCATTACAGTAATACCTTGACTAAGATCGATAATGAGCATTTTCTGCTAGGGGTAAGCAGAGCAATAAGCAATTTGATTTGCCCCATGACTTTGGAACACATTAACTCTCCTTCGAATTGAGTTAAAATGTTCAATATTGGTGTGTATGCTTATTAGGTCAAAATGCCTTGATGGAGTTCGAAGATGAGCATTTTCTTCTCAGGGCAGGCAGAGATAAGCAATTTGATTGGTTGATACTTTGGGACAAGATAACTTAGGTTCATCTTGATTGATGATTTTTATGCCAATACAATGACTGCATTCTCATTCAGTAATGGATTCGACAGTAACAGTGTGTAGAAACGATTGACTTGGACACAAGGGCCCTTTCCCTTGGCCAGAGGGGCCCTTTTGTCAAGTCTGGGGGCCCTTTTGTCTTCCTTTAGGGTCCCCCTAACTAGGGTACATTTTCATTTTTCTCGTCGGCTTTAGCATTTTTCTTTATAAAACACTTTTAGATGACACTTTGTGTACAGTTTGATTGGTCGATACGTTTGAAAAAAATAAATGTGCGATTAATTAATATTTGTCATCTATTTATTTTGGGATTTCGGCGGGGGACATCAGCCTCACTGTTGGCTTGTTTTATTTATTTTAGGTAATAAATATATGAAGTTCTTATTTGCTACAGACTTAACCAATTATTAGTAAGGCAAAGAATTTATATTTTATATATTTAACATTAGTAAGTATGGATGTTTGTGTATTTGGGCAATCTTTTGTTAGAAAATTAGAACCAAAGTTAGGTAATTCTGTAAAGACAGAGAATGGGGAGGGTAAAATTCATTTTGTATTTAGATCGGGAGGGACAGCTACAAACTTAATGAGCATGGTAGACCAGATTCCTGCAGATGTACGTGTTGTTTTTATGCAAATTGGAGACAATGACATTCATCCCCATCAACAGGCTTTTCAAACCGCAACGATTATAATGAATTTGGTCAGAAGGGTTTCTTTGCAGTGTCCTGGGGCTTTAATATTTGTTGGATCCATCTTTCCGCGCTTCAAACCACAGGGGATGTCAAGAGAGGTCTATAACAGGAAGAGGGTAATTATTAATACGATAATAGCAGATCAAGTACGTCAGTTGGCCCAGGTTAGGTGTTGGGATAATTGCAGAAAGGTGCGCTGTAATTTAAGGAATTATGCTGAGGATCGGGTTCATCTGAATGAGGCAGGGAATTCCCTTTTTGCAAAAACAGTCATGATGGCTTTAAAAATTGGTTTAAGGCGACTACAGTAGGATTCATTTAAAATATTGCTTAAATGTTTGTTGCATATCTAATTAATCTAGGATGTTTTTGTTTTTATAATTTAGGATTGGTGTCTGTAGGGTCGTCCATGGTGTGTCTTGAGCCACATGGATGAAGAGAGGTTTTTTATTATTTTTTTTGTTTTTTTTTTTTAATATGTTTTTATTTTATTTTTTTAAATGATGAGATACTATCTGCAACTGATAATAAATGTTTTTGATTTGAATGGGATATCTAGTTGGCTACCACCTTATATTCTATAGTCTTATTAAAGTAGGATGTATTATGGTAATCATTTGGTTATTCAATGCCTATCAGAAAGTATTTTAATGCAGTTGAGGATACTATTTGATCTCCTTTGGTAGTGGAATGCTATGTTACAGTTTCTGTATAGTTCTTAGGGATTTAACCCACATGTGGACAGAATGATATGTATGTTTGTCTTTGGTGTCCGTCTTCAATTTCATCTGGGTCTTGTGTTTATATCTTTAATTTTGTTATGCTTTTGCGGAATCGAACTCCGGTGAACAAGCTATAGGAAGAGTAAATTGCCATTTTTTAAACTTAAGGATTTTTTTTCTTTTTTATATTGCAAAAGTATGATGTATCCACAACCTATTATTATTTGGCAGGCCCTTAATCCTGAACAAATTTTTTTTTTCCGCAATTTATTACTGTCTTCTTTTTTTCATCTTGGTCCTAGCAGATGTTTTGTATTATATTTTTATATTTGTCATACATGGTCATGTAATTTGTAAAATAGTAACAGAAAATATTGAATGCGCAAGATATAATTTTTCAAGATGTGTGAACCGAATGAACTGTAGCTAAATACCATCGTGTTTTTATCATTTATATAAGTAATCTACATGTAACTTTCTTGGTGATTCAGTTTGGAATACTTTATTAATGGGTTGTTGAATTTGATTGATATAGTTTGTGTACAGTATTTTGGGAGCTAGATAATGAAATTTTATGGGAAAACTGCTTACCGTACTTTTATTTGGCCTCAATTAAACAGAAACTGTATCATTGCTGTGGAATGGGTGTAGGGGAGCAGGGAGCCCATTTTTTTTTTTTTTTTTTTTTCTCTCTGAATTCGATGTAAATTTTTGTTCTTGTTGTTGTTCTCATTTTCACTTTCCAATGTGAAGTTCTTTATCTTGAAATTTTATTTGATCTTAATGTTGTGCAACCTAACCTAACTAGAGATAGGTAATATAATACCATGCGTTTCTTCTTTTTAGTTTTCCTTTTAAAATTTCTGCAATTTTGTGGTTGCGTAACTTTGAAGTAATGGATGAAGATTTTTAAGTAGACGACATTTGGAGCTATGTAGATGTTAGTTTTAGCTGTGACTGCAGATGATTCTTGAGAAATGTGTGTTGTTTTTTTTCTCAAAAATTAAATGTATAAACATTCTTTGCGTACTCAACACAGGACGATTGCTTGTATCTAGAGATATATAAATTGTTTAAATGAAAGCATAATTTGTTTGTTGTCGGTAAGAAATTTAACACCACTGAAATTATCAGTGATCAGATAAACAACTTGAAAAAAGATGAAGAAAAGTTTTACATGTAATGTTTGCAGAAGTGTCCCTAAGGCCCAGTCAACATTAACAGGAGAAAGTGTGCTTATTTATATTCTAATTATCCTCGGACACACAAGTTACCTCCCTTCTCTAAATTCCCCCCCCCCCCAACCCCTTCAAATCAACAGTGTTCTAGTTGTCCGGCTAATAAAATGGGTTCATCTGTCTGTCACACTTTTGGGGACACAATAACTCTTTTCTAATCGATGCCTTGATGCAATGATGTGGTTTGAAGATGAGCATTTTCTGGTAAGGGTAAGCAGATATAAGCAATCTCATTGGTTGATTCTTTGGGGCACGATTATTTGGTAATAATTAAGTGAGAGTATAGATTACATCATTACCTTGAATAAGTTTGATGATACAAACTATCTGCTTAGGCAAAGCAGAGCTAAGCAAAATCTTTGATCGATGTTTTGTGGCAATTAAATAACCTTGATTCTATCTGATAGACGATAGAGAGTGATGAAACTTAGTGTATAGGTTGATTGCTCGATACTTTTGAAACAAGCCAACAGTGAGGCTGATGTCCCCCGCCGAAATCCCAAAATAAATAGAAGACACATATTAATTAATCGCACATTTATTTTTTTCAATGTATCGAGCAATCAAACTGTACACGAAGTGTCATCCAAAAGTGTTTTATAAACAAAAATGCTAAAACCGACGAGAAAAATGAAAATGTACCCTAGTTAGGGGGACCCTGAAGGCAGACAAAATGGCCCCTCTGGCCAAGGGAAAGGGCCCTTGTGTCCAAGTCAATCGTTTCTATACACTGTTACTGTCGAATCGATTACTAAATGAGAATGCAGTCATTGTATTGGCATAAAAATCATCAATCAAGATGAACCTAAGTTATCTTGTCCCAAAGTATCAACCAATCAAATTGCTTATCTCTGCTTACCCTAAGCGGAAAATGCTCATCTTCGAACTCCATCAAGGCATTGACCTAATAAGCATATACACCAAGTTTGAACATTTTAACTCAATTAGAAGGAGAGTTATTGTGTTCCAAAGTCTCGACTACTCTCGACCAATCAAATTGCGTATCGCTCTGCTTACCTTGAGCAGAAAATGCTCATTATCGAACTTATTCAAGGTATTACTGTAATGAAACTATACACCAAGTTTCATCACTCTCACTTAATTAGAACTAAAGTTATCGTGTCCCAAAGCATCAACCAATCAAATTGCTTATCTCTGCTTACTCTAAGTGGAAAATGCTCATCTTCGAACTCCATCAAGGCATTGACCTTATAAGCATATACACCAAGTTTGAACATTTTTACTCAATTAGAAGAAGAGTTATTGTGTTCCAAAGTCTCGACCAATCAAATTGCGTATCGCTCTGCTTACCCGAAGCGGAAAATGCTCATCTCCGAACTCCATCAAGGCATTGACCTAATAAGCATATACAACAAGTTTGAACATTTTAACTCAATTAGAAGGAGAGTTATTGTGTTCCAAAGTCTCGACCAATCAAATTGCTCTGCTTACACTGAGCAGAAAATGCTCATTATCGAACTTAGTCAAGGTATTACTGTAATGAAACTATACACTAAGTTTCATCACTCTCACTTAATTAGAACTAAAGTTATCGTGTCCCAAAGCATCAACCAATCAAATTGCTGATCTCTGCTTACCCTAAGCGGAAAATGCTCATCTTTGAACTCCATCAAGGCATTGACCTAATAAACACATACACCAAGTTTGAACATTCTAGCTCAATTAGGAAGAGAGTTATTGTGTCCCAAAAAGTGTGACGGACAGACAGACAGACAGACAGACGGACGGACGAACCCATTTTAATAGTCCCCCAACTTTCTTCGAAAGACGGGGGACAAAAAATATGTGTGTGATTGATTAATGTGTGTCATCTATTTGTTTTGGTATTTCAGTGGGGGACATCAGCCTCACTGTTAGCTTGTTAAGATTGTAATCATCCTGGTTCGGACAGTTTTTATTACATTATTCCAGGGTTGGAAAAGACAGTCAATTGAAAACTTACATAACATGAGATTAAGCTTATCGGTACTCATCAACAGGAGGAAATGCTGACCCTGGGTCATATTATCTCCTTTTTGCCACCAGTTGGAAAAGACAATTTTTGATTAGCTGGCTTTGATGAAAAAGGGCGATTCGAACTTTTATATCAAAATAATCAGTCCCAAAAATGATTGAAAGATAGGTTGCCAGGCAACAAAACATACGCCCGGAGCAGCTTAATCGTTCGGGCAGTCAACAAGGGTTGTCGCTTTTTTGGTAATGAAACATTTCTAATATAGTAATAAACTAAAATTAGAGTGGTTCAGGCTAAAAATGTTTTATAACAAACAGACACTATTTCGGGACAGTAAAGACATTATATGATAAGACTTACTATAAAAACTTAATTGATCAACAATGGAAGTCTGGCCACTTCTGAATTTTGAGGATATATAACCATTTGGACATATTTAATATTAATAAATGGACAAAATCTTCCCGGCTTCCATAATCAAAGGAGTTATCTCTTAGTGAGAATAAGAGCTATGTCTCTTGGTTGTACTAAAAAAAAATATGCTCCAAGCTACGCACGTCCCGGAAACGAAATAACTTGATCGCAGTCGGAAAATATCGTTTTTTTCCATACTGCAAAGTAACCAGATACACTCTATGAGACGATTGGATTTGACATATGTACGCACGCGCGAACGCTTCGTTGTTATAACAGTAAACCCGCGCCTTCAAATGTCTTTATATTAACTGTGTTTATAATGCTACAGTAGAAATTAAAATACATGTTAAGCTGGAGATGAAAAGATCGACATTTGACATGAATTATTTCAAGATTAGCCTCATACATATATTAAAATGAACAGTGCGTTTACTTATTTATACCCAGACACTGGCCTATTTATAACGGCATGTTATACAGAGGGAGAGAGGGGTCTATAAATCTAATAATGTAACATTTTAATGTTTATCTCAAAGATAACTAAATATTCTATTGTGCAGTACGATGTTTGTTATGAAAAATAAATTGCCGGGTAAAGTACGAGGAAAATATAATGACATGTAATACGGGGAGTGAGAGAGAGGGATAAACACACCAATAAAACTATTAATTTAAGACTTTATTTTTTGTCCCTCAGATAAATAAATATTTTGTACTTCATGATGTTTGTTATGAAAAAAAAACACATTGCTGGGTAAGTGGCGTATGCGCTGAGCCAGCGATTATTGTGTATGTACCGAATTTAGAGCCAAATTTTGTAGTTTCGTCTGTAGGCCTATAAAGGGTGGTATTTTTCGCCGACTTCAAGGTTTCCTAAACATGTGGACACCGACGCGCTCACATGATATTCTTTGAACTGTTGATTTTGATGGAGTGTAATTATATTTTTTTTTCCGCGAGAGCCAAACATGCGGTTATAACCACTGCTACGTTACCATTGGAAACCTTTAGATTTTTAAGTTTCATGACCAAATTATGGCATTCTGCTGTGTATCTTTGATTTTTGACATCATACAAAATTCCTTCGTTCATCTAAAAAGGTTTTGACTTGCAACCATTCTTTTTACCTGCCAATTGTTTTTTATTTTCATTATTAGCCTTCATGCGAATCATTTCTTTTTTAGGCTTCGGAAGTTGATTTTTTTTTTTAACTTGGTGATTGTGCTTTTATGACAATCGCCGCAAATACTTTTCTCTCTATCTAAATCAGTTAAGGTCGCATCGGCAGATGTCCGAGTCTCTCTGTTTATTAAATTAATTTCACTTGTGTCTGCCGATGGAGTAACGTAAACTATCGCGGAAAAAATGGTGTGTCAAGAAAATCATCGTATGATTTCATACATTTTAGTGGACTTAACCTTACTTTTACTCACCTTCCTAGTCTTTGTCGTCAGTCTATTTTGAATGTATTTGTCACCAAAAGTCACACAGTCGTCATGTAAAGCTGTCATGATAGACCGATGCTCCGAAGTTGTCGGGAATTTATTAACATTTGTCTAGCATAAAGCCTATTTGTGATTATTGTCATAGGTAGTTTGTTACAGTTCCCAAATCATAGGGGTACTTGTCCAATCCAATGCTGGATAGCAAATCATCCGTGGACGATATCTTGCAGGGCTCAGTCTCAAATCTAGAAAAAAATAAGTCCGTCGATCATAGCCTATGGCTACAGGATGGTTAGATAATATATTATGATTATAAAAATAATTTACACCATGTTACCGAAAAGGGTCTGGAAAATAAAGACTACAAATAAAAAGTTTGTTTCGGTTATTTCCCGGTCTCAAATAGTTCTGCGTATTTAGAGCTAACAAATATTTATTTCCTAACCACAATAGTCGCCAGCGTAAACCAAGAATGTAGCCACTTAATAAAAGTAAATCTCGAAAGGTTGTAGTGAATTTATCTGGGCGATTTCACCTACTTGAAAGTTAGAAATGAAACGAAGCTATTATAGCTAGCTCTGTATTTAAATCACCAAAATCGCCAAAATCAAAAATCAAATCAAGGAGTGAAATCGAAATTTTTGCTCACGTTCGCTATTAAATAAACACGTAAGTCGAAGCCCGTAATGAGTGTATTTTTTACTCGGCGTTATATACCAATACATGTTTGTAAAAATACCTCATGTGACGTATATTTGCTGCGATTTCCTAAACCACGTGCGCGGCGCTAACTTCTGCTCACTTCAGAAGATTTCTCGACGGAGCAATCACACAGATAAGCGGGTCAGTTTTTATAAGGACAAATACTGTGTCTCTGAACCACTCTACTCCGAGTAAAATCTGATTAAGAATAAACACTCATTATGTAATTATCAGAAAATCATTACAATTTGTCTGCTTTTTATACGCCCACATTGAAATGTGGTCATATATTGTCGTCGCCCCTGTCCGCCCGTCGTCCACAAGCACTAAAGTTAATATCCGATTGACTTTAAATTTATACACAGTGTTTAAGGTCAGCGATTTCCGATAATAACTACCAGAGTTATGGCCCTTGATCACTACAAAAAATCTTGTGGACGCTCTAGAGGTCAAAGTTAATATCTGATTGACTTTAAATTTATACACAGTATTTAAGGTCATAAGACGAAGAAGCCTATTGATTTACAGTGTTTTCCGATAATTAGTGCCAGAGTTATGGCCCTTGATCACTTCAAAAAATCTTGTGGACGCTCTAGAGGCCAAAGTTTATATCTGATTGGCTTTAAATTTATACACAGTGTTTAAGGTCATGAGACGAAGAAGCCTATTGATTTTCAGTGATTTCCGATAATTAGTGTCAGAGTTATGGCCCTTGATCACTGCAAAAAATCTTGTGGACACTCTAGAGGCCAAAGTTAATAACCGATTGACGTTAAATTTATACACAGTGTTTAAGGTCATGAGACAAAGAACCCTATTGATATTCGACGATTTCCGATAATTACTACCAGAGTTATGGCCCTTGATCACTTCAAAAAATCTTGTGGATGGTCTAGAGGCCAAAGTTAATATCCGATTGACTTCAAATTTATACAAAGTGTTTACAGTCATGAAACGAACACGTGAATAATTACTGCCTGAGTTATGGCCCTTGATCATTTCAAAAAATCCTATGGAAGCTCTAGAGGCCAAGGTTAACATCCGATCAACTTTAAATTTACACATAGTGTTAAAGGTCATGAGTCAAAGAAGCCTATTGATTTTCAGCGATTTCAAATAATTACTGCCAGAGTTATCTCCCTTGATCACTTCAAAAATTCTTGTGATACTTTAGAAGCAAAACAGGGGTGCACAATTTCACTTTTGAACCACTAGCCCATGGACAGGTGTCATGACAAAATTTGCTAGCCCGACAGAAAAATATACCTGCCCAAAATATAAATTATGGTCCTATTGTTTTTAATTTATTTTAATGACCAAACATAAAAATAATAACAAAGTAAACAAATATTTAATCATCAGAATGTTCCAATATTGTCTCAACCTTTCCATATATCATCAATAATGTATTGGACATTATTACTAATAGACAACAAGAACCATAAACGGAGGAATAAAAAGGTTTGTGTTGTCTATCGGCCATTTTTATAGCTACAGGTTCGATATTGGAAGATATTCATTTACCCTTGCAAGAATACTTAATTAAACCATACAACATCAGTCCAGTGCTGTGTCAAAAAAATAGCCATTACCCAAAATAAATAGCGTTTTTTGGGATCATGCGATTTACGGACCACCATGACACATTTGATAATCAATCTACCGATACCTCACCGTACACTTAGCATTATTCATATTTCTGCCTATATAATGAAATATATTTTAATCAGAAAATCCACGATTCCTTTGAAAAATCAAGATGAAGAAGAAACAGGGACAATTCTAACAACAGTACCACCGGTCGTGTGGAAAAGTCATGTGATGTGAAAACGCTATGTGATGTGCAATCTTCGTCAAATGAATTTTTGGAAATTTATAACAGTATCTATTGCGGTAAATGACGATAAAAGGAAGACATATTTTAACAAAATAGAGAGAGAGAGAGAGAGAGAGAGAGAGAGAGAGAGAGAGAAATGCGTATTCGTATCGGTATGGAATGCTGTCATTCGACAATACTCGTTTATTTTTAGAAGAGTTATTTTTAGTAACGGAAGCTACCGGTACAAGCCGGTAGCACTATCGTGTGCCCAATTGTGGCTGAAACTGGCCTATTTTGCTATTCAACTATTAAAAACGTATTACGCGGACTGGAACTAATATGCTTTAAATACATTGTAATCACAAAGTAAGAATTTCTGTCAGAGAAAATAGGCCTGTCCGCGGGCGGCCGGAATACGTAATATCAGCTGTCCAACAAAATGATTTACCTGTCCCGGGCGTCGGGCGATGGTAATTGTGCACCCCTGAGCAAAACCTATCATCCCATTGACTTCAGATTGATACACAGCGTTTAAGGTGTTGAAACAAATAAGTATTTTGATTTTCAATGGATTTTGATAACTGAACTTCTAAATCCACGATATCAATCAAGATGAACATAATTTTTCTTGTCCCAAAGTATCAACCAATCAAATTGCTTATCTCTGCTTACCCTAAGCGGAAAATGCTCATCTTTGAACTCCATCAAGGCATTGACCTAATGAGCATACACACCAATTTTGAACATTTTAACTCAATTCAAGGAGAGTTATAGTGTTCCAAAGTCTCGGCAAATCAAATTGCTTATCGCTCTGCTTACCCTGACCAGAAAATGCTCATTATCGATCTTAGACAAGGTATTACTGTAATGAAACTATACACAAAGTTTCATCACTCTCACTTAATTAGAACTAAAGTTATCGTGTCCCAAAGCATCAACCAATCAAATTGTTTATCTCTGCTTACCCTAAGTGGAAAATGTATAAATTTAAAGTCAATTGTATATAAACTTTAGCCTCTAGAGTGTCCACAAGCATTGTGGACTGACGAACAGACGGACCGACGACCATAAACAACTACATTTCAATGTGGGCGTATCAAAATGACGATCTTGTTAAAGCGAAAATTTCATACTTTCTTAGAAAGTCACAACATAACAAGCCAACAGTGAGGCTGATGTCCTCCGCTGAAATCCCAAAATAAATACAATGTAGATGACACATATTAATTAATCGCACATTTATTTTTTTCAAACGTATCGAGCAATCAAACTGTACACGAAGTGTCATCCAAAAGTGTTTTATAAAGAAAAATGCTAAAACCGACAAGACAAATGAAAATTTACCCTAAAGGTAGACAATAGGGCCCCCACACTTGACAAAAGGGCCCCTCTGGCCAAGGGAAAGGGCCCTGGTGTCCGAGTCAATCGCTTCTATACACTGTTACTGTCGAATCCATTACTGAATGAGAATGCAGTCATTGTATTGGCATAAAAATCATCAACCAAGATGAACCTAAGTTTTCTTGTCCCAAAGTATCAACCAATCAAATTGCTTATCTCTGCTTACCCTAAGCGGAAAATGCTCATCTTCGAACTCCATCAAGGCATTGACCTAATAAGCATATACACGAAGTTTGAACATTTTAACTCAATTAGAAGGAGAGTTATTGTGTTCCAAAGTCTCGACCAAGGTATTACTGTAATGAAACTATACACCAAGTTTCATCAATCTCACTTACTTAATTAGAAATAAAGTTATCGTGTCCCAAAGCATCAACCAATCAAATTGCTTATCTCTGCTTACCCTAAGCGGAAAATGCTCATCTTCGAACTCCATCATTGACCTAATAAACACATACACCAAGTTTGAACATTCTAGATCAATAAGGAAGATGTGACAGACAGACGGACGAACCCATTTTAATAGTCAAACTTTCTTTGAAAGGCGGGGGACAATTATTTCTATGTCTCTTGCTCAATAGATTGTCAACTCGCTATTATACGATCATAGGCCTTATTTATCACACTCAAAAGTTATTGACACTGGAAATAATAATGTGGGCGTATAAAAACCAATAAAATCAAATTGTATAATCATTATCACAAAAACACCTTTTCCACCTACGGTAGCCTACTATTAACCAATTACTGTTATTTATCCCAAAATTACAAGTTAGGCGAATGTTAAACCCTATCTCTCTACTTAGTCTATGTCACATAGAAAGACTGCCAAACAATCATTTTGAATTTATAAGATTTCATATTACATGTTTTAACTGACCTTATTGATATCTCCTCCATAAACTGTTACATCTTGTATTAAACTAGCCCTTTGTGTATTAGTAACAAAACAGCATCGCACTGAAATATGATGTATATTCATTAACACTCAGTTGGTCTTACAAGTGTCTGAGTGTACTTAGTCCAGTGATTCTCAACCAGTGTGCCTACCTAAGTGTGTGGCAAAATTTTAAAAAACATGTGATCCCAATTGAGTATTACTTGGTATCTACTGATGTGTTCATAGCTGTGATTTTTTTCATTTAGTTTGTGTCATTCTAAGTGTCTAGTCTCTGTCTACAGTTGTATGCCGTCTGACTTACCATGTTTTTATTTTGCAAAATTCAGATATTTTTCTTATATTTAACCAGGTGTGCCACTATTTTTTTTGTGTTCCACCTTTATTTGCCAAAGCACACCTTGGAACTTCCAAGATGTGCTTTGGCAAAAAAGGTTGAGAACCATTGCCTTAATCCTTATCATGACTTACACCTTCTCAACCACGACGTCATAACAACTATTACGGCAGATTCACGTCACACCACTCAGTCAGCAGACGGCTGTCTCCCTAGATAGTCTTCTCCTTTGCTTCTTTGTATTCAGTTGTGTTTTTGTTTCTGTGACGGTTGCAATGTTTGTCCTAAATGCATTTATATACTTCAATCCTTTTATTGATTTGGTTTTGAACTAGGCCTACTTCTGATACATTTAACTATGTGGTTACTTGTGTAGCGGAATTTATACAACAATATGCTTGCATTCGTAATTCTTGCAACATATAATAGATCATGACTCATGCTGACACTATATAATTATTTCTTTGGGTTGCATTCCCAGTTGTTTTCAAATATGAGTGAAGTCTGTGTCACCACAGGCCCGGGACTGTACAGCGCAGTGGACGCTTACGGCTAGCCCCCGGATCCATTCACTCTCTTTGATTTGTTTATGTTTGTGGTCTTTGAGTATGATGTCTTGTCCATATATTTGTTTTTGTGTAAAATTGTGTGTGGTGCAACCCTCCTGCACTTACTATTAGAAATATAAGGGGATTCAAGTTTGAAAATAAAAAGAAATTACATATGAGAGCAACGATAGTTCTTTCATCAATTTTCATTTTACAATGACTTTTTTTGTGCAGGAGGGATGGTAGCCATATTTAATATGGCAACTGATAATACATTAGATTTGAGGAGTTCACATAGTTAAAGATGCATTATGTAAGAGTTAAATCTGTAATTTGCAGATCTTTTGATTGTACTAAATGTTATATATAAATTGTTAATTAGACATGTATTTACATGACAAGCCCATAGTCAACTCTCTAGACTATCAGATGGTTCTTATTTTCAACGGATTTAAATTAGTAATTTAATTTAAAATGGACATTCATGACTTGCTTATTATCGTAACAACAGTAGCAATGACAATCAAGGCTATGATATTCGTCAAAGTGATAACTTCGCTCAGAGGGAAGTTATTTGACAGAAATTTTCAATCTATCCTGTTTCTGTTAGCCTTTTATCTAAATCTCATACAGAGCATCTTTAATAAACCAGGGTATGACCTGATGACCTTTGCATAATCATATTGTTTTTCTGTTTGTCTACCTTTAAATTATTTTTTTTCTGAAGAATATACTATAAACATAATAATCATACCTTTTATATCTTCTAAAATCTTATCTGTTATTATTTCTGAAACACAATTTTACACATAAAGTGATCTAGCATAACAAAAATTTCTATCCATTATGTATTAAGAAATGAACAATTAATTGATCTTTTCATGCTTTTCAATCTTTTATCTAATATCTTATTCTTCAATGATGATGTCCAACCTTTTGGGTTTTCTCAGGGTCCTCGGGTTACCTCCCACTGCTAAAAACCACTACGCGCAAGTGAATTATTGAAATCAAATTGAACAATGTTAGTCCCGAAATGACCTGGTTTGTGTGGGGTGGACCTGGACTCCCTCCCCCTCTCTAAGATAACTATAATGTTGTATATATTATATACCTGGATTTGACGATACTGGTTTATCTTCGCCTTGAGGTGTTTTTATTGTTCCATGTTCTAACAATTGAGCTTGTATTCGACTATACAAAATAAAAAAATGATTTCAGTTAAACACATACATATGTGACCCGGCGCAGCTAAATGAGTCGGAAGTCGCAAAGCTAGATTCCGCGATACAGTGCAATGATGGTTCAGTAGGTCAAAATTACCTCTTTCGTCAATTAAAAGTTTAATTTTCATGAAAAGACCATCTATTAATGTTCAAAAATTACATTTTGTAAAAGGCAGTCAGCAAAGAAGTCATTAATTATCTTGGAATAAAGCAAAACAATCGTTCATTTACTTGCCATTTTCATAAAATGTCCAAGCAACCCCGAGAACACCATATTCGGCACTATACAAGCCGTATCCTATATGTTTCCCAGAATAATGAAAAATCGTGACATTTTGGATTTCCGCCATCTTGGATTTTTTTATATTATATTTTATATTATATTTAAATTTGGCGTCACAAAAATCTCATGTTACAAAGCATGAAACATATGTATACCATGATCCGGACATAATATAGAGGAAGTTTCATATTTTTTCCGTCAATTTTGGCTACCATCTTGAATTTCCGCCATTTTGGATTTTTGAAATTGATTTTCAGTCCTATATTTGATTACAGCGACCCCAAGAACCCAATATTTGGCACAACACAAGCCATATCCTATCCCTGCTTCCCAAAATAATAGAAAATCGTGACATTTTGGCCGCCATCTTGGATTTCTGCCATCTTGGATTTTGGTCGCCATCTTGGATTTCCGCCATCTTGGAATTAAATTATTTTCTGTGCCCATATTTGATTTCTTCGACCCCAACCCCAAGCTATGTATACCGCGATCCAGACATAGTACAGAGGAATTTTCATTTTTTTCCATCAATTTGGGTCGCCATCTTGGATTACCGCCATCTTGGATTTTTGATATTTTATTTTGTGCCAATATTTGAATTCGGCATCCCCAAAAATCTCATGTTACACACCATGAAAGCTATGTATACCATGATGCAGACATTTTTCTGTCCATTTTGAACGCCATCTTGGAATTCCGCCATCTTGGAATTTTAAAAAAAAATTCATTTTCGATATTTGATTTCTGCAACTCTCAACTTTCCATGAGAGCTATGTATACCGTGATTCGGACATGATATATAGGAATTTTCATTTTTTCTTCATTTTTGCCCGCCATTTTAAAAAATGGCACTGCACCATCATAAAAATAATTATTTTTTTAAAAAATTTTCTTTATTCGTTTTTTGTAGCCCATTTCGCATTGGAAAAGCATCTGACGTTTTATTGAGTTTCAAAATAAATGTTTATTGTCCCATGAATATTGCAAAAATCTAAGTGTCATTTTCAGAGGCCGTTTTCTCCGAATTTAGGAAACCATGGATGTCCAGACCACCCAACTTCAAATCGCAATTTCTCAGTGATGAAACGTCGTAAAGCAATGGTTAATACATCATTGAAAAGCTGAGAATAGTCTCTCTTTGGTTATTCCAAAACCTCACTTTTGAACAATTGGTCACTGTGACTCATTTTGCTATGCCGGGTCACATATGATATTCAGGATACATATTTAGAGTTCGTAAGACTGAAGGTCACCACAACAGATAAACAGATTAACACATTTTATGTACATAAAGTTCTTACTTTTGAATAGCTCTTCCACCAAGTGGCAATGCCTGCCAAGCTTTTAACACAGGAACTCCTTCATATACCGTTTATTGTATTAAGGATTATTTTTCTTTAATACTGACATCAAAGCGACCGTTGTTGGAATATCCAACTTTAAATATGAATTAAAAAAGCCAATAGTGAGGCTCGTATCCCCAAGCCTAGTACATTTATCTTTTTGTAATGCATCGAAAGAAAGGGTCAATAAATATCATGAAATGGTAAGCTGAACAAGGTTAACATAAATTCTTGAAATTTCAAAAAAAATTTAAACTGTAATATTTAATTTAGACTTTGAGTACAAATGTATTTCAAGTTTTTAAAGCTTTCTCCCTTTATTGTTTAAATGGTAATTTTTCAGACAGTTGTTACAAACAAATTGATTGCACCGCATGTCAGGTGTTATTTCTTTAGGATACAGGTATAACTACTGTTTCTTCATAACCAACATCAATAACCAGTCCTATATTACCACCTAATGTTAATAATGCTACCATATGACATGGTGCAAATAGACAACAGCTCACCTACAAAATTTAAACAAAAATATTTAGTTATCATTCTGAGAAAAATTACAAAAAAAAAGGGAAATCGTCCCTTATGCTGGCTCAATGTTCGTTCCCTGCATTGGCCAAGGGAGTTCATCCAGATATTCATCCAGGTTTCCCCTTGTCAGGATGTAGAACAGAGGGCCTGACAAGGACAGCTGTCTAGTCGTTCGATGGGACGAAAAACCGAGGTCCCGTGTACACATTGTCCTACACGTAAAAGATCCCTTGGCACTTAGAATTCGATATATAAGAGTAGTTCACTTGCACACAGATACAGGTTTTCATAATCCAATCAAATAATATGACAAGTATTCCGTCACATGTGAATGCCTAACTTGGAGTTTTATAAAAGAAAAATAATTTACTGTCTTGGATATAACTTAAATGTGTAAATAAATGACATATTCCCTGTAGTTAATTGATGAAATATAAAACAATTCACACCATGTCTAAAATCTCTAAAGATATAAATTTGCATAAAACATCTTCCTACCTCATAATGTTTATATAGAACTTTAGCTAATGTTTCTTTAAAAGCTGTAGGGCATAACAGAGATTCAACAACAACAACAGGTCTGTCTTTGGGATTGACTAATAAACTTCTACAATAAAATAATAAACACAATCAGAATATAATGTAAATTTGGACTTCATCAGAAAATACTTTATATCATTGTTATTTTAAGACTATAATAATATGGATCAATTCAGAACACACATTTGCTTAATGGTTACCTAATTATTCATAAGATTGAACTGTATAATTGAGTTGATAATCCGAGCGATCACTTATCACTATAGATATATGATTATCCAGGCACTTAAAACCCATAGAATTTCTGGATGTTTGGCAAACCCCTGATGGAACTTTAAATTTCTGTTTTGTTGAAAAAAAGTATCACAGAGCATAACCCGTTAAGCGTGACGTTTTTAAAACATTTATTACCCCCTATTGCGTAATTAATTTGACGAAAAACGTCATTTTTGGAGTTACTTAGAACGAGGTTGTGTTGTCTTGCAAATGTTCAGGCAAAGATTTCCTCAACCAAGCATAATATAACCTCTTATGCACCCAGGAGAACCATTATACACATGCTGTGATCGTGGGGGGATTCCCCAAAGTGACGAACTATGTTCTAAGAATAGGTTGGGGTAAATACCTCCAAGGCGTTATATTACGCCCTATACGCAGTGAGTGGCAGTTGTCCAGGACGTTATATAACCACCTACGCACTAACAGGTTAAAATAGTGGTACGGAAATAAAAGATTGCCACTAATACATTCTGGGAATGACCCTTTAATTCATAAAATACAAAACTTGAAATCCATGACACTCATAGCCAAACAAGTTCCTTTGTCAGAGTCAGAAAATAATAAAAGCTGTATTATTTTTATGACCTTGCCATTGGAGGACCAAAAAGAATAAATAACGTACCTGAAATATAATTTGTAGAGGAAATCTTTCAAATTTTCATAAAGCTCATCTATATTTGAATAATCCCACAAGTTATGAGTCTGAAATGATAGTAAAATATAACAGAATTATACAGTGAAACATTACAAATTTCAGACAGATTTAGAATATATATATATATATATGCTCCTCACTAAATATACTTCTTATTGACATTATCTATTTGATTCTAAATCTAAAGTATTTCAATCAAGGTCTACCAAATGAAAATTAAATCCTGAAAATAATAAAATCTAAATTCTGCAAAAGCAGCAATATCTCAGGAGTATTTTACACAATCTGTTTCAAAGCTTTTCTAAAGGTAACGTTATTTCTTTTCATTACAGAAATAAGTAAACATTAAATCTTATTGAGACTACCTTTCCTGTTGCAGAATCAATAACAACACTGGGTATAATACATCTTGGTGCAGTATCCGCAGCTATTCCACACCTGAAATAAATGTAATATTTATACTGGAACATTGTGCACAACAAAATAATATGACTGATTAGACCTACCTAATAGTAACAACTAATAATAATACAAAATAAGAAAATTTTACTGAAATGGTTCCCTGCTGATTTTTAAAAATAGAGAACAATAAATTTACACAGCTTGTTCCTCACATGTCATGACACTGACATACATATGGAAACATTGATTTGTGGATTCTCATTTTTACTGATTGAAGTCTGTCACTATGTGACAGGTGCCTTACCTCCAGATGTATAATATTTTTTGTCAAAATTTGCAATTGACAAAGACTGTCACTCTGTGACATGTGCCTTATGTCCAACTTTATAATATGGCAATGTCTCTTTAGAATAGATTGGGTGTACTCAGTACCATGTAAAAGTTTCATTTAGAGAGCTCAATGTTTTTAATAATCTAGTAGTAAAGCGATACTTTAATTATTTTAAAATAGCATTATGCAAGAGCAAAATCTGCTATTTACAAGTGTTTCTTTAAGCCTGAGATGTTATCTAAATAATCAATTAGACATTAATTAACACATCCACACCATAATAAACTCTTTATGTTAAGGCTAGCCTTCGATGTTGGCAGATTAAAATCGTATGTGCCGCTTAATGGCGGTTGATAATTAAATCAATCAAGTGGATAATCGAGACTATGCTGTTTATATTAATGATTTGAGTAATGATGACCGAGGCTATGAATATTTTAAATGCTTTTTTCTCGGCTAATAGTGAATCAATTTGACTGAAATTTTCAGCAAATTATCTTTACACTATCTAGTTTTTAACTATTATAGTGAGAACTGCCATCTCTTTATCTTATCTCCCATAATGTAACTTTAAGTTATATTTTTAAATTTGTATTAAAATAAAGTCTTAAAATAGATTGTATCTACAACCAGTCCTACCTTGTTAACAAATAATCCTAATTATCCTATAATTCACTATTGCAAGTTGAGAAATTGGCAAAAATATCATTGCCAACTTCAAATTCAAATGTTTGAAGATGGCTATCTATGGGGGGAATAGAAAAACAAGGGCGGTATTTGTGTTATTAGTTCTGGTGTGAATGGTTTTTGAGTGTGCGAGATAATGCCTATGATCGTATAATAGTGTGTTGACAACCTATTGAGCAAAAGATAGAGTAGTACGTTGATTCGGCTACTCTAGGTTAGGGTTAGTAAAGTACATGTAACCCGGAAATAGCCGGGTCAATGTACTAGGCCCAATAGACATAGAAATAATTATGCTTTGACTTCGTTAGAAAATATGAAATTCTCGCTTTAAACACATGGGCTAGTAGTAGTACAACCAAAAGAATGTATGATAATTTTTTTTTTCAATAGCATACCTAGTTAGTGTGTGAACCGTGGTAAGTGATAAACTGATTTCTTTGATTGCCAACAAACTACTGAATAATTTTTATTAAAAACTTGCCTATGTGTTTGAAATCATGTCTGGTTGAATAAAATCCATGGCACAATTGAATATTTCAACGGAAAAAAAAGTTTTCTCATGTTTTTGCTTGTATTTTCGACAGTCTTCATCACAACATTGCACTTGTCATGTGATGAGCTAAACCATCGTAATACTTTGAAGAGGGGTAAAGATTGACAAATATGAACAATCATGTGCTTTGCTATCAAAGCAGCACAGCCTTTTCAATCGTTTTAGTTTGGCCAACAAGATTAGCAACTGAAGACAATAATATTTATTTAGAAACAATTACTTGATTGTCAGTCTACTAAATTTTATTCACAATGAATATATCACTGATTACACGAATACTCGTAAATATAATATTGCTGTCCTGTATATTATAAATATGTTTACAAATTACTGTATATTAAATCCCTGCCTATTATTATAGGCAACTTCGTGGCTAGCATTTACAAATAAATACACTTTATTTCATAATTTTAATTGATCATATTTCATAACAGACCCAATGCTCTGTGGTTACTGGTTATTAGACCATTTACAAAATTTTATGATTACCCGGCTGGTACAACAAAAAAATATGAAAAAAAGGCCACCGCTTGTTATAATTTCCACATTTAATTCATGTCAATAATATTCCTGATTTTATTTAGTCTTTTTTGTTTATTCGACAGATACTAAAATCGAAAAATTCTTGATAAGAATAGTTTGGGATTCCTAAACATAGTATATCGTCTTTATAAAAATGTATTTAAAACGAAAAAAAAATCAAAAGGAGGCTTTGTTAATTGCGTGAATTATTGGGTCTTGTGTGTTAATTATGCAGACTATGGGGAACACTTGTGAAAGTTTCATGGTAAATTTAACCATGTTCATAGCATATACAATAACTCATATGGTATGTTACCTTTTACGGTTTAGAATTTAAAACGTTGATTGGCTGCGGCATGATCGTGATCTACAAAATTCCATCAGTGGCATCAGGAAATAGTGAAGATATTTAAGATTACCCCTCAATGTTTTTACTTTTAGAGATGTTAGTAGTCTATATATATATATATATATGGCCTGCCCCCTATCGGCTTTGTATTTGTAGTGAAATATTTTTAAAATCATTACATAATTAGCATGTGTGCTTAGAACACAAGATTTTTAATTCTGTCAGCAGTATCTCCTAATCGGTGCTGAACACGTGACTGAATGTCAAAAATATTTGTAGTAGTTTGACCGATATCGCAGCTGTCAATCAATCAAACAATCAGATCTATGGTAAGACGTAAATAAAGATATATTTCCAGCAGACGTAACTATCAACCCCAGGTGGAAATGGCCTTGAACTCAAAATGGTCAAGAGATGTGCTTGGGGTACATCTTATTCGGACAGTAGATACCTGGAGAGACTGACAGGAGGGATGCTTTTCTTTCTGTATCGCCTTGCTCGCAAATTTCATTAAAATGACTAATAATACTAAGACAGTGATCCATGGTGAAAACTGATTAAGATTATAATCTCAGTAATCTATTATTTAAATTGCCCGGACAAAGTTCACTTCATTCACATGCGCAGATTACTCATCGGAAATCTGCGCTCAAAACATACATAACGTCATAACATATCATACAAATAAATGATACATCTAAAAATTGTTTTAGAAATAGAATTTAATTTGTCGAAAGAAAAAAGTTAATAATAATATGGCATACTCCGCGCAGTTTTGCGTCTGATTAGAGGTAATCCAACTACACACTGCTACACACAGTGGATATTGTTGTGTTAAATTTTGATTGATCAGTAGTCCGTCTACCAACCAATCACGAGCTGCCAATACTGGACCAATTATGTTTACATAACGTATACATCATGACTCACGATTTTATTATGCCTAATTAACCCGTACATAGCAGAATACTGCAGTAAAACTAATTGCGTGACAAACGAGGCTATCAAGTCGAATGAAATGTAAACAATACTGTTTCGAAACGAACATACTTTCACCGTTTTGAATACCTTAAATCACTGTCCAAAGTTTTAGAGAAGACCCAGATTAAACGAAGGACTGTCATCACTCGGCTAATCTCGACAGATTCCGTAAACTACGTCAACTACATCTAGTCTCGGATGTATGACAGTAAGTGATATGTACCTACGCCCATACATTTGCGATGCGGCTACCAGTTTACTTTAACAGGAAAACTTGACGCTATTACACAAAT
The DNA here is from genome assembly GCA_036850965.1 of Patella caerulea. Lineage (NCBI taxonomy): Eukaryota > Metazoa > Mollusca > Gastropoda > Patellidae > Patella > Patella caerulea. The sequence goes on from JAZGQO010000007.1 coordinate 22,096,828, forward strand.
TGGGAACCTATTCGGCTAGCGACCCATTCGACCAATCGAGCTGCAACCTGTTCGTTGGAAACCTATTTAGAGCAAAGACAACAGTCTCTTTTTATCAACCAATAAAATCCAACGTTATGACTATCAAATGAAAGTAGAATATATTATTTTTTATCCATTCCTTCAGCTCAGAATAGACGTGTAATTTCGTCATTATCTTACAGCTGGATCGGTCGAATAGGTCGCTAGCCAAATAGGTTGCCAACTTGTGTTGGTAAGCATTTTTTTCCGTCCACCGGAGCCAGGTCTTATGACGTCATATGAGGATTGTGGGTTAGGATAAGGGTTAGGATAAGGGTTGTGGCCTGCAGATTTCGTCACAGTCTCGAGATGTAGACAGGGCTAGCCCTAACCCTAACCCTGGGCCAAACCTAACCCTTATCCTAACCCACTATCCACATATGACGTCATAAGACCAGGCTCTGGTGGACGGTAAAAAACGTTTACCACTTGTGTTTGGAATGGGCGCAGCCATGTTTCATCCGGGACCTTTAAAGTAGTTCCAATATGGCGGAATTCGTCATACAGCCGAGTTTAGATTCCCGAAATCTTACGACGTTTGCCGAGTGGGACTGTCATGTTGCTGTACTAAAGTGATAGCTTTCATTGAACGGAAAGAATAGACTCACTCCCGCATAAGTTCAAGAAACAGACGCTATTCCAGCAATGGTCAGAGAGGGATTTCTCGGGCCATTACTTCAGGAATATGATAATATGGGGGACTCATTAAGTCGCGTCGATGTCATCCTTATCAATGGCTGTAGCGGCCTAGCAAATATTCACTGCTGATCAGTGCAATGTGTTTGTTCATAATCGAAGAAATAAAATAAAATTAAATAGCAAGCGCTAAGACTCAGGTCAGGTGTAATGTATTAGTATTAGTAATTGTAAGGCTTTTTTAGTTTAGCACTAAAAACTTTAAAAAAGAAAAAAATGCATACGTACTTCGTATAGGCTCTTCCTATATCTATCACAACAACAGTTTTATCTGTGCTATAAGTGAGGCTTTCATAAAGTGGCATTGTTTTTGCAAAAAAATAATTATTTTTCGGTCATTGATATTTTTGATGACAAAAATTAAACCGGAAGCTTGTATTTATTTGGTTTCGGTATGCAAGAACTTACAAAGGGGGACAACTCATGTAAATCTGGAGTTGCACCACAGCTGTTTTTGACCTCATCTTTTAAATCAACAGAATGCGGCGATTTCAACACCCAGTGTTGTTAAAAATTATTATATATTTGCAAGTAAATGCAAGTGTTAAAGGGCCAATCCTGATGATATTTTGGAGAATAAAACTGCCTGATTTTGTGTTAAAATCCCTTAAAATCCTTCACCTAAGGACTGAGCAACTAACTCAATATTTGTGATACGTTTTCATCTGGAAATGGAGACCGGTGCCCCAAGCTGCATTATGCGATGTCTGGATAAAACAAGACTTTTTTTTATTATAAAAATAATGTGTAGCTACAACTAAGCTATCATTATCAAGTACAGCACACGGATTAGTTCAGCTCTGAACGTCAGTCTCATTTCACTCACCCTGAACGTTCAGGGACTGTCCCATTCAATCAATGTCGAAAAAAAAATTGGAGAACAGTAAATTTTACTAGACAACTTTTCACTGCTAAACTACGGGGTGTAAAATCCGTGTGAAAGCCTGTACAATGTAAAGCCTGTACATTTCGTTTCGTCTTGTATGACCGACATTCCTGGATGTGGATGTTGACCTAGAGTGTCATGGCGAGGAAATGTAACTTGATGGGAGGGGACGTATTTTTAACAGCGTGTTGTGTCGCTCATACTGTCTCTAGGGAAGTAAGCAAGGTCTTATTTTCTCACTAAGATGTTCGTTTACATTGTACAGGCGCCCACATGGATTGACACCCCATCGTTTGGCAGTTTAAAGTTGCCCAGTAATTGACTGCAGGGTTCCAATTATTTTCGACATTGATTGAATGGGACAGTCCCTGAATGCTCAGGTTGAGTGTAATGAGACTGACGTTCAGAGCTGAACTACACACGGATCATTCACTGTTAGACGAAAGGTAGAGACACCCAATTTTGCTAGCAAAAACACTGGATTCCTTCAAAAACACCCATGGCGATGCAGTGCCCGCCCAACAAAAGTGAGAGGGTGTCACTAATTGGCAGCCTGATGATCAAGGGCTCTGGCTCGTGTGACGTCAAAGATTGCCTGCTCTAATGGCGTTAGGGAGCACTTGATGTACGGTTTGTGTTAATAAAGTTGATGGTAAATGGACGTGGAAAAATTGAGAGAATTAAATCTACAACAGTTTCCGAAACAAACAACCAGTCAACCATGGTAAAAGATGTGGGCAGGGGTCAGTCAAAGAATTAACTTAGGCTTTTTTTATGATCAATGGACAGCGATTAAAGACAACATCTTCTTTTGTATGCAAGCAAGGAATTATCCCCCCGCTTTGCACTTGTTCTTAAACTGGGCTTATGAATATGGGCATAGGTTCTATGCCATACAGGGGTGCTACAGCCTACTCTTATATCAAATTCCCATTGCAAAGGGATCTTTTATGTGCATGCCAATGTGTACACAGAACCTGTTTGTTGCCCTATTCGAATGACTAGACAGCTGTCCTTGTCAGGCCCGCCATCCTGAATCATTGACAAGGAAAACCATGCCAGAAAGGATCAAACAATCGACCTCCTTACTAGTGAGCCAGCAATCCTGTTGACAAGTCTGTCTGGTAAATGTGGTCTGCTTTTATTAAGAAACTTAACATCAGCTATGAAATAAATAGATTCTGAATTTTGATATTGGGACTTTTCTATGACCTTTCTATAAGTTGGTGCTGTTGTAGGGTTTTAGAAGACCATGCAAGATCACGCCTCCACTTCAATGATACAAAGGTTAAGAAAAATTCTTTGTGTCACTTCACAGATGATTTTTATACGCCCACATTTTCATGTGGACGTATATTGTCGTCGCCCCTGTTCGTCCGTCCACAATTGTTTGTGAACAGTCTACAGGTCACAATTTTTATCCGATTTCAATGAAACTTAAAATATAGGTTTATCACCCTAAGATCTCGGTTCCTTTCGATATTGGCATGTATCGGACCGTAACTTCATGGGTTATGGCCCCTGATTGTATGAAAAATCACGTTTTTTAGCTTGTGAACAGTGTAGAGGTCACAATTTTGAACCGATTTGGATGAAACTTGAAATGCATGTTTATAAACCAAAGATCTTGGTTCCTTTCGATATTTGCGCCAATTGAATCGTAACTTCCTGAATTATGGCCCCTGATTGTCCAAAAAATCGCCCTTTTTAGCTTGTGGTCCCTCTGGAGGTCAAAATTGTTATCCGATTTAAAAAACCGTCTGATTATATCACCGTTACATGGTTATGAAGGTTGAGTTCAAATTTCGTGAAAATCGGACCAAAATTGACGGACAAAATGGCCGCCATTTGTACGCGAATAGTGTGAAAATATGTTATATCAAGGTTGTGAACAGTGTAGAGGTCACAATTGTGAACCGATTTGGATGAAACTTGAAATGCATGTTTATAACCCAAAGATCTTGGTTCCTTTCGATATTTGCGTCATTCGGATCGTAACTTCCTGAATTATGGCCCCTGATTGTCCAAAAAATCGCCCTTTTTAGCTTGTGGTCCCTCTGGAGGTCAAAATTGTTATCCGATTTAAAAAAACGTTTGATTATATCACCGCTCCATGGTTATGAACGTTGGATTTGAATTTCGTGAAAATCGGACCAAAATTGACGGACAAAATGGCCGCCGTTTGTACGCGAATAGTGTGAAAATATGTTATATCAAGGTTGTGGACCCTTATAGAGGTCAAAATTTTGAACCAATTTTGATGAAACTTGACATGTATGTTTATAACCCAAAGATCTTGGTTCCTTTCGATATATGCGCCCATCGGATCGTAACTTCTTGAATTATGGCCCCTGATTGTCCAAAAAATCGCCCTTTTTAGCTTGTGGTCCCTCTAGAGGTCAAAATTGTTATCCGATTTAAAAAAACGTTTGATTATATCACCGTTGCATGGTTATGAAGGTTGAGTTCGAATTTCGTGAAAATCGGACCAAAATTGACGGACAAAATGGCCGCCGTTTGTACGCGAATAGTGTGAAAATATGTTATATCAAGGTTGTGGACCTTATAGAGGTCACAATTTTGAACCAATTTTGATGAAACTTGACATGCATGTTTATAACCCAAAGATCTTGGTTCCTTTCGATATTTGCGCCAATTGAATCGTAACTTCCTGAATTATGGCCCCTGATTGTCCAAAAAAATCGCCCTTTTTAGTTTGTGGTCCCTCTGGAGGTCAAAATTGTTATCCGATTTAAAAAACCATTTGATTATATCGCCATTTCATGGTTATGAAGGTTTTGTATGAATATTGTGAAAATCGGACCAAAATTGACGGACAAAATGGCCGCCGTTTGTACGCGAATAGTGTGAAAATATGTTATATAAAGGTTGTGGAACTTATAGAGGTCACAATTTTGAATCGATTTTGATGAAACTTGACATGTATGTTTATAACCCAAAGATCTTGGTTCCTTTCGATATTTGCGCCCATCAGGTCATTACTTCCTGAATTATGTCCCCTGATTGTACGAAAAATCACCCCTTTTAGCTTGTTGTGCCTCTGGAGGTCACAATTATTATCTGATTTAAAAAAAAAAACCGTTTGATTATAAAAACCAAACAAATTCTAATGATTTTCTGATAATTCCTTAATATGCGACAACTCTTGTTGACTGCCCGGACGATTTGGCTGCTGTGTGGGCGTATGTTTCGTTGCCTGGCAACCTATTTTTTTGAGTTATGATAAAAGGGAACTTATCCAATATGCATCTTTTCAATTTAGTGACATTCCACATTAGATAAAATACGAGATAATAATAATAAGCAAGATTTATACTCATCCAATTGTTTACAAGCATGATAGTGAGACATCTAACAATTGCGGAAAGAAGAATAATTAATAAATTTGCATAAAACATTGCATCCAACACTACCTCATTCAATCGAGCATATCTAACTACAGGTCAATTACAACTGTTGTCTACTAAATAACAAGTATACAAGAATGATATGTACACAAATTACCTCATTACCATGTTTGGAATATATGTACACTTTATTAAAAATATTTAATAATCTATACAAATTTATAGAAAAGCATCACGATTTTAATATTTTCTAATACAAAAGAAAAAGAGAAATCAAGGAAAAAAAACAAGATGTGAACAAAGTATATAAAAAAAAAAAAGGTTAACGTGTAAGACATTCAAACATTTGTAATTATTTGATGTGATAGTAACTGGTAGAATGTGGTTGTATTAGATCTAGTTCAGATGCTTTCATACTGTGTGGTTTAAAGTGGTCATAATAACTGGTTGAAGTGAAAGAATTTAACCACCTGACGACCCGAACAGATCCCATTTTCTGTCAGTTGGGTTCAACTAATTATGGGTTTGATCAACAGTCTACCCTGTATTTCTAAATTCTGTCTTCTGTGAAATTTAATTTAAAAACTAATACCCCAAAAGCCCAAACCTAACATTTTGCTTGTTACTTGATCGATGTTACATGAACATCATCTGTAATGCTTTGTCAGAAACATTCCTCTGTTGGTTTTAAATACTTTCACAAATTGGTTGTTTACAATTTTTCAAACATAATCAAAATCCTTCCTTTAAAGGAGTTGTTTAGCGTCTGTATTATCATTAAACCATAGAAATTTAATTTGGGGAATCTCTTCTGGGCTAAACTGACCACAGTTTCTGAGCATCAGAAAGTCCATGGATTTGCAATAAATTAGTTATCTAATATGACAGCTTCTCTTGTGTGATTCATTTATAGGACATTCCATCAAAGAAATGATATTGTAATTTTACTATGAATTATTTTGATTATATATATATAAAAACCATTATCACAGAATGAAATAAGACAAACAGAATTAGAAAAAAAAGGCATTATAAACAGTATCAACACTTGCACATTATATACGGAAGAGAAGTCAGGATATTTGTACCCTATACAGTATCATTTGAATAAATATAGCAGAAAAATAACACACTTTAAATGTCAAATAAATCAATATGATTCAACACTGCAGGTAAACTGAATTAGTCTCTTTGGTGGTTTACATGTTAGGTATTTTTCTACTATATTCATTCATCTTCATTTTTTGACAGCTATTTACCAATAATACTTATTGTGTTTCTAATAATGAACTAATGATGAATTATTTTTTTTCCTTCCAAAATTTACTCTCAATAAATGTAATTTAGAAAGAATGTAAGGTCATAACCTTTTTTGTGTTTTTAAAAGAAATTAATTGCAATTCAAATACAATGTAAGTGTAAATTAATAACATTTTTATTAAAGATATGACACACATCTTTCTTAATATAATTATGTACAATGGCTTAATTTTCCTTATATTCCCATGAATATACACATATTACCTCGGCATGTATACAATATTAATAATGATATACAACAAAATGATTACATGTCTTTATAATATACAATTTATACACACATATATACCTAAATATATGTATATACGTACATAGTGAATAGTAAATGCAAATTGCAAATATAAACAAAAGCCTGATGGTATCACAAACTAAAACTAATATATAACACCATGGGGGAAAAACTATTGCAAAAATATAATTTATGTTAATTCAAATGTTTCACAAGGAACTGAACATTTTTGTAAAAATATATGACAAATGGATATAGATGTAGTTCATACAATTGATTTCGATTTTAGCGAACAAAACACAACTTCCATTATTCTTCTGATTGTTCTTGACCATGTTCCACATATGACTACAGTTTGTTGTTGACTATAAGACATTAAAAACATTCAATTTTTTCTGTGCCCTATTTATCAAAAATAGACACCTTATTCTCTACTAAATAAGAGTTTAAGTGCATTACATTTATATCCAGTTACCAAGGAAACCAAATAAATGCCCGGACATTAATTTTATGACAAAATTGAGTATACCATCTGTAAGACATTAAAGTTCAGGGTGCTCTAACTTCTATCTCTACAGTATTCCTGTAACAGGGGAGAAACAGCTGACCTGCATAAACAAACATCCACTATAATGGATACTAATAATATTCCTTACTAAATACATCAACTCACTTCATTTTTAATAGCAATTATATCTGTATTGTTTGAAAACCAAGGTGAAAGGATAATAAAACATAGTAAATAATTGAAATATATTTTTGATTTTTTTTTAAAAAAAAAGGTTTTTTTCCCCTGTATATTTTGGTTAATATCTAGATGAAAATTACATATTTTTTTATACTAGTTTATTTAGTGAAAGAGATGAGTGGTTTATCTTAATTAATGGATGATACAGGTATCACAGCTATACACTTAACTACATGTAATTATAACATAAATGCTCAATGAATATTTTTACACATCTGGTTAATTTGGGATATAATTTATATTACAGATATATCACTGTATATAGGTAGCCTTTTGTTTTAAATTTACAGGGATCACAGTCGATTCAACATTAGATTATAATTGTTCACTAACACTATTCAAAGGGTGATTTCATGTATTTTTGAAATAAAAAGAAATTGGTGCATTACAATTCTGGTGACACCTTATTGTTTTGGTTTGTGCGTAACTATAGCGGAAAATTAATAAAAGGTTCTGCATTTTGACACTACATATTTGTTTAAGATGTTCATTCAATCATAAAACTAGGACATTCAACCCTATTTCATCTCATTCAACCATGTACATATTATGTAAAGTAAATTGGTCCATCAATGGTAATAAATATAAAGTATTTTTAGATTGATTTTTAATAAAGCAAGCTATTTTAATTAACAACAGGTTGTTTCATTTCTTTTGTATCGTTTGGTTCACCAGGAACTGTTTCAGGAACGGGTTTAGATACTGTACTGGCTGAGAGGATTGTCTTATCACCTGAAAAATATAATCAATATCATATTATAAACAGAGAATCAGATATAAAATGCTACCAATAACACCACAGATGTGTCCTCAAACTGACTCTATTTTTATTAGATTAAGTATTTGCACAAGTAAGCTTACTGTGTGTTACGTTTTGTAGAAGAATAACATGACTGGAATACATTAAGTCTCTCATTTTCTCAAGAATACATAAATTTAAATTTCACTTGCCAAATTTATATGTTTTCATATTTTTGTGTATGCTGTTTGATTATGCTCTTGAACCAAATAAACAGATTTCATGAAATACATGCCCTCTAAAGTTAAAGGAATTTCATTTTTAGTAGCAAAAAGAGAAGGAATTTCTTTGACAGTTGAGTTTTAGATTGTCATGCTTGAGTAAAAATCCTGAGTATAGACAGTATATAAACCAAACATCCTGAAACCCGACAGATAATTCTTCCCAGATCATTGATTTAGTAAAGCTCCATATACAAAATGACAAATAATACAAAATACATGTATAGAAATATACATGTATAGAAAAATACATGTATAGAATCATCAAAAGGTAAAACAAATTTTCTAAAATAAATGTTGTAAAACCATACTTCAAGTCAAGATGCATTGTTGTATGCCTTTATGTAGCCTCCATTTTTATTGTTCACACAATGTTTATTTATTCCCAAAATTCATGTGTGCTCTGTTTGTTTGTTCTATCAATGTTCGTATTTTCTCTACGTTGTCTATAGATTAGGACATACGGTATGTGTATACTCTAAGGAGAATGTGATTATTCATTAGCATGGGACAGAAAACAGAGGTTGATCATGTTCACCTTGGAGTTTGGCATCCATATACATGTAACGACAGCCCTTGGGTCGTTAGAATCCACTATTGAGGCAAAATCACTTGCATATTACCAACATGACCTTAAAATTGGAGTATGAACAAACTATTGTGCTTTAGTACATTTACATGTATAGGCACCTCTGCATAACAAAGAAAGGCTGAAAAAATTAACAACTGGATTTAGTTAGCAATATTCCTTTTCCTTCACACTGTGGTGTTTTCAAACACACATACAATAAAATATAGATGTGACTTTAATGGGTGTTAGATAACTTGATTATTTACTTTATATATTTTAAGATGTTCTGTGTTTAAAGTTTTCATATTTGTTTTAAGTTTTTCATATTTAATATGCATGTGGTGTGGCATCAGGGTATGGACGCATGAAATGTGTCTATTAAACATGGAAATTTTGATATATTGGAAAGTATAGATACCCAATCTTACTTTAAAAATACAAGTAGGGCGCGGGCAAGGAGGGCTTCTTAGGTGTTGATATAATGACTCCTGTTTGTAAGGACAATGAGGGGGTTAAAATCCAATAGAACAAGAAGTTGACGGAGGGAAATCCAAGAATTTACTTAGACTTCAATATTTATGGTAAGAACGGCAAGCTAAATCTTACATAATGCATCTTTAATGGGATAAATATAATATATCTCCACATACATTTATATACATTACTGTAGATGAAGGAGAAGAGAGAAAAACAATATTGCAGTCACCATGAAACATATTAATAATAAGAGAAAACATCAACCCATCACCCATCTTACTACTTACTATTTACATTAAATGGCCAAACATTTATATCATCCTTGAATTTAGCTAACATATCATCCAATTCCTGCTCAAATACATCTGGGGATGACAGATTGGCTAGCATGTAGGAGAAATAATCATATTTCATAACACTTCTCGTTAGTTTAACCAAGAATGTGTAAAAAAAGATGCCACCATCTTCTGTCACATTTCGTCAACTGACTTTTTGCATGCCAGTTCCATGAATATGATATAATTTCGGGCACAATAAAAGATTTTGGATGGCAACAGTACTGGATATGTAATAAACTCAGTATAACAGTTACTTTATAATTTGATTCTTAAAACCGTTGTAACTAGCCAAATTAAGGCCATCTAAAAACAAATTTTGTTTCTCAGTCGAACTTTGAGTGACTGCTTGATTCGTTTTTATTTTAAAATATAAAAGACTTCATGAATCTAACTAATCATCGCAAATTTTTATTTTCTGCCGGTTACAGGAAATAACTACATCTATATAAAACATTTCTAATTTAAACCAAAGTGTACAATAGGCTCAATTATTAAGTTCACAACCCTGGTAAATGTTATTGACAAACATAAATAATACTTGAATATAATATATTCCGACATGTATTAACAGCACAAGATAAAATTAGTGCCTTGAATGTGATATTTACGGGAAGTCATTTTGCCCATTTAACAAAATAACAAGGAAAAAGTCATCCTGTCCCAATCCGATTTTTTTGAAGGGTTATCTAAGAATCAGAATATTTTGTTTGTATATGTATGGCCTAAATGTAAGCTTATATTTTAGATAGGCTATTTCAAACTTAAGCCAGCTTTTATTGCACATTAACAGACGATAAAACAAGCAAGTTGTTAAGCTGGCAAATGTTACAAATATCTAATTAAACAAATTTCAAATGAATATTTACCCATAATTGAATCTGAAGGTTCTTCAGATATATCCAAAGCACTGGCTAATTCTTCTGTTAAACCATTCATAGTTAGATTGGTGTGAAAGTCAGGCTTATTTGTATCGAACACTGTTTTTAATTTATTTTGCTGTACAAGATCTAACGAATCTATTTTTAACCACTGATCTGACCCTGTTAAAGAATCCATATTTTCACTACTTTTCACATTAGAGGGTAAACTTAACTCATTGTCAGTGTTTGTAGTGATAGCACTGCTTGACTCGCCCATTTCTTCATTTTCTACAAGTTTCTCAATACTTTTTTGAAAGTTTAAATTATTATCCTTCACGTAGTTTGTGACACTGTCACTAAATTTTTTATTTTCTAAACTATTCAACATATCAAAGGAGTGTGGATTGTTTTCCTCATATGGCAAAGTTGATAGTTCTGCTACTATACTATCTGATAGTTCAATGGGTTTCTCATTTTCCGAGTTATTTTTAACATCTGATAAATTCACATTATCTTGTGGTTCTGCTATAACTTCACTGTTTGCGTTAGCAACGGTTAAATCACTGTCACATAATTTAGAGTCAAGATTCAATACACCAAGAGGATCCAATTTATTTGCTGATTCAACGTTGGAGGATCCACTGTCGATTACTGATTCAGAGAAATCACTTTGGGTGTCAGAAGGACTAACTGCCAGAGGAATTAAACTTGGCTTAGTGTTCTCAGTCTCTAATTTGGTGGAGTCATTTGAACACAACTGGGGTTTGTCATTATCGGAATCAATTGTGCTATTCGTGTCAAATGTGCCGTTAACATTTGATTCCTCAGAATCACAATTATCCTCCTCTTTACTGGCTTCAGAAACAATCTGCTCTATGTAATCATTCATAGTTTCGGAGGCCATATTTTGACATAAAGTACCTGGACTAACCAACAGGTGCGGTTCATCAAGAGACTTACTTATGTCGACACATGCTCCTGGACTATCAACAGTCTGTATACCACCTTTCATCACAGTACTATCAGTTACACGACTAACAGTAAATATCTTTTTAGCTGTTAAATCGGGGCAGTACTGAGGACTAAGAAGAAGGTCTGCTGGAGGTGGAGAGAGAAAACAAGGGGAGTCCATTCCTTGTGAATGCCCGGCTACACTGGATTTTTCGGACGTAGTTTGAGCATCATTTACCATGGGCGATTCTAATGTCTGTTGAGGTGTTTGATCATTGGAAAACAAAAGTTTTGGTCTCTGTATTTTATCCATTGATGGAATGTAAGCCATAGCTTGATCTTCTAATTGTGCTTCTTTTAATGCCTCTGCTGCCTTACGTAAATCTGCCTCTTGTTGCGCACGCTCCTCTAGCTTTCTACGTTCTTCTTCTTCTCTTTCTAAAGCTCTGACCTGATTTCTTTCCTGATACCAGATAATTTCCTGCTGTAATCTACGTTGTTGATCGGCATAATCTTTTACACCCTGAAATATCAAATATATAGCATTAGAGAAGATAAGGCTGATTTATAACTATGGAAATCACATTTGCTTATTTCTAATGCAACAATTATTTACTACATCAAAATAAAATACCATTTTAAAATATTTTGCTAATAGTACATGTATTCTATAATTTATACATGCCCCAAGTTTTGTGCTTGACTGATAAGACTGTTGGCAGAGCATCAAAGTTTTCTACATCTGATGACGGCAAAGGGCAAAATATTGCCTATTATGTCAGATTAGCCTATGACATCCTGCTTAAGATCGATTCCAATAAAATTCACCATCTATGAATGATTTACATTATCTGTGCTTAAACTGTTCTAAGCAGGGTTATGTAGAAGTATTTGCATCAATGTTAAATTAAGCTAGTTAAAGTGCAGGTCCATTGGAGATAATAAAATGGTTACAGTCATTCATGTATTTACTGAAATAAATGGGGGCAGACTCATTGGTCATTTAAACTACCAAAATTCTAACCAAACTAAACTCCATCCAATACAGAGATCAAATCACTTCAGTGGACAAGTTATGGATTGGTTTTAGCTTGGTTCAAGCTGTTAGATTTATGAGAAATTAACAGTATGGTTCAAGGTCTGGAATGAGTGCTATTCCATTTTAGTTGCATAAAAGGATTTATGGTTGTTTTAAATTCCTCATTTTAACAGTGTATCTAATGACATTCGGCAAATGATCCATGAAGGATTGGTTAATCAATCCCACTATGCGCTGTATATATCATTTTGGCTTATTGCATCAACAAGTAAAATGCTGTACTCAAAATATCTTAAATTAAAATATGATCTTTTCCAAAAGAGGATACCAGTAAAGTAAATTGTGATAAGGATAAAACGTACTGATTCTTTTTTAGTGTCCTTGTCCAAATCAATTCTGGTAACAGTTTCATTCACGCTTAATGCTAATGATAAACCCATCAAACCAGCTGTTTTTATATCATTCTCTCTAAGATCTAATCTTAATAATTTAGAACTATCAGCCACATATTCAGCTAATGCCACAGCCCCTAAAAAACATAACAACATATTTCTTATTTTTTGGTAGTCATTATTAACATATTTGCAATTACAGTCAGTTGGATGCAATCTGAACACCTGTTTTTTTCCAGACTGTTTAGTATTATTCAAAAGTTTATTAAAAAATGTTCGGTTTTGATACTAAGAATTACAGAAGTGTTCTAAGAGCGGATGAGTGATATTCCTTTTTCATACTATACTTTTCAATACTTTTTTCTGCGGAAGTTGGGCCTTCGTCTTATATTCCGCATTGACTTATATTTGGACAAAGGTGAATAGATTAAAATCCAAAAATATTCTGAATGACATCTTCGACTAAATAATACCATGGCAAGTTCAGACTTTTGCTGTTGGTCATTTTTTGATGTACTCCTATATCTCAATAAAAGACTGATCTGCAAAAGATTCATCTTATACTTTGCTCTGACTTATCTAAGGAAAGAGATTAAAAAAAACCAGAAAAATATGATGATTCGACATAAAATGCCACATCCACTTTTACCCCGCAAAATATGGTAGATTTAACATTTAAAACCAAGGAATATATGGAATCAGTATATATGATAAGTAGCGTGAATACCATGATGTCCAGTAAACATATAAAATTCTACATCAAACATAATAATAAAATCATACCTTCACATGTTACTTTTGTACCCTGCAATCCTAACCGAAGTAAGGATTTATTCTTTAATAAACCTTCTTTCAACTGGTGGATACCTTCATTTGTAATACTATTATGACCAAGATTTAGTGTTTCTAAATTTTGTACAAACATCTGAAACATGAATTATTAATATTAAGTTACATTCGGTCTACAGTATTTCCCCACTTAAAGCTTCTCATCATATGAGGTATTTTGAATCGCTTGCAAACTATATTAAGTTGAACCCACCAGTTAACACTGAATGTTGAGTCCAATGATGGAAAACAAGATGTTTATATTACACAATGACAATACAAACTCACCAAAGCATTTGCAAGAGATGGCATTCCCTGATAAGTGATCTGATTGTTCCAAAGTACTAATGTCATTAGACCTGCAGTCTGTTCAGCTAGTCCATCAGAAAGATGTCTTGTACCTACATCCTGTAATAAAATAGAATATTTTCATTTCGTTTATTTTTAATAATGTGCTTTAGTTTGATATATGCTACAGGTTTGGGTTCTACATTTTTCAACTCTTACCTTTGAGACCTTGTATCAGGGCTATCTATAATCCATGTCTGAATGAATCAACCACAATTGGGTCAACAGAAGTTTCCATACAGAAGTTTCCAAGCCATTTAATATATTTATGTGATTATTATGGTTACCTTTGCTAATTCCTTTGATCGTTAACTGAACTAACTGATTCTGCATCCACCACATAGCTATATCTTTCAAAGGTATCAATGCTAAGATTTAACTCTTAGTATCTAAATTTAACTCTTAGTATATAAATGGTATATTTAAACCAAATCATGAATATCATTATCAACATTAAAACCACAAACATAATTGCCATTGCTGGAAATATAATGGAACACTGCATGATGGATGATACACCAATCATGTCTATATTAGTTTTATATAATGGCTGTTGAAGACTAAAATTCTCCATTTCTTTTCTTTTTTGCCTTAGAAAATGTACAATTTCGGTGGTTTTGACAAGAACACAAATTCTAAAATTATCACGCATCATAATAAACAAGTTTTTTGAACAAAATGCTGATATTTTTTTCATCTACCCCACTGGTTGTAATTAAAACTGATAAATAAGTTTTAAAATTACCTGAAGATGGTTGTTTCTAAGATCCAAAAGCTCTAGTTTATGATTATATTTCATCAATATTCCAAGCTGTATTCCATCACTGGGCATTAGTTTATTATCAGCTAAAAATAATTCTAACAAATTTTCATTCATTTTTAGAGCCGCAACTGAAACATAAAACATAACAAAATTATCTGGATGATTTATGAAAGATTTTGTTCATTATACCGTATTTTTCGGTGTATAAGGCACACATTTTTTTACCAGATATTAATCGGCCGATATATCTTGCTGTCAATATCTGATATCGGTAAAACCGATAGGTGTCACATCGGACCATCACTAATGTTTACTTTACATTACACATTAAATAAGAGGGGTCCACTTCATTAAGTGTATTTTAGATTCTGTACCTGGTTCAGGGTTCAATTTATTTTATTCATTAGCCAAAAATTGCTTTCAAACTTGTGCGATTCATTATATTTTGGATGAAAATACTTCATTTGGATAAAAGTACCACAACTAATTTAATTAAAATAGCATTATGCAAGAGCAAAATCTGCTTATTACAGATCTTTCTTTAGGCCTGAGATGTTATCTAAATAATCAATTAGACATTAATTAACATATCCAGACTAGGGGTGGGTATTGCCAAAAAAATCGTATTGCGATACGATTTGTCGTATTGCAATACATATTGCAATATATTGTGAAAGTGTTAAGTTCAGATTTATTGCAAAAGTACTGCTTTACATGTATCTCATAGCAACACTGAAACTCATGTGAAGGTCTTTGAACACGCAATTCCTCTATTGTACAACTAGTCAACTACAAGAACAAGATATCCACAAAACCCATAAAATAACGTGAAAAAGTATCCCTTACGATTTTCTTTTTTTAAAATAAAACAAAAATATAGTACTTTGTGTTGGCAGCAGTGTTCAAAGTAAATATAAATATAACTTTTAAAAAGAAACATCACCCAAATAACGGTCACTTCATCGCCTTCGGCATTTAACATTTCTGCCTTTCTTTGGATTTATGTGACGGGAATTGTCGTTTTCTTTGCTTCATTGAAAGCTTCGACAGTGTAATTTTCCTTAATTTAGCTTGTATTAAATCCTAAAAGTTTTGATTCAATTTAGCTTTCCAAAGTCTAGAATTATTAGCCGTAAGTTTTGTTATCATCTGTTTGATGGAACGTATCCAAGATGGCGGCGACACGGTTGATCTCGGCTCAAGTAGACGCATTCTTCGCATCATAATGTCAAAAAAATAATAAATAGTTGATTTCTTCGACATTATCATATTCCACAATATGCCTGGCAGTAAATTATAAAATCTGATTCTATTTCACTCTCAATATCATATAATTATTAGCGGTAAGTGACAGCGTGAAAATATTGGAATAGCGCCAAAGTGAAAGGCACGGTGTGAATTTTCACCTCTGACCTATTTACGTAAATACTGAAAGATCCGGTGTTGAAACATATATTTCTTATTGGATGATTAGCGAATTAAACATTCCTTTCCTCTTACTTTTATTACCCAATCACCATTAATTAATGAATTAGAAACAATAGAAATAAGTTGATTGATTTCTCGCTTGAGTTCGCTAATGCCGTTGCCAAGTACGAAGGGTCCGCGAGTTGATTCGCTACCGCCAGGCACGTGCCGTCAAAAATGCGTCAAGGAAATTCTCAAGTTTTAAATAGAATTGACAATCTCACGGAATATTCCGATGATTATTACGGAAGTTGCCGATCGTATTGACTGGACCGGTTCTGGGACGTGTATCACGATATGATGTATTGGCAAGTTTGAATCGCAATACACCGGTATACCGGTTATATCGCCCACCCCTAATCCAGACCATAATAAACTCTTTATGCCAGGCTAGCCTTCGATGTTTGGCTGATTAAGTTCTTAAATGCCGCTTAATGGCCGTTGATAATTAAATCAATCAAGTGGATAATCGAGACTATGCTGTTATATTAATGATTTGAGTAATGATGACCGAGGCTATGTGAATTTTCAAACGCTTTTTTCTCGGCTAACAGAGGTTCAATTTGACTGAAATTTTCAGCAAATTATCTTTACACTATCTAGTTTTTAACTATTATAGTGAGAACTGCCACCTCTTTATCTTATCTCCCATAATGTAACTTTAATAAATCTGTAAATTGGAGAAAACTACTGTGATCGCGTCTTAAGGCAAATCACTGGCTGTTGGTATGAGAAAATAGTTCCGCAAATCCAAACTATCCAGATGTACATGTAAACGAATAATAAAACAAGACTAAAGATTATAATATTGTTTGTTTACCAGAATTGCAATTATTTGTGATGTACGGTACAGTTTACTGCTCCTCAAATCTGAGCAAATGCTATTCAAATTTTGAATTGATCAGCCAAAATGTGAATCTCACAAAAATTTGCTACTCAAGGGTTTTAGACTAAAAGTAAGTCTTGCATGTGCCTTGTGAAATGGAGAAAAGGCTTATAACGGGAATGTCGCTGCAGTTTATGTTTGCTGTAACAGTTTGGTGTATTATAAAAAAGAACACGCTACAGGTAACAGCTATAGGCTTATGTATACTGACATTAAATATAATTTAGACTTACCTAGAATAACCAACGGTCTGCCAGATAGATATATGTTTTCTAAATGAAGAATGGTCAAATGACTACCTAATTTAAGAGCTCTTCCCATAATAGGGATAGATCTTTCATTCAAATCACAGTTACGCATATCTAAAAACGTTAAGCTTGGAGTCTGAAAATATAAATCATTTTAAAAATTAACATCCTAGTGAAGGATTTCATAATTTTCATCAAGCTAAAGTACCAAAGTCTAAGTACGGAATATCCCGTGCCCACGTCTTTTGCCACAGTTTTTATCTCAGAAACTGTTGTATGTTTAAGTTTCTCACCTTTTCCACGTCTGCTGACAATCAAGTTTTATCAACATATATATCTAGTGCTTCCTAATGCCAAGAGCTCAGATAATACACACTTGCCTAACCTCTGCATATTCGGGTACCCCCCATCTAGCCTCGGCTGTATGACACTAAATGATATGTACCTACACCAATACAATTGTGATGTGGGTATTGATTTACTTATTAGGAAAACTTACAGCTTTTAGAAAGAAGTTATAAAATAGCGTTGTCCTTTGTTTTTAAGAAAATTGGATAAATTTTAGAGAAAGACAGCTTCAGACATTGAAAGCTTTGTATGATAAAACACTCTTCACAGACATCTTCACGGGGCTGCCATTAGTAATCTGGGAACTTGAAAGGAGTTCCAAATGGTGGAATATGTCATACAGCCATGGCTAGATATAGGGTATTGGAGTCTGCTGAGGTTTTTTGAGTGTCTGCCAATTAATGGCACACTCTCATTTTTATTCTGTGTATTTCAAGGAATCCTGTATTTGCCATACTATTATTGGGAATAAAAACCCGCTAAATACTTATGAGGGAAAGTATCTTTAATGTCATTACATATTCCTATCAACCATATCATATATTTTCCACAATTTCGACTGTTATAAAGATTTCTAAAATTTACATGTATTGTAGCTGTACATGCCACGGAAAATTCTGGAATACTTGTACCTTAATCCATTATTCAAATTTCCTGACAACTGGTATTTCTTTGAAATTATCACACAGCTTCAACTTCAGATAATTGTTTGGGACCATAAAAAAGGTGTCAAAGTACATTTACACAAAATTAACCAGCTTGATTCAATAACATATATCTTGGATTTCTACCTTATTCTATCAAAAAAATAAATACAAGTACACAGAATAAATTGAAATAAGTTAATACCCACCCTTCTGATAAGACGAGAACAAGACTGCCAGCCTCTCATACTGATGTTTTTATTAAAAGAGATGTTTAACTGACAAGCTGAACAGTAAAACTCTATCATATCAAACAAGGCTACGGCACACTGAAATAGTAATATTACATTAAAACCTAAATAAACATTTTGGAATCAATTCTTTTAATCCCATAGTAATGGTCAAATATATGAGATCATGCAAAATATTGACCACATCATTAATTCTAATGATAATTCTACTCAAGACCACATATACAATTTGACAAAGTCAATTTAAGTGGAACTCGATCCTGTATCACTAGATGGTAAATCAGAATTCTGGTATTCATAATCAAACACTATTCTTATCTTGTTGCCTAATATGAGGTAAATAAATAATTCTGTATCACTACATGTAGATTGTAAATTAGAATTCTGGTACTCATAATCGAACACTACTCTTATCATGTTGCCTAAAATGTTGCCTAACTGGCTACATGCTCAGAATCTTAATCAAACTGGCTCAGACAGACGTCTAAAGATGAATGCAGAGTTATAGGAGGAATAAGCTGATGATATAATGTAGACAAGACAAATGAAACAATCACATGGCAATCAAAATGGAATACTCCTCGAGGTGTTTCGCGTGATTAGTGCTATTCCCACAATATACTGCTTTAGTGGAAACAAATTTCTGTTGCAAATTACAACTGGTCAATAGTCCAATTAACAACCTATGGTTAACTGTGTAAAAAAATTCTTTAAATTTGAAACAAAGCTCCAAATTGGACCAAATATGTTTACATAACGTTACGTCATTGCTCATGATTTTATTATGTCCAATGAACCAGTGCATAGCAGAATATTGTACGAAAACTAATTGCCTGACAAATGAGGCTATCAACAAGAATAGAATGTAAACAATACTGTATGAAGATGCAGAATACTTTCACTGTTTTTAATACCTCAAATCATTGTCCAAAGTTTTAGGGAAGATCCCTAATTAAACAAAGGGCTGTCATGTTGCTGTTCATGGGGATAGATTTGATTGAATGGGAAGAATACACACAATCCGTCAAAAACTCAAGTATCAAAGAAACCAATCCAGCAATGGGCAGAGAGAGATTTCTCTGAACATTGCTTCAGGAATATGTCAAGATAGGTTGCCAGGCAATGAAACAACAGCTAAGTCGTCTGGACAGTCAACAAGGGTTGTCGCATATTTTTTCTTATGTCAGTAAGGAGAACGCTTACAACACATGAATATCTTATTACGAGTAATAGCCCATTAAGTAATTATCAGAAATGGTTAGAATTATTTTGATTGTTTGTGTCATGGCGTTCTTCCACAAAATATTTCAAAATGATTAAGGGCCATAACTCTGGCAGTAATTGATCTTTCGTCTCGTGACATTTAAACACTGTGTATAAATTTAAAGTCAATAAAATAATCAGTTTGGCCTCTAGAGCGTCACAAGATTTTTCAAAGTAATCAAGGGAGGTAACTCTGGTAGTAATTATTGGAAATCACTGAAAATGTATAGGATTCGTTGTCTCGTGACCTTAAATACAGTGTACAAATTTAAAGTCAGTTGGATATTAACTTTGAGCGCTAGAGTGTTCACTAGGGGGGATGATCTCACAGTTCCGGAATAAAATTCCAAAACTGGTGTCAATCGAGTGAAAATGAGAATTTCAGAGTACAATGCATGTGTCGACTGTATAAAAGGTATCTATATCAATCACGACAGCTAAAATACATTTTTTACCTAGGAATACGTCACGATTCTACTCACTTCACCTCAGCTGTTGGAATTGGCAGAACTGAGACAGGACTGAATTTCGCGTCACTCAATTGTAATTCTGTCGATTCGGAACGTTCTGGACTGTGAATCGAGCATCCCCAAGATTTTTCAAAGTGATCAAGGGACATAACTCTGGCAGTAATTATCGGATATCGCTGAATATCAATAGGCTTTTCCGTCTCATGACCTTAAACACTTTGTACCAATTTACTGTCAACTGGACATTAACTTTTGTGCTAGAATCACTAGAGTTTTCAAAGTGATCAAGAGTCAATAAGCATCTTTGTCTCATGACCTTAAAACAGTGTATAAATTTTCAAATCAATCGGATATTAACTTTAGCCCCCCAGAGCGTTCACAAGAATTTTCAAAGTGATCAAGGGTCATAACTCTGGCAGTAATTATCAGATACCGCTGAAAATCGATAGGCTTTTTCGTCTCATGACCTTAAACACTGTGCATAAATTTAAAAGTCAATCGGATATTAACTTTAGCCTCTAGACCGTTCAAAAGAAATTGTGGGCAATGTGCCTACGGACGAACGGGGCGACAGCAATATACAAACATAAAAATGGTAACAGTTGCCATACAATGATACATTAAATAAAGTTTAATACCTCATCGTCCAAGTGGCTGGATTCCAGATCCACAAGACGAAACTGTACTCGTCGAAATATTTCTTCCAAACATTCACAGTGTTTCTGATCTAGCTTTTCTCCTGAAAATTATAATAATAGATCATATACAGTTTACAAAGGCCTTGAATATAGTGTATGAATATCTTTATGTGGTCTTGCTGAATATTTTTTTTTCGAGTGATAGTTTCATATGGCTGGTATGTTGATGTTGGTGTATACACCCACCGAATAGGTACTTTCAGGGCTGTAGAAACATGCTGATAAATGTTACTTATCTTTGGCACATGTAAAAATGACATCAAATTGACATACAGAACATGATCACTTTGAAACTTCTGGCAATAAATTGTTTCAATAAATCTCTAATATATTTGCCTTCAATTGTTGTCAAACTTTATCCACCCCACAACAGGTTTTATTGGTTTTCATCCCAACACGTGTTGTGTTGAACTTAGCAGAAAAAATAAGTAACTAAGTTGATTTTATGACAGGGTACTTTTTTATACGTTGAAATATTTAATTGTACAATGGATTTTATTTAATTAGAGATGATTTAAAACCAAAAGGTAAGATTTTAATAACCATAGTTAAACAGTTTGGTCATTAGAGAGAAAAACATTTTTTTTATTTTTAAAGTCTCATAGATAGTGTAATTCGATTTACTTTGATCACTTCAATTACTGGTAATACTACATAAACATGTTGGTAAGGCTGACTTAGCCCCAAAATGGTATCATTCCTCACACTGATCAGCAGTGAATATTCGCTTGGCGCTACAATCACTGATATGGGGATCACATCGACGCAACTTTATGAGTCCACAGCACTTTTTTCCTCTGACAAAATAAATTCTAAAACATTTTTTGGATGTATAAGAAAAATAAATAAAGACGTTTGAAGTATGTGTAGTTCAAAAATATTTCCTATTTAGTGTAAATGGGTATCAAAATGAGTAAAAGGTATCATTTTGCCCGAAGCAGTTACATGTTATGTAAATAACGCATGCGCCATTGAGCCGATGAGTGACACCGCATATTGATGTCATTGCACGCGTTGAAGACAGTCATCTGTGACAGAGATATTATAAATAATTCTCTGTGAAACAGATTGATCATTCCTGAGATTAAATATTATTATTACTTAGAAAATCTGCTATAATTTACCATATACAACTTCATTTACATTATCAAAATCTATGAATGTAAAATGTCACATGTAATAATACTTGTACTTGTAGATATGGCTATGTTGTAGAGCTATGTTGACCTTTTCACAACACTGAGATAAGAAACAGTAATGTAAAACTAATGTTTAAAAGTTTACTTACCTTTCAAAATCAAACTATCATGTCTTTTTCCAGTACATGTTATTTTCTACAAAAAAATAAAATCAAGAAGATTATTCTTTGTTGATAAACACTGTGTATAGTTTTGTCAGTCAGATATTATTAACTTCAGCCTCTAGCATGGTCATTAAAGTAGCTAAGTCTCTCACTCAATATCAATCTAAAGTCTTACATGTTGAAAACAGAATTATTTGTCAATTAAAATCAACATTGATGTTGTTATCTTACCTTGAAAAGTGATATCCAATATTTAAGACAAAATAAACATTTGTAACAAGTGACCAGAGAGAACGAGGCTAGACACATTCCACAACTCATGTCAAACAGCGATGCCATAACTTATCTGGAGAGCATGCGCAATAGACATAACAAGACACTTGAAATTTCTATTCGGTTGAGACTCATGCCTTATTTCGTTGGATATAAATGATTTGGAATAAGAGTCAAAACGGAAACAACTGAATGTAAATCAGTTCATATACAACTGGACAAAAATTGTATCCTCTACATCATCTATATATGTGGGCATATGAAAAAAATATAATCTCTGTAAATGTACCTCACAATTAAAGTAGGAACGATTGTCTGCTTACAAGAATATATTTGGGGGGTTATGGTCTTATCAATATAAAATTCCACTGTTGAATCTTTATACTGATTGCCTGATATTGTTTCACACACTGAGATAACATTTCTTATAAAATGTAAGTGTCGACTAACCTTTATAGGTCACTAGATACAGTTATAATAAATAATTATCTTGAATAGATATCTATCCCGATATATAACAGATTAAATCTTTTACCGGTACATTTTTTTATCAGAACCATATAACTTTCAAAATACAGTAAACATCAGATTTAAACATTTAGTTTGAATTTGATACACACTGTGGTCATACCTGAAGCTGTTGAACAAGTTTAGGTAATGGTTTTGTCCCATGCTTCTCACAACTTTTTCTATAAGCAGTAACAAGTTCATCTGTAGTCCAATTTTCTGCTGTAAAAAGTAAAGTTGCAATGCATAGTGTTAATCATTCACAGTTCCAGGAACAGGAAAGTAGAATGTGTGTGTATTGTAATTTGTATTTCTAATTCTTCTGGTAATATATTTAAGAGAAATAACCTAGGCAAGTGGAAAATAATTTCCAATATTGAATACTTATATAGTTAATTTGTACAGGTCATGTAATTAATAGCATAAACTATTAAGCGAGATGTAGAAATCTGCACCTTCGATTCCTTCCTACTAGTTTGGATACAAAGATTTTCTAGCCTCTGGTACATGTACAATGCAAGACTCAAATGTGTGCACTTGTATGCAATTCTTACAGACAACTATCTCAACCATTTCAAAACTGTGTCTACATTTTCTCTATTTGATGGGGAAAATCTTAAACTAAGGATATAAATTTCACTTCACTGACTTAATGGTAGGTAATAAAGAAAAGATTGAATGTGAAGAATTTGATATTAGAAATATTTGATGTTTCAAAATATTAAATGGAAATCTGTTAACTTGTTACAGATTTTCACTTAGGTTAAATTGTTGACAGTAAAACACAAACTCAGCTGTAAATTTTACTGTAAACAGGTAATCTACAAAAGTATTCACAATAATAATAGCATAAACTATTGAACAGCATAATCATAATTGAAGCAAACAGAATCAAAATAAATAATAAAGTCCGAATAAACATCACTTTCAATTTACATATCAGAATTCTCAAACAAATGTACACTGTTTGGCTAATACACATGTTAAAATCAAGAAAGTATACAACTCAGTGAGTATATCAAAATTAATACCGGTACATTTTCAATTTGTAAACAGATCGGAATTAACAAATCACTTGCACATATCATGTCAGCGCATGTTTAATCATATCTATGACTGATTTATTAGATTTTAAAATTTGATAAGTGCCTCAGCAATGCAGTATCAATCATGAATGAAAAATTGTGTCACCCAAGTCACTGTCAACAATGCAATATATTTTACTAAATAATTTTGATTAGTTCATCGGCATGGTATCTGTCAATTCAGTATCAATCATGAATGAATTATCATGTCATTGTCACTAATAGCCTAGCAATTATATTATTTCACTAATATAAACTTAGTATACTTAGAATTTTAGATATCTTTTCAATTCTTACCATTTTTCCAAGGGTCTTTAGGTTCATTGTAGCCCGCAACAAACCCCCCATCTGGAAATTTTACACTTTTTCCTTTTCCCCTTTTTTCTGTTTTAGTTTCAGAGTCCTGGGTCTGTGATGTAACGTTATCATCTTGACAGTTTTCCAGTTGCTCAATGCCACTGGACACTCCCCCACTTTCTAAAGGTAGATCTACATTGTTTACTTCCTGTCCAAATGTCTCGCAATTATTCACACCATTGACAGTTTTACAATCTATTTGATCTTCAGCGATTTGTGGAGATGGTTCTGTCATTGTCATATCTACATTTCTACAAATTACTCAATATACTAATCGATTACCGAATATTGGTTTTGTGCATTTTATAAATTAGTCTGTCGTCATCTGCTTGCCACAAGATTTAATAATGGCGCATGCGTCAAGTTCAGCCTCTTGAATACGCAACCTTGCAAATTTATTTTATTTTTAGTTTTGTAACTCATTCATAATTTCAGAATGTCCAACAATGAGCTAAATATGCCACTGTTTCATTCAATATAGATGGAAGGGTCTATTTCAATCGATTTGGTTTATCAGAGCACCTGCAATGTTCGAACGCACGGCGCACGTAAAAAAAATCTAAATTACTGATCACGTGACCTTAGTGTGTTCAAAATGGCGTCTGTCACATCGCGTAAAGTTTCAAGTGTATTTAGAAAAGGTCTTTTTAATGACAAAGTTGCAATTGTCACTGGTGGTGCAACCGGTATCGGAAAAGCAATAACACAGGAACTTCTTTATTTAGGTAGCATAACCTTTGTAGATATTAGTACAATAAGTAATACGCGTCTGAACGTTCTATGTTTGGACTAGTTCAGCTCTGAACGTCGGTCTCATTACACTCACCCTGAACGTTCAGGGACTGTCCCATAGAATCAATGTCGAAAAAAAATTGGAGAACAGTCAATTTTACTGGACAATTTTTCACTGCTAAACGACGGGGTGTCAATCCGCATGTAAGCCTGTGCAATGTAAAGCCTGTGCATTTCGTTTCGTCTTGTATGACCGACATTCCTGAATGTGGACAGTGACCTTCAGTTAGAGTGTCATGGCGGCGAACCTGTAACTTGATAGTAGGGTACGTATTTTTAACAGCGTGTTTTGCCGCTCATACTGACTCTAGCGAAGTAAGCAAGGTCTTATTTTCTCCCTAAGATGTTCGTTTACATTGTACAGGCGTCCACACGGATTGACACCCCATCGTTTAGCAGTGAAAAGTTGCCCAGTAAAATTGACTGGGGCTCCAATTATTTTCGACATTGATTGAATGGGACAGTTCCTGAACGTTCAGGGTGAGTGTAACGAGACCAACGTTCAGAGCTGAACTATGTTTGGACTTATTATTGTTAATAAAACTTAAAGTCCAACCTCATGGGTATTTAATTCTCCTGGTCCTCCGGTTTCCTTCCACAACTAAAGAATCCTACACGCAAACGAATTATTGAAATAAAATTGAACTATGTGTTAGTCCCGAAATGAACTTGTTTCTTTCTTTCCCTATAATTTATAAAAAGGATTGCCTCCCAATGCCGGTAGGCCTACTGATTTTCAATGTGTAGAACAGATAAGCTCATTAGATGATAAATTATAACAGTTCAAAATCTAATCTAATCGAACCAGATTTAATTTTTTCACATAAGGGAAATCACTATTCTTTGTCACGAAGCAATGAACACAAATGGGTTGCAACACATATAATAATGTAATATGAATGTATATAAATTGATTTACATTGAATTATTTCAGTGTTTACTTTAATTTCTAATCAGTTATGTTTGGTGTAATATGTCAATATTCTGAATTGAATGGCTGTCCTTTGCGTCTAGTTAATCTGGTCTACACCGGTTGTATTTTCCTACATGGGATATGTTTAGCCTCATTCATCGAGTTGCTTCATACAGCTGACGCTCGAAAGCATTGTGCCAATTTTATCATTTTCTTTGTGTCTTAAATCAGAAGCCCAATTTTTTTACGGTTAATAACATCAATGTTAATTTAAAATTAAATTGATCAATAAGTCGTGTTTGCAATGTCGAATACATATGGATCATATTGAGTTAAAGACTTAGCTCCTTTAAAGTTTTCCAGATGGACTTGAAATCATTTGTCAAAGAATACAACAAAAATTGCAGGTTCTAAAAAAATTGTAGATAAAAATGAAGTTAACAGAATACTCCACGATTTCACTTTACCTGCGCATTGTAAATACATGTATATATTATGTCATTTTCAGGTTGTAATGTCATGATTGCCTCTAGAAATATAGAGAAATTAAAACTGGCAGTTGATGAAATGAAGAGTTCACCATCTGCTTATGGTCTTATAGATTGTATTCAGTGTAACATTCGTAAAGAAGACCAAGTAAGATATTTTTAAAAATATATGAAATAATTGTCAGTCTATTTGACGTAGTTGTTGTTATTGATGATTATAGATAATTAGAATGGTTACCATAAAAGGGGGGATTTAATTTGTGCTTAGTGATATATTGTGTGGAAAGTATTCTTAAAATTTTACAAAATCATTTTATAGACATTTACATTTTTAACATTTTTTTTTACAACATAGGTTAAAAATTTAATATCCAGAACAATACAGAAATATGGTAAGCTGAATTTCTTAATTAATAATGGTGGTGGCCAGTTTCCTAGTCCAGCAGCAAATATCAGTTTGAAAGGTTGGAATGCTGTTATTGAAACAAATTTAACAGGAACATTTTTATGTTGCAGAGAAGGTTAGTGTAATATGAACAAATTATACCAATTATCTGCTGGAAAAAACAAACTTCCCTTATTAAGTAATTAGTGGTTCGACAGAATGTCACAACTGGGAATCCCAGCATGAACTGCAGGGATAACACTTGCAAGGATGACAAGAAAATTAGTCTGCTGTGCCTGCTGTTCAACCAAATTCACCTACCTGTATCACAGAATACAAATTCAGAATAAGTTAATAGAAATGATTATATTTTAGTCTCAAAAGACCAGACAAATTAATCTGGACTGGTCTTGATGACATTGATTTACAAATAGTTTCAAAATGATTTTTTTAAATATTCTGTTTATAGCTTACCAACAATGGATGAGAGACAATGGTGGTGTCATTGTAAATATTGTTGCTGATATGTGGAAAGGATTTCCCTTGATGAGGTAAAGTACATGTATTTCTGTCATATGTTACAAGGAAACTTAAAGCAGCAGGACGATTACCCTAATACTAACTAAATACTACCTCATTACTATGAAAAACTACCAAGTGGTTGAATTATACCCCAATAATTGGCAATAATTGCATGTAGTTACTTTGCAGGATTAGGCAAAATTTTATGATATCTATATTCCCACATTCATAATATGGTCGAATATTGTTATAATATGATTAAAGTTATAATGACTTTAAATATATACATATCGTTTATCACTTCTGGTAATTACTGTCAGTGTTAACACCCTTGAAAAATCTGAAAAATATTGTGGACACTCTGGAAACTCATGTTGTCATTTGATTGACATTACCCATATAAAACAGACATATAAACAGGAAATATATTTCACATGTATTACTAATGTTATCTGGTGTGTTTATAAATAATATTTATCAGTATACATGTATTGTTCATCGGTATACAGAATAATGTGTTATTGCACTGATTTGGATCATGGCTGATTTATTAATAACAATTACCAGTACCAGTATTGATAATCAAATAGTTTGTTTGCATACTTATGTGATAAGGTGCTGTGCTGTGAAAAAATGAAGTTGAAAATGATAGCTACACTTTAAGATTTATGAGCAATATTGTGTCTGTCTTGGAACATAATTATGCTCATTATGGCCAGTGGTTAATTTTTTGTTTTTATTAAATATTTGTCCTTCTAAAGTCATACAGGTGCAGCAAGGGCAGCAATAGATAATCTAACTAAAAGTTTAGCCATAGAATGGGCTGAAGCAGGCATCCGTATCAACTCTGTTGCTCCTGTAAGTTTTGTAAAATAATTCAACCTATGGTATGTTTGATAATGTCAAAATTTATGATTTTATGATTAAGGACTAGTTTTCCATTTATGGTGCACTACATGGGATGAAAATAATAAGTCAGTCTATTAGTCATTGTAACCTTTTTCTTAACAAGCCATTGCATACATGATACACTCATATTTCGCAATAGATGGACGAAGAACTGGGAAATAGGTTCATACCTTTATTGTTCCAGTGATGGAATTAGAAATAAATCTGTTCAAACTCATTCACCCAAGATCATTTGATTCTGAACCGAAAAAATCATGCAAATATTGTGGCTTCTCGAGGGTCCAGAAACTGTGTAATTGAACACGCACGTCAGACACGCAGGCAATAAAATAATCCAATCACATGAAAATGTGGGTATATAAAAAATAAAATGTTATCATTTGCAAATTTAAATTCATCAAAAAAAAGTGTTTTATATTGTGTACTTTTTAAGAAATTTTGAAATATTTCAATTGCAGGGCAGTTCTATATACTCTGAAACAGCAGCCGCTAATTATGGGGATAGTAAAATATTTGAACACAGAATACCATTAGTTCCTGCTAAACGTCTTGGAACTACAGAAGAAGTAAGTTTCCATATATATCTTTACAGCTAGATAATTTTGAAAATAATGTGTGCATGTACTGGCTAAAATATATAAATATATATTGTATTTATACAAGATACACCTAATCTAATTTTGCTTATGATACAGCCAATTGAAATGTTCTTGTGCGTGTCATTCTCTTCGCCCCATCCATCTGTCATCCAAAGTGATCATCCGATGACTTGAAATTTTCACAAAGTGTTTATATTCGTGAAACTATTTATTTTTTTAAAGATTTCTGATAATTATTGTCCGAGTTATGACCTTGATCTCGAAAAATTTACTGGAAATAGTCTGTAGATTTTCAACGATTTCCTATCCATCAGCTGTGTCATGTAACTGCTCCCATTACTTAATAAAGAACAAATATGCAGTAATCTTTGTAAACTGCTTATCTGCTGTTAGTGTATGTTTTGTTGCCTGGCAGCCTATCTTTAAATCCAGATTTGCATATGGATGCATGTTCATCAACATTTGTATATTTTATCCATATTTATCTCACCAACTAATGTAATAACTTCTACAAGAATAACATGACTTATACATTAGTGATCTGTTTATTATAACGCTAATGTGATTAACATCTGTTAATCTCGCTAATTAATTAGCACCATACAGAGGCGGATTACCCCATAGGCAGTGTAGGCTGCTCTGCTGCCTAGGGCCAAAGAAAAAAATAGAGCCCATAAAATTGTTGACAATCTTTTTAAATTAATGTTTTACACTATTTAATTCACTGGACTACGCTTCCGACAAACCTTACTTGATTGTGTCGTCCTTTCATTATGAGGGAAGAAAAAATACATGGTCAGTGACAGTATAGGATTAGAAATGAGCTTTAGTGTCATTTCAATGTAGGCCAGTTCGCCTAAGGCAAAGGAAGGTGTGGATGGGAGAAGAAAACATGAATAATATCATCGAGAATAATGAGTCGCCAACCGACCAGGAGGGAGTCATTTCCGAAACCGGTTCTGCAGAAGGGTCAGCTTGTCAAGCTGCCTAGGGCCCATCAGAGCCTTCATCCGCCCCTGGCACCATATAGTGATCAGGAGATTAAGATTGTTGATTGGGTAATCAAGTTTAGTTTGTTGATCATCAAGAAAACACCACAGTGGATGTGTGTTAAGTTACCTTCATCACACGAAGGTTAAACTTTGCGAAAAGAACTCATGGTTTTGAAACAAACTTATCCCAAGGATCAGCGCCTAGTTTCATTTGTATTGAACTCTTCAGATTGATTGGACTCGCTTAAACTATTCTTGAATCCTGTTGGATTTCTTCATTTATTCGTTATTTTTTGTAGGTATCAGCTTCAGTGTGTTTTTTATTGTCACCGGCTGCTAGTTATATATCAGGTGAAACAGTTAAAGTAGATGCAGGTGCTAGTCTTTATTCTACAATGTGGAATATACCAGGTACATTATTTTATATATACTTATAATTATTCATGGTATCTTCACTAACTAGGAGAGTTCGCATGGTTGATCACCTTGGTATTTTCCATCCAGGTACAAGATGAAGAACCTAGTAAATAGAAAAGTGTAGTTTTTCGGATGAGATAAGAAACCAAGGTCTACTTCTGTACTCATAAAGAAATTTGTCTTCCCCGGAAATATTTTCCTCACAGCACACTGGATAGTACTGGATACACATTTTCATCAAACCCCATTTCATATCATTTCCATTTTTTGCACAAATGAATCTTATGTGAAAATGTGTAGCCTTTATATTTTTTCATATCTTAATCTTGACCCAACATAATGCTTGCCATATTAATATACTGGAATCTTTTATTTCACTGTAATATACTTAAAATTTGTGTTCAGCAAATAATAAACTTATGCTAAAATATATTTTGAATATTTAGATCACAATAAATCCAAACCTTACAAATGGTCTACAGATGAAGAATCAGATAAGCCAAATCTTAAACCAAATTCAAAATTGTGATGATAAAGCATTTAGTCATAATCCGTCAATTTCTAATTTTTTTATGGATTTGATAGCAGCACCTGATGAATGAGGATATAAATTAGCAGCATCAATTTTTTTTTAATTAAACAATTAATATTGTCATCTATATGGTTTTTAATTATGGCTGTTGTGTGTTATATTATAAATCTAATTATAAGAAATGGTATACAGATGAAGAAACAGAATTAGCCAAATGCAAAATTACAATATGGCATTTAATAATGGCCTATCGGTAACTTTTATAAAGAATTTGTTTATATGAAGTGGACATAAGCACCTCATGTAATACTGATATACGTATTCTTTATATGATTCTTGTCATCAATATATTTACAAGATATAGATGTGTTGTGGTGTATAATACAACATAAACTTAACCCTTCTCCTTTTGGTGATCCATATTGTCTCAGTAATGAATTCCAAAATCAGGCCACTCCCTCATTATACACGTTCTACACATTATCTGTGTATTATTGACAGGTTAGTGGCAGAGGATGGAATCCAAAATAATATATTTCTTCTTACATCTTCAAAAAAGTAATTTCTGATATATTTTGGAGATGGTTTAACCGAAAATAAAGTATGTTGCCTTTTAAAATACCACAAATTCCACCCTTATAATTACAATTCCCTACCCAAAACTGACAGAAATGAAATGAAAAGAAATGGGGTTTAACATCCTACTGTTCTGCTCCTGACTGTGCTAACGAAGACGAGGAAGACACCTTACAGTGTGCTCTTAGGCAAATTTTGCTCAAGCTGTGGCACTGTGACTGACTCTTATATCGAATTCAAACTGCCAAGGGATCTTTTACGTGCATGCAAATGTATACACTGGACGTCAGTGGTTTCGAACGACTAGACAGCTGTCCTTGTCAGGCCTTCCGTCCTGCACCACTGACAAGGGAAACCCTTCGAAAATCCTGATGTTCTTTCTTGGCCAATGCAGGAATTGAATATATATATGTGACAAGCATTTTTCTGTATTTTAGAAGTAATGGATGTAGAATGTAAAGAATTCAAATGCATTTTAAAGATAATACAAGCTCTCTTTTACCAAAAGTGAATGGAAACAAAAACAATTAGACCAATAAATTTAATTTATTGTAGTAATTCATGAATGTATATATGTCAATATATTGTTACATGTACCAAATAATAAAACAACATAATGTAACAAAGACAGGGGCTTGTCAGGCCCATCAATATGCCCACCACCAGCCAAGTCAGCTATGCCTAGCTCTAAAATCTTGCAGTAAAACTGTCTTAACCTGTAACAAAATTCATTTGAAATTTACAATATAAATTGACTTCCTAAAGCCCCACTGCCCACTGAACATCCCCATTGGGTTATAAAAAAATTCTCTCAAGAACACTGACCTGCATTGTGCTCACAAGATTTCCTCAATTTTCATCTAAATAGACATACAGCTCTGGATCCAGAAAAAGGGGAGGGGGGGCCTTCTATAGGGGCCTTCAATATGACCCAATGAACAATCCCTGTGAAATTGAAAAAAACTTTGCATATGTCTGACCGGTTGAGTAGTCATAAGAGGTTGTGGAGGGATGCTTGTCAACAGACCACCATTATACATGTACTTCACATTAAAGCTGTGCACACAAAATTGAACCTGACATGTTTTTAATATATACAGATCACATTTACACATATTGTAGTTAATTCCAATTGGTAAAAAAACAAAACATTAAATGCCAATAACAACACTGTAAATTCTGTTATTCAGATATTTTTTAACATCTGGTCTCCTTCAAGGACAACAACAAAAATACCAAGAATAAAATAAATACATATATTCATTGAAAGCACCATTAGTTACACTGATTATTTATAACTATACAAAATTGAAGGCATTTAATTTATAGACACATTAAATAATAATTATACTGTTAAGTAATATTGCAAGTAATATTGACTAGCGAACGCAAGTGCTGTGACATAAATTGTTTCAAAATATTTAGTTCTAAAAAAGGAAATACATTTAGACAGGACACAATCTTATTAGTGGAAATCTGAATAACCAATAGCAAAAATCAGTTTGAATAACATAAAAAGTATCTGAATTAGAATATCCAAATATTTCTCAAAACACTAAGGTAAGAATACTACCAATGTATTTTGCTACAACAAAGAACAGAAATTTAAATGTTATCAATAAATGGAATTAGATATTCATACATCTTTAGTCATTATTTTATAAATAAGATGAGGTTTAACGTCCTTCTGTTCTGCTCCAACTCGGCAAATGAAGACAGGCTGAATCAAATGAATAATTGTTGCACCACAAAAAATAAATATAAATGCTACAATACTGAGAACTATGTAGAAGACACTATTTGGATGGTTACGGGATATTACAGTATGAATTAGATCACTAATTCTTTTTCAAAGAACTAGGGTAGTCGAAATTGTCATGTAAAAAGTGCTAAAGGTTTCAGATTAAGAAACTTTCATTATATGTTACTCAGGTAATGCAAATAAAATGTAATATACTGCCAAATTATTTGTCACACAGTAAACTTACAATAATAGCATACAAAACTATTTACAGGTATTTATATCATAAGTATAACTAAAATATATATTATTTTCATTAGTTGTAAATGGCCCTTTCTTTTCAATAACTGCCATTGTTTAATGCAAAATTGTAAAAGGTTCAATCCCCTCGCTTCATGAGCTATCTGTAAAAAAAATAGCTAATTCTTGACAGAAATTTTCAGCTATAAATATTGAGCTACGGTTACACAAATAAAGATATGAAACTAATAACACATGAAATTCATTTTTCGAAGAGATATCACAGATAAATGTTTCTAAGAGTCTGCCACACCGAATTTATCAGTCTTATGAAGTACAATATGTCTAGCGTAGCACTTCAAGTCAGTCATTGTTGCATGTATTTTAGAGGAGAGCTGAATAATATCAACAAATTGAAAAAATTGCTCCACTAAAAAAGCTGTTTCGACAAGAGGAGTGATTTAGAAATTAAGTAGTGATTAGTTGTATGTATGGGAAATAGTTCGGAAGATTCCTGGTAACATAAATGATAATAAACATCGTCTGCTAAATAATTATATAGCACTCGGCATTCAGTCAAGTCAAACATTTGCTATCGTTTAAAACTACTTACGGTATACCAACACAAATACTTGTTGACATTTCTAAATATAGCCTGTATTATTTTTTTTAAAAAACAAAACACCCATTTCAAAATGTAATCGTAAATGCTAGAAAATTCCATCAAAATAGAATCTTTCTTCCAGAATTTTCACATCATCTCTTATAATTTCGCACATTAAGTTTTCAGTTGAATTTTACCAATTGTACTTAGGATCCATCTGTTAGCAATCGGAATGTAAACAAAAAACTTGTTCAAATATTCTTTAAAAATGTTCAGTTTTTCACATTATTTTCACACTCTTTTATAAAAAAAAATACACAAGTCCCTGATTTACAAATAAGGAGAAATCTCTCAACATTCAGGTGCACACCAGGTGCTCAGGAGCGAATGCACGACTTTAAGTACAAGAATGGAAAACAAATATAACTTTTTTTTTTTACATTAGATATTCCAGTGAATTTAAACATCATCTAATGTTACCATTTTCAAACAGTCAGTCATTCATAACAATACAGTCTGTGATCATAGTTTTTTCCTGGTATTTCTACACATTGGTAGGCAGTTTTCATTCATCAATAAATAAATTAAAAACTGAAGGACGGTAAGACATATGTTATGTTTAAAACATATCAATCCACTTGTAATCCTAGGATCCAATGAAATGGTTCACTAAGTTTTAGTCTGGGTTCGTCGTTTAAAACATTCATCTGTTTGACGACAGAAGTCAGCTATCTTATTAACAGAAATAACACGACGTCTACTAACAGCATCTTCAATAAGAAGCCTCCAATCACCACTTTTCTATAAATTGAAATGAACATTTTTCATATATCTTATTTTGCAGATATACTCTTCTCTTTTTTAAAATGGTAAATTTAGCAATTTGATTGAGGAGAATCATGTCAAGGAATATGTTATACTTCCTGCAAATGAAATGAGATCAGCAATATACAACCATTTTTAAAGGAAGCAGGACATATAGTTCAATTGTATATCAATAATGCGCTTCTGCATCGGGGTCTCTAGCAGTGGGAGGAAACTGGAGGATCCATGAGGTTAGACAGACGACCCTACTCCTGGAGGGGAATCCAACCTGCAAGCAAGATATTAATTAGTCTAAAGTAAATTTGTCTCTGCCTACCTTCAATGAATTAAGATTCCCAAGTATATACAGAGCACTCTTAGCTCTTGTAATAGCTACATTCATTCTTCGTCTATCTGCTAGAAAACTGAAACCAAATCATATAAACTTTATCAAATGAGTAGTCTCTATCATTCTGTCAAATATTCTACGAATATTAGTCTTGGTGGGCTGTCAACAATTGAGAATAATGGATCATTGGCTAGATTATCCAGTATTTTAAATAATCACACAGAAAGTCTAAGGGAGGCAACTAAAACAGGATGTCGACACCCATGAAATTAATTCAAAAATTGCCATTTCAGAATATCCATTGGCATTGCAAGTCTAATATCCAACACACTAAATTTTTTAAAAATTTTTTTCTTCATGGACCATGTCTGTGTATTTGAATTAATCCTAATTCGTTGTTGGATTCATGTTTGTTTATAAAAATGCATTTCGGGAAGAGTCGCAACTCTTACATGACTTGGCAAAAATTTACTTGATAATCAACCACATAAAAAAACTTAACTCCTGGTTATGCAGACCCTCCATGCATTGAAGAGTAGGAGGTTCTGGGTAACCGAGACTATCGAATGAGGTGAAACTAATAATAATCAAATTTTCCATATTCTTTGACAGTATTTTTGGAAGGGTTTAAGAATACGATTAATGCAATATGGGTTAGTTATTTCAGATCATTTTGTTTCAAATGACATACATTAAATTAGCACTCACCCTATTCCTCCGGAGGCACTTTGTGATCTAACACAATTTAATATAATTACAGGTTTTTCTCTACCCTGAAAACCATCGACTGTTCCAACTTCTATACTATTAAGATTGCTGTAATTATCATCACAAAGAAAATATATAATTCCTAGATGGTTGAGATCTTAAATATATCAATTGATTGGAATATATATTCAAACTGGAAACCTATCTTTAGAAGGCCTTTTCATCCCCATATTTTGGTTTCCAAATGATATATAAACCAATAATTCGCAAGATTAGACAGATAATTGAACACCAAATTATGGAGAATTCCTGGCATAATTCTTACTTTTAATCTGGTATTGTGTATGACAAATACATGTCACTACTATTTGTGTTTTTAGATAAAAAAAAAAAACACCAAGTTAATTTAGTTGTTTAGCACACTATAGTAATTTGTAATATACAGGTTTTTGATTTTACAAGTATTTTTTAGGTAAAGATATTAGATGATAACAAATAAAATGTCTGACCTGTTCTTTAGTCCTTCAAGAACCAAAGCTTTCTGTGATTGGTATGGACATATAACACCTATACTAGATTGAGAGAGTTTAGCTCTTCTCACAATATTTTGACAGAGTTCTACTGTACACTGAGCTTCAACAGTGTTACAAATAGATCTGAAATACCACAAACAAAACAATTAATATTATCGAAGCAAATAAATTATCTAATCCTTTACCACTTGTCTTTGTTACAAGGTGTAAATTCTGATATTACTGTAAGAAAGGGTAGACGTGAGCCATTTGAGATGGTGAAACAGATGGTTGAATGTCTCATCTAGATAATACTTCTATTATTTTGAGACAGAAATCTGGTAATCTATATTTCTATAGTTACATGTGCAATGCAAGGTAAGTGAATTTTCTTCAGACAGTGATGTTAAAGCCTCTCTTCATCAATTTCCACATGAACAAGGGTCTTTTACGTGCGCACCTATGTGTCTCATCTGAACAACTAGTCACACTTTCCGTATAAGCCACCCCTGACTTGTGGATCCTATTTCAAAAGGCACATGTAAGATTTACACACAATTAAAAAAAAACCAGTACAATAGTACTATAAGAACCAGGAATTGAGCATGACAACATTGCCCAGATCTTGGAATTGTGACATATCAAAGGTCTGTCAATCGATGCAATTGTACAAGCAACAAGCATTCCAAGTCAATTATCCCGAATCGACAGAACCACAAGATGAGAAACCCTTGGGGACTAGTTCCGACTCCAATTATATCTTAAAATCTTACTCTGCATTGGCCGTTTCTTTTCCACAAACCATATCAAACACTAAATATGGTATCAATGGAAACTTTTCACTATTTTGTTGAACACTTCTATAAGACATAATATAAATAAACTGTGAAAGATATTAAATAACTGATTCAATCTATGAATAATGGTAAGAAAACTTCACATCAATATTTTTTACAAACTTTAAACCATAAAATCATCTTTGTTTTCATTTTCTGAAGATGATAATAATAAATTGGTAAAAAATATCAAACAATCATTTGATTTATAGAAAGGTAAATGCCTCTACAAACCATCAATTTTACTGATCCTTATTAATATTTTATTTAATCTTTGCCACAAAATTCTAATTACTTACTTATGTGTATTAAGTTCATCATTATATATGAGTTTATTAGGAAAGGAAAATATGGTACTGTCCATTCTATACTGTGTCTTTAACATACATATAGCTTGTTCATCATTATGTTTAAAATAGTTATATAATCTTTCCAATAATGACTGGCCAAAGTTCATTTCACCTGCTTTCTGAAATTCAAGATTTATTTTAGAACAAAAATCAATAAAACATCTTAAAATAAATCAATTATCAGGGTTCTCAGGCTTTCCAATAATCCTACCATAGTGGCAAAATGATGTTCTCTCTAACCTAAACTTATTTTCAACAAATTGAATATCAGTGTAATTCATCATTACTCATGTGCCTTGCAGTTGTCATGGGCCTCACACATGGGGGGTCCGATGGGGTTGGACCCTCCCCCCCCCAATTGTTTTCCCCGGGGGCGCTGAATATACTTGGACACCCCCAAAATTTGGCAATATAAAGTGCCCAAAATGTAATAAAACACTAATTTTAGGACTGGAATAGCAGTAAAACGCGTTAGCAGCCATCAAATATTCCAAAATTTTCTTGGGGGTTCATACAAGGTCAGTTCCGCTTCTTTGCCCATTCAAATGAAAACAAACTGGCCGCAGATCGTAAACCTGCTTCGGGCATTTCTAATTTTGCTTCCCTAAATTCCTAATAAAACACTGGAATAACAGGAAAACGCGTTTGTGGCAGTTAAATACTCAAAATTTTCTCCCAACGTCCCGTCTTCATGGGTGTAAACGATTTTTTGGAATTTGAGTCAGCAAGCCACTTTAATTAGGTAATATTAGACCACTTTGAAATTGCTTTGTTCATGGGCTGAAATAGCAGGAAAAGGTGTTTGCACCCGTCAAATATTTCAAAATTTTCTTCGGTGGGAGTAAGCCATGCTTCTTCGTCTCTCAGCTCTCAGGGAAGACTGGTGCCACTGTCTGTAAACATGATAAATAATGTTTACAGAAGACTGAGACTTTAAACAAAATTTATGGGGGTTACCCCCCCCGTTGCGGATCATGTGCTTTGCAGTAGACTGTTTGTGTCATTGATCCTTGAAACATTGTTTTGACTATTTGTCTCATGACCTTAAACAATTTATATTAAAGACACATTAGTTAAGAAGAGTTTAATAGTTGGCAATTCTTGCTATAACAATTCAAAAATTGATGATAAAAAAAGAACAAGCCAACAGTGAGGCTGATGTCCCTCGCCGAAATCCCAATATAAATAGAAGACGCATATTAATTAATCGCACATTTATTTTTTTCAATGTATCGAGCAATCAAACTGTACACGAAGTGTCATCCAAAAGTGTTTTATAAAGAAAAATGCTAAAACCGACGAGAAAAAAAATGAAAATGTACCCTAGTTAGGGGGACCCTAAAGGCAGACAAAAGGGCCCCTCTGGCCAAGGGAAAGGGCCCTTGTGTCCAAGTCAATCGTTTCTATACACTGTTACTGTCGAATCGATTACTAAATGAGAATGCAGTCATTGTATTGGCATAAAAATCATCAATCAAGATGAACCTAAGTTATCTTGTCCCAAAGTATCAACCAATCAAATTGCTTATCTCTGCTTACCCTAAGCGGAAAATGCTCATCTTCGAACTCCATCAAGGCATTGACCTAATAAGCATATACACCAAGTTTGAAAATTTTAACTAAATTAGAAGGAGAGTTATTGTGTTCCAAAGTCTGTAATGAAACTATACACCAAGTTTCATCACTCTCACTTAATTAGAACTAAAGTTATCGTGTCCCAAAGCATCAACCAATCAAATTGCTTATCTCTGCTTACCCTAAGCGGAAAATGCTCATCTTTGAACTCCATCAAGGCATTGACCTAATAAACACATACACCAAGTTTGAACATTCTAGCTCAATTAGGAAGAGAGTTATTGTGTCCCAAAAATTGTGACGGACAGACGGACAGACAGACAGACGGACGGACGGACGGACGGACGAACCCATTTTAATAGTCCCCCAACTTTCTTCGAAAGGCGGGGGACAAAAATTTAAAAATTTGAGTCAAATTACTTTATTCCGAACGGAGTTGTCATTGTTGGAAGTTTGGACTAGAAATAGGCATCAACTGTGTGTACACCGTCTACGAGAATTGTCAATCGTTTGACTGACAGATGATAACTCCACCCACATAATCTTGATTATCAAGTAACGTTCTCAATAGCAATAGTACTCTCACTTGGCAGGCCTTTCATCACAAGTTTCCGGCAGCCAAGACGACAAGTATCGGTAAACGTTAGCTTGGTCAGCCATTTACTGATTTAATTTTAAATGGACGACTGTTTAAATCCAAGCTGTATCGAAACTATCCAAGGCTCCACAGAGTTGATTTTGAGCTTGACATGTAAATAAAGGTTTAATTAATAATTTCTTTATCATCTGAAGCCTAGATAAAGACTTGCAATATGCTGATTTAGCTCTGCATAAGGCATGTTTAACTTTAGCCTCTAGAGTGAATGAATGAAGGAAATGAAGTTTTAGCCTCTAGAGTGTCTGCAACATTTTTCAAAGTGATCAAGGAGCTTAACTCTGGCAGTAATTATCAGAAATCATTGAAAATGAATAGGATTCTTTATCTCGTTACCTTTATTACTGTATATAAATTTAAAGTCAATCGGATATTAACTTTAACCTTTAGGTCAATCAGATATTGACCTTACTGTGGGAGTATATAAAACAAATACATATTTATATTGCCAGGTATAGGTTTCATCTTTTTTTTTTATCTTACCTTAGATAAAACAGTAGCAGGTAATTGTTCTGGATCACCCACTAACACTATCTTTTTTACACCATATTGTAGTGGTATCAAACAATCTAATTCAGATGCTTGACTTGCCTGTAAATATCAAAATAGAAATACTAAATACAGTAGAACTTGCTCGGGCGTGCACTCCTAATCAGCGAACACTTGCTTCAACGAGCACCAAAAAATCCCCCCGAGCGATTTTTAAGTAATTTAACCTCTACTAAACACGCACCTGTTCAACGCGTGCAACGGGCACCACGATTAATTCCCTCCGTAAAAATTCTACTGTTTCAACGGTCACTCCTCTAACAAAACATCGCCCATTCAACGGCCATTGTTGAATGATACCATCTTGTCGTTCTTTCTTTGAAACAATCTTGCTAATCCCGTGAGTAGTAGTTAATTAACTGGACCCCCACTGATCAGGTAAAAACAAATGCAAAAATAACAATCAACCCGGGATTATCTGTTAATTAATCTTTTGTTTTATTAACACTTAACGGAACATTATTTGATACTGATTGAATAAAATGAAAGTACTGAGTTTTTTCCATTCCAACTTTGTTGTTAGACGTTTTAGCGCCCCCTTTAATATTACATACAGAGTTACACCCCCTGTAAATCGGTGATAAAATCAGCGATGGATTTTTTGTTGATGTGCTTTTTTGATAAAATAAAATTAATTCATCGATTTGCTTCACAAAAATGGATAAATATTATCGAATGCATCACAATGGTAGACAGTAGTATCGAAGGTTGGTACACAATGACAAGTTTACAGAAGTTATGTTCGAGATTTGAGTAAAGAATTTTCGTTCGGCGCAAGATTCAACGGCACTCAAATTTATCGATGCAAGTAATTAATTTATGTCAGCACAAAAAGCGCCGAGATTTTATTTAGTGGTCGCGTAATCGCTAAAATAGTTGGGGTGGGAAATTCTCAAATTCACGGCATTTTGAAACGCTTTCAGACGCTATGAGTATGATGAAAGTAAAAGAAATATTGGAGGCCAGAGACCCAATATTACTAAACAAACACGTATACGCGACTACTTAGAATTCACAATAGATAAAAAGTACATGTATTGTTATTGTTATACTACATGAATAAAACAATATATGCAATCTATATCTTTATTTTTTGTGGGAGGGGTTGGGGCAATATTGGATACCTCTAGTCAAAGAGCACCTCCATTAAGCAAGCATTTTTGAATTTCCCTTGGGTGCTTGCTTAATACAAGTTCTACTGTATGCTTTCCCATCCAAAATACGTCAAATACTATTTATCACTATCTGCCTAAAATAGATACACATTCTATGTCTACTGTCTATATTCCTGAAGCAAATACATATTTCAGGTCTATTGACACCATTCCTAAAGTAGATACACAGTCTATGTTTATTCCTAAAGCAGATGAACAGTTTAATCCTAGTAGATACACATTCTAAGTTTAATCCAACCAGATAAATGTTTTAAGTTTATTCCTGAAGTAGATACGCATTCCGATACTATATTTATTCTTAAAGCAGAAAAGTTAAACCCTAAAGTATATACACATCTATATTTTTTCAAGTAGATACACATTTTGTTTATTCCTAAAGTAGATACACATTTTGTTTATTCCTAAAGCAGATACACATTCTATGTTATGAGTAGATACACATCCTAAGTTTAACCCTAAAGTATATTAAGTATATATAGTATAAACATTCTATGTTTATTCCTAAAGTAGATACACATTCTATGTTATTTCCTAAAGTAGATAAACATCCTATGTTTATTCCTACAGCAGGTACATATCTTAAGTATATTTATTTAATCCTGAAATGGATGGATCCACAGTGGCTCAATGAGTAAGGGTGGCTCGCTAACCTGAAGGTACTGTGTTCGATCTTAGTGTTGGCCGAGAAAGTTTATCATGTTTTTCTGTTGTGGTTCTCCTTTGTCAGTGGTGCAGGACTTAGGGCCTGGCAAGGGACAATAGTCTTTTGGATGACACAGAACACTTAAGTCCCATGTATACATTGGCAATAATGTAAAAGAATCCTTGACAGTTGGAATTTGTTTTAAGAGTAGGCCGTAGCACATTATATTGTGTGTGTCCATCTTCTAAAGCCCAGTCACAGAGCAAGAAAGTATGATGTTACACCATATTCATTCTTAAAGTACGGTATATACACATCCTAATTCTATTCATAAAATATAACCAATCTACCAAAACAATTTGCCATTACACCACTGTCAAAATGGTCTAATGTGTACAACAAGTCTGACTGTAGTAAGCTTCAAATTCTGATACCTTTACGGTACCTGGAAATAACAATAGGCCTATTGTACACGCAAATACAGATCTATATTTTGTTTTGTATACTTTCGATGGCCTACACTACATGAAGACCTGACAAGTTATAGTGGGAGTTCACATCAGGGGTCATACAAGCGACTTTTGTCCCTATTATGACAGACATTTGATAAACCAATCAGCATTGATGTTGCCAGTGGATTACCAACAGTTCCGTGCAAACCATGCCTAAATCTTGTCAAAACGGATCGTTTCATTGGCTAATGCCTCGCATCATTCAGAACATGTCAATGATAACAACTCTTCCAGATCCTAGTATAGTAAAGACAAGTAAAACGAAATCATAAATTATAAAAACGAAACAAAATAGGATTTGTGTTTTAATCAGATTGACCCCCAACCAGTAGACACATATCTTATGTTCTCTATTACTATACAATAGACACACAATTTATTTTCCTCACTATCCCTAAAGTTGATGAACATCTTATGTTTATACATACACTTACCTCATCAATGATTAAACATGTAAAATGTTCTCTACGATTAGCAGATCGGCCATTTCTAAGAATGTCTAGAAGTCTCTGACTTCCAAAACTACTAAGTGTACCA
This sequence comes from Patella caerulea, assembly GCA_036850965.1. Taxonomy (NCBI): domain Eukaryota; kingdom Metazoa; phylum Mollusca; class Gastropoda; family Patellidae; genus Patella; species Patella caerulea. The sequence goes on from JAZGQO010000007.1 coordinate 22,140,437, forward strand.
CAGACCACATCAGCATGTAATAAGATATCACTTTTAATCATAAATTCTTCTTGACCAGTTAATGTTATATCCTGTAAATAAATAAGTTCATTGGTTTGAGTAAAACAGTCAAACATGAGATTAAGTAAAAATTCAGAAAAAAACATGTTTAGGTTTCTCTTTGAAAAGATGAATCCTATTCTCCATAAAATACTTAAATTTAGTTATCAGTTTACATATAACATTGGACATTAATATTCTAATTACTGAACCCTGCAATGAACCCATATGTTTAATAATATTGTACAATTTTACCTTATTCAGAGAGTTAGTAAACTGCTTTTCTAAATTCCTTTGCTGATTGACCAATTTATTCAAATCAACTTGACATTTGCCTGCCTAAAACAAAAAGATAAATTGGGTTTTTTTAATATAAATTTAATTTTAGGATTTATAAGAGTGGAGTCTTCTGTGAACCTTCACAATTTTCAACAAGACCACATTCAAGACAATAATTCTTGTTAAACTTACCTTAAGGTCATCTTTTGCTTTCCTACAGGTTTCAAGCTCTTTTTTAAATTTATCTATCCTTTCTTCAAGTCTCTTCATATCTTGTTGAACACTGTCAGGAATATTCTGCTTCTGTTTTTCTCTTAATACTGGATATAGAAATCATTAATTTATAATATTACTGAAGTACGATGAAAACATGCCACTTTTATAAATGGATGATTGTAAATTTCATTGGAGAGATGTAACTTTCAGAAATGAAAGATCTGAGTGTATCTTTAATTTTAAAAGTTACACCATGTTACTGTCGACATGCAAAGATAAATTTTTATAGAGAGAGAGAGAGAGAAATGGGGTTTAACGTCCACTCGACACAAACTAGGTCATTTTGAGACTAACATATGGTTTCATTTTATTTCAATAATTCACATAGGGTTTTTTTAGCACTGGGAGGAAACGTGAGTGCCTGGAGGTTGAGAAGGCACCCCTATCTCCATGCCACATATGCTCACTTCAGGGCTCGAAACCACAGCCACAAGCCAGATGTGACCGGCCAGCTAGAGGTTGAAGCGTGGCACTCTAGACCACTAGGCCATCCCAACCCCCCAAATCTTTATAACAATCTATAAAGGAGGTTACAGACTTCTCCTATGCATCTTAAATTTGGAAGACATGATCTTCTTTATGACCGAGTCAGTAAGATAAATGAAATAATGGATAAGAACATACCTGACTTTCGTTTGTTGTTTGTTAGTACATCCCAACAATGACTTCTTACATCTGGATGTACACTACTACTATTACCTACTCTAACAACTCTTAATTTATCTTTATCTACATTATAAAATATATAAATTCTACTCAGCTGGGTAATTTGGGAATTAACATGTTTACTCTTCTATATGTATACTTTCAAGGAAAAGGGAGACCTTGAGAATACCCACCAACTTATACAAGTTATCCTAATCCTTGTTTTATGTAAGTAGAATATAAAGAGTAGCACAACATTTGGGAACCATGACCTTTCAGATTCCATAGAACTTAGGACTCTCGCGACTTTTCGGCTCAGTCTGACGACTTTTTGGACTTCATCTAAATGAGGTTTCGGATAATAACTAACGTTGAATAAATTAAAGATTGTTGACGATTTTGTTTTTTAGTAATTATTCAATGTTCTACTTTTATCAAATAGAAAACGAAAGTGATTGATCCATCACAGCCAATATTTTGTGAAAGCCTCAATGTATTTTACTTGAAATGGTATAATTGCTATCATTATCATCATAAGATAATTACTTTGCACATACTATAATAACATTAGGATTATCAGCTTTAATTATCAGGCTTTCTGTTGTATGCTTGTCAAGAAATTTATGTCAAAGTACAGTTTATAGATTATCCATAAATAATTGTTGGTATCAAGGATGTCGTGCAAATATTTTTCGGGTGTTCAGAAGAATATTTTAAAAAAAATTAATCAGCATTTAAAATGTATTACCTTTACTGGAAACGATGATTATCAAAGAACCGTAAGTGCAACAAATGTTTTATCGCTTGGTAGAGCCTTTTATTAACCATATCTTTCATTTTAATGTTTTCTTTTGTGTTTTGAGTGTGCTTATTTCAAATAAATTCATTGCCTATTTTTTTTATACATGTATATCAAAAATACGATATTCAGCATTGGAAATGCTGCCTTTGCTTTATAGTCTACAAAAACAGTCTGTTATCTACATGCTGTATTTGATGACAAATTTTACCTGCACATTATTCTTATAAAATCGTTTTTGGCATATTCCATTAATGCTTTGACTGTTGTGTTTAACCTTTCCCTCCAACATATTCCCAAGTTGGAAACATTACCTATCCGAGACCCGAGTCCGAAATGTCACCTGCCAAAGCCTGAAACGTTGCGGGAACATTCAAAAGGTTGTCAGTTCGAAATGTCACAGGATATTTAAAAAAGGACATTTAAGCTACTTTTAGAAGAAAACCATAATATATAATCTATGATATTAAACTAATTATTTGCCATTGATGTTTCATGTGCATTGGCGGTAAATTAAGCTTCACACTCATACTAGTTTACCTGAACATTTAAAACATTGGTGCTCAGCTGTTTCAGTAATTATAATTTTATGTTCCACTGGTGACATTTAGATTTCATCCCATCACTAATCGAAATAACGCAACACATCAACTAATTCAACACTTTTTTTTGACAGATTCCAAATGTATATTGTTTGACACTAATACATATTTTAAATAAATTTTTAAAACTTACTATTTTCTTTGGTATTTCTGTTATCTCTGATTAATCGTCTCATTAATTCATCAGCCGCACCATTTGATGGTGTAGCCAGGCAAACACAACCTCGAGTCCTATCACTCTATAAATCATTATAACACGAAACTCTATAAAAACTTGTAGGTTCAAATATATTTTTTTTACATAAAATAATCTTCTTTTCATTACAAATGAAGGAGATCGGAATACAGATATGGGCTATCTAACCCCTCCCAATATTCCAGGTTAAAAGTCTTATATAGAGTTTTTGACCATATACAATAAGATGGGTTTTACTAAAAAAAATATTTGTGAAAAATTATTGAAATTGATAAATCGTGGAATAAGTTATAGCCATCTAAAGTTTATGTTTATTTCTGTTGATTTCACACAGCCATTTTTATCTCTACTGAACCCTTCACTGTGAATATTGTGATCACAATAATGTTACCTAAGTTTACTGTTTAATTATTATCTAAAACCATTACAATGAAATGAGACGTCAACATCTTTTAAACACTTGTACAGTTGTCAAGAAATCTCTTTCGTAGGAAATCCCTTATATATCCAGACATTCCACTATTGCCGATAGTCAGTGAATACTAATCATATAAATTAATAAACAACACAGAGAAATTGCATGGACTCAAAAGTCAATACAGATTTGGTAATTTACGTCCAGGCAAAGGTTTAGGTTTGCTCATAGCACACTGTACACTGTATAATGTGTGACCATCTTCATTAACCCATATGGAGCACAAAAGTAGGATGTTAAACCTTATTTCATAATCAACTTATCCATTTTCATTTATTCATACATACATTATTTATCCATAATAACTTATTCATACATAATTTATCCATAGTATTCATTCATATGAATACTTAATTTATCCTTGTCATTTACCTATACCATTCAACCTTGATAACCCAGGTAAGAGTATGCCTGAAACAAATTGATTACAAAATATTATGAGAAAATAACAAACCTTAATTATGGCATTTAGAAAACCAACTATTGTATGTGATTTTCCTGTACCAGGTGGACCTTGTAATATACAGATTTTAGGGCATATCACTGGTTGCTTAACTGCCTGGGATATAGAACTAATAGCTTGACTCTGTGATACATCAAAACCAGTCTGAAAAATCATATATTGACAGAAGAATATCTCTGAATAAGCTTGGTTGTCTTTGGTATGTGTGCCGAAGACTATTGTTTCTATCTGTGAAGTTAACCATCTGGAGAATTTAATTATCAGCCAAATTACATGAAAAGAAATTAGGTATATCTAAGAATTTAAACATATATATTTAAAATACTTTTTATCTGTTAAACACTAAAAATGTTCCCTTGAGTTTCATTAAGTATTACTGGTGACTTTTCTTATGACTTCCGTAAAGTTCACAATTGTATATTTGGATTTGATGTAAGATAGGATTTCTTCTTAGCTTTGTTGTTTTTAGAAACGAAATATTTATCGTTCTGAACAATGTCTATGTAATTAGAGAGACAAATGCCAAAAAATCTACGGACTTCTCCAATCATATTGACAATTTGACACCAATCATTTCGAGCTTCAATACCGCATACACTCCCTCAATATAATTGTCAATATCAAGTATTGACAATATTATTGACAATTATATTGAGCGTGTGGGCCACTGTATGTCTTACTTTTCTGTACCGACAGGGCTAAAAAAGACAAGCATACGCAATGCAGTGTGCTGAGGAAAATTTTGCCCAGACACCAGCACTACAGCAACTACCAAGATATATTTCATGTGCATGCAGCGCTACGGCTTGTTCTTATTTCAAAATCAAAATATCCAACACCAGGATTGAGCAAAGGACCTCTGGGTCTCCTCACTAAGCCACTGTGTCTCACAACATATTAATGAAGGGCAAATGAATAAAGGGAACAATAATAACAGGGGTTACCAGAGCTGAATAACACATATATGGTTATGATAGTTTACTAATACTATTGCCAGATGATTAATCTTTTTACCTTCCACAAGCTGCGTTAAATTTGAAATGTTGACACACATTTGACAATCAAATGCAGGTGTTAGCAAAGAATAATGATTGTTTTTAAATCCAGGGTATAAAAAACCTACCAGTAAATGATTGGTACGATGATGTGAGTAGATCTGTTTATTACCAGGTTTTAGTATATCTTTATGAAGTGGATTTCGAGGAAAATAAGCTAGTGCTGATATCTGACGTTGATTTGTTACCAGACTTGATAAGACCTAAAATATCCATAAATACATGGTATGAACAGAAGTTCAAAACTGTTTATTCTTCACAAATGATAGAAATAGCCAAATTGTTTCATGGATCAAAAACCTTTTTTTCTTAACTGACAGCATATTTTTAATTTTTGTCACAAGGGCCATAACTCTCGATGTAATAAAAGGAAATTACTGAAATTCTATTGGATTCTTTGTTTCACTAATTAAAATGATGCATATAAATTTCATACAGATTGGATGATAACTTTTGTTGTTATGGCATTCACACAGTTCAAAAAAGTTAAACAAGGGTCATAACTCTAAATGTACCGGTAATTAACAGAAATTGTTGAAATTTCACTAATTTATATGATGTCTATAAATTTCATAACTCTAGATCGATATAATTAATGGAAATTGCTGAAATTCAATAGGATTATTTATTTAACTAATTTAGATGATGATGATAAATTTCACACAGATCAGATGATAATTTTTGTCGTTAAAATTAATAGAATGTTCACAGGGATCAACAAAGTGAAACAAGGGTCCCAACTCCAGAAGAAATAAATGGAAATTATTCAAATTAAATAGAATCCTTTGATTACATATATCAATTTCAAAACACTCAGATGGTAAATATAGTCTGTAGAGTGTTCACAAGAAATTGTGGATGACAGACAGGCTGACGGAGGTAACAGCAATATACAAGCATATTTCCATATGTGGCCATATAAAAAAATGGCCATAATTGTGGTCTATATTGTGATTATATGACAAACAAACAGCATGTTGCATTGTTATTATTTTAACACTCTCCAACTCATTACCTTCAATTTGATGTATAGTTTGTTTGAATTTGACAAAAACTGACAGAGTTGTGTCCATTTGAAGCTACCCAACTCACAAATGTTAGTTTTGAGAAAAAGTAAGTTAAAGATTTGGTATGTTCCAAAACATAATCCCATCAAAGAAGCCGCCACAGCTGTAAGCTGTAAGCGAGTTCATTTAACACATAAATTAAAATAATATTTTGCGTGTATGATAGGTCTATTACTATTCATTTCAGGTACCTTAACGTTATCAAAATACGAGTCCCTATAGAAATGTCATTTTCATAGTCATTAAATACTTACGTTCACTTTCGTGCATTTTGGCTTTGATGTAATTAAACAATGGCAGACACGAGAATTGACGCATTTCGGCTCATTGGTCGTTCTCATTTTTTCTACCCATGGTGATAAGAGAATTTTAAACATTAATATCCAAGATGCATTCTATACTTTGCATGCCGTATGAAGAAGCGACAGTAAACGGGATTCAGCTATCTATAAAATCCTCTTTGAAAAGAAAATTATTGGCCATTTTGTTTATTTCCATTTAAGGCCTATAAATTATTTGTTTTAAGATATGAGTTATCAAATTATCACCGCAAGGATTAATTATTCAGAGTAAATAATGAGTAGGCGGCAGCTTTATCATTGACCCGTTAGTATTACTCGGCCAAATGGTTTTGATTAACACAGACATGAGAGTGGTGAGAAGTGAAATTGGCTGAAAATTTTTAACCGATCAGAAACCATCAATGCAGTATGAAGAAGTCATGGTGCCAATGTAGCGGGGTTTGATGGTATCCTGCCCCAGGAAATTTTTTAAAATAAAGCATTGTTTTAAGCCATTTCAAGTGTTTTTGGCCCATTTTCACTTGACAATTATACCACACATTTACCCTTTCTTGATGGATAAAAATCATTGAAATGTGTGACTGTGAGAAATAAATAGAACTGACACTGGTAAATAAGGGGTATGATTTTTTACTGTAACATTTAATATGAAAAGTGACTAGTTAATCATTCAGTTATGTCACTTAGGTGATGTCAAGTTGCCAACGATAGCAGGTGACTTATACTGAATAGTTAATCAAACAGCTCTCTGCAGCCTTCGTCGTGTGTTTAGAACTTGGACAATGTCAATGATGCACAAAACTCGTGAATCCCCTTCCTCGGTAATTAATTTCTTCATTACACCAACGGTCCGAGACAATGTGCTTTTCCTGACAGTTCAATTTTACACGCAAATTCATTCAAGCAACTCTTTTACCCGCTAACCTTTGTCAAATAGACTTCTCTTTTAAGTCAGTCCCTCCATTTATTTTTAGGTCCACTATCTATCTCTCACACACGTGTTTCGTCAGTTCTGTGGTTTATTGACAACATTCTTCATTTGCATAATGGATAAAAGCGATAGCCTTGTTCTGAGAATAACCGACACATTTTGACCAATCAGAATGCGGTACAGCTGATCACGGAAACAGCCAATTTGAACCAAATCATGCCAAATGTGAAGCGAAAGCCAATCAGATCATCAAAGAATTTTTCCATCATCATGAGCTTATGACTTAGAATATCGAAGTGTGTTCCGATTGAAGCGAAAGCTATTTGCTTGCGTTACGTCCGTTTTCATTAGTATCCATATGCCGATAATTTTTGTTTGAATAATTTTTTTTATATTGGTTTGTAGTCAAATTTATAAAATAAAATTGCTTCAGGTCGATTGGCAGAAATCCGCCAATTGGCGGAAAAATCTCATGTCTGTTAACACTCATCAGCAATCTATATACGATCAGAATTAATGTTTTTCAGCCACTTATCAGAATGAATCGCATGTAGGTACCCAAAAACGTTATCGCCAAAATCAAATATTTATCGCCCGCTCAAGCCAGCTACGTAATCACAATGCTTTGCACGTGGTGTCTGGGCCAAATAGCAATCGAGTTGTTTAGACAGCATAGCAACAAGCGGAGTATGTTTATATTTTTTAGGGGTTTTAATACTCAATTCCGTCATCCATGAGAAGAGCTTAAGAATGCTAATAGTGAAAGGTCAAGCTCTACTTAAGTAAGCTATCAATGGTAAATCAGGAATATTATCATTATTGAATAATCATCATATTTGAATGTATTCAAAATAACAGATTGTACCTCTAATTTCATGAGTTTCGAACCATCTGGGGAAAACTTTCTATATTTGACTTTAGTTATGATCTTCATGGTTATCAATGTCCGACCTTTGATCAATGGATGTTTTTCTAATAAAAATAAACAAAACAAATTACATAATACAAGAATCTTACCGAAAGTAAAAGTGCATGTTTTGCATTCTTTGGAAAATTTCATATTTCTCACACTTTAATTCATGCTAACATATTCTTAAACTGATTATCTAACATTTAATCAGTGAGAGAAATGGGGTCATTTTGGGACTAACATATGGTTCAATTTTATTTCAATAATTCGCTTGCAAGTGGAGGTCTTTAGTAGTGGGAAGGAGGTTGGACAGGTGACCCCACTCCTTGTCGCATACAACCGGGCAATATGAAACAACACCAGTTGACTCATTAACAGACCTTATGATGCAGCGCGCTTGCACTAACCATTGGGCCATCCAATCCCACCGCCATCATTTAATCAAGGAAACAAAATAAAAATATCAATGCCAGATAATCACCCACGTCGAATTCAAACGAATCAAAATCAGAACCATCAATTAGATTTCATAAAACAATATGTTCCTCATAGCACACTGCATGGCCTATGCATATCTACATGAGCCTTGATGGAGCAAAAAGTAGGATATTAAACCCCATTTTATTTCATGCATAAAGCAAGTCATTTGATAATACAGGTGACACAAGGTTATTATTTGACAAGGGAGATAACTATAGTTTGACACATGAATTGGTACTAAGTGTTGACAGTGATCAAACAAAGGGAAAGACACACACGTTGGCTTGCAGGCCTACTCAGAAATCCATATGATGGAAGTCTAAAGTGAGTTAATAAAAGGAATATATTTTAAGATTACCTAATGCCTTCACTCTTTTTATTATAGCACCAGCCTCTTGATTTTTGTGCACTGTTACTTTTTCTACAAAAGCCATCTGTGGATAGCAGCTACTTTGTGGCGTTTTCTTATTCCCTTTATTACATTCCTGTATAAATACTCCAAACATATCAATTCTCACCAAATCCATCTCTCTAGGATAATTACCACTTTCAAATACATTTGGAGATAGAATACCTGACAAATAAAATATTATACATTATTTTTTATACAATATTTGAAACTATATGTAGACCGAATAACAGGCTAGTAAATATAGAAAAATACCCTAAACAAATTGCACTGGAAAAATTATCTTTTGGTTATCACCATCCAGTCAGGTATTCTGCATGTATAAATAAAAGTTTTCTAAATTCTGACACCTGCATCATTTCACTGATCTAAATGATGCATGTAAATTTCATACAGATCAGATGATAAGTTTTGCTGTCGAACATTCACAAGATTCAACAAAGGTAAACATTAAACATTTTTGTTAATTAGATCTTATGAATGATAATCAAACGATAACTTTTGTGGTTCAATTTATTTTGAATTATTGCTTTATTTCAGCTAATTTTATTAGCATGTAACTACCGTACTTAGTGTAATAGACAACATAAAATCTTGTGATCTTAATGTAACCCAAAAGGTTGTAAATGTAAAGTATGATGATCTTTGTGTTAATCATTTGATGCAATGAAACCATACACCAAGTTTCATCAGCATTATCCTTTGTATATCATGTAAAGTTTGTACATTATTCTACTTTTGATTTTACAAATCTAAATAAGCGAAACTGTACTTACAACGTACAAAAATTAAGCACACAGTTGACCAAATCAGTACAACTTTTCTGGGAAATAATGGTGTAACAAGTTATTTCGTTGTTGTCTTCTTAAAATATGTGACATCAAATACTAAAATAAAATGTTTATCATCTATTTAGATGACAACACTTAACATCATTAAGCTATGTTACATACCAAGCCATACAAATCGTATAAACTCCTCTTCTGTTTGTATACTTTCAAGTCCTATCTGGAAATCATCAGATTTCTGTTTGTGATGTTTTTCCTTCCAATCACGAGTTATCTAGATAAACAAGAAAAGGACAGTGCACTGAAAATTACACATTTTCAATGATGTGTCACATTATAAATCATCAATATCCTTTTGGAGTTAAATATGGGAAATTTTTGTTAGATTACAACCTACCATCGGATCATTTTATATAGTGAGTCTAATCTATCTAGGAGTATAAATGAAGCTCTGATTATAATTTTCAGATTATAAAATGTATTCTTTTAAACAATTATAAACATATGATAAACTATAGCTAGCACTAACTTGTACAGTATATTGTATTAATCTACATTTTACTGTCATTCTCTGATTATTCTATGATGACAAACATTATTATTAAAATGGTTTAAAGCAGCACTCTAGAGTCAACTGATTATAGTCAGCTGCTGATTAGTTTTAGATTGTTTACAATCAGTTATTTATTACTTAATTGATGATATACAAAATAGACAATGCTAAACAACAAATAACCAAAGAAACATTTCATTGCTAATATCTGTCAAGGAAATGGAAGCTTAGTAATGCTAGTGTCGGAAATTTGCAAGATCTGTTAGTACATTTTGAAATATAATAACAATCTTGGTTTAAACATGCCATTTAGAAACCAAAATCATAGGGTAAAATGGTCTTTAAAAAAAGTGAAAAGTACAAATTGAAGGATTATACTACCAGGATCTGTTTATGTATGTGTTAATGGCACATTATCTTCAAAATACAGCATATCAAGCACAGTTCACGGTCATGTTTGACAGCCATGAGTACCTGTACAAGTTAAGATTAATAATGAAATAAAACTAACCATCTCCCATGTCTCTAAAGCTAATAGATTAAGCATGATTTCTTGGTACTCTTGTATATTTGTATAAGATTCTAATAACTGAAATACATTTGCTTTTCCTAGTAATGGTGGTGGCTGTCCATTATTCTTGGCATTATCTGCAATGATACATTAAGAAGTGGTTGCCATGCAAGATAATGACAAATTTGGCAAGATATCGACAGAGAACAAGATACTAAAAACAGGATTTTTCAAACAATCAGGGGCCATAATCTAGGACGTTACGGCTCAATGTTTGATAAAGGAACAGCGATATTTATGATATAAACATGTATTTTAAGTATCATCAAAAAGAATAAAATTGAAACCCCTAGAGGGTCCACTATCTTCAAATTTCATACTTTTGCACTATTTGCATAAAAGGTAAGACAATTTCGTACCGATTTGCATGGAATTTTAACTCAACCGTCACTATGGCTTTAAAGTGACATATTTAAATTTTTTTTTAAATGGTATAAAAATGTAACCTCTAGATGGTCCACAAGCTAAAAACATGATTTTTTGCACAAGGTGCCATAAACCATGACATTAAGGTCCAATGTGCATGAATATCGAAAGGAACTGACATCTTTGTGATATAAACATATAAAGAAGTGGCCATTTTGGTCAGTCAGTTTTGTGCCAATTTTTAGATATTTGAACTCAACCTTCAATAGGGTGTAACAGTGATATATTACAGCACTCTGCTTACCTTTACTTTGAAATGTTAATCATGGAACTCTACATCCCCTAATATAAACATCTACATCAAGTTTAAATATTCAACCTCAATTAAAAGCAAATAGAAGAGTTTCCTGGCTGGTTGCCTCGTATACAACAGTAACATCACATTTTGATAATGAATCAAATAATAAATTTCAACTGTTTACTTTGTTTCGATCATAAATAAAACTACAGGTTAGTTGGTTTCCCTACAACTTCATTAAACCTGGAGCCCTGATGAACTTCATTCAACACCCTCTTTTATCGATCCTAATTTCTGTACGTCATAGACCAACTTTGGCGATAATTTGCTTCCTAAACATGGAATAAACCTCCCCACTCTCCAAAGACTGGGGGAGAGAATTACCTTATTTGGTCTACCTAACACATGTCATAAACAAGATAGAATTTGATGGATATTTTGACAATGGTAAGGATTTTACCAAAATATCACTGTTTTTTATATATAAATATATCATTCAAATTCATTAAAGCCCCAATAACGCTCTTGTTGTAACTGAAAAATATGTCCCAATCTTCATTCTGGTCAACAAATCGTATTATTTTAGAATATTCCAATTAAATGATGATATAAATTTCATCTGAACAGACCCATTTTAAAAATTGGAAAAATTCAACCAATTGATTTGAAAAGTCTAACATAAACCTTTTCAAATGTGACTTGGATTTTAAAATATTTTCGAACCCTCTGGACAAGTAAAATAGGCTGTAATGGATAATTTACACAACAGGTAGGACATTTAAACATCTAGTACTTAGAATAAGGGTATTATTTATTTTCTGGAGCTACCAAGCCAGCAAGAATGTTATTGTACAGATACAATATGGTCGCAAGGACGATAGTATTACAGCCACTGTGAATGGAAATTTCTGTATTAATAGTATTATATTTTAAAAAGACGTAGTTTTGATACTGTTTTAATAGGCATGAATTCAGCAAGTTTAGCAGACAGTAAACGTCAAAGATTATATGTAATTGTATAAATATAAATTGGATGAAACGACTATTAATTTTTCAAACTGTGAATCGGTTTGAGCTAGAAACCCAATAGACTACGACTAAACCCATTACTATAGAACAACACTGACAAGGGAAAATCATGCAGGGAATTTCAAATTGAATTCAAATTCAAATTCAGACTGAATCTGGGACCACAGATCATTTTTGTGTGGACAGATAAGGTAGAATAAATAATGTTTACCTTGCTCATCTAACCAAACCGGATTCCACCTGAGGATAATTCTATAATAATCATCTAGCTTAAATATCTTATTAACTTTTGTTTTCTCCTGTACTGTTGGCTTTGATAAAACAGTATTAGAAACAGTGTGGCTTGAGACAGCATTGTATGTAGATAAAGGATGACGTGGCTGTTGATTATTTTTCAACATTAAATTTACTGAAGGTGCTGGTAATCCAGAGGAAGCAGCTGACGTTGAATGCAGTGCATGTTTTTGCTTTCTCGGGTCCCCCTTTGGCTGAAGAGGAATACTAGATGACGAATCCAAGGGCTTGCGAACGGAAGCTGCCGAAGAGATTGTTGAACTTGAACTTTGTTTCGACACAGCAACTTTCCTTTGAAATGGGAGATGTGTAGGTTGATTGATTGGACCCATTTTATCAATTAGTTCATCTAATAAAACACTGTCTTTAGCAGTGGTAGTAGCTGTGTTCACCTTTTCCTTCCCAGCAGTTCTGTTTTTCTTAATACCAATAACTTCAATGCATTCCTTCTTCTATAAAAGAAAACAACATTTAAATACTTAAACAGCAATCACAAGATCCTACAAAGTGAAACAAGAGCTTTTCACATACATATAAAACTCATTCACGCTATTATCTCCAGTTAATTAGATTATCACAATGGTTAAATATATGGTATATCAAGGGTGTGAACACTGTACAGGACACAATTTTGACGAAACTTTAAATTTATGTTTAAATCAAAAAGATCTTGGTTCCTTTCGATAACTTGCTGGATTATGGCCCCTTTATCGTACAAAAAAAATCATTTAGCTTGTTTAACCTCTAGAGGTCACAATATTATCAGATTTCAAAAAGATACAATTACACATAGTGGTGGATATAAAACTATTACATCAGCAAATAAAATATCTGTACAGCATGAAGCTTAAAATAGCTTACATCAAAACAGTCTGTTTACATTTGCATTAGACTGAGTGTTTTGGTGGTAGAAACTCACACAGGAACGAGTACATGAAAGATAGGTTTCCAGGCAACAAAACATACGCCCACAGCAACTTAATCATAGTTTTACTTTTTCAAGTAATGAAACATTAATAATACAATAACATCTGAGTAACAACTCATTTAGAAATTATCAGCAAATCATTAGAATTTGTTCGGTTTTTATAAAGTTCTGCCACATGCTAACGTTTAGTATACGAAACATTTAATATCATGGATTTAGCTGTTCAGTTATCAAAATTCTTCCCAAGACCTTAAAAACTTAAGTCAATGGATTACAAGTTTGGCCTCTAGAGCGTCACAAGATTTTTCAAAGTGATCAAGGGAGATTTAACTTTGGTACTAATTATTGGAAATCACTGAAAATCAATAGGCTTCTTTCTCTCATGACCTTAAACATTGATATCAATTTAAAGCCATTCGGATATTAACTTTGGCCTCTAGATCGTCTACAAGATTTTTTAAAGTGATCAAGGGCCATAACTCTGACAGTAATTATCGGAAATCGCTGAAAATAAATAGACTTCTTCATCTCATGACTACTTGGCCATCCACAAGATTTTTTTAAGTGTTCACCGGCCATAACTTGGCAGTAATTATCGAAAATCTCTGAAAATCAATGGTATGCTTTGTCTCATGAGCTTAAACACTGTGTATAAATTTAAACTCAATCGGATATTAACTTTGGCCTTTGGTTTTTTGAAGTGATCAAGGGCCATAACTCTGGCGGTAATTATCATAAATAGCTGAAAATCAATAGGCCTCTAAGTCTCATGACTTTAAACACTGTGTATAAATTTCAAGTCAATCAGATATCAACTTCAGCCTCTAGAGCGTCCACAAGATTTTTCAAAATGATCAAGGGCAATACTAAGACAGTAATTTTCAGAAAAAGCTGAAATTCAATAGGTTTCTTCGTCTCATGACCTTAAACACTGTGTATCAATTCAGATATTAACTTTGGCCTCTAGAAGATTTTTCAAAGTCATCAAGGGCCATAACTCTGGCAGTTATTATCAGAAATCGCTGACAATTAATAGGCTTCTTCATCTCACGACCTTTAACACGGTGTATAAATCTAAAATCAACCAGATATTAATTTTGGCCTCTAGAGTTTCCACAAGATTTTTGGAATGATCAAGGGCCATAACTCTGGTAGTAATTATTGGAAATCGCGGAAATCTAGGCTTCTTCTTCTCATGACCTACAACACTGCGTATAAGTCAATCAGATATTAACTTTAGCCTCTCTAGAGCGTCCACAAGATTTTCTGAAGTGAATAAGGGCCATAACTTTGGCAGTAATAATCGGAAATCGCTTAAAATTGATAGGCGACAATTTATGACCACAATATATGACCACATTGAAATGTGGTCGTATAAAAACAGCCTTATACATACCTTTTTGGCTGGCACTATTTCTTCTGCATTTTTTGTGAGTTCTCTTTCATTATCACTGTCCAAAGTTTTCTGTCTTTTGTTCTTATTTACTTCATTTACACTATGTCTGACAAGAGTCTCATTCTTTTCAACAGATTTATTTTGGTCAGTTAAAGCACACACAGATGTAGAAGCTTCTGCATATGGATCAGCAATTACTGTTTCTGGTTTGTTTGGCAAAGACTTTGCTTTCATGGAACTTACTTCATTATTTCCTAAATCTTCCCTTGCAGCAGATGGTTCTTTTGGAAAATTTTCAGCATTCTCCAATTCTATACCTCTGCGTATTTCATTGACATTACATGAGAGAATAGGTAACTGTTTATTTAAGATATCATTAACATCCGGTAATTGAACATCACTACATGTCAAGTTTTCCACTGAAGATATAAAAGAATTCATTTCAGTTAATAAATATAATAAATGCAGTATTTTAAAAGAGCATATCAGATCAGAGTCCTTTTTCTTTTTGAAATTGGCACAGTGAATTTCATGAGAATTGGTTTCATTTTAAAGACATCATACTGTCTTGTTCATTAAAAGTCTATACTTGCACCATCATAAGCATCATGGCAATTTGAACATGGTTTTCTGAAATTAGTTCAGGATGAGGTTATTTGAATATATATATCATTATTCAAAATCCATTACAATAATACCCTGGGTTAAACCATAGGGTTTCCACGACTTCAAATTATCTGCCCATGTCTTGACTGTCGCTTAAGTCTATGAACGAATCCAAAAACAGTTTACAAATAAGTATTGCTAATGAAACAGTCTTCGTTTTGCATTTGTTTTAATAATGGTAGATAACCTTATTCATGTCCATTTACTGAATGATTTATGTTAATAGTGTATACATTTCTATTGTATTTATATTTAATAGTATTATCAAAATCTACAGAATCTTTCCCCGATTTCAATTATGTATAACATCTATATGTTTGACTTTTGATACTAATATTAATATTCATATTAATATTCATTCTTTGAAATGTTTCATTCAGTTATGTTTATTAATGAACTTATACTTGGCAATTTGATTCTCAAAATTACTCTTGAACCTACATATATATATATAAACACCTGTCTGGTCTTCATTAATAGATCATATAATAATAGTAATTTGGTGTTAATAAATACACATTTAGTATAATCGGGTCTTTTGGTTAATTCCTAACCTTGTCTTGAGGAGGGGAGTTTTTCACTTACTTTACCCACTGGCAGTTTCTTACCTTTGCAATTAACAATTTTTGGGATTAATAGATCAAAATAGCACAACCAACAAAGGCAGGGAAACAAATTATTACCAGCATCAAGCAACTCAGGATTATTTGGATTTGGGTTGACAGATGGGGGATTCTGTTGTTCCGTTTGCTCCTCGACCTCTGCAGGGATAAGTTGATTAGAACAGAGTGAAACCACAAGGGATACAGTGGATGTATATAAATAAGGTTAGTACTTTATTGTTCAATACTTACTTTCATCTCTGGTATTATTATATTTAGCAATAGCCCCCTCTGGAGCTTTAGGTTGATATTTCCTGTGTTTCAGCTGCTCTCTAGCCGTAGTAATCTTTTGTGTTAGACTAAAAGGTTCATTGACAGACTTCAGGCTCTTTGTTGCTGATTTTTTCTTTTTTGTCGAAATACAGGGAACTTGATGATTTTTATTCAACCAACTACTACTTTGGTGTGTAGTGAGTGAAGTTGAATTTTTCTTGGAAATAGAAATTGTTGAATGGGGCTTTGATTTGCTCAAAAATCTTGAAACTGATTTTTTGCTTGAAGAATTTTTAGATTTTGTGGGATTTTTCACTGTTGGATCTAATTGTTCATTTGATATGTTTTGAGCAGATATGGGCTGTTTACTGTTTGAAGATGGTTTAGTAGATGAAGCTGAATTACTGTATTGAGATGGTTTGTTAGACGAAGTTGAATTATCAGTTGAAGGTTTGCTTGATAACATTGGTTTACTGGATGAAGATGGTTTATTTGATGAACACGGTTTGCTAGATGAAGATTGATTACTGTGTGAACATGAAGATGGTTTGTTAGATGTAGACCGTTTGTCAGTGGATTTACTGCTTAAGGCTGTTATGCTAGATGATGTTGATTTGCTGTCGGAAGACAGTTTTCCAGAATTGCTAATATTCATTTCTTTGGTTCTTTTATATTTATCTCTTATTTCTTTCTTACTTTCTTGTCGTTGAGGATCAATTTGAATGATTTGTTTAGGTTTGTTACTAGTAACAGATTTACTCTTATTAAATGTCTTCCCTTTAGCAAGTAAATCTTCAATCACACCAAGATCATCACTGGAAGTAGAGGGCTCAGTAATATCTGTAATAAGCTGTGTAGAAGCATAATATATCTCATCGTCTGATATATCTATACAATTATTTCCTTTATCATCAAAAGCACTCTCGATGCTGCTTTCTGAAAGGAGTTTCTTTCTTCTCTTGAAATTAGTTTTAGAACTTGTGGAAGTACCTCTGTCTTCTTCGTCAGATTTGTATAACGTAACATGTCCGGGACTATGAAAACCGTCAATTTGAGTTAAATTATTATAGATTTCATCATCACTAGTTGTTTCAGGTTTATTCAGAATAGGACTAATATTTGTTGTAATAGAATCAGATGTGACGTCCTGGTCAGGAGTTACAATGGTGGGTGGCCCCATTACACATTTATCAACATCATCACACTTCAGTTTCAATTCATCTATCTTTTTTGGAAAAGAATCACCAAAATCATCAAAAAAATCATTAATAAAAGTCAAATTATTATCTATCTCTCTGCTAGATATATCCTCCATTTCTTCACTCAATTTAATCCCATCTTTATCTATGCTCTGTATATCTGGTATCAGATCTAAGTTTATTTCTGATGATTGTTTGGACACGGGTAATATATTCTTCTCCTTGAAACATGTATTAGCACCAGTAGCTATATGTTTTGTCTGCTTTTCTTTTTCATTTTCAGATTCATCAAATTTAATTTTGTCGCACAAATTTGTAGTTGACTGATTAAAAATATCTTCATCAGAAAATTCATCAGACTCATTTTCATCAGCATCTTTACCTTCCTCCATCGCCTTCTCTTCATCATCTGTAAAATCATCTTGAAAATAAGAATCAAATAAATCAACATCTTTATCTACAGGTGCTGCTGCTTCCACTATTGTCTGTTTTGATGAGGAATCGAATTTTGTCTGTTTTAGCTTAGGTTGTTCAAATTCATCTTCTTCATTGTCATACAATTTGGCCATGGCGCCAAATTCATCATCACCTACAACTTCCCCATCTTCTTCTGACTCCGGTTCAGATTTGATATTGACTGGTACTTGAGACAAACAAAACAAAGCATCTTCATCATCTGAATCAAAGATCTCCACTACATCATCATCATTATCATCCTGTGTATAACTCCAACCATTATCAACTTCTTCCTTTACTTCTACTGCTCCAAAATTAACAGAATTTTTTGTACTTTTATCTGATTTGTCCTTAAAAGTTTCAGGATGCTTGAACTCGACTGTTCCCAAACAAGGGTTACCATCCCCAGCTATTTTGTCATCACTACTATCATCAGTATCCTTGTTATCACTGAAAGGGGCAGAATTATCGTTAACAGAACCACTGTTCCCTAATTTCAAAACAGGAACAATGATGAATTCATCCATTTCTACATCACTATGAAACTGACTGTCCTTCAATAGGGCTTGACTAGATGCTGCCATTTTCTCAAATATGTTTGGTGAAGCTGATATATTCTGACTTTTTAGCGGACTTAGAGAAAATGGCTGTGCTTTGGATAATGGTTGTGTGGATTTCTTAACGTTGTCATTTTCTTTAATCTCTGAAATCAATGTTGATAAATTATTATTTGAAAGTTTCACCTGAGGGGATGATATTTCGGTCTGGTTATTCTTAGAAGGAAAATAAAGATTGGATTTTCCTTTGGAGTCAAACTTAACATAATGAGTTGAATGCGTCAGGACACTAGAACTAATTGGAACTGCATAAGAGATGTTAGCGTCTGTGGGTGTTTTGTCCATTTTGTCCTTGGCTGCCGAAACATCTGATGATTTGACTTCAAACGGTTGAGTCAGAAAATCACAATCTGGTAACTCATCAGAACTATCTGAGTGTAAGCTGTCAGATAATTTTCTAGCAACATTGGGACTCACTTCAGACATCGAATCCGGTTCTTGTGTAGATTCATCAGCACTGTCTTGAAGAGGCACATTCCTTACTACTGAACTTTCATGGTTGTTCTTGCCCACTACTTGACTTTTGAATATATTATGGTTAATCTCGTCATCACTATAATCAGGTTGTTGAGTTTCTTCATCAGAATCTAAGGTTGGCAAATGTTTATGCACAGTTTTAGGTAATAGTTCAGGTAATGGTTGACTTGCTTCATCATCTGATTCTGGTATTAAAGTAGGAGATGATGAATCCCTCCTCCTGCTTGAATTCTCTTGGGGGCTTTGCAATTCAGAAATTTTCTCTTCGTCGCTTTCAGTGAACATTAATGCAGGGCTAGAATTTATTTTTCGTTCATTCTGGACATTCATGGAAACAGAAATGATTTTCGTTTTTACTAGAGAATCATCAGTTCTATTTTTTATGCGTTTTCTTGATAAAATTGGTGACAAAATTTGACTAGAATTTCCAGTTGATTTACTACTGTTTTTCTGAGAAACTAATTTCTTTTGTTGAATAGGACTTGTTTCAAAATCTGAGTCTGATTCAGACCACGATTCTACTTGATCAATTTCCAGACTTGATGAGCCATCTGCACTTGTTGACGGATCGCTAATGGCAGGTTGGCTACAATTTTTACGTTCTCGTCCATTCCAGGACTGAACAAGTCTTTGTCTATAACTTTTAGCAACTTTCAGATTAGATTTAACATTAGTCTGCTTCTTTAATCTTGAACCTTTTTTTTTATTCAGTTTTGATTGAGAATTGTTTTGAACATATTCTGAAAATATTGGCCAATGACTGACAGATGGATCTTTTTTAATAATAGAACTATTCTCTTGCTTTGGTGAAATTGTCTCTTTTGATACATTTGGCTTGGTAACAAGTGTACTGTTTTTGGATTTGCATTTTGTTTCAAATTTTTGTGAAAGCAATGATCTGGCGGTTTCATTAATAATAAGCTGCTCTTTGTTAGGTGATGAAACTTCTTTTGATGAGCTTGCTTTTGTAGATGTTTTCTTAGTTTTATGATTTGTTTGCGCGTTAAAATGACTAAAAATTGAGTCTGAATCACTGTCGCTAACACATATGATGTCATCTTGTAATGAACCGGAAGTTGTCTGGAAAACACTCACATCTGACATAATTACTGTCTCAGAGTCTGAATCTGAAAAGAGTGTGAAAACATAATTAATTAGTATTAATGGAAACTATGGATGTTTAGAATTTTTAAAATGTTTTCATGCTCATGATCCACTTTAACACATTTTTAACCAATACATACATGCTGTCATATAATTAAACAATTCGGTACTAAGTTGTACCTAAATATATTAACACCCTTGGGTGCCATGTTGAATCACACTGTATTAAACCTGACTACATCATGGAATCAACAATCTAACCTTGGACACCCCAACTCCTTACCTATTGGTATTCCAATATTGAATTTGTATCTAGATTTATAAACCTCACAGGTGTTACATCAACCCCTTGTCTACAAACTATCCCTTTATTTCTATGTCAAGTGACAATGTTACAATCCAACCCAAGGCATCCTTAGTACACTGCCAATTTGTGACCACAGAAACCCCGCTGAGATTTTGAAATATAAATAAAAGCCTGACAGACGAGTCTAATCAATATCAACAAAAGTAATCACTGACACCTGAGATAAATAAATCTAAATAGCCACTCTTATATTCTACTGATTTTAATAGATAATCTTACTATACCTGTTTGGCAAAATGGTGCTGTTTCATTCGTTTCATCTGTCTCCTGACTTGACTGCCCAAATGAAAACAGGTTGCTCATACTGGAAATGCAACAAAAGGTGAATTATTCATAGTTGAAGAGGAATGACGAGCTAATTATTTAAAGGAACTAAATCGCTAATATTTGAAACCTAGAAATTGCCAAAATGGGTCGCAACGCATATAATAATGTAATATGAATGTATACAAACTGTTTTACATTCAATCGTTTTCATTTGTACTCTTATTTCAAATTAGTTATGTAAGTTTCAATCGAGTGGCTATTTCGAGCATCTGGTTATTCCAGTCTACATATGCCTTTTGATTTGGTGCCATGTTTCTAGCCTTGTTCCTCCAGTCTCTTGCTAGAACTGGGGCTGAAACGCAATATGGTACACGATTTGTGTACCAATGGTAAAATGTTTATTTTGTTTTAAATATTAGATATCAGAAGCCCATCTTTTCCCGGTAAAATAACAACATCAATGTTGATTTAAATTGACCAATAATTCGTGTTTTGAATGCCGAAGACTTTGGACAATACTGAGTTAGAGACTTAGCCACTTTAATTCATGAATCAATTTCAATTTCACAGGTTTTCACCACTAGTGAATTATTTAGACCAACAAATTCCCTCCCCCTCTCCCCCCTAAAAAAAGAATAAAGATTTATATCAAATGGAACACTTTAGCTTATGTTATGGGGCTACAAACTGTATCCGTCAATTTACAAATAAAATGATATTGTCAGAAAGTACAGATTCCGATTTTTGCTGTGAAAAACAATACCAATATCTTATATACCGGTGTAGTACTCTCGAGTCCTATAGCATAAATTGAAGCTTTTCTGCCTAATAACTGACTCCTTGTGAAGGCTATTTTGTGAAGCATATCAGTCAGTGGTATCAGTTGGTCAAAACATTAGATTGTTTTTCTTTGTAAATTTCAACATACAGGAGTTTTCATTCATAGGTTTTGGGATGATGAAACATAACGAAGCATAAATTATAAATACATGAAGAACTATCATCATCTAGTCTTTCAAAAGCACTACATTCAACTCAATAGAAATCAGAACATTATTTCTGAATTTTAACTCAGCTTTCAATCACCATCGAAAAGTCACATTTTTGTGGATTTGGCCTTTTTGGCTAATTGAACCCACCTAATTGGACAAAAATTGTGACACAAAAAAATGTGAGAGAGAGAGAGAGAGAGAGAGAAATGGAGTTTAACGTCCACTCGACACAAACTAGGTCATTTTGAGACTAACATATGGTTTCATTTTATTTCAATAATTCGCTTGCGAGTAGGGGTCTTTAGAAGTGGGAGGAAACCGGAGTGCCCGGAGGAAACCCACGAGGTTGAGAAGGCGCCCCTATCTCCATGCCACATACGCTCACACCAGGGCTCGAAACCACAGCTGCAAGCCAGAGGTGACCGGCCAGCTAGAGGTCGAAGCGTGGCTCTCTAAACCACTAGGCCCTCCCCCCCCCCCCAAATGTGACATCCATACATCCTTTGAATACCAAAAGGAATTTGGCATCATTTTGTGTACCGTATTTTTCGGTGTATAAGGCGCATGCGTAGATAAGGTGCAGGGCGAGTTTCGCAGAGGTATTTCAGGAAAAAATAAAAGTGCATGCTTTTGGCGCACCCTTCTCCGGCGTATTGTGAAACACGTGCAATACCACACGTGATTCAAATACACTTGGATCTCCAGTAACTGGGCCAGACTTACTGCTTACAGTTATACATGTAATAATTACCGTTATTTAGCCGTATCAAGCTTTATATATATTTCTTTATGAAACAAGAAACGATATTTATAGTTTTTGCATTGCATAAGACTTTATATTTATTATAACATTAACTTTCTATTGAATTGTTTCATATCTTAAAAGGTAATTCTGGCACTCGTACGGTAGTCAAATTGTCGTTAAAGTCCCGATAACAACAAACATGGCCGTCTATTACGTTCTGTTAAATTCACGAGGTATTGATGATAAACAAATGAAATAATAACTGTAGAAATAATCTATTATGATCAGCTACTCACGACTTAAATCCTGACTACCGGTAAAAGAGAAACAATACTTCCAGTTCATTTAAACTATCCAAACAACTGACAATGAAACGGTGTCCATTGCCCCGCCCACAACACGCGGCATGACAATACCTAAATTGTAGCCATTTAGATCTGTTGGGTATGTTTGTTTCGACCATCTACAGACTTCAATGACGCTTTCGAGCCATCAACACCACGGATGATCGCCCCCGAACTGGTAGACCCATCAGTACTGATAAAGTGGGCCTACGTCTCACCAGAAAGAACATCCATTGCCGTAGACTTTACCGTGGACAGATCCTCAACCCTCACTAATGCCCAACAAAACCAGAACTGGCGACACAG
Source organism: Patella caerulea (assembly GCA_036850965.1). Classification (NCBI taxonomy): domain Eukaryota; kingdom Metazoa; phylum Mollusca; class Gastropoda; family Patellidae; genus Patella; species Patella caerulea. Next base: position 22,164,003 of record JAZGQO010000007.1, read on the forward strand.
GCAATGGAGAACATTCCTGTTCATAGATGAAAGTTGGTATTGCTTTATTCTGACCAGAGAGAGAGAGAAATGGGGTTTAACGTCCACTCAACACAACCAGGTCATTTCGGGACTAACATATGGTTTCAATTTTATTTCAATAATTCGCTTGCGCGTAGGGGTCTTTAGCCGTGGGAGGAAACCCGGAGTGCCCGGAGGAAACCCACGAGGTTGAGAAGGCGCCCCTATCTCCATGCCACATACGCTCACACCAGGGCTCGAAACCACAGCCGCAAGCCAGAGGTGACCGGCCAGCTAGAGGTCGGAGCGCGGCACTCTAGACCACTAGGCCATCCCAACCCCCCTTTATTCTGACCAATGTGTCATGGAAAGATATTATGTCTTTTGCATAATAGGTTGTCAACTCGCTATTATACAATATGCATTTTTTTCACACTTGCAAATCTTTCACATATCAGACATAATAACACACTTTCCTCCCTTGTTTTTCCATTTCCCCCATGCAATAGCTATCTTCGACGTTTGAATTTAAAGTTGAAAATGATATTTTTGCCAATTTCTCAACTGGCAATGGTGAATTATAGGATAAATAGGATTATTCCTTAACAAGGTAGGACTGTTTATAGATGCCATCTATTTTAAGGCTTTATTTTAATATATTTTAAAAATATAACTTAAAGATAGGCTGGCACTGCCAGGCAGGATACGCCCACATTTTCGAGAGATGGACAGAGAACAAGTAATACCGAAAGTGATTTTTCCTACATCTTTAAGTCCTGTATTTCATACTGTATTGGGAGCAGCCATTTAGTTGGTCAGTTCCAGTCTGATATTAATGAAATTCGAATCCGACAATGATTATGGTGTGACGGTACACAACCTAGAAATGTGACTTTTCATCAAAATCGGATAAGAATTGTGACCTGTAGAGAGTCCACAACCATGATATACCATATTTTTACACTATTCGCGTACAAACTGCGACCATTTCGTCCGGCAATTTTGGTACGATTTTCACAAAATTAGAACTCAACCTTCCTCATCAAAATCGAATTAAAATTGTGACCTATACAGGGTCCACAACCATGATATATCATTTTTTTAACAGTATTCGCGTACAAACGTTACGGCGGCCATTTTGTCTGTCAATTTTGGTCCGATTTTCCCGAAATTCAAACTCAACCTTCCTTACAGTGTAACGGTGATATAATCAAACGTTTTTTTAAATTGGATAATAATTGTGACCTCCAGAGGGACCACAAGCTAAAGAAAGGGGGATTTTGCGTATAACCAGGGGCCATAATTCAGGAAGTTACGATCCGATATGCGCAAATATCGAAAGGAACCAAGATCTTTGGGTTATAACCATGAATTTCAAGTTTCATCAAAATCGAATCAAAATTGTGACCTCCACAGGGTCCACAACCTTGATATACCATTTTTTAACAGTATTCGCGTACAAACGGCGGCCATTTTGTATGGCAATTTTCGTCCGATTTTCCCGAAATTCGAACTCAACCTGCCTTAGGGTGTAACGGTGATATAATCAAACGTTTTTTTAAATCGAATAATAATTGTGACCTCCAAGCTAAAAAAAAAGGCGATTTTGCGTATAATCAGGGGCCATAATTCAGGAAGTTACGATCCGATATGCGCAAATATCGAAAGGAAGCAAGATCTTTGGGTTATAACCATGAATTTCAAGTTTCATCAAAATTGAATCAAAATTGTGACCTCCACAGGGTCCACAACCTTGATATACCATTTTTTAACAGTATTCGCGTACAAACGGCGGCCATTTTGTATGGCAATTTTTGTCCGATTTTCCCGAAATTCGAACTCAACCTTCCTTAGGTTGTAACGGTGATATAATCAAACGGTTTTTTAAATCGAATAATAATTGTGACCTCCAGATGGACCACAAGCTAAAAAGGGTGATTTTTCGGACAATCAGGGGCCATAATTCAGGAAATTACATTCCGATAGCCGCAAATATCGAAAGGAACCAAGATCTTTGGGTTACAAACATGCATGTCAAGTTTCATCAAAATCGGTTCAAAATTGTGACCTCTATAGGGTCCACAAGCTAAAAACGTGATTTTTCGTACAATCAGGGGCCATAATCCATGAAGTTTTGATCCGATACATGCCAATATCGAAAGGAACCGAGATCTTTTGGGGATAAACCTACATTTCAAGTTTCGTCAAAATCGGATAAGAATTGTGACCTGTAGAGAGTCCACAAACAAATTGTGGACGTCCGGACGGACAGGGGCGACGACATAATACGTCCACATGAAAATGTGGGCGTATAAAAATATGAAATGCAGTTATTCTGAGACCAAACACAGAATGGATTTGCACCAGGCTTTTCTGAGAGTGTGGTTCCATGACCAACTGCCAATGACGTTGACCAATCGTCTGGTCCATGTAGGCCTACTTCTTGTAATAATGTCTTGGTTTAATTAAGAAAGTGTCTAAACAGCGGGATTACAGCTTCCAGCAAAAATTTCTCCGAAACAGGTTATCGTCTCTGATTGGGCAAATTTTATCACCTGGTTATATTAGCGGTCTTTTCCAATATGGCGGCCTCTACACAGGCATCCTTGTTGGCGCAGAATTTACGTCCCTTAATTCACTTTTAGAGGCGAGGGTAGCACGATTTACCCAAATCCCCCAAATCTACCCAAATCCACCCAAATCCACCACTATTTCAACTCATACCACAATAATTTATATTGATATTTGATAATATACCGTTCTTTATGTGGAATTGACAATTTTAATTTAAAATTGCAGCTTTTAATGTCAAAATGCCCCTCAAAATACGATTTCCAAGCATGTTTGGAAGTCGTAACCAAGGGAATAGGTCGTGTAATACACAAATCTGCCAAAAACCACGTTATTTCCACATATATCACAATTATGTTTATCGTTTTTTAATATACTATCATTCGTTTAGCTAAATATGCCATAATTACTTTAAAATCATGGTCTTCTTGTCTTAAAATCATGCGTGTTTCGTCGTCGTATGTAAGGGACATAACTCGTGTATATACGCACATGGATGCAGACCACCATTAAATTTGTAGTTCTTCCAAAGTTACGTGGAAATCAGATTCTAACACAAAAACGCTACGATTTTAAATTTAAAATGACAATTTGACAGAAAGAACTGTATATGATCAATTATCGATATAAATTATTGTGATATCAGTTGAAATAATGGTGGATTTGGGTATATTTGGGTAGATTCGGGTGGATTTGGGTAAATCGTGCTACCGTAGAGGCGATGAAACAATTCGAATTTAAGAGTAAAGTGACATATTGGCGAAGAGATATGCGGGTTAGTAGGGTTAGGGTTAGAGTTAAGATTGGTCAAATATCCGGTTTTGTAGAGGAGAAATGTTGAGATCTGGTTTCGTAGTAAATTTTTGTAAGTAAACAGATCCGGTCATTTAGCCACTTCCTTTAATTAATCACTAATGTGCCTCTCTGATTCTGAAATCGTACTGACGTTTTTTTTTTGGGGGGGGGGGGAGGGGGGGTTGCGGTAAGCAGTCGTTAAGAATATTATTTACTCTCACTCTGTCTAGCACCGTGCCCGTGACATGCTCATGCCATCAAATGATGATGATGATAATTGATGTTTACGTTTTTTCATTTTGATTTAGTCATTATATTATATAACTAACATTTTTAGTTGTCTTTCATACAAATAATAACACCTACACGTCCTTTAGAATACTATTTTCTGACAATAGGTGCAGGACTTTGACATGTCATATTCTCTACTGTTGTTACAATTTATTTTGTTGTTGTATCGTTTGTATACTATACAAAAATACAATTTATTTACACGATTATTTATAAATTATAAACCGAAACCAGAGAAGAGTACTTCCGGTACGGTACCGTAAATCAGAGTAGCCTCCCCTGTTACACTAGTTTCTTCCTTTTCTTCTAATAACTTCGATGATTTTATGCTTTTAGTTTTAGTTTAGGAACATTCACTGGATACGATTGGATTTTATATACGGTGTCCTCTATAGGCAAACCTAATCAAAATTAGTATGGCTGTATTGTCTATGCCATAGACTCTATCTATGGTCCTATTCAGCAAATAAATAGGTTCAATAACTAACTGGATAAAAATGGAATCCTATCAGTACACAGGCTTCTACTGAAGAAGGAAGAGTTTGTAAGCTTTAAAAGACCAAGAGTTTGCTGTAACACCATCTATCTAGGTCTATGGTAAACACAGGGTACTAAATTATAAATAGGCTATTAACTACTGTCACATTTAGTTCAGCTCTCAATGTCGGTCTCATTACACTCACCCTGAACGTTCAGGGACTGGCCCATTCAATCAATGTCGAAAATAATTTGACCCCCAATTACTGGGCAACTTTTCACTGCTAATTGATGGGTGTCACTCCGTGTGGACGCGTGTACAGTGTAAATGAACATCTCAGTGAGAAAATAAGACCTTGCTCATTTCGCTAGAGTCAGTATGAGCATCACAACATGCTGTGTCATGGTGGCGAAAGGATAGATTGATAGGAGGGGACGTATTTTAAACAGCGTGTTGTTTCGCTCATACGGAGTCTAGCAAGGTGTTATTTTGTCACTAAGATGTTCCTTTACATTGTACAGACGTCAAAACGGATTGACACTCCAATGTTTCGCAGTGAAAAGTTGCCCAGTAAAATTGACTGGGGTTCAAATTATTTTCGACATTGATTGAATAGGCCAGTCCCTGAACGGTCAGTGTGAGTGTAATGAGACTGTCGTTCAGAGCTGAACTACCGTCACAATATGGTGTCATTTAGCTACGATAACGTGTAGCTAAAACCGTTGAGTCGTTGAGATATACTGATGTCTTTGTTTTTAGCTACGATTTGAAGCCTTTAGTCTTAGTTCCAAGTTGCAAATTCAATTTCTTTATTAATGCATAATATAACATCTTTAGAATAAGATAAGTTAATACTATTATCATTAATTAAACTTACAGAGAGGCCAATGTGGTGGCACAACTATCGCCTAAAACTCCAAATATTTGCATTTAAATTACTGAAGCCATATTTCTGTTCGACATTCACCTCCATTGAAAATTTGAAATCCACGTGGATGTCATTGAGATTGTTTACGTTTTTCCACATGCAATTGCATTTTTGATTGGCTGTTATTAAGCGTTATATTTAGTCCCCGCCTTCATCCTTCATGATTCCACCTAGACATCTCTCGTCTAAAATAGATTGCGGCCGGTCTAAGAAATGGCTTAACGCCTCGATTTTAAATACGATGATTTATACCCGTTCCAGGTAAGATTATATGCTTAATTGCAATTGGGTGTGACAGAAATATTATGAATAACAATAATCAATCGTTATTTTGATAAAAAAATATTGTCAATTTGCATAGTAAGAGCAATTGTGATTCAAAATCGCACTTGCAACATGGAAACAAATGGGTCAAAATTTCATTTGGAAACACGGGGTGTCATTGTGAATGTGTGGCCATGTGAACAGAAGTTCAGCTGTGAACGTCATCACACTTGCCGAAACAGGGCAGGTGTAATGAGACCTATGTTCAGAGCTGAGCTACGTGAACGGGTGCCACTCCCAATCAACTCATCCACAAGCAAAGTTGTTCAAGTACTTCACAACCGTTGGTTAAGTCGTCCACAAGAGATTGGTTGGTTATCTCATCACATCTGAAGGTTAAAGGGGCTTAAGTTTTAATCACTAATATTTGGGATCTAGAAATTAACCCAAATGGGTGGCAACACATTTAATAATGTAATCTAATTGTATATGAACTGATTTACATTCAATTGTTTCTGATTAATTTCAAATCAGTTATATCCAGCGAAATATGGCACGAGTCTCAACCGAATAGAAATTTCTAGTGTCTGGTTATTGCGCATGCTCTCGAGATAAGTTATGTTGTTGCCGTTAAGCATTAGATGTGGAATATGTCAAGCCTCATTCTTTCTACTAGTTACTTGTTATAAATGATGCTGAAATGCACTATGGTACATGAATATGGTAAAAGTGTTTATTTTATCTTTAATATTGGATATCAGAAGCCTACCTTTTCAAAGGTAAGATAACAACATCAATGTTGATTTTAATTGACAAATAATTCGTGTTTTCAATGTGTAAGACTTTGGAGTGATTTTGAGTTGGAGACAAGCTACTTTAAGTTGTCTACAACTAATACTTGAGTCCAGTGCTCACTCTGGGTTTTCATTTTTTTTCCGCCAAATTTCATTTTAATTTATTAGCCAGATATTTTTTCCGCCAAAATAAAATAACTATTAAAAATTTTTTTCGGGAATTTTATTTATATAAATACATACAATATACATCTTAAAATTTACAAAATTCTGCTCTGCTTTACAGAGGCCCATTTTTTGAAGGCTGATTCACATAATTATGATGTTGGTCCATTTTTTGAAGGCTGATTCACATGTTGAAAAAAAACATTGTTTTGGTAGCTGCATCACACCTTAACCAAGGATTTGAAAATTTCCATTCATCCCTGAAAGATCTACCTTTTCCAAATGCACTTAATATTTTACGTTTTTTGAAATTTTTCTCTGCGGTGGTCTTTGGGGTATCAGTTCAACATCTAGGGCTGTAATATCATCAGATGGACGAGAGCTTATCATGTCAGTATCATCTGTAGTCTTCGGGCATTTGATAATACATGGCTTTCGACAGTCCCAAGTTTATATACGCATTTATAAACTGTAACAACATACCTGGCTTCATTTATTAACGATATCGTCAATTTCGGTATGAATAAGATCAAACAGCAGTCATAATCCGATAATCCCGAACAAATCGAGTGAGTATTGTTTACAGTGTCCGCCATTTTGAATATATCGAAACCATCAACAAAGCAACCGATTCGTATTTGAAAACACATAATTAAATCTTTTGTCTCTTAATTAGTTTATTACTACCTTGACTGTAAATACTTATCAACACTAATCCCAGATTGATCAAGAGACAAAAGATAGGGCTATTATTGATACCTAATTGATTGTTGATTGACTCAACGAAGCGCGATCGACGGTACACTGTTTAGTTTAGTATGTACGCGCGGAAATCAAAGCTTTGTGCCGACATTTTTTTTATTTCCAGGTAAAAAAAGAATCGCCATACAGGAAAAAAATATCGCCAAAAATTTCGCCAAATTGAATATTCTATCGCCAGAATTATATTTTAATCGCAATTGGCCAATTTGGCGATCGACAGCGTGAGCGCTGCTTGAGTCGAGTAAATGTTTTGTGTTTTAATTTTTAATTGGTGTTATGATTTTAGGTTAGGTCCCCCAATGTTTTTGTAGTAATGTATATTTGTATTATTATTCAATTGCCGTTATGATTTTAGATTAGTTCACCAATGTTTTGCAATAAAGTACACTTGTATTGTTTAATTGGCGTTTTGATTTTGATAGTTAAACAACATACATTTAAAATTGACTTGAATTATTCAATGGATAAATGCTCATGATAAGAATTAGTTGATGATGTCTAGCATTGTTTATCGTCTTTATAAAAAGGTATGTCCACCTGTCTGTAACACTATTTGGGACACAACTCTCTTTCTGATTTTAAACTTAGTGTAGGTGTTTATTAGGTCAATTGTAGCTTGTATCTGTCACTGTCCATTTGTGCTTTGCCTGCACAACCTTTTGGGTTTCTCAAGAACCTCCAGTTTCCTACCACTATTAAAGACCCTTACACACATGCAAAACTGTTCTGCTTCAACTGTGAATAATGACGGGCATATAGTGTACTATGAGGGAAATTTTGACCTTATATGGGTGCTGTGGCCTATTCTTACATCAAATTCCAACTGACAAGAGATTTTTTTCACACTTGTTCGCCAATGTGTCAATGTACCATTCAAATGACTAGACAGTTGTCCTTGTCAGGCCCTCCATCCTGCACCAATGATAAGGGGAACCCACACTGAAAAATATTGATGAATTTACTCTGCAAACACCAGGGATTGGGGACGAAACCCACAACCTCCTTTTTACAAGCCAGTGCCTTATTCACTCAGCCACCTTGAACAATATGTTTATCAAGAAATGACCTAATTTGTGTTTTTGTGACAAAATAAAAGTAAGATACCGCATCATCATGATGGTAGTGCTTACCCAGGTCAGTTTCTGTAGCTAAAGCCGCTCACATTGTTGTTGCTGACTGGGGTCTCGTGTTAGCAGGAAATCGGAAATATTGATGCACTTTAATTCTGGACATAAATCTTGATTGTCCGCCTGTCATCATCCACAATTACTAGTGGACCGTATAGATGCTTTCAGTTATTAGTTGATTAACTTGAAATTTATACAGTTTTCATATTCATGAGACAAAGAAGCCTATGTTCAGCAATTTCCAATAATTAGTTATGCACCTTGATTTATTTGAAAAACTGAACATTGATAGGTTTCATTCTCTTATGAGCCTATTGCCTCACATGAAATTTGAAAATAATCTTTTAAAATTTGTAGCTTCTATCATGTACACAAGGTTTTGTGTCAAATGGGGTAACTCTTGAATGCTGAAAATCGATAGCCTTCATTCTGTCATGATCCCAATCCTTCATACCAAATTTGAAAATCTAGACTAACATTTATTTAATCAGGGTAGGCCACTGTACTAGGGATGTCCTGTCGCTGAAATTTTGAGTTGTACTACTACCACTTTCAGTTTCAGAGTTACGCTACTTCCAGTTCATGGCTATACCTGTGCAATGCTCAGTATACTGCTGGTCATTACATAAATGTTTCAACAAATAAGGCCTAAATTGGTAAGAAAATATTGTTTTGAATTGTTATGCTTGCCTACTTTGAATCTACAATGTACACTCAGCGCAGAAAAGTAGCCCCAGGTGAATCATACCTTAGCCCCAGATGAATCATACCTTCCAAGCATAAAGAAACGACCCAATCTGGTTACCAGATCGAACCGCGATGGACATGAAAATAGAAAACTGATCCCATAAAATGATCTCGATCATATGTGACAGTTTTTCCCAAGGTACATGTATATTCATAATCACCTGCTATGCAGGTGATTATCGAGAGATGGTGTTTAATAAGTTCATAGTCCATGTAACATTGCATGTACTGTACTGCCTGTTTCCACACTCAATGATATAAAATATTAACCAATTGAATATCAGAGTATATTGCATCCCCAGAAAAATAAGGCACCCCATATTGCTGTTTGTATGGAGTGAGGCATAGGCCAGTCACATATATTATTGTCGTCTCCCCCAATTGCTAGTGGACGCTCTTCAGGCTCAAGTTAACATACACAGTGTTTAAGTTCATGAGATGAAGAAGCCTATAGATTTTCAGCAATTTCCGAAATTATTGCCAGTGTTATGGCCCTTGAATATCAGATTGACTTTAAATTTATGCACAGTGTTGAAGGTCATGAGACAAAGAATCCTATTTTCAGCGAATTCCGATAATTACTGCCAGAGTTATCTCCCTTGAATATTTTGAAAAATCTTTTGTAACGCTCTGGGGGTCAAACTTATTATCACACAATGGACTAAAGATTGATACACAAAGTTTAAGGTCTTGAGACGAATAAGTATGTTGATGATGAATTTTGATAACTGAACAGATAATCCATGATTTTAAATGTTTCGTATACTAAGCGTTAGCATGGGGCAGAACTTTATAAAAACCAAACAAATGTTAATGATTTTCTGATAATTACTTTATGAGATGTTAATCCTAATCAGATTTCAGAGTATTATAAATGTTTCATTACCGAAAAAGTAAGAATTTGCGATAACTCTTGTTGACTACCTGTACGAATTAGCTGCTGTGGGCGTATGTTTTCCTTGTCTGGCAACCTATCTTTTATTACTTTGTAGTTAAAATTGTAATCAAGTACCTTGACTCGTGGAGGATTTGGGATTTGGAATGGAGTTATGTGTGGAGTGGCCGAACTGAGTGTAGCTTTTTGTACTAGAATTGGGTTAGATGTAAACTGAACTGAGTGTAGCTCTGCTCAGTTACTCAGTTCTAGTCAATTCCTCTTTAATAATTAAATTGGAGAGTTGATATCAGAAACTTTTCTGACCGACGCCACCCCCACCCCCTGCATATTCTGCACTACTTGTTCCCATATTGTGAAAGTTTATCTTTGGTTGGTTATAGTTTATGTGTATTGTTTGCTGTACAATCTGATTAAAACACAGATCCTATTTCATTTCTGTTTTTAAAGTTCAAAATTTTGTTTTACTTTTACAATACATTACTACACATAAGCTTCGTCTACACTAGGCTTGAAAAAGCCGGCTTTTTAAAAACCCGGTTTTTTCAAAACCCAGCTTTTTCAAGTGTAGCGTCTACACTGACTGAACGAAAAAAGACGATGAACACCGACCTTCGTTATTTGTGGAACTTCCGGTTTATTTATTACGCCATCGGCTTCAGTCAATTCTGCAGAGATAATAATATAATAATAATGATTACTTTGGTGCAATTATATATCCAGCTTATGGAATATAGCAGATCGCTGACAGACTTACGGAAGAGGGCGAGAAAACGACGTGCACCCATTTTAGGTTAGGCATGTTGAAATTAAATAGGCTAGGCTATAGATGGATTTGAGATTTACCGAAATTTCTTAGAACCGGAAGCAATGCCAATGTTTGAATGTTATGATGTACGGAAGCTCGGGACGAATGACATCCGGGTACTTGATAAATCCCGGATTTACCGTCTACACACATAAAATTGCCGTTTTTTTTAAAAAAAAGCCGGCTTTTTGATTTTGAAAAATCCCTCAATAATTGCCGGATTTTAAAAAGCCGGCTTTTACGATTGAGAAATTGAAAAAGCCGGCTTTTAGGACAAAACCGGGATTTAAAAGGCTAGTGTAGACGGTGAATGCTGCTAGTGAAGACGTAGCTTAGGCCATCGAAAGTACAAAAAAAAAAACGAAATGGAATATCGATCTGTATTTTAATCACAAATCTTTTACATTACAAAGTATGTATTGTACCTTTCTTATACATCTCACATCAACACTCATAGTCTGGATCCTGTCATCACATGCCCATAGTTTTGATCTATTCATGAAGTACCTGATGATTAGTTCTAGTTTAGAGGACAAGAAGTTTCTCATTTTGGTGTGTTTTACTCTGCTGCACCCCCACTTTTAAAACCCTGCATACAGCCCTGATGATTGTATATTATATAGTGTCTGCATGGAAGAAATTGTTTTGACTGTTTAGCGTTTAGACAGAAAGGGGAAAGATGAAAACATGAATAAATTAAATAAATAAAAATGAAATGCGGTTTAACAACGGCCAATGAAATACAGTTAGTTCTATTTAAGAACTGTCTTGGAGCTACGTTCAGTGTGCCATGTAGGGTAATTTTGCCCGGATAGCCGCACTACGTCCTACTCTTATAATAATATATCGAATTCCAACTGGCAAGGGGGGGGCAATGCCCCCCTAAAAAAATGTTTCCCCCCCACCCCCATGAAAGAAAATTTGCCAATCATCTAAAATACCTATTATAGACTGTAACAGATGTGCCCCTCCTAAAAACTTCACTGCCCCCCTACGTCCTGCATCACTGACAAGGGGAACCACGCCGGAAAACCCAATAAATAGTAATTGATGAGGATATTTAGTTTGTGAACAGTAAATTTGGCTATTTTTAGACTCGAGCTCTTTCCACGAAAATATGTGACGTCATGCACACATCGAGGAAATAAAATACACAGAGATAGGGTTGTACTAAAATGTCAACATAAAACATAACTTTGAAACAAATCGATTTCATAGAATAGAACAATTCTAAAATTATTATGACAGTATGGACTGTACGTGCCCATAAAGTTCGCGTAGAAAACTGTTTTCATGTCTTAAATTTAAAATATTAAATAAAAGCTAAAACTGCCCCAATAAAAAAAAGTACCGTAGTTTATAGCTTATCTGCATAAATAAAGGTGACAACAACTTTAACTAAAAGGGGATAATATTTTCTGGTCTGTATTTCCAACAATCAAATTAAAAACATCGACAGTAATACCAAAGCAGTTCAGACCCTTACCGTTTTTTTACATGGTGAATTAAATCCCAGAACCGATCCATTTCTTGTTAAATTTTAGTACAAGTGGCGCTATCACGTAATCAAAGTGATTTGACCTTGTGTGTGGGATCATAAGCGTATCACCGACGGTTCGGGGCTATTCTTAGTTCGAATATGCACCCAGGTGATGCGTAATATTTCATACATATGGACGAGCTAGGATTGGGGGTGTATAGCTCATTACCGGAGAAGTAATCTGGAGAAGGCGGCCACTGTTCATTAAAAGTATAATTCCAAATCCATTTCAATATTACTTTATATACAGTTTATAAGAAATAGGCCTACATTATTTACAAATTATATACAAGGCATTCGATCTCCTTGTCTGTCTCTGCGTGTACTTTGCCTGTGTAGGTGCCTTTTAAAGACACTAATTAGCACTATACACAAAGGAATTATTTCAACAAATCGAATTGAAGATAAGATTAGGGATAAAACAAATCAAACAGAAAATTAAATTAATATATAAATTTCATTGGTTGAAATTTCATAATAAAAAAGTTAATAGAATTAGTTGAAAAGCTTTAAGCCATAAAGAAAGTAAAGGTGTTGACACTCGATCCGACTGCATTGTTAACTATGCATATCTCAAAGTTTCTCTTAATAAGCCTACTTGCATTCAAAGAATATAAAACAGTGAACACCAATCATGCTTTTAGGCATGCAATTACTTCAAATCAAAATATTGACATTAAAAGTAAGGAAAGACCAACCGAGAACTTTAATATTAGCTATATTGTCTATATACTTCAAGAAATAAATTCTGTATATTCTTAAAATAAAATTTGAAAAAGAAGTAGAATTTAGTATCACTATTCGGAGATAGGTGTACGAGCCAAGGGGGTGGGGGGCAGCTGCCCACCTAACTTTCGGGCAAACTGATATTTCGGGCAGACAGGTAAATTGGAAAACAAATAATAATTTCATCTACTTGGCAAAATAAAGTGCCCGAAATCAAATAAAACACTAATTTTACGGGCTGAAATAGCAGTAAAACGCGTTTGCGGCCGTCAAATATTCCAAAATTTTATTGGAAGGTCTAAATGAGGTCAGCTCCGCTTCTTCGCCTCTCGAAGAAAACCAGCGTCACTGTCTGCAAACCTGAATTATTTTCGGTCATTTTAGTTTTGCTACCTTAACTGTTGTCCTTGAGCCCTAATAATACACTAATTTTACTTTTCTTTTAATTGAATACCACGAATTCGTACTGAGTTAACTATGAATTAATACATTTTGTCTGGAGCCACTCTACTTTGTGCTACATTTTTCGGGCATCGATTAGTATTTATTGTGAATGCAGCAGCAACAGTCTAATTGGATGGTTGGAATTCGGTTACAAAACCATTTGATACTTTTGGAGTTACTTACACGGGCTAACATAACAGAAACCCATTTACGGTGATTAAATTTTCTCCGGAAGGGTGAGGCCCCCGCACACCCCGCGACAATTGATTGGTTGTTTGGAATTCAGGTCAGCAGGGAGGCTGTATTGGACCAAATTGAAGTTACTGTATTCACAGGCAGGAGTAGCAAGAAGACGTGTTAGCGGCAGTTAAATTTTCCCGTCTTCGTGGACTGTAATTGATTCATTGAACTTCGAGTCAGCCACCTTAATAAGGCTATATTAGACCAATTGGACGGGGGGGGGGGAGCGTCTGTAAACCCGAAATTATTTCGGTCAATTCGGGTTCTGCCCCTCCCCCCTGTCATCGGGCCCGTACGCTTATGTAAATAATAGGTGTTTTGGCGTGCCCACGGAGCAGGGGCGTACATAACGATTTTGTTTGGGGGGGTGTTTAGCCAAAATGCGACCGACTGATGCACATACCCCCGCCCCACACACCAGTGGTACTACAAACTGGGCAGTTCACTATAATCGTGAATATGATAGTGCTGAGACAGTATAAGACAACTGAGGAGTAGAAGAATGATTTTAAAATGGAATTGAGCGTCGCAGGCGCGAAAAAATTTCAGATATGTAACCGAGTAGAAGAATGATGTTATAATGGAATCGCGCCGAAGGCGCGAAAAAATTTTCAGATATGTAACAGAGCTTTTAAATTTTTGGGACTGGGGTTGATAAGAAATAGGACAGAATCTTGAGGCTTCTCTGTCAATTTCGCTTGTTTTATGATTGTATGTTTATTGCATTAATTCATTTAGTCGTAGACCGACTGCGGTGAGTACTTTTTTTTGAGACCGACTATTTTTTGCCGTGGTAGAAAACATTTCATAGAACAACATACTCACAACAGAGTAAGAGTGACAAGCAGACATGGTTATTTTATACTATAGTTTTGGGTGACGTATGCAATTTAGGCACACGGATTCACGCAAATACATAGCATTTGGGATCTATTCTGGCATTGTTTTTGAGACCGACTGCAGTGACTGCACTTATTTTGTGACCGACTATTTTTCTCCCTTGGTGAAATTTTGCACTCGGCAAACCTCGGAAGATTTCGGGAATCTAAACTCGGCTGTATGATGAATTCCGCTATATTGGAACTAATTTAAAGGTCCCGGATGAAACATGGCTGCGCCCATTCCAAACACAAGTTGGCGACCTATTTGGCTAGCGACCTATTCGACCGACCTAGCTGTAAGATAATGACGAAATTACACTTCTATTCTGAGCTGAAGGAATGGATAAAAAATAACATATTCTACTTTCATTTGATAGACATAACGTTGGATTTTATTGGTTGATAAATAGAGACTGTTGTCTTTACTCTAAATAGGTTTCCAACGAACAGGTTGCAGCGCGATCGGTCGAATAGGTCGCTAGCCGAATAGGTTGCCAATTAGTCTCTATCATCCACACAAATATTCTACGAATATTAGTCTGGATGGGTCCTCAAAATTTGACGGAAAATAGGTCATTGTCTGGATTATCCCGTCTTTTAAGTTACCAAGTACTGAATCTATCAAAACAGCTCGTTTGTCAACAATGACACTCTTTAAAATTTTGTTTTTAAAGGTTTCAATTGAAATGGTAAATTTCTCTCGTCATGAATCAGACGTATGGCTACTCACAATCTTCTTAATTCTTCATCGTCTCTATATTGTTTCTAATAATAGATGTGCCAAGTGAATTGTGGGATATATTTCAACCACGCTATATAGAATCTAGCAAAATCGGCTCGGCTTCATAAGATCTAGCATTTACCCGAGACTTTAGCCAAAAGGTCCCATTGCGCATGCGTAACCAAATGTTTGGTTTTTTATGGGGTAGATTATCCAGTAATTTTCGTCAAAAATTGAGAACCGTCCCAGACCCTCCGTGCGTTGAAGACTAGGAGGTTCTGGGTGACCGAGACTAGTTGCCAATTTGTGTAATAGCGTCAAGTTTTCCTGTTAAAGTAAACCGGTAGCCGCATCGCAAATGTATGGGCGTAAGTACATATCACTTACTGTCATACATCCGAGACTAGATGTAGTTTACGTAGTTTACGGAATCTGTCGAGATTAGCCGAGTGGAAATTTTGTTGTTAGACCAATTTAACATACTTACAACAGAATAAGAGTGACGTATGCAATTTAGGCTCACGGATTCACGCAAATATACAGTATTTGGGATCTTTTCTGGCATTGTGTTTGAGACCGACTGCAGTGACTGCACTTATTTTGAGACCGACTATTTTTCTCCCTGGGTTACATTTTGTTGTAAGACTAACATTATACTCACAACAGAATGAGAGTGAAACACAACATCTTTTCGAAAATGATAAGTTGACAAGGTTATTTTATGCTAAGACTGCTCCTATTTTGCGACCGACTACACTGATTTTGCAACCGACTATTTTTATACTAAAGTTTTGCGTGAGTAGCGTGACGTATACAGTGAGTACTTATTTTGATACCAACTACCTCTACTTTGTGACCGACTGCACTAATTTTGCGACCGACTGTTTTCTTTGCTTGAGTAGTGTGACGTATACAGTGAGTACTTATTTTGATACCGGCTACCTTTACTTTGCAACCGACTGCACTGATTTTGCGACCGACTATTTTTGTACTGAAGTTTTGCGTGAGTAGCGTGACGTATACTTATTTTGATAACGACTACATCTACTTTGCGACCGACTGCACTGATTTTGCGACCGACTATTTTTTTTGCTGGGGGGGGGGGGGGGGGGGGGGGTACCCCCCACATTTACGCCCCTGGTTTAACTAATACAATGAATTTAAGATTTGCTGGAATTTTTCGGCTATGAGAAAAAGTTATTAAAATTCAGAGTCGCCAATCATCTTTATATCTCTAAGTTGCTTCTCCCCTCCCCTCCCCCCCCCCCCCCAAAAAAAAATGAGAGCCAGCCTTCAAAATGCTACAGGCATGATTTGACAACTTTATGGTTAAGGCTGTATGTAATGTAACATGACCTTTGGACTTTGCCCACATTGTTAGACAACCATCTTACCGACCGAAGTTGGTAAAGACTACTCGCCAGACATAAAAGTAGCCTGATTTTGACAAATTGATCTTTTAGTTTCAGATTTACAGTAGGCTATAATAGTTTTAAAATAAGTGAAAGGAGGTGTCGACTACCACATGTTTGCCTGTATAAGTAGAACGAGTATCCAAATAGGTAAACAGAAGATATCTCATGGTTATTATATAGACGAGTTACTTGATAATGTAAGTCGTATCTCTGTGCGATATTCTACTACACCAAACAAGAATATGACTGATTTGGATGAAAGGAAATCTGATCTATCGACTGGGACTCATGAAATAAGAAGGTAAAAAGGATATATCTGTTCATTATGCAACTTTCTCGCTATAAAGTATTCAGTTCAAGGAACCGTTCCAAGACGTAAAAACACCGTTACAATGTGGAACTCGTCCCAGTAAAGATTATTTCAGCCCCCTATGGAGGCTGATGCTGTGGTTACTGAGTTAGCAGTCTCATCAAGTTATGGAAGATTATATTTTACTAGGGAACAGGGAAAAAATGATGTTTATGCATAGCCCGTGTCACACTTTTTACCATAGGCACCTGTAACTTGGAAAATATTTTTAAAAAACCCCATCAAACTATGACTAAGTATATTTCTAAAGTCAGTTACGTCCAACAGGGGATCACTTGGGTGAGGCACTGGCTCACTAGCCTGGAGATCGGGTGTTCGATCCCTGCATTGGCCGAGAAAGTTCCTGGGGCGGATCCAGTGGGGGGGAGAGGGGGGTGTCAGCTACATAAAAAAAAAATAATGCCTTGCATCAATGAAATTACATCACAAAGTGATCTTACATCAGTATAAAAACGATTTCTCTGTTTAAAAAGCTCAAATTGTATGTATGCCTATGTAATTTAGAGACGATGATGGCAGATTTCTGTAACCGAAACCAGGCAACCCCCCTTCTGCACATATTCCTGGATCCGCCACTGAGTTATTCACACCGATTCTCCCGATAAATCTAGACAACAGGCCCGTAGCCAGGGGGTGGCAAGGGGGGGCAATGCCCCCCTGAAAAAATGTTTTGCCCCCCCGAAAGAAAATTTGCCAACCATAACTCTAAAATACCTACTATAGACTGTAACAAGTCTGCCCCTCCTAAAAACTTCACTGCCCCTCCGAAGCCAGCAAGCTGGCTACGGGCCTGCTAGACAATATATATGTTATAAAATTGAGCCTCACAATTAATTTACTTCAGGCCCAAATGGCTTCCATATTTGACAGCCATGAAATTTACCCAAGATTTTAATGAAGACAAAACCGGTGTTGTAGTTCATCATCCAGGGTTATCCTTTGAATCATACGATAGAGATGGTAAGTCACCTATCCACATAGATGTTAAGATGCACAAACTGCCGCCACCTAGGGTGTTATCGGTGGCATTGCAGACAAGAAATATTTTAGTTATGCAATTTGTTTACAATATAATCTATTTCTGAGGTGGTCAGCTAGGATAAAAAGAATTATTCTGTTTAACAATATGTAGGTAAATAAGTAAATTATTTTGATTATAGCAACCAAGGGAAATATCGCCTTGACTTCAGTGCTATGGTCTAATCTTATATTTGAAATTCTGTCAAGGGGTACACATGACCCCGGCTTTTCATACGATCCGAATGACTTGATGCATTTTCTCCACCCTGAAATGGGAAAATCAAGAGGTATTTTCTCAGCCAACACAGGGATCAAACCATTGAAAGTTAGGAAGTGAGCATCTTACGGGCCCACTGCAGCTCCGTATATTCCTAAAGTCTGTATTATGACAAATTATTCGTTCTACTTTGAATACACTGATAATTATATGAAGTAATAAGGTATATCTTTATCTACAGGTAATCCATCAATTACCAGTATCATGAAGGTACTGATGTCGGCCCGTGCTTATGCCTATCATAACCCTATCGACAGTACAGGTGCAACCTTCCTCGATTATGCTAAAATGACCGACGACTGCTTCACATTCATGGCGTCATCAGAGATCGAAGTCGAAAAAATGATGTATGACATTCAGGTTGTGAAAACACCATTGGATGTCAAGGTAAATCTCGGAAATATAGGAAAATCATCCTTGAACTCTGTGGCAGAAGTGACTCTACCTTTCAATGGAATGACTCTGCTGAGGAATGTGAATCAGGTTGTTGTGATTGACAAGTTGACACGTAAACCTAAACCAGTTCCAGATTGGTGGAAGGAGAAATATTCAGGCTGTACTATTAGAAATCAGCCTCTTATCATTCCTAAGCTTGTTAGACCAAATAAATATTATACTTACAAATTCTATGTTGCATGGAGTGACACAGATAACTATAATCATACCAACTCAGCATCATATTCTAGATTTGCAATCAACGCTATTCAGAATGCTTCGTCTAATAAATATTTTAATTCCTTAACCCAAGACAAATTAAACTCAGGAATAAAGAAAATTCAAATGTCTTATATAGGAGAAAGTGCTGAGGGGGATCTAATAGAAGCAAGTGTTTGGGAAGCAAGTGATAAACCAATTGCATATTGTCAATTCCTGAAAGAGGGAAAAGCTGTTTTTCAGTGTAGTGTTTTGTATAATATGCCCGTTGACTATCCTGATGTGGGTATTTAAGATACAATGTTATTACCTTAGTAATTAAATGATATATAAAAACAGTAGTCGTTGATTCTTTATCGCACTTTGTTCAATTTAAGATACTAGTAATATAAGGGGTCGAATTTGGACCGTTTAAGGTAGTCGGACAAGGGGCTGCAAATAAAAAAAAAGATAGGTTGTCAGGCAACGAAACATACGCCCACAGCAGCTAAATCGTCAGGGCAGTCAACAAGGGTTGTCGCATAATTTTACCTTTTCGCCAATGAAACATTTGTAATACACTAAAAACTGATTAAGAGTAACAACTCATTATGTAATTATCAGAAAATCATTAGAATTTGATTGCTTTTTATAAAGTGTTACCCCACGCTAACAATTAGTATACATGAAACATTTAATATCATGGATTTAGCTGTTCAGTTATCAAAATTCATTGAAAATCAAAATACTTGTTCGTTTCAACACCTTAAACTCTGTGTATCAATGTAAAGTCAATCGGATGATAAGTTTGGCCTCTATAGCGTCACAAGATTTTTTGACGTTATCAAGGGAGATAACTCTGGCAGTAATTATTTGAAATCTCTGAAAATCAATAGGCTTCTTCGTCTCATGACCTTAAACACTGTGTGTTAATTTAAAGTCGATCAGATATTAACTTGGGCCTCTAGAGCTTCCACAGGATTTTTTCGAAGTGATCAAGGGCCATAACTCTGGCAGCAATTATTGAAAATCAATGAAAATCGATAGATGTCTTAGTCTCATGACTGTAAACACTATGTATAAATTTGAAGTCAATCGGATATTAACTATGGCCTCTAGAGCATCCACATGATTTTTTGAAGTGATCAAGGGCCATAACTCTGGCAGTAATTATCGGAAATCGCTGAAAATCAATAGGCTTCTTCGTTTCATGACCTTAAACACTGTGTATAAATTTAAAGTCAATCGGATATTAACTTTAGCCTGTAGAGCGTCCACAAGCAATTCTGGACGCCGGACGGACTGTCGGGGGCGACGACAATATACGACCACATTTCAATGTGGGCGTATAAAAAATGAAAATATTAGAAGCTCTTGCAAAATCATTCCATTTGCTTTTGTCTCCTTAGGATTTCCAGACCCTTGTTGGTCTCTGAATGATTGATTGCCAGGTCCCTATATACCCACCAGAAGATAAAATCATTGTCTTCAATTTTTTTCAAAATTCCATAAGAAGCCTTTTCATAATCCTTCCAGTTGACTTGTGTCTCTTTGGTCCCTATATTATGATGATAGTATATATTCCAACCTTTCCAGGAAAAGGGACATAAACTAAAGGGACATAAACTATCTTCAGACAAAAGAAATACAGGTAGTTTAATGTTACATCCAGTCAAAAAGATAACCCATGACAAATTCTAATTACTAGCCCTTATCACAAATCTGACAGGTATATACATGTATGTCAGAATAGCAGTTTCAAACCTTAGATTTACTTTAAAGAATGATACCAACATTAAATTATTTTGACTTTTAATTAATGACATTAAATATAAAATTTATTTTAAAGAAAGATCCTGACTTTAAATTGCATTTAGCATGGTAAATGAACTTAACATTTAATCTGGATGAAGCCTAACAAATATTCAGATATTTTAAAAATGTCTAGTTTCAAATTTTAGAAATCTTTGAAATAGTAGTTTCATAAACATTTTATTTATCACAATTATATGAAAAGATAGGTTGCCAGGCGACGAAACATACACCCACAATAGCTATGTCGTCCAGGCAGTCAACAAGGGTTGGCAGTAATTATCGGGTATCGCTAAAAATCAAAAGGATTCATCTTATCATGACCTTAAACACTGTGCACATAAGTTTAAAGTCACAACAGCTAAGTCATCTGGGCAGTCACATATGTCAGTAAGTAGAACGTTTTCAACACATGGATATCTTATTACAAGTGATAGCCCATTAAGTAACTATTTAAAAGTGATCAAGGGCCATAACTCTGGAAGTAATTATAGGATAATTGCTGAAAATCAATAGGCTTCTTCGTCTCATGACCTTAAAAACTGTATACATTTAAAGGCAATCAGATATTAACTTTAGTCTCTAGAGCGTTCACAAGGTTTTTCAAAGTGATAAAGGGTCATAACTCTGGCAATAATTATCGGATATCGCTGAAAATCAATAGGCTTCTTCAGCTCACGACCTTAAACACTTTGCATAAATCTAAAGTCAATCGGATATCAACTTTAGCCTCTAAAGCATTCACAAGAAATTGTGGACAATGGACCAACGGAAAGGGGAACAACAATCAATAGTATTGATTAAAACCATTTAGTCCCCCAGTATATTGAACGGACATGTTTGAAGAATTTTTAACCAAGACAGTCTTACTCTTGTGTGGTAAAATCTCCATCAGCTATATTATGCCCGCATCATTTCAGACACCCACTAACAAACATATATTTATACAAAAACCATGTAAATATACCAACAATACTTATTTTTTAATCTTAATCAGGTGTTAAAATGAAACTGAATATTGAGAATCGTGTGATTAATTTTGTCAGTAAAAAAATAGCTTGAAAAATGTTCTAAAATAGTAATAAATACATTTTAGAGCAATATCATCCTTGTTCTAAAAAAAAAGTAAAATACAAGAGCTATGTTATAAAATGTTTTTAAACCATTATTTCAAAACTTGAACAAAACAAATATATTTCATCACATGGTACATGTATATATGGCAACTAAAATCTGAATTCGGCATGAAATGTTATGAAATCAAAATGCATGATAGTCTCAATTTAAATTAAATAATACATATGTACAATGCTACATTTATACCCCATGGATGCAAAGCATTCAATCAATTAAACAAAAACTCATACACACACCAGTACTTAAAGCCTACCAATCCAGCTACATTGGGTTGTTTGTTGTTTTTTTAAGAGAATGATGTATTCGGTGAGGAAAAAGTCTCAAATAGGTTTTTCCCTTGATTAATTTGATCATTGCTTTTGTTCAATTGCTCTAAAGCTTTATCAATTGAGTCAAATACTTCAAAGTCAGTTCGCTCTGTTTCTTTTTGTGAATCATCAGTGGAGGATACATAGGAATCAAGCATTGCAGAATCACACGACATTCCATCAACTTCATCCATGGAATCCATTTCTGGTTTTGTCACACTGGTCTGAAATGAATCTTCAGTGCCATCTATAGATGATGATTCATGGTCTAATCCAGTTTGGCACAGGTCACTTGCATCACTGACACTACTGACCAGAGATGGATCATCAGATTTCCCAATACGGATAGTTGACAAAAGCCCTTCAGTTTGAAAAGATGGCCCCTCTAATTCCATCATTTCAACACTTTTATTTTCACTAGGTTTAGATGATGACACAGTATCCTGTTCATTAAAAGATTTTGTCTTAACAATACTATTGGGAAATTCACTGCAGTCAACTAGTGTCACTCGAGGATCTAGATTAGCTAGCATTGGTAAGCGACACTTTGATTCATCAATGTTGCAAAGTTTTGATGTGTCCTTAGCAGAAATAATGCAGTTGTTTTCATTTGATATGTCCTCATCGCTATGAAGATATCGTAAGTGGGATGCAACATCCTTTCTATTGTAAGCACTGTAGTCACAGAAGGAGCACTTAAAGGAACGGTAATTAAGATGAATGTTAATATGAGCACTAAAATCTTTTTGGTCTGAAGCCACGTAAGCACAGTAGCCACATTTCAATGGAGAATCAGCAGCTATATCAGGCACAAGGTGATCACATTGTCCATGAGAAGGTAGATGAAGCCTATAATGGTACAGACTATCTGCTACAAAATCACACAAATGACAGCAGTAATTCAAATTGGTACTTGCTCGCCTCTCTGAAATCAAGAACAAAATAATAACTCAAATGGTTTACAAATGAAGATTATAACCTCAATACAGTACATGCAATTAAGGAAAATGTTGGTGTCAACCATTTTCAATCACCTGTGAATGTGATAGAACTGGTTAAAACATTCCAAATACATAATTTACATAGAGACTGTTTCTATGATTGATATGTAACCAAGATATGAAGAATCATGAACTGGTGCAAATAAAGGAGAGAAGTAATTGTTACTAACGAGCATACATAGTGGGTAAGAGCTACACAGATATCTTTCAGCCCAGTTATAATTCATGTGAAGACAAAGAGTTATTATGTGAGACTATAAGAGGACAGCAGTTCAAAGCATACAAAGAATTGACAGTCATGACTTCAGAAAAAGCGCAAAAAAGAGAAAAAGTCTGCATGACTTAATCTTGATTCTTTTTTTTTACTCACATTTTGAACCAATTGCTATAGAATATTCTGATAGACCTATCAATAAAGTCAAACATTAATAATAAATGCTATTTCCCTTTGACTTCCTAAACCACAAAGACATCCTGTCAATCCAAAATTGCACTTTTTGGACACCCAGAATGTGAAAACATATGTATTACTTCATAAGTTGTCAAATCACTACTATACAAACATAGGAATAATGCTAGCAGTTAAAAAAAAATATTCACATAAAAATTTACAATAACTTCTACTCGCTAGCAGTCTTTGGAAATTGTATTATTTATTTTCACTGTATAACTAGTCTACACAGTGGAAGAGTGATTTGTCTCGATTGTCAAGGTACGTGGTTAAACAGATAAGGATAATGATGCCTAGTTAAGCGAGACTTTTCAAACCAGCACAAGTTTGAATAGCAACGTTGGATTTGAAAAGAAAATGGTATATTGCCAATTTCTCAACTGACATCAGTGAATTTTAAAATTACCTGGTATTCTTAAACAAGTTTGGACTGTGTGTATAGATGCCATGTATTGCTTTAAAGGTATTGATAATGATTGGAAAAGGTTTTTTTAAAAAAATATACATTTTTGAAACCGTATAAAATTCCAGATACTTGGACTTGGCTAATTTTAACCAACTTAGTCAAATTTATCAATCTGTAGAAAAATTGTCATTCTTCTACAAAATGCTACCTACTGGTATAATCTTTAAAATATTTGCAAAATTGAAACCACAATTAATTGATATTTGATTTAATTTTTGAAATATAAATAATCCTCCGATGATGACTTACAGTATTAGATAAACCCATGAATAATATTCACCCCAAATTTGAGAAATAACCATCTATTTCTTTTACCATTTCAGACAGTTAAAGACATCATTTATATAAGATAAGAAGCAATCATGTTTATTATTTATTTATTAGGCTAGGTGCATACAGCATCCCATTCAAAATCAATAAATAGGTGTCAATATTTTACATTCTCATCTATTCATTTATGTAGTTCATTCTTTGTTAAAAAATTTACTACCGTCAACAATTGAAATGATTGGACAAATATCTAAATTTTCAAAAACATTTGACAGTCATAAAAAAATAGATCAGGGGACATAATTCAGGAAGTTATGATCCGATGGGAGCAAATATCGAAAGAAACCAAGATCTTTGGGTTATAAACATACATGTCAAGTTTCATCAAAATCAGTTCAAAATTGTGACCTCTATAAGGTCCACAACCTTGATATAACATATTTTCACACTATTCGGGTAGAAACGGCGGCCATTTTGTCCGTTAATTTTGGTCCGATTTTCACGAAATTCGAACTCAACCTTCACAACCATGGGACGGTGATATAATCAAACTGTTTTTTAAATCAGATAACAATTTTGACCTCCTGGGAACCACAAACTAAAAAGGGCGATTTTTCGGAAATCAAGGGCCATAATTCATGACGTTACGATCCGATTGGCGCAAATATCGAAAGAAACCAAGATCTCTGAGTTATAAACATACATGTCAAGTTTCATCAAAATCAGTTCAAAATGGTGACCTCTATAAGGACCACATCCTTGATATAACATATTTTCACACTATTTGCGTACAAACGGCGGCCATTTTGTACGTCAATTTTGGTCCGATTTTCACGAAAATCAAACACGACCTTCATAACCATGGAATGGTGATATAATCAAACGTTTTTTTAAATCGGATAATAATTTTGACCTCCAGAGAGAACACAAGCTAAAAAGGGCGATTTTTAGGACAATCAGCGTCCATAATTCAGGAAGTTACGATCTGATTAGCGCAAATATCGACAGGAACCAAGATCGTTGGGTTATGAACATGCATTTTAAGTTTCATCCAAATCTGTTCAAAATTGTGACCTCTACACTGTTGAGTGTTCACAAGCTCAAAAACTTGATTTTTCGTACAATCAGGGGCCATAACCCATGAAGTTACAGCCCGATACATGCCAATATCGAAAGGAACCGAGATCTTAGGGTGATAAACCTATATTTTAAGTTTCATTGAAATCGGATAAAACTTGTGACCTGTAGACTGTTCACAAACAATTGTGGACGGACGGACGGACGAACAGGGGCGACGACAATATACGTCCACATGAAAATGTGGGCGTATAAAAATAATACATCATCACTTTTTCGCAAGGTATTGGTAATAGTATCAGATAATGACTAACATACATCAATGTATTTGCAGCTCACCTGATAAAGGCATGGTGGAATCTTTTATGAGATCTTCTTCCAGATTAGCTTCATCCAGAACCTCATGTATTAGCCACAGTCTTTTACCTTTATGGACATTTTTCTGGTGTCTTGCCAACATCATCCTATGAAACACAATACAATAAACTATTACTGGTCTTGAATTCCATGACGAAAAACACTTGCTGCAAAATGCTAGAAATTATAACAGTAATGGTACTTGCAGAATTTATAAATTTTTACAATTAATAGTACTTTCTTGGCAATGTTTTAATGTCAAGGTCACTTTTTTGCAGAACATAAAAAAAACAACCCTTTTGTTGTTTTTGTAATGGAAATCGGCTTAACATTACATAATCAATTAACAGATTCTTCAGTACATGGAGTTCTAAAAGATAGGTTGCCAGGCAACGAAACATACGCCCACAGCAGCTAAATCGTCCGGGCAGTCAACAAGGGTTGTCGCATATTTTTACTAATTTCGGTAATGAAACATTTGTAATACACTAAAAACTGATTAAGAGTAACAACTCATTATGTAATTATCAGAAAATCATTAGAATTTGATTGCTTTTTATAAAGTTTTACCCCACGCTAACAATTAGTATATACATGAAACATTTAATATCATGGATTTAGCTGTTCAGTTATCTAAATTCATTGAAAATCAAAATACTTGTTCGTTTCAACACCTTAAACTCTATGTATCAATCTGAAGTCAATCGGATAGTAACTTTGGCAAGGGAGATAACTCTGGCAGTAATTATTTGAAATCGCTGAAAATCAATAGGCTTCTTCGTCTCATGACCTTAAACACTGTGTATAAATCTAAAGTCAATCGGATATTAACTTTGGCCTCCAGAGCGTCCACAAGATTTTTTGAGGTGATCAAGGGCCATAACTCTGGCACTAACTATCGGAAATCGCTGAAAATTAATAGGCTTCTTCGTCTTATGACCTTAAACACTGTGTATAAATTTGAAGTCAATCGGATATTAACTTTGGCCTCTAGAGCATCCACAAGATTTTTTGAAGTGATCAAGGGCCATAACTCTGGCACTAATTATCGGAAATCGCTGAAAATCAATAGGCTTCTTCGTCTTATGACCTTAAACACTGTGTATAAATTTAAAGTCAATCGGATATTAACTTTGACCTTTAGAGTGTCCGCAAGATTTTTTGAGGTGATCAAGGGCCATAACTCTGGCACTAATTATCGGAAATCGCTGAAAATCAATAGGCTTCTTCGTCTTATGACCTTAAACACTGTGTATAAATTTGAAGTCAATCGGATATTAACTTTGGCCTCTAGAGCGTCCACAAGATTTTTTGAAGTGATCAAGGGCCATAACTCTGGCACTGATTATCGGATATCGCTGAAAAACAATAGGCTTCTTCGTCTCATGACCATAAACACTGTGTATAAATTTAAAGTCAATCGGATATTAACTTTAGCCTGTAGAGCGTCCACAAGCAATTGTGGACGCCGGACCGACGGACCGACGGACGGACGGACCGGGGCGACGACAATATACGACCACATTTCAATGTGGGCGTATAAAAAGCCGAAATTGTTAATTTGTTGGGGAGACACAAAAATCAAGGACTCAAGATACAAGTCTTTTGTAACCAGGTAAAATTGCAACATTTCAAATTTCATTTAAGAGAATTATTTAGAACTTTATAATCTACAACAAACCTTTTAAAGTATCTGTTGGGACAGTAAGCACAGATATAATCCCTTGTTCCATGTGCTTTAACATGTCCAATAATACCTTGTAGACATCCAGTGTTAAAGCCACATTTATTACATGTATGCCATGGAGGTTTGTTATCAGCTGTTGTCTTAAACATTACTCCTTTTTTCTTTGGTAGTTTTTCAGAGGATTTCAATATATTGCCATTAACATCACAAGAAAAACCCATTACCAAATCTTTCCAAATAAATGGCTGGTTTTTATGTGCTCTGACATGGTGAGTAGAAACATCGTGTATATTCTGAGCAGTGTAAATACACATAGAGCAACCAAATCCACTTCTAGTCTCTTTAGAATTACATTTTCCTTCAGGAGTACTGTCTAATTTCAATTTCTTGGAGTTTCCAAGAGAACTGTCCTTATCATGTGCTTCCAAAATTCCCTTCTTTTTAATTATTCTTTGTCCAACTCTGTTTGGATTAACATTTGGCACTTTTCCATCCAGAATATCAGTTGCATACTGTTTAGATTTTGCCAGAAGTTCTTCAAGAATACCTTCTTGTTCATCCTGTTTTACATAGTTAATCTTTTCTGAATGCAAGTATCTTCTTATATGTTTGCGCATTTCATCAGGTGATGCAAAGTCTGCTGTACATGTTTCACAGACATAGGGCTTATATCCAATGTGACGACCCAGATGACATTTCATTTTTGTACCAACATCCATCTTTAAATGACACTCAACACACGCAAACCTCCATGATGGTTTGGGTACCAGGCTTTCTTCTGCTTTCGGTTGATCTTTATGTACTAAAGCTACATGGCTTTTCAATAGTCTATATATCCGACATTGGAAATTACAGTATTCACACTTGAAACTTCTCTTCTTAAAGCCATCTTGATTCTTGGCATAGAATGTTGGAACTTTCAGAAGTGGGGGTTTTAATTTTTTCTTTGATGCATTACCTTTGGAAACAGATTGTGAAGACTCTTTGGATGCTGGTTTTTCTGCTGTTTTCTTTGAACTATCAGAATGACATGCATCCATGTGTTTAACAATGTTTTCAGGTGTATTTGTCTCAAACTCACAGTATGCACAAGCATAGAAACCTTTAGGTCCATTATCTGGAGCTAATTTGTTAACGTCTTCTTTGCTTACTTTATTCTGACGTACTCGGTCTGATTGTAGTTCTTCATAATGAATATCATTTTCTGTTGCACCTTTGTGTTTAGCATTTATATGTTTTCTCATCAAAATATTGCTCAATGTTTTGTAACCACAGATCTGGCATATCTTATATCTGTAATTCTCATGGACCCGAAATATGTGTCTCTGAATGTTAGCTCGGTGAACAGATGTAAAGGAACATTTTTCACAGCCAAAGCGCTTATTGTAACCATCAGATAAATTTATTATTTGAATTGTAGTTTCAACATCTATCATGGCTCGAGGTTTGAAAGTACTTCCATTCTCTGCTAGTTCCCAATGTGATTCAGGTTTTAATTCATCGATGTTGGTTTCTGCCTCTTCATCCACTTCATCTTTAGGTTCATTATCTTGCATTTCCTGAGATTCTTCATCTTCAAGAAATTCTTGTTTAATTTTTTTAGTCTCTGGTACTTGTTCTGTCTTTTCAGTATTATCAATTTTTCTTTTATTAAACATTGCAACAACCATAGGTTTAGTAGTGGATATTTCTGTGTCCTCTATATCGCCTGGTTTTTCAATTTCTTTAGAACGTTTCCGACTTCTTATACGAGTCTTATTTGCTCCACCAAGCTCTTGACTCAAAAAATTAGATATTTTTTCATCAATATCAACTTCACATGGAAATGGAATTTGGTCCTGTTCTACTTTATGGTGCTCTTTGAGATGGTTTATTACAATATATCGTTCTACACCAGAATAGGAACATAAGGGACACTGCATTAAACCAACTTTCAAATGACACATTAGAATATGTCTGTGAATAGCATATTTGCGAGGGAAATCATTTTCACAAACAGTGCACTTAAATTTACCTTGATCTGCAGAGTATAATATTCTAAGCTTGGCATCTAACATCTCAGTTCCCATTACATACTTTTTACATTGACTAGTAGTTTCTTCTAAAAAGTCATCCCTGGGTGGTGAAGCCATCTGAGGTTTAGCAGTTGGAAAACTTTTTCTTGCCTTCTGTTTAGCTCTCTTAGGCTCTTCAAACTGGACAGTTAAGTCCATCTCAGGAGTCGGGGAGATGTCCTCATCTTTCAATCCTGAAGATGATAAGCATTCTGAGACAACTGTTTTCAAATCATTAGGTAACAGAATAACATTCAATGTTGATTGCGCATGCTGTTCATGAGAATGGTCTACAATACTTTTTCTGTCAATTCCTCTAAATCCACAATATCCACATCCAACTAAGGCAATTGCAAGATGAGATGAGACGAGGTGCCTATGAATGGCAAATTTTCGTCGAACTGTAAAGCTACAGAGGATACAAGAATATATGTCACCATCCTCGCGGTATAATTCCTTAAAATGTTCATCTAAGTCATCATTTCCAAGGGGACTAAATGCTGCATCCATAGAATATTTAGCACTCGGAGGAACTTTTGGTAATGCATCGGATCCTTCAGCAGCTGCTAAAGATCGTTCATTTAGGTACTCTGTAATCTTATCTTCTATCTCTACTGGTAAATATTTAATGGCCATTTTCTTTTGGGGATGTTGATCTTTGATATGCTTACACATTTTATATCTTTCTAATCCTTTATAATCACAATACTGACACTTCCATAATGAAACATTCAAATGTCGAAGAACATGAACATGCATATGGTATCTTTTGGGCCTTTCAGTTCCACAGATTGCACATCTGCTCACAAAACCAAGATTCTCATATAGTCCTTTAAGTTTGTCATCAAGAATACCACTGCCTACAATAATTGGATCTTGTTTGCGAAGCTGTTGAAGCTTTGCTAAAGTCGATTCAGCTTTAGAAACTGTAGACGGCTTCTTAACAGCCACAGGAGGTTTAAGATCATTTATCTGAGCTTCTAAAATTGTTAATTCTCTATGGTGATCACGCAGATGTAGGGCTAAATTTTGTTTAAAATATGTTGAGAATGCACATTTTGGGCAATGGGCAGATACTGAGAACACATCTTTATAGGAAAGAACAACAGCTTCCTGTTTAAGCCCAACAGCTGCATGTAACATGTTGAGTAGACCAAATGGTACTTCAGATCCAAGTTTGTAATATTTTAGTGCTGGTTTTGATTGTTTTCCCACTACACACAGCTTAGGATGCTGCAGTTTCAAATGCTGAATGAGAGCTGATGTTGCTTGACTATCAAATTCACAACAAGGACATTTTACAGGACAAGCAAAATTTCCTTGTGAGTACTCAGGCACGATAAACACATGATAATAGGTTTCATTATCTTCATCCCCATTAGAAACTGTAGCAGTTAAAGATGGGGGTGTCCGATTTTCTTCTTGCAGCAAAATTTGGGATACTTCGGTTTCTGGTATTGAC
Organism: Patella caerulea; assembly: GCA_036850965.1. Classification (NCBI taxonomy): domain Eukaryota; kingdom Metazoa; phylum Mollusca; class Gastropoda; family Patellidae; genus Patella; species Patella caerulea. The sequence continues at coordinate 22,194,977 of JAZGQO010000007.1, forward strand.
ATAGGAGTTTCAGATACTTGTGTCTCAGAAAAGGTGTTATCAGAGTCCCTGGTGTCCACAGATATTATCTTCTTAACTAAAGCTACGTCCCTACCAGGATGCTTGGCTTTGATGTGACTTGCTATAACATGTTTTGCAGTTGAAGCACAACTACAATATCGGCATCTGAACAGCACAAGAGATACTTTACCAAGCTCAGGATGTTTACGAATATGCTTCTTTAGATCTGCACCTTTAGGAAGAAGATAAAAGCATACTGGACACATGAATTTCTTGGTGAGGTTTTCTCTGGATGAAGACAGGGGTGGACTCTTTATTGGTGGCAATTCATCTGGACTAAGATTAGTTACTTGATGTTGTACACTGCGATCACCTTGGTCATTGAAGGCAGTTTTATGTTCAGATTCATAATGGAGTTTTAAATGGATTTTATGGCGTGTTTGAAAACTGCAGTTCTCGCATTCCAAAACCTTACTCTCTAGAAGTCTCTCTTCTACAGAATATAAATCTTCAATAAGGCCAGAATAATTACGTCCACACTTCACCTCAATGTGGTTAATTATAACATGTTTTTGATTTGTATTGTATTCACAGTGTTTACATGTAAACAAATTAAACTTAATTAGTCCTGGATGACAGGACACATGAGAGACAAATTTAGTGAGGTTTTCAAAGCACTGTGGACAGTAGGGACATTTAAAGCGTTGCTTTTTCGCATGCTGACGACCATCCCCGCCTACAGAATGGCAAGTTTTATGTCCAATTAGTCTTGTTATATCTCTGGCAACAAATGTACAAAAGGTACAAGATGTGGGTTGATCTGGATGTTTAAGATTGCTCTCTTGGTTATCTGCTGAGCTTGCTGGACTAGGATGATCATCATAATTTTCTGTTTTCACAGCTGTAATGTCTTCTTTTGAATCACCATCTTGATCATCTTGAGGTTCAGTAAATTCTGTATGGGTTTCATTTCCAGGTACTGGTGATTGGTCCAAACAAGATACATTGTCATTTGTAATAATATTTGGAGTATTAGCTTCTTTGCTGACATTTCTATTGTTGGTAAGAAATGATGGTAGTTGCTTTTCTAGATTCAAGATATGTTCTAAATTTGTAGAATTACTGGTTCTCCTGATATTAGATATTAGTCCTTTCAGCTGATGAAAGCTGTTCATTTTTCTATCTTTGCAAATGATTTGTTTCCCAACAGATACCATTTTAGCTTTACCCGGATGGGCAGAAGCAATATGTTTGAGGACTACTTGTCGATTTTGACCTTTTGCTGAACAGTGGGGACAATTAACAACATGCAGAAAATTATCTTCAAAATGTTGTAACAACTTCATTATATCGCTAAATTCCTGATTACATTCCTTACATCTATAGTTTGTAATACTTGGATGTAAAATATTCATGTGACTTATAAATTCTGGCAACATGTTTGTGGCAAATCGGCATTTGACTACACCACAGAAGTATAATGGAAGATTCTTGTTGTAGGAATGAGAGTGTGATGTCACATGTTTTACAAGTCCATCTTCACTTTGTGTGGTCCATCCACAATGAGAGCATGGATAGGTAGTTGAACCAACATGTTCTTTTAGAAGATGCTCCTTAAAATCAGTAGAAATTAAACAGCTAAAGTCACATAGAAAACCACAAGCATAAAAATTAGGAGACCTAGTTTTCTTTTTAATAGAAGATAAGATTTGCTGTACACTTAATAAAGGAGGCAATTGAGGTTGCAAAGTCATTTGTTCATTGTTGGTTGTATTTTCAGAGTCAATTGTTTTTTCCTTGGTGATTGTATTTTCACTGGGCACACGTGTATCAAGGTCTAGTTCATCAGTTTCACAAGAGTTATGAGCTTCAGCTATTGGACAAACATTTAGAGAGAAAGAAGCAACTATTTTTATAGCCATTGAATCACTATTTGATTCCAAAGTTTCAGATTCTGGCAAAGAGGCAGCACAGTCATCTATTGACTCCTCTCTATTTTGCACTGCACCACTATCAAATTTTACACTGGTACTGTCACCTTGTATTCCAGAATGTGCAACACTGTCTCTGATGAATGCTTCATCAATTACTGCTGCCTCGTCCATTAATACTGTTTTGTCAATTAGAGATGCTTTTTGAGTTGGTACTACATCTTGAGAAAGTGTTACATCATGAGTAGGTGTTGCATCATTAGTAGGTGTTGCATCATAAGTAGGTACTGCATCATGAGTAGGTACTGCATCATGAGTAGGTACTGCTTCATGAGCAGGAACTGCTTCATTAGTAGGTACTGCTTCAATAGTAGGTACTGCTTCATCACTAGGTACTACTTCATTAGTAGGTGCTGCTTCGTCATTTGATGCTTTATTGATTAGAACTGTATCATCACTTTGTGATTCTTGCTTATCGCATTTAACGCTTGTTGCATTATTTACCACAGAGTCTGTGATCTTAGTCTCTAGCAAGATAGATGATTTCTCGTGATCTTCTTTCATGGATGAGTGTGCAGTGATCTCAGTGACTTTTGTCTTTTGATATTCACAAATGTCTACGTTTGGTTTAATGAAAAGACAGTCAGAAGTCAATTTTATATCACTTTCATCGGTAGACATGACCTTAACAGGGACATCATCTAATGTTAAGTTTGTATTAATAGGAATAGAATTTCTGAATTTTCCTTGGATTTCAGAATCACTAGTATTTTTGTCAGAATTATTATGGGCATTTTTAGAAGCTGATGAGTTCAATAAATTAAAATTGTTTTCTGGGGTTATCTTTTTGGGGGTTGTCTGTTCTGGCATTACAAATGTGTGGGATTTTGAATCTGTAACTTTCTCTTGTGATTTTAACTCACATGGCTTTGTTGGTGTCCAAAGAGTTTTTGTAGCACCTATTCCAAGAGGTACTTGACCAGATACTCGAGCAAAAAATGTATAGCTTCCAGTCTTCTTGGTTTCAGCCATAAATGATTTAGCCTTTTTCATTGCCTTGAGGGCACAGTTCATTTTCTTTCCTGGGTGAGCCAAACTTACATGTTTTCCTATTTCTTTCCGATTTATAAAGGATTCTTGACAATATATACACTGATATGGACGCAATAATAAATGACACATCAGATGTTCCTCAAAGCTGTGTCCTTGCCCTGAAAAACCACATTCACCACAGAAAAACAGGTCACCATTGCAAGTTATCTTGATTTCTTTCTGCTGTCCTTTCTCATGGAAAACTTTCCCTTTACATACATGTAAATCAAACAATACTTTGTCGCTAGCTTTGTACATACATTTCTCACATTTATGTGAAACAACACTACTTTCGTCCTGTGCTGACGACACTAAATTTGTCGATTTACTCAACAGATTATGATCTGAATTGTTTTCTTCTAACTCATTAACATTTAATGACTTGTTATTTTGGCTTTTAACTGAATTTTCCTTTTCTGTTTGTTTGGAACTGTTAAGAGTATTTTCGAAAATGTTCTTTTCATTTGCTTCTGAGATGATTTTGTCAGTATTTGCCAATTTGTCACGTTCGCACATTTCAGTATTATTCTCTGGATTTCTGTTTGGATCCACACTTTCAGAACAGTCAAATTCCATCTGATTATCACTATAAGAAGTCTCTGTCATTTGTCCAATGCTGTCCTTTTCACTTATACTACCAGTTTTTATTTCCGCACGATTATTTGATTCATTAATTTCCGTAAAATTATTGCTGTTCAATGATGGTTTGACAGATATTTGGTCTTGACCATTGGATAATTTTGTTGGTGCATGCATGGTATTCACACCTGTATCACCTTCAATCACCAACTTATTAGCAGTATCACTTGTACTTTTATCAATTGTTGGTACATCAACCTTGGTCAACTCGGAGGATTCCATTTTTGTTGGTCAACTCAATTATACTAAGATAAAATTCTGAAAAGATAAAAAATACTGTATTACTTATTAGTCATAGCATAGAATGGTGCATGTGCCAAGTGGATCAAAATAGTTATGCAATTAAACCAGTAGGTTGAAAGTAACATACAATGATAAGCTAAAAATTGTTTTGCAAAGCTATGGTTTATAGAAACAAAATGCTAATGGATTTAGAGTCCTTCGAGATTAAGGGTAGTTTTTGCTCCTGCTCCTCTTGATGCACCTCAGCTTTCCTTCTCATCATCAAAGACTTCTGCAAATTCACTAAATCGCTCTCCTAAATATTGAGATTATTAACTACTTTCAGTTTTTGTTTATTTTTAAACTGCATACATTTGCGGTATCAGTCTCCATGTTGATCATATGAACGCTACCATATTCACCAAACATATTTACCAAATATTAAAGAAGACTAAAGTATAAAATACAATTTGGCTGTCCTTAATTCAAGAAAATGTAGCATTACTCTTGCAATATGATTAAGAGTTTTTCTACGGGAGCTTTTTTCGCATTTTTATACGCCCACATTGAAATGTGGTTGTATATAGTCGCCCCCGTCCGTATGTCCGTCCATCGTCAACAAGCAATTGTGGACGCTCTAGAGGCTAAAGTTAATATCCATTGACTTTAAATTTATACACAGGGTTTAAGGTCATGAGACGAAGAAGCCTATTGTTTTTCAGCGATTTCCGATAATAACTACCAGAGTTATGGCCCTTGATCATTTCAAACAATGTTGTGGACGCTCTAGAGGCCAAAGTTAATATCTGATTGACTTTAAATTTATACAAAGTGTTAGGTTTTAAGACAAAGAGGCCTATTGATTTTCAGCAATTGCTGATAATTATTGCCAGAGTTATGGCCCTTGATCACTTCAAAAAATCTTGTGGACGCTTTAGTAGAGGCCAAAGTTAATATTCAATTGACTTTATTAAATTTATACACAGTTTTTAAGGTCATGAGACGAAAAGGCCTATTAATTTTCAACGATTTCCGATAATTACTGCCAGAGTTATGGCCCTTGATCACTTCAAAAAATCTTGTGGTTGCTCTAGAGGCCAAAGTTACTATCCGATTGACTTTAAATTTTTAAATCTATACACAGTATTTACAGTCACGAGACGAAGACATCTTTTGATTTTTAGAGATTTCCAATATTCACTGCCAGAGTTCTGGCCCTTAATCACTTCAAAAATCCTGTGGACGCTCTAGAGGCCACAGTTAGGATCCGATTGACCTTAAATTTACACACAGTGTTTAAGATCATGAGACGAAGAAGCCTATTGATTTTCAGCGATTTCAAACAATTACTTCCAGATTTATCTCCCTTAATCACTTCAAAAATCTTGTGAAACTTATCATCCGATTGAATTCAGATTGATACATAGAGTTTAAGGTGTTGAAACGAACACATATTTTGATTTTCAAATTTCTCAACTGGCAATAGTGGGATCATTCTTTAACAAGGTAGGACTGTTTATAAATAAGATCTATTTTAAGGTTCTATTTTAATATATTTTAAAAATATAACTTAAAATTATGAAATTGCTGCTTTAAGGAATGGTAGATATGAAGCATAACATAATACTACCAAAGGTTATAACTTGTTATCCTGGGAATTTGGAAAGATTAGATAGGTAGGTCAGGCAACGAAACATACACCCGAAGCAGCTAAATCCTCTGATCGGACGACAAGGGTAATGGGCTGCATTTACAAGACACTGATATTCAGATTATAATTTTCTTTGAGAATTCACAAGTTTCTACAAACTGATACAAGGACCTCAATTTACAGAAATGGTTGAAATTTGACATGCTTTTTAGTTTATCTTTAATTTAAAAATGCAAATGAATTTCATATGGATCAGATGATAACTTTTGTCATTTAAGCATTAACATGGTTCAACAAAGTAAGACAAGGGTCATGAGAGACTCTAGAAGTAATTAACCAAAATTGCTGAAATTCAATAGGCATTTTCATTTTACTAATTCAAATAATGCATATAAATTTTGTTAGCAACGTAAAACAATGATCATAACTCATAACGAAATTTAATAGGTTTCTCCATTTTACTAATTTAAACAATGCAAATAAATTTCATGCTGACAGGATAATATTTATTGTTCGAGTATACACCATTTTCAAAAAAGTTAACTTAGGCAAGAACTCTTAGAGTGAAATTGCTGAAATTCAATAGGCTTCTTCGTTTCACTTATTTATATGATCCATATAATTTTCATATAGATCAGCTGATAACTGTTGTTGTTTGAGCATTCACACAGTTCAACAAAGTGAAACAAAGATAGGTTGCCAGGCAACGAAACATACGCCCACAGCAGCTAAAACGTCCGGGCAGTCAACAAAGGTTGTCCCATATTTTTACCTTTTTTTTTGGGGGGGGGGGGGTAATGAAACATTTGTAATACACTAAAATCTGATTAAGAGTAACAACTCATTATGTAATTATCTGAAAATCATTAGAATTTGTTTGCTTTTTATAAAGTTTTGTCCCACGCTAGTAGTATAGGAAACATTTAACATCATGGATTTAGCTGTTCAGTTATCAAAATTCACTGAAAATCAAAATACTTGTTCGTTTCAACACCTTAAACTCTGTGTATCAATCTGAAGTCAATGGGATGATAAGTTTGGCATCTACAGCTTCACAAACTTTTTTGAAGTGATCAAGGGAGATAACTCTTGAAGTAATTATTTGAAATCGCTGAAAATCAGTAGGCATCTTCGTCTCATGACCTTAAACAGTGTGAATAAATTTGTAGTCAATGGGATATTAACCTTGGCCTCTTGAGTATCCACAAGATCAAGGGCCATAACTCTGGCACTAACTATCGGAAATCAATAGGCCTCTTCGTCTCATGACCTTAAACACTGTGTATAAATTTAAAGTCAATCGGATATTAACTTTGGCCTTTAGAGCGTCCAAAAGATTTTTTTAAGTGATCAAGGGCCATAACTCTGGCAGTAATTATTGGAAATCGCTGAAAATCAATAGGCTTCTTCGTCTCATGACCTTAAACACTGTGTATAAATTTAAAGTCAATCGGATATTAACTTTGGCCTTTAGAGCGTCCCCAAGATTTTTTTTAACTGATCAAGGGCCATAACTCTGGCACTAATTATCGGAAATCGCTGAAAATCAGTAGGCTTCTTCTTCTTCTCATGACCTTAAACACTGTGTATAAATTCAAAGTCAATCGGACATTAACTTTAACTTTAGCCTCTAGAGCGTCCACAAGGAATTGTGGACGCCGGACTGCCGGACGGGGGCGACAACAATATACGACCACATTTCAATGTGGACGTATAAAAACTATAACTCTAGAGGTTGTATATGGAAAGTCTATTGGCTTCTTCTTCGTTTTACTCTATCTAAATAATGTATATAAATTTAATACAGATCATATGACAACTTTGCAACAAGAGCCATAAGAAATAAAAAGAAAATCCTGAAATTCAATGGGCTTCCTGTTTCACTAATCTAAATACTACACATACTTTTTGATACAGATTGGATGATAAGTTTTGTCGTCAGAGCCTTCAACAAAGTGAAACAAATTATCAGAGCTATTGCTTTATAAATTGCTAACGGAATTTGCTGAAATTCAATATGGTAAGCATCTTTGTTTGACCAATTTAATAATGCATATAAATTTAAAGGGCTGACAATTCTCACTATAATAGCTAATAAAAACAAGACAATGTGAAGGGAATTTGCTGAAATTTCAAAAGTGATCCTCTCTGAAACAAGATATTAGCTTTTGAATTTTAGGCCCAGACTCAATTATTATTACTAAAGTTTTTTCTATAAAAAAAGATAAAGTCTTGATTATCCATTTTTAGATTCAATCACCAATGAATGTTGAGCAGCAGATCGGATTCAAATCCAGTAAATATCACAGACAAGGGATGACAACTAGAGTTGATTATGGTCAGAGAAAGTTGATTAACTTCTATTTAATAATTTAGATAACATTTAAGGTCTAAAGAAAAACATGCACGAGGCAGATTTTGCTCTTGCATAATGTATGTTTAAGACAGATCGGATGACAAGATTTGTCATGTTAGTGTTTTGAAATTCAATAGGTTTCTTCGTCTTTCCTGCAAAGAGGATATTATGAATTTTGAATATATGTAATGATCATAGGCCTATAATGCAGCTGCCCCCCCCCCCTTACCTTCGGACAATCTGACTTTTTTGGGCAGGTGGCTAATTGAAACAAAATTTTTTTATTTCATCCACTTAGAAAAATAAAGAGCCCGAAATGTAATTAAACACTAATTTTACTTTTCTTTTAATTGAATACCACAAATTTCTACAGAACAGAGTATGGGTTAAAACATTTTGTCTGGAGCCACTCTACTTTGTGTGACATGGTTACACAACCATTGGACAACTTCAGAGTTGCTCAACTTAGGGGCTAAAATAGCATAAAAATAGGTTGCCAGGCAACGAAACATACGCCCACACAGCAGCCAAATCGTCCGGGCTGTCAATAAGAGTTGTCGCATATTAAAGAATTATCAGAAAATCATTAGAATTTGTTTGGTTTTAATAATCAAAAGTTTTTTTTTAAATCAGATAATAATTGTGACCTCCAGAGGGACCACAAGCTAAAAAGGGTGATTTTTCGTACAATCAGGGGACATAATTCAGGAAGTAATGACCCGATGGGCGCAAATATCGAAAGGAACCAAGATCTTTGGGTTATAAACATATATGTCAAGTTTCATCAAAATCGATTCAAAATTACGACCTCTACAAGGTCAACAACCTTGATATAACATATTTTCACACTATTCGCGTACAAACGGTGGCCATTTTGTCTGTCAATTTTGGTCCAATTTTCACAAAATTCAAACTCAACCTTCATAACCATGGAATGGTGACATAATCAAACGTTTTTTTAAATCGGATAACAATTTTGACCTCCAGAGGGACCACAAGCTAAAAAGGGCGATTTTTTGGACCATCATGGGCTATAATTCAGGAAGTTATGATCCGATGTGCGCAAATATCGAAAGGAACCATGATCTTTGGGTTATAAACATACATGTCAAGTTTCATCAAAATTGGTTCAAAATTGTGACCTCTATAAGGTCCACAACCTTGATATAACATATTTTCACACTATTCGCGTACAACAGCGGCCATTTTGTCCGTCAATTTTGGTCCGATTTTCACAAAATTCGAAATCACCCTTCATAACCATGGAACGGTGATATAATAAAACGTTTTTTTAAATCCGATAACAATTTTGACCTCCAGAGGGACCACAAGCTAAAAAGGGCAATTTTTCGGACAGTCAGGGACCATAATTCAGAAAGTTACGATCCGATGGGCACAAATATCGCAAGGAACCAAGATCTTTGGGTTATAAACATACATTTCAAGTTTCATCCAAATCGGTTCAAAATTGTGACCTCTACACTGTTCACAAGCTAAAAAACATGATTTTTCGTACAATCAGGGGCCATAACCCATGAAGTTACAGTCCGATACATGCCAATATCGAAAGGAACCGAGATCTTAGGGTGATAAACCTATATTTTAAGTTTCATTGAAATCGGATAAAAATTGTGACCTGTAGACTGTTCACAAACAATTGTGGACAACTGCTCCCTCGCCTCTAAAAGAAGACTGGCATTGCTGTTGTCTGTAAACCCAAATTTTTTTCAGGCATTTTGGGTTCTGCCCCCCCCCTCCGTAACTGTCATTGAGCTCGTACGGATATGCAGATGATAAATGTGATCTGATTACATATACAAACACATTTCCATTTGGGTGTATAAAAGGCGTTTTTGATATCTTACGATATACGAATATTTACTGCTGATCAGTTTGATATGAATTGCGATATGATTGTTAGTTGATGGACACTTCCTTATTCGAGCTGCAGTGTTCTGTATCTTGTTTATATTATAGATAATCTCTAATATGAGAGATATTTTTCTGTCCTCTGTCTGTCTTTCCGTCACACTCTTTGAGACACAATAACTCTCCTCCTAATTGAGCTAGTATGTTCAAACTTGGTGACATAATGATAATGAATCTATATTTGGAGTTTTGTCGCTCTCGCTTCATTATAACCAAAGTTATCGTGCCCCAAAGCATCAACCAATCAGATTGCTTATCTCTGCTTACCGTAATGAGACAATACTCATATTCGAAATCCATCAAGGCATGGACCTGATGAACGCCTAGACAAAGTTTGTACATTCTACCTCAATTAGAAAGAGAGTTATTGTGTTTCAAAGTCTTGACCAATCAAATTGCTTATCACTCTGCTTACCCTGAGCAGGAAATGTTCATTATCAAACTTAGTCAGGGTATTGATCTAATGAAACTATACACCAAGTGTCATCACTCTGATTAATTTGAAGAAAAGTTTAATAGTGTCCCAAATCATCAACCAATCAAATTGCTTAGCTGCTTAACCTATGCAGAAAATGTTCATCTTCTAACTCTATCAAGTTTGAACATTCTAGCTCAATAAAATGGATAGTTATTGGGTTCAAAAGTCTCGGCAAATCAAATTGCTTTGCTTACCCCGAGCAGAAAATGCTCATTATCAAACTTAGTCAAGGTATTGATGTAATGAAACTATTCACTAAGTTTCATCACTATCACTTAATTAGAACTAAAGTTATCGTAATCTAAAGCATCATCCAATAAAATTGATTATCTCTGCTTACCTTAAGCAGAAAATGCTCATCTTCAAACTCCATCAAGGTTTTGACCTAATAAACACACACACCAAATTTGAACATTCTAGCTCAATTAGAAAGGGAGTTATTGTGTCCCAAAAAGTGTGACTTGCGGATGGACGAACCCATTTTAATAGGCCCCTGAGTGAGAGCACAATGGGGTTTAACGTCCACTTGACACAAATTCGGTCATTTTGGGACTAACATAGGATTTTAATTAATTTCAATAATTCGCTTGCGCCTAGGGTCTTTGGCAGTGGGAGGAAACCAGAGGACCCGGAGAAAAACCCACGAGGTTGGACAGGTGACCCTACTCCTTGCCACATACAACTGGGGATTCGAAACCACGCCAGTTGACTCAATGACAGGCTTTATGATACAGCACACACAACCTAACCATTCTTCCTTCCACCCTCTCCATAAATAAATGAATATCAAAAGACTTAATCATATCACTTACAGCAATGCATATAAGTTAACTGAAATATCTTACACTAAATGGTAGATTATTCCATAAAATAGGGTCTTGAAAGCTTAAGGGGGGCATATGTCAAGTGAAACAACTGGGGTTCGGCAACTGGGAGCAACTGAAAGCAACAGAACATGGTCGACCTGAGCGTCTCTTGCAGTTACTCTCAGTTGTCCTCAGTTGCTGATATGATTGACACTTGCAACTATTTGCTTTGATTATTTCGGTAAGGGTAGCAAGTTTAACCGGCAGTTTGTATTTTTATGTGGTTGATTATCCAGTAAAATTTTGTCAAATGTGGGCAACTGGTCCAGATCCTCCATAATTTGAAATGGTTCTGGGTGTTGAAGACTATCAGTGTTTTAGAACCGGATGGTGTATAATTCAAGACTTATCGTGACCAACAGTACACAGTAAATACATTTATTGTGGATAGTTGCATCATAGCTTACTGTCCACTGCAAAAAGACCCAAGGCCTACCTTAAAAGATAGGTTTCCAGACAACGTTCACACTGCCAATCGCCATTTCCTCCAACTGTCATTATATATTCAATCTGGCAAAACTCTTGGCAAGAACTTTTTCCTGTATGATTGCGATTCTTTTTACTTGCTACAAAGCATTGATTTCCATGCCACACATGCGTTACAGTCTATTGCACTTGGCCAAGTCAATTAGATATCAACAATTGGGCTATCTTTTGTGTATGAATCAATCTTGGATTAGTGTTGATAAGTATTTAGAGTATGGGCAGTAATAAACTAATTAAAAGACAAAACATTTAACTTTTTGTCTTCAAATATGAATTAGTGGCTTTTTTTGATGGTTGAAAGTTGCGGAGACTATGAACAGTACTCGTTCGATTTGTTTGGGATTATTGGATTATGCCTTCTGTTTGATCTTTAACTTACTACAGTTGTCGGTAGTTTATAAATGAAGAAAAATTTGATGTTACGGTTTATAAATGCGTACATATTCTTAGGGTTGTCAAGTCAGTTTTGTCTGCAATACAAATGTATCACTTCTGTAAAGATAGGTTGCCAGGCAACGAAACATACGCCCACAGCAGCTAAATCGTCCGGGTAGTCAACAAGGGTTGTCGCATATTTTTACTTTTTTCGGTAATGAAACATTTGTAATACACTAAAAACTGATTAAGAGTAACAACTCATTATGTAATTATCAGAAAATCATTAGAATTTGATTGCTTTTTATAAAGTTTTACCCCACGCTAACAATTGGTATATACATGAAACATTTAATATCATGGATTTAGCTGTTCAATTATCTAAATTCATTGAAAATCAAAATACTTGTTCGTTTCAACACCTTAAACTCTATGTATCAATCTGAAGTCAATCGGATGGTAACTTTGGCTTCTATAGCGTCACAAGAATTTTTGAAGTTATCAAGGGAGATAACTCTGGCAGTAATTATTTGAAATCGCTGAAAATCAATAGACTTCTTCGTCTAATGACCTTAAACACTGCGTATAAATCTAAAGTCAATCGGATATTAACTTTGGCCTCCAGAGCGTCCACAAGATTTTTTGAGGTGATCAAGGGCCATAACTCTGGGGCACTAATCATCGGAAATCGCTGAAAATCAATAGGCGTCTTTGTCTTATGACCTTAAACACTGTGTATAAATTTGAAGTCAATCGGATATTAACTTTGGCCTCTAGAGCGTCCACAATATTTTTTGAGGTGATCAAGGGCCATAACTCTGGCACTAATTATAGGAAATCGCCGAAAATCAATAGGTGTCATTGTCTTATGATCTTAAACGCTGTGTATAAATTTAAAGTCAATCGGATATTAACTTTGGCCTCTAGAGCGTCCACAAGATTTTTTGAAGTGATCAAGGGCCATAAATCTGGTAGTTATTATCGGAAATCGCTGAAAAACAATAGGCTTCTTCGTCTCATGACCTTAAACGCTGTGTATAAATTTAAAGTCAATCGGATATTAACTTTAGCCTGTAGAGCGTCCACAAGCAATTGTGGACGCCGGACCGACAGGGGCGACGACAATATACGACCACATTTCAATGTGGGCGTATAAAAACAGATGTTAAATAAAGATATTTTACACACAGAAGTCAGTTATTATCAAATCATATCATTGTGCCATGGGCGTAAGCGAAACATTGAACAGCCTTCATCAAATTGCCACTTAAACAATTCCTGTGGTAACTGCAGACCGAAAGACGGTTTAGTCGACAGAACATTATTAACAACAACTACACTTTCTAATTTGATGGTATCATAAATATAGATAAAGTGGTTACACCAGATTTTAAAAAAAAAAAGCTTTCAAAAATGGGCCTCTGCAAAGAATTTTGTAAATTGAATTTATCTTGAAAGTAAAAATATAATAAAAATTACTGTAAAAACATAATAGATATTTTAGGGGGCAAAGAAATGGAACCCAGCAAATCAGCACTGTTGTGAGGCAACAAAACATACACCCACCACAGCTGAATTATCCAAACGGTCGCAGAAGAGTAGGATGTTAAACCCCCATTTCATTTGTCCAAGTGGTCAACAAGGGGTGTCACTTATTCATTCTTTTGTAGATTATAATTTTCATTTTTTGAAGGTTTACAAGGTTCTACAAACTGAAACCTGGGCCTTTATTCTAGAAGTAATTTACAGAAATTGTCGAAATTTTGACAAGACATATATTTCACACAGATAGGATGATAAATTTTATTGTTCAAATGGTTCAACAAAGTGAAACAAGGACTATTACTGTAGACATAATTAACGGAAAATGCTGATATTCGAGAAGCTTCTTCGTTTAACTAATTTAAATGATAACTTTTGTCATTCAAACCTTCACAAGGTTCAACAAAGTAAATGAAAGACCATAGGTCTAGAAATAATCCATGGCATTGGTGAAATTAAATAGGCTTTTGCACTTCACTAATTTAAATGATGCATATTAATTTCATCCAGACAAGATGATAACTATTGCCGTTATAGTGTTCACAAGGTGCAACAAAGTGAAAAAAGAGACATAACTTCAGAAGAAGTGAATGGAAATTATTGAAATTAACTAAGCTTCTTCATCTCAATGTTAACCACATACTAGTATATCAATTTCAAAACAATCAGATGATAATTGTAGTCTGTAGTGTTCGTAAGAAATTGTGGATGACGGCAATATACAGCTACATTTCAAAGAGGGGTGGGGCCAGTGGGGGGGTATAAAAATCAAATAGACTTTCAGGAGCCAAATAAAATTAGTACTGGTTTGGGTACAATCTAAGCTAACCAATATCTGTACATAAAAGATTGAGATTCTTAATTTGCTGCCCTGAGAAATATCTTAAAGGAGCTAAATCGCTAATATTTGGGGCCTAGAAATTGACACAAATGGGGTCGCAAGCCACATAATAATTTAATATGAATGTATATAAACTGATTTACATTCAATCATTTCCGTTTTTACTCTAATATCAAATCAGTTATGTTTGGCGAAGTACACCAGAAGTCTCAATTGAATCACAATATAAATAGCGTCTGGTTATTCCAGTCTATATAGTATTATTGCACATGGTCACCGTTTGAGATGTAATGTGGAGTATACCTAGCCTTGTTCTTTGGGTACCCAGCTGAAAATGAGTCTGAAACCCTGTATGGTACACGATTCGTGTACCAATGGCAAAATTTTTTATTTTGTCTTAAATATTGGATATCAGAAGCCCATCTTTTCCTGGTAAGACCACACCATCAATGTTGATTTTAATTGACAAATAATTTGTGTTTTCAACGTCGAAGACTTTCGATGATACTGAGTTAGAGACTTAGCTACTTTAAGTCCCTGTATTTACAAAATTGTCAACATTTTGCTGTCCTTGCAGATAAAATATCACAAAATATGGTCAAAATTAACAAGCCAGCCTCACCTTTAATTTCGCTAAATTCCTTTGATAGCCTTTTTTAATACAGATAAATCTAATCGAGAGATTATGTTCACTGATATTTTCAAAGATAAATTGGAATATATTTTAGTGGTTATTAAACCATGAGTAATTAGACATTTTAGTGGATTAAGCTCTGAAAAGTTTGATATAGTTCGAAAGATATAAATGACAATCAGCGACTTTAACCCTTCTCATAACAATGACAGTTAGAGTAGAGCTACTCGAGAAAGTCATAACAACATGCCAAACTGATCCCGCAGTGAATATTCGCCTGGCCGCTACAATCACTGATAAGCATGACATCGACGAGGCTTAATTAGTACGGCATATTAACTTTTTTACTCCGACAAATTAAATTCTCAAACATTTTTTTTGAGGTAAAAGAAAAATAAATAAAAACGTTTGAAGTATTTGGAGTTAAAAAAATATTTCCTATTTAGTGTAAATGCGTATTAAAATGAGTAAAATGCATCATTTTGCCCGAAGCAGTTAGGTGTTAAGTAAACATTGCACGAGCCGTTGAGCCAATGACTGCAGTCAACGCACGTGCTGTGGACACTCATCTGTTACAGAGTTAATTCGTAAGTAATTCTCTGTGAAACAGATTGACAACATGCATGTCTCAAAATAATCAAAGACCACAACATACCTCTAGGCTCTGTTTAACTAGTTGAATGTTAAACTATAAAAAATTTATTCTTTTTATTGCATTAACTCATGAATGATATCTCACTAATAAAATGTGACAAGTCGTCATCCCTCTCCTTGTCTGTTTTCAGACTTTAGTTTAGGCCAAACTCGGGCAATGCCAGGCAATCATGACAAAAATAAAATTTTAAAACAAAGCTGTAAAACTTTACTTCTCATCATCAGGTGTTTTTGCCTTTGCCAATTCATCATTTTCATTTGGTCAAGCCTCTAGCTGTTTCCTTAAGATATTAGGACAATAAGTTCATTTACTGAACTGATATATTGATATATTGAAGAAAGAGTTATTCTCAATACCGGTACAATAGCATAGCCATATAATATAAAATAATAACTGACTACTGAGCCTACATCAGACATGATAACAGACGATATATATATATCCAAATCAAAGACAAAGTGACAGTCACAATTGCATATTATATTTAGGATAATCAACGATTAATTTCGATATAATTATCACACCTCAATCGCTACATTTAGGCCCTACATATCAATTCGAAATACGCTGTGGTAAATGATGAACAGAATAGACGAGCGACACACGAGCCGCCATTGCCAGTCGCTGTGGACTACACTGTTGATTCTTCCCATACCTTGTACAAAAGCTCCCACAATCAATGTGGAGATATTATTCTCCTAACTATAACAAGGTGCTTTACAACATTTGAAAACAAACTACCTACAGTAGTTATCTAAAATGTTTTTACGAACCTTTAATTGGTCAGCAGATAAACTTTTCCCTCGATCGCACGTTCTTCGTCCAGCTCAAAACAATGGTCCGCTGTATGTGTATGGATGATGAAGCGAGCCAGTTATCGTCTGCTGTCTACAGTCGCGGGATAGGTCGGCCGAGATTCGCTCGATCTATTTTTGCTGCCTCAAGTTGATTCATGTCATGTGATCCTTGTAGCATTAAGCTCTCTCGCTCTAGCTAGCTCAATTTGCGTATGAGTGTAGTGGTCTCTCAGACTTGCAATGAGAATAAACAGTGTAGCCTATAGCTTCGCATGATGGTGACCTACTTCAGTACTTGGGATTGGGTTGATTTTCTAGTAGTAGGCTTACACGAGAGGAAATGCGGATATAAAACTCCAGGGACTGAAGGCCATGTGACAATAAACTCAGGCTGGTGATCGAGATCGAGCTCCGGGTTTGCCCAAGCTGCAAGTGCGATAGGGCTGGAGCTGGGTGGTGGTCTACAGTAGGCTACCTTGTCAGATAAATAGGCCTGCGATAAAGAATATGTCCTACGTTCGATTCTTCTTAAAGCTATTTGTATAGCTAACTTACCAGTATAGCCAGGGTGGCTGAGTGGTATGACGCAGATCATTCACAAGTCAGGTGGTGTGGATCCGACACTAAGCTTTCCAAAGAGTTTGCCAATAATTCGGATGTAGCCTATCCTCCGATTTCAGTCCTCTGCAAGACTCTACGCGCAATGAATGAAATTGGGTTTAACGTCCTACTTTTCTACCAACCCGGATAATGAAGGCGGGCATACGCCATACACTGCATACACCGAGCAGGGGTAAATTCTGCCCGGACAGTTATTTTACGTGCACACCTAATTAAGTGTAAATACGACCCATCCAAAAACTTCCTTGCCAGCACCCCTTTAAAGGGCACCCATGCACCGATCCACCGCGCAAGCGAATTATTGAAATAAGATTGCATCATACGTTAGTCACGAAATTATGATCTAGTTTGTGTCGAGTGGACATGAACTTCCATTAATCTCTCCCAATTTTAACCTGAACAACCTGAGTTTCCTTACATCAATGTAGGAATGATTAACAGAGTGCTCATTGAGGTATGTAAGTAAACTGTAACCCCCACAGTGGGCAACCCACGTGCATGTCAAAGAACTCATATTTGTCATTTGTAAACAAAAACAAAAAAAAAATGATAGATGGAAACTATGTTGACATTCAAGATTCTTCTAGCTCGCATTGCACACGTTGTCATAGCATATGTCAATTTTTACAAAACATCTATTTTTGTTTTAAAATGATCTAGACGACGATTATATGGCACCAAAGCCCATTCCATTGCTTGCAGTTGCTTGTAGTGAAAGCGTACCAAAAGAGTGGATTTGCAGTCTGCAACCAAATTTACTTTATATATAAGAGAAATGTAACCAAAAACGCTCAATTTAATAAGTAAGACGTTTGACGGGGTTACGCAATATTCTTATAGATTGTCGTTATTGTTACCCACATTCATGTCTCTCTTCATTATTTTTTTAGAATTATCATTGTAATACAACATTGTTAGACAAGGTTTATTTTACTGCTCTCCACAGGGATCATCTGTGACCACACAAAAAATATGATGTGCCACTTACTATTGACTTTAGGAGATTGCCTCTGGTCTAGAATGAAAGTGTATCAACTGAACCGGGTTGGCTATGCATTAATCAATTTATAAAACCCTGGTTCTGTCACCCTTATGAGGGTAACCGATTTGGAATTCTTTAACTCCATACCTGATGAGAGCATTTAATGTGACACTTCCTGCTTTGGAGAAACAACTCATTTTGTATCTTAATTGATCGAAGGAACAATATTCCACACAACTCTGTCAGATTATTTTGTATAGATTTTACACCGCCATCTTCTTATCTCATAAGAGCACCAATCTGCTTCCCACAATTAAATTGCTTCCATTAATACCGACGTCATGACGACGTCTAACCATGTTTTTGTTTGCTTTAATGATCTGGATTACTATACAAAGATGTAAAATTTGAATAAGGAAATAGTTAACATATCGTTGACCTAATATTTCCATAAATTTTAAATTCTCTAGCCAATACGTATTTTTGTTATTAGTAATATCAAGTTAAAGAGTAATTAATTAATGGTAAGCGTGGATTCAGTAAGCTACATTAAATATGTTTGGGTGTACGGAGCCTTTGTATTAGCACGGGTAAAAGACGCTTTCACTTTGCAGAGGTGGGGTTTCCCAATTGTTTTGCAAGTCTCAAGGATAATGCAACTTTGAACTCTAAAACCCAATTATCGGCTAGTCCGACTGACGTTGTTCCTGATAAAGATGGACACAATTTAATCACAAATTATATCTTTATGTCGCTTTGCCTTTATGGTTCGGACTTTAAACTTTTCGCAAGATCTAATATAGGTGTTGATGACTGAGTGGACGATGTCTTGTCGTAATTGGAAAAGCTGCGTTTCCATTTGCCCTGTATAGTACTCAAATGAGAACACAATACATGGGTAAACTGAGGTTTGGTAAAATATGAAATACGAATTGAGAAATAGCTAATTTTACCATATTGGTGTGGATAGAACTCATTCGCTGGTTGTCAATGGCTAAACCACTGTCGTCATTAAGAAATTGTTGATAAGTATGTCTTCCAGCACAGCAGATCGATTGAGTTAGAACTGGCGATTCTCGGTGAACCCAACCTGTTTCTTATAATCGTGGTATGCGTGACGCGCCAGACAGAACCAAGTGTACGCTTACTCTTTCGAGAACGCCTAAAATTAATCGACATACATGGAACTCAGAAGCTACAAATGTTCTTATGTCCCCATCAACCATTTTGCCATTTGCAATATACATGTACAGAGTACCCAGTTTAAACATAGTTTCATATACACTTCAGCATAACGAAAACATTGACAGGGGTAGAGTTGACTGAACTGTGTGGAAGATATACAAAGGACTTCTATCCTTTCCCAGATATAGACATGTAGATCTTGATTTGGCCCCTGTTTAAATTTTCTGTTGGTCTGCACACCGGAAATACTTACTTTCAACAATATCTTTCTTGATTTTAAAGGTGTCTCTTATGTTTGAAGTCTGCGATTGGTGAATGTCTTACCTTCCCCAGATACGTCAGCATTACTTCAATGAGAGGTCACATTGGGTCAATTCAATAACGCGATCTTAAAGATGATATTGAACGTGGAGGAAACGAAAGTAAAGCACTTTCGTTGAATTTGATCGTTGCTCGTAAAACAATAGTAACTGGTGGCTGAATTCATTTGAGAAATTTAAATTGTATGGACATATTATATTGTAGGGCAAATATGCTAACTTAATCAGTGTTACGCATCAGGAGACAATAAGCGGTTTAATATGCTTCATACTTTTAGCAAGACCTATTTCTTTTCTATGTTATGCAATCGTCACTTTCTAATATATCGCTACCAGCTTTCAGACTACTTCTATTTTCAGTCTTAATTCCAATCGATATTTGTACAGATAATCGACAACAATCAGCAAACTGCTGTTGCTTTCTGGGCACTGTCGGATTTAAGGTAGTCAGCTATCAGACAATGAGTCATAGAAACCCGCGAGCTCCATCCTTCGGTTAATACATATTCATTTTAAAATTAAGAATCTTCTCTACTTCTTATTTTGTGGGAAGGACGTCTTGCATTAAAAATGAATTGACTATAGCGCCCACAAAATTTAGGTACAGGATCAGTTACTTTAAAAATTGTACACAAAATACGATACAAATACTGTATCGGATAATTGTATACAGACAGGCCACTACAGGGTTGATTTTGAGGCAAAGCGGCAAAGCTAGTATTGATATTGTAGTGAATCGAAAGGGTAACTATCCGCGATATCGATTTTCTGTTCCAGTGGAAGACATAAAAGGCCATTTTAGCTTGGCTATCTTGAATGTTATCTGTATACGATACTAAGCTATTGGATGGTGATCTTCATACGAAGAGTTGGATTTGTAAATCTCGTAGCGACACTGATAAAGTATTTCCTGTTTTTAACGGAAGTTATGAAAGACCATCTAAACAATGTCCAATCAACTGTGATCCTTTGGTCGTAGAGAAGGTTGCGAAATCTGATTGTTATGCTACATACATTGTACTTTTAGTTGATTACAAGTTCGCCCCCCCCCCCCGTCCTCTCTCTTTCTCTCCCTCCCTCTCGTTAACCTGGTATAGCGACGATGACTGTGTGATAAAACTACGATTCATTCATGTAATTATCATCGATAATTGCAGAGGCATGTTGACGGCTAAGGTGTATGTTGAAGATCAGAATCTGCACATGAACGTAAAGACTCTTAACCCATGCATGCACCATTGCTTCCCTTTCACTTCGTCCGTGACACATTACCGCTCGTAAGAACACTGTTTACCTTGACATTCTACTTTTTCGGGTACGAGCATTATTAACTACTTGTCGAAGGTGTTTAAAATATCAATAATACAACGAAACAAAAGCATCTGAGCTAGTTGTACTCACAAGGAAAAGGGAAGTTGTATCAGATGTTACAGCTCATAATATCACATTATTCTATGGTATTTAATTAAGTGCACCAAGAATATGACAAGCCTCCATGACTAGCCGACCCAGAGTTCATAAGAGTCTATAGATGGAGCCCACGAATATCAAAGTTCAAAATTGAAATGGGCAATTATTATGCATGAATTTGTTATTATTCCTTGGAGTTTATATAAGTATTGCTTAGAATATATATAGTGCAACTGAATCATCTTGATTTGACTAGTGTTGGAAATGGGGGTGGGGAGGGGGACAAAAAAGTCTCACCCCGGCACATTTTTTTTTTTCCTCTCAAGGGCCCTGAATATGACATAAAACTCGCGGTTGAATGTTAGTAGTAACCACTACTGTAGTACTGGGATAACCACTGTATTATATATTATAGAACACCATGGCCGAATGTGAAAACGTCAGTGATGCAGCTATTATTTGCTATATGGGGGATGTTAATAGTAATAGATTCTACGATAACCACTTCATAGCACACCATTGCCGAATGTAAAAACCCTGGTGATACAGATATATTTTTGCTATATACCTTGCTGTACATCAATTCTTTGTTTATCACAAAGTCTTATTCAGATTTGTATTGACAAACGAACACATCAATGACAATAGCAGCTGGCTTTCACGTGATAGCCGCTGGAATGCATCCAAACAAGATCGGAAGACGTCTATTATTCTTGACTATCCAGACACTCAAACAGACAGCAAATGCGTAACACTAGAGATTATTTGCAAAGCTGGAGAATGGATAGCATTTGATAGCAGGTTTGCTGAAGGCTGTGTCAGACTGAGTGGAAAAATTTCCAACAAAGCCCTTATATGTTGACTCAGTTGAAAAGTTACCTTTATATTTCGATTAATCTCTGTAGCATTGAAAATTAGATATGTATCATCTGGTGGATTCCCTCTGGTTTAAATGCCTTTTAGTCTAAAAAAAAAACCCACCACCAACAGTGGGGACATTTGACTATTCTTCTATGCCACATCCGCTAGCCCTTCTAGTACATGGATTATTGCGCATTATAATTCTTATTTATTACATGGAGGATGGTAGCACTTTAATAAAGACGTACAGATCAGACCATGCATCAAAGGAGCTACATCGTTAATATTTGGGACCTAGAAATTGACATAAGTGGGTCGCAACGCATATAATACTCTAATATGAATGTATATAAACTGATTTACATTCAATTCTTTCCGTTCAAATCAGTTATTTTCGGCGAAATAAGCCAGCAGTGTCAATCTAATGGAAATTTCTAGCGTCTGTTTATTCCAGTCTACATACGCCGTTTGATTCGGTGCAATGTTTCTTGCCTCGTTCCTCGAGTCTCTTGCGAGAACTGGGGCTGAAACGCATTATGGTACACGGTAAAATGTCTATATTGTCTTAAATATTGGATATCAGAAGACCATCTTTTCCCGGTAAGATCACATCATCAATGTTGATTTAAATTGACAAAAAATTCGTGTTTTCAGTGTTGAAGATTTTGGAGGATATTGAGTTAGAGACGTACCTACTTTAACTAGTTTTATGAATATTAAACATCATCCAATTGTTTCAACTCGTGGATAAAATTACAAAAGAAAACACAGTAGGTGTTGCGGTGATCGAGGGAATAAGTCGTACGCCTGTCTTGGTCCGAGAAGAACTTTCGGGATTTCACGAGCTCGTTTCTCGCTTGCCAGTTTGCACATGAATTTCGATTGAAAGTAGGCCCAGCCGCTCCTCGCACTGTAAATGTAACCAATGAAATGAAAACAATCATGTTGGTCTTACCAAAGTGTTGTGTTAACCAGACGTTAAACTCCAATCCATCCCATTCCAGATAAATCCAAAGCTTTGCCTAATTCTGTCAATCTGCTGTTCAACGCTCAGTGATGATTAAATCCAAAACTAGATAATCGAGACTATGGGTTTTTTTTTTATTGTATCGACTTTGGTAATGATGATTGAGACCAGGCTTAAAATTCAAAAGCTATTATCTCGGCCCATCTTATCTTAGTGGAGCAATTTGACTGAAAATTTCAACATCTTCTATTTACGATTAACTATCATAGCGAAAACAGCCAACCCTTTATCTAGTCTCCCATAATGTATCTTTAATTGGAACCGTCGAGTTGCATTAATATAACTAAACTTATTCTTTGAATGAGAATAAATTATATTGTTTATTTCATTGTATTTTGTTTCTTAACTTCACTTTTGGGACGAACATATTCATTGAAAAGTAAACGTCTATAGGGTTGAGTTATAACCGATTATTTTCTACCGAAAGCAAAATTGAAATGGAACGCCGTAAACAAGCCGGCTTTCGCTTCATCTTTCGGAAGAAAAATTTAATCATATACCACTTGCACCATCACCAATCGAAATATACTTTACTTTGACCAGTCCCTGGCAAATAAGAACCGCCCTATTCTGATCGAGAGCCCAGTCGAGCTGTAATATATTTTGAAAAAAAACACTTTTGGTGTATAAACTTTAAAGATTTTGGCCATGCAGAGATTTATTATAACTATGATGTCAAAGCCGACAAGTTACAAGATGTTGGATCACGCAGAGTGTCGGAATACTCGTTTTTGTCAAATCGGAAATATTGTAACTTCGAAAACCGAAAGTATTATTATAATGTAGTTTCGAATCACCAGAGCATTTATTCTCTATAAAAATGTCTGTACATTCAAAATTTTCTTACATTAATTTATATTTCATTTAACATGCGTAGGCATTTTAAATAGGTCAAGTCTGTCGATAATTTATCTTCTTCGTCGTCTTCAGTTGAGCGCATACTTGTGTTTACTATCGCGCGTGAGTCATTGATTATCTGTTCTATGTCAAGACCGTCGTCACTTTGATTGTACCGGAATCTGCCGAGATTTGTCGAGTGCAACCTTACGTTATTCGGGTTCAATCGGCATGCGCAACGAGTGTTTCTAACTGGTGCAAGGAATATTTTTATGACTGTGAATTTGTTGAGAAATTCGTTGATATGCTTGAGTATCACAACTGTCTTACAAGAGATTATAAAATTATCAAAGACCTATATGGTAGCGAGTTTTAATCTCACCGATAATTGATTGGTGTTTGCTTGTTAATCTTTTGTGGCTTCACACCCATCGAGTTTTAATCTCACCGATGATTGAGTGGTAATTGCTTGCTTCACACTCATCGATTGACAGCCGGATTATACCGTGCCGATTCAATGGAAATCATGTGACGGGACGGCCGATTAAGGTCGTTATCCGGAACATACAGAGTCCGGATTAGTCGGGACAAGAAAATCATGTCGAATGTCACAGAGTGCCGGAGTGATAAGAGTTCGGATGTGACAGAGTCCACTGTATATTGTATACTGTGTTTTTCAATATAAAACAGGACCTGATATTGCCCACTTACAGCATTTCAATGGTGACAAGTCAACGTTTTGTTCTCTTGATAAGAAAGCCATTAATCTGATGTATTAATACTATCCGCCAATATACCAATTACACAGACGATTATAACACACTATAATGACAGAGAAAGAATTGGCATGATAAACGCCAACGAAAGCTGTGTGTTTTCACCAGTAGTTGCTATCTGGTTAGTATGGAAGTGTTAAATTTCGCATATTTACAAATCGTCTGCCCGATAACTATCACTCCATTTCTCAATTTTTTATTCGTGATAAACATATCTACAAATGAATAGGATTGTTACCGTTAAGCAAAATGTATTTATCTGGTTTTAAAAAAATGGCAACTGTCCTGTTGATATATGGAGACATAGATGTCCCAAGGCTCCAATACATATATATATATATATATGGGATATCTCATATACCGGCTCTAGTATTTAGGTTAAAGCACAATTATATTACTACATGTAGACTATATAGCTTGTTAGTCTGCTGTTAGCCCTCAGTTGTTGTGGCTTAACAAGTTCACTGTGCTTCAACATTTTTACCAACAACAGGAAGGTCGTGTAAAAATAGACTGGAGTAGCTAAAGTATTTATTGTACTCGGCGAGTGTGTGTGAATGATGAGAGAGCGGTTGCCACATGACGGTCGATTTTCTAGTTCAGGCAGTCAGCTATCATGTTTAATCTAACGGACTCGCTAAAGCTTCTGCTGACGTGCAGCCCCACAAGAATATCACTTGAAGCAAGCTGACATCACGCGGTAATTATTAGCCCGATTCAGCACACTGTATTTGACAGCTTGCAGGAGCTTGGTTTATCTGACCTAGAAAATGCAACATCCCAAGCTGCCATTGTGGAGATAGTGAAGCGATTTAACCAGTGAATAAGGAGTAGCCTACTGCGCTGTACTGGTATCTTATCCGCCATATTGCATCAATTTTAACAAGGAAATTGACACATTTTCATTACACAAACACAGCCCAACAACAATATTGATTTGCTTTAACCATGGATTCGAATAACGGTAGATCCCCGAATGGTTGCGATGGATTAATGTGCTCTCTGACATGAAGGCATTTCAGACCATTACAACAATCCCGGGTCGCAATATATTGGTTTCTACATATACCACTGTGATACGCATTAGATACAGTTTTCGTGTGTGTTTTTATGATCTGATTTGAACACAGCGGATCCTTCAATGTCAACATGACATTGCTTCCAAATTGGTGTAGCTGGGACAATCTCGATCACCTCAGGTATGTTATCTCTGAACAAAGGCGTTTTATAGCTGAGGCACTGGAGGCTGCAGTCTCCTCACGAAAAAAAATCAAAGAAATTGGAAAAATGAAACGGGAGAAAAATGCTAAAACCGATGAGAAAAATGAAAATGTACTCTAGTTAGGGCGCCCAAAAGGCAGACAAAAGGGACCCATGTCTGACAAAAGGACCCCTCTGACCAAGGGAAAGGGCCCCCGAGTCCGAGTCAATCGTTTTCTATACACTGTTACTGTCGAATCCATTACTGAATGATATTGCAGTCATTGCATTGGCATAAAAATCATTAATCAAGACCCCCCCACACCCGCGAAAGAGGGCCCTCAAAATAGTATGGCCTCCTGCATGATAAACCTTAAAACGCCCCTGTCCGAACTAAATCCGATCGAGGATGTGCCGTATTATGCTTTGTGAAAGTTCCGTTAAGCTTGCAAATGGTTTACAGAAAAGAACACGCATGAAATTTAAAGTTCCAATTTCATATTTTCTAAGAAAGTCAAAACATAATTATTTCTATGTCTTTTGCTCAAAAGGTTGCCAACTCTCTATTATACGACCATGGGCAAAATTTCACAGGGGTTAAAATGGCTGACGCAGGCTGATTGAGGAAATAGTAACTCAATTACCTCCCTTGTTTACCAATTCCTCTGCATAGACGTCCATCTTCAAACGTTTGAATTTTAAGTTGAAAATGATATTTTTGCTAATTTCTCAACTGGCAATGGTGAATTATAGGATTTATAGGATTATTCTTTAACAGGGTAGGACTGTTTATAGGTACAATCTATTTTAGGGCTTTATTTTAATATATTTTAAAAATATAACTTAAAAATATGCTATTGGAACTTTAAGCCCTTAGTTGATGATTACGGATTGTTCGGGTGGAAGAGCAGATATGTATTTTTTTTACCAATTGAATTTGACGAATAGGTAGAATAGCACTCATTCTTGTGAAAACTCTACAGTTGAATGTTCCAATTTGGCGACAAGATGGACCCACATAGTAGAACAATGGGAATGCCGCACCGCAGCTGATCGCTACGAGGTCTTCTGCGGAACAATCCTGTCGGAATTTTCAAAAACTGTTATATGAGTTATCCGAAAGTTTACACTTAAACATTCGAGTGATACGGGTATGAATTATCGGGTGGGTTGTTCATTAGAACACAAAGGATGAACTAGACGTTATATTTCAAAGGCGAACCGTGGTATTAAAATTCAAAATATCAAATAAATTTGTTGTGTATGCTGAAGCTGGGTAAATCTCGACTGGGTTTATTTTTTAACAAAGCGAAACGGTATTAGAATAAATGAAGTAAGGAGGAAATTTGGGGGACCCAGAGAAAACCTACGAGGCTGGACAGGCGATCTTACTCCTTGTGATGTCCAACCTCGCCAGTTGACTCAATGACACACCTTATAACAGAACGCGCACATGCTAACCATTCGGCTATTCAAACTCTGAGAGGGAGAGAGTGAGAGAGCGTTCACCCACTGTTAAACTAAATAATTCTTTTTCGAGTCTGACATTTCAAGTTCAATTATTCACATGGTTTCAGGGAGAACACCCATGGGACTTTGTAACCTCATGTCTTTCATAGATACCAGTCCGCCTATATGTTTCACAGAAAATTACTTACGAATTATCTCTGTCACAGATGACAGTCTACAGCACGTGCATTGACTTCACGTACCGCAGTCATTAGCTCAACGGCTCGTGCATTGTTTACATAACACCTAACTGCTTCGGGCAAAATGAGGCATTTTACTTATATTTATACCAGTCTATTTACACTAAATAGGAAATATTTTTAACTACAAATACTTCAAACGTCTTTATTTATTTTTCTTATACTTAAAATAAAAAAAAAAAGGTTTGAGAATTTAATTTGTCGGAGAAAAAAGCTAATATGCCGAACTCATTAAGTCTCGTCGATGTCCACTCGGCAATCTTCGACAGATTTCGGAACCTACATCACGAAATTCGAACTCAACCTAGCTTACGGTGTAACAGTGATATATTGGAACAGTGTCTTATTGATGGACCACAAGCTAAATACGCGATTTTTCGTACAATCAGGGGCCATAATATAGGAAGTTACTATTCGATATGTGCAAATATCGGAAGGAACCAAGATGATAGGTTCAGGCGCGGATCCAGGATTTTTGGCAGGGGGGGGGGCTAGGTTTGATAAAAGGCACTCAACCAATTAACGGGGGGTTTGGCGGCCCTGCCCCAGGAAAATTTGGTAAATTAGATTCAATTTGGTGCATTCTGACGTATTTCCGGAAGGTAAATTCCAAAATTACAGGTCTAAAAGTCGTCAATAAAATCGCATAAAAAATTTTCAAGTCTGAGCAGGGGGGGGGGGGGGCCGGACCCCTCGGACCCCCTGCCCCCCCCCTCTGGATCCGCGCCTGAGGTTATAAACATGCCTTCCAAGTTTCATCAAAATTGGTTCAAAATTGTGACCTCTATAGAGTGCCCACAAGCTATAAACGTGATTTTTCGTACAATCAGGGGCCATAATCCATGATACACTCATGTCCGGGTCTCGTAATGTCTCTTCAGTTTAAACGTATTTGGTATATGTTATTAATCGCAGAATTCTACTTGAAAATAGTGTTGAATCTTTATAAATGTGTGTCAGCTGTAACAAGAAATGATTCCTTTGGCGGATAAAGTAGAATCAAGGTGAACAATAGTAGGTAAGGATTCCAAAATAGCCTTATAACAGAGGTGGGGGAGAGCGGTATTTTCATACTGCAGTTATAGAAGGCCGGATAGGAACTGTGTAGCGAATATATCGTTCGCTCAAGGACACTTCCAAAAGGAACTACTAATTTCATAACTTCATAATTTATGGACGCACAGGTTAGTATAATGTCAAATATAAACACATATATAATTATGATCAAGGACAATTGAATCTAGTCAAATGACACCATTGGTGCTTCTTCTCGCTAAAGTCTGGGTGAACATGCCATAATACACAAACTCGACTTAGTCGTGAGGATTAATGTTTACATCTGGCGACTATAGCCAGGATTCATAATAAAGACGTTCTGTTACAGGTGCACGTATTGTTTTGTATTCAGCATGGTATATAAGTTGCTTTAGCACACAGTATCCTAAAACAATAATATAATCCACTGCCTATACGAAGACAGTTTTATGGGAATTTTAGCAACAGTGGCATTCAATTAACTACAAATCGAGCACATTATTAAGCTCGGATCCCTGAATGAACAGGTACCCAACTCTGGGACATCAAGGCAGCTTGCACAGTAAGTTAACGTCGATAATTTTAAATTTCCCCGAAACTTAATTAAATGGAATCCTCAACCCCTCATCAACGCACGTAACTGGCGGTACTATAAATGTTTAGATGTCCAATATGTTTCATCGGTGTATTGCTAAGACTTCGAATAAGATGGCTGACATTTATAAATTTCACAGGCCTTCTAAACGCGACGTCACATCTCAGGGTGTCGATCATTGTCTCGATGGCGTGTACATTTTTTTGCGTAACTGAACTTGTCAGGACAGAATGATGCCTTTTACTCATTTTATATACCAATTTACACTGAACTGGAAGGGAAGATTTCGAGCAAAGCACCGATGTCTCCCCAATCTGTTTTACGGAGGTAATGCGAAGACCCAGCGATTATTCATTGCTGATCAGTGTGATGTCATCCCTAGCAGTGATGTTAGCGACTAGCGAATATGGAAGACTATGGTCTTTAAGTCCATATTGTGTCTTTGGGAAATTGTTAAAACAACTATTTTTATAAAGTCAAATTCACATGTACCTAGTGCACGTGAATTAAAAGCTATACATAAAAAACAAGTGATGTTTTGGTAAAATCATAACCACCGTCAAAATATTCGTCAAGTTCTTCTTGTTATTTAACCTATGGTTGGAAGACCATATAAGGAGTATCACCTCATTGTAGTGGTGAGAAATATAAGGCTTTATTCCATATTTGGAATGGAATTTAGGGTCAAAGTTAATCTTGAGCCTGCAGGAACTGGGGGATATAAAATAGGGGGTAGAGCGAGATTCGTTAGAAACTCACCCAGATATTCCAGCAGCCATTATCTGTTGAGAACAAGGGACCTGCGAAGTCATTAGCTTGGCAATAAAGTTCTTATACTTTAAATACTGTGGTATTATTTTACGATCACAAAAACACAACAAAGCAAGAAGTCCTAAAAGTAGCAGTAGTACTACAAATATACACTGCTGATCACTGTGATAGATGTCTACTAGCGGAATTCAAGTCAAAGCCAAGTTGTCTACAGTGTCCGTTTTGGTGTAAATGGGATCCCTTCGAATGCATCCGTGAGTAGTTAAATTGGGACCATCGATTGTGGTGTAAATGATGACCCAGAGATGGACTTTCATATTTTCAAATCTAGAAAATCTCTCGGTAATCCAATGTAACTTTTGATCTGTTATTCAACCCCAAATGATGAGGCGGAGAGCGATGTGGGGACCAGGAGAATTTGTCCCCGTAAACCCGGTGCTTTGTGGAGGAATCGGTTTTTGAATGGAATATATATCACAATGCAATTGAGAATCTTATATGGTGTTGATGTGGGTTCAGGAGGCGATGATACGTTAAGATATTATTTGAACAAACATGAATTGGATCGATTGCAAATTTCAAGAGAATAGTGGAAACACATTTTTGTGTCTGAAAATACGTGGGCGAAATGGTATCCGACCAAAACAAAATAATCGGCATTTGTATTTTAATGCAGTTCGATAATGTCCGTGTATAACGTTCAGTGCAGGTATAGGATCACTTTACTGCCACGGGCATACTCATAATGTTATATTACATTACAACGAAGCTGCTCTTCTTAATACTCTCTCCACCATTTTGCAAGATTGATGCTTTATCCAGGCGCGGATCCAGAGGGGGGGGGGCAGGGGGTCTGCCCCCCCCTCCTCCCCTGCTCAGGCTTGAAAATTTTTTATGCGATTTTATTGGCGATTTAGACCTGTAATTTTGGAATTTACCTTCCGGAAATACGCCAGAATGAACCAAATTGAATCTAATTTACCAAATTAATCGGTTCAGCGCAATTGGTTAAGCAATTATCAAACCTAGACCCCCCCCCTGCAAAAAATCCTGGATCCGCGCCTGTTATCATCCTATGAAGTTCACAGATTAGTCACAATACTCGTGTACTTAATTTGTCGAATGGACAAAACAAGGGAATGTACGGAATATTTCTGTTTTTCTCGTTGTGACATTCAATTACTCTTTTGAACTCGAATGTATAAGATATCCTCACATTACAACTTTTGATCATCGAAGGAATTATTAGTGCACAGAAATTACTCGCCACTTCAGTCAGTTGTATAGAAGGATAACTTGTGTTTTCCTTTTTGTCTTTAGTAAAAGCTACATAACACATCTATCGTAGCAATGACCTCTGTGTTAAAATTAGTCTTGGGACGTGTTTAACCAGTTCTATCACCCATGTGATAATGATTGACACCAATATTGTCCTTTAAATTCAACTTATCATCTGATGCGTCTGGGTAGTCTGGGTAGCCTCAAATACACGGGTACATCATGACAAGATAATTAAGAAAAATACCCTGCAAAATACCAGAATTTTAAGAATCTTTTGTGAACATGGCAATGTAGAAATATGTAGTGTGTCAAGTCATATTATAAAAGCATTCAAGGATGAGAAGTAAAGGGAGATAACCCCATTAACGGTATGGACGCAGACCACCATTAAATTTCAGAATTTTTGTAATACATGTAAAAATTTCATACTTCTTACAAGTACCTGTGTTTATATCTATGTATATGAACCAGGGATAGAAGAACATGGCTGTTAGCTACATTCAATCATCAATATTACTTATGTGGACACAAGTTGAATTTGTTACCACAGCGACATTTTTAGGGGGTGGGCTTACAAGTTCCATTATAGTTCCTTACAGTTACCTTCAATGCAAAAAAGTTGCAGCTTGTCTTCTTGTCTACCGACCAAGGTTTCTAGAAAAAAAATTGCCTTTCATCTCAGACTTTCCAAGAAATAAGGAAATACTGGCATTTTGACACATCCAAAGTGTAAAAAAAAAATCAGGACCATTTTGTTGAAAAGGGTAAAAGAAAGTGAATTTTTGAAAAACAATCCAATATTTTGTATGACTTGGATGTGACTTGTTTGAAACTCTTTTAATATTTTAGCACAACTCGGATTTTGAAAAAAAGTATGAAAGAATCTTCAATTCTAGAACAAAAGGCAGGTGGACGAACATTAAGGGAAAAGTGGATGGTTGGCAAAGAGGCCAGAATTAACACTGAAGACAATGTGAAAACTAATGATGATCTTGCCTCCGTATATGGGTTAGACTAGCAATTATTTGCCAATTGATTTCAATGTTAAATGGCTGTAACAACATCACAGGCTGTAGTAGCTCTTTGTTCAAAATGCCCTTACATATAGGGTCAATTTTGGCAATCTTCTCATCATATAATTTTGTGGAAGATTGGCCGTTTAGATTTTTTGCTACGGGGATTTTATGTAAAATTTCCGTTGGGCTGGGTGTCCTTCGATGTGCATTTAGACGAGGACACCCGAAGCCCGATATTGCCTTTTGAAGGGCCATGTCGTGATACAAAATGGACGTCACCGTTTTCCCCATAGCTTAAAGGAGCTAAATCGCTATTATTTCGGACCAATTTCTAATCAGTAATGTTCTGTGAAATACGCTAAAAGTCTCTATCGAATGGCAATCTCTGGTGTCTGGTTATTTCAGTTTACACCGATAATATTTATTGCGTATTCTCGGCAGGGAAGGAAAGATAAAGTTCATAAATCGAAGGTACTACATTCGAGACGGGAAATAATTGGTGATCTGCTTCCGCATTGACTTCAATGTTAAATCCATCAGGGGCGTTTTAAGGTTTATCATGGCGGAGGCTATACTATTTTGAGGACCCTCTTTCGCGGGGGACCATGAGGGGGGTGTCTTGATTGATGAT
This sequence comes from Patella caerulea, assembly GCA_036850965.1. NCBI lineage: Eukaryota > Metazoa > Mollusca > Gastropoda > Patellidae > Patella > Patella caerulea. The sequence goes on from JAZGQO010000007.1 coordinate 22,227,728, forward strand.
TTTCATACCAGTGCAATGCAATGCACTCTCATTCAGTAGTGGATTCGACAGTAACAGTGTAAAGAAAACGATTGATTCGGGCACGGGTGCCCTTTTCCTTGGCTAGAGGGGCCCTTTTGTCATACGATGGGCCCTTTTGTCTGCCTTTAGGTCCCTCCCTAACTAGGGTACATTTCATTTTTCTCATTGGCTTTAGCATTTTTCTCCCGTTTTATTTGTTCGACGTCTTTGATTTGTTTTTCGCGAGGAGGCTGGCGCCTTCAGCGCCTCAGCTATAAAACACCTTTGAAATCTATGACATTTTGTGATCTGTAATAGTTTATAACATCCCAATGATTGTAATCTTTGTAGCCACAATAGCCTAAAATGCCACAACCTGTTGTTAAAAAGATTGCAGAGGTTTGACCCTCTCGATTAATGGGCCGTGACTTATTTTTGTATGTGACTATATGTCTGTAAAAGGAGATGGGGATTTTAAACAGACAAACTACATTCTTGAAGTCTGGAAAGTAATCACTAATCCAATCTGATTCGTTCTTTATAGTTTTAAATTTCGTTTTACTTGTCGCTTGTCTTTGCTACACTAGGATCTGGAAGAGCTATTATAGACATAGGCGTTCTTATTTATGTGGGGAATTAGCCAATGAAACGGTCTGTTACGGCGACGTCTTGTCGTTCCCTGTGCGGAACTGTGGGTGAACGTCTAGAAACGTCAACACTGATTGATTATTAATCAATCGTTGACGTCACAGGATCAAAAAGCCGTTCGTTTGACTCCTGGTGTGAACTCCCACTATAACTTGTCATGTGGTATAGGCCATCGAAAGTATAAAACAAACAAACGAAATAGATTTGTATTTTAATCAGATTGTCAAAAATTTCAATTCACAAACAAAATGTTATTTTTTTTACCTGTCTGTCAGGCTCTTACGTCTCCCCGAATATTTGCGTGACTGAACTAGCTGAAAGCTTTCTAACGCATGTCATACTCCGTGCAGTGTTCGTTTGATTAGAAGTAATCCTGCTACTCACTGCTATTATGAGTGGATATTGTTATTTTAAATTTTGATTGGTCAGTAGTCCGTCTACCAACCAATCACTAGCTGCCTTACAAAAGCTTTACATTTAAAACGAGTGCCAATATTGGACCAAATATGATTACATAACGTTACGTCATGACTCACGATTTTATTATGCATAATTAACCCGTGCATAGCAGAATACTGCAGTAAAACTAATTGCGTGACAAACGAGGCTATCAAGTCGAATGAAATGTAAACAATAGTGCCTACTGTTTGGAAACGAACATATTTTCACCGTTTTTAATACCTTAAATCACTGTCCAAAGTTTTAGGGAAGACCCAGATTAAACGAAGGACTGTCATATTGCTGTACTTTGAACGGGAAGAATAGACACACTCCCCCGCATAAGTTCAAGAAACAGGCGCTATTCCAGCAATGGCGAACGCATGTAGAGGTCAGCAGGTAGAAATGTTTGGTTCCGTAGTTATGAGGTTGACAGTAAAATATACAAACTGGAAGTAGTATTTTGGAATTCAATAAATATTCATCGATACCTGGTAGAAAAGTATATGTCAAAATTGATTTTTTGAAAACTAGATCAAACAATCAACAAAACATCGCCCTGAAAATGTGAAAATGTGGAAGCCAAATGCAGCACCAAAACAAAAGCGGAAAATGTTTAGTGGTATGTAGCCAACTGGAGTAAGAACAGAATTACCTCCCCTCACTTGGTTCGCAGCTATTTATATCGTTTTCCCCCTTTTCGAAATATTGATGGTTACGATCATTCAAGGAACACTGCGGAAAATCTCGACGGACTTTTTCGGCAAATGCAGGGATCGAACACGCGACCTCCAGCGAGCCAGTCTTACCGTCTTAGCCACCGTGCCCCCTTCACCCCCCCCCCCCGGTAATATTTCAATTAACGAATTATTAAGATCATATCTATCAACCAAAGTTTTAGCCGGCATGTCATTACCTTGAATAGTATCCATGGAAACTTATCCAGATATACATTTCCGGATGAATAATTCATTAAAAGATTATTGTGTTGATGATTACTGTGAATGTTTCAAGGAAATGTTTCTCTCTTTCGCTTTTGGGTCATAATAAATAATCGATTCTGGTTTGATTTATATTCTTGAACCGTAATGCCGTGGTGGACCTACATATTTTGGGCCCTGTAGAAGCTTGAAATGTTATGGGTGCTCTTTGTTGTAGTAACCGCATCAAATCTGTTAAAACCACTTTTCTTCTGTGTAGTTCTCCTTTATAACAGACCCTCACACACGTCAATACACCAGTTCTTGTTATCCTAATCCAAATTTTAATGTGTTAGTTTAGCTATAATTCAACCCTAGACTAAGATCGCTTTTTGGGACATTTGGGATTATAATTCATCATATTCCTGAAGCGATAGCCCGAGAAATTTCCCTTTGACCATTGCTGGGTTGGCTTCTGATACTTGAGCTTTTGAGGTAGTGTGTCTATTCTTCTTCCCCTTCAATCATTCGACCCTAGGAACAGCATTCTGACAGCCCTCGTTTAATCTGGGGTCTTCCCTAAAACTTTATACGGTGATTGAAGGTATTAAAAACGATGAAAGTATTGTATACATTGTATCCGTATGGATAGCCTCGTTTGACACGCAATTGGTTTTTCTGCGATATTCTGGTATGGTTAAAATAGCATTATGCAAGAGCAAAATCTGCTTATTACAGGTCTTTCTTTATGCCTGAAATGTTATCTAAATAATCAATTAGACATTAATTAACATATCCAGACCATAATAAACTCTTGATGTCAAACTAGGCTAGCCTTCGATGTTGGCGGATTAAAATCCTATATGCCGCTTAATGACCGTTGATAATGAAATCAATCAAATGGATAATCGAGACTATGCTGTTTATATTGATGATTTGAGTAATGATGACCGAGGCTATGTGAATATTTCAAACGCTTTTTTCTCGGCTAATAGTGAATCAATTTGACTGAAATTTTCAGCAAATTATCTTTACACTATCTAGTTTTTAACTATTATAGTGAGAACTGCCGTCTCCCTATCTTATCTCCCATAATGTAACTTTAATTGGATATAATAAAATCGTGAGTCATGACGTATCGTTAACTACACATTTGGTCAAATTTGGTGCTCTGTTTTAAAGTGTAATGATATTGTTTCGCAATTATAGCTATTGTTTGTTAAACAGACTATTGACCAGTCATAATTTGGAACAGATTTTTTTCCTCTACAGCAGTGTTAAGTGGGATTAGCTCTAATCAAACGCAACACTGCAAGGAGTATGAAAATTCATTAATTTCATAGTAGAACCGCCCATGTCTGGATGAAAGATAGTCCAATGATTTTGTTTTCGGAAAATAGTAACTGAAATTTTTCTGTGGTGTAGGTTAAGATGCAGCAACCGGAAAGATTTAACGTTCATCCCTACCAACATTGCGTTGAAAAATTCAACATGATAGTCTGGATATTCATTACTACCATTCTGTCGGTTACCCTTCTGTCTGCTCAACCAAAAAAAAAAAACAAAAAAAAAAATAACTAGATCTGCTACTGTCCCATGCAGATATGAAAGCTTTCATATTCATCGTCACGTGTCATTGATTGTATCAAGTATCCTAAATAAAAGGATAAGAAGAAAAAATTGTTAAAATTGGTCAAAAACTCGCGAAGTTACAAGTCTAAATATAGTATGAAACATTGCACCCAGGCATAACAATAATCTGAAAACTAAAGGGAAATAACTGAAACTTGTATTACTGTAATGAGACGAATGAGAAAATGAAATGAAAATGGCGGGAAAAAAAATTAAAAATGGCAGGTTGGACAGGCGACCTTACTCCTTGTCACGTACAACCGGGCATTCGAAAACACGCTAGTTAACTCAATGACAGGCGCGCGTGCTAACCATTCAGGCACCCAACCCCCTTTGAAATCAGACACGTGCAATATGTCATATTGGAAGAATAAGAAGTCGCTCACAACAAAATGGTAAATTAATGAGTTTAGGTCAAAAGGTTGAGCTACTGTTTTAGAATACTTAATAGTTTTAAAGAGACACGTTAAGGGTTGTTCATAGTTAAATGAAAGTTTAATTTTAAATAAGACCAATAAAATTAGGATTTAATAATGCCAGACTAATATTTCCAATATGTTTGGTTATAAGTAGGAAATCGTGACGACTTCTTAAGCATGTTTTAAACAAAGGATCATGTTTGTTTAAACAAGAATGGCACTCTGCAATAAAAAAAAACTGGCAAAAGCAAGATTTCTATGCAGAAATTAAATAATTGCTAGAACCAGAAAAATATTTATCCACTATAATAAATAAGCAACATAGAGAAAATGGAATGAAATTGAATGGGGTTTAACGTCCGACTGTTCTGCTCCTAAAATGGGCTAATGAAGACGGGCATATGCCATAAAGTGTGCAATGAGGGAAATGTTACCCGGGCAGCGGCGGTTACGGCCTACGAGGTTGGACAGGCGACCATACTCCTTCACGTACAACCAAGAAATCGAAACAACGCCAGTTGACTCAATGACAGACGTTATGATACAGAGCGCACGTGCTAACCATTCAGCCACGCAACCTCCCTAAAATCGGCAAATTGCTGACCTACAGCGAGAAACATTTCAACCGGGCCAAATTTTCTATTGTAACAGTTTAATTTGCACGGTACCTTTAGTTATCAACCGAATATTACAAAACTTTTAAAAATAAGCTCCCCCTGACCAGCTTAAGCGTTCGCAATAAACGTTTGCCCCTTAAAATCGGTAAATTGCTGACTTTAAAGTGAGAAACATTACAACCGGGGGCAATTTTCTGTTTTATCACTTTTACAGTACCTTTGATTACCAACCGATTATTACAAAACTTTAAAAATAAAAGAGAAAGAGAGAAATGCGGCCTAATGTCCATTCGACACAAACTAGGTCATTTCGGGACTAACATATGTTTTTTAATTTTATTTAAAAACTCCCCTTGCGCTTACAAGTCTTTAGCCGTTGGGAGGAAACCGAAGGACACGGAGAAAACCCACGAGGTTGGACATCATACTTCATGTCACGTCCAACCTGGAGATCGAAACGACGCCCGTTGACTCAATGACAGACGTTACGATACAGTGCGCACATGCTAACCATTCAGCCATTCAGCCTCCCTGAATTCAGAAAATTGCTGACTTATAGCAAGAAACATTTCAACCGGGCGAAATTTTCTGTTTTAACAGTTTAATGTGCACGGTACTTTAATTACCAACCGATTATTACAAAACTTTTGAAAATAAGCTCCAACTGACCAGCTTAATCGTATGCAATAAACGTTTTCGCCTGAATTGAAAGTTCTGCGCGGAGAAAGTTCATCTCGATTTCCCGGCGTGGTTACCCTTGTCAGTGAGGCAGAACGGAGGGCCTGACAAGCACAGCTGTCTAGTCATTCGGATGGGACGAAAAACCAAGGTCCCGTGTACACATTGGAGTGCACGTAAAATATCCCTAAGCAGTTGGAATTCGATACTGTTGAATAAGCTCTATACGATGACTAAATGTGTAGATTGTAGTCACCCACAATGCATGTTTCGCTTAACAATGAAAGGGTGCCGTTTTCAATGTTCGATCCTTTTGTTCTTCTACTCCTGATATGTTGGACTGTTGATCGATGGTTTCATATAAAAGACTACCAATAGAAGAAGTTCCCAAAAAATATTATGTTGACTTAACGAGAAAGACCTCTAAACATGCTCCAAATTGTAAAAATACGACTTTTTGGATTTTCAATCTCTTTTTTTCGGCTATCCCTGATATTTAGAAAAAATAATACAATGATTTCACACAACAGGCTAGCTATTAGACTCTCTATTGACAAAAGTTTCACCGCCCTCCCTTCATTATAACCGAAGTTATCGTGCCCTAAAGAATCAACAAATTAGCATGCTTATCTCTGCTTACCCTAAGCAGAAAATGCTGATCTTTAAACTCAATCATAACATTGACCTAGTGAACGTCTACACCAAGTTTGAACATTCTAGCTTAATTAGAAGGAGAGTAATTGTGTTCCAAAGTCCCGACCCTTCTATTTTTCATTTTCAATTCAAAATGGTGACCATCACGTGACAGAAATCAAAATTCTATTCGCGACATTTTTTAGGCCTTCCTACAAGGATTTAGAAAATATAACTCCCGAGTCTGTAAGTAAAATAGCAAAAAAGCCTTATTGATTTTTCACTTTTAAATATGGCGGCACTTCCGGTTCGATCGACAAACTCCATATTTTGTTTACAAATCAGTAATTACTTATCTAGTATCCAAAAAAAAAAATCAGGTCATTCTGACCTATATTTCGATGATTCTTTTGAAAATTTTGATCCTTAATTTCGTCAAGGGGAGATAATTTAGAAAATTTCTAATTATATTTTTGAAGTCACATCGGTAAGATCTACTTAGATACTAAATTTCATGAAAATCGTACAACTATTAAAGAAGTTGTCAAATTGGTCTAAACTTCCGGTTCGAAATCACAGCGACGAATTTTCGAAATTCGAAAATGTGAAACTGCAGATGAAAATGATTTTTTTAAAGGTATTCAAAGAAAAAAGAATTAGTAAAATCGGTCAAAAAATAACAAAGTTACGACTATGCATTGCCATTTTTTTCGTTCGTAAAATTCGGTGATTTCGGATTCGTAAAACGTTTCGAAAATATATTTAATCAAGGTTCGCACCCCATTTTTGGGGGGGTAGGTCAAAATTTCAGAAAGATCCCATGGATAGATTCTGAGAAATCCGATTTGCAGAAAACACACAAAAAAAAAAATAATAATAACTAGATCTGCTACTGTCCCATGCAGATATGAAAGCTTTCATATTCATCGTCACGTATCATTGATTGTATCAAGTATCCTAAATAAAAGGATAAGAAGAAAAAATTATCAAAATTGGTCAAAAACTGGCGAAGTTACAAGTCTAAATATAGTATGAAACATTGCACCCAGGCATAACAATAATCTGAAAACTAAAGGGAAATAACTGAAACTTGTATTACTGTAATGAGACGGATGAGAAAATGAAATGAAAATGGCGGGAAAAAAAAATAAAAATGTCAGGTTGGACAGGCGACCTTACTCCTTGTCACGTACAACCGGGCATTCGAAAACACGCTAGTTAACTCAATGACAGGCGCGCGTGCTAGCCATTCAGCCATCCAACCCCCCTTTGAAATCCGACACGTGCAATATGTCATATAGGAAGAATAAGAAGTCGCTCACAACAAAATGGTAAATTAATGAGTTTAGGTCAAAAGGTTGAGCTACTATTTTAGAGTACTTTATAGTTTTAAAGAGACACGTTAAGGGTTGTTCATAGTTAAATGAAAGTTTAATTTTAAATAAGACCAATAAAATTAGGATTTAATAATGCCCGACAAATATTTCCAATATGTTTGGTTATAAGTAGGAAATCATGACGACTTCTTAAGCATGTTTTAAACAAAGGATCATAGACTGAATTATACAAGAATGGCACTCTGCAATAAAAAAAACTGGCCAAAGCAAGATTTCTATGCAGAAATTAAATAATTGCTAGAACCAGAAAAATATTTATCCACTACAATAAATAAGCAACATAGAGAAAATGAAATGAAATTGAATGGGGTTTAACGTCCTACTGTTCTGTTCCTAAAATGGGCTAATGAAGACTGGCATATGCCATAAAGTGTGCAATGAGGGAAATTTTACCCGGGCAGCGGCGTTACGGCCTACGAGGTTGGACAGGCGACCATACTCCTTGTCACGTACAACCAAGAAATCGAAACAACGCCAGTTGACTCAATGACAGACGTTTTGATACAGAGCGCACGTGCTAACCATTCAGCCACGCAACCTCCCCAAAATCGGCAAATTGCTGACCTACAGCGAGAAACATTTCAACCGGCCCAAATTTTCTATTTGAACAGTTTAATTTGCATGGTACCTTTAGTTATCAACCGAATATTACAAAACTTTTAAAAATAAGCTCCCCCTGACCAGCTTAAGCGTTCGCAATAAACGTTTGCCCCTTAAAATCTGCAAACTGCTGACCTTAAAGTGAGAAACATTACAACCGGGCGAAATTTTCTGTTTTATCACTTTTACAGTACCTTTGATTAACAACCGATTATTACAAAACTTTAAAAATAAAAGAGAAAGAGAGAAATGCGGCCTAATGTCCATTCGACACAAACTAGGTCATTTTGTGACTAACATATGTTTTTTAATTTTATTTAAAAACTCCCCTTGCGCTTACTGGTCTTTAGCCTTTGGGAGGAAACCGAAGGACACGGAGAAAACCCACGAGGTTGGACATCATACTTCATGTCACGTGCAACCTGGAGATCGAAACGACGCTCGTTGACTCAATGACAGACGTTACGATACAGCGCGCAGATGCTAACCATTCAGCCTCCCTGAATTCGGAAAATTGCTGACTTATAGCAAGAAACATTTCAACCGGGCGAAATTTTCTGTTTTAACAGTTTAATGTGCACGGTACTTTAATTGCCAACCGATTATTACAACTGACCAGCTTAATCGTGTGCAATAAACGTTTGGCCTGAATTGAAAGTTCTGCACGGAGAAAGTTCATCTTGATTTCCCGGCGTGGTTCCCCGTTGTCAGTGAGGCAGAACGGAGGGCCTGACAAGCACAGCTGTCTAGTCGTTCGGATGGGATGAAACACCAAGGTCCCGTGTACACATTGGAGTGCACGTAAAATATCCCTAAGCAGTTGGAATTCGATACTGTTGAATAAGCTCTATACGATGACTAAATGTGTAGATTGTAGTCACCCACACTGCATGTTTCGCTTAACAATGAAAGGGTGCCGTTTTCAATTTTCGATCCTTTTGTTCTTCTACTCCAGATATGTTGGACTGTTGATCGATGGTTTCATATAAAAGACTACCAATAAGACTCTTTGTAGAAGAAGTTCCCAAAAAATATTATGTTGACTTTACGAGAAAGACCTCTAAACATGCTCCAAATTGTAAAAATACGACTTTTTGGATTTTCAATCTCTTTTTTTCGGCTATCCCTGATATTTAAAAAAAATGATACAATGATTTCAAACAACAGGCTAGCTATTAGACTCTCTATTGACAAAAGTTTCATCGCCCTCCCTTCATTATAACCGAAGTTATCGTGCCCTAAAGAATCAACAAATCAGCATCCTTATCTCTGCTTACCCTAAGCAGAAAATGCTCATCTTTGAACTCAATCATGACATTGTCCTAGTGAACGTCTACACCAAGTTTAAACATTTTAGCTTAATTAGAAGGAGAGTTATTGTGTTCCAAAGTCCCGGCCCTTCAAATTGCTTCTATTTTTCATTTTCAATTCAAAATGGTGACCATCACGTGACCGAAATCAAAATTCGGATCCGATAGATTTTTAGGCATTCCTTCAAGGATTCTGAAAATATAACTCCCGAGTCTGTAAGTAAAATAGCAAAAAAGCCTTTTTGATTTTTCACGTTTAAAGATGGTGGCACTTCCGGTTCGATCGACAAACTCCATATTTTGTGTACGAATCAGTAATTACTTGTCTAGTATCAAAAAAAAAAAATTAGGTCATTCTGACCTATATTTCGACGATTTTTTTGAAAACTTTGATCCTTAATTTCGTCAAGGGGAGATAATTTAGAACATTTATAATTATATTTTTGAAGTCACATCGGTAACATCTACTTACACACTAAATTTCATGAAAATCGTACAACTATTAAAGAAGTTCTCAAATTGGTCTAAACTTCCGGTTCGAAATCACAGCGACGAATTTTCGAAATTGGAAAATGCGAAACTGCAGATGAAAATGATTTTTTTCAAGGTATTCAAAGAAAAAAGAATTAGTAAAATCGGTCAAAAAATAACAAAGTTACGACTATGCATTGTCAGTTTTTTCGTTCGTAAAATTCGGTGATTTCGGATTCGTAAAACGTTTTGAAAATATATTTAATCAACAGCCACCACCCATTTTTGGGGGGATAGGTAAAAGTTTCAGAACGATCCTATCGTTAGATTCTGAGAAATCCGATTTGTGGACAAAACACAAAAAAAAAATAACAATAATAATCTTAACAGAAACAATAAGCTTTCATATGTAATATGAAAGCTTAATGAATAAACTACCACCTAAACTTCCCAAGGTGTATGAAACTCCCCATACCTTACGGTTATACGTGTTTTCAATATTATGCAATTGGCCATGAATCGTATTAACTCTATCATCTGGTGTTAAGTGGCAACCAGAATATTTTGTCCTCGCGATTACCATGTTTACATACTTATGAAATATTACTTTTTCTAATATTAGCACTAATAATTTTATTTGGGGGCTCGGATGGCTGTATCATAAGGTATGCCACTGAGTCAACTGGCGTGTTTTCGATTTCCAATATGTCCAATCTCTCTCTCTCTCTCTCTCTCTCTCTCTCTCTCTCTTCTATTAATAATAAAACATTTTATAGAAGTGGTTCTGTCGAGGAAAGGTTAAACTATCTGACACAACAAAGTAGAAGTTAATCCTGTTTAAAAAGCAAATTATCTGCCACAGCGAGGCCACTAATGTTAGATTGCCTAATATTAGAAATACTTACTTTAGTGTGTGGGGTTGGGTGGTGGAGGTTAATTAATTTCATTTCGAATTGGGTCAACATAATACATCAAATTGGGTACATTTTTTTAAAAAAAATAATACTTGACTCGTAACTTCAGTGCCCAAAATATTCTGCAGAAAATGGTGCAGACGCTCAAACATTTTGAGGCAAAGAAATTTGTGCATATTTGCATGGTACTAGTAGCGACCTCTTTGAATGTAAACACCTCCGGTCGACTTTGGAGCCTGGTCATGTAGATTTATCGAACGACGTACATTACATCCATTTTTTATATAAAAAGTATTCCACCATACAGTGTACTTTAAAAGAAAACAACTAAAACGTGATACTGTTTTGTTTGTAACATTAATATCGTATAAATATCGAGTTATGAATAAAACACAAAAAATTAAGCAATTCATATAAAAAGTATATCATGATAATTTTTCAAAAGTCTTCTGATTATTAAACGTAGGTTTCAAGGCAACGAAACATGCGCCCAGATCGTAAAGGCTACAGTAGAAAAAAAAATTGTCACAATTTTAAATAAACAAGGTTAACAATTACATTAAAACTAATGAAAATCAATAGCTTATAAAATCCAACAAATTTCATAAAAATCCAGTCGGATAACAAAGAATAAAAGGTGGTCCACAATATAGTTTATTATACATTTGTCACTAATGCCAGATTTGTCCAAATTTGAGCAGAGGAGGAGAAAGACGGTGTGGGTCTCTGGACTACAGTTAGTATGAGGTCCGCAAGGTAAAATCCCATTCAAGCGTTATCCAGGAAATATTTATAACACAGTGTATTTCCTTTTGCAAGATTAATGTTTGTATCACAACAAACGTTTACATTTTTTTAAAAAATGTACTTAATTTTTTCATTCAACATTTATAGAAATAACCTTTCGCTGGAGGCCTTTAATTAATTGTCGATTTATTTGGAATCCTGATGAATCAGGTAAGGGCAGCATCACGTGATTATTCAGCCCCCGTGTGAAAAATATCTACGATAGCTAGATTTCGTTTCGGCCCCTTTCTTGATATAAACACATGTGGGTCACACATATAAATGCATAAAAAAATGTAACTTTACGACACATGTAGGGCATATCTATGTATCTAAGGCATTGGGAAACGGGTACCAAATCACGCAATCGGCTTTTTTAACATGTCCCCCCCCCCCCATCCCCCTCAAAAAAAATTATTGTCACGCATATTACATTTTACAGTAGATAAACGAAAAAAATAATAATAGGGAAACAACACCTTCGTTGTCAAGTAAGGTGGTGGGATAAAGAAATTGGTGTACCGTTTGTAGAGTATTCAAAAGAGACCGTGGACAATCGGGTGGATAGGGTAACGACAATATACGACCAGATTAAGATGTGGGCGTATTTTTAAATAAAAAACGCCATTATGCTACTTGAGATCATTTTGTCGTGGCGTACGTAGAGTATTCTAAAGAGACTGTGGACGATGAGATGGACAGGGACAAGACACGACCAGATCAAGACGTGAGCGTATAAAAACGCCATTACCATCCATAAAAATACGGAAATTGTAAGCAACTATTTGAGTAAAAGATGTAACTAGTCTGCATTCAGAGAACTGTCTGGTGAAAATAGATCGTAGTTAACTTCAGTACTTAAGTCAATATCATTGAAAGTTAGCGGTGAGTCCAATACGGGTGATTCTGGAGACAGTGGGGATGCTAACATCTCCGGTTCATCTGGCGGCCATTTTACAATTTTTGGACTGCCCCCACCAGATGTAACTTGGTGATCCGGGTACACAATGTAGAATGTCTCCTTCTCAACGGGACTATGGACGCCACTATCTAAATCTTGTTCAATATTCGGTACATTCAAATGAATCGACGATGTTGAATGTGAATCATTTCTTTCGATATCATTTCGGACGGAATGCGTGGGTGAAGTTGACCGTGAAGCATTCAAGGAAGAAACGATAGAAAAGTCACCAGTATCTACTCGAAGTGACTGGGTTGATGAAGACGGAATTTGTAAAATTGATGGAGAGGTGATACAATGAGGTGTAATTTCAAGAGATGAACACACCGGAGATGGAATGCTAAGGAATTGATCTGGTTGAGATGGACTGGCCGGTTGTCTGGGGCTCGCAGGCATATCCACTCTTCTATTTAAACACGATTTGATTTCCAGAATGGATGACAGCGGACTTCTTTCATCATAAATAATCGAGTTCCGGTAACCATTTAGAAGTTTTAACATCAAGTCCGAGGATTTAAAAGACGTTTGAAACCCAAAGTTTGCATTCGTCGATTTGAAATCATAGCTTGTAGATGCAGAAACAGATCTTGGTATTGATGTAAGACCATTTGGAGGCAAACTAACATTATGATACGGGGTTGTACTTCGCCTATAAAACGGAGTCTTTTTGGGCGTTTCGTTAGGTTCATCACTTTTAAGTACCTGATTCAAAAAGCCTTCTGGCAAAGGACTGGGTAACTTGTAACCTATCTTCCGCACGAATACAGTAGGAATATCAAGCGACCATGCTTTAAACAAATTTTGACAACATTCAGGGTCTGTTAAACTTTTATCACTAAGCAAAAATATATAGGAATCTGCTTCGCAGAGGGCTTCATAGCACTGTTTATTGACAGTATTGTGACACACGTAAGAAAAAGAACACATGTGTTCCACAAACGATGTGGACGCATAAAATGTCTCCTGGTCGAAATCACCACAAACATAAATCCTCATTGTCTTATTGTAACTATTTGCTATGGCAATAATCATCTCATTTTCTTCGTCAGTATCCGAGTCCTGGGTTATTGATATCAAAGGTACGTTCGGTTTGATTTTTGGCAACACAACTGAAGACTTACGGCAGGATGGTTTTGGTTTTGCTGGCACGCCTAAATCAGTTTGGGATCGGGTATCTTCGGTGTAGCGATTTACATAGGGGCTAATGAAGTTCCAAAAGGAATCCAACGAATAATCACGAATTATATTGGGATATATTTCTAAAAGACCAATGGCCGTATCGAGTATTTCTTGGTGTTTGCGCATCCATTCCACGGCGCCGCGATAAGTTGGCCAAAACATGTGGTTCTTTTTACCACGAATTACATGTGGAAGCTTTCGACTTTGGCGACCCTGAAATTGTTTTTGGCTGTTCATATTTTGTCGTTATTTCTGGTGTTTCACGACTTATTTACCATTTAATTGACATGATAGCAGCTATTGTATAACTCTCATTAACAGTATTTCGAACTTGTTTAAACACGCTGATGACATAATTGATATAATGATATTGCAGCAGGTGTCCCTTTCTATGACGTCAAATCAAAGTCTTGGTCGGATTATTTTCATCCTGTCATCAATCTACAATAAAGAGATTAAAGTGAGAATATGAGTCAACAACTTCGGGTTTTCTTTATCTACAATTAACAAAAGCAACCAGTGCTATGATCTATGTTGTGTAAATTATCCATTACGACCTATTTTTACTTGTCCACAGGGTTCGAAAATATTTTAAATCAAAGTCACATTTGAAAAGGTTTACGTTAGACTTTTCAAATCAATTAGTTGAATTTTTCCAATTTTTTAAGTTAGGTGCGTTAGGATGAAATTTATATCATCAATTAATTGGAATATTGTAAAATAATACAATTTGTTGACCAGAATGAAGATCGGGACATATTATCGGGACAATTGGATCGAGGTTATAACAGTCTTGCACAATAAGCTTAGCCAGTTTGAGTCAATGGAATGTATCTGAGACGTCCCCTTTACAATTATCCAAACTGTTTACTCTTGATAATCACCTCTTTAAATGAACTAGAATATCATCCTACACTAGACGTTCTCTTATTTTGCCACTTTTTTATAATTTATGGGGGTCGATCTGATTTTCTCCAAAAACACCCAAAAGGATAATTATCACTAGTAATAATTAATAATTAAAGGCACAATATTCCAGACTAATAAAAGGCAAGTATTATATTCTTTCAGACCAACGACGCTAATTAAGGTAATCAATAAAGCAATATAGTCTAAAATAATTATTAAAATAAAAAAAACCCCAACGACTCATCTATAGGGTCATAGTCAAAGACTGGGGGATAACTCATTTCAAGCTCAAGCATCTGAATGTCTATAGGCCAAATATCTCCCAATTCTAACCGAATACTACAAAATTCGATTACATACTACCTCGTTATTATCAAGACTTGACAGAATGAATCAGTTGCTATATTAGGTGCATTGAACTGTCTATTAACAGTAATAAACGAAACGGCTAAACGTGTTGTTATTCAAATGTACTGTTATCTTCAAATGTACTGTTATCTTCTTTTGGGGTAATATTGGCCCTTCATGTTACAGAAATGGCTTGATTTCTGAGAGTATGGGTTAATAAATTGTTATAGTAATAGGCTTGTGTGATCAATGGGGGTAACGGGACCACTCAGACTTGACCATCACTTTTGCTGTACATTTTTATTTTTATATAATTGAAGTATTCAGTCAGTTAGTTTTTTGAGGTGTGGTGATTTTCGGTAGTAATTAGTTAGTATTTTAGGGGTAGTATTGGGTGAATCGTCCCGTCCCCTTGGAATGATTATTTCCCAACTTAACCGTATTTTCTTCGACACACTAATCTCGGACAGTAAAGTAATGGATTGATTAACACAACACCCATAGTGATAATGGAACAGTCCTAATTAGTACACTCCACTCAGCATATACTTACTTTATGAACACCTGCGCCAAGTTTGTGCATTCTAACTCAGTTAGAACCAGGGTTATATGATGTCACAAAAGTGTGGGAAACAAAAAAAACCCAAAAAACAAAACAAACAGAAAACATAACAAACGAAACTGTTGAACATCATTATTACAATATTTTCTCATGTTGCCTTTTGTTTGAAAGTCTTCATTTAATTTGTTATTATCATTTATGTGAAGCGTTATATACTCTGCTAATTAAAACCATGTGATTCGAATTTTATAAAATAGAGTTAAAAGAATGTCTTCGTGTTGTTTCAATTTGTAATTTCAACGATTAATTTTCATTCAGGACAGAATGTCCTACCTGTGTGTCTACTAATAACGCCTTACAATAAAAATATATTTGACATCCAATTTGTCTAACAATTTTGATGACGTTGTCAGCCAGTACTCATCAAACGTAATTAGTGGAAATATATTTCTTGACAAAATATTTGCAACTTTTTTTTTCAAAACAAAATATAATAATATGTCAATCTTAAAACAACTACGTCTTTGCTATTGACATCAATGCCCTTTCTGTAACACTGCGTATAAACAATCAGCAAAATTAATAGCAAGTCCATATCTTCAGTTTATATTTACTTATCTTCAGCAAGCAGGTACTTTATACAGCAGGATTTTGCGAGATTATAGTGTCGTCTTCCTTCCCGCCTGGTCGATCACCATTCTAGCAATAATACTGTGGGTTATCATTTTTTGATTTTTATTTACAATTTTTTAATTTTTCGGCGAAACCAAAACCTTTACGGATTTATGTACAAATTTGTGATTTATCTGCGAAACCCTTATCAATTCAAACGAATCTTGTTTATGTTTTTGGATCGCTAAATTCCACACGAAAATAGTGTTGGATTATTTTAAATTTGTGTCGGATGTGGCACGAAATGATTCCATTGGGCTAACAAAGAAGAATCACGTCGAAAAAATGGACGGTAAGGATTCCAAAATAGCTCAAAAACCACCATATATGAGGCAGTATTAACGGAAACAGGACAGACATAAAGGGAATGCTCGATTCACAGTCCAGAACGTCCCGAATCGACTGACGCGGAATTCAGTCCTGTCACAGTTCTGCCATTCCCAACAGCTGAGGTGGAGTGAGTAGAATCGTGACGTGTTCCTAGGTAAATCGACACATGCGTTTTACTCCGAAATTCACCTTTTCACTCGATTTAATTCCGGAACTGTGAATCGAGCATCCCCTTGGTCTATGCAGTTTTTCTTTGGGCCTTAAATGAAACATAGATTATTAATTAGACATTTATTAACATAACAAGACCATAATCTATTCTCGATGCCATTGGATGGCTCCGATCGTAAGTAGATTAGAACGGTTCGGCGATTTAATGATTTAATTAAAAAATGGAGAAGTGAGGTTAAGAGGCGAATGACCAGTGCAATGGTAATCTACGCACACATCTTTTCAGAACAACATCCATGTTGAGATGTCGGCTTTAAAGATGAAGATATTGCAAATGTACATGTATAAAATTCTAAAGAAAATTACCATAATGACCCTCAACAGCTACAGTTATACGTATTACTTCAACAACAATTAAACAATCTACACGGATTGATATATCGCCAACTTTCGCAAATGATGCACTGCATTCATGAATCGATACATGCTCGACAACAGGAATTGACACAGCACCAACTGACACATCGTCGACTATCACCAGTAATTCACCATCGTTATTCGTAACACACACCACCAACACCGATAATCTGTAATTCTCCCAATTATCCTGACGGAAGCGACTAAGAAATCATTTTTGAAGCAAAAGGTAACAGTGACGGGGATGACATTGTCTTTATGTACCCATGGGGTTATAAATAAGAGCACAGACTGCAAAGATATTTTAACTGAATTATGGCAAACTCTTTAAGTAAGATGCAACTGGGAGAAAAGATGCAAAAGTTATTTTTATAAGACGTAATTACCAAAAAAAGAAATGGACTGCAATGGCGCAAATTCTTATAAATTTTGTGTTGAAGATGTGTTGATAGTGGTGAAGATGGTTGGTTTATGTGTTGATGGTGGTTAGCTTTGGAAAGTGGCGTGTTTGTTGATCAGGGTAAAGATGTGGAAATTTAATGGAGTTTAACGTACTTACACTTTTCTGCTCGGAATGGGCTAATAGAGACGGGCATACGCCACCCAGTGTGCTATTATGACGTTCATCCCCACTGGCATCGATCCCGCGTCCTCCGGGCTAGCGAGCCAGCCACCGTGGCTGCTTTTTGAAAAGGAAACTGCTTCCTATTTACAATTCTACATGTATATCGTAAGATGATACGACATGGAGTTGACCAGCTGTATCCCATAAACCCGATGCAAAATACATGGTATTTGGGTCTCCACATGTTGCATTTTCGTTTCTCGGAGGACAACTATTAAATGATTTTCACGAATAAAACTTTTGTTGACTAAATAAATGCCCGATGATCAGACGTAAAACAAAACTGAACCAAATTCTTAATAACCGCCAAAATCACCATTATCAATAAAAAAAACCTTTCCAAAAATTAATTACACGTTTTTCTTAACGCATGAGTAAAATGTCTTCTGAAATGATGTTGGCGTAGGATTTGAGCTGGATGTAGCTTTCTAAATGCCACAAGGGCGGTTAGATTCTTTACCGTAATAGCTGCGTCTGTATATAGTAATTTAGCCTTTTAGATTTTCGTATGGAAACTGACTCTGAATCCAGGGCAAGTAAACTCAGCCCACAAAGGGGCTTGTGTACGTTTAACCAGAATTCTAAGCCTTTTGTGTATTGTGTACGGCATTTTTTATATCCACGCTGCCTACTTGATTCCATGATAAAGCTAATGTGTTCGACCCATTCACTGTCTACGACCTAGTTGTAAACAATTAAATATTCTTTTAAAATTCATTTCATGGTTATTGAGTCAGGTGGTGTGACTTCGATTCCCCGATTGTGACTGACAATGGCTAGGATCGCCTGTGAAACTTCGTGGATTTCGTGGATTTTTTTTTCCAATAATTCGCTTCCGCGTATAGGGGTCTTTAGCAGTGGGGGGAAACCGGAGTGCCCGGAGGAAACCCACGAGGTTGAGAAGGCGCCCCTATCTCCATGCCACATACGCTCACTCCAGGGCTCGAAACCACAGCCGCAAGCCAGAGGTGACCGGCCAACTAGAGTTCGAAGCGCGGCACTCTAGACCACTAGGCCATCCCCCCTCCCCCCCCCCCCCGAGTGGACGTTAAAGGTTCAATACCACTCTTGTTGTAACCGAATAATATGTCCCTAAATTAATGATTTGAAAAGCCTAACGTAAACATGTAGTACTTAGAATAAGGCTATTATTTATTTTCTGGAGCTGCCAAGCCAGAAAGAATGTTATTGTCCCTTTAAATCGTCTGTCTTATGTCTCTGTGTGTACATTTGGGCGTATTAACATTTCGTTTGAACGAATTAATAATCTCGTTGGAACATTAATTATCTCGTTTGAACGAGTGAAATGTATTATAACGTTTGAACGAGTGAAACATCACGTTCGAGCGAGTTAGTATATCGTTTGAACGAGTTAGTATATCAGGCGCGGATCCAGGATTTTTTGCAGGGGGAGGGGGGGGTCTAGGTTTGTCAACTAATTAACGGGGGGTTTGGGGCCCTCCCCCAGAAAAATTTGGTAAATTAGATTCAATTTGGTGCATTCTGACGTATTTCCGGAAGGTAAATTCCAAAATTACAGATCTAAAAGTCGTGAATAAAATCGCATAAAACATTTTCAAGTCTGAGCAGGGGGGGGGGGGTCCGGACCCCTGGACCCCCCCCCCCCCTCTGGATCCGCGCCTGTATATATCGTTTGAACGAATTAATTATCTTATTCAAACGAGATCCTATGACTCGTTCAAACAAATTAATAATTTTTTTGTTTGGCATTAATGTGCCTTCGTAAGGATGCAAAGACTTAACTACAGAAACGACACTCTGAGACTCATAAAATAGTTAATTAGAAATAATATGTACAACGTATTCCATACCTTTTAACATAAGAATAATTCACATACCTTCATTCCTGACCGAAAGAAGTCTTAATGGTTCGTCTACATTATAACATGCTCACTGACCAGTCATCAGCAGATCGCTTGCTATAGGTATAATAATGATTACTATGGCAACCCAATCAATATAGAAAATAATGCTATATTGGTGATTTATACGCATGACTCGTCTCCGTCACAAATATACCACCAATATTAAAAGGTAAACATCGTTAATGGTACACACTGTCAACAAATGTGGTTAGTGATACATGATGCCATTCTTTTAATGTTCCATTAGCTGTCATCAACACATACATTGATTTACTATTAGCGCTTTACCATGAATATTGATCGTTTAAATCAATTATAAATTTTTAACAAACAGCTGTATTTGTCCAGTGTTTCCGTTACACGAGTATCACTTTATTCGAAACATTAGGTTAAAATATGGCGATGTTGAATAAAATAATGTTTTGGTTGTATACGCTCATCTTAACAATCACAGTGAAGGTATGACGACATACTACATTACCCTTTTTCATTACGGTGGCCGCAGAAATTGTTTGGTTATGACTGTGACTCTCGATTAGGTTTTCAAAGGTTCAAATTCCGGCGTAGGCCTGGAACGTCCTTCGGGATTTTTTAGTGCCGATTCTCAATAATTGTGGGGTGTGGCATTTACAAGCAAAGTCTGTCTTGTCGTTCGAATGAAGGGATAACTTTGTTTGGGTTATCAAAAAAAACAAAAAAACAATAATGTATACACACCATTCAATGAGTGATATTATTATTATGTACAATACAGTCGATTGTCGGTCGTTACGATACAAACCCACATAAATCCATTTGTACAGAGTTACATGTTCTGCAATTTAAAAATCAATTTATATAAACGAATATGATTATGATAGATATAATGTGTGTTTTGTTAAATGATGTTATTACTCCATGGTGATAACCCTGTTTTTAAATGTCAACAAAAAAGAACGAATCCACTTGTTATTCTGACCTTCTGAAGTCTTCCACCAGATGTCAATAAGCACTATCAGATCAGCGGGAGGTTGTTGCACTGACTCCGACAGCCAGATATTTTTTTTAAGTATATATGTCTCGACAAACGCAAAACCAGAATATCTGTTTATTGAGTTTTCGTCCGGAAATAGTGATATGCAAATTGTTCGAGTTCGACGTCAAATTGATATGTTGCGTTGACCGGGGGACCAGGGGGTCGAACTTAGACCAACGAAGTACCACTATTAAACCATATATCCATCTACATACTAACCGGGGGTACAGAAATGGGCGTCCTAGGGTTAAACTCATACATTCGAGGTACCAGCCTAAATTAATTTTAAATATAACAGGAGCACATCTCATTAAGTTCGAAATTGCCTATTAGGTCTTGAAAAAAGACTGTATTCATACATTCGAGGTACAGGTTAAAAATAATTTTAAATGAAAGTGTATATCCCACTGAGAACAAAATTGTCCATAACCCGGGGGGGGGGGCAAATTGACACCCCAAAGTCGACAGTGGCTAAATATAGAGTATACTATACATTCGAGGTACCGGTCAAAACCAATTTTAAATGAAAGAGTACATCTCACTGAGTAAATATTGTCCATAATTAACCACTTCGGCCCTGGGGTGGCCCAGACTGACACCCTAAATATAACTTCCGGGGCTTCAAAAAAGGTTACATTCATACTTTCGAGGTAGCAGACGAAATTAATTTTAAATGAAAGAATATGTCCCTCTGAGTACGAAATTGTCCATAACAGATGATTCGGCCTCTGGAATGGCTCAAATTGGCAAAAGTTTCTGCAAGATGGGTACCGAAGCTCTTGATTGTGGATCAGAAACGCGTCAGTCGATCGCCATTTTCCTAGCAATGATGACGCGATGTCAGCTGTGAACGAATTTTTTGGGGCGTCGATTTTACATTGCACTAACATTCAAATTCAATCCATGGCAAATCACGCTATCATTTAATATTGGGTTTGATCAGTATCTCAAATGTATGAATATACCCCATTTTGCACCCACCCCCCTTGGGCTTTGGGGTGTCAGTCTGGGCCATCCCTAGGGTCTGTTATGGGCGATTTCGTACTCAGTGGGAAATACTATTTCATTTAAAATTATTTTCAAGTGGTACTTCGAATGTTTGAATGCAATCTTTTTTCAAGTACTCTCGGGTTCATATTTAGGGTGTCAGTTTGAGTCATCATAGGGCCAAAATCGTCTGTTACGGGCAATTTCGTACTCCGTAAGATGTACTCGTTTATTTAACTCGTTTCGACCGGTACCTCGAATTTATAAGTTGAAACCATTTTAGGGGTCATTCTAGGGGACGCCAGGGTCACACCCACGGACTAAATGGTCAAATATTTGTACCTCGTTCGTCTAGGTTCTACCCTGTCGGTTACTGGTCTATGCCAATAATTACACCGTTTGGACGTCAACGTGGACAGTTTGTCCTTCTTTTACCTGTAACTGAAACATTTTCGAATGCTCTCAAAACCCTCCAATACAGATTTGTGATTGTAGAAGGTCAGTGGAGGGTGTAATGGCTGTGTCAGTATGTGTGGTGTTGGCGTGTAAGGGCAAGGGTTTCTTTTGACAGTCAGATGTTGTGATATTGATATCACGTATATAAGGTCATCTGACTAACTCGTGGGATTTTTTCACGTGATAGTCTCAAATAATTAGTTTGTGGTGATTTTCTCTTTCTCTCCCTTCTAGCAGTCATCCTTCTGACACGAGTACCCTCAGGCCCGTAGCCAGGGGGTGGCAAGGGGGGGGGGATGCCCCCCTGAAATAATGTTTTGCCCCCTCCGAAAGAAAATTTACCAACCATAACTCTAAAATACCTACTGTAGACTGTAACGGGTGTGCCCCTCCTAAAAACTTCACTGCCCCTCCGAAGCCAGCAAGCTGGCTACGGGCCTGAGTAGCCTTGCTTTAAATTGTTGTGAGAAGAACACCCAAAAGCCATCATTCACATTTTAAGTTAGGCCTACTCTGCACTCTTTTTCTTTGTTTTTATATAAGCCTACCATAAATACCTTTCAATTTAAAATCCTGCATTCTGGCTCTTTGATTTTTTTTAATGTTCAACCAATCCTTTTAATTTCAAAAAATGGAAATTTGAAATAACACACTTATCGAACTTAAACATCAGGATATGAATATACGTTTGTAAATACAACAACGTTTCCTTTTAAAAAAGATTTTCGATTTTCAATTATCATTTCTACTTATCTTTCTTATATGGTTTGTCGATATTCGGCATATCAATCGTGATAGCTCATTAACAAATTGGAATGTAAAAATGTCAATTTTGTATCATTAATGGATGGCTGTGTTCGTGTCTCTCTAGGGAGAAAATCACATAGCAACAAATGTTCGTAATTTTTTTTATATCTTTATTATGGAAGCATCGTGAATGCAGGTCATCACCAACCACAATAAATATCTGATAACTTGTATTAACGAGGACAACATATTTTAAAAATATACATATTTTGTAAGTGGTGAAGATACCTTCTGTAATGTAACAATCGTTCAAATCTTGATAGGCTTGTAGCTACAAGCACTAAAAATTGCAGGGTGTACGTTTATGCCCATTTTTAAGCAATTACGTTAGCCTGGCGAGTACAGCTGCAACCGTTTGATCGGTTGGTTGCAATGTCTGGAATGTAGGTTGACCATGTTGGATTTCGGTTTGGCTACCTTTCATTGCTGTGCAGGCCCACTGTGCGTATACAAAGGGTATTTTGGGACCCCAACGTCCATATCCTTAACGTTTGTGAGGAACGGGTATATAATTGTCTAGTGTCATACATTGTCAGCTACTTAATGTCGAGTACAAGGCTGTAAATAGAATGGACATGAGGCAGTGGCAACATTCATCATTTGACAAGAAACTACGGTCTTGTGGACCCCGCCCCCCAACCTCTTTCCTTTCAACATTTAGCTGGTTACAGTGCTAGCTTTGTATTTGGAATCTTACTTACTTATGATATTGTTTTGGATTTCGGTGATTCTAGTAATCTAGTTCTCAAAGCATATCTACACAGAGTAAAAATACTCTGTGATATCTAGGTTCCTTAGCCTACCAGTCCAATCAAAAGACGACTGTACATGGAATATGACAATTACGTTATTTGTAGATTTATATGGTGTCAAAATACCCTATAATTCATGTCGTCACTGATAATACCTCAAATAATTTGTGCGTGTGTGCCTGCGCAGGGGCGTATGTTTAGCCAAAATGTGATCGACTGATGCACATACCCCCCACGCCCGCCCCCGCCTCGAGTGACGCAATCCGGAGCCGAGCACCACGTATCTGTTTTCTAGAGTTGACATAACATCTGTACAATCAGACGCCCAGTGGTACTACAAACTGGGCAGTTCAATATAATCGTGAATATGATAGTATACTATTCAAAAAAAGTAGGGGATATTTGATTTTTAAGTGTTATTAAAGTCACCTAATGAAACTGACGAAGAAACAAATGACAAAATGAAATGAAGTTTACATTCATCGATTTATTCCAAATGATCGTTAGACTAAGTAAGGCACAGACTGACCATTACAAGGGTAAAATGATACCCGGGGTCAAACAGCAAAGTTACCACAGCATCACAACAAAGTCAGTAACGGGTAAATCCTCCTCTGTTTGCCAAACAAGCATTGATCCGACGTGGCATACTCCTAATGAGACGTCTAAGGTCATTTTGGTCCAGATTGTCCCATTCCTGTTGCAACGCAGCAGCAAGTTCTTGGACATTGGCAGGACGTTGTTGACGTTGACGTAACCTCTGTCCAAGCATGTCCCAGACATGCTCGATGGGGGAGAGGTCGGGACTCAGTGCTGGCCAAGGTAATGTGGTGATGTTCTGTTGTTGGAGGTAACCTGTGACGATCCTGGTCCTGTGACATCTTGCGTTGCCATCCTGGGAGATGAAACGGCGACCATGGCGTCGTGCGAACGGCACAACATGGACTGCCAAGATGTTGTCCCGGTAGTACTGGCCTGTAACACGCCCTGCAACAACATGTAAAGCCGTTCTTCCAGCAACAGTGATGCCTTCCCACACCATAACAGAACCGCCCCCAAATCGATCATGTCTGATGACGTTAACGTCTTGGAAGCGCTCGTTTCGACGACGCCACACCCTACGTCTGTCCAAAAAATCAACAGTGAACCTTGACTCATCTGAAAACATCACATTGCTCCAGCGTCGATCATCCCAGTGTTGACGATCCCTACACCAACGACGTCTTGCCTGAATGTGATGATCTCTCAAACAAGGGATCATGCGAGGACGTCGGGCGCGAATGTGACCCCTATGCAGTCGATTCCGAATCGTCTGGCCACTCACTCTCACACCAGTGTCTGTTTGAAGACGAGCGCTTATCTGATTTGCTGTGATGACACGATTTCTCAAGGCCAAGGTACGGATAAATCGATCCTTGGCTTGAGTTGTCGCCCTTGGTCGACCTGAGCGTGGTCTGTCCTGTACAGATTGTGTATCACGGTATCTGGACCACAGCCTGCTTATGACAGACTGAGAAACATTCATCGTCCGCGCCACAACCGCCTGTGTTGTGCCGATCTGTAGCATGCCAAGGGCACGTAACCTTTCATTTTGGGTAAGCTGACGCATATCAAAATTTGTTTTTTGGTCACTAAAACAATTAAACTGATGTTTCCACCCTGGAATTCAATGCCACAATGACTGTAACATTCAAAGTCAGAGTCGTGCAAATCTTGGGTTGGACCCTCATGATGATCCCAAGCATCACCTGCATTCCATGCGGTAGCTATTGGTGCGTTTGGGCGTCACATGTAACTGGAAATGTTTCTTCTGTTAGGTTCTATAGTGACTTTTTTCGTAGTCATTTGCATATTTTAGTATTATGCCCCCAAAATCAAATATCCCCTACTTTTTTTCAATAGTATATATAAGACAATTGAGGAGTAGAGAAATGATTTTAAACGGGAAGCTATGTAAGCGAGTAGAAGAATGATGTTATTATGGAATTTCAGATATGTAACAGAGCTTTTAATTTTTGGGACTGGGCTTGAAAATTTGAATCAATGTCATGGCAAATAGAATCAAATTCTCGTTAACGAGAGGATAAGAAATGGAACAGAATCTTGAGGTCTATCTATCAACTTCGCCTGTTTTGTGATTGTTTGTTTATACCATTAATTCATTTAGTCAGAGACCGACTGCGGTGAATACTTTTTTTGAGGCCGACTATTTTTTGCCATGGTAGAAAACATTTCATAGAACAACATACTCACAACAGAATAAGAGTGACGAGCAGACATGGTTAATGTATACTATAGTTTTGTGTGACGTATGCAATTTAGGTACACGGATTCACGCTACTATACTTAGTATTTGGAATCTATTCTGGCATTGTTTTTGAGACCGACTGCAGTGACTGCACTTATTTTGTGACCGACTATTTTTCTCCTTAGGTGAGATTGTTAGACCAACATACTCACAACAGAATGAGAGCGAAACACAGCATCTTTCCAAACATGATAAGTTGACAAGATTATTTTATACTAAAGTTTTGTGTGAGTAGCGTGACGTATACAGTGAGCACTTATTTGGATACCGACTGCTCCTATTTTGTGACCCACTGCGACCGACTATTTTGCGACCGACTGCACTGGTTTTGCGAATGGACTAATTTTTTTGGCCGGGGGGGGGGGGCACCCCCACACACCCCTCCCCACATTTACGCCCCTGTGCCTGTGTGATGGTGTGTGGGTGTGTGTGTATGAGTTCTGCTTTGTCACCCTTAACGCCAGTTCAGCTCTGAACGTCGTTTTCATTACACTCACCCTGACCGTTCAGGGACTGGCCTATTCAATCAATGTCGAAAATAATTTGAACCCCAGTCAATTTTACTGGGCAACTATTCACTGCGAAACATCGGAGTGTCAATCCGTGTGGACGTCTGTACAATGTAAAGGAACATCTTAGTGACAAAATAAGACCTTGCTTACCTCGCTAGACTCAGTATGAGCGAAACAAACAGCGTGTAATTGTGATGCTCATACCGACTCTAGCGAAATGGGCAAGGTCTTATTCATACGACACACCTGTGCTTGCCTACTCCATGATCAAACACGATAGCAGATGGCTTCCATCTTGTTTACTGACGGTACTACTTATTTTAAGACAGACTCGGCTTTCCAATTTATAATATCTACGTCATTGGGGATTTCCAATTTATACTCACTGGTTGCTATGACCCGCTATGGCGTTGTCTAGAAACGCGCGTGCTCGCGTTAGTTTAAAATTTTTGCTATACGTTTAACATGGACTATTTGATGTAATTTGCCTGATTTGATTTGGCCCCATTTCCATAAATTTAGGTTGTTTTTTAGAAATTTTTAGCAAATGTTAATCTTAGGTGTTTTTTAATTCTAGCCGAAGTAATTTTTTTTACAATTTATAGCGAGTTAAGTTATCGTCTCTAAGAGGCGGGCGTAGTATTTTAAATGGCGGCCATTTGCCATCATGTGTATTCTTGAAGTAGGTACACATGATGTAATCGTATGGGTCTTATTTTCTCACTGAGATGTTCCTTTACACTGTACACGCGTCCACACGGAGTGACACCCATCGTTTAGCAGTGAAAAGTTGCCCAGTAAAATTGGGGGTCAAATTATTTTCGACATTGATTGAATGGGCCAGTCCCTGAACGTTCAGGGTGAGTGTAATGAGACCGACGTTCAGAGCTGAACTACCTTAACGCTGGTTAAGTCGTCCACGCGACATAGTTAACTTTCAGGACACAGAAAGTATTCTAAATTAGTATGACAATGATTTATATTTATAATGTTTGATCTTTAGACCAACTGAATTGCACACGGGTCTTAGGACTAGTATTAGTCGTGGACGGCATCACCAATAGTTGTGGGCATCACCCCAATACCTTGTGATGGAAAAGTCCACCAATTTCGCGGGATGGGGTTTGGGGGGTGCAATTTAAACAATGTGTACAAATTTAAAGTCAATCGGATATAAACTGTGGCCTCTAGGGCGACCACAAGATTTTCTGGGGTGATCAAGGGCCATAACTCTGGCAGTAATTATCGGAAATCACTGAAAATCAATAGATTTCTTTGTTTTATGACTTTAAACACTGTGTATTATAAATTTAAAGTCAATCGAATATTAACTTTGGCCTCTACAGCGTCCTCAAGATTTTCTGAGGTGATCAAGGGCCATAACTCTTGCAGTAATTATCGGAAAATGTTGAAAATCAATATACTTCTTTGTTTCATGTCCTTAAACATTGTGTATAATTTTAAGGTCAATCGGATATTAGCTTCGGCCTCTGGAGCGTCCACAAGATTTTGTGAAGAGATAATGACCATAACTCGGGCAGTTATTATCGGAAATTTCTGAAACTCAATAGGATTCTTCGTCTCGTGACCTTAAACACTGTGTTTAAATTTAGAGTCAATCAGATATTAACTTTGGCCTCTAGAGCATCTACAAGATTTTTCGAGTGATCAAGGGCCCTCTATCAGTAATTATCGGAAATCGCTGAAAATCAAGAGGTTTCTTCGTCTCATGCCCTTAAACACTGTGTAGAAATTTAAAGTCAATCGGATATTAACTTTAGCCTCTAGAGCGTCCACATGCAATTGTGGACGCCGGACCGACCGACGGGTGCGACGACAATAATATACGACCGCATTTAAAATTAACTCAGTGGTCTGTATCCATTCGACGGCTTCAGGGGGATAACTCTCAATAAATGACGATGTGATCATAAATGATGACGTTTTACACAGCATAATATGGCTGATTAAGCCAAGCAAGGTTGTTGGATTGCGTAGTGTCTGAAAAATAAGAATATTTTGCCACAATGAGTCGATTTCGTAGTGATAACGAATTCACAGTGACAACGGGTAGAGATGGGCATCGATCATTTAGTGGTAATATATATTTTAAACGCAGTCGTATAGAATTATCACTCGATTCGATTCAATAGGCTACATCACGGTGCCCAATCATCAAAATCATCTATAATAATTATCGTATAGGCTTGATGAGTACTCTTAGCACCTTTATATACCGATCAACCAACCCTTACTGGTCATGAATACGCCGATTTTACCGGTAATGAATTAGCCTGGAATTGAATACGCCTTGGGATCATCATGGGGGTCCAACCCAAGATTTGCACGACTCTGACTTTGAATGAATGTTACAGTCATTGCCCTGGGCAGTCATTGTGGCATTGGATTCCAGGGTGGAAACATCAGTTTAATTGTTTTAGTGACCAGAAAACAAATTTTGATATGCGTCGGCTTATCCAAAATGAAAAGTTACGTGCCCGTGGCATGCTACAGATCGGCACAACACAGGCGGTTGTGGCGCGGACGAAGAATGTTTCTCAGTCTGTCATAAGCAGGCTATGGTCCAGATACCGTGATACACAATCTGTACAGGACAGACCACGCTCAGGACGACCAAGGGCGACAATTCAAGCCCAGGATCGATTTATCCGTACCTTGGCCTTGAGAAATCGTGTCATCGCAGCAAATCAGATCAGCGCTCGTCTTTAAACAGATACTGGTGTGAGAGTGAGTGGCCAGACGATTCGGAATCGACTGCATAGGGGTCACCTTCGCGCCCGACGTCCTCGCGGGATCCCTTGTTTGAGAGATCATCACATTCAGGCAAGACGTCGTTGGTGTAGGGATCGTCAACACTGGGACAATCGACGCTGGAGCAATGTGATGTTTTCAGATGAGTCATGGTTCACTGTTGATTTTTTGGACAGACGTAGGAGGGTGTGGCGGTTGTCGAAACGAGCGCTTCCAAGACGTTAACGTCATCAGACATGATCGATTTGGGGGTGGTTCTGTTATGGTGTGGGGAGGCATCACTGTTGCTGGAAGAACGGCTTTACATGTTGTTGCAGGACGTGTTACAGGCCAGTACTACCGGGACAACATCTTGGCAGTCCATGTTGTGCTGTTCGCACGACGTCATGGCCGTCGTTTCATCTTCCAGGATGATAACGCAAGATGTCACAGGGGCAGGATCGTTACAGGTTACATCCAACAACAGAACATCACCACATTACCTTGGCCAGCACTGAGTCCCGACCTCTCCCCCATCGAGGTTACGTCCTAGAACTTGCTGCTGCGTTGCAACAGGAATGGGACAATCTGGACCAAAATGACCTTAGACGTCTCATTAGGAGTATGCCACGTTGGATCAATGCTTGTTTGGCAAACAGAGGAGGATTTACCCGTTACTGACTTTGTTGTGATGCTGTGGTAACTTTGCTGTTTGACAACGGGTATCATTTTACCCTTATAATGGTCAGTCTGTGTGCCTTACTTAGTCTAACGATCATTTGGAATAAATCGATGAATGTGAACTTCATTTCATTTTGTCATTTGTTTCTTCGTCAGTTTCATTAGGTGACTTTAATAACACTTAAAAATCAAATATCCCCTACTTTTTTTGAATAGTATATAAATATGATGGAAAATGTGCTCACATTATTGCTCCTTGAAACTTGGTTCAAGATGCCTTGAATGATATTTACTGATTAAAATGTTATACAAAGAACAATCTGGTCCCAATCAGCCAAGAAAGTGAAGCATCTTCTCCATGATGTAGCTCATTGGTATTGAAGAAATTACACTATTTATTGTCATTTGTGTTTTATTATCAAATATATGCAACTATATGCAAACATATTTTAAATACTCTCGCCGTTTAAATGAATCAGCCTTATCGTGGTCCCAATCAGCCAAGAATCTGGTCCCAATCAGCCATGGTCCTAATCAGCCGATTACCTTTGCAAACAATAATAATCGAATAAAATAAATGAAGAAAACCACCCCCCAAAAATTTGTAGAATGGACAAAGCAAAGCAGGCGGTGCAAATGACTGACTTAATTTGGACTGCCGAAAATGAAAGAAGAGTTGATAAGTTTCTGTTCCAAAAGTTTTTCCAGGTGTCTCTCGTGGTGGAGTGCACCGCCTCCCATGTTTCTGCAACCAATTGGCAGGGGAAGGTAGTAAAATCCCAGTTTGGGGAGCCTGGGAAAGGGGGCCCCCCCAAAGAGGTGAGATGGCCCTGACTGAAGTGCTGATTACTGCCACTGGTGTAAATATCTCAGCTTATGGCAGGGCTGGTAATCAACTCTCTTAATGGCATCTGATGTGTCCCATTTTCACTATATTTGAATCTTAGATTCTTAGAGGTATAGCCTCTTATTTTTAACAAAATGTGAAAATGTGTATCAAGTTTACAGACCCTGCAAAATGTCAGTGTATCTTGCATGACAACGTGGTCATTCAACCACTGTGTTTGTTTTTATCACAATGAGGTAGTATGTGGTAGCATTTTATTTTTTACATGCCGTGATAATGTTATACTAATCACTGTAAAAATTATGGGTTAAAAATTTATCAAGTGATGTTATTCATGTTTTTAGACATTTCAATAATATTTACCAGTTACGATTTAGTGCACCTAACCACATAGCAATGTGCTTCTAGATAGAACTATGATCTTATAGTACCTATACTTATAGTGACCAGCAGCCGTCCCATCTGGAGACGCAGGATTGAGATACCTTGTTTATGTTTTTTTTTGTTTCTTAATCATCATGATGGCATATCGTCAAATAAAAACATAATTTCTATTAGGGCTGGACGATATTTTCGGTAATTCGATATATCGCGATATTAAAATTTGAATTACAATATTTTATAAACCACTTAAAATATCGCGGTATAATGATATATCGTATCTTGTGTTTTTCTATCAATTTACACGATATTATCACGATATTTACGACATTATGTCACGATCGATGACTCAGATGACTTGTCACTCGTTCATGGACAAGGCCTACTAAATACATGACTAGTCTAGTAGTTTTCTCGATTATTAAAATTATTATACTTGTCATTATAATGTCAAACCCATTGCTAATGCTGTGCAACACTCAAATAACCAGCCAGGTAAGTCATGGTGTAATATCTTCTCTTTGCCGTCTTCGATCGATTTATCATTGGCACTGTTTTAAACAGTTATTATCATTTTATGTATGATGATGTTTGTTAGTTAACTATCATTTTGTGCGTGTGTTTGGGTGGGGTTTTTTTTTTGCCAATTTTTAAACTGTAGCCGAATTAAATAAAAATAAAATGTTATTTGTAAATAAAACCTTATTGCGTCTTGATATATGAGATTTAGACAAACGTGCTGCTGTAGTGTACCGAATAGGGGAAATTACATCTGGTTCTTTGAGTCTACTCATAGTCATACCCCCACATGTTATTCAACATTTTGAAAGATGCGGAATATTGCGAAGGTCAAGCTGATCGAACATTAGTAATAATAAAGCCTAAAAAACATTGCACGAGTCGTATATGGCTTTTGGTTTTGATGAGAACAACGAAGCGCAAACTAAAGTTTTATGTAGATTTTGCAAGCGTTGTGTAGCTGCAATAGGCAGCAACACCAGCAACTTGTTACGTTCATTTAAAAATACATCACATAATAAAACTAAATTATCGGGATATTGTGATATATTGTTAGCTTTTTATAATAAAACTAAAATATCGCGATATAGTGATATATCATCCTTTTTTGGGGAAATATCGCGATATTTAATTTTACTAATATCGTCCAGCTCTAATTTATATCCAGCTATTTCTGACTTGTTGCATGCAAGTTGATGAAGAGTGTTGTTTCAGAGCATGATGACCGATGGGGACCAAGGCCACAGAGACATCGTGGAGGAGGGGGAAAAGTTAGAGGTGGTGGAGGATATGGAAGAAATAATTCTGGTAAAGACACCCATTCTATTTTCTGTATTTACTTTTCCTTCCAGTCTTATGTTAAAACCTGAGTCTTCCATTAAAAAAATAGATAATGCAAAATTAAAATAATGAAAATTGTTTAGACAAATTACTTTATGATGAGCGAAGTAATGGCTGGCTGAAGAAAATGTGGTCTCAATTTCCATTGCTACTTTTGTTTCGATAATAAACAAATTTCCATTTTTATACTCCCATATTGAAATGTCTTCTATTGTTGTAGCCCTCATCCATTAGTCCGGCTATAGTTGATATCCGTTTGACGTTAAATTTATACACAATGTTTGTGTTCATAAGACGAAGACGCCTAATGATTTTCAACTATTTTGATAGTTTCTGTCGAAGTTATAGCCCTCAATTTCTTTGAAAAATCTTGTAGAAGCTCTTGAGGCTAAAGTTCATATCTGAGTGAATTTAAACTTATACACAGTGTTTAAGGTCATGAGACAAAGAATTCTATTCATTTTCAATGACTTCCGATAATTACTGCCAGAGTTATGTCCCTTGATCAATTTGTAAAATCTTGTGGACGCTTTGGAGTCTAGAGGGTAAAGTTAATATAAATTGTTTATATGTTTCATTGCCTTGCAATTTAAATTATTAAATTTAAATGACGAACCATTGAAATTGCAAGCATCCGATGGTCTAAAGGGTTGGTTATGGTGTTTTTATGTGCCCCTATATTCATGTTGACGTATATTGTCATTGCCCCTGTTTACAGTTTATTTGCGGACACTCGATAGGTCACAGTTTTATTTGATTTTGTTAAAACTTGAAATATATCGGTAGTTGTATCTCCCAAAGATCTTGGTGTGTTTCAAAATTGGCATGTATTGAACTGTTACTTCATTTATTGTACCAAAAATCACGTTTGTATCTGGTGGACACTATATGGTGTCACAATTTTTATCTGATTTTGATGAAACTTGAAATTTAAATACATCAACATTCCACCATAATGAAGGTTGAATTCGAATTTCTGGAAAATCGAAATGAAACTTCCCAACAAAATGGCCACTCTTTGTACATTAGTTGTGGATGAAACTTAAAATATATCTTTTTATCTCAAAGAGTTCAGTCCCTTTCGATATTTGTGCATTTTAGGTCATAACTTTATGGATTACGGCCCCGGATTGTAGGAAAAATCGCTTTTGTTTTTAACTTGTCTAACCATCTCTTGCATATAAATGTCTAATTGATGATTTACATAACGTTTTTGAGGCCAAAAAGAAAGGCCTGCCATGGGCAGGATTAGCTTTTACATAATGCATCGTTAAACAGGACAGTAAAATCATTAAGAACTAATTAATCAATGTTGACGGTCGTGCAAAACTACTTTGCATTGACAACAAGTTATCAATAACAAATAATTTAGCTACGGAAACGCTCTTTGCAATATTGAGAAAAATTATTTCTCGCTTATTGTTGTGATTTTGATTTTGATATACTGTTTTGAATATATTTATTTTCAGGAAGAGGTAGTAGAGAGATATATAGACCACCTAGTTATGGTCGAGGACCAAGAGGTATCAGTAAACCAGGTAGAGGTAAGAGTGTTACCTTTAATCCACGGTCTAGATTAGATGTTGATGGGGATGATGCAATGGGATCAGAGGATAGAGGGTCTGGTAGACAGCGCTTGTAAGTATTAAAGCCCATCTATTTTAGAATCTGATTGAATTCAATAAACATAGTTTTTTTCCAGGGGTAGTTGTTAGTGAAAATCGTGACCATGTATGCTTTGTTATTAGTTTACAATTTCAGGTATTTTTGTAGAAAATTAGAAAAGATCATGAATTAATATCGCACAAGAGCATGCCCAAATTTTTTTCTACAAAATATAAACATTATAGATTTGATAGCACACGTATTTAAAAAATGTTTTGGTCAACTTAATATTTCTAGTGTTAAAGTATTTACATTATCTTTCAGTAATCCTTACTCAGCCAGACCACCAAGTAGACGAGGTGGACGACGATATCATTCAGATAGAGATAGTGAGTTTTATTAGTTGTGAAAAAATATGTTCAATAATTATGTAGTGCTATTGCATATATTTTATGGTTTCTTTCAGGGATAATGATGATACCCCTTTTGAATTAAAATTTTTAGCCCATAAATTATATTGACACTTAGATGGTAAACTTTAAAAAGTGTTAATTATTTGTTTTAATGATTTTTTATATATCCTATACATTTATCTATCTATTGTAAAGAGCATCTGAACACGTAAGTGGAAGTTAGCGCTATATAAGTGTTGTATAATAATAAAATAATAATAATAATTTTAGGGGGTAATTCTTCAAGACAAGGTGGTGAGCACAGTACATGGTGGAAAGTTACAGTAAGTTCCTTTAATATAGTTCAAAAGAGGCAGTCTGATTAACTCAAATATGTAAACATTAGTGATGATATAAGCTATCCAGTAAAATTTTATGTATGTATGTATTTGCATTAAAAGCAAAAATTAAATATTCATATGGACTCATTTATAAGTATGTGGTTGTTGCATCAATCTCCTATAATTTCTGTAAATGGGTTGGTTTAGTAAACACATTGATACTAATAGATGAAATGACTGAAAATAATAAAAATTTCTTGAAACCAAATAAGAAGGGATTCATTTCATTTTCAGTAATGGATCCTTCCTGATCAATAGAACAAACCCCATTGATCAAAAGTAAAGTCCTACTAAATCTTGAACTTTTTATGTTACAGATACCTCATGGTAAAAAATGTGAGAAGGATTTTCTAATTAAAACGATTCAGTCACTTATAAGTTGTGGATCATTCACTCCTGTACAAGTAAGTAATGATAATTTCTTTTTTCTTGAACTTCCTGTATGAGATGGCAATATGTATTTCTAATATTCCTTTGAATCCATTATTATTACATAGACTGAACACATTAATTCAAATTTTTTTATCTTGGATAAAAAAGATGAGAAATACTGTAAAATTATACAATTAGGTGCATTCTCTAAATTTAATTATATCCTGTGTAATAGCATATTTTATTCCTACATATAAGACAGCAAATGTTACATGTACATTACTATTACTTAATATTGGTTTCATATTAAAAATGACTTATGTGTAAAGGTAACATAAGGAGTTAACACTATTGGTATCATAATTAATGGAAAAAGCTCATAATCTCTTCCTTAATGTTCTAAATTCACCCATTTTTGTTCTTTCAGTTTCATTATGAGAATAAAAATGCTGTTTTTTACTTGGATGATGATAGTGTTGCTAAAGCAGTTAGAGCTACCACAAATAAAGCAACTTTGCCAAATGGGTTTAAGGTAAGTTATTATGAGAGTGTTTATTCTACTGATTAGAACCCAAACTGATCCCGCAGTAAATATTCGCTTGGCCGCTACAATCACTGATAAGCATGACATCGACGAGGCTTAATAAGTACGGCATATTAACTTTTTTACGCCGACATATTAAATTCTCAAACATTTTTTGGGGGTAACAGAAAAATAAATAAAGACGTTTGAAGTAATTGTAGTTAAAAAATATTTCCTGTTAAGTGTAAATGGGTATTAAAATGAGTAAAATGCGTCATTTTGCCCGAAGCAGTTAGGTGTTAAGTAAACATTGCACGAGCTGTTGAGCCAATGACTGCAGTCAACGCACGTGCATTGGACACTATCTGTTACAGAGTTAATTCGTAAGTAATTCTCTGTGAAACAGATTGATTAGAACCATTTTAATATTCAAAATAGATTATAGAGTAGTATTTCCAAAATAATTTGTTTCCTTTATATTATATATTGAGAAGCTAAACTGGTAAAAATATTTCTTTTTATCTGGAATTAAAATCTACACTGATTGATTTAGTCACTGTAACATAGTAATAAGACAATCTTATAAACATTTACCATATACATTCTAGAATTGAATTCTTCAAAATTAATCTGTTGTCACAGTCTATGGTAATGTTATGATTTAAGTTTAAGAGTGAGAGAGAAATCAGATTTAACATCCACTCGACACAAACTAGGTCATTTCGGGATTAACATATGGTTTGATTTTATTTCAATAATGCACTATAGGGGTCTTTAACAGTCGGAGGAAACTGGAGGACCTGAAGAAAACCCATGAGGTTGTAAAGGCGACCCTACACATACAAGCGGGGATTCAAAACCGCCAGTTGACGTAACGACAGGCTTTATGAAACAGTATGCACGTATGCTAACCATTCGGCCATCCACCCTTCCCCCTATAACTTTTGAAATAGAATTAAATTGTTTGTTTAGGATAGTAACTACTGTGTGATTAGTGAAAGTATGAAAACATGTATGATTATTATTTACCAGATGATTGTAGTTGTCTCACCAACATCCCGCCCATCATTTGTACTAACAGACGAGTCTAAAGTCAAGTTGAAAGAAGCTATGAGTGCACGTTATGACCCTTCTACTAAAGTCTTAGATCTCAATACTTTACACAAAGATACAAGTAAGTATAACACTTGGCTAGCACTTGACTACTGTTTACATAAAGATACTGGGAAGAACAGCACTTTACGAGTACTTACTACACTTTGAATAAAATATAAGGAAGAATATCTCTTTACTTCTACTAGTAATTACTGTACTTTAAATAATATACAATACAAAGAAGAGCAGCACTTTACTGGTACTTACTAAACTTTAAATAAGATACTAGTAGCAAGAGGAGCACTTTACTAGGAATGACTACATTTTACATAAAGATGTAAATTAGTAATGGCACTTCACCAGTACTTTACAAATCATTAAATAAGATACAAGGAAGAACAGCACTTTGTAAGCAATTACTACACTTTAAGATACAAGGAGGAACAGCATTTTATTAGTATTTACTGCTATTTAAAAAAAAAGATATGAGTTAGTTAGTCTGAAGGTTGACACATGATTAGCATTTTTCAACACATAAAATAAAGATAGTAAGATCAATGTTAGAACTAGGACCGAAAGGATTCACCGGTAAACCTGTGTACCGCGATTTTTTCCATGAAAACGATGAACGATATTTTTTTTAAGAATTTCGATAATCGAGATTTTTTTTTCAATTTAAGGTTCACGATTAATTTCATACCATATTGCGATATTTGTTCAATAAATGAGACATGCAGGACCCTTAGAAATTACCTATCAGTTCAGTACGTACGTACACAAGGCCTAAGTAAAGAAGAAACCTTTGGTAGCTATAAATAGACCAGGAACAGCACGCGTCTTCTATAGGCCTGGGCATCCAGACTTCACAATCATTGCAAAACTGACCTATGAATTGCGTGCAAAATACGACTCTGAAACTGGATAAGACAATGTTTTCCATTGGACAAAGTACCGGAAGCCATGCGTTTTACACCAATGAAATCGCATTTTATTTAACAGTCATTTCTTCCTCGCGATGCCGGTGGCTCTTATTCGTATGAATGAAAAGCGTGTTGAAATTTTGGTTAACAGTCTCTCTTAATCTTTCGACTATTATGTTCACGCCCAGTACTGGTGGTAGCAGTGTTACACTTGGTGAAGTTGAAATGGAAAAGCCACCCGCCTGTTCGATCGAAGCAAACTGATCCTGCAATGAATATTCGCTTGACCGCTACCATCACTGATAAGCATGACATCGACGAGGCTTAATGAGTTCGGCACAGAGTTGGGATTTCAAAATTTTTCGTGTCGGACATTTTACCGAAAGTAAAGGGGCATAACTCTTATCGTTATTTAAGCAGACGAAGTCAGACCACAATTAAAAGTCACATGTTAAAATATTCAAATCACGTGCATAACAAAATTAGGTGAACCTCGCTATTTTTCATATTTAATTCCTGTACGGTATTCAATTCATACCACAACTAAAAATCACATGTCAACAAAATATTCAAATCCCGTATGTAATAAAAATTGGTGAACCTCGCTATTTTTCACACCTAATTCCCGTACGGCATTCAAATTTATGTCAGTAAATGCCGTACAAAATTAAGCATTTTCGTAATACATTGAATGAAAGCTTGCCGATCCTGCTTCGGCATAAAATTCACAACCGTAATATTCCGTCAGATTTACGTGGCAGCAAATGAATGCCGAACTTCCGAAATAAGAATAGTTTGTGATGTCAGAACATCGGTTTTTTTAAAATGTCAACAAAATATTCAAATCTGTGCGTAATAGAAATAAGAACACGGCAGCAAATAAAAGGAAAGCGTTCGAAATAATACTTGTGGTGATGACAAAAGGCATAGCTGACTTCAGCGTATTGCCGCTATGGCGTACGTGACTTACAGCACACAGCTTCATAGTAAGCACTGCCTAATATGTTAAGCAATATTCGTGCGGCGCTTGAGATCACGGGAAAGTGCCACTGTGGATAAGAATTTATATATGGATTCTTAAAAGACGTAAAGGATATCGTTGACAAAATGAATTAGGGTGTTATAAAATAATATACTCTTACGATATGTGACATCTATGATTAGTTGATAGATGCTGTCGGCTCACATCAATGCGATTAAAATGCCCGACAATTGAAGACCACGAGGTAAACAGGTGGATTAAAATTATAATCACTCTTATTGGATTTTCGAATAGTCTGACAAAGGGAAAGCAATGACTTCTGTTGAAGATTAGATTGATGAATGGTCCGACAAAGGATTAAGTCAATCAATCAAGGCAGATTAAGTAGTTAATCAAGTTCGGTTTATTGACGGTATAACACAATAAATACGTTGATCACTTAATTACCTAATCAATCCTGCCTATTGTCAACGATAATCGGGTTGAGTCGTAGTTATACTCACAGTACACTATATTAATTTTGGAATTTTGAATATTATTCACTATGTCTTGATGTCCGATTGGGCATATTCCCGGTCGGACAATATTGTGCGTTTGGGAAAAAAATTCGGACAAGTCCGGAATATACGGGCGAAATCCCAACTCTGGTTCGGCATATTAACTTTTTTACTCCGACAAATTAAATTCTCAAACATTTTTTTGAGGTAAAAGAAAAATAAATAAAGACGTTTGAAGTATTTGTAGTTAAAAATTATTTCCTATTTAGTGTAAATGGGTATTAAAATGAGTAAAATGCATCATTTTGCCCGAAGCTGTTAAGTAAACATTGCACGAGCCGTTGAACCAATGTCTGATGGCGTGTGCAGTCAACGCACGTGTTGTGGACAGTCATCTGTTACAGAGATAATTCGTAAGTAATTCTTTGTGAAACAGATTGCGATCGAAGGTGTGGGAGAATATTGGTTTTCCTGTTTCGTACTTCCTGTTTGAGTGTTTCGCACAAAATGAAAAATGTGCCCAAAATATTGGTTAAAAGTTAAACATAAAATTTTAATTTATCTAATAATAAACAATATAAATTTAAAACATTGTGTATTTTTTCTTCATTTCAAGAAAACTTTAGTCTATTTAACGTTAATGGCGTGTGTATCGTGATGCACCCGTATCGTTGGTCTACGATATTGTGCTGTATCATATCGTGGCACAGCGTATCGTTTCGGCCGTAATTAGAACACAATTTGTTTAGATCCTAATTTAACTGTTTTGGTGTTTTTGAAATCTTATATTGTCAGTTTGATTTATTCATGGAAATAACAATGATATGTATAATTTACATGCTGCCCGAAATGGGTGTTTTATGTAATAAAATCTATCTATCTACACACATATTCTTAACCAACAGTCAATTAAGCAATTGGACATCTTGTTTACTAATTTTCATTTCATGTCTGTTTTATTTTAAGGCCTACAAGCCGATGGACTGTATATGTCTTTAAATAAAATCAATGTGATGTCAGAAGTCATTAATATCATTAGAGATAATATTCCAGAAGTAAGTTGATAATAGATTAAAGATGCATTATGTAAAAGCTAAATCTGCCATTGCAAGTCTTTTTTTCTAGCTTCAAGTGTTGTATAAATTATTAGTTAGACAGTTATTAACATGACAATCCCATAATCAGCTCTCTAAGCTATCTGATGGCAGAAATTTATATGCATTTGAACGTCTGCCAGATTAGATTATTTTTGATAAAATGGATAATAAAGTCTTTGTCTGTTTTTACGATAATAAACAATCTACTCATAATTTTGCTCAGAATGAAGTAAATTGAATGAAATTTGCAGTATATTCATTTTTCATTATCTATTTTGAACTATCATGTCAAGAACGGTCAGCTTCAAAGTACTGTGGATGCTCTAGAGGCCAATGTTAATATCCGATTGACTATAAATTTATGCATAGATCATGAGACGAAGAATCCTATTGATTTTCAGCGATTTCCAATAATTACTGCCAGGGTTATGGCTCTTCATCACTTCAAAAAATCTTGTGGATGCTCTAGAGGCCAAAGTTAATATCCGTGATACACAGTATTTAATGTCATGAGACAAAAAATCTATTGATTGTTCAGCGATTTCCGATAATTACTGCCATGGTTATCTCCCTTGTGACACTCTAGGGGCCAAACTTATCATGCAATTGACTTCAGATTGATACACAGAGTTTAAGGTCTTGAGACGAACAAGTATATTGAATTGCAATGAATTTTGGTAACTGAACAGCTAAATCCCTGATATTAAATGTTCCGTATACTCAACGTTAGCATGGGGAAGAACTTTATAAAAAACGAACAAATTCTAATGATTTTCTGATAATTACCAAATGAGTTGTTACTCTTAATCAGATTTTAGTGTATTATAAATGTTTCATTACTGAACTCTTGTTGTGGGTGTATGTTTCGTTGCCTGGCAACCTATCTGTAACATTCTTGTATTGTATTTTCCTTTCTTCAGTTTAGTGATACCAATTTAAAAGAAAAGTTAATGTCAATTACAATTAATGAAATGTTTGTATTTATTATCATATTTTCAGTTAGTGTGTTTAATCCTCAGATCAAATAAAATTCATAGTTTAAATGGATTGCAAGGGCTTGTTTCTGTCACACCAAATTTAATGAGCCTAGATTTATCAGATAATGAAGTAAGTAACTGTATGTAAGAGAAAGTTTGTTGGATAGGTATAGGAATGTAGGAGACTGAGTCTGTCGATCCGTCTGACATTTATACACCTCCTTTATTCAAAGAAATCACAGCATTCCTTAGATTTACTTATTTTTCAATATTAAAATTAGGCCTAAATAAATGGTATATACTGGTAACTTAATTTAAATTTTGAAAATGTCCAGTGTTTGAGATGGCCATGACATGACTTTCATATTGTGAAGTGACATTTCCATCTTGAAAATTGATTATGACTGTTGTTATTTACAAATAGAAAGAGTTTTTTCCTGTACCATTCTTTGCAACAACCATGTGTTTGCCACAATATAGCCCAGTTCGAACTGCCATGTCATCAAAACCCATTCCATTTGTTGTACATATATTGACATTGTGTCTAATTTGAGCACCTTTTTAATCATTTTAATTTATTACATTTTGAATGTCTGTGTCTGATTATGTTCTGCCCTGTGTCACTGCCTAATAAATCTTTTACTTCAAATGTATTGTTGTTTACAGTTAAAAACAATTGAAGAGTTGGACAAAATCAAGACATGGAACTTAGAAAGCCTCAAGTTGGACCTTAATGTTTTGTGTGATTCATTTAAAGATAAAACATCATATATTAGGTAATAAGTAGGCATGTTGACTGATGGTATTATTACCATGCCATGTGTTACGAGTAGAGGAAGTCATTGGAGTTGTGGTATCGTTGTGTTGATCACATTTTATCCATTAACAAGGAATCTTAGATTACAAATACAATTCAGAATATTTAATTCAAATGAGTACATTGCTATATATATTTACTATAGTTTAAAGCTTGGGCAACTGAAATGTGTTCGGTGAAGGGTGTCATTTGACCTCATCAGAACAATATTATAGGAAATCCTATCACTTTGAAATTTTATTACTATCATAAAAGTGTGTATGAAATTATTGATTATAAACTGGAGAAAAAGATATTATGGAATATTAAACAAGTAAACTACCTTGTTTTACTGACATATCACATGATTAAGTTAATTTTCTTCAT
This sequence comes from Patella caerulea, assembly GCA_036850965.1. NCBI lineage: Eukaryota > Metazoa > Mollusca > Gastropoda > Patellidae > Patella > Patella caerulea. Next base: position 22,270,151 of record JAZGQO010000007.1, read on the forward strand.
TGTTACTTAAAAAATACAGACATTATTAAGATGGAAATATAAAGATGTAATTTAGTAAGATCCATGTCTTCAAATTGAAGTTCATGCCTTTACTATAGAGTACAATGTCTTTATGGTCATGAAAATGTTTTTTAACCACACAAATCTAAAATACTGTGAACAAGGGAGGAATCTGTAGATGGGAACATTGATTAACTGAGAATAATTTATGTGGAGGATGAGAGAGGATGATGGTAGAAGAATCCCTGTGGACAAGCATATGATCTGAGTGTCTTGATATAATTTGGTACCATGACAGATAAAATATAAATTTAGATTGTTCCAAATTAATTAGCGATAGTGTCACCAAGCAACGCGACAGTTAACCAATGACGGGTAAGATCTTTCAGAAGGAGGGACAACCTAAGACAGGTGCTGTCGGGGCTTGAGTTATGTAGACACAATGACGATCTTGCTGAATTTCTTTTAATAGTGTGGACTGGTGGAATTGTTCTGATAGAAAGGGTTTGATTTTTGTTAACAGTTCCCAAGGCTTATTTATAGCTATATTATAGATAATTGGTGCAGTAATAAAGATAACTCTAATGTTTTTAGACAAATTCCATCCTTATTTATAATGTCTGTCTAATCATATCTCTGAAACGCAGAACATCTCTGATTAGCGTTCCTGTTATTCATTGTTCATTAAATTGTCTTTGATATGCAGATTTTGTACAAACATTTGAGAAATTGAACTTAATTATTGTGTTATTTCAGTAACATATGTTAATAAAAACAGACTAATGAAAATATTAAAACGATTTTGGTTAAAATGTTTTTTTCTCCAGATATGCACTCTTTTGATTGACAATCAAACATAGGATGACTTTTTATATAATATTAGTTGTAAAGAATGAGAAATGGAAGAAAAAAAATACAAATTATAATTGTTAACTTAAGTAAATATTTATTTCAGCGCTGTGAGGAAAAGATTTAGCAACATTGTAAACCTGGTATGTTGTCGATTACAAATGCTTTATGAAATATTTTATTTATATGTGATAAAGAGTTAATACAATTTCTGATATGCTATATTTTGATCTAATAAGATAATGAATTATTACAGATTATTTTCTATATTTTTAGGATGGTAATGTTTTACCACCAACTATAAAATTTGATCTTGAAGCAAACACAACCCTTCTTCCAACAAAGGTTTGTTAAATTACTTTGTTTTAATTCAAATATTAAATGGGATTTTGTCTATTCAATGTATGTTAAAATTGGCATAAGTGAAGTGCAGGTAAATTGTAATTATTTTCTTAGACCAAAAAATGGATTAAGATAGAATTATTAGATAACGAAAGGATGTAATATTAATCACAAGTATATAACGGTTTACTTGCTTTCTATTAATTTCAATAATATCAAGAGATTATTATGATGTAAACCTCATGTCTGTGGTATTCTAACTGAATTTAATTTAATATGACAAACTGTAAATTCAGAAGAAATTGATAATAGTAATAATACATTTCTGTGTTTGTATTTTAGGGAAGCTTTTTTTCTGATGAGACTCTAAAAGCTTTGATTGTGAAATTTTTAAGAGAATTCTATTCAATTTATGACTCTGACAATAGACATCCTTTAAAAGAAGCCTACTTTGAAGAGGTAAATTATACAAATTTCATTGTTATATCTGACATACAGTATATGAAATCAGGAAGGTGGAATGAAGTGCATAGATAGAAGTGTCGTCAAAATCCTTGAAACCATCTTCCTATACTTGCTCAAATTGTTCCATTCTCTTGCTAAGATTTAATGTGGACATGTTGCCATCACCCATGACTGTCAGTACCAGTCACGTTAATCAGTTATTTAACATATGATAATTATGACAGTATGTAGTTATGTTAGATATGATACTTCTGACCATATACTATACAGTTGTGTGTAAACATATAATTCTGACCATATACTATACAGTTATGTTAAATAAGAAAATTATGACTGTTTACAGTTATTTGATAGGATTATTTAGACAGTGTACGGTTATTTGAAATAAGATAAATATGACAGTATGCAGTAATTTGAAACATAATTATGAAGGTCTGTAAATGTTAAAGTTTATAACTATGACATTATACAGTTATTTGAAATATGATATCATAGTATACGGTTATGTTAAATTTGATAATTATGTTATTTTACAATTATTTTACAGTTATTTAAAATATGACCATTCATTATGATAATATAAATATAATTATTTGAAATATATGAGATTTATAACAGTATACGGTTACCTGTATGTTACATATGACAATTTTTACAGTTATTTGAAATATGATAATTATAACAGAAAAGGCTATTTTCAATATGATAATTAAATGTCATAATACCGTTATATGAAAAAATTATATCTCTTGATAGAGTTAACAGAAATCATTACATTTATTTTTTTCTAGGCAACATTTTCATTAGCTGCAAGTTACAATGGTGGACTTGAATACAGGTAAATGTTGGTGAAGATTAAAATTCCAGCCTCTTGAATTTATTTGTACATTTTTATACGCCCACATTTTCATGTGGACGTATTATGTCGTCGCCCCTGTCCGTCCGGACGTCCGTCCGTCCACAATTTGTTTGTGGACTCTCTACAGGTCACAATTCTTATCCGATTTTGACGAAACTTGAAATATAGGTTTATCCCCATAAGATCTCGGTTCCTTTCGATATTGGCATGTATCGGATCAAAACTTCATGGATTATGGCCCCTGATTGTACGAAAAATCACGTTTTTAGCTTGTGGACCCTATAGAGGTCACAATTTTGAACCGATTTTGATGAAACTTGACATGCATGTTTGTAACCCAAAGATCTTGGTTCCTTTCGATATTTGCGGCTATCGGAATGTAATTTCCTGAATTATGGCCCCTGATTGTCCGAAAAATCACCCTTTTTAGCTTGTGGTCCCTCTGGAGGTCACAATTATTATTCGATTTAAAAAAACGTTTGATTATGTCACCGTTACACCCTAAGGAAGGTTGAGTTCGAATTTCGGGAAAATCGGACGAAAATTGCCCTACAAAATGGCCGCCGTTTGTACGCGAATACTGTTAAAAAATGGTATATCAAGGTTGTGGACCCTGTGGAGGTCACAATTTTGATTCGATTTTGATGAAACTTGAAATTCATGGTTATAACCCAAAGATCTTGCTTCCTTTCGATATTTGCGTATATAGGATCGTAACTTCCTGAATTATGGCCCCTGATTATACGCAAAATCGCCTTTTTTTAGCTTGGAGGTCACAATTATTATTCGATTTAAAAAAACGTTTGATTATATCACCGTTACACCCTAAGGAAGGTTGAGTTGGAATTTCGGGAAAATCGGACGAAAATTGCCATACAAAATGGCCGCCGTTTGTACGCGAATACTGTTAAAAAATGGTATATCAAGGTTGTGGACCCTGTGGAGGTCACAATTTTGATTCGATTTTGATGAAACTTGAAATTCAAGGTTATAACCCAAAGATCTTGCTTCCTTTCGATATTTGCGCATATCGGATCGTAACTTCCTGAATTATGGCCCCTGATTATACGCAAAATCGCCTTTTTTTTTAGCTTGGAGGTCACAATTATTATCTGATTTAAAAAAACGTTTGATTATATTACCGTTACACCGTAAGGAAGGTTGAGTTCGAATTTCGGGAAAATCGGACCAAAATTGACAGACAAAATGGCCGCCGTTTGTACGCAAATACTGTTAAAAAAATGATATATCATGGTTGTGGACCCTGTATAGGTCACAATTTTAATTGGATTTTGATGAGGAAGGTTGAGTTCTAATTTCGTGAAAATCGTACCAAAATTGCCAGACGAAATGGTCGCCGTTTGTACGCGAATAGTGTAAAAATATGGTATATCATGGTTGTGGACTCTCTACAGGTCACAATTCTTATCCGATTTTGATGAAAAGTCACATTTCTAGGTTGTGTACCGTCACACGATAATCATTGTCGGTTTCGAATTTCATTAATATCAGACTGGAACTGACCAACTAAATGGCTGCTCCCAATACAGTATGAAATACAGGACTTAAAGATGTAGGAAAAATCACTTTCGGTATTGCTTGTTCTCTGTCCATCTCTCGAAAATGTGGGCGTATCCTGCCTGGCAGTGCCAGCCTATCTTTAGTAAACTGAAATAAGTTAGTACAATTTACTCAGGATATTTATTTACACTATCACTAAGTTCAATAATATTAAATATATTTTAGACAACCAAATTTACAAGAGTACACACCTGAGAGTCGAAATCTCATCAAAGGAAGTGGTACCAAGAATCTAGGTAAGGTATATCGTAACATAGAATTTTGATGGTTTCAGACAATAATAACTCCTTTTTATACGCCCACATTGAAATGTGGTCGTATATTGTCGTCGCCCCCGTCCGTCCGTCCGTCCGCTTGTGGACGCTCTACAGGCTAAAGTTAATATCCGATTGACTTTAAATTTATACACAGTGTTTAAGGTCATGAGACGAAGAAGCCTATTGTTTTTCAGCATTTTCCGATAATAACTACCAGAGTTATGGCCCTTGATCACTTCAAAATATCTTGTGGACGCTCTAGAGGCCAAAGTTAATATCCGATTGACTTTAAATTTATACACAGTGTTTAAGGTCATGAGACGAAGAAGCCTATTGTTTTTCAGCGATTTCCGATAATAACTACCAGAGTTATGGCCCTTGATCACTTCAAAATATCTTGTGGACGATCTAGAGGCCAAAGTTAATATCCGATTGACTTTAAATTTATACACAGTGTTTAAGGTCATGAGACGAAGTAGCCTATTGATTTTCAGCGATTTCCGATAATTAGTGCCAGAGTTATGGCCCTTGATCACTTAAAAAAATCTTGTGGATGCTCTAGAGGCCAAAGTTAATATCCGATTTACTTTAAATTTATACACAGTGTTAAAGGTCATGAGACGAAGAATCCTTTTGATTTTCAGCGATTTCCGATAATTAGTGCCAGAGTTATGGCCCTTGAACACTTGAAAATATCTTGTGGACGCTCTAGAGGCCAAAGTTAATATCCAATTGACTTTAAATTTATACACAGTGTTTAAGGTCATGAGACGAAGAAGCCTATTGATTTTCAGCGATTTCCGATAATTAGTACCAGAGTTATCTCCCTTGATCACTTCAAAAAATCTTGTGGACTCTCTAGAGGCCAAAGTTAATATCCGATTTACTTTAAATTTATAGACAGTGTTTAAGGTCATGAGACGAAGAATCCTATTGATTTTCAGCGATTTCCAATAATTAGTGCCAGAGTTATGCCCCTTGATCACTTCAAAAAATCCTGCGGACGCTCTAGAGGCCAAAGTTAATATCCGATTGACTTTAAATTTATACACAGTGGATGCTCTAGAGGTCAAAGTTAATATCCGATTGACTTCAAATTTATACATAGTGTTTACAGTCATGAGACTAAGTCGTCTATCGATTTTCATTGATTTTCAATAATTGCTGCAAGATTTATGGCCCTTGATCACTTCGAAAAATCCTGTGGAAGCTCTAGAGGCCAAAGTTAATATCCGATTGACTTTAAATTAACACACAGTGTTTAGGGTCATGAGATGAAGAAGCCTATTGATTTTCAGAGATTTCAAATAATTATTGCCAGAGTTATCTCTCTTGATCACTTCAAAAAACCCTTGTTACGCTATAGAGGCTAAACTTATCATCCGATTGACTTTAGATTGATACACAGAGTTTAAGGTGTTGAAACGAACAAGTATTTTGATTTTCAATGAATTTTGATAACTGAACAGCTAAATCAATGATATTAAATGTTTCATGTATATACTAATTGTTAGTGTGGGGTAACACTTTATAAAAAGCAATCAAATTCTAATGATTTTCTGATAATTACATAATGAACCTTTACTCTTAATCAGTTTTTAGTGTATTACAAATGTTTCATTAGCAAAAAAAGTAAAAATATGCAACAGCCCTTGTTGACTGCCCGGACGATTTAGCTGCTGTGGGCGTATGTTTCGTTGCCTGGCAACCTATCTTTATACGTCCACATTCATAATGTGAAGTATTATGCCGTCGCCCCTGTCTGTGTGTGTGTGTATGTATGTATATGTGCGTGTGTGTGTGTCTGTGGTTCGCCTACAGGGCGCAATTCTTCATGGATTTTCTTCAAACTTGGTATACTTATTCCTTATACCCCAAGGAAGATCCCTATTGTTTTGGGGGCATGCCCGACCCCCAGGGGCCGAGCCACGCCCATTTCTAGTATTTGTTTGTTTGTCGTCTACAGGCCACATTTCTTAACTTATAATCTTGAAACTTTGCATACACATTCTTTGTACCCTAAGGAACATCCCTATCGTTTGGGGTGTATGCCCCACCCCCAGCGGCAGAGCTACGCCCATTTTCTTTTCGTGTGTCTTTGTGTCGCCTACAGGGCGCAATTCTTACTGGATTTTCTTCAAACTTGGTATACGTATTCCTTATACCCTAAGGAAGATCTCTATTGTTAGGTGCATGCCCGACCCCCAGGGACAGAGCCACGCCCATTTCTAGTATGTATTTGTTTGTCGTCTACAGGCCACATTTCTTAACTTATAATTTTGAAAGTTAGCATACACATTCTTTGTACCCTAAGGAACATCCCTATCATTTGGGGTGCATGCCCAACCCCCTGGGGCAGAGCCACACCCATTTTCTTATCGTGTGTCTTTGTGTCGCCTACAGGCCACAATTCTTACTGGATTTTCTTTAAAACTTTGTATACTTACTCTTTATATTCTAAGGATGATCCCTATCGTTTGGGGTGCATGCCCAACCCCCCAGGGGCAGAGCCATGCCCATTTTCTTTTTGTGTGTCTCTGTGTCGCCTAGAAGCCGCAATTCTAATTGTATTTTCTTAAAACTTTGTATACTTACCCTAAGGATGATCCGTATTGTTTTTTGGTGCATGCCCGACCCCCAATGGCAGAGCCACGCCCATTCCTTGTATTTATTTGTTTGTCGTCTACAAGCCACATTTCTTAACGTATCATCTTGAAACTTTGAATGATTATTCTTTGTACCCTAAGGAACATTTCTATCATTTGGGGTGCATGCCCAACCCCCAGGGGCAGAGTCACGCCCATTTTCTTTTTGTGTGTCGCCTACAGGCCATAATTCTTAATCGGTCATCTTGAAACTTAAAATACTTATTTCTTATACCCTAAGGATGACCCCTTTTGTTTTGGGTGCATGCCCGACCCCCATGGGACAGCAACACCCATTTCGTGTATTTGTTTGTCTGTCGACTACAGGCTGCATAAAGATGACCCCTATTGTTTTTGGTGATTTCCTAACCCCCAGGGGCAGAGTCATGCCCATTTTTACTTCGTGTCTATGTGTGTTGTCTACAGGCCACGATTCTTAATGGATCGTCTTTAAACTTGGGATATGTATTCCATATAGCCTAAGGACGTCAACTGCATGTCCCGACTCACACAGGCAAGACACGACTAATTTTTGTGTTTGTCGTTTACAGGCCGCAATTCTGAATGAATCAGCTTGGTACTTGGTTTATGTATTCCTTATAGCCTGAGGGCGTCCACTATTGATTTTGATGAATGTCCCGACCCCCAGGGGCAGAGCCACGCCCACTTTTTGCCTTTAGTGTTAGGAAGGCATAATTCTGAATGGATTATCTTGGTATAGTTATTCCTTATACTCTAAGGACGGCAACTATTAATGTTGGTGCACGACCCTCAATGCTAAACAAACCAAACGCCTAGCCTTCTTGACAAAGTACCATATCAATCAAAGCAGGAATGTGGACATATATTGTAGCGTTAGCGTTATGTTTCTAATTGAAATAATATAAAATTTTGATGATCTGAGAACATATTATTAACTCCTTCTATTTCTGACTGAATAGAGATACTAATTATTGTTTGTTGCTGTCGCTTTGAGAGTGATCGATTTTCCTCTCATCCACAAAACATTTGGGGGGGGGGGGCGGAATGGGTGTCTGGATGGCCTAATGCATTCGCTTTAAACCTCAAGGCCAGTCTTCTGTTCAAGTGTTTTTGTTGATTCACATGGAAGAGGATTGCCTGCATAACCACTGTATTTTCTTGGTTTCCTCCTATTTGCTAAATATTCCTGTGAAGAAGCAAATTATTGAAATTAAAATATACCATGTAAGTGTAAGTCTCAAAATAACCTAGATGTTTTAAATTTGAAACCACATTATTCTCCCACAAAAATAAATATCCTCACGGACCACGGTAGTCTGATCAAAGTATTACGTTTTGAATGATATATTAAATCCCATGATGAAATATGTTGATTATAGCAATAAATGAATAATGTTTATATTATGTCTATTATAATAGATAGGAACTACCGATTGTTAAAACGAGGAAAGATAGCCATTGCTTCACAGCTATGTTTATTACCTAAAACTTCCCATGATCCTAATTCATTTGTTGTTGATGTAGGTGTTGTAACTGTAAGTATAAGCTTATAATGTGAACAATAAATATTTGACTTGCATTTATTTTATGTACATGTTTATATTGTATGCTTTCCTCAATCGATGTTTCGATGCAATAAAATCTTATCTGTCTATCTTATCTATGCCATACCGTGTGCTATGAAGGAAATTTTGAAGACGAAATTGAGCACCCGACCTCCAGGCGTGGGAGCCAGCATCTTACCCGCTTAGCCACTGAGACTCCCTGTTTCTAATCTATGGGTGTTACCTGTTGGTTTGCATAGGACGAAAATAATCAAGTCCACCTTTAACAAGAGCCATTGACAATTGGAATTTGAGGAAGAATAGGCAGGAATTTCTTCTCCTTAGCCATTGGCTCTATATGTGTATGAGTATGCTTTTTGAAGAGAAACCTCCACTGTTTGTACTTTAAATGAATGTGAACGCAATACAGCTCATAGTTTTTATTTCATGGTCGGCAGAGGATTGGTTATTTAGTCATCAGAAATGCCCAATTAATATTCGTAGTTCGTTTGACAAATCCCTATAATTATTATTGAGATACTTGAATTTTTATTTTAGCCCAATATGATGTCCTTCTCTCTCATTGGTGTATTTAAAGAATGTAAGTATTATCAAACTACGTTTTATTATTTCTCTTTGGTAAATTCTGTAATTCAATAATAATAAAGTTTTATAGTTTAACCAATGTATAAGCAATGTATATTTTATTTGTTCAAACATTATTATTTGCCAGGTTAATTAATTTTTTTACTTGTTTTTTTTTATAATAGCTGACAGTAAAACAGATAAACCACCTATTCGAGCTTTCTCAAGACATTTTGTAGCTGTACCCAGTGGACAAGGGTAAATATTGATTATAAAATTATAACTTTGCCCTAATAATAAAAATTGTATGGTTTATTATTAAACATGACTACTGATATAATGGCATTAACTTCAAATAATAATTTATTTGCCATGATCAAAATAAACTTCATATTGTAAATTTCGAACACCCTTTTTGAGGTGCATTTTGTATGGTCTATAGCAAAATATTAATATATTGATACTGTACTAGGATGTGGTAACTTTAAAATTTAATTTAATGATACCATAGTGGCCGGTTCATTGTTTTACAAACCGGCTAGATTAAAGATCAATCGGCTAAAGCCGACAAAAAACGGCCGATTAAGATCCGTGCTTTAAATACAGATACACTATCTCATGCATTTCAACAAAGTCGTCAACACAAGTTCAATATTTCCTTCATCAAGTAAAATTAATGCACGATTGACACAGTGTCAGTACCATTATTCTATTAAATAATTATTGCGCCTACATCAAAGTATGACGTTGCATCTGTATTTTTATGATAGTTAAATTCTGTGAAAGTGAACATTTAAGAAGTTTATCCAAGTGTGTGTGAAATAGCTTTATTTAATGCCAGCTTCCACTGAGACGATATCGCAGACAATTACATGTTATATATACATAGTGAAAATATCCAAGTAACTACTGTCATTATTTATCTTTTGTTAAAATATATATATATTTTTTTTTTCACGTCTATTTTTATTTGCAGTATTTTAATAACTAATGATACACTGACAATTACAAATGCATCACCTCAACAAGTTCAGGTTAGTAGAAATAAATCATTCTATTCAATATTTATATACTGAGCGCCATAGAAAACACATCACTTAGTTTTTTGTATAACAAAATGATCCTGTAAACATATCTTATTTATATTTATGAAAGTATGGGCACTGGCTCATTGACCAGGAGGTCCGGGGTTTGATCCAATGTTATTGGAAAAAGTTTCCAAGAATTTCCCTTAGCCAGTAGTGCAGGACAAATGGCCTGGTAATGAAATGTGTAGTCATTTGGATGAGATTAATAACACGTCCTGTGTATTTGTTGACTTGCACATTAAAGAACCTGTGATAATTGGACTTTGATGTGACATTGATTTGGAATGTATTTTAATTGATAGGTTGCTTTCAAAAACACAGGACCCACCCCATCTTCTAGTCCTGTATCAAGTAACCCACCAGCATTACCAAATAATATGTCTATTACTGAAGCACCATCAACTAGTGGTGGTCTTACTCCAACACAACAACAGATGTTACAACAGTTTGCTACTGTATCTAACATGAATTTAGAATGGTCAGCAAAGTAAGTATTTATTTATTGTTTACTTCTCTTGAGTTCAAAACTGATAAATGAGGTTCAAAATTAATCAGAAGACAACATAATTTAGTAACATGACTCACTGTTACAGAAATCTTTAAAATGCCTAGCTATAACTACTATAAGTATGAGAGTTATATACTTAAAACAGACATTCATGATAAATTTCTTGCTTTAGCCCATAGTTTAAGGGTTTGAGTAAAAATGCAGTTCAGAAAGGGAAAAAAATTTTGTTCCTGCAGGTTACATGCATATTACGTTTTACAGTCATTAGCATATTAATGAGATATAATTTTCAAGTTCAATACATCGATTCAGAATAAGTTGTATTATTGTCCCCCAACTTTCTATGAAAGCAGGGGACATTAAAATGGTACTTTCGGCCTGGTCTGTCTGGCGCAAGAATTTCTTGTTCTAATTGAGGTAGAATGTTCAAAATTGGTGTAGTTGCCTATTAGGTGAATGCTTTAACAAAGTACGATGATTAGCCTTTTCCACTTAGGCCAAGTAGAGATAAGATGTTTAGAACATAACTTATATCATTACCATGACCAAGTGGATGAGAATTTTCTGCTTAATCTTAGTAAATGTACATGGTCATTAAGTGAATGACTTGACTGAGTTCAATGATAAATATTTCCTGCTAAAACTAATCAGTTTCAATCGTCAGTGCTGTGGATAAGATAACTTAGATTCTAACTGATGAATGTAAGTGTATAGTTTCACTACCAGGTACTTCACAACTTTAACTGATTTTGATCATGAACATTTTATGCTTAGATTAAGCATAGATAATCAGTTTGATTGCTTGATTCTTTTGAAAGATAGGTTGCCAGGCAACGAAACATACGCCCACAGCAGCTAAATCGTCCGGGCAGTCAACAAGGATTGTCGCATATTTTTACTAATTTCGGTAATGAAACATTTGTAATACACTAAAAACTGATTAAGAGTAACAACTCATTATGTAATTATCAGAAAATCATTAGAATTTGATTGCTTTTTATAAAGTTTTACCCCACGCTAACAATTAGTATATACATGAAACATTTAATATCATGGATTTAGCTGTTCAGTTATCTAAATTCATTGAAAATCAAAATACTGGTTCGTTTCAACACCTTAAACTCTATGTATCAATCTGAAGTCAATCGGATAGTAACTTTGGCCTCTATAGCGTCACAAGTATTTTTGAAGTTATCAAGGGAGATAACTCTGGTAGTAATTATTTGAAATCGTTGAAAATCAATAGGCTTCTTCGTCTCATGACCTTAAACACTGTGTATAAATCTAAAGTCAATCGGATATTAACTTTGGCCTCCAGAGCGTCCACAAGATTTTTTGAGGTGATCAAGGGCCATAACTCTGGCACTATCGGAAATCGCTGAAAATTAATAGGTGTCTTTGTCTTATGACCTTAAACACTGTGTATAAATTTAAAGTCAATCGGATATTAGTTGCCTATTAGGTGAATGCTTTAACAAAGTACGATGATTAGCCTTTTCCACTTAGGCCAAGTAGAGATAAGATGTTTAGAACATAACTTATATCATTACCATGACCAAGTGGATGAGAATTTTCTGCTTAATCTTAGTAAATGTACATGGTCATTAAGTGAATGACTTGACTGAGTTCAATGATAAATATTTCCTGCTAAAACTAATCAGTTTCAATCGTCAGTGCTGTGGATAAGATAACTTAGATTCTAACTGATGAATGTAAGTGTATAGTTTCACTACCAGGTACTTCACAACTTTAACTGATTTTGATCATGAACATTTTATGCTTAGATTAAGCATAGATAATCAGTTTGATTGCTTGATTCTTTTGAAAGATAGGTTGCCAGGCAACGAAACATACGCCCACAGCAGCTAAATCGTCCGGGCAGTCAACAAGGATTGTCGCATATTTTTACTAATTTCGGTAATGAAACATTTGTAATACACTAAAAACTGATTAAGAGTAACAACTCATTATGTAATTATCAGAAAATCATTAGAATTTGATTGCTTTTTATAAAGTTTTACCCCACGCTAACAATTAGTATATACATGAAACATTTAATATCATGGATTTAGCTGTTCAGTTATCTAAATTCATTGAAAATCAAAATACTGGTTCGTTTCAACACCTTAAACTCTATGTATCAATCTGAAGTCAATCGGATAGTAACTTTGGCCTCTATAGCGTCACAAGTATTTTTGAAGTTATCAAGGGAGATAACTCTGGTAGTAATTATTTGAAATCGTTGAAAATCAATAGGCTTCTTCGTCTCATGACCTTAAACACTGTGTATAAATCTAAAGTCAATCGGATATTAACTTTGGCCTCCAGAGCGTCCACAAGATTTTTTGAGGTGATCAAGGGCCATAACTCTGGCACTATCGGAAATCGCTGAAAATTAATAGGTGTCTTTGTCTTATGACCTTAAACAATGTGTATAAATTTAAAGTCAATCGGATATTAACTTTGGCCTCTAGAGCGTCCACAAGATTTTTTGAAGTGATCAAGGGCCATAACTCTCGCACTAATTATCGGAAATCGCTGAAAATCAATAGGCTTCTTCGTCTTATAACCTTAAACACTGTGTATCAATTTGAAGTCAATCGGATATTAACTTTGGCCTCTAGAGCGTCCACAAGATTTTTTGAAGTGATCAAGGGCCATAACTCTGGCACTAATTATCGGAAATCGCTGAAAATCAATAGGCTTCTTCGTCTTATGACCTTAAACACTGTGTATAAATTTAAAGTCAATCGGATATTAACTTTGACCTTTAGAGCGTCCACAAGATTTTTTGAGGTTATCAAGGGCCATAACTCTGGCACTAATTATCGGAAATCGCTGAAAATCAATAGGCGTCTTCGTCTTATGACCTTTAACACTGTGTATAAATTTAAAGTCAATCGGATATTAACTTTGGCCTCCAGAGCGTCCACAAGATTTTTTGAGGTGATCAAGGGCCATAACTCTGGCACTAACTATCGGAAATCGCTGAAAATTAATAGGCGTCTTTGTCTTATGACCTTAAACACTGTGTATAAATTTAAAGTCAATCGGATATTAACTTTGGCCTCTAGAGCGTCCACAAGATTTTTTGAAGTGATCAAGGGCCATAACTCTGGCACTAATTATCGGAAATCGCTGAAAATCAATAGGCTTCTTCGTCTTATGACCTTAAACACTGTGTATCAATTTGAAGTCAATCGGATATTAACTTTGGCCTCTAGAGCGTCCACAAGATTTTTTGAAGTGATCAAGGGCCATAACTCTGGTACTAATTATCGGAAATCGCTGAAAATCAATAGGCTTCTTCATCTTATGACCTTAAACACTGTGTATAAATTTAAAGTCAATCGGATATTAACTTTGGCCTCTAGAGGGTCCACAAGATTTTTTGAAGTGATCAAGGGCCATAACTCTGGCACTAATTATCGGAAAACAATAGGCTTCTTCGTCTCATGACCTTAAACACTGTGTATAAATTTAAAGTCAATCGGATATTAACTTTAGCCTGTAGAGCGTCCACAAGCAATTGTGGACGCCTGACGGACGGACGGACCGACGGACGGACGGGGGCGACGACAATATACGACCACATTTCAATGTGGGCGTATAAAAAGGTAAATGTGCAATTAATTGATGTATCATGTATTTATTTTGGGATTTCGGCAATGGACACCAGCCTCACTGTTGGCTTTTTTTTTTTGTAGGTGTCTGCAAGAAAATGGATGGAATTATGAAAAAGCTGGATTAATATTTATTGAATTAAATGTAAGTTTAGAACTACTTTTATAGTAGTACATCAAACTTCTCAAATCAAATTTTGTCCCCTGGTCTATTTTGTTGATTTTAAAATTTAAAGAATTTAAGTGCCTAATTTTGTAGTGAGGAGTAAAGACCTTCATTCACAATTTATTTTCTATTTCAGAAAGCTGGTAAAATACCACCTGCAGCATTTATAAAATAATAAATTCAGACAGATTATATATTATTATTTTTTATACGCCCACATTTTTATGTGGACGTATATTGTCGTCGCCCCTGTCCGTCCGTCTGTCCACAATTGTTTGTGAACAGTCTACAGGTCACAATTTTTATCCGATTTCAATGAAACTTAAAATATAGGTTTATCACCCTAAGATCTCGGTTCCTTTCGATATTGGCATGTATCGGACTGTAACTTCATGGGTTATGGCCCCTGATTGTACGAAAAATCACGTTTTTAGCTTGTGAACAGTGTAGAGGTCACAATTTTGATCCGATTTCGATGAAACTTGAAATGCATGTTTATAACCAAAAGATCTTGGTTCCTTTCGATATTTGCGCATATCGGATCGTAACTTCCTGAATTATGGCCCCTGATTGTCCGAAAAATCACCCTTTTTAGCTTGTAATCCCTGTGGAGGTCAAAATTGTAATCCGATTCAAAAAACCGTTTGGTTATATCACCGTTACATAGTTATGGGGGTTGAGTTCGAATTTCGTGAAAATCGGACCAAAATTGACAGACAAAATGGCCACCGTTTGTACGCGAATAGTGTGAAAATATGTTATATCAAGGTTGTGGACCCTATAGAGGTCACAATTTTGAACCGATTTTCATGAAACTTGAAATGCATGTTTATAACTGAAAGATCTTGGTTCCTTTCGATATTTGTGCATATCGGATCGTAACTTCCTGAATTATGGCCCCTGATTGTCCGAAAAATCACACTTTTTAGCTTGTGTTCCCTGTGGAGGTCAAAATTGTTATCCGATTCAAAAAACCGTTTGATTATATCACCGTTACATAGTTATGGGGGTTGAGTTCGAATTTCGTGAAAATCGGACCAAAATTGACAGACAAAATGGCCGCCGTTTGTACGCGAATAGTGTGAAAAAATGTTATATCAAGGTTGTGGACCCTATAGAGGTCACAATTTTGAACTGATTTTGATGAAACTTGAAATATATGTTTATAACATAAAGATCTTGGTTCCTTTCGATATTTGGACATATCTGATCGTAACTTCCTGAATTATGGCCCCTGATTGTACGAAAAGTCGCTATAATATTAAATGTTTCGTATCCAGTGGAGGTGACAGCTTATTCCATAATATTAAATGATTCGTATACTTTACATTAGCATGGAGAAGAACTTTATAAAAACCAAACAAATTCTAATGATTTTCTGATAATTACTTAATACGCGATAACTCTTGTTGACTGCCCGGACGATTTAGCTGCTGTGTGGGCGTATGTTTCGTTGCCTGGCAACCTATTTTTTTTTTGATTGATAGTGGAATATAGACGATTTTTTTTAAATAAAGATTTTATGTGCAAAAAAACAAAAAACAAAAAGAGGGCATTTTTTAACCTTGGATAATTTGTATGTGTTAATGTCTGGTATGAGGTAATATTTTAAAGACTGCTGCTACAGTTATTTATGGTGGAACTGTCATCAATTCATGTATTCTGTTGTTAATTGAGTTATCTTTTGCGTTATATTTTTTTCTGTTTAGAAACTAAAAATTCATGAAAACTTGTATAAAAAACCCACTGGTTTCTATTTAGTAAGTTGTAATTGATTGTACATATTTGTATCATGAAATGATCACCACATTTTAGTAATAGTTTTATAAAAAGGGATATGATCAAAAATTCAAATCATGTCTTAATCATCAAAAGTAATATGATTACAAAATAATTAAAATTTATTTTCAAAGTGCGAAGTTAAATTCTATAGTTATTGTACATACATTAAATATTCGCACTGATTACAAATTTCAATTTTTATTTTATACAAGTCTGACAAAATGTTGGATAATGAACATTGTTATGAAATCATACAGTAATACTTTTTAATGAAATAATCTTGTTAAGTTCATTAAATTTGTTACAAATACAAAAGAATGTAGATGTTATCTGATCTAAAATTTCTAAAAGAGATTGTGAAACACAATTTAATACATGATCTTGTTTGTTGAGTGGGTCTGGCAAAAAAGTGTTACACTAGTAGAACATGTTGGTGGGCTACAAACATGGCATTTCTCCCTTGAAAAGTATCAAATAATGGTATTAAGTACTGTATTTATTACTAGGTTTAATCTCTTCCGCCAATTTGTTTTACATAGCCTTATTATTCATGTTTCCATGCCAGTAATTTTACTTCGGATGAAGATAATGAGGGGCTTATCAATCTTTTCATATTTTACTGATAGCTTGTTACCAGTCCTTCACCACCTGGTTAAATAAACCTGAATCAAGTAAATATGTCTAATATCCCTAGTATTATGTTATAGTATCTCAGCTATCAATATTCTCAAATGATGATGATATATTGTAACTGGATGAATTTACAGGTGGAAAAAGTGGATCAATGGCAGTTGCTACCAAACTCTCAATGAGATTGGGAAGCAATTTTCTGAAATAGAGAAAAATGCAGATGTGAAAATATAAAAATTACAAATGTCATTCATGAAGTAAAACTGTTTGCATGGATGTGATTTTAACTAAAGAAGAAACAGCTATTATATCTTTAACAATTAAGACACCAACTGTTGTCTGTCTGTTCTGGGTTGACCGCTACACAAGGGCTTTCCCCCCCGAGGCTGAAATTTGTTGTATAGGAGTAGCTCGGCCTGGGGAGTAACATAGGCCTGGTGGTGTTGGCCTACCTCTGTTGGAGTTGTAGGCACAACCTGTGCAGTGCCAGGTCATCTGCTGGTAGACCATATTAACAGTTCGAAGTTATCTATTATGACTTTTTTTAGAATGGATAAAATTAATAAATTCAAGCATGTTTTGGAATGTGTAGGTGTGTAGAGATTATACACGGATTAAATTATAACTTTTAAAAGAAAAAAAATTAAGAGCAAATTAATAGAATAGCAGTCTTACTGTGCACAAGCTGGTGCACCATTTATTTCTAATAGCCAAACCTTGAAATTTTCATCTAATATAAAATCAAAACCAAATAGTTGAAAACTGCTGTAATTGAGGTAGGTTGTATCAATTCTCTGTCGAAAAATAAAATCATTTATTGGTATTATCTAAAAAATAACATTACATGTAAATTGTACATTCGGGAAGAAAATATTGCAGTGCGTTACATTATCAATGTAGACCCATCTTTTCATGTCACATTTACTGTTTTTGAACTAACATTGTGCGGGGTAGTGGTCTAAAGTGCACTTTATATCATAAGGAATTTCACTGACTATAAGTGGCATGGGCAACTAAATTATTGAAATGAAATTTTTCCATTTTAATTCCTAGTGGATGTTCAGTGGAGTTTTACCTCAAAAACAAAGAGTGGACAATGGACATGAAGTGGATGCTTGATTGTGAGTCAGTTCTGACACAAGAATTCTAACACAAGGAACTTATTCAGTTGAATATCCCCAATGTCACTTGTCTTTATGAAATGCACCCATGTCATGATGCTTCAAACTGCAAATCACTGTCGTGTTAGAAAGAGTAAGAATTTTAATAAATAACATAATTTACCTCTTTTATGACCTTAAAACAAGTTACTATAATATCTTTAATCTGTGGTAAAATACTATGTTCAAAACATTCTTTTCCACAACTTGTTAAATATCTGAAAATAACAGTTTAATACATACTGTCTGAGTTTAACATTCAATGTAAAATATGAAACCTACATTATCTAACTTTTAAAGACATCTTTGAAAAAAACAACTTAAATGTGATCACACCAATATTTGCATTCAAATAGTTTTTCCAGACTATTCGCACCAACTTTTTGGCATTACATGAGTTATTCAGTGTCGGTTCAGACTAACATTAAGTAAAAAATCAACAAAGGAAATTATATTGATTAGAAGGGTTCACAATTTCAATTATCTAAAAATTCAAAAAAAAAAAAAGTTGATTATTAGTCTCTTATTACGTGAAACCTGAGGGAACAACAGGTCGTCTCTTCAGTAACTAAGGATGTGGCCGAGTTACAGATCAAATTCACATTTCGTGGGATTCCATTAATATTTGACCGACACACGGCCTTAATATACCATTCATTTAGAAAACATTATAGCCTATATTTACTCATTAAATTGATCATAGAACATTTCATTTCCATCTTCATACATTCCAAAGTTAGGTGAGCGCTGTTTCTGTAGACAATGATTTGTTAGATGAGATGTTAGATCAGTAAGATTGTTTGGGTTATAAGGTTCTGATGATGTTCGTAAAACACCATCTTTAAAAAGATATATTGAACACATGGAATCTACTAATATCCAACATCTGAAATACATGTAAAACTATTGACATATAAATTGAAAACAGAAATACTGATGTGAAAATTCATATTACATCTTTCTTTATCTTTAATTAATAAAAGCGGGGACATATCTCAACAACAAATAAATTAGATCTTAATTGTTAAATAAAATATAGGGTTGGACCTAAATAAAAGAAATTGCAGACAAATGGAACTGAGCTCCTATTATATGGCCTTGGGGCCCCTTTAAGAAGATCCAACCTCTTGGGTTTTTTTCTGGTTTCTTCCCACTGCTAAAGACCCCTACGTGATGCAAATTATTGAAATAATTAGTCATGAAATGACCTGGCTTGTGTCAAGTGGACTCTCCCCTTTAAAGATCGAAAAACCTTTCTATAAGGTATACTTTCAAAATATTATAATGAAGGAAGACATTTTGCTATGCTCTAGTTGTGTCAGTTGACATTAACATCAGTGTTATAATTAGGCCCTAATGTGGAGTTCTGGGTTACACAGCCAAAGCCTTATTTAAAACCCAACAGATAATAAATTCAATTTGCCAATTTGTGGGGTGACATCAGAGTTGATTCTTACCTTATATCAAATTTTCTTTGATGATTCAATAAAAAAGGGTTGTTGATATATTTTTGTATTATGTAAGCATGTTTTTGATTATCAATATATTGTATTAATTCTTCTACTTCATTTGATATCATTATATCATCTCCTGTAATATTACATCCAATATTCAAAATGCCATTTCAAGTACAGTAATCCACTGATTTGCATGCCAGTTTAATATCCAACACTCTTATTTTTTTTCATTGTAAGATTTCTTGCTTCATTGACCTTATCTATTTTTTTTAAAATTTAATTCCAATTCGTTGTCAAAATTCAGGTTTGTTTATATTGATGCCACAAGATACTGGATAATTGTTTGTTTATATTGATGCATGCAAGAATTATGGGATTTATTGTGGGAAGGGGTGCAACGCTTACTTGACTTGGCCAGAAGATACTGGATAATTAACAACAAAACTCCTGGACTCCTGGTTAGTCATGGGCAATGGACTTTACGTCAAATATTGACAAGGTCCCAGACACTCCGTACGTTGGAGACTAGGAGCTTCTGGGGGACCGAGACTACTTTTCTTTAGGCCTGAAATGTTATCCAAATTATTAATTAGACATTAATTTATCCAGACCATAATCAACTCTCGATGCCATCGCTAGCGTGCGATATTTACTAGATTAAAATTCTGCTTACCGCTCATTGATGATGAAATTAAAAAATGGACAATCAAGACTATGTTTTTTATTGTACCAACTGAAATTTTAAGTAAATTCCCTTTACATTATCTAGTTTTTAACTGTTATAGTAAGAACTGCAAGCTCTATATCTAATCTCCCATAATGTATCTTTATAACTTAATTTGTTTTAGCTTAATCAGTGTCTTAAGGAGAGGACTTACCTTTAGATCCTGCCGAACTTTTAGCAATCCATATATCATCAGATTGTATTAATTCTAACAGTTCTTCTCTCTCATCCTTTTGTTGTTTACTCATTGATATAAAATTTTCACATCCATTAACTTCATCAGCAGTTGAATGAATTATTTCTGTGGAATGTGCAGGAATTATAACATAGGATGGTGGTAACCACGGAAATAAAGGTATATCTTGATATACACAATACTTTTTCAGTTCCCTATAAAACAGATTTATATCATCTTCATGTTGTCAATGAACATTATGTAGGCCTTATCGAACCACAACCACAGGTGTTGGGGTGGGGGACTTATCTCCCCACCCAAAAATCGAACTAGCCCCCCCCCCCGCCAATATTTCGTCAACAATAATGACTTCTTGGGAGTGTTCTTGGCCGGCCACATCCTTAGCCTCTCCAAAAATTCAATAGCCCTACAAAATTTTATGAGCTGGCTACCGGCATGGGACTTACGTGCAATTCTCAACAGAAAAACATCCTATCTTGTATGAATATACAGATTCTGATGATGATCCACAGAAGATCAGCCAATTGTTCAGAAATTATGGCAGGAAATATAGCCATATTTACTCAACATTTTTACAAATGCCTTGGGGTTGAATAAGTGTTCATTGGGATAAAAAAAAAGAAATTTTAAGCTTTGTGCATGCTACGGAAATGTTCAGGTTTTAATTAAAATAAAGGAAGGTCTGATGTATGATGTTTCCAATAACAAATAAAATTTTAATAATTAATTAACATGATTTTATTTGTTTTGTCTCAGAAATCAACTGTGTTATTTACATGTACCTAATCATTTGAGCTTTTTTACAAATAACTTCTGATCCACGATAGTAATTTACTAGTTGCTGTAATCCGGGCTTCTGACCTGCAAAAAATAATTACATGTCTGTATGGATTAAATACTGGGTGTTCCCAAAACATTTGGCTTACACACACTGTGATAAAAATAATTTAAATATATTAGACCTATCTGCATTGTCTATGCTCAAACATAGTCTCTAGGAATAAAACTGGACTGGATCCTGGTATGGCTTGGCTCACAAACAATTAAATTTATTTTACAGATTACTGTAATCCCATGAATATAAACATGGGATACATTTTCAAATAGGAATCCTTCGACTAAAATTCAGACAGCGTGATCGTTTTGTAGGATACTGTTTTATTTCATTTGTCTTCATCATCGATGTTTCCAAAGATTATGTCTACTTCCATCAAGAGTGATAGTTATTTCATTTGATGAAGTCTCTGTGTTATACCTGGCAGGAGTGGCCTCAGTTTGAACTCAGAGCACTCGCGGATTGCAACAGCAGCAGGCCTACTCTATTAGCCATCAAGGATTTACATCATTGCCACTGATCGGATAATGACTTTTCACCAAATGGGACTACAATATTGCCTCTATTAATTGAGGAATGACTCCTTAATAATAAACTAAATGTGAATTTTTAATACTTGTTAAGGCAACTACATACAATTCCAAGACTTGACTTTAATGATAAACTAATTTTCTCTTTAACTAGAATAGTCTTTGTGGTAATTTTAAAATGCTTGTTGTAGAGCTGGCTACTTGTAAGGTTTATATATGGAGTAGTTAAGCTCTGAACGTAGGTCTATAATTACACTCGCTAGTACTGGCGAGACCTACGTTCTGAGCTGAACTATATATGGAGTGAACTCAAGAAAAACTAATGTAAATAGAAAATGTTACTGTATGGATAAGCAATCAAGGAACTGGTCTAATAATTGTTTAAATTCAACACGTCCTTAACACAACATAAATACCCTACATATTATCACCAATGTGCGAAGATTAAGTTTAGTGTACCTATTCTGGTATAGGGCAACTTATTTCTGTCCCCCATCATTAGATTAAAACGAATAGAATCACTTTGTAGTTTTCTCCATTGTCCTTTTCTATTTGTTAATAAATATTGTTCTAATGCTGTGTAAACACTGCTGTTGGCATCTCTGCATATGAATGTATACTTTTCATTAGCCATTATTTAAATATTAAGTAAACATGTCAGATAAAGGAAGGGCGACTCTAGCATGGAGATCTTTGTTTACATTAGAAACTATCCAAGGGACACAACTGATGCTTAGGGGAGACCACTACCGACTGTTTAACAATCTATAATTTGTGACAGTCGTTTGTCTATTTCGAGTTGGCTGCTATACTAGGGTAGTACTGAGGCTGAAATTGGGTGTATCTTATAAGCAAACAAACTATAAGCTTATCTGAGATTTTTTACATGTTTTTATTGTTTTTGTTTATGGCAGGCTCATTTACAAAGTCAAATGCCTACAAATAAAAATCAAAAATATACAAATGACATGAGAAAAATACACAATGATGATATGATGACTGATGAAATCTACGACTAAAACATGATGTAAAGCTTTGTTGAATACATGCGTTATAATTGATACTATTTATTACTCTGTGGTACTATATATTTGCTGGAAGCATATTTATAATGGTAAAACACTATGCTATTTCAAATTACTTCATTGTAAATATTTATACTACATAACATCATAGTCCAATATCTCTGATTCGATCACATCTACTTACTTGTGTTCATCAGTAAACCAAAGATATTCAACATTACAACAATAGAAATATTACATGTTAAATTATCATTAAATATATATTACACCCATTTCCTATTTGTGACATGCTTTAGCTAAATGTGACACATGGGTTAAAACAAAATACAGCATATCTATTCAAACATCTTTAAATTGGTACATCATGTATCCATTTAACTTTTTAAAAAATTGCCAGAGATATTTCACATTCCAAACTTATTCTTAACATCAATTAATGTGTTCATCCTGAAAATTGAGACGGGGCCAGTCGTAAATTTGTCTCATTTAGCCAGAGCATGTGACATTTTACTAGAAAGCATAATAATCATTTGTAGGCAAGTAGCATAATCATACTATTGTTGGTGAACTACAGTATTTGGATATTTTCTATTTTCCATTTATAACAAGCATAGCGCAACTGGTGGTGAACTTATTTTGATTCAAAAGTTCACATTCCAATGATCAAGCAACATAACAATAAAGTAAAGCTCATCTACTTACATCTAATATTTCATCTACAAACAATGGGACAAACAAATATCAACCAAATTGCACGTAAAAATGAAAACAAAAGAAGGATATAACAAAATACCCTAATATACCTCTTAAAATGTCAAAAAGCTAAAAAAGAAAAAAAAAACCAACAAAAACAAACCACTTGACTATTAGGTAGTATACTTTTGTGAATAGCCCACTCAAATCACCAAATATTTTCAATGGGAGAAATCAGTGGGTCCATTAAACAATGTTTGTCTACCATGAGGCTTTAAATGAAATAATATAAATGTTTGTCAAAAAATGACGAACAAAGTAAAATTTGTAATACAGGGAAGAAAAACATGGGTTAAAAATACTGATAAAAGAAAAAACTATATTAATGTCAGACTGCTATCATTAAATCAAGAACAATTCAAAATCCAATTATAAAATAAAATACATTCATTTTGATATAAATAATTCTATTGTGCAAACTATGGATCATCTTTGTGAGCATTTGATGTTAATATAATTGGAGGAGAAATATTAAAATCTCGAGTCATTCTATAATTTACATATTAAATAAATAAAATGAATTTATTGTCTATAAATTGTGAATAAAAGATCGATGGATCAGGATGTATTTAAAATCAAATAACTTTTAGAATTCAAGAGAGAGAGAGAGAAATTGGATTTAATGTCCACTTGACACAAACTAGGTCATTTTGAGACTAGCATACGGTTTAATTTTATTTCAATAATTTGCTTGCGCGTAGGGGTCTTTAGCAGTGGGAGGAAACCGGAGTACCCGGAGAAATCTCACGAGGTTGAATTTAGAATTAAAATCATTGCTATAAATTCTACAAATATTATTCAATGCTATGTTACAGTTCATTTCAAATAAATTGACATTTACATATATCCAATATCAATGAATATAATTATGAGTAACAATAAATATGCAATTATATTGTACATAAATTTTGATGAAATAATAATCCTTAACTTGGTTAAACAATGTAGGAAAAAATAATATATTGGAGACCTGTTACACATTAAAACTTTCAGTTCTTAATCTATGAATGAATTTACATCAGATGTATTTTAATGTAGTGAATTTTTTTTCTGATTTAATTTTTTTAAAAAATCATAATATTTGATTAATGAAAACTTAACAATCAACTTTGACCCTGAAACTAAAACAATGTATGTTTTTAATAAACATATGGGATGATTTTGTAAGGCACACGTTGACAATATCTAGTCCAAGAAGCACCATATTTCTTTCGACAAATAACGTCATCACGCATTCCACGATGAATCAAGAGTACTAGGAAGTAGATAGGGTAGAAATATGGAAGAACATGATGGAATCCTGAAAATAAAAAATATATTCTATACTTTTGATTCACCAATCTTTGGATTAATTCACAATAAGTGGTGTGTGTGTGTGTGTGTGTGTGTGTGTGTGTGAGGGGTCCTTCGGGACTACATGTATATGTTAACTTATTGCAGTCGTTGTTTTTTGTATTTCATAGGAGAGCCCAAAAAAGCTCCCCTCAATCAACAAATTGAAAAAAATGCCTCTCCTGAAAGGTTCTCCCAGTTTCGATAAGAGGAATGCTTTAGAAATTAAGGAGAGTGATTTAGAAATTAAGGCGAGTGATCTGATATTAAGGAGAGTGATTTGTAGATAAATGTTAATAAACCCCCGATGACTTTGTAAAGGAGAGTGATTTTCAATTTTAAGGGGAAGGGAAAAAAATCCCCTCGGTCGACATTCAGGTGAGCTGTAGGTGCTCGAGAGCGATCACTCGCCTTAAAAAAGAATGACTGTTATTGTTAATGTCATTTAGTGCGAAGGTTCTTAAGGTGTGAAACTGTTTGTATTCATGGGCTTTTCTTGTGCGTAATTTTTACCGTTATCAAATACAATTTTGAAAAGCTCAATTATCTTAATAACACTTCTACTTGTGGAATGTATTGCAACTATGTTTAATATCTGTGAAGTGTTCCTTAATTCGTTTTGAAAAGACAAGTTTACTTTCGTATTGTTTCTGACATAGAGAGGATGTGAGACAGTGAGGCATGAGTACTTTGCCAATTAAAACCATTATGGCAGGAAAATCTCTTTAATAGGAATCTGAGAGGGCTATTCACCACGCAACAGTTATTTAATTACTTAATTAAAAAAAACAAAACAATTATGTATTCCAATATTTTACTTACCACAGCACATGGACCAGGCTGTTGCCATGATTAGATCACCTAGATAATTAGGTTTACGACAGAGTCCCCACCATCCAGATACCAGTAATCGTCGTCCTGTAGATGTTGGGATTGTCTCTAAATCTGTAAAATAATGTTAATACACATGACAGTTGTTAAAGATCATAAATTATGATTGTATGCTATTTTAATCAAATTCTTGCTCATTGTACACACGTTTCTATTAGAAGGATATTATGATATCAAGAATCCACTACATGACAAAGTGAATACGTAGTAAAGTAGGAGAAATATTTTTAAGAGCCACAAACATCCGAATCATTTTCTCTACTAATTATCTACATGTCGGTAATGATTAAAATTCTTACGAGCAAGAGCTGGATTATGTGGATCTTTTCGGTAGGCATCTTTCTGTGAGTTAGATCCCCTGAAAATGTAGTAACCAATAACTGAAACAAATAAATACTATATATAAAAGTAGATCTTTAGCATAATACATGACTGTTCACTAAAAATGAAATAAACAATACCCCCTCTTCGCTTTAATTTTTAATAAGCAAGTTTTGAAAAACCCAATAGATCATCTAAGAACTGAACTTTAATGACTCAAATAATACAGATGTCTAATGCCAAGAAAATCATGTTTAATGGCAGATAAACTCCAATTCCTACAGCAATGTCATTGAGTTTATGTATAAAGGAAGATCTTTTGCACTTTAAATATTCTATGTACTTACCATTAAGAACACCAATAGCTGCTAAACAATACCAGTACATGTTGTTTTGAGGGTTTTCTAATAAGAATCGTGTTTGTAGATTGTAACAGAATGGTACCCAAACTAGATCTCCAAATGCCAACATAAAACCAAAACCATCATGTACTATATCCATTGTTGTCAAAATAGCCTCCTAAAGTTAAACAAAAATAATAATCTTTACTAATTATTTCAAATTTTCAGTATATTTCTGAACAATACCTACATGTGGAGATTGACAGTTTTGAAAATTATAATGTAACATGAAAACTGTTTCTCACCTCAGCAAACAGAGCATCAGCAACATAGAAAATCTGGAAAGCAGCAGCCAGTGTTAGAGCTGGTGGAAATTCTTTGTTGTTTTCTAGATAAGCCTTGTATACGAAGATCAAATTAAACATAACCCATCCAATCAGACCCGGTCTCAATTCACAGAAAAACTTCAAATCAAATGTACCAATTCTAGGATTTAACTCATGTCCCATAAAGAAATCATAGATGTGATTTCCTGAAAAAAAATAATACAACAATATTCAAATACATTTTACATAAAACTTTATGCTAGACTTGTAACACATTTATACATGTACTTGTGCCATTGATTGTGGAATACTGGTACATGAATCTTTTGAGCCATACACAGATTATTTGTAAACTTGATACTAAAACTAGACCTTGAGTGCATAGCTTTATCTTTTTAAACCTTAAAATGATGAAAATGGGTAGACAAGCACATATCAATGTAATTATTTGGATTTCTTATATGATTGACATGTAAATCATATAACATGTTCAGGGGCACCTTATAAAGGTGACAATGTAATCATAAAAGACCAACAAGATTATGGATATGTTAACAGTTGTAGACAGAGTCATTGAGAACCCCTCAGTAACCGATTTTAAAAGGTTTTTTTTTACTTAAATACTGAATATCAGGATGCTATATTTTCACAGTAAGATAATAATGGACCAATAGTATGGTATGAATAGTGTTCAATATTTTTAAAATGTGTCCTCTTGTTACTGGAATTATTATGTTTGGTGCAGTGCTTCCTGCACTTACATATTATAC
Source organism: Patella caerulea (assembly GCA_036850965.1). Classification (NCBI taxonomy): domain Eukaryota; kingdom Metazoa; phylum Mollusca; class Gastropoda; family Patellidae; genus Patella; species Patella caerulea. The sequence goes on from JAZGQO010000007.1 coordinate 22,297,718, forward strand.
CATAGATTATACATCTTTGTATGAAAGCTGGTCAAATCAGGCCTGGAATTAATGACCAGGCATGATAACCTAGTTACAGGTTACCACAAAATACTGGATGGTAACCTAACAGGTTACCACACAGGTTGCATGAAAATGATTTATGGTAACCCATTAAGTTTTCGTGAGTAGTGCTATGTGAGAACGTCTATATTATATCAATATAAATTTAAACAATCAAAGAAATAAAGACTTTTATTCTCAGCGTTATTAATTTTAGCCTGTCACCTTGCTTCATGTTCTATTTCATTGTTGTACATATCAGTTTTGTCATTTTATTGTCGTTGTCCATCTTGTCCGAAAAATCATAATGATGTCTTCACGACTAACGTCTTTAATTTTAATGCAATAACACTTGACAAACCTCAACAAATTTCGGTACAATTTAGCTAGATGTAGGGTATCGGGATCTTCTGAGGTTTGCACAGTGAATGCAATGTATCGCGATTCCGGTTTCATTGTGGGGGGTGCTATTTTTAAAACGAATGAAAACGAGGCTGTGTTGTTGTCATTGATTATCATGTGATCGGAATACCCCTTTATTCCCTGGCAAAATCTAGATGGATCGCTGTGTGCAGAATGGGGAAATGAAATCTCTCTAGCTGTTTGCCTGTTTTTATACAAAAACATGCCGATTTACACAGGAACGAAGGGTCCTTCGCATGTTTTCTAAGCATGGCAACCTCACGGTAACCCAAACGACCGTTCGCCACTTATTACCAACCCCGCAAATAATCGTCGTCCCAGGCATTCCGTTTTAATATCAATAATGTACATGTATTACCTGTATTTCCTCCTGGTGCTAGTTTATTTTTCGGTACAACTAAGGACTTGGCATACAAAGCAATACTAAGTAACACACTAAAAAGAGTAGCAGCTGTCATAATCTGGAAAAATTTGGCATGAACAATGTCCAAAGGCAGCTTGTAATATACACCTAATCCAAATGCTGCTATGCTTACAATCAGGGCAAAGAAACCTGAAAAGAAAGTTCAGACATTAAAATAAGTTTCTCAAGCAAATAATTAAAAATAATAATATACTCGGTTTTACAATTTATTATATTTAGTCTTATTTTTATGTATATGTGTATGTAGGAAAGAACTTTGCCAGTTGTTCAATCTTTTTCAAACGAATAAAATATTGTTTAAACTAATTAATTGAGAAGCTTAACAAAAATATGTGACAAAGTCTTACAAATAAACTGTGACACGACTGTGATTTTTTTTTTTTTTTTTTTTTAGAAAACTTTACATAATTTATCAATTCATGTATCAACTTACCATTACATCTGTATTTAAGTCTTCCACCAGATTTTAATGGTTGACCTTCTACAAGTTTACCTACAGGTAAAACAGCTAATGCAGCTTGAAAGGCAAACCAACCCAAGAAGATATATGTAGCTTGTAGATCGAAGAAGAATGACAGACTCTTAGGTAATTTGGGTATTTCCATGATAGTACATCTTTTCTGAAAAACAAATCAAATAAATAACCTTTTACTAAACTTATACTGAAATTATACTTCAAATGTAAATTTTGTTATTGGAATGAGAGAAATCTGTGTCCTATCTTGTTCACATCAAAAGTAAATCTGTTTCAAAACAAAAATCTGTTTCAAAACAGATGATTGACCTTTATAAGTTCTAATACATTTTACATGTTACATCCACATCACGCATCATTGGTTTCTATTAACCATGCCTTGTTTACATACATGTAGTATAGGACATAGTAACGCAAACTGGTCCAGTCAGAATGGTGCCATTTACTTATTTTACGTCTATTTTATGTACCCATTTACTGTAAGTTTGGAATACTTTTTACCCAGATATACCTCAAACACGTATTCATACATAATACGTGTACTTAAAAAATTGTTTTAAAATTTAATTTGCAGAAGGAAACAATGTTAATATTGTTAGCTAATGAACTTGCACCAATGTCATCCCTTTCAGTGATTGTACTAGTGACCTGGCATATGTTTACTGCTAATCAGTTTGATCAACTGATATAGCTGTTTCAAATCTTACCTTATTACATGCAAAGTTGAGAAGGAATACAACAGTTGGTAATAATAAGACTAGTAAGAATGTTCCTATTGGTCCACCAAATTCTTTATTCTTTGTCTTCTCTACAGCTTTATCCTTTATATCAGACATTTTAGATTGTACTTCTGATCTTAACTGTTCTACAATCTTACTTGATTCTTGCTTCTAATTGGTACATTCAAATAGAAAAAAATAACATGCCAACAGAAAAGCTCAAAATCATTCTGCAACTCCAAAATGTACATTGATTATTGCAAGGTTTTAGGGCATAAGATAATACTTTTTAATAACCTACATATTATGACCTTTTCAACAAATCCTAGTAATAAATAAATAATTCCAAGGAATGAAACACACCTACAAACCATATTAAACATACATTATGCAAGAGCTAAATCTGTCTATTGCCGGTCTTTCTGAAATGTTATTTTAACTAATCAGACATATTTATTAACATGAAAAGACCATAATCAACTCCTGATGCCATTTATGTGTCCAATTTTCACTGGATTTGAATTCAATCCGCTGTTCAATGCCTGTTGATGATTAAATGCAAAAATGAATAATCAAGATTTTGTTAATCTTGTGACAATTATAATCAACGCTATGGTAATTTTAAAATAAGGGTTTCTCGGCCTAGAGTGAAGGTATTTGATTGAAATTTTCAGTATATTCCCTTCACATTATCTAGTTTTTACTATCATAGTAGGAAAGGGGCAGCGCTTTCATAATGTATCTTTTACGTCTTAAATTTTTTCAAGTTTCCTTTTACCTCTCTTTCAACTAAGGCACTGATTCTTGTTGACTGTCTAACAGATGTTACATCTACTGGGGTTCTTGTACGAGAACGGGAACGTGTCCTAGGTCTAATGCTATCAACTTTGTCTTCCTGAACAGGTGAGGTAGCTGCTTTTGGTGTTCTAGATGCCCGGGGTGTTCTAGCAGGTGATTTTGCAGGTGTCCTTGACTTTGGAGCAGGTGATTTACTGGCCTTGGGACGAGCAGGAGATTTTCCAACAGATTTTGTGGCCCGGCTTCGACTTTTACTGCGACTTCTAGATCGTCCACTAGTGGTCTTTTTTAGACCTCTACCCGGAGATTTTGATGATTTACGCTGAAAAAATCAATTTCACAGTTCATCAAATTGTAATATCATGACTTAAAATCCCCAATCCAACGAACAATAATTATCCCTACAACATAGATAACGTACCCATAGGTATTTTCTAATTTTAAGATTTAACAAAATTGATTAAACTGTTCACTTCAATATAGTATAAAGCTTAAAATACAACTGAAATTATGCATTGAACGATCAGAATATATTTTAATATTTATAATATAACTTCTTGTTAATTATATTAATTACTCCTCCCGTGCCCTAATCGCGACTGACTGTCACATGTACTACCACTTTTAGATTCCATAATAACTACCTTTCTTTTATTCTCCAGCTAATGTCATACACTTGAGAAAATAGGCGTATAATGACTTACAGCAGCAGACCATGTCTTAAAACATCGTCTGATCTATGGTATTATCACCATATGCATTTGACCCCAAACATTTCTGACCCCGAAATGAACTATGACCTGTTGTCCCTGCCAAAGTATAGTCTGTTCTAAGTAAGTGATACTCTATTTTAACAGTACAATACAAGAATATTGTCAATGGAAAAGGTGAATGGAAAAATATAGTAATATACGCTTATTCATTGACTTTGTAATATTTTTAAATGACAATAATAATTGTTTAATAATTTTACATTACACTGTTGGGTGTGTGGTTTTAAACGGATCTCAAATTGTCTGTACATATATCAAGAAAGAAGAAACCTATTTAGTTTACACAAGGACATCTTATTCTTTAATTCAAAAATAACTAATGGTCAAGGGTAAATAAAACAGAAAATGGGATGCTGCATGTATCATCTCAACTGCTACAGGAAAATAACAGTGTCTACTTCTAGTATATAGGATGGGGTGTAGATCAATATTATTATATACCAATTCAATCATTAATTTTAATTCGAAAACATCTTATATCAGAAACTGTAATTTAAACCTTTCATAATAAAGCTGCATACTGGATGTTTAAAATAAATCAGCTTATACAAATCAAAGCAAGCATTCACTTAACTCTGATGAATTTAAATGTAGAATTTATAAAGTCAAGTGGTGAGCAGTCAAAGGAGGGCTAGTAATGTCTAGAGTCAAGTTTCATGTTAACTAAATAATAATGAGAAGGGTGTTAGTTAATGGTTTGGATATGCCTCTCTGACAAGGAGATATTTATGACGGAGCTGTTGAATCTCCTATTATCTGAACACAAACAACCTGGATATAAATTGACCTATACAGCATCTCTAGTGTAAACTATTAGTACGGGAGTCCTGTGGTCCCCAGTTACAGGGCTTTCTCTGCTCTACTCAGCTCACAGCTGTTTCTCTGACCTAATAAATTTAAAGAAATTTAAAGAATTTTCGACTGTCTGACAGAAAAACATTAGAACTACATGTTAGAAGAATAGAAAAATGTCATTGTTTTGCCTTCTAGAAAATGTGATTAATGTAGTGTTGTATTTATGTATTCCTCAAAATAAAGCAATTTGTTAGCTATTTGGTTAAGCAACTTTTGCAAGCCAAACATTTGACTTACCGACTGCCTTGGAGTTGATGGCATTTTTGCTGCTTTGGGGCTTGTGGTTCTTTAAATAAAAAATCCAGATCCCTGTAATTAAGTGAAAAAAAGGGAAAGATTTACATGCAATTCAAACACATTTAATTAATTCATAGAAAAATAATAGTACTGATAATTTTCAGAAATTAATAGAATTTCTTTGGCTTCTCAGCCTAGTCCTGCCCAACGCTAACTATGCAAAACATTGAATATACATGTAAATGGATTTAGAAGATTTAGCTGTTCAATATACTTGTTCGTCAAATCGTCACAGGAGCTTAAAATCTGTGCATAAAACCTTGGCCTTTTGAGCATCTACAATTACAAGAATTTTCAAAGTAAAGAAAGGTCATAACTCTGGCAGTAATTATTGGAAATCCTTGAAAATCAATAAGAATATTTGGCTGTCTAGCCCCTAAAAAGACTAAGAATCAGTCTTTATTACTATTGATAGCTTGAGTAGAACTAGGCTAGTAGAAGTCAAAATGTTGACAAAATTGAACAAACAATTCAATAATTTTTACAGAGATAAAATTGAACAAACAACAATTTCTTGTAATTCTTACACAGCCACGCTTGATCTTGATGAAATATCCTATAATAACTGAGTAAAAAAAGAGTGCCATCAGATTCAGATTCTCAATCGGTTCATCCTGGAGGAATGTTTAGACTAATAGTGTTATTAAAAATTACTGTTAATGTTAACCAAGCCTTTCATATTGTCACGATTGTGTAATTGTCTGCTATTGTGATATTTCCTTAAGGCATGTCGAAGTAATTTACCTTTATCTATCTTTGATACCAAAGACAGGGTACAAATAATTAACAGTAAACAGGTTACAGAGCCTGGTCTAGAGTACATTTTATAAGTTCTTTTCTAAATTCTAAGTTAGTCATAACAAGTTAGTGAACTCGACACTCGCGTGATTAATTTCAATAAATATATGCCTAATTCTTTTCATCATACTTTTTTTTTCAGTTGAGATCTAAACTTCACTTAGTATTAAATATCTAATTGGACTAATTAAGCAATGCGGTCCTTCGCCTTGAAATTGAATGGTTTCAGAAATTACGTAGGACAAGAGCCGTCATCGATAGGAAATAAAATAAAATGTTTATTTCCTTCCCTGCCTACGCCGCATAGTTACGGATCATGATCATATCATATAGTAGATTTCATAAACCTTGAATTTAATATAAGATCGAAAGATTTTAATCCAAATCAGGGCAAAAAATTTCGAGAGTCGACCGCTAACAAACTGGGCTGTCATAACATTTTGATCGGGTTCAATGAACAAAGCCGTTGTTCCTTAACTGGCGTTTCACTTCAGATAAAACTCTCCAGCAGTGAGTAGGGAACTCAAACTGTTTACATTTTTTTTTTACTGTCAGTGGTTCCGACAAAAAACGTGAAATCCCAAATACTGTGTGCATCAACAGCTATGTTTTCAATTGAGGGTAATATAAAATGCATACTTTACACGCCGAATATCGCACAGCAATCAACACAAACAACTTACCGTAAAATTGTAGTAAATAACACGGATCGTAGGTGGCTTCTTTTAACGGGAAATTCTGTAATACACTTTAGAAGTGACGCTCACAGGACGCTTGGCGGGCTTGGTTTTGATTGGCTACAAATCCTGTAGAGCTACAAAGACTGTTCTGATTAGTTAATTTGTTTTACCGCTGGCTTTCGTATAGTCTGTTTCTGATAAATGATATCCCACGGTTGTGAAAACATGGTATATAGGATCATGATTGTTCTGCTTAATTATTATTTGTTTGTTCAATATTTCCTACCTATGTTTTTGTTTGGTTTTTAACTAAAATTTTTCAAAAAGGCTTCTTTCATAATTACTGTGTGTTACTGAAGTCAAATAAATTATACTGAAATATCTTCTGTCTATCCAAATTAATTTTCAAAATATGACTTTTTTTTATTATAGTACTTACTACTATTAGTAGGCCTAACAGTGTCTTGTTATAAAAAATGAGAAAGAAAAGAGAGAAAATGGATTTTAAATTCCATTGGCCAAAGACTAGATCATTTAAGGAGAAACATGATTAATTTTATTTCAATAATTCATTTGCCTGATGTTTCTGTAGCACAATTTACCCAAATCCACCATTATTTCAACTCATATCTTATTATTAATTAATTATTAATATCAATACCGGTATTTAAATCTTTTTTATGGTAAACTATCTTTTTTAATTTAAGATTGTAGTGTTTCCGTGCCCCACCACCATCGTATTAATAAACCACACAAAATAGACGAATTAAATATTGGTAGATGGAAATTAAATTAAATGTGGATTCCATAATTTAAGACCCATTAGAGTTTGTGAGATATTCACCAGTTTTTTAAACAAAATAATAGTTGATTCAGTCAAAGAGCCTTATGGTATATTGTGCGATATTGGAAGAATTTGAACATTTATAGACCTTAATCAGGGGGTCACGATGACTAGTGGGCAAGACATTGCCTCTAGCCTGGAAGTCAGGTGTTCAATCCCTGCATTGGCCGAGAAAGTTCATCCAGATTTTTTGGCGTGGTTCCCCCTTGTCAGTGATGCAGGGCAGAGGGCCTGACAAGAGCAGCTGTGTAGTCGTTTGGATGTGACAAAAAACCAAGGTCTCGTGTACACACTGGCGTGCACATAAAAAATCCTTTGACAGTTGAAACTTGAAGTAGTGTCGCTGTTCGAGCAAAATTTCTCTCATATCACATTGTATGTCGTATGACCATCTTCATAAACCTTGTTCGAAGCAGAACACTAGCTAGGACATTAAACCCCATTTCCTTTTATTTCATTTCAGACCTTAATTAATCTAGATCCCAGACAACATTACCCTTCTGATAAAACATGCTGGCAATTAATCAGTGTGAAAGTGGTTCCTCCTAAGCTCTGCACACACAAGCTACTGATTGGCAGGATTTGTTAGAATAAAATGCTAAAGATTTCTCGACAATTAAGCATCGGTGTATTGCATTGATTGATTCGACTAAATATGTGAAATTTCCTTGTTCTAGACCATCAGATTACATGGCTGGTCAATTGGGTGATAACTTTCACACATAAGAGTATTCTCAAGACCAATAACAATGACAGAACATTGTTGTAAATCCATCGGCTTCTTCGTCACATGAATTTAAAGAATGTGTATTATATATTTAAAGTCAATAAAATGATAAATTTATTCTGTAGATCTTCCATGAGCAATATCTGAACAACAGGTATTCAGACAGGAAGTCTAGAATATACCGTCACATTGGGATTGGTTTCACTTGGCCACAATGATAACGTAACAGAACGTTATCAAAAAACAAGGCCATATCCTTAAATATAAGCCTTCTTCTGTATAACATCTTTAAACTTTAAAAAAATATAAAAATATAAAACAAATTCTTAAATAAAAAGTTTCATTGAATAGAAAATATACAAAAACAAAAACAAAACAATTTAAATACAGAGATATCGACATAACATATAATTAAACTTTTATATTCTATAATCCACTGGTAAGAATGTTAGAAATTGTGTTTTATTTTTTGATATTCTAAAAGCCTGTTCAAGTATCTGTTCCGTATTTCATCATGAAATCAAAGTCTTTATAGCTAATCCTCTTATCACCATCCCTGTCTAATTCTCTGAAAAATAATTTTAAAAAACCCATTAAGACTTATAATATGAAATATTTTTAAAACCTAATTAAAATTAGCTCCTGTTACCCACGCTAAAAATATTTTGTAAAAGCTGGGTTTTTGAGCAAAATTTCCACCCAGAGAGCTTAGCCTCATCATTGAACTCAGTCAACCAATGAGTCAATGCTTTCATTTTTAAATGAACAACTACACCAAGTTTGAACATTCCAGCTCAAGGCATCATCTTATCCAATTGCTTATCTCTGCTTACCCTAGGCAGATAATTCTCATCTTCGTACTCCATCAAAGCATTCACCTAATAGATATCTACGCCAATAATTGTGAACATTCTAACTCAATTACAATGAGAGTTCTGAAGTTTTAAACAATCAAATTGCTTATCACTCTGCTTACCCTGAGCAGAGAATGCTCATTATCAAACTTAGCCATGGTATTGATGTAATAAAACTACATGTATACACCAAGTTCCATCACTCTCACTTAACTAGAACTAAAGTTATCATTTCCCAAAGTATATAGCAATCAAATTGCTTATCTCTGCTTACCCTAACCAGAAAATGATCATCTTCAAACTCCATCAAGGTGCTGACCTAATTAACACCAACACCAAGTCCGAACTGTCTGAAGGAGAGTTATTGGGCGTTCCGGAATTAAATTCTCTCAATTCCAAAAATAGTGTTAATTGAGTGAAAAGCAGAATTTCGGAGTACAACGCATGTGCCGACTGCATAAAAAATATCTCAACCAATCATGGCAGCTGCAAAATATTTGTTACTTAAAATATGTCACGATTCCACTCGCACCACCTCAGCTGTCGGGACTGGCAGAACTGTGACAGGACTCAATTCCGTGTCACTTGATTGCAAATTCTGTCAATTCGGGGCGTTCTGGACTGTGAATCGAGCATCCCAATTGTGTTCCAAAGTCTTGAACAATCAAATTGCTTATTGCTTTGCTTACCCTTTGCTTATCAAACTTAGATACAGTATTGATATAATGAAACTATACACCAAGTTTCATCGCTCCCACTTAATTAGAACTAAAGTTATTGTGTCCAAAGAATCAACCAATCAAATTGCTTATCTCAGCTTACCCTGCTCATCTTAGAACTCCATCAAGACATTGACCTAATAAACACCAACACCAAATTTGAACATTTTAGCTCAATTAGGAGACTTATTGTATCCCCCAAAGATAGGTTGCCAGGCAACAAAACATACGCCCACAACAGCTAAGTCGTCCGGGCAGTCAACAAGGGTTGTCGCATATTGTTTCTTTTATCAGTAAGGAGAACATTTGCAACACATGATAATCTTATTACGAGTAATAGCCCATTAAATAATTATCAGAAATGATTAGAATAGTTTTGATGGTTTGTCTCAAGGCCTTTGTCCACAAGATATTTCAAAGTGATCAAGTGCCAGAAATTATCAGATATCACTGAAAATCAAATAGGATTCTTCGTCTCATGACCCTAAACACTGTGTACAAATTTAAAGTCAATCGGATATTAACTTTAGCCTTTAGAGCATTCACAGGGTTTTTCAAAGTGATCAAGGGTCATACCTCTGGCAGTAATTATCGGATATCGCTGAAAATCAATAGGCTATTTTGTATCATGACCGTAAATAATGTGTATAAATTTAAAGTCAATCGGATATTAACTTTAGATTTTTCAAAGTGATCAAGGGTCATAACTCTGGCAGTAATTATCGGATATTGCTGAAAATCAATAGGCTTCTTTGTATCATGACTTTAAACACCGTGTATAAATTTAAATTCAATCGGATATTAACTTTAGCCTCTAGAGCGTTCACAAGATTTTTCAAAGTGATCAAGGGTCATAACTCGGGCAGGAATTATCAGATATTGCTGAAAATCAACAGGTTTCTTCGTATCATGACCTTAAACACTGTGTATAAATCTAAATCGGATATTAACTTTAGCCTCTAAAGCTTTCACAAGATTTTTCAAAGTGATCAAGGGTCATAACTCTGGCAGTAATTATCAGATATCACCGAAAATCATTATGCTTCTTCGTCTCATGACCTTAAACACTGTGTATAAATTTAAAGTCAATCGGATATTAACTATAGCCTCTAGAGCGTTCACAAGATTTTTCAAAGTGATCAAGGGTCATAACTCTGGTAGTAATTATCGGATATCGCTGAAAATCAATAGGCTTCTTCGTCTCACGACCTTAAACACCGTGTATAAATTTAAAATCAATCGGATATTAACTTTAGCCTCTAAAGCGTTCACAAGATTTTTCAAAGTGATCAAGGGTCATAACTCTGGCAGTAATTATCAGATATCACCGAAAATCAATAGGCTTCTTCGTCTCATGACCTTAAACACTGTGTGTAAATTTAAAGTCAATCGGATATTAACTATAGCCTCTAGAGCGTTCACAAGATTTTTCAAAGTGATCAAGGGTCATAACTCTGGTAGTAATTATCGGATATCGCTGAAAATCAATAGGCTTCTTCGTCTCACGACCTTAAACACCGTATATAAATTTCAAGTCAATCGGATATTAACTTTAGCCGCTAGAGCGTTCACAAGAAATTGTGGACGATGGACGGACGGACGGACGGACGGACCGACGGACGGACGGACGGACGGACGGACGGACGGACGGACGGACGGACGGACGGACGGACGGACGGACGGGGGCGACGGCAATATACGACCACATTTCCATGTGGGCGTATAAAAAGTGATGGACAGACAGATGGACGGACAAACAGATGGACAGACGAACGAACCCATTTTAATTGTCCCCTACTTCCTCCAAAGACCGGGGACAAAAAGGTAGGGGACGACCAGGTGGATATTTTAAATGCTTGACTATGTTTATCATGTTTCTGTTTGGTGGGTTTTGGGATATTTTTAAAAATGGTGAAACTTACTTGAATGCAGTTTCTATTACATGACTTGGTAAATTTGGGGCAACCTGATGAACTACTTTCTGTAAATCTTCAAATACTAGAAAGCCTTTACCTTAAAAAGCAAAAAACATAATTTATAACAAAATGGACTTCTTCTGGGCAAATACTTACTCAAGAAATTGTGGATGAATAGATACCCACCCCACTAGAAAATGCAATCCGAATCCAAAGTTCAGCCCCGATCTGAAGTGCCCATATTTTTAACTGCTATTTTTTTACTGTCATTTTTCGGTATAAAACAGTCTTGTTTAAAGAAAAAATCTGTTGAGGTATGGCAATGTTCAGAAGTTTTCCTTTTTGACATTTGCTCTTCCATAGATATCCCTTTCAACAAATTTCCAGGGACACCGTATGCACAGTCAGAAACAATATCTGCAAATAATTTAAATTGTTACCAAGACAGGCATTAATTAACTGTTGTTGAGTAAGGTATTTACTTACATTGAGCATCAAATGCCAAAAATGTATGTCTTATATCCTCATCTTCATCCCGTTTAATCATATATGGTGTCATTGCTTCAATAAATTCATTTGATCCAAGAGCTTTAATAAAAAAAAAAATGCAGTACAAAAATCAAGTATCTATATTGAAGGTTAGTGTCGAACTTAGTGCAAAATATAGAAATTTTTCAGATGTGTCAAAATTAATATTACCAATTTCATCTTAATGCTAATAGGGCTACAGTGCATTTGGTTGAACATTGATTTGATTTAGTATAAGCTGATTGTGTTATATTATCTTTTACACTGATAATTTTAACTAATTTACTTATGTATCTTCCAATTTTGCTTATAAAAACAACATCTACCAGTATTTTTGAAGTAAAATTATCAAAACATCCACATTTTTTTTAAAGTCTGTACTAAATATTAATAAAGAAACACTTGAGAGGATAAAATAAATGAATAAAGTTTATTAAATAAAACATGAATAACTACATGTACTATATTTTTGATCGATCAAGTACAAAGAATGAGGGAATCTTGTTGCCTTTTATATTAAACCTATCATGTTGTCACATTGATAGTTTTTAAAATGTTATATAAATGCCTTATAATTATTTAGATAACATTTCAGGCCTAAAGAAAGACCTGCAATAGGTAGATTTAGCGCTTGCATAATGCATGTTTAACAAGAATATTAATACTGGTACCTTTTTCATCTCCAGATTCTATGTTTTCTCCATACTTTTCAAGAATTTTATTTGCCTCATACTGCAAAATTGATTACGATAATGGTATATTCAATTCAAATATTAGAAAATGGGAATATTCAGAATAACTGAATTGTCAATTTTTACCAAATAATTCAATTTGATTTTTCATAAACACTACAGACTTACATACCAGTACATTTCTATAGCACATTAAAGAAATCTAGCGAATATAGAGTTATCTAAGGAGTGCAGTAGCACTGTTACAATATCTTTCTTGAATGCATGTGACATTGCTTTATTTAACATCCCACTTCCTTTGAAGTGATATTGCTGACAATTTGGATTTATGTTCTTGTTTTTGTACTATTTTGAAATACTAGTTATTACCTTTGTTGGCTTATATCCAAATAAAGTAATTAAAGCAATCTTCAAGTCTTCTCTTGTTAAATATCCCTTGTGGTTACTGTCACATTCATTAAAGGTCTGTAAAGAGATATAAACTGAGTATAGACCCAAATTTTATAATATTAATAGAATTTCCTTTGCTGAAATATTATGGAGCCCATTTTAAGGCATTGTGAAGACTAATTTCAAAATACATAACCTGGTATTGGGAAAATACATGCAATATAAATATATTAGATTGTAGTTATGGCAAAATACCGGTATATTCAAACCTTGTTTGCACTTGGCCAGTCCAGTCTTGTCTACCAGGAGTAACCCATTTGGAACTTAGTTCCAGAGATATATTCAATTTTATCATCTTTCATGGGTGGTGGTATGCCTTGAAAGCTCTTATGAAGGGTTGCAATATGATTTCCATAAAAATAAAAAAAAACATCTCTGCAACTAAATTTCAAGTGGGAGTGCACCAGGTGTACATACTGATTTCCATTTAACTTCTGCACTGATATTTTTCCTCATTTATCAAGGCACCACATTACAAAAGGCAAGGGAGACCACAGAGAAAACGATGTCACATACTGATTTTAAAATGTTGATTGTGTCTTAAATAGTGGATATTAAGATCCCATAATTTCACCGAAAGAAAGATCAGCATTGTTGTTTAATCTACCCACCACTTTAATATGGCCTTGTTGGTGGTTAATAAGCCCACCTAATGGAAAATGTCTTGCACTGCAAGTAGGCTAATCCAGAGTATGGGAGGTGGGCAGAAAAAAACAACCACTTTTCACTAGTAGCCAGGTGAAATGATTAAACAACATCGCTGAAAGATCAATATTATTAGCCTAATCGAAATGGACCAATAGGCTTATTATTAGAATTATCAAAGGGTACATAGCTCTTTTTTTTTAATCTTGAAGTAAACAAAAGCAGTTCAAAAAACACATATTAATCTAATATGAATGTCTGCTTAGTGCATTCTACACGTTTTTTAGAATTATTATTTTGTCGTTTGTGAAGCAGCCTTTACTGATTAGACCTTTATGTACTTATCTACATTGTGTTATTGTGTTGTAGGATGTTTTTATTTGTTCATTACAAAACTGCATATGAAACCATAGGGTAGGCTACACAACACCTGTACTTAAATATTGGACATTAGGATCCTAATCATTCACGCACAGCAAGATACCAAGATATCTACATCAGTCAGTGCCAGTATTGATTGAATCTGATTAATATTGAATTCTAATTCATGTTTTTAATTTCGAATTTAATGGAAAATATGGAGTAGAGACTACATGCCTTTCAAAGTTTAAAGGACCAATCCCGATAACTTTCTGAGGAATAAAACTGCTTAATTTTGTGTTAAAATCCCCTAAAACCCATTACCTAAGGCCGACAAACTAACACGATATTTGTGATACGCTTGTAAATAACTTAAATCTGACAGTCTTCATCTGGAAATGGAGACCGTTGTATTATACAGTATCTGGATAAAACCAGACTTTTTTCTATAAAAATAATATGTAGGTGAAATGTACCTTTTGTTATCAAGTACAGTACATGGGTCATTCACTGTATAGACCTCTCAAGAAATGTGAATCGATTATCAGGTCACCCAATGAAAAACTTGACCCGAAATCTTAAAAGGGTTACGTGTCCGGATAAGCAGTGTTGACGTTCACGTCCAAACGACTCAACATTTTGAGCTGAAATTTTGAGACAAGATAAATACACCATGCCTCTATATTTTGGTCAATAAATTTCATAAACTCTCGGACTTTAATTTTTGAGACTCTGTTCTTATCGGGATTGTCCCTTTAAGTCTAAATTTAAATTCATATTTTTAATGTCAAAGATTATGCTTATGGATAATAATAAATAAGTTACTGAGTTAGTTACTTAGACTTTATTTAACTTTTAAGAGATAGGCCCAAATTATAGCTTTATAATATTAATCTAATAGTCTTGGTACGGTAGAATTAGTTGCATTATTAATTATTAGAATCAACTTGTATTATAATTATCAATGCCATCCATGTAAGCAAAATAAAATCTTAAAAATCACTGAAGCAACATCAAGAACTTAATTTTATTAAGAATATCCCAGGCCTACAAGGCTGCAGTACAAATGTCCCATTGGCATAACAACAAGTTGCTACAGGATCAGACGAAAACCTGGCTGTAACTTACCCGTCTTAATAATACAAGTTCACCTTGGTTTATGCTCCGGTTGATGTTATTGTAACCTGCATTATTAAAATTAAACCCTAATCTCATTGACATTATAAATATTTCGATATGTTCGAAGCCATTTTTGGAATTCGAAATACTGAAGCGATACTTTTATTATTTCTCTGTTTTGGAAGCCATGATGGAAATTCCATGGGCAATCCCTCATTCCTAAAATATAATTGGTCTAGACAGTCACGTGTCAACAAAGACCGATTTTCATTCGTTTGCGTCTACGCAGTGATAAAATAGTGCATTTCAATATGGCTTCTCGCTAAATTCTTTTTCAGCATTCAGCAAATATTGCAATTTTTAACATACTTTTAGGGCAGAAATGTCCAACCAATCTGCACGTTCTACCAGGTTGAATGCCAGAAATCTCAGAAAAAGGGCCAGAACTAAATCTGAGCAGCGAAAGAGACATAATGCAGGTATGAAATGAGATGAATGCAAGGAAGGGTCATTGTAAGATCAGTCAAGACGATTTCAGATTTAGACATCGTTATGCATCTTGCACGAATGAATAATAATTATTGATGTTGTTGGACGATATGTTAACTTTTTGTTGTCTTATACTTTGGTATCTTAATGAATTTCTGAAATCAAATAACCCGAAGACGCTGCTTTTGTTGGTTCAATTTTGTGATTTTTACATGCCCAGCAGAATCGTCGCCAAACAACACCACTTGCAGAATAGAATACTCATGGCATGAATGCTACGTCACGTTCATAGTCTTGACGGTTTTCAGACCATTTAAAAACTGATTGTTTACAACAATATCTACGTATGCAAATCTCTAATGATGAATTGTGTATAATTGAACTACGGTACTAGATAGAGCATGGATCCATAAGGAATTAAAAAAATTAAAATATGAAGATAATAGGTAGATATTCATAGTAGATGTAGTTATTGTTTTGTAGAGCTGTCCTACTTCAAATTAACTTCAATTAGCCTAGTTAGTAGTTCATTCAGTAGGCCTAGGCCTCCTAACTAGTTACCTACAGATCCAGGGCCGGATTAGCGCCGGAAACCGGCCCGGGCTCCTGTGTCGCAGCAGCCCCTTTAACTGACTGCGGAGCCCGGACAGGGATGGGGTGTGTCTCCAGGGGATCTTCCTTGGAAATTTTTGAAAAATGAACCCCAAATTTTGACCATTTCATTAACCAGTTAGGAATATTGAATAAGTAGGAATATTTTCATTGGTAAATGGCTCATTTTTGTTGCCGGGAGCGCTAGTTGATTCCTCCTGTGATGGAAGACCACGAGACACATTAGAGTGAAGAAAGTGAAATTCATAGAGGCACAGGCAGTGGCTATTGTTACGACGAGTCCTCAGGCTATTGTTACGACAATGCTGTTCAAGGCACTCCATTGGCTAAATAGACGGAATTCCCAAATGGCTGCCAATCTCCCCAACACCAGCCTCAGGAATCTCCCCAACACCAGCTTCAGGAAGCCAATCTCCCCAACACCAGCTTTAGGGATCAAGCGCCAATGTAAATTTGTACACACGGAACTCTCAATCTATATCTAACCCTAACCCTAACCCAAATATAGCCGATGGATGGTCTGGAAAGCACTGTTTTAACAATAGGCCGATGACTACTCGTCGTAACAATAGCCACTATGATTCATAAAAGTAAGCTGCTTTAGAATTTTAGATTCTGGCGGATTCCCACAAACAGGGTGCACATGACTTGATAATTGGTAAATTTGTGGGCGACGTGTCAGGTGAATCTGATGAAATTTTCGGATGAAATTCGGAATCCCCATTGCAGGATTGATTTCGAATTCTGGCCCACACCATGCACACCCAGCCCAGACAGTCTATTAATTATACCAGGCCACTCCAATTTAGTCCAAACTCCAGTGATGGCTTGGCGGCCCGTTAATTAAAGCCACCGGACACGTATACAACATACCCCCCGTCTCCCATATTATGTTTGTTCAGCAAAAAAAGTTCGAGTTTTTTTTAGACGAATTGTACAAAAATTTTGTTCACTTTTTGTCCGACCGGCCCTTCGAGCGATCGTCCAACCAGCCCTTCAGGCGATCACCTGATGGCCCAATCCGCCCCTGCACAGATCACAAAATATATTTTCCGCAGCTAAAGAGTAAAGGCTGTTTATTCGCAATGACAAGTTGCCTAGCGAGGAGAATCAATCTTCATCTTGTGATAGAAATAAGATCGATTCTCCTCGCTTGAAACTGACTATTTAATAGTAATAATCTTAGATCATTACTTACTAGTATTAGCCTACATTGTGTATTTTTTTTACATCGATACTGGTGTGACAACGCAAAAATGAAACTTTGCAGCAGCAGGAAGTCTAGAAGTAGAAATGAAATGAGGTTTACATGTAACGTCATACTATTCTCAATGCTGAATGCTTACCAATAAGCGGATTTATGTTCAAATGCAACCAGAAACATGTACATAGCACTTCAAATTGATCTGTCAACTGTTTGTTATTTAATTATGTATTTAAATTTATTTCAACTAATTGAATTAACTTTTGAATTTTACGGTTAAATGAAAGCAAATAATTTTAGACATTTAGTAACATTATCAGTTGATGTATAGTGAATATTAACTTCAGATTTTTATAGATCAAAATTTCATTTCACTCGTCTTTACTACACAAGGAATCTGGAAGAATTATTAATATGTAATGTAACCTGTGTTCTGGATGATGTGATGGATTAGCCAATGAAACGGTCTGTTATGCGAGTTCTTTGTGTAAGGTGCACAGAACTGAGGGTAACCCACTAGAAACATTCATGCTGATTGGTTAATTAAATGTCTGACGTCATAGCCTAGGGCCAAAAGCTGCTGGTATGACCTGATGCGACTATCCACTACAACTGGTCAGATAGTAGAGGCCACCAAAATATTAAAAAAACGAAATGCAAAATAAATTTAAATCAGTATTTTAATGAGATTGTCAGTGACTCGAATGATGTCATCTTTGACCCTATCGGCGCAGCGTTGTGCACTAGAGTGATAATACAAACAATTTGAATATTGTATCATGTCTATTTTTATACGGCCACAATTGAAGGGTACAGTTAATAATATCCGATTGACTTTCAATTCATATACTATTGGCTTTGAATTTATACGTATAGTAGGTCATAAAACAAAGAAGCCTATTGATTTTCAGTGATTACCGATAATTACTGCCAGAGTTATGGCCCTTGATCACCTTAAAGTTAACATCCGATTGACTTTGAATTTATACACAATGTTAAAGGTCATGAGACGAAGAATCCTATTGATTTTCAGCGAATTCTGATGATTACTGTCAGAGTTATCTCCCTTGATCACTTTGAAAAACTTTTGTTATGCTCAAGAGGCCAAACTTATCATCCAATTGACTTCAGATTGATACACAGAGTTTAAGGTGTTGAAACGAACAAGTATTTTGATTTTCAATGAACTTTGATAACTGAACAGCTAAATCCATGATTATAAAAGTTTTGTATACTAAGCATTAGCATGGGGCAGAACTTTATATAAAGATAGGCTGGCACTTCCAGGCAGGATACGCCCACATTTTTGAGAGATGGATAAAGAACAAGCAATACCGAAAGTGATTTTTCCTCATTAAGTCCTGTATTTCATACTGTATTGGGAGCAGCCATTTTGTTGGTCAGTTCCAGTCTGATATTAATGAAATTCGAAGCCGACAATGATTATGGTGTGACGGTACACAACCTAGAAATGTTACTTTTCGTCAAAATCGGATAAGAATTGTTACGTTCTGATATGAGCAAATATCGAAAGGAACTAAGATCTTTGGGTTATTACCATGCATTTCAAGTTTCATCAAAATCGAATTAAAATTGTAACCTCTACAGGGTCCACAACCATGATATACAATTTTTTAACAGTATTCGCGTACAAACGGCGGCCATTTTGTCTGTCAATTTTGATACGATTTTCCCGAAATTCGAACTCAACCTTCCTTACGGTGTAACAGTAATACTATCAACCGTTTTATTAAATCGGATAATAATTGTGACCACCAGAGGGACCACAAGCTAAAATATGGCGATTTTGCGTATAATCAGGGGACATAATTCAGGTAATTACGTTCCGATATGAGCAAATATCGAAAGGAACTAAGATCTTTGGGTTATTACCGTGAATTTCAAGTTTCATCAAAATCGAATTAAAAATGTGACTTCTACAGGGTCCACAACCTTGATATACCATTTTTTAACAGTATTCGCGTACAAACGGCGGCCATTTTGTATGACAATTTTCGTCCGATTTTCCCAAAATTCGAACTCAACCTTCTTTAGGGTGTAACGGTGATATAATCAAACGTTTTTTTAAATCGGATAATAATTGTGACCTCCAGAGGGACCACAAGCTAAAAAGGGTGATTTTTCGGACAATCAGGGGCCATAATTCAGGAAGTTACATTCCGATAGGCGCAAATATCGAAAGGAACCAAGATCTTTGGGTTATAAACATGTATGTCAAGTTTCATCAAAATCGGTTCAAAATTGTAACCTCTATAGGGTCCACAAGCTAAAAACGCGATTTTTTGTACAATCAGGGGCCATAATCCATGAAGTTTTCATCCGATACATGCCAATATCGAAAGCAGCCGAGATCTTTTGGGGATGAGCCTATATTTCAAGTTTCGTCAAAATCGGATAAGAATTGTGACCTGTAGAGAGTCCACAAACAAATTGTGGACGGACAGGAGCGACGATAATATACGTCCACATAAAAATGTGGGCGTATAAAAACCAATCAGATTCTAATTATTTCCTGATAATTATTTTATGAGTTGTTAATCTTAAGTAGATTTCAGATAAATGTTTCATTACCGAAAAAAATAAGAATATGCAACAACTTCTGTTGACTGCCTGGACGATTTTGCTGTTGTGGTCTTATATTTCGTTGCCTGGCAACTTATCTTTATATTATTTTATCACATCAACCTTGTTTCCTTTTGACTAATTTGACTTTATTTTGAGACTTTGTTTATGGAGTAATGAGGTTAATACTGTATAGCAATTAATTTGTTGAAGCTATATTTAGCTTGGCAGCGAGTGCTTATAAAGTATACAAAACTTTGATCTGGAATTAAAAGACATCCCAAATGGAAAGTGCTTTTGAAAGTAAACAATGTTGTGGCTACCATTCTGGGTTTAAAAGTCCGATATGATATAGGCGTTAAGACATAGAGAATCTCCTACGAGTGTTTTTTGATATCAAAAAATATCAACACAAGTTAATAATGTAAAAAAAACAAGGCTCTGCCAAGTTTTTTTTACTTTATCAACGAGTGTTGATATTTTTTGATATCAAAAAACACGAGTTGGAGATTTTATTTATCACCCAATCCTTTCTTACATGCAGAAATAAATAAATATAATTCTTTGGTATAAATTTCACCTTTACTGGACCTAATTTCATTACTGCGTAGTGATACATCAGTTTTTTGACTGCAGTTTAGCTATTGCAAAGTCCTATATATTGACCCAGTATTTCTTTCAAAGTCAGGTAAATAAAAACAGTTTCTTTTTTACAAGAAAAAAGTCACTTTTTATTTAAAATAAGTGGTTTCTTTAAAATAAAAGAAAGTAGTTCCTTTTTGATTGACCAATCAAATTCATGTAAAGCGATATCTCCTAAGTAGATTATGTAATTTATCATACAAGCGATATCTACTGTCAAATAAGATATTGGGTGATAAATTGTATCATTAACATCTTCTAAACGTCTGGAAAGCACTGTTTTAACAATAGGCCGATGACTACTCGTCGTAACAATAGCCACTATGATTCATAAAAGTAAGCTGCTTTAGAATTTTAGATTCTGGCGGATTCCCACAAACAGGGTGCACATGACTTGATAATTGGTAAATTTGTGGGCGACGTGTCAGGTGAATCTGATGAAATTTTCGGATGAAATTCGGAATCCCCATTGCAGGATTGATTTCGAATTCTGGCCCACACCATGCACACCCAGCCCAGACAGTCTATTAATTATACCAGGCCACTCCAATTTAGTCCAAACTCCAGTGATGGCTTGGCGGCCCGTTAAAGCCACCGGACACGTATACAACATACCCCCCGTCTCCCATATTATGTTTGTTCAGCAAAAAAAGTTCGAGTTTTTTTTAGACGAATTGTACAAAAATTTTGTTCACTTTTTGTCCGACCGGCCCTTCGAGCGATCGTCCAACCAGCCCTTCAGGCGATCACCTGATGGCCCAATCCGCCCCTGCACAGATCACAAAATATATTTTCCGCAGCTAAAGAGTAAAGGCTGTTTATTCGCAATGACAAGTTGCCTAGCGAGGAGAATCAATCTTCATCTTGTGATAGAAATAAGATCGATTCTCCTCGCTTGAAACTGACTATTTAATAGTAATAATCTTAGATCATTACTTACTAGTATTAGCCTACATTGTGTATTTTTTTTACATCGATACTGGTGTGACAACGCAAAAATGAAACTTTGCAGCAGCAGGAAGTCTAGAAGTAGAAATGAAATGAGGTTTACATGTAACGTCATACTATTCTCAATGCTGAATGCTTACCAATAAGCGGATTTATGTTCAAATGCAACCAGAAACATGTACATAGCACTTCAAATTGATCTGTCAACTGTTTGTTATTTAATTATGTATTTAAATTTATTTCAACTAATTGAATTAACTTTTGAATTTTACGGTTAAATGAAAGCAAATAATTTTAGACATTTAGTAACATTATCAGTTGATGTATAGTGAATATTAACTTCAGATTTTTATAGATCAAAATTTCATTTCACTCGTCTTTACTACACAAGGAATCTGGAAGAATTATTAATATGTAATGTAACCTGTGTTCTGGATGATGTGATGGATTAGCCAATGAAACGGTCTGTTATGCGAGTTCTTTGTGTAAGGTGCACAGAACTGAGGGTAACCCACTAGAAACATTCATGCTGATTGGTTAATTAAATGTCTGACGTCATAGCCTAGGGCCAAAAGCTGCTGGTATGACCTGATGCGACTATCCACTACAACTGGTCAGATAGTAGAGGCCACCAAAATATTAAAAAAACGAAATGCAAAATAAATTTAAATCAGTATTTTAATGAGATTGTCAGTGACTCGAATGATGTCATCTTTGACCCTATCGGCGCAGCGTTGTGCACTAGAGTGATAATACAAACAATTTGAATATTGTATCATGTCTATTTTTATACGGCCACAATTGAAGGGTACAGTTAATAATATCCGATTGACTTTCAATTCATATACTATTGGCTTTGAATTTATACGTATAGTAGGTCATAAAACAAAGAAGCCTATTGATTTTCAGTGATTACCGATAATTACTGCCAGAGTTATGGCCCTTGATCACCTTAAAGTTAACATCCGATTGACTTTGAATTTATACACAATGTTAAAGGTCATGAGACGAAGAATCCTATTGATTTTCAGCGAATTCTGATGATTACTGTCAGAGTTATCTCCCTTGATCACTTTGAAAAACTTTTGTTATGCTCAAGAGGCCAAACTTATCATCCAATTGACTTCAGATTGATACACAGAGTTTAAGGTGTTGAAACGAACAAGTATTTTGATTTTCAATGAACTTTGATAACTGAACAGCTAAATCCATGATTATAAAAGTTTTGTATACTAAGCATTAGCATGGGGCAGAACTTTATATAAAGATAGGCTGGCACTTCCAGGCAGGATACGCCCACATTTTTGAGAGATGGATAAAGAACAAGCAATACCGAAAGTGATTTTTCCTCATTAAGTCCTGTATTTCATACTGTATTGGGAGCAGCCATTTTGTTGGTCAGTTCCAGTCTGATATTAATGAAATTCGAAGCCGACAATGATTATGGTGTGACGGTACACAACCTAGAAATGTTACTTTTCGTCAAAATCGGATAAGAATTGTTACGTTCTGATATGAGCAAATATCGAAAGGAACTAAGATCTTTGGGTTATTACCATGCATTTCAAGTTTCATCAAAATCGAATTAAAATTGTAACCTCTACAGGGTCCACAACCATGATATACAATTTTTTAACAGTATTCGCGTACAAACGGCGGCCATTTTGTCTGTCAATTTTGATACGATTTTCCCGAAATTCGAACTCAACCTTCCTTACGGTGTAACAGTAATACTATCAACCGTTTTATTAAATCGGATAATAATTGTGACCACCAGAGGGACCACAAGCTAAAATATGGCGATTTTGCGTATAATCAGGGGACATAATTCAGGTAATTACGTTCCGATATGAGCAAATATCGAAAGGAACTAAGATCTTTGGGTTATTACCGTGAATTTCAAGTTTCATCAAAATCGAATTAAAAATGTGACTTCTACAGGGTCCACAACCTTGATATACCATTTTTTAACAGTATTCGCGTACAAACGGCGGCCATTTTGTATGACAATTTTCGTCCGATTTTCCCAAAATTCGAACTCAACCTTCTTTAGGGTGTAACGGTGATATAATCAAACGTTTTTTTAAATCGGATAATAATTGTGACCTCCAGAGGGACCACAAGCTAAAAAGGGTGATTTTTCGGACAATCAGGGGCCATAATTCAGGAAGTTACATTCCGATAGGCGCAAATA
Source organism: Patella caerulea (assembly GCA_036850965.1). Taxonomy (NCBI): domain Eukaryota; kingdom Metazoa; phylum Mollusca; class Gastropoda; family Patellidae; genus Patella; species Patella caerulea. Next base: position 22,321,528 of record JAZGQO010000007.1, read on the forward strand.
TCGAAAGGAACCAAGATCTTTGGGTTATAAACATGTATGTCAAGTTTCATCAAAATCGGTTCAAAATTGTAACCTCTATAGGGTCCACAAGCTAAAAACGCGATTTTTTGTACAATCAGGGGCCATAATCCATGAAGTTTTCATCCGATACATGCCAATATCGAAAGCTGCCGAGATCTTTTGGGGATGAGCCTATATTTCAAGTTTCGTCAAAATCGGATAAGAATTGTGACCTGTAGAGAGTCCACAAACAAATTGTGGACGGACAGGAGCGACGATAATATACGTCCACATAAAAATGTGGGCGTATAAAAACCAATCAGATTCTAATTATTTCCTGATAATTATTTTATGAGTTGTTAATCTTAAGTAGATTTCAGATAAATGTTTCATTACCGAAAAAAATAAGAATATGCAACAACTTCTGTTGACTGCCTGGACGATTTTGCTGTTGTGGTCTTATATTTCGTTGCCTGGCAACTTATCTTTATATTATTTTATCACATCAACCTTGTTTCCTTTTGACTAATTTGACTTTATTTTGAGACTTTGTTTATGGAGTAATGAGGTTAATACTGTATAGCAATTAATTTGTTGAAGCTATATTTAGCTTGGCAGCGAGTGCTTATAAAGTATACAAAACTTTGATCTGGAATTAAAAGACATCCCAAATGGAAAGTGCTTTTGAAAGTAAACAATGTTGTGGCTACCATTCTGGGTTTAAAAGTCCGATATGATATAGGCGTTAAGACATAGAGAATCTCCTACGAGTGTTTTTTGATATCAAAAAATATCAACACAAGTTAATAATGTAAAAAAAACAAGGCTCTGCCAAGTTTTTTTTACTTTATCAACGAGTGTTGATATTTTTTGATATCAAAAAACACGAGTTGGAGATTTTATTTATCACCCAATCCTTTCTTACATGCAGAAATAAATAAATATAATTCTTTGGTATAAATTTCACCTTTACTGGACCTAATTTCATTACTGCGTAGTGATACATCAGTTTTTTGACTGCAGTTTAGCTATTGCAAAGTCCTATATATTGACCCAGTATTTCCTTCAAAGTCAGGTAAATAAAAACAGTTTCTTTTTTACAAGAAAAAAGTCACTTTTTATTTAAAATAAGTGGTTTCTTTAAAATAAAAGAAAGTAGTTCCTTTTTGATTGACCAATCAAATTCATGTAAAGCGATATCTCCTAAGTAGATTATGTAATTTATCATACAAGCGATATCTACTGTCAAATAAGATATTGGGTGATAAATTGTATCATTAACATCTTCTATTTATAATGTAACTATTGTAACACCTCACTGGTTTGCACTAATAATTTACAGTTTTACAGTTACAATTACATGTGTTAAAAGTAACATAGATAAGTAAAGTTCTTGTTGAATAAGTACCGGTATGCCAATACTAATATAAGTATAAGCAGACGGTGTATGAAATTGTATACGCAAGCATGTATAACAATCATCAATGATAAATAAATTCATTATTTTGGATTGTGATGTAACTTTTTTATAAACCAGAAGCCTTTTTGAAGGGTTTTTCACATTCACCGGTGTCCTCTTATCATGGTAAATCTAGAAATATCAGATGAATATAAAATGGTTAGACTGTGATGTACATCTATAGGTGTATGGTATGAGCTAAATGAATGTTTGAAAATTTAACTGCCTCAAACACGTTTTCCTGCTATTCAAGCAACTTCAGTGTGGTCCAATTTAGCCTACCTTATGTGACTTACCCAAATCCGAAACAACCAAATAACGCTTTAGTCTTTGAATTCAACAACTTCAAAGATTTCAATCAGATTGCAACCGAAATATCACTCTCTGACGACCTGAATTCCAACTATTCAATTCAATCAGACTGTTGCATTCACAATATATAATAATCGCTGCCCGAAAAATGTTGCGCAAAGTAAAGTGGCTCCAGCTTTAATCCATAGTCAATTCACTACAAATTCATGGTACATATGTATCATTTAAAAGAAAAGTAAAATTTGTGTTTTATTGGATCTCAGACACTATTTTTTTTGTAAACTGGATGAAATCTGATTTACAAACTGTAAGCTTATGTTTCAATATTTTATAATCTTTCACTCCAGACAATATAATTTAAATATTTAAGTTATTTTGAAAATCAACAGAATTGTTTTGATTTCCAATGATTAATTATTTTTCTGAAAAAATCAACCCTGTGCTGCGCAGGGTACATAGTAATATGATGTAATGCCCCGGTATGCAACTCCTTGATTAGGAAAAGAAATGATGACTCTTTGAAATCAAATACAAAAAAATGTCAAAAACAGTTGACATTTTATTCACTTTTATTTTTGAATGACTGGACCAGTGGAATTTAGAAAATCATTAATTTTATTGATCAATGACACAAGTTTAACTGCAGAATAATGGGTGGTGTAATTTTATACATATTATTTATTGTTACTGGCCACTGTGTTAAGAATTCTTTAGTTATTTATAATGATTGTTTACAGATTCTCTGGTTGCAGCTGAAGCCCTGGAGGCAGAACCAGGCCCCAGTAGCCCAAACCTCAAATATAATTTACGCCGTCGCCGAACTATCGACACTCTTACCAAAGAACCTATATCTTCCAATACCTGCACACCTGTTAAAAGGAGAAGAAAGTCAGCAAGCATAAATCCGGCACTGATCCCAACAGGTATCAAATTAGATTTGTTCCTTGTAAAAAGTAATAACTATTTGATGTATAAATGCTTACATCAACTGTATGAACTTTAGGTCATAGGGTCTGTCATTTATTCAAGTGACATGCTTTTGATACCAAGCTTGTATCAGTCTACCAATCATATAATTCAATATTTATTTTATTCTAGGATCTGTTGGAGCAAAATATTTACAAGAAGATTTACCCGATGAAGTGCTATTAAAAATATTCTCCTATTTATTAGAATTTGATTTATGTAGAGTATCACAAGTCTGTAGAAGATTTCATTCTATAGCTAATGATGATGAATTATGGTTAGTGAAATTTCCAACATTTTTTTGTAATATTTTATCCCAAAGTCATTGTTGTCATACTGCCTTAATTAGCATTCGATATCAGAATGAAAAGAGGGCGATATGTTTGAATTTGGATACTGATAGCTCGAAAGTATGCAGTTTAAAAATAAATAGAAATTGGAAGTAGTTTATTAATCTCAAGTTTTAGGAGAGCGATTTAGCTAAAGAATGGAAATGTCCTGAGCAATTCCTGAAGATGATACAAAAAGCTAAATGAATCTAATTTGTATTTTCCAAAATCCTAATTTTTGTGTCAAAAGTATCTGTGAATAGTCATTTATATTTATCATTTTCAATCAATTGTCTGAAATCAAGCAACACTCCTTTTCATCAATCTTCTGTATTTACTATTATTGTTTTAACAGGAAAACCTTGTATAAAGATGTGTTTGAATATGACAGTCCATTATTGTTACAAAATACAGAGCCAAAATCTTACGAATTTATACCTTCATCAGAAATGGTGAAATATGATAATCCATGGAAAGAAAGCTTTGGACAACTGGTATGTTAATTACATTATTATGTTGGTACTCCCTGTGGTAATTTGCATTAATCAGAGTCTACTTTTAAAGCCCCAATAACACTCTTGTTGTAACTGAATAATATGACCCAATCTTCATTCTGGTCAACAATTCGTATTATTTTAGAATATTCCAATTAAATGATGATATAAATTTCATCTTAACACACCTATTTTGAAAAATTGGAAAAATTCAACCAATTGATTTGAAAAGTCTAACGTAAACCTTTTCAAATGTGACTTGGATTTTAAAATATTTTTGAACCCGCTGGACAAGTAAAATAGGTTGTAATGGATAATTTACACAACAGGTAGGACACTTAAACATCTAGTACTTAGAATAAGGGTATTATTTATTTTCTGGAGCTACCAAGCCAGCAAGAATGTTATTGTCCCTTTAAACTATTTAAAGGCCTGATTTCTCTTATCCAGGCCTTCCAGTGCTGTATATTAAACTCTATAACTTCTCAAAATTAAAAAGAGAAGCCAAATATTGTAGAAATCAACTGGATTTAATTTAGTTTTCTGGTTCTTCTTCTGCGATCTGAAATATGAACATAACCACTTGATTGTGGCAAAGAAATTTATTCCAACATTTATGTCAGATAATTAACTCTGAGTAATAGAAGGTTGAAAGTAAATTATGAACTCTGATTCAGTGAAAATTACAACATGGTAATAACAATGTCATATGAAATGACCATCAGTTTACAGATGAGGAAAATAGAGCAAACATCTTGGTATATATTTGATGATTCTAATTCTATATAATTTCTTTTTTTTATAACAGTACCGAGGTGTTCATGTTCGACCAGGATATAGTAATTCTTCACAAGTACGACGCAAACGATATAAAGGAAGAAACTTAGTGGTAAGTAACTAGCTACTACTATCTCATGCCTTTTCTTTTATTCCAAATATTAGCCTTGTTAGTCCCAAATAGTATTAGTAAAGAAAGTTAGATAACACCATACACAACACGCCATGGGATGTCAGCAAGACAAAAAGATGGTCATTATAAGCAATTAGATGAGAGACAAGATTTGAGTAGATAGCAGAGAGAAAAAGTAGTATAGGCATATATATATATATATGCTTGTGCATTTCAGTCGTAGGTTAATATGACGATTGCTCCGGTTACAGGCGTTATTTAGATTTTGCTGAATAAAGTGTTTAATATTAAAATTAATTGTTGAGTTGAAGATCAATTTTATTGTGTTTCAGTATTTTGACGCTATAGAACCAGCTCATCAATATGTTGATACTAAAGAAATTGATGATCCATTAATATTTATACACACTGGCATTTATCAAGGAGAATTACTCTTAATAGATACACCTGTCACATTAATTGGAGCAGGTATAGTTGACAAAACTAAATATATGTTGGTCCTTATTAACTATAAATTTTGAATCAACTGATTTTCATCAGTTATGTTTGATAAAGCTGATTTCTTTAATTATGACTACATATCCCTTACTTTTCCATATTATGCACGTATGTAAATATTCGGGAAAATAAAAAGAAATCTGTCAGTAGTTGTGTAAGATAGCGTTGGGTTGGGGTGGTTGGTCATGGTGTCATGCAGAGTACAGAAATGTGAATCTGCTGGGATCCTTTTATATTGCTGTGACTGTGTTGTTTTTGAAATATTATGAACAATATACTTGGAATGATTATATATTCTGTTATGTTTTTAGAGTAATTGTAGAAGTTCAGATATTCTATTATTAGACATAATCATAATGTTAATGAAATTTTTTTAGCTCCAGGAAATGTGATGGATCATGTATTTATTGAACGTGAAATGGAATCCACTATAATGTTTGTAGAAGGTGCCAATGGAGCTTATTTAGGTTATGTTACATTAAAGGTAAGGTTCGCTTGCTGTATTTACCTGCAAGGAGTGATATATTTATATTGATAATTTGCTAGTCTTTTAAAAACAATTTATGCATTTTCAAAATTAATTGATTAGTTCCTGTCATATCTTGGTGGCATATTGAGATAATATCCATGATATTAAGATCCTTGACAAGGTAAAGGATCCATGGAACTGGAGTTGGTTATAGAGTGTGGTGAGCGGGAAAGCGGTGGGCCTTTTCATTAGGAAACTATGTCTACTACCAGTTTGTTGTAAGGAAATTAACTGCGGAAATCCAGGGGGGAGGTTTTTGGTTTGTTACTTTTTGTTACTGCTACTTCATTTTCACAAAAATTGCCAGTTGATTTGTAGAAATATTTTCAGTTATTTGGGGGGAATTCTTTAATATTAATTTATTGATATAAAAACTATTTCTATTTTAGTTTTCTCCTGATATAACGTCGTCTGTACCACACCATCGACATTATGCACTGGAAGTGACAGAAAATTCTTCTCCTATAATTCAACATTGTAGAATACGTAGTACATCTGTTGGTATGTTGTTTTATTACATTAGGGATAAAGAACTTAACTAATAGAAAACATATACTTACAAAAGACACAAAAGCTTTAAGGGAAATGGTTTAAACAAATTTCGATAACTCTGTAAATTTGATATGCATGACAGTACCACAAAACATAATTAGAACCAGATAAATTGACAGACACTGAAAATCATTGTAATATTTTGTAATGAGTCACTATTGGTAATTGTATCTGTATCGGCCGCTATAATTCACTGTCAACATCGGATATTGGTAAAACCAATAGTCGCCGTATCGATACATCACTAGAAAATATTTCCAGACTTTGGTGAAATATAGGTCTATAATTGTTATTTTTGTAGTTGGAGCTGCTGTATGTGTATCAGGTTCGGGTGCTGATCCTACTATTAAAAACTGCTATATCAAAGATTGTGAAAATGTTGGAATGTATGTTACAGATTATGCCACGGTAAGTTGTTTATGTTTAGAGAGTCTAGAGTGTTGTTTACATGTATGCTTGTCATGTTAATAAATGTCAAAATAATAGTTTATATAATAAATTGAAATCAGAATCAAAACCTGCAGTAGGTAGATTTACCTCTTACATAATGCACGAATTAAAACTGTGAATGGAACTTATTTTGCGCTTGTTATTTATTGTGTAATACTGAAATTAACAAAGCATTTAGACGGTTTAATGGTCATTACAGAGGGTATGTAAAGATAATGTTTTATTACTATGTTACAGGGGGTATATGAAGATAATGAGATTAGTGGTAATGCGTTAGCTGGTATTTGGGTTAAAAATCATGCTACACCTATAATGAGAAGAAACCATATTCACCATGGAAGAGATGTTGGTGTATTTACGTTTGAAAATGGAATGGTAAGAATTCTCTTCTGTGTAGAAATACTATTAGAATAATGCCAATAAAAAACACATTAATCCCAAATATACAATATTATATTATATAAATCAAATCTGAATGACATTCTAAGTATAATTGCGTCTTTATCTTTGTATCTTTCTAGAAATATAATTTCTCTTTTAGATTTAGATTATTATATAATGTATTACTATGATTTTACTTTGAGTTTTTATATGCCCACATTGAAATGTGCTTACGGTCATTAGATGAAGAATCTTATTGATTTTTAACGATTTCCGATAGAGGGAACTGTCCAAAATAATTATATTCCCCACCCGACCCCCTCCGAAAAAAACCCCATTAGACAACTGCAATCCAAATTTAACGGGTTTCGGCTGGGATGTTAAATCAAAATTTTCTGTGTTGGCCATTTCAGGGGGATTACCATCAGTACCTGCTGATTATTTTAGTGATTCAATATTCGTAATGATGATTTGGAATAAAAGAATTTCTGTCATATTGAATTTTTTTGTTCCAGGGTTACTTTGATTCCTGTGATATTCATAACAACAGAATTGCTGGTTTTGAAGTAAAAGCTGGTGCTAACCCAACTGTAGTACGATGTGAGATTCATCATGGTCAAACCGGTGGTATTTATGTACATGAAAATGGCAGAGGACAGTTTATTGAAAATAAAATACATTCAAATAATTTTGCTGGTGTATGGATTACATCGAATAGTGATCCAACAATAAGGTAGGTAGCTCCTACATTTTTGCTGATATCCAAAGGAAACATAATAGGCTATTCGATTAGGTGTTGTTGAATTGAATTCTCTCATCCCAGAAACTGATTATGAATTATTTGATAACATTTTATGCAAATTGATAATTTTCCAAACTCGACCATACAAAATGATAATTTATATTTTGTAGAAAAAATGAAATTTATAATGGTCATCAAGGTGGTGTGTATATATTTGGTGATGGTAGAGGTCTTATAGAACATAACAATATACATGGTAAAGTATATAAATCTTACTCCATCAAATGACACAAGTATTTGTTTGTCATTCTTTTTCTTTGCCTTTCTGTTCAGCTGATGTGGACATTCTTCTCACCACTCTTTAATCATCTGGTTAAGTTTACAAGTGCTGGACTTCCTCCAATGAAATTTTTGGCTAAAATTTACTTACTTTTGATCTTTTTTTTCTAATGAAACATGAACCAGTTCTAAATGTAAATATTTTGTCATTGGTTTAATCTAATTTGTTAATCTTGTATAGCAATCTTTCCGTTTCCTGTTAACATTTTGTACAGTTGTTTAAAATAGCATTATGCAAGAGCAAAATCTGCTTATTACAGGTCTTTCTGTAGGCCTGAGATGTTATCTAAATAATCAATTAGACATTAATTAACATATCCAGACCAAGACTATGTGAATATTTCAAATGCTTTTTTCTCGGCTAATAGTGTACCAATTTGACTGAAATTTTCAACAAATTACCTTTACACTATCTAGTTTTTAACTATTATAGTGAGAACTGCCATCTCTTTATCTTATCTCCCATAATATAGCTTTAAATATATATATTTTCAGGTAATGCATTAGCTGGTATTCAAATACGAACTAACAGTAATCCAATAGTACGTCACAATAAAATACATCATGGTCAGCATGGTGGAATATATGTTGTAAGTTTTATATTTCATCCATAAATTTCATTGTTTCTTATTGATGATGTAAATGTAATAAAAACTATATTATCTAACAAATTAAGAATGCTGGAAAGTCTCAATAATTTTGTTGGGTTTGGTGGTCTATGGTCAGACATTAATTAAGTCAAGTACATGACAAGGAATAAGGTCATCTGTCCTAACTCGTACCTTTTCTTCGGATCCTCAGGTTTCCGTCCATTGCAGAAGACCTTACGTTCAACCAAATTAATGTTAGTCCCGAAATGACCTGTGCTTTGAGTGGATGTTAAACCCATTTCTCTCTAATGTATTTTACGTTGATTACAGCATGAGAAAGGTCAAGGATTAATAGAAGAAAATGAGGTTTACGCAAATACATTAGCTGGTGTATGGATAACAACTGGAAGTACCCCAGTTCTACGCAGAAACAGAATACACAGTGGCAAACAGGTAAAAGTCAGACCAGACAATTTCAGAAAAATTTTCCATACGATTCACTTAGAAGCATATTGATTTTGATCGATTTCTGATAATTAGTTTTAGTGTTGTTGCCCTTGGCAACTTTGAACAGATTTGTGGATGCTTTTAAGCTAATGTTATCTGTTGATTTGATTGCTTTTAAATATGTACACAGTCTTTATGTTCATGAAATAACTGCCTTTGATCACTTTATAAACTCAAGTTTAGAAATAGTTACCAAAGTTATTGTCTGATTGATTTGAAATTTATAAACAACTGTTTATGATAAGTAGACAAATTGTGCAGGTGTGGTTGTATGTTTTTTATCTGAGAACTTACGGAAAGAAGGGATATTGAACTTGCCAAATGAAGTAAACCTGTACATGTATTGTTATTTGTGTTTTATAGGTTGGAGTATATTTCTATGATAATGGACATGGTGTTTTAGAAGACAATGATATTTTTAATCATCTTTATTCTGGAGTTCAGATAAGGTATGTATTATAAGCCCAAATAGGTATTTGTACCCAGAAAAAGTTTCCTCTTTAAACCGTTTCTGTTCTATAAAAGTACTAAATTTCTTATAACTTGTTTTAAGTTTATTGTATTCAGAAATGATTTTTATTATTATTATTTCAGAACTGAGAGTAACCCTTTAATACGGAGGAATAAAATATGGGGAGGACAAAATGGTGGAATATTAGTGTATAATAGTGGTTTAGGAATGATTGAAAATAATGAAATCTTTGATAACGCCATGGCAGGAATCTGGATTAAAACTGACAGTAACCCTGTTTTACGTCATAATAAAATTCATGATGGTAGAGATGGAGGCATTTGTATTTTTAATGGCGGAAAAGGTGAGCAAAAGTCTTAACATTGTTTGTAAAAAATGTTAATACAGAGATAAGTTTTGGAGAGAAAACAATTTAATTTAAGAATGCTTTAGTAATAAAATTTAGACAAAATTCATCAACATGAGAATATAACATAAAGTGTACAATGTTTAACAAAATGGCAAAACATATTACTAGATGTAAATTTTAAATTCAAATCTTTTTTTTCCCAGGCATTCTTGAAGAAAATGAAATATTTCGTAATGCCCAAGCTGGTGTTTTAATCAGTACTCAAAGTCACCCAATATTGAGAAGAAACAGAATCTATGATGGCTTAGCGGCAGGTGTGGAAATTACCAACAATGCCACTGCTACTTTGGAAGCAAACAAAATATTTAATAATAAATTTGGAGGTCTTTGTCTTGCCAGTGGAGTAAAACCAACGCTCGAGGGTAAGGGTAAGATAATCATTTCAATATTTTTAGTTTTCTTTTGTTGGGGGGTATTAATATAGCCTTTAATAACACTAATTAGATATGTACCATCACTATGTTTTGGTGCCCAAGTTGTCCTAAATGTGCCCCATGCAGCTTTGGAACAGTTGTAGAATCCATCATTACTCAAAGAGATTTGATATAAAATTCAGAAAGATTAAAGCTGATTATAAATACACATTATTTGATAATTATGCGGAAATTTCACTTGCTTAATTTTTTGGTTCATAGTGGATCAATTTCACTGAAATTTTCAGAAAATTGCCTTTACATTATCTAGTTTTTAACTATTATAGTGAGAACTGCAAACTTGTTATCTTTTCTCCCATAATGAATCTTTAATATTATAATTTCAGATAATATTATTAGTGGTAATCATAATATGGTAGAGAAAGCAGTATCATCAGGACAATGTTTATATAAAATATCAAGTTATACCAGTTTTCCCATGCATGATTTCTACAGGTAACCACCATTTATTAAAGCTCTGGTCTAGGAATATAAAATAAAATAGAACTAAAAAAACATTCATGTCCGAAAATGTTTAACCCTAGAGTACCGAGTGATACACAAGGTTTAGCATTCAGTTAGTTATCAATAGATTTAGCAAATATTGACCAACAAGGATTATTTATTTTTTGTTTTAACATTTTGAAACATATCTCAATATAGGTATAGATACAAACTGTAAAACGTTTGATCTATATTACATTACTTTTATTTAAATCTTTATTACAGATGTAGAACTTGTAATACAACAGAAAGAAACGCTATTTGTTACAACTGCATTAAGAACTGTCATGCTGGCCATGAAGTAGAATTTATTCGACACGATCGATTCTTTTGTGATTGTGGGGCAGGAACATTAAACAATAACTGTCAATTACAAGGGGAACCAACTCAAGATACAGACACACTTTACGATTCTGCCGCACCTATGGAATCGCACACATTACGAGTGAATTGACTGATGACTTGTCATGCTACATTCTAGGTGTTGTGTTCATCCGTTGGCATGGAATCAATATTTTTGACAGCTGTCAATCAGTGTTGTGATTTTCCTCTGTAAGAATCAGGCATCCTGATCCTTGACGCTGCTGTTCCATAGCGCTAAGTTACGCCAGAGGTTGATTTATGGTTTTATTGTGAAATTCAGATACTCAATACTTAAAGTTGTTCGAAATATGGAGTCTGAAGACAATCTTAAGGTGTAAAACCATGATGTTTTAGAGGTGACAAATGAAATGAATCGAAAACGATGATGAATATCTTTTGCATTTTTTTTTTTTAAAGTTAAGATTTTATTAGTATAAATGATAAGCCAAAGAATGTACCATAATATAAAAGGCTTTAGGATAGAACGAGAGAAGCCATTAGGGTATGCTTGACATAAATACATCCAGTCAATGTAATTGACCATTTTATTCTAGAATACAGTAGACCAATATTAGTAGTATGCTGTATAAAGACAGGATTTTATAGATATTACGACCAAAACACTTGCTTCAATACAATTTTCTTTTTATTATTATGCGTGGTATTTTTTTAAACCTTGAAAAGGTTATATGTCAGCAATCCTGTTGGTATTTTGGGGGGAATCGCAAATGTAATGACTTTTTTCAACATTTCTTTACACATTGCAGAAAAAAACTTTTTTGTACTCTTAGCACAGTTGTGTGTAATTTGGTGCATGATCGCATGGCTTGTCTTGTGAAAGTAATCAATTTTGTTCAAATTATTATTTAATGTTTATTTAGAGACATCAGTCATCATCCCACTGAAGTTTATATCTTTATTCAATTGAAATCATCTATTTTGTGCCTTGGTTAGTTTCAGATTAAGTAAATTAGTTATATTATCCTTTGTTTGAGTACTTATATCTCTCTATTTATTATTTTATTTATCTTGTAGATTTTGTTGTAAATATATTTTATTTCCTTTTCTTCTCATTCATCATATCTTTTGCTTTTTTTTAGGCCTAGATTATAAATTTTCAGTTGCTATGCAATTGTATATTATTATCAATTTCTTAGATGATTAAAGTCAAACTGTGTATTTTGTTTATGTTAATAATATATATATTTTACTTAAAGTTTATTTACTATTATAATAAGCCAGTGCTAGAAATTGTATGACACTTGACCTTAATTACAATTTATATAGAAAAACCACTCCATTTGAGATCAATAGAGATGTAATATACAGTGATGTAATAACATTAATATAGCACATTGATAGTGAAGTACAACCAAAAGTCATAAACTATTGAGTGAACCAGCACGTGCATATTCTTACATTATAAGTTTGTCATCAAATTTAACCGTTTGCTCAATTGCTATTAAAATTAGAGTTATGTCCCTTCCCTTGGCAAACCCGGTAAAAACAATGATATTTGTAACTTATAAAATTTGCTAGTGATTTAGTATTGCTTTTTATACGCCCACATTGAAATGTGGTCGTATATTGTCGTCGCCCCTGTCCATCCGTCCGTCGGTCTGTCGGTCCGGCGTCCACAAGCAATTTAGCTCTAGAGGCTAAAGTTAATATCCGATTGACTTTAAATTTATACACAGTGTTTAAGGTCATGAGAAGAAGAATCCTATTGTTTTTCAGCAATTTCCGATAATAACTACCAGAGTTATGGCCCTTGATCACTTCAAAAAATCTTGTGGACGCTCTAGAGGCCAAAGTTAATATCCGATTGACTTTAAATTTATACACAGTGTTTAAGGTCATAAGACAAAGAAGCCTATTGATTTTCAGCGATTTCCGATAATAACTACCAGAGTTATGGCCCTTGATCACTTCAAAAAATCTTGTGGACGCTCTAGAGGCCAAAGTTAATATCCGATTGACTTTAAATTTATACACAGTGTTTAAGGTCATGAGATGAAGAAGCCTATTGATTTTCAGCGATTTCCGATAATTAGTGCCAGAGTTATGGCCCTTGATCACTTCAAAAAATCTTGTGGACGCTCTAGAGGCCAAAGTTAATAACTGATTGACTTTAAATTTATACACAGTGTTTAAGGTCATGAGATGAAGAAGCCTATTGATTTTCAGCGATTTCCGATAATTAGTGCCAGAGTTATGGCCCTTGATCACTTCAAAAAATCTTGTGGACGCTCTAGAGGCCAAAGTTAATAACTGATTGACTTTAAATTTATACACAGTGTTTAAGGTCATGAGACGAAGAAGCCTATTGATTTTTAGTGATTTCCGATAATTAGTGCCAGAGTTATGGCCCTTGATCACTTCAAAAAATCTTGTGGACGCTCTAGAGGCGAAAGTTAATAACTGATTGACTTTAAATTTATACACTGTGTTTAAGGTCATGAGACGAAGAAGCCTATTGATTTTTAGCGATTTCCGATAATTAGTGCCAGAGTTATGGCCCTTGATCACTTCAAAAAATCTTGTGGGTGCTCTGCAGGCCAAAGTTGATATCCGATTGACTTCAAATTTATACACAGTGTTCAAGGTCATAAGACGAAGAATCCTATTGATTTTCAGCGATTTCTGATAATTAGTGCCAGAGTTATGGCCCTTGATCATTTCTAAAAATCTTGTGGATGCTCTAGAGGCCAAAGTTAATATCGGATTGACTTCAAATTTATACACAGTGTTCAAGGTCATAAGACGAAGAATCCTATTGATTTTCAGCGATTTCCGATAATTAGTGCCAGAGTTATGGCCCTTGATCACTTCAAAAAATCTTGTGGACGCTCTAGAGGCCAAAGTTAATATCCGATTGACTTTAAATTTACAAACACTTTTTAAGGTCATAAGACGAAGAAACCTACAGATCTTCAGCGATTTCAAATAATTACTTCCAGAGTTATCTCTCTTGATCACTTCAAAAAACCTTGTGACGCTATAGATGCCAAACTTATCATCCGATTGACCTCAGATTGATACACAGTGTTTAAGGTGTTGAAACGAACCAGTATTTTGATTTTCAATGAATTTTGATAACTGAAAAGCTAAATCCATGATGTTAAATGTTTCCTATACTAATTGTTAGGGTGGGGCAAAACTTTATAAAAAGCAAACAAATTCTAATGATTTTAAGATAATTACATAATGAGTTGTTACTCTCATTAACCTGAAAACGTGACCTGTATGTGTCGTTATTAAAGTATAGAGAAGTAGTTATATCCATATATACCTTGTGTTGTGTTTTATTATGAATTGTTACTCTTAATCAGATTTTAGTGTATTACAAATGTTTCATTACCAAAAAATGTAAAAATATGCGACAACCCTTGTTGACTGCCCGGACGATTTAGCTGCTATGGGCGTATGTTTCGTTGCCTGGCAACCTATCTTTCAATTGAATATGGTATGGAATTTCGTTTACACTCGCCAATCTAGTAGTATATAATGGAATATACAGATTTATATGTATACAATCTTAAGCCCTTTCAATTTAAACAGCTAGTCATCACATGATGAAAACTCAAAAACAAGTTGTCAACAAAATATAATTATTGATCCAGATATTTTGCATGGGAAAAAAGTGAAGTGTACATGGTCATCGATCCAAAACTGACCTTAAGAGATTTTCATTTTGTAAGCACTCTTTTCTCATTCTTTCAGTACATTTCAGTCTTGTCAAATCAGATTTAGTAAAAAGCCATTGCCAAAATTTCACAGTTCATTCATTTATTACTGAATATTTCTTCATTTTCATTGTGAATAACTACATTCATTTGCTTTAAGTCCATATGCAATTTCTTCCAATTCTGTTTGTGTGTTTTTGTTTGTTTATCTTGCCAGTCGTTTATTTGTTTGTCTGATTTTCATTATTTTTCTATGTTTCAACTAAATGTTAAATCAATTAATACTACACTAATAATATGTTTACCATAGTTGCATGTAAATGAGGCTATGCCATGACCTGCTAATCTATTAATTATACAGATGGCAAGATTATCTTAGTTGGTTGTCATAGTGTTATTTATTTATGATCTTAAATTCATTAGGATTTGAATATATAAAATTTACCCCAAAATAGTCCCAATTCTAATATCTGTGTTGAAAATATTTGAACAGTTAATAAAACTGGGAAGTAAATTTGATAATAGTTTTATCAGTGTTCATGAAAATTTTTTAGGTGATTTCAACATATTTGCCGGTCAAATGGTAGCCCAAAGCAGTTTTTATATGTTCATTTTAGCATTTGTAGAATGCTGTTATATTTGTAAGAAATTTTATAAAGGTTACATTTGACAAATATTTTTGTTCTGACAAATGAATGTCACCAAAAAAAAGTAGCTCATTTGTACGCATTTACTGGTTGAATGATTTTATAACATTTCCATTTTTTTTTTTTAAATCATCTCAATTTTAATTGTCACATTTATATATTAGAATAAACAATGCATGTACTTGTATGAATATTAATAATTAATTTGTAAACACTGACATTCTTGTTCACCACCAAATTTCATATCTTTTTTGATCTGTCTGACCTCAATGGCATGTTATGTAAAATATATATTCTTTTTCTCAAAAAAATAATATACAAAAAGACACACACACAAAAAAAAATGAGTGTAACTGTTCTAAAGAAAATCCTATGTTGATAGTATTGTATGTGTCTTTTATAAAAGCATGATTGTTGGAGAATTTTAATATGGTGGCTAGTTGAACAAAAGATGATTTGGTATCAAAAAAACAAATTCAATTCATGCCATTTAATTAAAATTTCATGGTGTTAAATGTTAAAAGCCTGTCATAAATAATTGCTGGATATGTCAAAATGCTGCAATGCATGAAAATTGTTCTCTTAAGACTAGGCCTGGTTATTAATTTTTTAAGACAATATAAATTTTGCGTAGAAGTTAAAAGTTGAGATTTAAAAAAAATTGATGTCACAGAGAGAGGGCGGGTGACAACAGCCCCTGGCTTCTTTTTTCAAGTGGGTGGGGGCATCCAGTCAAATAAAACATGTATTATGCAAAAGCTAAACTGATTTATTGCAGGTCTTCCTTTAGGCCTGAAATGTTATCTAAATTATTTATTAGACATTAGTTATCTTATCCAGACCATAATCAGCTCTTGATGCCATTGATTTCAATTAAAAAGCTTATTTTGTTTGGTTTGAAATAGGTCTTCCATTATAACATTTCTTAGTACTAGGTTATACTTTGGGCGGGGGGTATAAAATCGAGGAGTTGGCCATAGGCTTCACCAAAACTCTACACACCACTGACTCTGAATGTTGTCTATTGATATATAAGGACCAAGCCATCACTTTTACAACTGGGTATTATACTTCTTGATACCTAAGAAACACAGACAATAATTATTTTGGCTGTGTAAAAATATAACTTGATAACATATTGGATATAAATTATAATTACTTGTTGTCAGAAACTATTATTATGGGTAGTTGTGTTTCTAAGGTACAGGAGTATATATATGTATGGGTTGGATGTTTTTGTAAAGAATACAACTTTAACTGTATGTAATTGTTGTTTGTATGATAATAGATTATATGGTATGAGGTGAAAGTTGTTATTAATTTGTTGAAAACGTTATGTTTGTTATTTACATGGTTTCAGTCTATTGTCTTTTAAACTTTATATGTCTATATTTGTACATCTTGTTTTGTTTTACTAGGAATATGTTACATGGTTTCATTTGTGATTAAGCTTGTAAGTGTCGCATGTTTTTGAATCCACCATTCAAATCGTGTGCTGTGGAGCCTCGGTAATGGATTTTGAAGACAAAGCATGATTAATTGAAAAATTTCACAAATTTGCTTACAATATTTTTTTTCCTCTGATGTGATAGGATACTGTTTTTCAAAAATGTTTGTGATTTT
Source organism: Patella caerulea (assembly GCA_036850965.1). NCBI lineage: Eukaryota > Metazoa > Mollusca > Gastropoda > Patellidae > Patella > Patella caerulea. Next base: position 22,338,703 of record JAZGQO010000007.1, read on the forward strand.
GTTATGAATGTGAGTTTGTGAATAGTTGTTGAACATTTTAATTGTCAAGTCTTATGTGTGTATGTGTGATAGACAAATGATGTTTCTGTTTCATGTCCTAATTGTTTGTTCTGGATTTTTTTTAAAAATTTTCCAATGAAGAAGGATGTTATGATATATCTTTGTCAATGTTATTGTATTCACTTTGTCCATCGATCATTTTAAATCTGTTTCTCATTGTATTGTACATAAAATATCACTTTCTGTTAAATTTGAATGAAAACAAACTATAGAAATTTCACACAATATGAGCACAATTGTGATGACTCAGTGTTGTTGATAAAACTGTAGTGTATTAAAATAACACCAGCAGTTTTTTTTTCTATACTGTGTTCTCTATATAAATGTATAATATCTGGTTATATGGGGTGAGACTGATTGTTGTATAATCTACAGAAATTGCATTATTTGTTGTTACAAATATGTACAATAAAATGCTGCTATATACCTCTATATTATTGTTGTCTTGAATGAATAAATATTATATTAACCATATGTTAGCCCCAAAATGACCTTAGACCTTCTCTTTATATGTACCAGAAAATATGGTACATTTCTCAGCAGATACTCAGAATTTAAGTCACTGTAAAATAAACATGAAACAATCTCAAAATCCTTTCAACCCTGCAAATGTTATTTCCAGCACAAGAGTAGATTGTAGAAAATGCAACGACAAAGTTGGGAGACCCAAAGTTAAAGGATATGAATGCATTGCAGGATAGGAATAACTTCAGCTAGGCCTATAATCATTCATTTTTAAGTCAAACTATGCAATAAATGTATTAGTAATTGCTTAATACCTGAAAATGAGCATACCCGTCAGTCTGCTGCCAGATTGCCTGGAAATTGATCAAAATGTCCTAAAAACCACACTTGTCAAAATTAACAATAAAATTGGTTGTTGGTTGTACCAATTTTAATAAGAAAAGGAAATTCAAAATATGGTCCGTACGTTATCAAATGATCATTATTATCAAACACAAGGTTACAGTCAATCATTTATTTTCATCGGTTTCATATCAATGATGAAGTTTCTTCATGACAATGATTAAAGGGAGAAAAACACCGGCGGCATATCATTTATATCGTATATCCCGCTACCGGTACTTTATTAAGACTGGATATTCTCATCTGGTTCTTCGTCAATCTGTTTCACAGAGAATTACTTACGAATTAACTCTGTAACAGATGAGTGTCCATAGCACGTGCGTTGACTGCAGACGGCGCCAGTCATTGGCTCAACGGCTCGTGCAATGTTTACTTCACACCTAACTGCTTCGGGCAAAATGATGCATTTTACTCATTTTAATACCCATTTACACTAAATAGGAAATATTTTTTAACTCCAAATACTTCAAACGTCTTTATTTATTTTTCTTTTACCTCAAAAAAATGTTTGCGAATTTAATTTGTCGGAGTAAAAAGTTAATATGCCGTACTTATTAAGCCTCGTCGATGTCATGCTTATCAGTGATTGTCGCGGCCAAGCGAATATTCACTGCGGGATCAGTTTGGTTCTTGGTTTAAACAGTATTTTAACGCTTAGATAATGATTCGATACAAAATTTCATTTACAATCAAACACCGTCCTGTTTAGATATGTATTTGTTTTTAAGTTGTGATAACACATAAATAAACAAGATCACGTGAAATATCCGATAAACCACTTCCCAATTGATAATTGAAAATATGAACATCATGGGTTACCATTAGAGTAACTAGAGAAACTATTTAGAAGGAAAAACGATTCTACATTTTAAAAGTAAGTTTGAAATTGTTGATGAGATATTATTTGTATTCCATGCGCTCAGACAAAATATTTTCTCCAATCCTACAATCTGGAAGTCATGGTTGCTCAGCGACCTGTCCTGTAGGTCTCGGATTTGCCAGACAGGTTTAACCTTTTAAGTGATGCAGGACGCGGGGCCAGGCAAGGAAAACGCATATACCTAGTCATTCGAATGGGACAAAACCGAGGATGTTCTTGTTGGCATGCCCACAAAATACTTCAAAGCTGTTAGGCTGAAACGACACTCTCCGGGTAAATTTCCTTCATGCCCCACCTTCATTAGCCAGGTTGGTTAAAAAAAAAGTTGGACAGTAAAGTTCATTCCATTTCATATGCATTATTATATTATGTTACCTATTTAAAATCTTAAATCAATAATGTTTAGTAGACAGACCAATTTGAGCTACCCGATAGCAATCTTCTAGATCGGATCATATATCAGTAGACAGTGAGTATAGCGTAAATAAAAAATAGGATTCGTAAATTGACGCTATTGAATGTTTGATTTACGTTCCTATTGACATGGACCTTACCAACCTGTTTCATAGAGAAGTACTTACGAATTATCCCTGTAACGGATGGCTGTCCTAAACACGTGCGTTGACTGCACGACTCGTAGTCATTGGCTCAACGGCTCGTGCAATGTTTACTTAACACCTAACTGCTTCAGGCAAAATGATGCTTTTTACTCATTTTAATGCCCATTTACACTAAATAGGAAATATTTTTGAACTACAAATACTTCAAACGTCTTTATTTATTTTTCTTTTACCTCAAAAAAATGTTTGAGAATTTAATTTGTCGGAGTAAAAAAGTTAATATGCCGTACTCATTAAGCCTCGTCGATGTCATGCTTATCAGTGATTGTAGCGGCCAAGAGAATATTCACTGCGGGATCAGTTTGGGACCTTACAGGCCCGAAGCTAGCGAGGAGGGGGGGGGGGCAGCTGTGCCCCTGGGAAATTCTGGCGTCCCCGATGGGCACCGAAGGCGCCCTTTTGCCCATTGAGAAAAAAAATCGGCTCCCTCAATGGGCGCGAAAGGACGCAATACGAGGCCAACGACCAACGTCTCCATATTAGTATATTATATATGGCTGACACATAAAGCTGAGTGACATTGGTTCGGCGCCCACGACAAGATTGGGCGCGAACCATGTCGCTATGTATGAGGCGCTCTCCAAATGGCGAAGCGCCTCATAATGACCTACACGATTAACATCACAACTGATGGGGCGCACAAAACGGCGTGATGTGTGAGGCGCCCATAATGACGTGGTTGGTGGGCGCCTTTTAATATTGAGCCACACATAGTGCATAATGCCGAATGAGATTGGTTGGGCGTCAACGACTTGATCAATGGGGCGCCCAAAACGGCATGATTTAATGCTATAGTGTGATTGTGGCTACGCATGAATGAATTATTGGGCGCCCAATATGGCGTGATAATCTTCAATTAAACAGTGTGATTTGTGGGGTGCTTCATCCCGAAGCAATCTGAAATATTATTTCATAAGGTTTGGGCAAAATAAAGTACCCGAAATCTAATAAAACACTAATTTTACTTTTCTTTTAATTGAATACCGCATTTTGTTCTAACCACCCTACTTTGTGCGACATTTTTCGGGCATCGATTTGAGAATACAGCTGCAACAGTCCGATTGGATGGTTGGAATTCAGGTCGGCATAGAGTCGGATTTCGGTTACAAAACGATTCGAAAATTGAAAGTTAATTTACTCCAGGGTTAGAATAGCAGAAAAAACGCATATGCAATGACCCAAGAAAACCTTCTCTGGCCACATTGCTGACTAGCAACATGACCGCCCTCGTTTATTTTTGGACCCTTTAAGAGAGCCCCGTTTGTCACGCAATTCATTTTTCTGCAACATTCTGCTATGCACTGGTTAATTTGGTATAATAAAATCGTGAGCCATAACGTAACGTTATAGAAATATATTTGAAGCTCAGTTTAAAACGTAATGATATTGTATCGCAGTTAGCTATTGGTTGTTAATCGGACTATTAACCAGTGATAATTTGGAAAATAATTTTGCTACCATTACAGTAGTGGGATTAGCGAAAAACTATGAGGAATATGGGACGCCACCTTAGGTAGACTGTGCTACAACTCATTTAAGTTGCTGTATTCATGGGAAAACATGTTTTCGGAAATCAAAATTTGCTCCGACGGCCCCGTCTCCGTGGAATGGAATAACGATTGATTAGAATTCGACTCAGCCACCTAAATTAGGCTTTATAAGACCGCCTACGGTATTCGGGAACTGGAATAGCAAGAAAACGCGTTTGAGGTCGTCAAATATTCCAAATTTTCTTGGGAGAAGGGGGCGTCCATAGACGTATGTAGGCCCATGCCTAAACCGAAATTTGTTCGGGCATTTCAGGTTATGCCACTCAAACATTCATCGAGCCCATACGCCTCTGGAGAGCGCCGTGGACTGTCAAGTGTAGGTATAATTGGCGCCCACAGAAGCCCCATCGGCGCCCCCAGAAACCTTTGCCCCCCTAACAATTTTGGGCTAGCTACGGGCCCGCCTTACATAAATTAGGCTACACTAGATTGCATATTAAGGTCCTAGACTGGCCCCGTCTCTTCTATTAATTTTACATTTCGATTTATATAAAAGTATTAATTTTTAGTAAACTTTCGTTTCCATTTGTATAAAAAAAAAAAAAATTTGAGTAAACCTGTAACCAGCACCAGAGACTGGACAATTTGCGAGCTTCACAATAAAATGGGCGTTTCTTGTCCTGTTTTACGTTGTTCCTTATTTGGAATGATTGACAGTTGTCAAGCAAGCCCCGAGTCACGTGACACGAATTTGTAAACGTGATGTCTAAGATAAATTAAGTTCGATATTTCCCTTCATGAAGCATGCGTCTCGAATGGAGTGCAAAGCAGTCATGCTGAAACCGTCTGCGGGCTGATGTCACGTTTTTGTTTCCATTCGCCATTCGGCTTCGTCCCGATACTCATGAACTAGCTTCGTTAAGTTGTTATAATGATGTCGTGTGTAACTATTAATGTTCATTCACCTCATCGCATACGTTGTATCCGTTCATTCGACAGATATTGTCCGTCAACAAAATTCTTAGATCGTTAAAGTATGTTGGAATAGAATAGAATTAATAGAATAATAACTTCATTATATCGAAACGTAGAAGTACTGCACAAAAGTGTAAAATAAAAGTACAAAAACTCTGCACGGGCACAAGGTGAAATATATCCACGCTCCAAATCTTCACAATTAAAGTAGCTAATAGCTATAATTCAGTATCACCCAAAGTTTTCGACATTGAAAACACGAATTATTGGTCAATTTAAATTAACATTGATGCTGTGATCTTACCGGGAGCAGATGGGCTTCTGATATTTTAGACTGAATTATCCAGACGATAGAGACTGACAGTCGATTGAGACTTCTGGCCTATTTCGCCGAACATAACTGATTTGAAATTAGAGAGAAAGAGATGGGGTTTAATGTCCACTCAACACAAACTAGGTCATTTCGGGACAAACATATGGTTTAATTTAATTTCAATAATTCGCTTACGCGTAGAGGTCTTTAGCAGTGGGATTTGAAATTAGAGAGAGAGAGAGATGGGGTTTAATGTCCACTCAACACAAACTAGGTCATTTCAGGACAAAGATATGGTTTAATTTAATTTCAATAATTCGCTTACGCGTAGGGGTCTTTAGCAGTGGGAGGAAACCGGAGTGCCAGGAGGAAACCCACGAGGTTGAGAAGGCGCCCCTATCTCCATGCCACATACGCTCACACCAGGGCTCGAAACCATAGCCGCAAGCCAGAGGTGACCGGCCTGCTAGAGTTCGAAGCGCGGCACTCTAGACCACTAGGCCATCCCAACCCCCCGATTTGCATTAGAGTAAAAAGGCGAAATGATTGAAACAAAACTCGGCTGATATTATAATATGCCTCAGGCAATATCAATTCTTAATGTCACGCTCTCGACCATTAAAATTAAACCACACATAGACCCTATGTGTATTCAATGCGTGCAATGTTGAAAATATTGTAAGCAATAAGCATGAATCACAGCTATTTTTTTTATTATTATTTTTTTTTATTGTTTATTTTATTTATTTTTTTATTTTATTTTATTTATTTTTTTTTGTTGTTGTTCAATAAGCTTTATTTCTCCAGACAATGTGATTGTGGCTGGTGCCATGTATGGAGAGCCCTGGACACACCAACTTACAATGTTATCATAACAGAGCAGTGGCTACCAGTGGCAGTAGGGCTACATTATTATTTTTTTCAATTCGTGCAAAAGTGAATCACTTTAGATATAGCATACGGTTGAAAGGCAATGGGTGGTGATGGGTTGGGCGGATCTGTTACACAGATGTGACCAGTGGAAAAAATTGACCTGAGGTTTATATTACTATTTTGAACGTTGCCTGGGTGGTCAAGAACAGTTGAATGTTTAAAGCCCCAATAACACTCTTGTTGTAACTGAAAAATATGTCCCAATCTTCATTCTGGTCAACAAATTGTATTATTTTAGACTATTCCAATTAAATGATGATATAAATTTCATCTTAACACACCTATTTTGAAAAATTGGAAAAATTCAACCAATTGATTTGAAAAGTCTAACGTAAACCTTTTCAAGTGTGACTTGATTTTAAAATATTTTCGAACCCTCTGGACAAGTAAAATAGGTTGTAATGGATAATTTACACAACAGGTAGGACACTTAAACATCTAGCACTTAGAATAAGGGTATTATTTATTTTCTGGAGCTAAAAAGCCAGCAAGAATGTTATTGTCCCTTTAAACTCCATTATTTCATTCATTCACTAGTGAGCTAATTTTAACGGTAACTGGAGTTATCTCCCTTCCGTAACAGCATTAATCATTTTCACGTTTATATAATATTCAGATATACCGGTAACATTATCTCGAATGTCCATACCATGGCCTTGGTACTAACCTAAGCCAAAAGTTTTGTTGGGCTGACCGTGGTGGTTATAGTGCAATGTTCCCAATGGAATGTGTCATGGACTCATCATATTGTGTGTTTTTCTGTAATGTCAGTGGTGCAGGACAGAGTCTGGAAGGAACATTGGATTGGAAGGCTACATTGTTTTGCATATAAAAAGTAAAAGTTAAAAGAGGCCTTGGCAGATGAAATTTGTTGGAGTCCACGCTAAATATCCCCCATAGCTTACCCCATCTCACACTATCTCAGTTGGTGCTCGAGATAAACAAGTAGGCTATAAAGTTTAACACCTTTCTAATTCACAAAGCAAAGCTTTAAAACTGCCTAGTAGTAGTAGGCCTACGGTCTGCATGCTGTTCTGAACAGGCTTCTTTTACATGCACACCAACGTATTCTTCCATACCAACACAGAACCATAGTTTTTTTTATCCCATCAGACTGAGTGGCAATGTTCCTTGCCCAGTCTCTCTGTCCTGCTCCACTGACACTAATGGTAATTTGAAATCAACTAATAAGTTGGAAAATCCAGCTGAATTCATGAGCAAACAAGATAATTTTTTTCTTCCAATTTTTGAAGCTTATAATATAAATAGGCCAGAATGCCTAAATAGTAAACATCTTTTATTATACATGTACGGCCCCGTAGCCAGCTCATAAAATTTAGGGGGGCTACTGAATTCTTTGGAGGGGCTGAGGATGTCGTCGGCTAAAAAAATCTCCTAAGAAATCATTATTGTTGGCTAATAATTTGGGGGGGGGGGGTAATATGATTTTATCGGGGGCTAAGGCTAAGGCCCCCCCTCCCCCCAGTGACTACCGGCCCATACATGTATGGGCTTACTGGTATGTAAGTAAACTAAAAGATATGCCTTTTGACCTTTCACGGTAGTAGCCTACAATGATACTTAAGTTCTGATAAAAAACAATCTCAAGTTGTTTGGAGCACCTAAAAGTGTTAAAGTATCTATAATTTCTAAATCTCTTTGATTTGATTTTCATCCGATAATCAATGCATAAAATACTTTCAAATTCACTTTTGACAAAAATTAATGCTGCCCAGAAATCAGAATGTCCCTCTCAGCAGAGCATTTTAAATACTGTACTCTATTCCTGTCAATCAGCCTAAATAATAAACTAACCACCTACCTAACCTTATTTCGTTACTTTTTGTTTCAGTACCAGTAGCTGAAGTGATAAATTTGAGTCATTGACTTGACTTTTTAAAAAATGTATCTTGAGAAATTGGCAGAAGGGAAAACAGAGATTGGAGAAAGTGGTCTGCCCCCAAGGCCTCCTGAAAATTTTGATATGACTAAATTCGATAGAGGTAGAAAATTTATTCAAGACCATGTGATATGCCATGTATTGGCAATGTTTATTTCTCTTGTATGTGGCATGAGTGTGGTGAATCTCCTCGAACCGCTGATATTCACCAACAATTCTGACACACCAAATAAAGCTTATAGGAGATATATATCAACGTTTATGCATGTAACCAAATGGTATTATGGCAATATCTGGGAAGAAAATAACAAAGCACAAACATCCATCCTCACGGTTAGAAACATGCATAATAAAGTACGAAAAGACATGACCGCCCATGAAGCTAAAATTAAAAACAGTGAAAGTGTTGATATTGATTCTTTAAATCATGAGAGAATTGCATCCTGTCCTATGGCAATGAAAGATGTTCGACTGTCACAATATGACATGTCTTTGGTACAAACAGGATTTTTAGGAATTGTTGTCATGTATCCGCGATTTGTTGGTATAGACTGTACTGAAGCAGAGTTAGATGATTTCGTTTATTTTTGGTACGGTGTGGGATATATGTTAGGAATAACAGACAAGAACAATATCTGTAAGGAAGGTTTTCACATAACTAGAGATATTTGTAAGGAAATTGAACAACAGATTCTGATTCCTTCACTGGAAAACCCCCCTTCCCAGTTTTATCCCATGGCCAAAGCTTTTATTGATGGAGGAAATATCGCACACAAGAATAAACTGAATTCAGTTGAGTCTGTCCTTGCAATAGGATATCATGGTATGAATGTAAAGTTACCCAAACTTTCGTTCATGGATTATTGTAGATATTTATTTTTACGTGGATTTGTAATTGTGATTTATTATTGTCCACCTGTGAAGAAATTATTTAATAAGATTATACGCCACTTTTTTTGGGACAGTAGTGTTTTAGAAAAAAAGATGAATTAGAAAAGGGGAAAAAGGGTTTGTGCAGCTACAATCAGTATTGTTATTATTCAGGGTCAGATCAGCCTGTTTAAAAAGGGTGGGAACTGGAATATAGCTATTCAACAATTACATACTCGGTTCAATATAGTTACTCAAAATTATACGTATTTATTAGCATAAATCGAGTTATTATTTTTGAATTTTAGAATATCTATTATTGTGATAAAAATCAGGCATATAAAATCTTTTTAATGCATTTTTTGTGGCTAAAAAAGTGATGGCTGAACAAACACCTTGAATGTTAGCCCTACTGAATGTCAAATTGTAAAAATTTCAATTATACAGTTATATTTATGTAATAAAACTTTCTGTCCATGAACATTTATTAACCTGATAAAAAGGGAAGGAAAGTAAATAAATCATATCCCAGTTCGTTATCAGCATAAACTTTGAGCAGTTCTTATCAAGTCATTTAACAAATCATGTCTAGTCTCTGTCTGGAGTAAATATATAAAATGTTATTATAAAGTGTAAATGAAGTTATCCAAAGATAAAAGAGTGAGAGAAATGGGGTTTAATGTCCACTCGACACAAACTAGGTCATTTTGGGACTAACATGGTTGAATTTTTTATTTCAATAATTTGCTTTCGTGTAGGGGTCTTTAGCAGTGGGAGGAAACCGGAGTACCCGGCAAAAACCCACGAGGTTGGACAGGCAACCCTACTCTTTGTCACGTACAACAGGGGATTTGAAATTACACCAGTGCGTGCACGCTAACCATTCAGCCAACCACCCCCCCCTATCCAGAGATAAACGTGAGATGTTAAATGATATGAATGCATATAACAGAGCTTATAAAATGCTTAATTTTGTAGGAAATTACTGACATAAATTTGAATACTGTATGGGAATTAAATATGAATATAGTGAGGTTCACCTATTTTTATTAGTATGGGATTTGAATATTTTGTTGACATGGGATTTTTAATTGTGATATGAATTCGTCTGTTTACGGTAAGTGTTATGCCCTGTTATCTTTGGTAAAATGTCTGAGAAAAAAATTTTTGAAATCCCATCACTGATAAATTAATAGGTGTATTTTTTATGATTAAAACAGCTTATTTTAATGACAGCAAATTACATTTAAACATAAAATATAGGAATAGAAATCAAGCAGTATTTGTCTCTCGGCGCTGGTTGCTGAGCTTAGTGTAAGAAACTATGTGATATTTTGAACAATTAACAATGTTAATATTTTCTGCTCGATTATTTTAATATAGCTTGCATGCAATTCAATATCATAATAAGATGACCAGGTAATAGATACTATTCCTTATTAAGTTATCTGACCTGTTGGTCATATCTTATTAAGTGTTATTACAAGAATATAGAATTCTACCAAGAAGAAGTTAGATGTTGACTTATTGTATGTCAATCCTACATCTCCAAGTCGATTATACTTATATCATAATTATAAGCAGGTCTATAAGCCCTGGATAATAATAATAAATGGAAACTGGAACTAAACAAGTGAACTGTTCAGTCATCTACTTTTAATCCCTATAAATGATTGTGGCATAGGGACTGGCACTGCAAGAAAAATTTTCTATGGTGGGGGTAAAAATGAGTACCCGTAAATGTGGAAAATAAATTCTCAAGTTATCATTTTAAGACCACAATTGGGCCTCAATATCGGGTGGTTTGCATATTTTCCAACTGTATTATAGTAAAGCCCATGTGTATAATATATATAGGCCTATATATGTAGATGTCAATAAACACAGATGTAATCAGTTTATTCCCTCACACACATGAAAAAGATCAGGTTATATAGAAACTCTGTGTTAGTCAAGGCTTCAATGCATAACCAGCCATCTGGAAAGCTCCTAATATGCCCAGACCCCTCTGAGTGCCAAAATAGTTGTTAAGGAGATCATTTCAGTGGGATCCTTAAATAGTACTTTGAACAGATACATGTATATATATATATATATATATATATTTTTATACGCCCACATTGAAATGTGGTCGTATATTGTCGTCGCCCCCGTCCGTCCGTCGGTCCGTCCGTCGGTCCGGCGTCCACAATTGCTTGTGGACGCTCTACAGGCTAAAGTTAATATCCGATTGACTTTAAATTTATACACAGTGTTTAAGGTCATGAGACGAAGAAGCCTATTGTTTTTCAGCGATTTCCGATAATTAGTGCCAGAGTTATGGCCCTTGATCACTTCAAAAAATCTTGTTGACGCTCTAGAGGCCAAAGTTAATATCCGATTGACTTCAAATTTATACACAGTGTTTAAGGTCATAAGACGAAGAAGCCTATTGATTTTCAGCGATTTCCGATAATTAGTGCCAGAGTTATGGCCCTTGATCACCTCAAAAAATCTTGTGGACGCTCTAAAGGTCAAAGTTAATATCCGATTGACTTTAAATTTATACACAGTGTTTAAGGTCATGAGACGAAGAAGCCTATTGATTTTCAGCGATTTCCGATAATTAGTGCCAGAGTTATGGCCCTTGATCACTTCAAAAAATCTTGTGGACGCTCTAGAGGCCAAAGTTAATATCCGATTGACTTCAAATTTATACACAGTGTTTAAGGTCATAAGACGAAGAAGCCTATTGATTTTCAGCGATTTCCGATAATTAGTGCCAGAGTTATGGCCCTTGATCACCTCAAAAAATCTTGTGGACGCTCTAAAGGTCAAAGTTAATATCCGATTGACTTTAAATTTATACACAGTGTTTAAGGTCATGAGACGAAGAAGCCTATTGATTTTCAGCGATTTCCGATAATTAGTGCCAGAGTTATGGCCCTTGATCACCTCAAAAAATCTTGTGGACGCTCTAAAGGTCAAAGTTAATATCCGATTGACTTTAAATTTATACACAGTGTTTAAGGTCATAAGATGAAGAAGCCTATTGATTTTCAGCGATTTCCGATAATTAGTGCCAGAGTTATGGCCCTTGATCACTTCAAAAAATCTTGTGGACGCTCTAGAGGCCAAAGTTAATATCCGATTGACTTTAAATTTATACACAGTGTTTAAGGTCATAAGACGAAGACGCCTATTGATTTTCAGCGATTTCCGATAATTAGTGCCAGAGTTATGGCCCTTGATCACCTCAAAAAATCTTGTGGACGCTCTAAAGGTCAAAGTTAATATCCGATTGACTTTAAATTTATACACAGTGTTTAAGGTCATACGATGAAGAAGCCTATTGATTTTCAGCGATTTCCGATAATTAGTGCCAGAGTTATGGCCCTTGATCACTTCAAAAAATATTGTGGACGCTCTAGAGGCCAAAGTTAATATCGGATTGACTTCAAATTTATACACAGTGTTTAAGGTCATAAGACGAAGAAGCCTATTGATTTTCAGCGATTTCCGATAATTAGTGCCAGAGTTATGGCCCTTGATCACTTCAAAAAATCTTGTGGACGCTCTAGAGGCCAAAGTTAATATCCGATTGACTTTAAATTTATACACAGTGTTTAAGGTCATAAGACGAAGACGCCTATTGATTTTCAGCGATTTCCGATAGTTTGTGCCAGAGTTATGGCCCTTGATCACCTCAAAAAATCTTGTGGACGCTCTGGAGGCCAAAGTTAATATCCGATTGACTTTAGATTTATACACAGTGTTTAAGGTCATGAAACGAAGAAGCCTATTGATTTTCAGCGATTTCAAATAATTACTGCCAGAGTTATCTCCCTTGATAACTTCAAAAATTCTTGTGACGCTATAGAGGCCAAAGTTACTATCCGATTGACTTCAGATTGATACATAGAGTTTAAGGTGTTGAAACGAACAAGTATTTTGATTTTCAATGAATTTAGATAACTGAACAGCTAAATCCATGATATTAAATGTTTCATGTATATACTAATTGTTAGCTTGGGGTAAAACTTTATAAAAAGCAATCAAATTCTTATGATTTTCTGATAATTACATAATGAGTTGTTACTCTTAATCAGTTTTTAGTGTATTACAAATGTTTCATTACCGAAATTAGTAAAAATATGCGACAACCCTTGTTGACTGCCCGGACGATTTAGCTGCTGTGGGCGTATGTTTCGTTGCCTGGCAACCTATCTTTATCTCTGTTATATAATACTATCACTAATGTGGCATGGTAAAATCTGCAGAATCTATATCTGTTAATGTACAAATTTTCTGCCTCAATATAGGTTGCCAGACAATTAAACATAGGCCCAGTAGCTAAATCGTCCAAGCTGTTGACAAGAGTTGTCGCATATGTATTCTTTTGTAGGTAATGTGGGGACATTTACAAGACTACTTCATACAGATTAGATTATAATTTTCATCGTTTGAGGGTTCAAAAGGTTCTACAAACTGAAACAAGGGCCTTAACTCTGGAAGTAATTTACTTTACAGACATGTGGGTGTATAAAATATAAAACCAGGCCAACATGTACGCAGGACCTCGGTTTTGCTAGACACTGTCCATGCTAGTCTTCACTGCACCACTGACAAGTGGGAAACCACCCTGGAAAATCATGGACAAGTTTCTTGGCCAACACTGGGATCATATTGCAACTAAAAGTAAAATGTGAACCAAAATTTAAACATTACATTGTAAAAGATTTTATTAATCTAAAATAGAAGAAATCAGCAAACATAAAAATATCCGATCAACAAATAAACACAATATTTAGCTATAGATATAGTCAATAACAAAAACACCCTTCTTATACGGTATATCTGCTACCAATAATGTGTCGTCATTTGTTCTTGGACTGATTTTGAACAAAAGAAAAACAACATTTTTTCTCAATGTAAACTTCTCGAAACAAAAGTGATATCAGATATCTTAAATTTTTATTTTAGAATGCTCTATTAGATTTACATCATGCAGCAAAATGTACTGATATTGGTATGAATATTTAAAATTATTAAATATGAAGCATTATTGAGAAACATTAATCATTTGTCACAGCAACTAAACCTATACATATGTATTTCTCAAAAAGGTCTCTTCACTATAGATAGTATTCATTCAGGACAACAAATTGTATAATATAAATGGTCAAACAAAACAACACATTAAAATACTAAAAATAAAAAAGGGCAATAACTTTAAGAAGAAATAAGCACAAATTGTTCAATTTTACTTAGGGTAATGACTCTAATAAGAAATAAGCACACTGATGCAATTCAATAAGTTTTGCAGATCACTAATCTAAATACTAATACATAAAAATTTTGTGTATAAGTATTGATCAAGGGCCATAACTTTGGAAGTAACTGACAGAATAGGCTTCAGTGATCTGAACACTAACTATAAATTTCTATTAGATCGGATAACATTTGTCAAAGATATCACAAGCGATATGATTCTTCATTTTACCAATGTGAACAACAGGTTTAAATTTGAAAAAGATGAGATAATAAATGTAGTCTGTAGCGAGTTCACAAGAGATTGATCACAATAGGTGTGACTATATTATAAAAATACATTTGAAACAATCATATAATACATTAGGCTCCTATATATAATCTTTAATAATAAGAAACAATTGACCTTTTTCGATGCAAAATGCTCATGAGTATTAGATTTTGTATCACATTTCTAAGTAAATACATGTATGTATCAAGATATTTAATCTTTCTCCTTTAAATGAACTACATGATTAAGATTCACAAATTAATTCCTATGTAAAGTTACAGATAAAATAATAAATCAGTTGATATTTTGTCTGTATGAAGATATAACTGTTACAAGGCCAAATGCATAAAAATATGTATTAAATCATCATTATTAGATTGATTTTTATAGAGATGGTCATAGTATAAACTTTCTAGTTATCTAATCAATGCTAGTATATGTAGCCTATAACATTGTGTAATAAACTCTTATTAAAGGGGAACTTTGGTGTTAAGTAAAATAATCTCCACAATATCACTTGTCAAAACAACAAGTATTAAAGCAATCAACACACTTAAATCAAGGTTTAATTTGTATCCTTTGAATTTCTGCCCCATTTACAAGTCAATATGGAGATGAATTAATCATAATGTAAAGTGATTACAAAATCATATGTAAATATAATGCCAGTAGGAGACAGATGCAGAAATGGAACATCTGTGGTGTGTATAATCACTTGCAGTATAACCATAGACTTGTATCTGTTTGACCCTGGAATATTTCTTGCTTTGTATGTGTAAATCTTTGCTTACACTCAGAAATAATAAATTAAATGTCTAAATGTACTAAATCCTATACACTAACAATAAAAATTTAAAGCTTATACAAATGATATGCATGGATTTCTATAAATAATTTAAAGCTTACACAATGAATATTTATGGATTTCTATTAAAATGTTTAATGTAAAAAAGTTAGCTTATAAGTTAACAAGGGGTACAACGGACTACAGCCACAGTTTGCAAGTGATGGACAGAGAAAAAGACGATTTTTGTACATCGGGGGCCAATATCCAGAATATTTTCAGTTTCATCAATAACATAAAATTGTGACCTCTAGAAAGTCCACCAGCTTAAAACACAATTTTCTGTACAATCAAGAGTCATAATCCAGGAAGTTACAGTCCAAAACATGCCAATGTCTATAGGAACCAAGATCTGTTGGTTATAAACCTATGTTTAGAGCTTTGTCAAAATCAGATAAAAATTGTGACCTGTTTAGTGCCGCAAACAAAATTTTACGTATAATCAGCGGCCATAATCCATGAAGTTACAGTCTGATACATGCCAATATTAAGAGGAATTGAGATCTTTGGGGTACAAACTTTTATATTTCAAGTTTCATCAAAATCAGATAAACATTGTGACCTGTCGTGGGAGCACAAACAAAATGTGAACAGACGGACATGGTTGACGACACAACATGTCCACATGAAAATGTAGGTATATAAAAGATAAATGTAACAATGACTAGAACACAACAGTATTTAAATATGTAAGAGAATTTTTCAGGATGAATTAATGTGGCGTCTATGTATTTTACCCTTGAGAAACAATGTCAATAAAACAAATGTAAGAGTATTGTTATTAATGAAATAAAAAAAACAAAATAAATAAAAAAAGATTTGGCCTGAGTATTAGAATATTAATTAATACAAAGCTACAATAATATCAACATTAATAATAACAAGGAATGATGAGATACTTCACAGGAATATATATACATAAATATATATTATGATAGTGATATAGATGTATATAACACCAAAAGATGCAATAAAAGTTTAATATACAATTTACACCATATACAATCAGAGAATTTTTATTAGTAAAATATTTTGGTGCAAAAATATTAAAATAGCATTATGCAAGAGCAAAATCTGCTTATTACAAGTCTTTCATTAGGTGTGAGATGTTATCTAAATAATCAATTAGACATTAATTAACATATCCAGACCATAATAAACTCTTAAAGTCAAGGCTAGCCTTCGATGTTGGCGGATTGAATTCCTATATGCCGCTTAATGGCCTTGATAATTAAATCAATCAAGTGGATAATCGAGACTATGCTGTTTATATTAATGATTTGAGTAATGACGACCGAGGCTATGTGAATATTTCAAATGCTTTTTTCTCGGCTAATAGTGGACCAATTTGACTGAAATTTTCAACAAATTACCTTTACACTATCTGGTTTTTAACTATTATAGTGAGAACTGCCATCTCTTTATCTTATCTCCCATAATGTAACTTTAATCAAATTGATTAATTTCAATTTTAGTTATGTGCCATTGGTGATGCAAGTAAAGTAGCCTAATAATAATTCTGGTAACCTTTTTTCAATACAAGCAAGACCATACAAACAAATTGACAAAAGGCAAATTAGTTGTACAAACGTACAACCATTTAATTATAATAAATAGAAAGATCCTGGTGTCAGTAGGGTGTAATCAAAGTTAAAATCTACATTCACATAATTAATAAATCTGAATTCACAGAATTAATAAATCTAAATTCATGGAATAAATAATTCCATATTTATTATAAGAAAAATCACAACATCTTAATACATTCTAATCAAAATTAAACAATCACTTTGTTTCGTTCATTTTTCTCTGATTTTTACACTATATTGTTATTTAACCTACTTTCTATTGCAACTGTATTCATCCAATGATAGGTCTATTTGTATCAGACGATTATACTTTCACCTTAAAACTAAACCAATCACTCATACAGGCTTGTGTTTTAATACAAAATACAGACAATCTGGTTGGCCAAAATAAGGCAGGGGTCAATATAGTACAGCATTAAAAATAAACATAACTGGCATGTAATTTTAATTAGATTGCTATAAATATCATCAAGATAATGAATAAAGTTCACACAGCTTCTGCTAAATCTAATACAGTAACAAACTTGTTCATGCTACATAAAGCTTAGTCACGGTCATGTAAACTATAAAACTAAAATAATTTAAGGATACGGACATCCATAGGTTGAAAGTTAAACTCCTAGAACAAAGCTGGAATCTGTAAATATCTCTAACAAAAAAATGCACGCTACAATGAATACAACAAATGACAACATGACAAGATTGTAAGAATAATTTTAAAGATAAATATAAAAAGAAGTTTTACAGATGTTTGTAAACAGACATTATTACAGATGAATGTTATTGTAAACAAGAGGTGTAAAATTTTCTCAAACAACTTTAAATGTGAAATGAAATGGGGTTTAATGTCCTACTTTTCTGAAGACAAACATATATCATGCAGAGTGCTATAAGGGACAGCGACATTATCACCTACTCTTACTCTTAGGCCAAATTCAAAATGTCATGGATTCCTTTAAACAGTACCCCATGTTCTTGTGAGATCTGAATGAATAGACAGGTCCTGGTGTCCTTGTCCCTCCATCCTGGAGCATGGCAGTAAATTCTGAAAAAATTCTCAATCAACACCAGAAGCTAACTCGAGACCTTCAGGCAAGCAAGCCAGTGTCTTACTCACTAAACCATGGCAGCTCTCAACTTTATAAAGGTAAGTATCAAATTGTCTGCAATATCACCTCGGTGGAAGCGGACGTTAAATAAAACTAACTCACACACACACATTGATGTGAAGATTTTTGAAGAACTTTTTGCAACAACTGGGCTAATGAAGACAACATGTATGACATATGGGGAAAATTTTGTCTGGACATGTCCTCACAGCTGTGATACGGTCTACTCTTATTTAGTTCTCTATAATGCACTCAAAATGGGATACACTGGACCTCTGATGTCCTGCACTGCTGTGGAAACAAGACTGGAAAATCCTCTTGATCAGTGAGCCAATGCCATTCTCCCCTGATCAACACACGACTAAGGGGGATGGTGAAATATCATTTAAAGTAAATTATGATAAATACAAATGATGAATAAATAAATGGTGCTGAATGTAATGTAAAAATTAATTTATAGGGCGTTTAACACCCAACATCGAAATAAATAAATAAATTAGTGGATTTAATATAGATATGTATCAAAATAACAAAAAATATAGTACCGGTAATCTCTATCGAGGCTATGTCTTATAATTAGTTGCACAATGAAATTATGCTTTCTCCATTCCATCATACATAATACACACCTCCAATCTTCAAGAGCATTATATTATAGAATTCAGTCAATAATAACGTAAACTCTTTCATTGTAAAGATCTATTCAAAATATTGATTTGGATAGTGTGACCAAGTCAAGCATAATACAAGTTTTATGAGGACATTATGCTGGTACCCATTTTAAACTCATTTTGAATGATTTAATCCATTGTGGCAAGTCCTTAAAATTGTAAAATGTTATTAACTATGCAAGGAAATAATCTTGGTGCAATTCTTTTTTTGGGTTTTAGAGATGACAATGAACTAGAATGCAATAATTATACCATTTCATTTGAAGGATTAAAATCTCTGGAATCCGCTGTTAGTTCTCTCATGTTTGTTTTGATGTCTTCGTTCCACCAGGTGAAACAAGAATAATATAATTATTCCTGCAATTAATCCACCAATAGCTGAACCAACAACATTTGGACCATCATATCTGTTAAGATTTTGTTGCCTCCATACTTGATATAAAGATATAGTACAATCATCTCTTGATTCAGACACTATTTTATCTACAATTAACATAATCATATTGTAATATATAATAACCTTAAATGAGAACAATACTGCTGAACACCAACCAATTGAGTTGTTAGGAGAGACAGAAATTAGGATTTATAATGTTCAAGGTTCAATTTGATGCTAATAAACTGAGTATAATTGGCTGATTTTCTGTGGATCATAAGTTGATTATCAGCCGTTTATCGGTAGACCATTGACTGTTCCTCTCTCTCTAGGCATTTACACAAACAAGATATAATTTAAAGAATAAAGATAAATGTGTTTCAGTGCTTTCTTATTTCACCCTAGATGTATGTACACCTGTCTTAGGAATCAATCCTCTGCTGATGATCGCCTGAACGGGTCGAA
The DNA here is from genome assembly GCA_036850965.1 of Patella caerulea. NCBI lineage: Eukaryota > Metazoa > Mollusca > Gastropoda > Patellidae > Patella > Patella caerulea. The sequence continues at coordinate 22,358,186 of JAZGQO010000007.1, forward strand.
TTGTATTGTTTTTATTTTTTTCATTTTAATATATTTTTAAATAATCTTCAAATAATCTTGATACACTAGTTATACAAGTATCTTGCTCGAATCTGCAGCAAGATGTCAGATCCCTTCAAAAGGCCCCAAAAGAAATTGGCTTGTCTAAGGAAGAAAGTCAGAATCCATTGAAATATCATTTTGTATGTGAAAGCCAACTATGACCTCTTGGTTAATCTTGAAAGGAAATTAACTCACCAGTTTGAATGACACTGACTGAGACTTTAAATGGTGGACTCAAATCACACTGGTTGTCTGATCCAAAATAATTTGATCCTGGGGTCAAAATATATGTTACTGTCCATGTTATATTATCTCTAGTACTACCTTCTAACTTTACAGCATTCTGTAGATTACATGTTTCATAATCTTCCTATATAAAACACATCCAATAAACATATTATAGACTGGCAGCTCATCACAAGGTAGATGGATATAACAACGGGAAAAAGTGACAAACTGGGTCACTCATTCAACATATGAATCAATTTTACTTCAATAATTTAGTTTAGCTGTGACATTCACTGGGTGGTCTTAAGCATACACTGAACTGTACATTATACAGATTTACTCAAAATGGGAGTTTACCGCAAAACAAGAAAACATGAGTCTTACCCAAATTCCTATACTTAAAATCAATTTCACAAAGATAAGACGATAAAAATAATTATTGTATAGAGTAATAATATAGAAAGTATACCCGTGTTTTAAACTTATGTACTGTAGTATTAGCTGTATAAATAAATACTAATTTATCTCCAACTAAAGCATGTATGGTATCAAATGGTGATGAATCATACGACCATTTCTCTTTATCTTCACCAACTACTAATGTCTAAAATAAAATGCATTGCATATTTCATGATAGGCCTATTAATAGGGTAGCCCACATGGAAAAATATGAGCCTTAATATAAGCGAAAGTTCAACCTCAAAAGACAATTTCTAAAGCGATTATGTAACAGCAATAGCTAGCACTCACCTATAATTTGCTTGAAAACATTGAGAGAAGCCTCAACGAAACATTGCTTTAATTAAAACAGCAATTGTGTTCCATATTATTGTTTTGTGTATATAACATCTGTCAATTGCTAAATGCCACTCAAAGAAGATTTAATTAATTAGTAATGAAGGTGATATTTTTCATATATCTTTTACATCTTTGAAGAGCCATATTATATTTGTAAGCATAGTGAAGACTGATGATTAACTAACCTTACTGTCTATACATTCTGATTGAGTTATAACTGGTAGAGCTCCAAATAAAGGCTTTGTAACCTGACCAGGATTAGTTACATGTAGATTTAATCTACCTAATAATAAATTCTTGATTAAATCTGGCGATGACTGAGGCAGCTGACCCTGTACAAAAAACAAAAATAATTCAAGTTACAAATATGACGTTACAAGAGTATGAGTTAACTTATGCACTTAAAATACTACAAATAATTCCTCGTGCTCTTACAATTTTGATTGCATACATCAATTTTGTAAAATCCTGCTGCATTTCTAAAAAATCTTTCTGTCATGTATATTTACCACAGATACAAGTTTATTAGAGATACATGTAACTATAATAAATCCATCAGGATCTTGAGAACTTGCTGTTTTCAAACTGATTGGTAAATCTGGATTATGTTATTTTTTCTCCTTGTTGTTAGATGAAAGTTTGAAAAAAAAAAACCCCACTTCAAAAACACCTAACACTCTTGATCTCCATAGGACCATAGGCGTACTAGCCAGGGGGGCAGGAGGGGCAGCTGCTCCCCTAACTTTCGGGCAAGCCGACTTTTCAGGCAGACAGGTAAAGTGAGAAAAAAAAAATTATTTCATCTACTTGGCAAAATAAAGTGCCCGAAATCTAATAAAACACTAATTTTATGGGCTGGAATAGCAGTAAAACGCGTTTGCGGCCGTCAAATATTCCAAAATGTTCTTGGGGGTCTATACAAGGTCATTTTTTCGAGCATTTCCCTAATGAAACATTAATTTTACTCTTTTAATTGAATACTATGAATTTGTACGGAGTTGCCTATGGATTAAAACATTTTGTCTGGAGTCACTCCACTTTGTGTGTCGTGCGACATTTTTCGGGCATTGATTAGTATTTGTGAATGCGGCTGCAACAGTCTGATTGGATGGTTGGAATTTGGAGTGGAATTTCGGTTACAAAATCATTGGACACTTTTGGAGTAACTTACACGGGTTAGAATAGCAGAAAACGCATTTGAAGTGGTTAAATCTTCAAAATTTTCTCCGGGAGGGTGGGGCTCCCATACCCCGCGACGATTGATTGGTTGTTTGGAATTTGGGTCAGCAGGTAGGCTGTATTGGACCAAATTGAAGCTGCTTTATACACAGGCTGGAATAGCAGGGAGGCGCGTTAGCAGCAGTTAAATTTTCAAATATTTTCCTGTCTTTGTGGACTGTAAACGATTCATTGAAATTTAAGTCAGTCAAAATAATTCAGCTATATTAGACCACTTTGAAGTGACAGGGAAGTAACTCTGTAATAAATTCTGTTTTGCCCATTTTGATAGGATATCTCCTTCAGATTAACTTGACAATCCCAGTAAGTTAAAAGTATTGACTGTAAGAGTGTTAACAAGTATTGTAAGTTTTTTACCCTGGCTTCAAATACATGATCGTGTGCAGATGATCTATGCAGGGTGATTGTAAGTATTAAATGGTCTTCATCCGTTAGTGTAGCTTCTAGTAAACCTCTTTTTATTACACCACCAATAAATATACTAAAATACAAATACATGTAATAAACATATGGACTGAAATATGTCATACATATATCTTCAACTTGCAATATCTTATACAATTTTTAGTTTAGCATTATCTGACACAAATATTTATAGATCAATATGATAGACCTCTAGATCAATCTAATACAAACTCACCTATATTGTAGAACTTTTGCTCTGTCTAATACAAAAGCAGCTAAACCTGAAGGTTGTACGAAAGCTTCACCTTCAACCTCTCCAAATCCTCCCGGTGTTAATTCTACAACAGAACCTAAAATACAACAAGCCAACAGTGAGGCAGATGTCAAACAACTTAAACCTGTCAGTCTTCATCTGGAAATGGAAACAGGTGTCCCAAGCTGTATTATACAGTGTCTGGATAAATAACGTGTAGGTGAAATTTACCTTTCGTTATCAAGTATGGTATAAACCTTCAAAGGAATGGCAATCGATTATCACCCAAAATATACCATTCCTCTGTATTTTGGTGCTTAAATTTCATATGTTATGTACACAGATTTAGTTTTGATACTCTGATCAAATCGAGATAGTCCTTTTATATAATCTTACCTGACACAGGTACAAACTATCTCTTTTATAAAGCGATAATAGCTGGCTTTACCCAGTATTTTAAAATGGAATAGCTTTACGTCCCTAAGCCAGTCAAGAAATGGGACATAATATCACAAGTAAGGGGTTGCACATGACTAGTGCGCCATAATTGTGACAATATTTGCAGATCAATGAGGTTGTTTCACTAAATTAAGAATGATGTGACATGCATTAATAAAGAAATAAATTTTCAAGGTGAAACTAAAGGTACCCAATGGTAACTAAAAACAAACACATCACAGTATATTTCAACGTGTTTAGTGTAGACATATCAAATGAGAGAGAGAGAAATGGGGTTTTACGTCCACTCGACACAAACTAGATCATTTCGGGACTAACATGGTTTTAATTTATTTCAATAATTCGCTTGCATATAGGGGTCATTAGCTGTCTGAGGAAACCGGAGGATCCGGAGAAAACCCACAGGGTTGGACAGGCGACCCAAAACCACACCAGTTGTCTCAATGACAGGCTTTAAGATACAGCATGCACATGCTAACCATTCAGCCATTCACCCCCAATTAGGGTTATGCATGTCAATTTGTTAACAGGTAGAATTCTAAAAGTTTATCAAATACAGTAGAATCCGTATGAGCAGCCACTCCTATTCAGCGACATCTCCTTATAAGCGGTCACAATAAATTCCCCCCGTAAAAAATTCTATTGTTTCATCTCCTTATTCAACGGTCACTCCTCTAACGCGGCCAGCGGTCACTATTTTGCAAATGAATTTAACAAAACATCGCCCATTCAACAGCCATTGTTGAATGATACCATCTTGTTCTTCGTAACACCCCCGCTAATCCCGTGAGTAGTAATCAATTAACTGGACTCCCGCAAATCAGATAAAAAGAAATGTGAAAATACCAATTAACCCGGGATTATCTGTTAATTATTCTTTTGTTTTATTAAACGACAAACCTGATCATTGTTTTCACACGTAACGGGACATTATTTGATACTGAATGAATAAACTGAAAGTACCGACTAAAAGCCGCTATGTTGTTAAATAGACGTTTTAAGCGCCACCTGTAATATTACATACAGAGTTACACCCCCTGTGATTCGGTAGCTAAATCAGAGATGTTTTTTGGTTCGTGTGCTTCTTTGATAAAATAAAATTAATTCATCGATTTTTTTCACAAAAATGGATAAATATTATCGAATACATCACTATGATAGACAGTAGTATTGAAGGTTGGTACAAAATGACAAGTTTACAGAAGTAATGTAGGCGATTCAGCGACGGCCACATTTACCGATGCAAGTGAAATATTGCATTGGTGTTTGCTTCCAATGCATTCAAGCGTAATATTAATTGATGTCAGCACAAAAAAAAACATGAAATTTTACAAAAATGTATAAATATTATCGAATGCATGACAATGATAGACAGTAGTATTGAAGGTTGGGACAAAATGACATGTTTACGGAAGTTATGTCCGAGATTCAGCGACGGCCAAATTTACCGATGCAAGTGCACCCAAGCGTAATATTAATTGATGTCGGCACAAAAAATTCGAGATTTTATTAAGAGGCCACTCCCGTTAAGCGGTCAATCCTAAAATTTCCCGTGGGTGGCTGCTTAATGCAGATTCTACTGTAAAAACAAAAAATATAAAAACTTACAATGTTCATTTTCTATATCAGCACAGTACCATTTACCTGGTCTAGTCAACTATACAAATAGAAATAAAAATATCAGTAGATTGTTCTACAAACTAATATGATGCTTTTGATAATGGTTCAAATCATTCCTGGTTGACTATCAAAAACACATTCACAGATAATTCTTACAAAGATTCTCATATAATTCTATACAGCACTGCTATAGATAGGTTGCATGGCAACAAAACATACAAACACAGCAGCTTGTAGACCTTGCAGTCCACAAAAGTTGTCATATATTCATTTTTTACAGGTAATGAGATAATTCATAAGACACTAAAAGAGATTAGCGTTCTCCTTTAAGGGCGTTGAGCAGTCTAAGATTTGCACTAACTTTTCAACGCCAATCTTATTAAGTCTTTGCAAACTTGTTCCACTTATAAAATAACTCAGAAAACTCTCGAAAGTCGCGTCGTTTTATGTGTAACAATGGAGATACGAGGCGGAGGAATAAAACTATTTATAGCAAACGAGACTGATTCCCCGACCTAGATAAGGTGTTGAATAAATTATGACGTCGTGCACGCCAGTCACGTGATCAACACAGACGTGGCTTCAACGGGAGTGGAAGATGTCACGTGACCAGAAGGAATTCCCTGTATGACGCTATTATCCAGGTCTATTTATCTATCACGAAAGGAACATGACGGATTTTTTTTTTTATGGTCAAAGATTACTATTTTTTGAATGCATAACATGATTTAGAGTGCGGTGGAGTAGTGCAGTGAAGTAATTATTTACTTTTACATCCAAATTGTTGTATTTTAATACTTGTTGTCGACGTATTCAAAGAATTAACCCAAAATCGCAAAATCTCGTTTGAAGGTAAATAATGAACAACAATTTTAAAATACTTTGAGTTGGTATTTTTTAACGTTTTTGGTGTCGAAATGTAGCTTATAACCTCCACTTTCGATCTACTGGTGGGATTATCAATAAATCTTTTGAGCTTGTACTAATAGAATTTCCAAGAAAACGCATCGTTTTTTTGCGTCTCCATGGATACAAGACAAACCACAACCTATAGCCAAAAATTGACCAGTGTATTTTTGGGACTTGCTATTAGCATTGTTCATGCGAAATTTGATGAAAATATCTGCAGGCATAACTGAGAAAATTCTACTTTTGTTGTCATCAGTACCCCTTTTTATCATGCTTTTGGGCCAAGTTTGGAACATAGTTGGTAAATAAAATTGGTATTTATTTGGTGATTAATATGTAGTTTATCACCCCAAATAACAAAAAATGTCATATCTTATCAACAAAAATTACAGTGCTAGCTTTAAAATTTGCATTTTAGACTACTCAACGCCCTTAAAGGCACTCATCAATAAGTTAATCTATTATTTGGGGAGCAATCTTTCCTTATGTTTTTTTTTTTCATTTTTGAGAGTTAAGACTATTTCTTTTCAGGTGTAAGTCTGTCACCCAAAATCTATAGCTACCTCCATATCAATTACTGTTTATCAAAACTTTATTACCTTGCTTACAACTTCTGTAAATGTTTTGTTCTCCTCACATTTCATAATCAAAGATATTTTACCAAGCCACAAGTTCAAGATGGTATCACTACTTAGTTCCTTAAAAATTCAATCAAGTATACATATAAATATGTAAAAATCCCCATATTAGTGGGACAGCCATAATAATATGTACAATATTGAAATCATTTATAGACATTCAACAAAAGAGTAGAAATATTGTTTATTTTCTCATCAAGTCTTCACTCAACTAGAGACCAAAACCAACATACATTGTATTCAGTTTCATCAAAATCGGTAAAGAGACTCCACAAGTTAAAAATGTGATTTTTCAGAGTTCATTAAACGTAATCCAGAAAGTTAACTTCCAATGTGGCAAAATGGAAAGGAACTGAGATCTTTGGGATATAAACATATATTGTGACCTCTGGAGGGTAGGGGAGTGATAATTTTGATGTATAGTTTCGGTTCAATTTTCACAAATTTCAAACTCAAATTTCAAATATCTTATAAAGCTTGTAACCTCTAAAGGCCCCACAAGCTAAAAATGTAATTTTCCGTATTATCAGCCTATCCATGAAGTTAATGTCCTATATGTACGAATATTGAAAGCAACCAAGATCTCTGGAATATAAACATATATTCTAAGCTTCATTAAAATCAGATAAAAATTGTGAGCTCTATAGGGTCCACACTGGACTCCACAGCCTTGATATTACATACTTTTATACCATTTGTGAAGGGGAGCAGCTATTTTGTCGGGCAGTTTCGGTATAATTCTTACAAAATTCAAACTAAACCATCATTTTCTTGTAAAACTGATACATTTTTTAAAAATCTGATAATACTTGTGAGCTCAAGAGTGTTCACAAGCTAAAAACTTGATTTTGCAAACACAGGCCATTATCCATGAATTCACAGTCCAATACATGCCAATATCGAAAGAAACCAATATCTTTGGAATAAAATATTGGAAAAAAATTATGAGGCTCCACAAACAAATCATAAATGGGCAGGGGTTACGACAATGTATCCACATGGAAATGTGGGCGTATAAAAATCATCAGACCTTGAACTACCCTTTTATTCTATTCTAAAGTTAAAATTTCATACCAGACTTTGTTCTAGATATAAATAAATAGTGTTATAAATGAAAATATACCTTGATATAACCCTCTAATAAATAATCATCATATTTAGATGTAAGTTGATTTGTTATATTAGATATAATAATAGATTCAGGTCCTTCTAATAATACTGATTGTTTTTCACACCCTGTTTTCTCCATCTGTAAAAAATAAAGTTTATATCGAATTTAGTAAGTTTGGTAATGAATATTACAAATTAAAAGGAATGTATGAATAATGATTATCTTTGGTGTTACTGCATTATTTATAGCTAAGTATTTCCAATACAGTGGAGTCTGTCAAATCCGACCGTATATGGGATCGTTACAATTTGTCGGAATTCGAAGAGTATTAGAATACACAGTTTTGTCAAAATCAGAAATATTGTTAACTTCGAAAACCGGAATTATTATCATAATGAAGCTTCGAATCACCAGAACGTTATTCCCTTTAAAAATTATAAACTTTTCTGTACATTCAAAATTTTCTTGCATTTATTTTTATTTCATTCAACATGCATAGGCATTTTGGATATGTCAAGTCAGTCGTTAATTTATCTTCTTCGTCATCTTCAGTTGATCGCACACTTGTGTCTGCTGTCACGTGTTCATTGATAATCTGTCGTTCTATGTCAAGGTCGTCGTCACACAGTTCGTAGAGATACGTAGGGTGAGCAAACTTACGTTATTCCGGTTCAATCGGCATGCGCAATGAATGTTTCTAACTGGTGCTAGGAATATTTTTATGACTGTGAATTAGTGGGAAAATTCATGGATATTCTTGAGTATTTGTTACACCTGTCTTACAAGCAATTATATAATCATCAAAGTAATCAACAATTCGAACAAAGCCCTACGTACGGTAGCGAGTATTAATCTCACCGATAAATGATTGGTGATTGCTTGTTAATCTTTTGTGGCTTCACACCCGACCCCTTCGAGTTTTTATCTAACCGATAATTGATTGGTAATTGTTTGATTCACACCCCATCGCTTGACAGCCACGTTATACGGTGTCTATTCAATGGAAATCATGTGACGGGACAGCTGAATGATGCTGTAATCAGGAACACATAGGGTCCGGATTAACCAGAGATTTTTGGGCTGCAGTAATAAGGAAAGAAATCGGGACATAAAAACTATGTCGGATATCACAAAATGCCAGAGTGATCAGAGTTCAGATGTGACAGAGTCCACTGTATTACAAGTGTACAAATGCAATACATGGATGCAATGAAAACACAACACTTTTATTAATGACAAGACCTCACAATATATTTGGAAGGTGTCTTTCTCCAAAGACAAATTCTCTGTTAACTGGAAGCAGAATTTCAATGAGAGGAGACAGACTGTTCTCACTAGCAGCCATCAAAGAGGCTCAAAGCCACCATGTAGCAACAATCCATGGTGTATGTGGCTGTTAAAAGTGAACAAAGGCTTGACTTTTATTGTTGTTGCCCTCATGATTGGCTGCAGATTTTCTTGTGTCTGTAAATATCTAGCCTACAATCATGCCAAAAATCAATGTTGTGTTTTTATTGCATCTCAGTAGATCACAAGCTTTTCTTGTATTAAATTTTTTTTTCTATTTAAAAAAACTTACGATAACTGTATACTGCAAAAATCTTCCCTTAGTAATCTGGAATATTCCTAATCCATGTACTTCATCTATATCACCCATAAATGACTAGAAAGAAAAAAAAAAATTTAATCAAAGCACTGAAATTTCAGATAAAAATTTTCTGAATCTTGACGTCTAGATGGTTTAAACTAAAAAACATGTGATTTGTGAATGTCCAATATGTGACAATGTTCGTGACAATGTTCGTGACGACTATCTAGAGTTAGACTTTTCCAGTTTAACATCTGTTTTCCTGAGCAACCGTGTTGATGACGTAACTAGATATGTCCATCAGTGCTTGAAAAATTTCAGTTAAAATAATCAGCTATCTATCATAACCAGACTTATCAACGTTTTTGAACTCCACCTAGAGTTCTCAATTTGTTAAATCAGATGACATTATCACTAGTATTTGTGCCATATTTATAACTATTATACACATCTTGTTTTCATATTTAAATATGGTAAAAGCATTCATGATATTATGATGATAATAAACCGTAACTAACTACTCTTTCTGAAAGAAATTTGTCGTGTAAAAAAACCCAGATTGATAATTTTTTTTGATTGTAAAATTTCATATTTTAACATTGTTTTAAAATAAGATATACTTACATATATACCTTCTTCTATTAAACCATCCATTAGCAATTTATTATCTACAGTTCTTATCTCTACTTTCTTTAAAAACATCACTTGTTTAACAAAAAAAAATACAACTATTTCAATAACTCTTATAAACTTTTATTTCATTTGTTTTTATAGTTTTTACTTGTGTTTAATACACTAGGATCTGCAAGAGTTGTTAAATCTTGGCGTTTGATGCACAGAACTGTGGGTAAACCATTAAAACGCCAATACCAATTGATTAATAAATGTCATTGGGTCAAAAGTTGCTCATAAGACCTGACACGACCTTCCAACCGATCAGATCTTTGGCCATCAAACTATTTCAAGAACTCTATTAATAATAAATAAATACAACAATTTCAATAACTCTTATTATGAATATCAATTAATCATAACTCTAATATTTATAAAAAATGAATTAAACCATTAAAAGAATAACTTTTCATTGAGAAAAAACCTTTAAATAGCATTTTCATTGGATTTCTGAATTCGGAATTAAAACTCTATTTTGACCGTGTATTAGATATAAGTATTTTAGGTCAGTGAACCTACATGTTCCTATTTCTTTAATCCATTTAGAAGCCTGGATTACAGTGAAAAGGTATCCATTTTTAAGTTTGCTTACAGGTAGATTCAATGGTAATAAACCTAAAAATAAACATCAAACAAAAATGATTGAAAGACAAAAAAGCGAATAAAGCAATAGATGAAATGAAATAGGGTATTCAACTTCCTACTGTTTTGCTCCGAACTTGGCTAATGTGTGCTATGAGGGAAATTTGGCCCGGAAAGCAGCACTACCGCCTACTCTTTTGAATTCCAATTGTCAAGGCATCTTTTATGTAAGACAATCTTTATACATCAACATCTAAATATAGTACCTAATACTACATTTGTATATCAATTAATAATTATCATAAGCCAAATGAGAATAAGAATTCTATAATAATTACCTGATAATTGACTTGATATCAACTGTATGGAAGCTATTGGTTGTTTATGATCTGTTAATTTGATAAAGATATGTAGTCTATCATCTATAACAGTCATAGCTAATGCACCCACAGTATCAGTTAAATCATCTCGTAAATGTAAATGAGACTGAAATAGATTTCATAATGCATTGATCATATATTCAAAACCTCGCTCATAACATCATTTGAATTGAAATAAAGGAATCTTATCACTTCCCAGATACAATCATGCAAGAACTAGCAGTAATATGTTTTTAGCAGTAGCCTAGAAAACAATTTTGAGGATAAATAAATACAGGCCTAATCTAGAAGTAATTCACAACAACCATGCCAATGACCTTATTTGGTTTTCAAAAATAGAGTGCATTACCTACCAATGTTAAACAAATTAATATTTCGCTTTGACTAATCTAGTGATTGGGAGTTAAGCTAAACCCAATAGTCGACAAGTTTATTTCTTATCAGTATTATAATGTCTAAATCCTGGTGCTGCTGTCTAGATTGTTGTATCAGTACACAATTCAAAATTACAGGCCAGATAGTGTGAGCAAAGATTAAGAGCAAGTGAAAGGTGAAGAATCATCCATATCAATGATAAGTGGTGTATGTTTTTAAAGAGGAGATCATTCTGACATTAATAATTTGTTAACCGTAAAGTTTAGTACAATAAATCTTACTATATAATGTCTTGACGGTGGTGAACAAGGACCAGTAGGATATGTGGCTGCAGGATAAACTGCTTTAACACCGAGAAATTCAGGTGAAGATAACCAACCTCCTTTACTATACTGTGTATGCATAGGTGCATAAATACCCTTTTCAAATTCCTGAAAATAAGTGTTGAAAATAAAATGAAGGCAATGTCAGCATGCTCCCATATCAGTCAAATCTGTTAGCTTTACATTAACTGTTGGACTCATTGAAAAATGTCCTTTGATTTGTACTTTACAAATACAGTAATATTATTACATCTTTGATTTGTACTTTACAGACACAGTAATATTACGTCTGACTTTTATCTCAAAAACCTGATGTGCCCTTTGTATTTTTGCTAAAATATCAAATAACATTTAATTAAGAATAGAAAATCAAAATACATCGCTAGATGATCTCCGGGCTCAGACTCTTTAAACGAGGCTCATCAGGTTTTTACCAACCATTAAGGGATAGCACCTGGTTACACTGAATCGGCATAATTTGATGAAAATAACATTTTTATATAATTTTGTAAATACTGAATGGAATTGAACAATTTTTGCACTGATATCCCTAGAGATTCAACTTTACCAATACTGTAGTTTACAAGTGATTCCTATGGTACATCAAATCTTTAATGTAATCAAGAGATATTACTAATCAAACTAGTTACTAACCTCATGTTTCATATCTAATACTCCAATATACTCAGTTGTAGTTGTAATAATGTTAAGATACAATTCACCATCCATAAGCATTCGTGAGACATTATCTGGTACATCTCTAAATTTGATATTTATACGACTTTGATCGTAATCATGTGGACTAACAGGTGAGGAATATATAACATCATATTCAGGTGGAGTGGTATTAGAATTACGCACAGTAGATAGACCTATTTTCATCAAACCAGTTCTAGAAATTAAGAGAGATAATGGGCCTCAAATTTCAACATTTAAAGTTCTTTTTAGACAAACATATTTTGCTAATATTTTCATTTCCTGTTTATGTAGCGGAGTAATTTTTCCAACTGCCCATACACAGATGGAAATCAGTTTTTCATCTCATCAAAAATATTCTGCAAGTTCTCCTTGTCAGCAAATCTAACCAAATCCTATCGTAGATCAATATGGTTGATTTCCACTCAGTAATCTAGGTCACTTTTAAGACTAACACTTGTAAAGCTATGTACATTGGATTAAATAAGGCTTAAAGGATCCACATCAAATTCACTTTGTAAAACAAAGTCACCAAACTCATTACGATTTTAGCAAATAATTCATCTCTAAAACGAATGCATCACTTCCTATGTTCTATGATGGTGGCCTAAGTGGATTTTAAAGATAGGTAACCAGGCAACGAAACATACGCCCACAGCAGCTAAATCGTCCGGGCAGTCAACAAGGGTTGTCGCATATTTTTACTTTTTTTGGTAATGAAACATTTGTAATACACTAAAATCTGATTAAGAGTAACAACTCATTATGTAATTATCTGAAAATCATTAGAATTTGTTTGCTTTTTATAAAAGTTTTGCCCCACGTTAACAATTAGTATAGGAAACATTTAATATCATGAATTTAGCAGTTCAGTTATCAAAATTCATTGAAAATCAAAATACTTGTTTGTTTCAACACCTTAAACTCTGTGTATCAATCTGAAGTCGATCGAATGATAAGTTTGGCCTCTATAGCATCACAAGGTTTTTTGAAGTGATCAAGGGAGACAACTCTGGAAGCAATTATTTGAAATCGCTGAAAATCAATAGGCTTCTTCGTCTCATGACCTTAAACACTGTGTATATATTTAAAGTCAATCGGATATTAACTTTGGCCTGTAGAGCATCCACAAGATTTTTTGAAGTGATCAAGGGCCATAACTCTGGCACTAATTATCAGAAATCTCTGAAAATCAATAGGCTTCTTCGTCTCATGACCTTAAACACTGTGTATAAATTTAAAGCCAATAGGATATTAACTTTGGCCTCCAGAGCATCCACAAGATTTTTTAAAGTGATCAAGGGCCATAACTCTGGTAGTTATTATCGGAAATCGATGAAAAACAAGGCTTCTTCATCTCATGACCTTCAACACTGTGTATAGATTTAAAGTCAATCGGATATTAACTTTAGCCTCTAAAGCGTCCACAAGCAATTCTAGATGCCGGACTGACGGCCTAACGGCCTGACGGACGGACGGGGGTGACGACAATATACGACCACATTTCAATATGGGCGCATAAAAACTAATGAAGTAGATGAGTTGAACTCTTTTAATACAGAGACAGTCACACAGAAAGCATAGAAAAAGGTTTTTTACATTGAAGGCAACATGACTTACTGAAAGACTTTCCTGGGTAGATCAGCATGTATCTGGTTTAAAACTTCATCATATACAGCAGCACCTGCAACTGGACTAGCTGATTTATCAGATTTTAATTCAGCCTATAATTAAAATAATATTTGAGATTCTTTAATTCACTTGAAGTAATTAACATACAAATACATGTATTATGGTAATAGATTAAATATTATATTTTGTCCTGAAATATCTTAAAGGGACAATAACATTCTTGCTGGCTTGGTAGCTCCAGAAAATAAATAATACCCTTATTCTAAGTACTAGATGTTTAAGTGTCCTATCTGTTGTGTAAATCATCCATTACAACCTATTTTACTTGTCCAGAGAGTTCGAAAATATTTTGAAATCCAAGTCACATTTGAAAAGGTTTACGATAGACTTTTCAAATCAATTGGTTGAATTTTTTCAATTTTTTAAAATAGGCGTGTTAAGATGAAATTTATATCATCATTTAATTGGAATATTGTAAAATAATACGATTTGTTGACCAGAATGAAGATTGGGACATATATTATTCAGTTACAACAAGAATGTTATTGGGGCTTTAAAGAAGCCTGTGGTGAGGCTGATGTCCCATGTCAAATTCTCGACATAAATAGATGACTTTTAGTAACTACTTCCTCATTTATCTTTGATGTTGTTATCTTACCATGTCATGATTTGCATCTGATATCCAATATTTAAGACAAAATAAACACTTTAAAATTGGCACACAAATCGAATGCTAGCATGCTTTCAAGAGCTATTTGTAACGAAGCAACTTGATGAACGAGGCTAACAATGTCCATCCCACAGGTTAATACTACCAGTGTGGAGTGGAATAACCAGATGCCAAAGACTGTCAATCAATTTGAAATCTTCGCATATTTCACCAAACATAACTTATTAGAAATTACAGTAAAAACAGAATTGATTGAACCTAATATGCATTGTGACCTATTTGTGTCCATTTCAGGGGCCATAATCCAGGAATTAGGATCTGATACGCACAAATATCAAGAAGAACCCAAATTTTTCGGATAGACAAGTTTCATCAAAATTGGATACAAATTGTGACTTCTAGAAGGTCCACAACCTTGATATTAATTAGTTTTATACCATTTTTTCGGGTGATTTTGATTCAAACTGAAGCATCATTATGGTGCAACAGTGATATATTTGAACATTTGCGACCTCTCAAGGATCTACAAGCTAATAACTAGAATCAGGGCAATAATCCAGGGAGCTATGACCAGATATACACAAATATACAAACAACTGAACCGGAATCATAAAAATACATTTCAAGTTCCATGAAAATAGGATAAAAATCATGACCTCTAGAGTGTTCACAAACTAAAAACACGATTTTTCATACAATCAGCAATACATGAAGCTGTGGTTTGATACATGACAAAATCGAAAGAAACCGAGTTCAAGTTTCGTCAAAATAGAATAAAAACTAAAGACGTCTACAGGGTCCACAGCCTTGGTGTATTATATATTTTTACCCCATTTTTCTGGTAGTTGCAGTCTACTTTTCAGGAAATTTGAAACAAAATGTTGACGTCCAGATGGACTGTGGCGGCGACAATAAAATTTATCTTAAGAATTTTCAAAAGATAATTCAACTACCATTATCAGCATTGCCTTGAATTTATCTAATTATACATAAAGCCTTTGAAGATCGTCTTCATTTGTTTTCTCTTAAAAAAAACTGTATCACATCAATTATAGCTGTAAATTGAATATGGCAGTTTATTTCGGAAAATAGAAAAGTCGGTCTGACAAGAAATTTTAAAAATACAAAAAAAATGTAACACAGAAAATTAAACTGGTATCTCCGGAAGAAACATATTTTTCAAGATATCTTATAATTTATAAATGGTATAGATAAAAAATTGTTTATGGGTCGGTTTTATTTCTGTTGACATATTCTAGTGAGAGCACTTATTGTACTAATTAAAAGATAAACAGATATATGAAGCCTTGTTGTCTCATTTATAGCCTGCTTCATGTTTAAAATGTAAATTAGTTTACTGCATTCATGACTGCAAGTAGTCATGAAATATTTCTTGCTCTCTCAGACACAGCATGAAATTACAGCAGTTTGAGTAAAATGTATTAAAAGACAGACAAAATCTATACAACTAAGTGGACATTCTCAATGGGAATATATCATCAGTATATAAACTTAGAAATAAATATGATATAATTATAATATCATGAAACTCAATATCCCAGAGTATATTACTCTTGTCTGGCATTGGGACCCTTCAAAAAGATTTCTCGAATGGATTATGAAATTAATTCCGCAAATAAAAACACTGTTCATCGATAGGTTCTTCCTATCATGACCACAGTGCTTCAAACCAACTTTCGGAAAATGGGCATAACTTTGGAATGAAAAGGCATGGACATGATGTTTCACACCAAGTTTGAAAAGAATTTGTAAAGATAGGTTGCCAGGCAACGAAACATACGCCCACAGCAGCTAAATCGTCCGGGCAGTCAACAAGGGTTGTTGCATATTTTTACTTTTTTCGGTAATGAAACATTTGTAATACACTAAAAACTGATTAAGAGTAACAACTCATTATGTAATTATTAGAAAATCATTAGAATTTGATTGCTTTTTATAAAGTTTTACCCCACGCTAACAATTAGTATATACATGAAACATTTAATATCATGGATTTAGCTGTTCAGTTATCTAAATTCATTGAAAATCAAAATACTTGTTCGTTTCAACACCTTAAACTCTATGTATCAATCTGAAGTCAATCGGATGGTAACTTTGGCCTCTATAGCGTCACAAGAATTTTTGAAGTTATCAAGGGAGATAACTCTGGCAGTAATTATTTGAAATCGCAGAAAATCAATAGGATTCTTCTTCTCATGAACTTAAACACTGTGTGTAAAACTAAAGTCAATCGGATATTAACTTTGGCCTCCAGAGCGTCCACAAGATTTTTTGAGGTGATCAAGGGCCATAACTCTGGCACTAATTAATGGAAATCGCTGAAAATCAATAGGCTTCTTCGTCTTATGACCTTAAACACTGTGTATAAATTTAAAGTCAATCGGATATTAACTTTGACCTTTAGAGCGTCCACAAGATTTTTTAAAGAGATCAAGGGCCATAACTCTGGCACTAATTATCGGAAATCGCCGAAAATCAATAGGCGTCATTGTCTTATGACCTTAAACGCTGTGTATAAATTTAAAGTCAATCGGAGATTAAGTTTGGCCTCTAGAGCGTCCACAAGATTTTTTGAAGTGATCAAGGGCCATAACTCTGGTAGTTATTATCGGAAATCGCTGAAAAACAATAGGCTTCTTCGTCTCATGACCTTAAACACTGTGTATAAATTTAAAGTCAATCGAATATTAACTTTAGCCTGTAGAGCGTCCACAAGCAATTGTGGACGCCGGACCGACGGACGGACAGACGGACGGACCGACGACAATATACGACCACATTTCAATGTGGGCGTATAAAAACCTAAACTCTATTTCACTGACAAGCCAATCGTTTCCGGACTGACAAACAGGTTGACAATAAGCCCACATTGACATGTAGAATTATAAAAACACGTAAGTTGAAGACATCAAAAGAAAAAGTAAGGTGTTTAAATAACTGCCTTCTTTTTCTCAATAATTGGTATATCACCTTATATATCCTGATTATTTTTTAAAATAATCCCAATTATGTTTTCAGTGATAAAGATTTATAAAATCTGCAAATATTTGGTATTATTTCAGCCGAATTCTCATCAAAATGACAGAATTATGATAAAACATCTTGTATAGAAACCAACTTCATTGATCGATTGTTGACCACTGATTATCTAGTTGTAAACTATGTTATGGTACAAGTCATTAAAACAATATAATAATTAAAAGATCACATCGCATTTTAGCAGGGGGATTTTCAGTTTTTTGGTGGCATAGTACTAGTAGAAAAATCCTAATTTAAAGGGACTATCCTGATTTAAACACAGTCTCAAAAATAGAAGTCTGAGTATGTATGAAATTTAAGCGTCAAAATATAGAGGAATGATTTATTTACCCCATCTCAAAATTTCAGCTCAAAATATTGAGTCATTTGGACCTGAACGTCAAAACTGCATGTCCGGACAAGCAACCCTTTTAAGATTTCTGGTCAATTTTGGGGTCGGGTGACCTGATAATCGATTTCCATTCTTTACAGGTCTATACAGTGAATGACCCATGTGCTGTACTTGATAACGAAAGGTAAATTTCACCTACACATTATTTCTATAAAATAAAAGCCTGGTTTTATCCAGACACTGTATAATACGGCTTGGGACACCGGTCTCCGTTTCCAGAGTTAGTTGCTCGGCCCTTACATGTAGGTAGAGGAATTTAAGGAGTTTTTACACAAATTTAAGCAGTTTTATTCACAAAAATTATTATCAGGATTGGCTCTTTAAAGCCCTGTTCTGTACTACTTTACTAATAAATTATGTAACAAATAATTGAATTCTCAATAGATTTTGTGTATTTTTAACTTTGTAGGAAGCGTGACCCAATAATTCCTTCAATAAATATTGTGTTCATTTTTGAATCCCAAGATAAAATAGTACTATATGTTTCCTGACTAACAATGATATACATCTACATGAATTACCATGACATCCAAGGCATTTTATTGTCCAATATTCTTTAATTAGCCACTATCGGTAATTGTATCTGCATCGGCTGATATGTTTCACTGTCAACATCTGATCCCAAGATAATACTGTATTTAGTACTCTAGGCTGTTCACGCTAGTTTTAATAATAATTGATAATGAATCCTTCAAGTATTGTTATTTGAATAATCACAATGAATGATCTAATCATGATAATCTAAGATATTGCAATTATTCATTGTACAATAACCATGATAAATCACAATTATTTTAGTATGTATCCTAGCATCCTTAATTAGCTGAACTAGTAGGAATTGTAGAAAACTGGTGGAAAGCATATCATATTTAATCATGGATTGCATTTTATGAAATGTAGCAAGTATTGTGCACAATAAGCAAAATAAAAGTGTTACCTTGAAATATTTCTGTGGTCTATATGGCCAGATGCCTAAAAGATTGAAACTATATTTCTGACACGATTCCAAACCTTTACCATGACCAGAAGCTGTTGGCCTGCCAAAACAAGTATCATTCAATTATATTCATAATAATATTTTGATTTATCCAGCGGCCACAATCCAGGAAGTTAAGCCCTGAAATGTGCGAATATTGAGAGGGACTGAGACCTTTGGGATATAAAGATATATTTCAAGTTTTAACAAATTTGGACAAAAATTGTGACCTCTAGCCGGTCCACAATCCACAACATTTGTATTACATACTCTCAACACAAAATCTCTACAAGGAGCGGCCATTTTGTCGGGCAGTTTCATGTCTATTTTCCTGGCACTGATATATTTAATCGGTTTTTGAAATCTAATAAAAATTTTGGCCTCTATTTCTTTTCATACAATCAGGGGCCATCATGAAGGAAGTGACAGTTCAATGTGATTGAATATCGTAGCAAATCTAGACCTTTGGGTTCTAAACATATGTTTCAAGTTTCATCAAAATCGGAGTGGCAACAAGCCTTAAAGGAATCCCATTCCGACTACATTCCACTTCCAATACAGCTTATAACAACAGATCACATTTACATAGTAATCCAAATACTATATCAACAAAGCACTAATATTCCAAATATAATATTTGCATATAGTAATTTATATAATTCCTAATATGTTTTCTTTTTGGTAACGCCGCCCACCACCCTAAATTCATCCTAATTAATTTAGCACATTACATGTATCCTATAGCATGTTTCAATATTTCGAATAATATTAAAAAAACAATAGAGATTAGGATAAGTGTGTGAAATATCTTTATTTTATGTCTGCTTCTACAGAAGTGATATCACACAGGATGACTGTGTGGTATGTTTTTATTCAATCTTGAATGGAAACCATCTTGTTGTTAGTCCAGGGCCCAACAGATTCAAAATGGTTCTATAAACAAACAGGAATTACTCTACATTGATATTTCTGCTTGTATGTTGAAGAAAACAAACAGTAATATATAATAATAACAATAATCACTAAATTAATTATATCTCTTAATCAGTTCAATGCTTATTAGTTGGGGGTCAGGATTTTGTGGGTAATAAGATTCGTAGTCAAAATGGGGTGCAGTCGAAATGGGAGTGAACTGGAATCCCTTGCAAACTATAATATGGAAAATTTTAAATCTCTACAAATACTAATATAGGCCAAAAAATGGTTGAATTTATGTTCAGTATTTACAAAATTATGATGGGACCCTTTTTTCATTTTGAATTTGTTAAAAAATCAATTAGAGTACATAGTAGCATTCTGATACAATTCGAAATGCATTCATAAATTTTTGCAGGCTTGCCAAATGTCTTTTTTCATGGAAAATATTGTCATGTCTGAAAGGTCTCAAAAATACACATGAGCAAATAAAGAACTTCGTACATACAGTTGAATATCAACAAATACCAACAATTTGTATCTTACCTAATACGAATGTTAGCACAACTATAATACACTTGACAAGAACTGTTGTTTCCACATCTGGTATCTTTTCAAAAAAAAAGAAAAATAACAAATTTAGAATGAATATACCAGTATATATGTCTAATCAGTAAATCTACTATTTTCAGAATGAATATCAATAGATGAAGCAGAGGTATCATACATTTGCACAAATGTAGCACGATAAGGTTTAACATCTGCAGATTGGTATTTTTTCCCTTATTAATTATTATTTATTACTTTATTTGGTCAAATCAAATCTACAGATGGGCCGATGAATATAATTTTGATTTCCAAAAAAGAAAATACGCCCACATTTTGCAAGAGATAGAGAACAAGCTACAAAAAAAGTGATATTTTCTTACAATCAGGGGCCATAATCCAGGAAGTTATAGTCTGAAATGTGTGAATGTTAAAATCAACTGAGACAAGTGGGATATAAAGATAGATTTTAAGTTTCATCAAAATCGGATAAAAATTGTGACGTCTACAGGATTCAGACTCCAGAAGCTTGGTACTACATACTTTTACACTATTTTACACAAAAAGCGGACATTTTGTCTGGCAGTTTCAATCCAATTTCAAATAAATTTGAACTCAACAGTGATACATTTAAAGGTATTTTAAAATTGGATAAAAAAAAGTGACCTCTATACGGTCCACAAGCTAAAAACTTTATTTTTCATACAACCATGCGCCATAATCCAGGAAGTCATGGTTCGATATGCACAAATATCGAAAGGAACCAAGATCTTTGGATAGGATAACAATGAATATATTTCATTTCAAGTTTCATCAAAATTGGATAAAAGCTAAAAACTTTGAAGTTAAATCTATACTTTAAGTTTCATCAAAATCGTATAAAAATTGTGACTTGTAGAGTGTCCACTAATAAATTGTGGACAGACAAACGGACACATGAAAATGTAGGCATATAAAAATCAGTACTTATTACCTTGATTAGAATTAGGTACGTGGACAGATTTAATCTGTAGATAACATTTTTTACAGGTGATGTTTGGTATATTAATCGTTATATAATAGGTACTTTCACTACAATGACCAATTGGATACCTTGAAATCTAAAAATAATATGTACCAATAAATAGTAAACTAATACATTATTCAAAATATTAAAACTCTAAGATTGCAATGATTTCAATAGAGGATATGATCTACCAGTATTTGTCAGTTTACTGTGACATCTTATTTTTGAACAAACTTTCAATTCCTTTTTATTTCTGCTTTTATAGTTGTTGTTGTTCTTGGTGTTTAACGTCCGCTTCCACCGAAGGTGATATCGCAGACAAGTCTTATTTTTTCCATTTTCATTATCTTAGCGCACGCGTCTTTGCTGTAGGAGGAAACCAGAGTGCCCGGAGGAAACCCACGAGGTTGAGAAGGAGCCCCTATCTCCATGCCACATACGCTCACACCAGGGCTCGAAACCACAGCCGCAAGCCAGAGGTGACCGGCCAGCTAGAGGTCGAAGCGCTGCACTCTAGACCACTAGGCCATCCCAACCCCCCTAGCTGCTTTTATAGTGTTTCACAGGTTCTTGTATATGGACACTGTAAATTAATCAGAGACCAGTGCCTTATTCACTCAATTTTCAGATTGTCATAAGTGTTTAGAGTTTTCTAGAAATTGTGATCCTTGCGAATCAATAAATTATACATACCTGTTTATTTATACCTAAATTGATTTTTTTTTTTATTAATATGAAATCCATTAGTTTTACCTATACCGATACTATTAATATCAAGGTTTCGATTCCCCGGTTGCATATGACAAGGAGTTGGGTTGCCTGTCCAATCTCATGGGTTTTTTCCCCTGGTCCTCCGGTATCCTCCCACTGCTTGACCATTACGCGCAAGCAAATTATTGAAATAAAATTGGACCACATGTTAGTCCCAAAATGACCCCTCTAAGAATTTTATACTTTGTCGTGTAAGTATTCTTGGTTTCAAAAGATACTCATCTTCTACTTGACTGCATTCAAAAAATATATAAGTATTCGACAAGAAAGAGAAATGCGGTTCAACTCGACATTTATATTAGTTATTTATTTGAACTTACATGACATTGTTTTCTGACTCCAGCAGCATTATTATGAGGTATATGATCTAATAATAAACATGATTTTTCACTGTTGTCAAAATCATGTAGACTTATACTAAATGGTGAATCTGAAACATAAAAACATTTGAATTCATATTAAACATGCATTATGCAAGAGCAAAATCTACTTATTACAAGTCTTTCTTTAGGCCTGACATGTTATCTAAATTATCAATTAGACATTAATTAACTTATCCAGACCATAATAAACTCTCGATGTTAAGGCTACCCTTTGATGTTGGCTGGATTCGATTCCTATATGCCGCTTAACGGCCATTAATAGTTCTCGGCTCATAGTGGATCAATTTGACAGAAATTTTCAGCAAATTACCTTTACACTATTTAGTTTTTAACTATAATAGAAAAACAGTATCCAAATTTGTTTTGACGTCACGTCACGGTACTTAATAGTAGCTCATCTGTCTTTGTTCTATTGTCATGTTTTGGTCATTTCTGATACACAGTAATTAGACTAAGGGAAATTCCTTCGATTTTGAATAACCAGTCTTTTTGACAAATGTTTATAACAAAAAAATTGCTGCATTTGTTTTCTTAGGGACAAAGATCATATATTATTTTCATAAAATACACTGACAGGAACGGCAAAGTCTACTGATAGCTAATAAATGATATTTTGTCCAATCTTTTACAAATCGCATTGCTATTACATGAATACGTCACGATTCGAAAGGATCTTTTATGTAAACCAATGAAAAAATCCAAGTTCTACTCAACTAAGTTTGACAAACTTGGTGTCAAATTTTTTAATTTTCTGAATTTTTTTGAATTTTTGTAATTTTGGCCATATTATTGGCACCATGAAAAAACAATCCCGCAATTTAGCTAATTAGCTATTTGCATGCTAAAAATTATTTAATTCGGATCAGGCAAGACTGAGAACTTTTTAGATTTATGATGAAACATTTTTAAGCTAATTAGAAAACTGAATATCTCTAAAACTACAAGAGATATGTGCCCAAACTATGACTTGAATCACAGCTTCAGATGTCTATTTAAAGAACATATCAAATTGGTGTGGATTGCAGTTTGATAAATAATATAAAATTAATTGCGAAGTTACCATAGGTTAGACATGGCAACGCCCTTAACAAGCAATTGAGGACAGACTGACTTGGTGACAACAATATTTGATCACATCTCAATACGTAGAAAAGAAAGATACTTACCATTATGAACAACTGTCTCTTCAAATCTGATGGTAAAAGGGCCTGGTGAAACTTCTTTGTATTCTGAATCAAACTGTACAGATCCACCAAGTCCACACTGACCATCTAGAGGGTGATTTGGTAACTAAAAATTAATAAATTACACAAATATAACTTCATAATTTTAGAAACAAAATTTTAACTGATCTTTCTGGTAGATTATCTAAGTAAAAGTTAAAAATGACAATAAATTTACTGATCATACAGTTCCATCCTCTTTTCTTTCTTAGAAACTTGATATTAAATTACTGTTCTGATCTTTCTGGAATAATGTCTTGGTAAAAATTAAAAGTACCAATAAATATACTGATACAGTTCAATCCCCTTTTCTATTTGGCTACCATACTAGGGGTGTGGTCATAACAGCCAAAATCCATTTGGTTCACAATTGCCCTATTTTAACATTAAACAGCACTTCAATTCTTCAGCAAAATACCTTTCAACAAATTCAAGTTTAATAATTTGGTCTGCCTGTAAAAACATTTGCATTACACATAGGACTATTCAACTATTAGGACTCAGGACAGGTATTTTAGTTTGAGCTTATAATAGTTAGTAGGCCTATAGTTAGTAGGCCTATAGTTAAATTTATAATCATACATGAATATATAAATCATAAATATGATTCTTTATCTAGACCCATAATACGAATAGTTGTGTGTTTACATACAGATAAGAAACCTATCTTGAGATAAGAGATGGCGCTACGCTACATATTTATTATAGTTCCATCTGGTAAACTGCAACCGACCTTAAGCAAAACTGATAACATTTTTCATCAAAACAACGATATATTTAGATTACTGTTATTTCTGCCACATTCAACTACAATTAAGCATATAAAAAAATTTTTTAAATCAAAGTGATAATAGCCTGACTCTCCAGCATTTCAAATTTGACATCTTTGACGTTATGAAGGTGGGGCGTCGTGTACAACAGCAACTGGTGCAAAGTGTCAGAGGAAAATTTATTGCATACACAAGTCAATGTTGTCTTTAATCGCTGACTATTTATTACAAATATCGAATCCTATTTAAATTCTCAGATTATCCACTGTCCACGTCTTTTTCCATGATTTTTATCTCAGAGAGTGTTAGTGTATGTGTATTGTCAGTGATATTATATCTAATTCTCCATTAAGTTTACCAACATGTACATTTAGCGCTCAATCTCCGCGTGCAACCTTTGACGTCACACGTGCAGATATTCCTAATTGCCTGGCTGTCGATTAGGGGAAAAATTACATTTTTGTCCTGTATATATGCTCCATATGGCATATGTGTCTTTCACTTTCAGGGAATCCAGTATTTTTCTATTAAGATTGGATATCTCTACAAAAACTGCCATACTTTTTCCCTGATCAATACTTTTCTAGAAACTTATTTTAATGAAATTAAGTTTACCAGGTGAAACTAAGAAAGAAAAGGCACCCAATCAATGATTACTCGTTGGTCAACTACACCGGTACTAGTAGTAGTAGTAGTAGCCTACGCTAGTACTAACAAAATTCAAAAAACAATAATAATGTCTTTTTTTAGCTACGTTCTCGTAAATATAGCTATGTCTAGACTCTATTTGTCATGCATTATGTTGTTTTGTTTTTGGTCGATTACAAGGGTACGTAACAAGAGTGGTGTGGGTTACATAAATTACATAATAATAATACTATGTCATATCTTACCTGTTGAAAAACATCAGAACGTGGGGATTGTGGACGGGGGCAGACAAATCGTACATGACCCGTGCAATGTGCTACCAAACAGACAACAAAATGCAGGGCTACAAGATGTCGAAAATAATTTAACATCGCTTGAATTATAATGTAAATGCCATTTATGTGATGAAAACGTAAATAATATGCTGTAAACACTAACAACAGTGCGATCGATGGATCGAATCTAAACAACGGAAGTTTACTTGAGTTTACCGCGCATGTTTGATTTTGTGTCGAAAATATCCAGTAATAGCCTCGGTTATCCAACCAATGTGCAAAACCTGGGCTTTCGACGGAAGCCATAGATGTCAGTCAAAATATCGTAATGAAATAATAAAACATTTTTTTTTTATATTTGATTGAGTCTATTGATTTTCTTTAGCTTTTG
Organism: Patella caerulea; assembly: GCA_036850965.1. Lineage (NCBI taxonomy): Eukaryota > Metazoa > Mollusca > Gastropoda > Patellidae > Patella > Patella caerulea. Next base: position 22,384,161 of record JAZGQO010000007.1, read on the forward strand.
ATTTATTTAAAATTTATTGACAAATAAACGATAGACGAACAGATATTTTTTTTTTTTTTTTTTTTTTTTTTTTTAAAATTGAACATCATAACGCAATATATAACACATACAAAATTTATTATTAGAGAAATTGATTTCAATTATGGCGGCCCTTCTTTGCCAAATATACAAATTTGCTCAAACATTTATTTTTACTACAGGCCCGTATACTAAATATAAACCGTTAATCATTAAATATTCATTATCTAAGGTTTAAATAACAAGCTGCATGATCGTTTAAATAGGCATATCGTTTAAGTATCGGTAATGCAAAATGAATTAAGTTATTACCGCTTAAGGTTTGACAAGATGTGGCATATATATTATATTGTTTAATGCCCTTGAACGGTACTTGTTATTTCAGAAGTAGCAGGCGCGGATCCAGAGGGGGGGGGGGGGTCCAGGGGGTAAGACCCCCCCCCCCCCTGCTCAGGCTTGAAAATTTTTTTATGCGATTTTATTGGCGATTTAGACCTGTTATTTTGGAATTTACCTTCCGGAAATACGTCAGAATGAACCAAATTGAATCTAATTTATCAAATTATTGGTTAAGCGCAATTAGTTAAGCAATTATCAAACCTAGACCCCCCCCCCCCCTGCAAAAAATCCTGGATCCGCACTTGAGTAGCCTCGCGTCGCAATTTCAAATTTAAATCGTTAAATGGCGAGCGTGTTTTAACCCCGTATATTTATTAGCGTGCGCCGCGACACAACGGTATTGTTGTAAAATAGCTTTATTTAACGTCCTCTTTCACCGAAGAGTGTGTGTGTGTTGCGCGGGGGTGGGGGGGAATGGTGACCCGGGTATAACATACCATTTTATCAGTTATAAACTCGCTATATTACAGCCACCAAAAAGCGACAATTTGCACGTTTCATAGAAACAGAAAAAAAAAAATTATATTATATAGAAATGAGGGTTATTAGGTGTGAAGTGATAGCTAATTTCCACAAAATATTGCCTTTTTTTGGCCTAATAATATTATGTTTATTCAGGTTGAATTAACGTGCTTGCTTTCACTTCAAAGTTAAATCTACAAACTGACTAGTTTGTCACCTCCACTATCAATTTGCAGTTTTAAAAAACATAATAGAAATTCAACTCAGCACTGTTGGCCTTCAAGTGACATAACATAAAATAACAATTCAATTGCCATGATTCTCCATTAAAGGAGCCCCGTCTTGATCTTAATATCATCGACATTGCAAACACGACTTAATGGTCAATTTAAATCGACGTTGTTGTTGTTATCTTATCGTGAAAAGGTGGGCTTCTGATATCCGATATTTACGACAAAATGAAAATGTTAAAATTGGCACACGGAATGCGTGCCAGAATGCTTTTGAGCGGCATATGTATGAAGCGACTCGATGAACGAGGCTAAAAATATTCCATTTAGGTGAATACTATCGCTGTATAGGCAGGAAAAACCAGATGCAAAACACTGTCAGAATGCTTTTGAGCGGCATATGTATGAAGCGACTCGATGAACGAGGCTAAAAATATCCCATTTAGGTGAGTACTATCGCCGTAGACACGAATAACCAGATGCAAAAAACTGCCATTCAATTCGGACTATTGAATGTTAATCAGTTTATTCATTCATATTATATTTTTATATGCATCGCGATTCATTTGTGTTCATTTTTAGGTGCCAAAGAATAGTGATTTAGTTCCTTTATATACATTATTTCATGGCACTGAAATCTCGTTTGACTGTTTGTTTCGAATTTGCCCTATCAATAGCTGCCAATTAATATGGTCAGACTTTCCATTACTTACGGGGCAGTTTGTTTTGTTTTGTTTTTTTTTGTCACCGGCTCTTGGTCTATAATAATTTGTGCAGATTTGATCCCTTGCATCACCATATTTCTAATAGTATAACCTACCACAGTTTAATTACACTGTAAGTGTATTTCATAATAAAATGAAATGGGTTTAACGTCCCACTTTTCTGCTTCGACTGGGCTAATCAAGACGGTGTTCCATTATACTTTGCAAGATCAATGGATCTAAAAGCAAGAAGTCAAAGAAAAGCGTTTTTTTTTTATTGCTGATAATATTAAGGTAGTTATCACGCCCTGTATTATATGAAACACCCATATGTAATGCTATTATCATCCATTTATCAGATAAAATTAGATTATCACAAACGACAGTCTTACAAAGTTCCTGTCAGGTTATTCGCTATTTACTTATGTCATAAGTGCGATAATATCTTATTTATCGAATTCTTAATGTATAGCAGCACGCGAACTATTTCGCAAGTTAATGTCCCAGACACATCCCCGGAAGAGGACTCGGGTCGGACGGCGTCCCTGCCCCTTTAAAAAACATGTTTTAATGTATAAAGTTGCCCCCCCCCCTCCATTTTGATGTCCTATTTAAAAAAAAAAATGATAAGGTCACTTTTGATATACATATTATTATGGACTGAAATTCTATATTTCCCCTTTGGTTAGGACAATATTCTGTGTCTTATCTTATTCTGGTATTGTTTGTTTTTTCTAGTGATTTTTACACACATATCCTGTTTCTGGGAATAAACTGAAAACAAATGTTCTGGGCATGAAAATAATTATTTTGCTCGAAGAACGTGGTATGCGAGTACAACAAAGAAACGCGGTTATATCAACGATGTAAGTTGCTACTTCATTGTTTCATCATGTTAATTTCAAATGCTGTCGGAATCAATGACATCTCGGTCTGACTGCCATCGTCAACCAATCGAAGTGTGTTAGCTTGTCCCTGACACTCTCATCGAGTTAATAGTATAACTTCTTGTGATAGATAAAGCATTGTTTGACAATTTATTCTATCACAATTGAAACTACTTCGTTTATGAACAGTTACTGGAGTTCGATACGTACAGACCCAACGAAAATAGAGACATTAAATAGAGACCCGTAAAAAAAGTTTTAATAAAACAAGCAAGATCGATGTCTCTCCTGATGCTTTTCGTGGCTGTTATTTTAGGCGAGGTTGCTGCCAATTATCAAAAGTTTTGGATCACAGGAGACAAAGGCGATACGGTGACCTGCAGTGGTGAAAATTTTACAGACGTGCCCACAGATTTACCTAATAACATCACTAAATTGTAAGTAGACCTATATATTATACATGTACAACCATTCTCATCCGAATGACCTGAAGTTCTATATTCATATGGTCTGTCATTTGGTCAACTGGTGTGGTTCCGATTTCCCCGGTTGCACGTGACAAGGAGTAGGGTCACCTTTCCATTCTCGTGGGTTTTCTCTGGTTCCCCCATTTCCTCCCACTGCTAAAGATTCCTACACGAAAGCAAATTATTGAAATGAAACTGAACCATGTGTTTGTCCCGAAATGACCTGGTTTGTGACGAGTAGCCGTTAAACCCCATTCTCTCTCTGCCATCGACCAGAAACAGATGTATGTCAATCCCGCATATTATGCCACTTCTGAAAAGTAGAAAACCAGACTCGAGAAAAACCCAGTAGTCTCAGGGCGTGGTAATTGTTTGATTTTCTTGATAGACAGGATAAACATTATATTTATATAATGGGGGACCCCGGGCCTGTCACCCCGGTAACGATGTGCTATGACGGATATTGTGCCCAGGCAGCGGCAATACCACCTATTACTATCTCTGTTTCAGATGTAGCGAATATACACAGGTCGTCGGTTTTTTGTTCCATCCGAACAACTAGACAAATTTTCTTACAAGTCCTTCCATCCAGTCCCATTAGGAAAATCCCGTGGGATCTCCTGGTTAAGGAGCTGGTGCAATATTCACTGAGACATAAAACCACGCATAAAAACCCAATTCTAAAATTTGCTATTTGGCACAACTGCATTTTTATGTATAATTCTGTATTCAGCTTGACATTCAGTTTATTCTGACACTTCATAAATTTTTAGGACTCTTTTTAACATTATAGATTAACGTCGTGTTTTGATGGGCGCTTGTCTGTTACGTCACAATGGGCGCCCCCCCCCCCATAAACTAAATAGGCTAACATGTATTTCCTAATTTCCTAATTTTAAAAAAATCCTAATGAAAAAATACAAATTGTTACGAGTTATTTGGTTAAATTAATCAAAAAATGATTGTTACCCAGAGATTGGAGCACGGGATAGGGAAATAAATGTCAGTTACATGCAAATAACCAGATCAAAATCTCTAAAAGTATAGAATCTCGAAACTTTAAACAAATTTTTGTCAGAACTATAAAAATGTTAGACAGAACTAGTTAATTCTCGGTCGACGATATGATGGATGGAAAATTTGTTTTCTTAATAAAGTGTCTAAAAATCAATACGTGTACACTTTAGCGTGAATAAAGCTGTGGTAAATTGCAATATAAGGAGGAGTAAGCAGATGAAATATAAAACGGACAGATATAATTGTAGATAATAAAAGAGATGGGGTTTAAAGTCTCAACACGCTACTATAATATATTTAAGACGCAATGAACATTTTATAATCCGTACACGAGTCGTATATATGGTTCCGGGTGCAATTTGTAATGAACAAGGGAAAACATATCCTTTAAGAGAATGTGGAAGTAATTAGTAATGACTGATTCAAAAATGATAATAAAAATAATTAAACATGGACTAAGTAGGCATAAACGACTATCGTTGAATTTCGACTGGTCATGTATTTCACAAAAAGTATACTTAATCCATTGCTATAATTATTTCAAAATTTAAATATAAATCACTTTAAATAGAACCCATATTACATAAACTTTAGTCTATTTTAGTATCCCAAAGAATAAAGCCATACGCTGTTAAAACAGTTTTAGAAAAGGGGGGTTACATTGGCCCGAACTTTTGGTGGGACTCTGCTTTTGTTGGGCCTCTACGCTTCAGCCTAGTCAGCCTTCGGGATAATAAGGCACTGTTAAAATATTAGAGCACTCGCAAAATAATTATCCGTCGTATTTCCAGTTCGTCTTCACAATGCTTTTAAGTTCCTTTAGCTTCTTGAAAGGCCGTAAGGCCATATTAGTAGGAATCAATTGCAATCACACTGAGCTGTCATTTATGAAACCTTTAATCATGGCAATGATATGAAATGATTCAAGTATTCATAAACCCCGTTCCATGGGATGCTTTGTTTCCATTTGTCTCAAAGATAAACGAAAATTTTCTTTTCTAATTAGTAAAATCCGCCACATTAATCCACGCATAATGGATATTATTTGCAGCGATAATATCAAACGAACAATTTTTTTTTAAACTTCGTTTCTTATTTGGTAAGAATAATTAGAAAATAAATTGAATCTCTGCTTCAGATTCCGGATATTACATTATACCTGTTTAAATTATCTTTTATAAAAAAAACATTACAATTTCACCTACACAAGATGAACTCGCCTTCCAAACTTTAGCAAAACTAAACAAACCGTATTCGGGAAGGACGTTAAACCTCATTTCATTCATTCAGTCGTACTCCGGAAATACAATCAACTGAAAACTTAGTGTTATAAAACAGCCACCGTAGGATTTGTTTGTTAAAATTGATTTTTTTTTTTTTTTTTTTTTTTTTTTGTTGGTATGTTTTAGGTTGATTAGGGACCAGGTTATCCCAAAAATGTTAGGGTTCAAATTTTCTGGCCACATCCCCCCTCCCTCCCGGGAGGTGCATTAGTGAAATCGGAAACCCTCTGCAATAATGGTTGGATTTTCATGATCTAAAGCCCATTCTCGCCTGGGGGGTGGGATGGCCTAGTGGTCTAGAGTGCCGCGCTTCGACCTCTAGGTGGCCGGTCACCTCTGGCTTGCGGCTGTGGTTTCGAGCCCTGGCGTTTGCGTATGTGGTATGGAGATAGGGGCGCCTTCTCGACCTCGTGGGTTTCCTCCGGGCATTCCGGTTTCCTCCCACTGCTAAAGACCACTACGCGCAAGCGAATTATTGAAATAAAATTGAACCATGTTAGTCCCGAAATAACCTAATTTGTGTTGAGTGGACGTTAAACCCCATTTCTCCCTCTCTCTCTCTCTCTCCCATTCTCGCCTTTTTCATCATGCCGATCCCATCTATGATACACTGAAAGCGATTGTAATTATTTTTGATTGACTTTCGGTGGGGAATACCAATTTCCGGTTTCAAACTCGGATCGATATTTCAACCAATAATCATTGGATTTTTATGATCTGGAATTCATTCTGAGTGATTTTTTCATCAGATCGAGCCCGTCTATGATACACTTCAAGCGAAAGGAAATAGTTTGTATTGACTTCCGGTTGGTAGGCCTATTTCCGGTGTCAAACTCAGATCGATTTCAGTTTCGAGAAATCTATCACGCAGTTTTGTGCAGTCACTTTTGGGTCATTGGAATGTTCTGTTATGAGATTCAAGACAATTTCAGTTCTGGCAACTTTTGGCTTGTTAAGATTCTTTTTGAATTCCAGTCACCCAAAAATGACCATATTAATCATTTCACCATGCTTTAAGAGCCACATAAAGTGGTAGGATGGCACATCGGAAATAAGTATTCCTCGCCGAAATTAAATGGAAACTGTTCCCATTTGCTTTAAGTGTGTCATAGATGGGATCGGCATGATGACAATACCCCAGAATGAATTTCAGATTGTGAAAATCCAACCATCATTGGCATAGACCTGAGTCGCAAAATTGGAACCTTCGAATGGGGTCCGCATGATGAATAAACCACAGAATGAACTTCGGATCATGAAAATTCAAAGATTATTGGCTGAAATCAATCCGAGTTTGACACCGGAAGTTGGTAATCCCCACCTAAAGTCAATGAAAAGTACTAACAATTGCATTAAGAGAAACATAAATGGTGTTTGCATGACGATAAAACACGAGAAAGTACTTCAGATCATGAATATCTAACAATTATTCACGGGGGTCCCGATTTTAAAAAAATGTCAAATTTGAACCCCGATCTTTTTGGATAGCTTGGTCCCTAAGCAACCCAAAACAACAACAAAAAAATCACTTTTAGCATCAAATCCTACGGGATAACATGTCATACCGCACTAACTGGTCATGTGAATAATAAAAAAGGGAGCCACATGGTTCAGTGAGTAAGGCAGTAACTCATTAACCAGTGGGTTCGGGGTTCGATCCTGGACGTTAAAAAACTCTTGACCGTTTCAATTCAACTGTTTTCCGGGAAATTACATCCACACTGTATAGTGTATGCGTTAAACTCTAATTAATTGAGAACGTCATTATTATTATGTAGAAACCTCTGCTGTGTTTTCGCCATGAATTTGTACTGTACGTTAATCTTTAGTTACAGAGGGAGAGAAAAAAAAGAGAGACAGAAAAAAGAGAGACAGAAAAAAGAAAGAGGGGGGCGGGGTAACGTCCACTCGACATAAACTTGGCCATTTCGGGACTAACACATGGTTCATTTTTATTCCAATGATTCGCATGCGAACGGCATTTTTAGCAGTGGGAAAACCCACGAAGTTGGACAAGAGACTACGCCCCTTGCCAGGTACAAGACGGGATTCAAAATCACGCCACTTGACTCAATGACAGACCTCATGTCCAAACCCGCACGCGTTAACCATTCGGACATCCAATCCCACCTCTAGTTACAAATAAAATGGTAGATCGATATATAGTTCCTTTTGGAACTGTCTTTGAGCGAAGGACATTCGCTGTCAGTTCCTATCCGGCCTTCTATAACTGCAATAGCGTTGGCTTGATTTTCAGTGCTACCATTGTTACGATAATAACCAAAGTCACGATTATCCAATTTAAACCAAATTAAATGGCGATTATGTTTCACTAGTCTGGAGATTTAATTACGGACTTGGCATGCAATAATAAATGTCCAATTATGTAATATCCGAGGCCAGAAGAAAGAACTGCATTAGGCAGATTAGGCTCTTACATAATGTTAAACCCGGAATAGGCAGATTAGTCTCTAACATAACAATGTATCTTTAATAATAATGAATATAAATGACAGCTACAAATGAAAGATGTATACTATATTAATGGGATTTTTTTATATTAGCTATTTTAGTGAATGCTATGATTGAGATACAAACATGCAATGCCTTGGGATTGTAAGAAGCCCTCTATAACAGCGAGTTAGCTAAAAGAAATGTAGCAATGTGATAATTCAAAAGTACGAAAGTGTTTTGCATCTCAAAGAGTCTAGGATTTGCGCTTAACTAGATTCAAGTATATGCAAGCCGACATAAGTGTTTCTTGATTGACATTAAAGGAAGCAGTGAACATAGGAAAACAACTTCAGTCATTGGAAGAGAAAGTACTTTCAATGAAACGTATAGTTTATTTTTTCTCCAGTATGTCATGCATGTCGACCTTTCTCAATCAAAATAAATGAGCACATAGTAAAAACACATTGTTCATTCATCTGGCATATGTCTCCATAAAATTACACGTCAGTTACTGATTAGATATTTATATTGAACCACGATCTCCTCAAATTGTAAAACAAAGAAGAAGTGCATGCCGATGTAATAGATTGCAGTTAAATAGAATTCATGTACATAATTAGACGTGTACAGTACATTCAAAGCCAAGTTTAACTGGAGCGGGGCCCTGGGCCTGACTCGAGGACCCTCACGCGACGAAATGCGTAACACACAATTAAAGGGTCTGTAGAACAAAAATAATTGCATAATATCTGATCACCGTGAAACCTTCATCTGGAATTTGAATTTTTATACGTCATTATTATGTGTTGAATCCTAATGTTGTGTTTACTACAAACGCAGGCCCTAGCTGGGCCCAATCTGTTTCACAGAGAATTACTTACGAATTATCTCTGTAACAGATGACTGTCCACAACACGGGCGTTGACTGCACGCGCCGTAGTCATTGGCTCAACGGCTCGTGCAATGTGTACTTAACACCTAACTGCTTCGGGCAAAATGATGCATTTTAGTATGTCTAGTTCTACGGATCATACGCAAACCGAGGTATAATAGGTTCGAAGTATACATAAAAAAAACCATAAAACGTTTTGGCATTGGAATTCTGCGTATACGTATCGTACACGGAACATAATGCAATTTTTAAAATGACTGAAATTATTAATTGTTTTTTTTTTGGGGGGGGGGGGGTTACAAAACTTCCGTATTGACAAGTAATTCTTACTGGACACTTTACATTTAGTTACTCTTACTTCAATTAATGTAGGTTGAGAACTATTCAACTTGAACAATTATAATTAACGACGTTTATAACATTCTTCAATAAGGTTCACTATTGGCATTATCTATAGAAATCAGACCAATACATATAATTTATTACTTAAAGGGCAGCGAATCAACAAAAAAAAAAAGTTAACCAGAATTAAACTGTACAAGCGTGTTGACATCACTATACTAACTATTATACTACTCTCACACTTTGGCGAATATCCTTGCAAATGCACCCAAATTATTCCTTGTGAATCCTGCTGAATGCTTACAAACTCCCTTGTGAAACTTACGAACGCTTTAAGAATGAAACGACTATACAGCTCACGTGTGACGATTTGCATATTATAAACCACTTGCTCATATCACCGCTTTGTCACTAAACTTATGCTACTCTTAAGACATAATATGATGGCGAATGGGCTCAAGAATGCGAATCGTAAGACATTTGTAAGAATTCGTATGCATTGGTAAATATTTGTGAGGTCTCATTTGTTTTAAGAATTTCTCCAGGCCAACGTAAGATTTTCTTTGAATATGACACGCATTACCTTGTAAATCATTGCGAATTGGTAGCGAATAACAATACTATAATCGCGTTAAAACGTGTAAATAATGCACTCAAGTTTGATAATCATATTAACAAATCCAATTTCTATGACATATATAGTAAAATTGGAAAAGACAAATCGGAATTATTATACCGCCATTAACGTCTTTCTTCCTTTTGTGTTTCTTGGTAGAATTGTTATTTCCTATATAATCCCATACTCCGCGCAGTGTTGCGTTTGATTAGAGGTAATCCAACTCCGCGCAGTGTTGCGTTGATTAGAGGTAATCCAACTTTTCTACACACTGCTATTATGAGTGGATATTGTTGTTTTAAATTTTGATTTGTCAGTAGTCCGTCTACCAACCAATCACTAGCTGCTAATATTGGACCAACATAACGTTACGCCATTACTCACGATTTTATTATGCCTAATTAACCCGTGCATAGCAGAATACTGCAGTAAAACTAATTGCGTGACAAACGAGGCTATCAAATCGAATGGAATGTGTGAGAGAGAGAGAAATGGGGTTTAACGTCCACTCAACACAAACCAGGTCATTTCGGGACTAACATATTGTTTAATTTTTATTTCAATAATTCGCTTGCGCGTAGGGGTCTGTGGCAGTGGGAGGAAAAGGGAGTGTCCGGAGAAAATCCACGAGGTTGAGAAGGCACCCCTATCTCCATGCCACATCTCACACCGGGGATCGAAACCACAGCCGCAAGCCAGAGGTGACCGGCCAACTAGAGGTCGAAGTGCAGCACTCTAGACCACTAGGCCATGCCAACCCCCGACAGAATGAAATGTAAACAATACTGTTTGGAAACTTTCACCGTTTTTAATACCTTAAATCATTGTCCAAAGTTTTAGGGAAGACCCGGATTAAACGAAGGACTGTCATGTTGTTGTACTTAAGTGATAGCTTTCATTGAACGGAAAGAATAGACACACTCCCGCATAAGTTGAAGAAACAGACGCTATTCCAGCAATGGTCAGAGAGGGATTTCTCGGGCCATTGGGATTTCTCGGGCCATTGCTTCAGGAATATACAGGTCACAATTCTATGGAATACAATTACTGAGCGACGTTTCGACTAGGTTTCTCTAGTCGTTATCAAGCAATGATAAAATCTAAAAAAGTCAATATATGCATGTACACAACAATACATTCTTAATGCTGACATACCAGAGATCTACATTTGTTTGTACCTAAAAGGAATCCTGCTTCAGGAATATGATATAATCCAGAACTCACCGTTTTAATTTGAAGAAAACAGATTCTATTACAAATCCCCCCAAAAATACTTCCTTGTCAAAACATTGTTCTCCAAGATGTTTTTTGAATTATAATTTCGACTACAATTCATCTGTCTTCAATGAAGATTTAAAAATTAAATCAATAATAAATCTGAACATGGCTGAAAGAAATTAATGGATTCTGGATTTGTATCAACGATACAATTTTGACATGGTTTACGCTATCAAATTGAATCGATTGATTTAAAAAAAAACATCTGAAACTTGTAATACCATGATAAACGAAAATTCTAATGGAATCAATCGGATGAACAGTGTACTGCAAGTGGTTATTTGTGTTGTGTGTTATGTCTCTGTTGGATTGTTCAACAGTTTTTTAAAAACCATTTATTTGGGTCTACACTAATGAAATTGAGTGAGGTTCAACACCTCAACAAAATACAGCACACTGTAAAAGATAATTGTGATAGTTTGGGAATTTGAAATATTGTAAACATGAAAGGATGATGGTATAGGGTATGAAGGATTTTAAAAGTGGGCGTTGCAGCAGAATGGTGGAGAGCCATAGCCTCCACGTAAGTGACATAAGAAAGTTTGGATCAGGCAGGCGCGGATCCAGAGGGGGGATCCAGGGGGGCCCGGACCCCCCCCCCCCCCCCGCTCAGACTTGCAACAATTTTTTTTTGCGATTTTATTGGCGATTTAGACCTGGGCCCTGTTTCACGAAATTTTAACTTAAGATAAAATCAAATTTTAGTAGATACTTCAATTTTGATTGGCTAAGCACTAAAATCAATCTAATATTATCCAATCAAATTACTAAAATTGGGATCTTATCTTAGTTAAAATTTCGTGAAATAGGCCCCTGTAATTTTGGAATTTACCTTCCGGAAATACGCCAGAATGAACCAAATTTAATCTAATTTACCAAATTTTTCTGGGGGAGGGCAATTAGTTAAGCGATTATCAAACCTAGACCCCCCCCCCCCCTCCCCACTGCAAAAAAATCCTGGATCCGCGCCTGTCAGGGCACCCTTAAACCCGACCGACTGATCAGTACTTAAAGGAGCTAAATCGCTAAAATTTGAGACCTAGAAATTGACAGAAGTAATATGAATGTATATAGATTGATTTACATTCAATGGTTTCCGTTTTTACTCTAATTTCAAATCGATCATGTTCCGCGAAATAAGCCAGCAGTCTCAATCGAATGCAAATTTCTAGCGTCTGGTTATTCCAGTCTACATACGCCGTTTGATTTGGTGCAATGTGTCTAGCCCCGTCCCTGGTGTCTCTTGCTAGAAATGTGGCTGAAACGCATTATGGTACACGATTCGTGTACCTATGGTAAAATCTTTATTTTGTCTTAAATATTGGATATCAGAAGCCCGTCTTTTTCCGGTAAGACCACAGCATCAATGTTGATTTAAATTGACAAATAATTCCAAACTGATCCCGCAGTGAATATTCGCTGATAAGCATGACATTGACGAGGCTTAATAAGTACGCCATATTAACTTTTTTACTCCGACAAATTAAATTCTCAAACATTTTTTTGAGTTAAAAGAAAAATAAATAAAGACGTTTGAAGTATTTGTAGTTAAAAAATATTTCCTATTTAGTGTAAATGGGTATTAAAATGAGTAAAATGCATCATTTTACCCGAAGCAGTTAGGTGTGAAGTAAACATTGCACGAGCCGTTGAGCCAATGACTACGAGGCGTGCAAGTCAACGCACGTGTTTTAGACAGCCATCCGTTACAGGGATATTTCGTTAGTAATTCTCTGTGAAACAGGTTGAAATAATTCATGTTTTCAAAGTTGAAGATTTTGAATGATATTGAGTTAGAGACTTAGCTACTTTAAGAGCGTCAACTGTGTGATCATAATCAAGTGTATTGTATAATTGAAAGATTGTCAAATTATTATAATTTTTTTTTTTTTTTTTTTTGGATAGGGGGCATTTCTCGGGCGCCTTATTTTTCTGGGGGTGCAATACCCCCTGTAACCCGGCTAGATACGGCCCTGGTATAAATTATGATAACTGGAAAATATAACTCGTTATTCCACCGAGTGTCTGTAGTCGCTCGTTTCTACAGTCAGTTATATAGCAGGATAACTCGTGCTTGGCATATTTGTCGTCACTTTCCGTTTATTCAAGAAGTGTTTCTAAAACATCTTCCGTCGCAATGATCTCTGTGTTAAAATTATACATGGAATGTATTTTTAAAACCAATTCTTTCACAATATTATGTAATTATGACTAACACCAATATTGTCCTTTAAGTTTCAATGTGTTATAATCTAATCGCTGCCTCAATGTGGATACACTGTAAAATAATGTGTATTGTTGATATTGGATGCTAAGTTATTTAAAAATGTTATATATTGATATTTTAACCCTTCGTAGTTCTGATTGATCAGTATTTACCCATTGTTGTAAAATATTATCACTGCAATTTCAACACCTAATATGTTATTTGCACTTTATGTCCGATCAATATAAATTTTGAGGTGTTTGATATAACGTTGAAAAGGCGAAACCCCTTTAGTTATGATTAATCTATATGATGCTTTATGTAACATCTCATCACATTAAAGAAGAGTGGACCATACAGACGAGCGTTGTAGTCGTAACACTAGTTGCAGTAAGACAGAAATAAACCGTAAGAACAGATAACAATATTGACGAAAATTTTAACAAAGATGGTGAAACAAAATTATTTTCCACAATTCTATAATTTTACTACAATTTGTCGCCACTTTCTTGTCTGCACCCATTGCGGACTTTCACAGAAACTCTCACAGCAGCGAATTGCATTCTTCCGTTAAAATTGCACGCATAACAAGTAATATTTTTAGAATTAATTAATGAATTTGATTTTCAAAATAAACTATATAAGTACGTAAGAAATTAGAGCGAAGCAAAAATAAATACATCTTTGCTAAAAAAAAATATTTTAATAAATTTGAATAGGTTCTCGCCAGGAAAATGTGTAAGACGAACGTATAACCTACATGTAGAATAGTACAGATTACAATTAATGAAAGTCAAAGTGGCCTAATCTAAATTAATCCTTGTCAATCTTTCCAGATTTGTGAGACACTGTAGATACCGTCTTCCTGATTTCTGGTTGACATCTCGATAAGACTTTAATCTTGTATTGCTGAAATATTTAACATTAGGTGTCAAGAACAAATTGGCATGTCCAGACAATTCCGATCATTTCCTGGTTCTACAAAGGTAAATTGAGTCATCAGTATTACTTTCAGACGTCTAACTTCTAATAATATACCAATCACGAAAACTACTTTTTGAAACACAAGGCACAATTTTATGGATACGTAATGGTCGTAATGACTGTGTTTGATACTACGCGACTTTTCAGTGAGGATACTTTCGTCTTTATTAAGTAAATACTACAGATATGTGAATAGTGGGCCAATATATGCAACAAAGATAAGAATCAAATACAATTAAAGCTTTACCTTTGATTACTATTTCTGCATCTCATTAAAATATCAAATTGTTGCATATTCTAATATACGTGCCCTCTGATTAGTCTGGTAGCTTTTAGAAAGCAGTTTTATCATTGGAAAAGCCAAAGAAAGTTCAGAATCCGTAAAATGTCTTGAATTGAAATCCAGTAGATGTTCGGGGTCTTTAAAGGGGAGAGAGAGAGAAATGGGGTTTAACGTCCATTCAACACAAACTAGGTCATTTCGGGACTAACATATGGTTTTAATTTTATTTCAATAATTCGCATGCGCGTAGAGGTCTTTAGCAGTGGGAGGAAACCGGAGTGCCCGGAAGAAACCCACGAGGTTGAGAAGGCGCCCCTATCTCCATGCCACATACGCTCACACCTGGGCTCGAAACCACAGCCGCAAGCCAGAGGTGACCGGCCAGGTAGATGTCGAAGCGTGGCACTCTAGACCACTAGGCCATCCCAACCTCCGGTCTTTAAAGGCGCTACATCGCTAAGATTTGGGACCTAGAACGTGGGTCGCAACCCATATAATAATGTAATATCAATGTATATAAACTGATTTACATTTAAATCTTTTTCGTTTAACTCTAATTCCAAATCAGTTCTATTCTTCGAAATACACCAGAAATCTCAATTGAATGACAATCTCTGACGTCTGGTTATTCCAGTCCACATTGATAGTATTTATCACGCTGTCCAAACACCCCAAACATGCCCAAACGAGGTTCCCCTCCGTATATCACCCATAACATCGAAAACGAACACGTGCACCCGCGTTGGACCACTTCGTTTTTTGACACAAGAACTGACCTTACTATTTACCAAAATGTGTAAAAATACCAAAGGTGTGAATGCAGCTTTCAGTTGCAACACAAATTTAATGAAGTAAAGTAGTAAAGCTTTCCTCGCCAAAAATTGAAATAACGCACCAGATCCTTTATTTGTTACCGGAATTAGCGTTTAGCTCCTTGAAGTAAAATACTTTAATATCACAAAACAATTATTAAATTTCCGTATACAGAATCAATAATTCAAGAGTAGGTGAACGTGAAACAGTTCTAGGATTATTGTTAAACCCAATGCTGCACTTTGTCATTTCCCCATTAACGTCAAAGTTGTCTGTCAGAATACTTATCATATAATCTAGGTCAATTTAAAAATTTTATTGGACCTATACAAAAAAAAAACTCTAAACGATTAATAAGTAGACAGTAAAAATATAACCTTGGCATAACTTGACACGTTTATTTCTGTACATTTAAATGTTATAAATATGGTCTGGTATTATGACGGTAGGCGTATTAGATTCAAAATTCTAACGTGCTACCGTCTAATTTCTAACTACTGTTCGTGTATTTTTTTAATTTCTATTCGTATAATTTTTAATTTCTATTCATGTAATTTTAAATTAAGGCAATGTATAATCTGACTTCTTTATTTGTTCATGGTGTCAAATTTAAATCTATTTCATCTTATGTTTATTATTTAGCTGAAAATGTTCATCTTCGTTAAAGGGACAGTCCCGATTTGAACAGAATCTCAAAAATAAAAGTCTGAGTTTGTATGAAATTTAAGCGCCCAAATATAGTGGAATGGTGTATTTACCTATTGAGTTGTTTGGACGTGAACATCAAAACTGCTTATCCGGACACGTAACCCTTTTAAGAATTCGGGTTAATTTTTTCGTTGGGTTACATTTTTATCGATTCCAGTTCTTTTGAATGTCTATACATTGAATGGCCCATGTGCTGTACTTGATAATGAAAGGTAAATTTCACCTACACATTATTTTTTATAAAATAAAAGTCTGGTTTTATTCGGACATCGCATTGTACAGTTTCGGAGACCGGTCTCCATTTCCAGATGAAGACTGCCAGGTTTAAGATGTTTGAAAACGTATCATACATAATTGTGTTAGTTGCTCAGTCCCACGGTAGAGGATTTTAAGGCATTTTGACACAAAATTCAGCAGATTTATTCTCGTAAATATTATCGGGATAGACCCTTTAACGCTTTACACAATTAGAATGATCGTCAGCGAATTTAGAATTTTACTCTTCTGCCTAGCATTATGAAGTCGTTTTATTATCGTCACTGTGATCGCAAGCGAGACATTAAAAATATTGAAACAACACGAGGAAATAGATCATTTCGGTACCGACATATTATGGTTCAATTTTATTTCACTAATTCGGTTGCGCGTATGTGTCTAGCATTAATGCAATCTAATTAAAATATAGATCTATATGGCCTACACTCATGTAGATCTAACAAGTTATAGTGGGAGCTCACGTTCTATGACGTCAGGTGTCAAGCACGGGACATTTGACCCGATAACGTCAGTCATTCGATTAACCAATTAGCGACCGCCATGCTTTTTAAAATCTACTTTTGTTTTGTTCTGATTTCTATCCGCCGGTAATATTTACCCACAGTTCCACGCATGAAAAGGTCAAACGGTCGATTCGACAGACCATTTGATTGGCTGACCCCTCATTTCAGGCAGAACACGACTTAAATATCAAGTCTTCCAGATCCAAGAGTAGTAAAGACAAGTAAAAACGAAATTTTGAACTATAAAAAAAGGAACGAAATTGGATCTGTGTTTTAATGAAGGATTTAGGGAATTTCATTTGGTTTCTTTTACTGTTGATCTGCACTGCTCTAACAAAAAATGTCATTTTATAATGATAACCTTTTTCTTGAAATGGTCCAAAGATATAGATTTAGAAATCACTTATTGGGAGGATGAAACGGCCATTAAAGGGGACCGGAATAATCTGTCCATGTGGATGGATAGCGATACAGTTTTATATTTTTAGATTCCTTCACTATATCGACCTGACTAACTTTATGGTAGTTTTTTTTTTACAATAATATTTCATTCAACTTGCATTAAGCGATACGGAATTTCATAGATAGCGGTGTTCTTGACGAAATTAAACCAAAATGGAAATGGATTGAAATGGGGTTTAACGTCCTAATGTCCTGCTCCGAATTGGGCTAATGAAGACGGACATACGCCATACAGGGTGCTAAGGGGGATATTTTGCCCGAACAGTACGGCCTACTCTTATATCGAATTCCAACTTTCAAGTGCATGCCAATGTGTACACGGGACCTCTGTTTTTCGTCCCATCCGAACGACTGGACAGCTGTCCCTGTCAGGCCCGTCAGTCCTTCTTCACTGAGAACTTTCTCGGCCAATGCGGGGATCGAACACCCAACCTCCAGGGCAGCCTTCGACTCGTCCAAATGTTCAACCATAGTTCAACTCATACTCCGCGCAGTGTTGCGTCTGATTATAGAGGTAATCCAACTACACACTGCTATTATGAGTGGATATTGTTGTGTTAAATTTTGATTGATCAGTAGTCCGTCTACCAACCAATCACGAGCTGCCAATACTGGACAAAATATGTTTACATAACGTATACGTATGCCTAATTAACCCGTGCATAGCAGAATACTGCAGTAAAACTAATTGCGTGACAAACGAGGCTATCAAGTCGAATGAAATGTAAACAATACTGTTTGGAAACTTTCACCGTTTTGAATACCTTAAATCACTGTCCAAAGTTTTAGGGAAGATCCAGATTAAACGAAGGACTGTCAATGTCATGTTGCTGTACTTAAGTGATAGCTTTCATTGAACGGAAAGAATAGACACACTCCCGCATAAGTTCAAGAAACAGACGCTATTCCAGCAATGGTCAGAGAGGGATTTCTCGGGCCATTGCTTCAGGAATATGAGTTCAACTAGGTCTCAACCATAGTTCAACTAGGTCTCAGCAATGGTTAGACCATTGGTTCTCAACCTTTTTTGCCAACGGCACACCTTGGGACACATAAAAAATATAGAGGCACACCTGGTTAAATATATAGGAAAAATATTTGAATTTTGAAAAATAAAAACATAGCAAGTCATGGACGGCATACAATCGAAGATACAGACTATTCATAGACACGTCGACTTACTCAAACTAAATAAAGAAAAACACAGCTATGAACTTACCAGTAGACACCAGTGAATACTCAATTAGGACTATCTGGTTTTTCGCATTTTCGCGGCACACTTGGGAAGTTTTTGCGGCACACCGGTGTGCCGGGGCACGCTGGTTGAGAACCACTGAGTTAGACTATAGTAGCGACCATGGTTAACCCACCTTTCGAGGTCGGTTGAGGCTGCAGTCCACTCGGCAAACCTCGTAAGATTTCGGAATCTAAACTCGGCTGTACGATGAATTCCGCCATATTGGAACTACTTTAAAGGTCCCGGATGAAACATGGCTGCGCCCATTCCATTCGACCGATCCAGCTGTAAGATAATGACGAAATTACACTTATATTCTGAGCTGAAGGAATGGATAAAAAATAATATATTCTACTTCCATTTGATAGACATAACGTTGGATTTTATTGGTTGATAAATAGAGACTGTTGTCTTTACTCTAAATAGGTTTCGAACGAACAGGTTGCAGCTCGATCGGTCGAATAGGTCGCTAGCCGAATAGGTTCCCAATTTGTGTAATAGCGTCAAGTTTTCCTGTTAAAGTAAACCGGTAGCCGCATCGCAAATGTATGGGCGTAGGTACATATCACTTACTGTCATACATCCGAGACTAGATGTAGTCTACGTAGTTTACGGAATCTGTCGAGATTAGCCGAGTGGCTGCAGTCAAGTCAGATTAAAAATGGCTGCCTGTGACAAAATATATGTTGTGTTGGAATTGTTATACGAAGATAGAACGTATACCACCAATGTTGTCCCAGAACCTGAGACTTATTTAAATTCATATAACATATTTAAATTTAAGTCGTTTCCAGATTATAAAATATTGAGTGGATAATCATGTTTTGTCAATCAATTCGACCAATGCTGATGTCAGACTGAAATTATGAAAGTGACAGTATTATAGTAAAATATTTCATCCATTTATGAGTAGATTTGTTGAAATCGCTGTTACCATATTCTACCTACCTCTATTACAGCTTTTTCAGCCCAGTTAGAAACTTTTGGCTAACGTTCCGGGAATTTGTCTCCAAAGAATGATGTGGTCATATCAAAGTTTTTGTAAAGTAAAATGTTTTGTAGCAGTTCATTGATGAGAACGGCGTCCAATTTGACGACTATGGTCGAACTAGCTTCCGTTTTGGTGTAGTGAACTATACTCTATCGTTCAGTCGTGACCATACAACCGCAGCCGAATGCTGCCTTGCTACTCGATACTAGGGAACCAGCGTCTTATCCACTTAGCCACCGTGACCCTCACAGCAACTATGGGCTAATGAAGACGGACTTACGCCATACAGCGTGCCATGGGTGAAATTTGGTTCGGACAATTGCGCCACGGTCTACTTTTGTTACGAAATACACGGGGACGGAGCTATATAATTATTATAAAGCGTGGTGGGTCCCTCTCAGACTGGGGTCTGGCACGCACAGTGGCTAGTCGTGCGGATGGTATAAACAGACATTTGTGAGAGCAGTATAGGGATATGCGTCAACAGTATATAAATATTAATTGGCTTTGTTGTAAAATAAAATCAAATAAAATTCTTCAAGCCTTGCACTTGTCTTTTTAGAAAATGAACAAATTGATGCTGTTTATCTTATTTGAAATAGTATTTGCAAACCATACCATATTCGATGTTTTCTCAAATTTAGCACCTCGCCACACCATTCAACCTGGCGTAAAGCGATGTGTGTGTATCAACATAGTGGCCCTGAGCAGGTGCTCAATCGCCAAATTGAGCACATGGTGGCGAGACCATTCAACCTGGCGTAAAGCGATGTGTGTGTATCAACATAGTGGCCCTGAACAGGTGCTCAATCGCCAAATTGAGCACATGGTGGCGAGACCAAACGAAGTCATTATGGTGGATTTTTGCCAGAATTTTGTTCGGCGTCCATGATTAAGTTGTAAAGCGACGATGTAGTTGAAACAGAATCAAAATTTACACTGAACAAATGAAGAATACATTGTCTTAATTTAGAAATTACATGAATAGAAATTAAAAATACATGAATAGTTGTTAGAACAATCTGATTAAAATACAGATATATTTCGTTTCGTTTTTTTTTATACATTCGATGGCCAACACCATTCTCTATACAAATCTCGCTATCCAGCATTCGAAAACGAAACGAAATAGAAGCTGTGTTTTAATCAGATTGAAGTTAGAAATTAGACGATTTGATGTTATAATTTTGAATCTAATATACAACCATATTATGGTAATACATCTGTTAGCCAATTCGAGTTATAACTTCTTCAGATTATTTGTCATGACAACATTGCATAATGTTTTAACTATATTACGAACAGTGTAATAGCATTGCTGCTGGTTTATTTATTCCCCAGTGATATCTATAAAAGGGAAGTAGCACCGCTCATCTATCGTCGGTAAATGTGCTAGAAAATGTTTACCACTGGGGACTTATCCGTTCGCAAATCAGAATCTGTAGTCTATCACATACATCATTTTCGTAAAGTTGGGAATCTGGAAAAATTTTGTTATGTCGAGGTCCACTAAAATTCATCTTTGTGTTTCGAATATATTGTTGATAAAGAATTTACGAAAGGGCCTGGCCAGGGAAACGAATAGTCATTCGAATGGTACGAAAAACCAAGGTCTCCAGCACACTCTGGCGAACAACCAAAGCGCCGCATGTCAGAGCAGAACAGTAAGACTTCATTTCATTTCTGGTTTTCACAGATCACGAAACCCGTTAAGCACGGAGTGCTAGATTTTGCCCATTACGACAAGTAGAGCGAATGCTGAATGGCGAAACTTAGATTTGAGAATGGTCTATCCTGTGGTCTGTATTATGAATGACATGTAGGGTAATTGTCTATAAATATACCTGTCTTAGAAATATAAACCGTTGTCGCAATACTGGCGTATTAATGAAACCCTCACGCCAACATAACTTAACAATTTGAGTTGAAAATGAAATATATGATGTTCTTAAGGATTGTTTTACGTGCGATAATTAATGGACTTGTCAGTGATAATTACTACTGCGGTTTATTGATTTTAATACAGATTTATAAATGTAATCTGAGAGAGTCGTTTGGTACATTAGTCTTCCAGACATTAATGTCTTTAGTGAATTATAGAAGACTCCATATTTTCTTATTTTTTGTATCGTACAGCCCACGGCGTCGAAAATGCCTTGCCTATAGAACGCACAAACTTGATTTAGGTTGATAAAAGGACATTTGCTGCAGGTTTACTGCCTTGAATCTCTGAAGTGAAATTCTGAGTGGAAGACTTGAGTGATTCAATAATTTGATTTACCGGTACAACATTATTTAACGTTGAACCTTATTTTTTATTCTACGTTTTATTTGTGTTTGGGTTTAAAGTTCTCATTTTATTATATCAATGGTAAATATAAGCCAATCAAATTATAAAATTACTACACGAGATGATTAGTATTCCATCTAATACAAGGCAGAACACTATAAGTTGAGAGTCGTGAATAAATATCCCTGTCACCGAAGCCTTAAAGTAAATGAAATGGGTTTCCTGCACCGACTGGGCTAATGAAGACGGGCATACATGATTCAGTTTGCAATAAGAGAATTTTGCCGGGACAGCGACGCTACGGCCTCTTATATTGAATTTCAACTGTCAAGGGTTATTTTAACTCATCGCATCCTAACGATCAGATATATTGCCCCTGTCATCGCAACCTATTTAATGCATTACAAAATGAAATAGGGTTTAACGCCCTACTTTTCGGCACCAACTACAGTTATGGAAACGGGAATACGCAGAGCCCCCCCCCCCCTAATTTCGACAGTGCCCTTTTTTACTGCAAAAAGTGCCTTTTTTACTGCTGAAAGTGCCTTTTGCAGACCCAAATAGGCCTATGTCCTCTCCGAACGTTTACTTGGACGAAAATATCAGCCAAATAGCTCTTGGAATGTCTACAGATGCAAAGAAATGACGGATAATTGTCCTCGCCCCTCGCCCACCTCGCAGCGGCGTGCCCCCGCCCCCCTTTTCAAAATTCTTAGATCCACCCCCGATACGTCAGAGTTGGAAACGACATTTTCACCCACTCTTCGTCCAACTGCAAATAGTTGTTTTAAACCCACACGGAAAAATCCCAAAGGAACTTTCTCGGCCAAAATTGGGATCGATCCAGTGACCTCCAGCTCCTGACTCACTGAACCACCGTTGCTATCTGCAATGCATTACGTGTCAAAATTTTATTTTAAGACAGGGCTGATTATATAATGATAGCACACTATTTACATTAAACCCAATCTCGTTCCCAGAGGCAGCCGCGGAGCCGAAGGCCTCTGGCACATTAGACCGTCCATTTTTTCCAATATTTTTCAAACCTAAGCCCCGCCCATTCTGACCTCTGATTGGTCAATCTTTTTGGGTCGATTTCTCGAAAACTTGAGGTCGGATCGTCGTTTCGTTTGTTGTAAAATGATCCTTGAGTCAAAGTCAACTCGCAGACATAAAATTGGATCCTAAACGAACAAATTCAAGTTTTTGTAAAGATTTATTTTTCTACGCGTGGGTATATTATTAAGTGATTCAGTCATCCAGGCACATAAAATCAGGGGCGTATGACGCAAATAAACGAGAAATTTTGCGCGTAGGAATTACATGTCATTTTCCGGGAATATGGCTACCCCGATTCACCAGAGAAATTTCTTCAAAAATTTTTCTGGTTTCGAGATTGCATTAAACCCTTATATATTATGGCACAGTATATTGAATAACCAAAATATCCATTCTGCACGCAGACAACTATAGGCATACTTCTCTACTTCGAGATTAGATCTCTGTCCTAAAAAATGGCCGACATATTCAAAAATTAGTGTCTATTATACTTCGACGTTAGATCTCTGTCCTATAAAATGGCCGCCATATCCAAAAATTAGTGTATAATTTTGTAATGAGGTCCTATACCCTGTTTCATAAATCTGTCATACACACAAAAACTAGATAAACCTTTTTAATATTAAATTGAAGCGGAATAAGATTTAATATTTCTCAAAATTATCAAAGTACATTTAGATATTTCGGCTAAAATCGTCGATTTTGGTATTTAAATGTCGGTCAACACGCTTAACGCCTGTTATCAAGCCGATCTAATTGTAGACAGACACTGTTAGATTAGAATGCAAACATAGCTCGAGGAAATCGGTGACGTAGTGGTCTAAAAATACACAATGTAATGGATGTCTTTTAATTCAAATCATTCTAACGTGTCTGTTATAGAGTAAAAATTACTTTTATAGAAGTAATAATTAACAGACAGTAGAGTGATTACCACCCCAAATCTCAAAGGTATCGAATATATTTAACCATAATTAAAACTCTTTTGACCTACACTGGGAGTCGCGATGGCTTAGTGTGTAAAGCTGCGGGGTCTAATGTTCGATCCCGGTGTTGGCTGGGAAAACTCATTGGGATTTTCCTGCGTGGTTCCCCCTTGTCACCGGCGAAGGGCATTTTGGAAAGGAACTACGTATATTGTTCGGTTCGGATAGGATAAAAAAAACCGAGGACCCTTGTACACGTAAAAGATCCACTGGCAGTAGGAAGTCGGTGTAAGAGTAGGTCGTAGCGCTTGTTTTTATTAGAACTAATAGAACAATAGGGCGTTAAACCCCATTTCATTTGTTTGGTTTTTTTTTTCATTTCCTTGACTTACAACGTAATCTCTCACCAAAACCGGACAGGTGGACATAATATATTCAATGCAGAAGGTTTAATTTGAAGTAAATATTGACCATTTCATCTCATATATTTTGTTGTAGACGACATGAATCGGTGATAGTAATTAGAATATCGATTAAAAGTATATATTAACGCATGCATTTATAGTATTGATCTATAATTTGGTTAGTTATCTACAGATATCTGCAGCAATTACAGCAGTGTATCAATGCATTATTCACATGAGTGTCATTATTACTCAATATAGTCATTCAATTCGTTGAAGTTTACCACCTTAAATCCACTTTGATCTCCCGTAACTGATAGTTATAACCAGAAATGTCAATTATATTTAAAACAAATGGGTTAACGTCTACCGCCTGGGGATCTTTTATGCATACAACCCATTTGCACGCAGGACTTCGGTTTTAGGACCCAGCCGAAGGTCTATAAGTATAACACTTTGCTAGAATGTTACACAGAATACCATAGCAGTCGTGACCGACTTAACGAGAGTCTATTTTTTGTCTACCTATAATGGCACAAAATACAAAGATAGTCTAGAAATGGAAGAGGAAAACACACCTCACCACCTGCCCATCACCTGCCCACTATCCCCATCTTGCAAATAGAAACAATATTTCATTCAATATTTCTTTATATTGGGAAAGGTAGGATGGGTCATGTTCAGATAGGTGCACGTCGGGTAATGGAGGACGATGTTAATCATTTTCTTATGCGGGATCGCGAAAACAATACTCATAATTTAGAAGATGCGCCATTAGAAGGGAAATGAGGAACCCATATAAATAGTCAAGTATTATATTAATAATTACTAAATTAAGGAGAAAACAACTCTCTTAAGACTTCAGACAATTTCATTCTCTTTAACAAGTCTTCTCAAATGACTTAATTAGAAGCTCTTGAAAGAAGCCTAAAATGTTTTATTTTTCATAATATGGTAAGTTTTAATCATAACCACAATCCGTTTCCGTAAACTATATACCGGTAATAAAAGTTGGCGACATTCTAACCAACAGAATTTAGGTCATGCACGTGTGAACTATGACTAAGTCGAATTAAGGCAGCAGTGCCAGATTCCACAGGACATCGCAAAAAAGATTGTTTTTTATACTTTCAATGGCGAATATCAGAGAACGCGCGATTAAGCTTGGCCCAGGGATAGGGTTAAGAATTTGGAGGAGAGGTCAAATCATCACATAAGCACTGACCTAGGATGATGAAAATTTGGTTCGTGATATTTCCTAATTTAATTTAAAATATATGCATTTTGATTTTTGAAGAAAAGAGGAATAAATTTAAGGCTTCCGGGTGAAAACCACATTAATGTGTTTCCTATTAAGGATTGGGTTTTACAAAAATGAGATTTTCCGCTATCCCGGGGTTAGCCTCGGGACTCTTATAATTAGCTGATATTTAAAGGTTCTAAGGTTTGATAGTTGCTTTGGATTAGGGTGAGGACTGACGTTATTTAGTCTAATTTACTATGCACTAGGACGTCGTACAGATTTTTATTTTTAGAATAAATGTAATTATAAGTTCTGTTTGATGATTTTCGGATGATTTTCTTGGAGATCAGTATAGTGTTTTCTGACGATTTTGCTCTGACTTGCTGCTGCTGCTGTTGCACTAAAAGGGACCACAAAACGGGCTATTGCGCTGCTATTCAAACCTGGTGGGGGCTGTTGTTTTCAATTAATTGTCAATAAAGAATTTTTCTCTTGTTAGCTTAAACGTTTTAATTTCTTCTGAAGTTTAAAAGTCGCCCTGCTCTTGGGTTGTTCTATTGGCGTGACAATGAGATCAGAAATGTCATGATGTGGTTGGTTGAAGTGAATTGGGTCTCTCCTACGTATTGTTTGTCACAATGTCAACATGGAATTAGATAAATTATGTTTGAACTACTGGATGAAAGTTGGTCTAATATTGGGAATGTTCTTGTCGGGGTCGGGAAGAAGTGGGGATCTGGGTGGTGAAGAGCTTGGTTGTTAGGAAAGCTGTTCACTTTAAGTAGATCTAGCATCTGCTCGTGTATTCTGGTCCACAGCCCCACCCACCCCTGTTGTTGGGTGCAGGACCCATGTAGTTCTGTGGGATCTGTTTGATGTGGCTGATCTTGGCTCCAGAATAGCTTTGAATTTTCCAGTCCTGAAGGAGGGATACGATCCTTGCTAGGTTAGAGGATTCAATAATCAGGGTCTTAACCGTGACGGGTTGTAGATACCATAAATCATTCTGGTGGTGATGGGCGATCTTGGGGACAGACAGTCGACAAGCGCGTTCAGTAGCGATATAGATACCGAGGAAGTAGGTGAGCCAGACACAACCCGGGACGAATTGGGTGATCAAGCTGCACGCTTCTAGAGAGTGTTAATGCGTGTGTCTTCTCAAGGAGATAATTTTCTCTTGCTTGGTGTGTCTCGTTTGGTGTGTCCCGGAGAAGGTTGTATGTAATGTCCATTGTTGATGGGGGTGGGTGGGTGACATTTTTGGAGACCGTGGACAAGAGGCAGCGGAACTCTCTCTTCACACTATCCCGAAATCGCCTGAAGTGGGACTTCTCTTAGTCCATGCTAGGGCTTGACAGTACTCTTGTACAGAATCTTTGGTAAAATGACGTGACTTCAAGTACTCCAGTTTCTCCGCTAGCATGGCTCGGTAGTGTGTCGACAAGGATGATGCGACGTCCTCGGTGCATTTCAAGTTCAGTGTCTCTATGGTAGTGGCTATGGTAGGCGGCTTCATGGTTGGCTTCACAAACTTATTCAGATCTTGGATCTTCCAAGTGAAACTTCTGGTTGGAGCTCCATTCTCCTGGCTCTCCATATTGGTCAAGTGGTGGAGGCATTGGAGGACCTGAAAGAAGGCTTTCGCGACACCTGCATTCTCTTGGTTTGGTTGACGCTGGCTTGATTGTCGTTATGGTTGGCGCTTGTTTGGATGCCGACTTGGTTGGTGCTGGTTTGGTTGTCGACTTGTTTGGTGCTGGTTTGATTGTCGACTATGCTGGTGCTGGTTTGGTTGTCGGCTTTGTTGGTGTTGGTAGCGGAAACCAGGTGATGGTTTGTGGAATCCTGGTCTAGGTCGTTGGGATCCTGGTCGTGGTCGATGGAATCCTGGTCATGGTTGGTGGAAGCCTTGTAGTGGTTGGCGGAAGCCTGGTGGTGGTTACTGGAAGCATGGTGGTGGTTGGAACCTGTTCTGTGACTGTGGCTATTCCACTGGTAGTTGAAGGAGTATACTTATGGTGCTGGACCTATCCATGATCCAAAACTGGCGGGATGGGGAAAACTATGGGATAAGAGAAGATAGCTGTAAAGATGAGATACAGTAGAGATTGAAGTGAAAGGGGGGGGGGGGCTCAAAGGAATGTATATATATATTTAGAAATAAACTGCTGTACAATATCTGTTCACTATGGCATTTATTGTATGGTGTCGAAAATCTGAGACGAAAGGTAAATGAGCAGAATAACGAGGTCAGATATTAGTGGTATGTGAGCAAATTAATGGAAGCGTGACGGAATGTGACTTGGGATATAACAAGTATGAAACAAAAGGAAATCTTTTGAACTTTGCGGTTTAGTAATTACACAATATATATTGTGTTATGCCAATTGTTCAAGGATTCCGTTTATTCAATCATTCACTTGTGCGCAAAGGGGAGGGGGAACGATTTCTGAGATCAAAGAAAACACAACATGTAAGTGTAAGAGAGACAGTACGACACTTGAATCGATATCAGGAAGAGTTTTTTTTTTATTTTCCTGTTGTATACTACTGCATGTTCCTGAAACAACGAACCTTGAACTTCGCATTTAGATTATCACAGGTCGACATTTTAGCTGGAAAGCGCAAGATTTGTTATTCGTAATGATCGGGGGATCTGATAGGCTCGCAAGCTGTGTCAGCGCCCAATCGAAATTAGTGCTGAAATATGCGGGGTGTTGTGAAGCCAGGTCCAGCCTTCTTTTAAAGATGATACTACCGTGGGTTAAGCTGTCACAAATTCTTAGAAATAATAAAGCTATAACTCAAAATATTATTCGTCATTCGGGGAATTTTTAAAGAGCTAAATCTGCCTTTTCTCACTTCAAATGTTATTTAAATTAGTTTTTGGACTTTTCCGCACATTATGCCAAGTCTACAATCTACTCTCTAGGGTATGGGATTAATTTGAATAGACCATCAATTAATCGGTTAACGAAAAACAGGAAAATCGTCGCTCAAACTGCAATTTTTAATACATCCATTTTGCATAATTATCTATTTTTAAACTTACATAATGCATTTTTTAAGAAAAAAATATTCTTTTGTTTTGTGTAGTTATTGACGCCTCACGCATCTATTCTTCTCTAAAAGAAAATTGACAAATTGTTCCTGTAAAAAAAACGAACCCAAAAGTTAAACTGACAATCCCTGTTCAATTCCGATTGAAACAACTGCATGGCTGGTTACTTTGCTTGTGACTCGGTTTTATTTTCATATTTGCGCTTAATTCAGTTTTGGGCTTCGTTTATAAGCCGCTAGACTGTAAAACATTGGTTGTCAAGCAACAGACATGGTCCCACCATTAGCTTCACAGTCTAACGCCTAACACTTATTTTAGGCATGTTTCCTCTCTATAAATAGTCAAACAATTCCAGTCAATTTGGAAAATGTACATGTATATCAAAAACCCCGACCTATTGATTGATTACGGGGTCAAGGATATAAACTCTTCAAATTATAGACAAGTCAAAATTTCCATGAAAGTGTGAGGGAAAATATGAAAAGCTGTAACCTATGGAAAGTTTACAAGTTTTCGGTAAAAACGATACCAACTATTATCAATAATTGATTTTCGGCTTTGAATTCCGATTTTCGAAAGAAAAGTGTTAGAAAATTTTACCTGCATGGTGATTAAAAGCTCTTGGACGAGGTGGTGTGTTGTGGGGTGGTACCAAATATCTCTTATTTTAAAAGAAGCGGTATGAAATAAAATTCAACAATAGAATAACGTGATTATGCGAGTTGATTCGAAATGGAGAGAAAGGTAAAGCTTTTATATAGAAACAGATTATTTTAGAACTAATATGCATGTAAAATCGGCCAGTTCGCGCACAGTTGGGGTGTGCAATTATCGATAATTTAAGACTAACACATTATTGCTACAGTGATAATATCCACTCAAATCAACGAGCCTCATTTATTTTACCTAAGCTGTTCAGGACTATTCATTATTCACCACTAATGACTGGCCTCTTATTATTCTATACTGACAACTATTTACATTCATAACGGCTCGACCTACAAGAGTAATCGGCATTCTGTGTTCATTAACACGACTTTCCTCTGTGGCGAAATCTATCAAGGCCTGTAGTGGACCAATTTAGTCAATCAACGCGAGAGATAATAAAATTGATAAGTGAAACTGGTATCCAGTCATTACTGAAGTTATTTTTAATGTCGTGTGTAAAGCGTTAAAACCCTGGGCAGTATGATGTAGATGGGATGCCTTTCAGATATCATACCGAGTAAAATGTGGCCCATAATTTTCCAACTCTGAGATGATTCCACACCTTTCGTAATTTTGATAAGTTATCTATAACACTGGAAGATTAAAGATGCCTTCCCGCGCACAAACTGAGCAATTTGATGATGCGTGGACTCAAAACATATTCCAACTATAAAATCTATCAAAAATATGCTTCAAATATGCTCCAAACATCGTATTCGCGAGGAATACGCCAAGTTATCTTAAACACTGACATTAAATATGCCTGTGTACAAACTGAACGATTTGATGATATGTGAACAAAAAACATATTCAAACTAATTAATGGACCAAACATATTCTTCAAATCCGTCTCAAAACATCGTATTCGCGAGGAAATATGTCAGGTTTGATAAAAAAAAATGATTTTAGAAGCCATGTTTGTCATGTGACTTGATTGAGAGAGGGCCCATTTTCAAAATGTATTTGTCATTACTTATTGTCCATTTGTAATACAAATTGAGGCCTGGAGTAAATTCTTGGATTATCTTTTGCCAACTTCTTTTTCTGCCATTTAAATGCTGTCTCATGCACGTTAAAACCCCTCAATGTTCCCAAAACTCCCTCAGTCAAGCTAGAAGACAATAAGCCATCGGGCTGCAAGTTGGTGATAATCTGGCATTTTGCCCAGTGCTTACTTCACGGGTGTTTGTCAGTGAATCCGGTATTTTTCTGGCAAGATTTGACGGGCGCTCGTTCCTGGGGTTTAACGTCCATTTCTACCTAGGGTGATATCGTAGACAATTGTTTCCTAAGAAACTAGCCTATGCCAGCTACGGTAGAGGGGGCTTGGTTGGCTTTGGGGTAAGACATAGTGTCTTTGCTCTTTGCGGGATAGCAGCCGGGGGCGGGGGGGGGGGGTATGTTTTTGGTGGTGTTTGTTGGATTTTATATAGATGTTTTTTCTCAACTCTAAATGGAATGCGTTGAACTCAATCCTAGTTTCACAGGGTCTTCTAATTTGACATTGAAATTCTGCAGACAACATTTGTGTGAGATAATAATCCAAATTCAAATGCAAATTTGTTGGTCTGACGTTCATTTTAATAATTTTAGCCATCTTGATATATACAAAGTGTACAATTAATAAGTGATGACTACTAGGGACTGCTTGATGAATATCTCAGAGAATATTATCTGGTTGGTATCATGGGCGGGGTGACACATGATTTTCTATGAGAAATAATTCCCCCCCCCCCCGAAAAACAATATTTGTGTTCTGGGGAGAGGGTGGGGTGACAGTTCCTCCCAATGCTACCGAGTAATGTCGGGCTGTGCGGAACATGTTAGAGTCGATTTGTAGCATATCTCACCCATGGTATATGTTTGACACTGGTTGAGCATTATAATTATCATAATAATATTGGAAACCGCATTGAAACAGTGTTATTTTTTCTTACCATTTACAAAGGGGAGGGGATGAAAAAACTCAAGAGAGCGCTTTATGCCTATTACTTAGTAATTATGTTGACAGTTTGACTGTCGATAAGGTTAGACCTGGGTAAATGGGGAACCCTCTATAAAACGACTGTTGGGTCACTGAATCCGGCAAGTTTTTTGACCTAAGTCTGAGTTTTGACCTTGTTCCGTAGCCTTTTTTCAAGTTGGTGATGAACTAAACACCTGCCTATTGCTTGTTATATATCATTTCATGCCTTTGAAATCACTGAA
Organism: Patella caerulea; assembly: GCA_036850965.1. Taxonomy (NCBI): domain Eukaryota; kingdom Metazoa; phylum Mollusca; class Gastropoda; family Patellidae; genus Patella; species Patella caerulea. The sequence goes on from JAZGQO010000007.1 coordinate 22,415,572, forward strand.
CATGAAAATGTAGTGGAATATCATGGATTGACTTAAATTTTCATACAGGCAGATAAAGTAGAAATTGGTATTTTCAGTTGCAATTTTTGTAGAAACAATCGACAGCCAATTTTTAATGTCGATTGGTAAACACGTCACAAAACAAATCAACGCAATACGCCAAATTATTTTATTTTTCATCCTAAGCAAGAAGTCTTGTCAATTAAATATGACAAAACACAAGAATAGTTTGGGTTTTGATATATACCAGTCATGCTAATCACATTTAAGGCAAATCTTATACGAGGTCCGACTGTTTATTATAGACTTTTTGATTGTCGTTTACTGTTTATCTAGCGTATGATTTAAAACAAAAACAAGACATGCAAGAAAACAGTTATCGTATAGAACACGAGTTTATTTAAAGAAACTAAGTCTCTAACTAAAAATACTATTCAAAAAAAGTAGGGGATATTTGATTTGGGGGGCATAATACTAAAATATGCAAATGACTACGAAAAAAGTCACTATAGAACCTAACAGAAGAAACATTTCCAGTTACATTGACGCCCAAACGCACCAATAGCTACCGCATGGAATGTAGGTGATGCTTGGGATCATCATGGGGGTCCAACCCAAGATTTGCACGACTCTGACTTTGAATGTTACAGTCATTGTGGCATTGAATTCCAGGGTGGAAACATCAGTTTAATTGGTTTAGTGACCAGAAAACAAATTTTGATATGCGTCGGCTTACCCCAGATGAAAGGTTACGTGCCCTTGGCATGCTACAGATCGGCACAACACAGGCAGTTGTGGTGCGGACGATGAATGTTTCTCAGTCTGTCATAAGCAGGCTATGGTCCAGATACCGTGATACACAATCTGTACAGGACAGACCACGCTCAGGTCGACCAAGGGCGACAACTCAAGCCCAGGATCGATTTATCCGTACCTTGGCCATGAGAAACCGTGTCATCACAGCAAATCAGATCAGCGCTCGTCTTCAAACAGACACTGGTGTGAGAGTGAGTGGCCAAACGATTCGGAATCGACTGCATAGGGGTCACCTTCGCGCCCGACGTCCTCGCGCGATCCCTTGTTTGAGAGATCATCACATTCAGGCAAGACGTCGTTGGTGTAGGGATCGTCAACACTGGGATAATCGACGCTGGAGCAATGTGACGTTTTCAGATGAGTCAAGGTTCACTGTTGATTTTTTGGAAAGACGTAGGAGGGTGTGGCGTCGTCGAAACGAGCGCTTCCAAGACGTTAACGTCATGAGACATGATCGATTTGGGGGTGGTTCTGTTATGGTGTGGGGAGGCATCACTGTTGCTGGAAGAACGGCTTTACATGTTGTTGCAGGGCGTGTTACAGGCCAGTACTACCGGGACAACATCTTGCCGTTCGCACGACGTCATGGCCGCCGTTTCATCTTCCAGGATGACAACGCAAGATGTCACAGGGCCAGGATCGTTACAGGTTACCTCCAACAACAGAACATCACCACATTACCTTAGCCAGCACTGAGTCCCGACCTATCCCATCGAGCATGTCTGGGACATGCTTGGACAGAGGTTACGTCAACGTCAACAACGTCCTGCCAATGTCCAAGAACTTGCTGCTGCGTTGCAACAGGAATGGGACAATCTGGACCAAAATGACCTTAGACGTCTCATTAGGAGTATGCCACGTCGGATCAATGCCTCCAAGTGTTTTTGGTTGTATTTGAATGCTTATTTGTCGTTTAAATAGATTCTCTGCAACTTTTATTCACCATCATCCTTTTTATTCCGCCCGAAATGAAATTCTTTGTGGGTGAACAAGTCAGTTTCTCGATAAATCAGTGTCCAGCTGTCAGTTCAAATTACCAAATCTTTTATCGAAACATCTGTAGGGGCATTGTCACCATTGTAACCAATAGAAGCCTATATTTATATCACTAGGATTATGACCGTACTATTTTATCTTATTGAATGCGTGCCACAAGAGAAAACAATAATACTTTTAACAAAATCAGATTGATGCAATAAAAGGTATGTTTAGTTGTCTGACTTTAAACAATGTTGACGCTCACATGCCTTTTCTTTACTCTTTCTGAAATTGTTGGATCAAGAAGGTCGTTTGTATAAAGGATATGAAATGAACAATTTAATTTCTGGTTATTGTATTATATTGTCTGGTGTATGAATAAATTTATATTTTATATTTATATTTTATACAGGAATCCTATCAAAACAGAATGTAGCATATTCCCTGTTATAAAAACGTCATCATAATTCAAAATAACATAGTTTAAAGTAGCAAAGTCTCTAACTCAATATTGTCCAAAATCTTCAACATTGAAAACACGAATTATTTGTCAATTTAGATCAACATTGATGCTGTGATCTTATCGGGAAAAGATGGGCTTCTGATACCCAATATTTAAGATAATATATAAATTTTACCACCAGTACACGAATCGTGTACCATCATGCGTTTCAGTCCCAGTTGTAACAAGAGACTCGAGGAACGAGGTTAGACACATTGTACCAAATCTAACAGCATCGCCATATTCTTATCTGGAGACCATACGACCACAAATCACTAATTATTTCCCCATTGACTTCAATGTTAATTCTCGTCTCTTAGACCGGCTGTAACTTTTTCCCAAATATTCTTTGGGTAGAACGCTTTCTGCCACAGATGGGACGACATGTGGCAAACTCTTACCCAAAAGCATGTATGAGGTTCTTCATGGAAAACTTGAGATACACCAGCTGGAAGTAGAGACAGCTAATCAGGCAAGTTTCGGCCCTCCCTTTCAACGCCACCAACCTCACAACTCTTGTATCCTTCCGCCTCAAAATCATGAATATTCACCAAAACCTGGCAGAAAATGTATTTTCACACTCTTTTCTTCGATTCTACACCAAAAAGTAAACAGAAATAGCCATGCAAAAGGGAGAAAAGGGAAAGGAAGAGAAAGACTAAAAATAACTTGGCCCTTGGCGTAGAAATATTTAGTGATCTGTGTCCATGCGCAATAAATACTATGTAGACTGGAATAACCAGACTGCTGACTTATTTCGCCGAACATAACTGATTTTAAATTAAAGTAAAAACGGAACTATTGAATTTAAATCAGTTTATATACATTCACATTAAAGTAAAATTCGAATTATGTGATCATGTTTTTTCGAAAGAGTTATCAATCTGGCAGCACAATTTTTATACCCCCACATTTTATGCCGTCGCCCCTGTACGTCCGGACGTCCGGAAGTCCGTCCATCCACAATTTGTTTGTGGGCTCCATATGGTTTACAATTCTTATCCTGTTTCGACGAAACTTAAAATATAGGTTTATCCCCATAAGATCTCGGCTGCTTTCGATATTGGCATGTATCGGATTATGGCCCCTGATTGTACGAAATATCACGTTTTAGCTTGTGGACCCGATAGAGGTCACAAATTTGAACCGATTTTGATGAAACTTGACATACATGTTTATAACCCGAAGATCTTGGTTCCTATCGATATTTGCGCCCATCGGATCGTAACTTCCTGAATTATATGGCCCCTGTTGTCCCTCTGGAAGTCAAAATTATTATCCAATTGAATGTAAATCAGTTTATATACATTCACATTAAAGTAAAATTCGAACTATGTGATCATGTTTTTTCGAAAGAGTTATCAATCTGGCAGCACAATTTTTATACCCCCACATTTTCATGTGGACCGTATTATGCCGTCGCCCCTGTCCGTCCGGACGTCCGGAAGTCCGTCCATCCACAATTTGTTTGTGGGCTCTCTACGGGTTACAATTCTTATCCTGTTTCGACGAAACTTAAAATATAGGTTTATCCCCATAAGATCTCGGCTGCTTTCGATATTGGCATGTATCGGATTATGGCCCCTGATTGTACGAAATATCACGTTTAGCTTGTGGACGCGATAGAGGTCACAAATTTGAACCGATTTTGATGAAACTTGACATACATGTTTATAACCCGAAGATCTTGGTTCCTTTCGATATTTGCGCCCATCGGATCGTAACTTCCTGAATTATATGGCCCCTGTTGTCCCTCTGGAAGTCAAGATTATTATCCGATTTAATATCGATTATATCACCGTTACGTGGTAATGAAGGTTGAGTTCGAATTTCGTGAAAAATTGACGGGCAAAATGGCCGCCGTTTGTACGCGAATAATGTCAAAATGTGGCATATCAAGGCTGTGGGCCCTATAATTTTAATTCGATTTTGATGAAACTTTAAAGAGATGTTTATAACCTAAAGATCTTGGTTCCTTTCGATATTTGCGCATATCGGATCGTAACTTCCTAAATTATGGCCCCTGATTGTACGAAAATCGCCTTTATTAGCTTGTGGTCCTTCTGGAGGTCATAATTATTACCTGAATTTAAAAAAACGTTTGATTATATCACCGTTACATGGTAGTGAACGTTCGGTTCGAATTTCATAAACATCACACCAAAATTGACAAACAAAATGGTCGCCACTTTTACGCGAATGGTGTACAAATATGGTATTTCAAGGTTGTGGACCCTGTAGAAGTCATAATTGAAATGTATGTTTATAACCTAAAGATCTTGGTTCCTTTCGATATTTGTGCATATCGAATTGTAAATTTCATGAATTATGGCCCTTGTTCTCTATCCATCTCTCGAAAATGTAGCCGTATTTTGTCCAAAAAAATACCACCAATATTTCTTGAACAATTAACATATAAATCACTTCCGAATGAAATTTGATTCATTCTTCTAAATACTGAATAGCGTAACACCAACGACCTTCTGTAATGGAACTATGTGATTACTGGTCTCATGTGTATCGAAAACCAGACATATTATTTTGTTTTAATCTTAATAAACCTTGCTTAAACCATAATAGCATTGAAGGCAAACAGTACTGTTTATCAGTGTTTAACATGCCGTTCTCTAACCCAATAGAACCGGAACGAAACAATTTACCATTTATTTTATTGTTGTCATATATAACTGTGTTCGTTTTGTTATATTCTTAATCACTAAATACCATTAAAGAATTATCTGGATTGTGGACGATGACCGATCTGGTGACATGATTCAACCCTATAACATGATAATTGCATTGTTCCCTCGATGATAAATTAACTCAACCTGATTCTACAAAACAGCCTCGGGACTTTTCCCATTTCAAGAAATTGATACAGATGTGATAATTGTCGTGTTCTTCTTGGTGCGTGATTCAATAAACACTGGACTTGATGACAAGATCTATTAAATTACGTTCATGGTTTTCAGTACTAACAAATATGTCTAACTTTGTAACATATGTAATTCAATGTTGATGGGAGCAAAAGTTACCAGACCCCCCATACAAAGTTGACATGTGTTGATTGAGCTACTTACCCAATATACGACACTCGCAAAAATCGGTTTGAAATGCAGCTAAGATATTCGAACTAAAAATTAATGATATGATTTTTATCCTGTAAAGGACATAAATCATGGAAAGAGAAAAAAACCTAAGCCCAAGATGAGTATTTTTATCGAGTTATTATCGTCCCAAGTGACTGATACAAATTTCCAGATAACAACTTTCAATCGGTGAAAATAATGGCACCTAAATCTAAACTGAAATCTGATCGTTTCAGTGTCGAAATATATATTATGCATCTGAACTTAAGACTATAACGAGATGAAAGCTTCTGTTGAAGATGAAGACCACCTAGATGGTGAGGCCTAGGTAAATCCGGAAGCTGATTGACGTGGACCATTTATACAAGTCCACTGGGAAAGATCCGTTGTATACAAACGAAAGTTTGTCGACAAAGGATGAACAAACGTCATACGGAAACACATAATATTGTTGTGATAAAACAATTCACTAATTTTCAGCACAAAAATAGTGAGTGTCCTCTCCCTGACACCAGATTTTCTTTAGCAGTACTTTATAGTATTAAAGAACCATTTATTATTCATGAAATGAAGTCTAAATCACAGATGTTCAGCTTCTATAAAAACCAAATTTGATCACTTCATCGCTTTATTACTTTACTTTACCGATCCTATCGAGGTGATGATCTCCCTTTAAGAAGCGCGAATCTTTCTGTCTAATATGACTATAAATACATAGCATCAATTATTTACAAACTCTTTAATGTAATTAATATGTTTTCAGACCCAATGAGCTTTATAATTAGCAACTTGTTTTGTCGCATTGAACTTTCGAGTGCGATCAAGAACGTAGACGGAACGGGGCTGAAGGAGGTATTAATAAACGACCGGCAATGGGATACTGGGTGTCTTTGGTTCCTTGAACTGTGCTGACGCTGAAATGTACTTTAAACTGGCATCAGTTTTAAATCGATAAATAAGTGTTAAAACACAAGTGAGAGCTTAAACACGAGTAATATATAATATAATGTAAATTACTCACACAGGGGAACACGAAGGATTTCATCTGTTATATTATTAATTAATATATAATATTTAAGACACATTATGAGAGATTACATAAAGAGATGACAATTCTCACTGTAATAGTTAAAAAACAGATAATGTAACAGCAATTTGCTGAAAATTTCAGACAAATTGATCTACTATAATGAACCGAGATTATAACGATTGAATAGTGGGTCTAGCCACGATCGTCATTACTAAAGTCGGCAATTTAAAAAAAATAGTCTCGATTATCCATTTTTTGATTTAATTATGAATGAAAGTCAAACAGCAAATAGGAACGTAATCCAAAAAACACCGACACTTATGGTCTGGATAAGTTAATTAACGTCAGATTAATAATTTTAGATAACATTTCATTCCTAATGAAAAACCTGCAATAGGCGGATTTAGGTCTTGCATAATATGTGTTTGATATAAATTAATATAATATTTTTCTAATGGGACACTTTTCGGGCGTGATCTTCCTAAAGTCACACTCATTCAATCCCATGTTTCATTTCAATCGTATATTGCACTGAACAAGAACATGTCAATCACGGAAAATTATAAGTTAGACACGCGCGTATATATTTAAGTCCGAAATTACCCAGTGAAATTGTCGGGTTTTCATATAAGGAATAGAAATTGATTTTTGTCACGATCACATGCATGCACAGCCACATATCTGACAACACCCTTTTGTTCCAGACAAGAATAAAAATCTACAAACATAACATTGTGAACTTTTCCATCGTATAGCCTACAGACCTATTTATTTCGAAATAACCATGGGCTGGAGATTAGGTAACCAGACATAATTACATCTGATTATAGTTCCATACTAATACTTATATTTGGTATTTAGCTAATAATAGTTTCAATCTTCTAGATAAAGAAACAAATAACCGCAAGAGTTATAATTAATCTGATTACGCAAAGATATATGATGAACTGAACTATAGTCAACATTTGGCATATTTCGCTGACGATATAATAAATGAGATATGTATGGTCAAACTATAAATTTCTCTGTAATCTATGAATGAGCCTTTATTTAATCAAGATTAAGATTATTATAACGTTAATATTTAGATTTTCTCAAATAATCACGTTGAGTATTTTTTTGGCGTGGATATAAAGCAGCGAAAGATTACATCGTCCGAAATATGCAAATAAGTATCAGCGGCATCATATAGATCGTATATTATGCAGTTCTATGACGGCATTAATGCAGAAAAAAATTATGACTTCATCTTGATGTCGTACGTGAGTAGCAATGCTCATGCGCCACTTTGCTATAATTTTTTGCGCATAAATAAAAAGTGGATTTTTTTTTTAAAATAGTGAAAAAAAATGTTTTCAGAAGTGATTTTTTCGTATGTCCTTACCCGAAAGGGAGCGTGCATGTCAAATTCAAGTCCATGTGTAAGGACAATTTTAGCACCGGAGTGGAAGTGTATTCGACAGTACGATGTCCACCTCGCTTCGATTTCAAGCAATGTAAAACCTTCCAAAACTAATACGCTTGTAATGTCGTCTCGCACAAAAGATACATTTTTCAGAAGAAACACAAAAACAATATAATATAGCCCCATTACTAATATATTTTGGTATAGAGTGTGGGAGCAGACGATAAATTACATCATTTGCCTGAAGAAATAATAGAAATGTCTTTTCATAATTATAAGAATAATTTAGTACTAAGCCTATCAGCTATTATTGTGGTATAAGAAAATAATGATGTCCACCGAGTCATAAGTTGATAAAACCCTTTCAGGCAACCATATTAAAATACATTATGTAAGATGTAGATAAAGAGCTAGCCATTCTATCTTTAATAGTTCAAAATAAGATAATGAAAAAGGGATATATTGATAATTTCAGTTAAATTACCTAATCGCAGTTTTGAGTGTTTGATGTTTTGATTACAGGATTTGATATCAGTTTATCTAGGATATCTGTTATCATTATGAACGATCAACTTTATTAACTTTTTGAAATACAACCTATATGTATTCTCGATTTTCATTGCTACCATTTATACGATTATAAACAAAGTCGTGTTTATCCAGTTATGAATTAGATTATTAAATGGCGATTGCGTTTCAATCCAATAAACATTACCACCTGTCTATGGTCTATGGTTATGTTCTTGGCATGTGAAAAAATATCTAAATAATAATTAATATAACATTTGAGGCCAAAAGAAATATACATGTACCTACAATTGACATTTACCTCTTACGTAATGCATCTTCATTAGTGATCTACCTGGTGGTACGCAGCAAGTATTATAGTTACATTTTTATTGATACCTGTTAGTAAAATCAATTTTACTTTTTTATTTGTCATACATGAACAACTCCGTCATAACCCCACATCTTGTAGTCATCCGAATTAAAATTAGATCGAAGTTCTAATATTAAAACATAATATTGGCCTATACTGGACCAAACTGATCCCGCAGTGAATATTCGCTTGGCCGCTACAATCACTGATAAGCATGACATCGACGAGGTTTAATAAGTACGGCATATTAACTTTTTTACTCCGACAAATTAAATTCTCAAACACTTTTTTGAGGTAAAAGAAAAATAAATAAAAACGTTTGAAGTATTTGGAGTTAAAAAATATTTCCTATTTAGTGTAAATGGGTATTAAAATTAGTAAAATGCATCATTTTGCCCGAAGCAGTTAGGTGTTAAGTAAACATTGCACGAGCCGTTGAGCCAATAGAGACTTTTGACAAGTGACATTTTCCCTATCCGTATCACGTATCCGTATCATATACATCACACGTTGCGTCAGAGTAGTTTTAGAGTTTTGGCAGATTCTTGCACCGCGTACGTATGCGTCACTGAGCTGAGCTTAGTTCTGTACAGCATGATGGCGGTTATCTACCGGGTAGATCACTATCAGTACTAGTCAAGTGCCTTGCCTACAATTTCTCGGAGTGCGTGAAGTCACTCGACAGTCGCTGAGCTATTAAAAAATGAATGTCGCATCTTGTTAAAAAAATCTTTGACTTTGACTCGACAGGAATTTGTAGTTTCACTAATTCATCATTTACAACCCTTTACCATAGAATCAGATCATTTACAGATTTGCAAGGTCCCATATTTTACCTAAATCTAGCGCGTAGATCAACCAGCGTGCAGACAGACAGGAAACGTATGAAAATTCCGAGAAAAACCCATCAAAAATAATGATTAAATTACAGTCTTTATTATGATTAAATTCACATCAAATATACACCCCCGTGTTCTAAGATACACATAGATTAGTAAAAAACGCTATGATACAACATTTTAGCGTCTAAAAAGACGACAATGTTATACGGAACTTCTCCGTATGAAACCTGTTCGGTGCGGGTTGCCGTATGAGTGTACCGTATCACGTATGAGAAATACACACACATTGATGACGTCACACACAAAATCCATACGGACACGCGATACGCACGAGGAATTTACGCTTGCCAAAGAGACTTTTGGCAAGCGTAAATTTCTGGTCCGTATCGCGTATCCGTATCGATTTTGTGTGTGACGTCAACAATGCTTGTGTATTTCTCATACGTGATACGGCACACGGATACGGCAGCACGTATCGAACAGCTTTCATACGGAAAGGGTCCATATAACATCGTCGTCTTTTTACCATACTTTTTGCTACTTTTAGACGGTGAAATGTTGTGTTATAGTAGACACTTGACTAGTACTGAAGATCTTGGTAGATAACTGACGTCATGCTGTAAATAGAACTAAGCTAGCCCAGTTACCCATATGTACACGCCGCGAAAATCTGCCAAAACTCTAAAACTACCTTGACGCAACGTATCACGTGGCGATACGGATACGTAATACGGATGCGGAAAATTCCACTTGCCAAAAGTCTCTAATGACTACAGTCAACGCACGTGCTGTGGACACTCATCTGTTACAGAGTTAATTCGTAAGTAATTCTCTGTGAAACAGATTGTTTAATATTACCTACCATTGAAGCATGGGTTCTTTAAGGTTCAGTCCTAGGTCCAAGAATATTTATGATTTACATTAGCTCTTAAATCAAACTATACGTCTATATATATACATGTATATTATAACTGAAGATCTATTTCTATGGCAGTCTAGTCTTAACGATGACCTGACTAAGATATTGGAAACCATGACTTTTTAAGAAAGAAAAGTCCCTCGTTGTTTCATGTCAATTTCAATCACATTGCCATAATCGATACATCAGAACACAAATACATTCCGTTAATATACCATTCTTCAGAGACCCAAAATATTAACTATATTATCAATAAAGTCGATAAACTTGTAGTGGACTTACAAGTTTCAAATATAGATTGTCTTGGGACAAATCGTTGACCTTCCCAATACTCCATTACACTGATGCTATTATGATTTGAAGCCTCGTCTCTTGGTCTTTGCTTGTTCGTTTGTCTAACTGTTCGGTGGTGGTAATGATTATAATAGCAAGGACGACGACACGGTGATATTTTATGGTGGCTGATTAGTGTCATCTCGAAATGTCGCGGTGTCGCCCTTCATAAGGCGACATCTGACAACTCCACATCACGACATTTTAACCCGAAATCACGACAACCCGAGACTATCCGACGTCACGACATGATACCAATCAGCCACCATGATATGCCTATTGTTCTCGTGATTATTATATCGTTTAAAGTCATGTGCGATTTAAATTGATTACCACTGGGAGCTATATAAGCTATAAATCTTACTTACACTTAAAAAAAAATCAATTTAGGTATAAATAAACAGGTATGTATAATCTATTGATTCGCAAGGATCACAATTTCTAGAAAACTCTAAACACTTATGACAATCTGAAAATTGAGTGAATAAGGCACTGGTCTCTGATTAATTTACAGTGTCCATATAAAAGAACCTGTGAAACACTATAAAAGCAGCTAGGGGGGGTTGGGATGGCCTAGTGCTCTAGAGTGCCGCGCTTCGACCTCTAGCTGGCCGGTCACCTCTGGCTTGCGGTTGTGGTTTCGAGCCCTGGTGTGAGCGTATGTGGCATGGAGATAGGGGCTCCTTCTCAACCTCGTGGGTTTCCTCCGGGCACTCCGGTTTCCTCCCACAGCAAAGACCCCTGCGCGTGCGCTAAGATAATGAAAATGGAAAAAATAAGACTTGTCTGCGATATCACCTTCGGTGGAAGCGGACGTTAAACACCAAGAACAACAACTTACACCTCCATATAATTCATTATCTTTTGTATAATTCACATACATTTTAATTGATATAGTTTACATCAAGCATAAAACATAAAGGTAAAAAAAAATGAACGAACAATCTAATTTTAGACGAAACCTGTGAATGAAACTCTGTTACTCTTCGAAATGAAACCCCCCGAAGAATTGAAAATGTCATTTTGTTCTCTTTTTTTCAGATATCTAAGTAATATGAGAATAAAAACCATTCCACCGGACGCCTTCCATAAATATAATTACATCAGAGAATTGTAAGTATTATCCATTGTCCATTGTCTATATGTCAATTTCTACAACTCTAGGTCTGAAGTACAAACGAAGAAATAATCAATGATTCTAACTATGTAACTGACTATGCTAATGCGAATTTAGCCTTCGTGACATTCAGGAACCCACTATCACCCATTTGGTCGAATAAGGTAGATTATTGTCCGAAATGAACGCAAAGAAAAAAGCTGCATGCTAACTAATGTTAATGCACATTGGCATGATCCTCATCTATCCCAGGCGCGGATCCAGGATTTTTTGCAGGGGGGGGGGTCTAGGCGCTCAACCAATTAACCAGAAAAATTTGGTAAATTAGATTCAATTTGGTGCATTCTGACGTATTTCCGAAAGGTAAATTCCAAAATTACAGGTCTAAAAATCGCCAATAAAATCGCATAAAAATTTTTCAAGCCCGAGCAGGGGGGTCCGGACCCCCTCGACCCCCTCCCCTCTGGATCCGCGCCTGTGTCCACAGCTACTCTACCATGTGTCTACCGTTTCACACATATCTACCATTTCCCTCCGATCTTGCCATCACTATCCCATCTGTGTCATTCTATCACTTTATCTTCTGAATATCGGAAGCCACGGTTGATCGGTGAGTGAGTCGTGAGCTCGCTAACCTGGGTGTCCTGCGTTCGATCCCAGCGATGTCTTAAAAAATTTTTTTTTGTTTTTTTTTTCGACGTGCCCCCCCCCCCCCCGAACAACGTATAATCATACACGAGGTTGGAATTCTAAATACATGTAATGGTAGATAGTAAAGCCCATAGTGGATTGGGCGATCGTCCGAAGGTCCGGTTGGACAAAAAAAATGAAAAAAATATTTTTGTCCAATTTGTCTTAAAAAGAATTTCTGATGAACATTATAGGTGCCGCCACGCCATCACTGGAGTCTGGAATGGGCTAATATAATAGATTTTCTGGCCCGGGTGTGCTGGGTGTGAGGCGGAATTCGGAATCATGCTATGGGGATTCTAAATTTCATCGGATTTACCCTACGCTGTCGCCCGCAAATTTACTAATTATTAAGTCACCTGCACTCTGTTTGTTAGGATACGCCAGAAACGTTTGCCGTTGGTTCGTAACTAAAAAAAAAATATTCAATTTTAAGGCCTCAGCAAAAGTTGATGATAGCTGGATTGCTGGATGAATATGAGTGCAGGACGATTTTCTGAGGCTGGTGTTAACTCGTTATTTTCAGAGATGAAATTACAGAATTCGAGTGTCGGGAATGTTCTCAAATCGCATTTGGAGTCCGGGCTCCGCGGTCAGTAAAAGGGGCCTCTTAGACACGGGAGCCCTAGTCGGTTCCCGGCCCCAATCCCCCTCAGCAGAGCCACTGTATGCGAACAATTTCCTCCATGGCAGACTGCATGGCGTATGCCTGTCTTTATTAGGCCAGTGGGAGCAGAAGAGCTTAGGACGTTAAACCCTATTTCATTCATTCATTGATCCAATCTAAATATCATTCATTTCACTGTTACTCCACATTCCACCATGTTACTATTGCTATACCGACCATTTAACTATCATTCATTTCCATAATTCAGAAGAAACCGGAGCACCCGGGAAAAACAACGACGTTTGACAGGCGACCCTTCTCGTTGTCACGTACAATCGGGAATCGAAACCACGTCAGTTGACAGACCTTATGATACAGCGCCCATCCGCCACCGCTTTTATTAGCTCATTAGCTAAAAGTAGGACGTTAAACCTCATTTCATTCATTCATCCTTTCTAAATAATCTTCATTTCCTCATTACTCCACAATTCATCATGTTACCATTGCTATACCTACCACCTAACTACCATTCATGTCCACTTTACTACACTAACCATCATTTTACCACCATCTAAATAATAAAGTTACCACTAGTACACTATCCGTCAGTTTGCCATGGCTACACCATCTCAATATCAAGATTGTCCACGTTGCTGCAATGCCACCATGTTACCATTGCTTCACCAGCTTAGTATCATGTATTGCCATCTTCCTACCATGGGTCATGTTACTGCCAGCCGTTACTCCCAAATATATCAATCATTTTGCCATTGCTATTTCTACACACACCATACACACGTTACTTCATTGCTGCACCATCTACACTTCAGGCGCTTATCTGAACTTATCTGTGGGTTTTTCTTTTAGACATATCAGAAATTTTACCGAATTAACAACCTTACAGCCCAATGCTTTTGGTGGGCTTAAAGAACTCCGGATTTTGTAAGTACTGGTAACTATTATAAATTTTTTTAAAAAAGTCAATTTGTGTAAGAAAAATATGTAACGGGAGTCTAGAAAGGTGTTACTTAATATATTAAATAGGTTATAGTAACTTTCCTTGCCAAATAGAGTATAACTGAAGTATATACTTTGGTGGCTTCTTTTAAACACAGAGCAGTAGCGCTTCAAGATATTTGACGATTGTTTTAACCTTGGAAATCTGAGTAAGAGGTCAGTAAATCATCCATCAAGAAAATAAAAACATTTCTTATGTAAATTCATTGACATGACTCGTCGGGTTTGTTCATATATCACCATAATTACTTTGCTGCTTAAAGTAAAATATTAAATATTTGAAAATATACGGGTGTGGCACCAGGCAGTGTAAGTTTACTCTTCCGGATACCTCTCACCACTGTTTGTCGTGTATTTTGTACACGGTGAACAGCATGGGCGGATCTAGGAATTTTGAAATGGGTGGGGGGGGCACCGCAAAATGAGGGCACTGAGCGCGGAGACGGGGCACGCCGCTGAGAGGGGGGTAGGGGCCCCAAGAAAATTATCCGTCATTTCCTTGCCTCTGTAGCCAATTCAAGATCTATTTGGCTGATATTTTCGTCTAAACATTCGGAAATCGAAGAAAAAGAGCCTCAAAATCGAGCAAAAAAGCTAGTTGAAAGGCACTTTCAGTAGTAAAAAAAGGGCACTGTCGAAAATTAGGGGGGAGGGGGCGCCCCTTGCGCCCCCATTGAATTCGCCTCTGAACAGTTCATTTACTGATTACACTATTTTGCCTATAACGGGTTTTTTTTTTAGGGCTTCAAATTTTGTCTAATGGTTTGGCTTGTTCGTGCTTGGTTTTATTTTATTAGCTGTATTTGTTTTCAGGTGGATAATAGATTGTTTAAAGCTATCTACTGTCAGTAAAGCGGCTCTTGGTTTATTTAACGAGTTAAATACACTGTGAGTATCGTTTTCTTTCTAGAATATTAGTTTAAAATTCACTTATTACCCGGGGAAATATTATTTTGTTATGTGTTCCCATTTAAACTACAATCGAATGCACATCTATGTATTATACTTGAATCTAATTCTTCATTCTAGAAAAATTACCAAAAGTGGTTTGGTTAAAGTGCCTGATTTTTCAATGTTTGAGACCAAATCCAAAGAACACAATGGTACGATGTACGAAATGTAAGTATATATATTTGTATGGAGTCTTGATGTTGGCCTAAAGTCGGCGTTTAAGAAAGGTCGGAAAATTTATTGCACATGATGTGTTGCCAAAAAAAAGAAAGTCATGGAATTTGAATTATCAGTGGATGGCTGCAATCTTCAAGAAACCCTGTCTGTTGTTATTTTTTTTTTTCTCATTTGTCCTTGTAAATGTATAATGTTAAAATAATTTAAATTGCTGCACAAATATGCTTTTATAATACATCAACGGAAAGTAATTTTATTGTGTATAACTTCTTTTCGTTTTCTAGAGATCTGTCGTCAAACAAAATAAAAGTAATCGAATCGAGGACATTCCAATCAGTTAAAACTTGGTTATTGTGAGTATGTTCTGTTTATTTATTGTTTACAATAAAATTCGATGCCTTCTGAATAGCTTGAAAACGTTGAGAGAATACTCTTCACAACGTCTCCTAAATAAATAAGTACATGTAGCTGTTTTTCCATAAATATATTTCTGTGCATTCTTCAATGTCAATTTTAGAAAAAATATGGTTAATCCATAATTTCTGTTATTTCAAATGATCTATCATATTTATGTTAATTTCCATTGTTTATCATTTATGATATTTTCCATTTATCATCATTTATATCATTTCAAATGATCTATCATTTATGATATTTTCTATTGTCTATCATATGTTATTTTCCATGATTTTATTATTAATTTATAATATTTTCCATTATTTCTCATCTATGTTATTGTCCATAGTTTATCATTTATGATATTGACCATTGTTACGCGTTACAATGTTACACTGTCTTCCACTGTTCATCATTTATGAACCTTTCGGTTGATTATTATCATTGTCACGCGCATTTTCTGTTTGTGTGTCTGAAAACTTTTCATACTCATTAGAACCTGGGACAGAGCCACGCCCAATTTTTGTGTGTGTCTTAGTGTCGCCTTAGGGTCACAATTCTTAACAGATCCTTTTGAAGCTTTGAATACCTGTTCCTTCTACCCTAAGCATGATACCTATTGTTTTTGGTGAATACCCGACTCCAGGGGGCTGAGTCACACCCATTTTGTCTTGTGTGTATGTGTGTTGCCTACAGGTCACAATTTTAATGGATTGTCTGGAATTTGGTATAAGTATTCATTATAGTCTAAAGACGGCAATTATTGATTTTGGTGCATATCCCGACTCCTTGAGGCAGAGCCACGTCCAATTTTTGTGTTTATCGTATATTGACCGCAATTCTGAATGGATCATCGTCCAGCTTGGTATATGTATTCTTTTAAGCCTAACGGTGGCAACTATTAATTTTGGCGCATGCCACGCCCATTAACAACTTAAAGGCAAAATTCTGTATGGATTATCTTGGAACTTGGTAAACTTATTCCTTATACCCTAAGGACGGCAACTATTGATTTTGGTGCATCACCAAGCCCCACCCCCACCTTTTTCGGCGGTACTACACCCATTTTTTGAGATTTGGTATGTAAATAATCTACAGAGCCAAGCCCAATTAGTGTGTTTGTCTACAGGCTGGAATCCTGAATCGATCATCTTGTAACATGGCATATTTATTGATTATACCATAAGGATGGCAACTATTTTTTTTTTTTTTTGGTGTATGCCCCGACCCCCAGGGCCCCGGGTGTAGTAAATTTTATGTCTATAAATACTCTTACAATTCTTAACAGATTTTGTTTAAATCCAGTATTCCAGTCATTTCAATAACACTGTTGTACCCACAAGGCTCTGGTTGGACCTATTTATATCGTCCCATATCCAAACCCCGCGGGTAAGGCCAAGTCAATTTTTTTTTTGTGTTTATCGTCTACGGGCTGCAATTCTGGCTGGATCCTCTTGGATCTTTGCGTATTTATTCCTTATACCGCAAAGACAACAACTATTTATTTTGGTGCATGCCCGACCCCCTACGGTTTGTAAATTTGGCAAAACAAACCCAACGCCTAACCCTCTTTGTCTCTTGTCATATTATAGTCGTTGTAGCCATTTAATATTTCATTCTCTTCATTTTAAAAAGTACCATATCAATCAAGGTAGGAATATTACACTGGTATCGATGCTCTTGTTGTTTAAATGTATGTACCTATATTTTTGTAGACGATTAGAAAACAATGATTTGGAGGAGATTAAAGATGAAGCCTTTGCGGGATCGCATATCGCCAAAATGTAAGTTATAAAATATCTTCAAAGTTAGGCTTGGTTATATTTTTAGACACTGATGTGGACGAATGCGGCTTGAAAAATCGACAAGATAGCACCGGTTAATTTTTTAAACCTGTAAAGAGAACGTGACACGTACTTATTGTACGTGTACCATTAAATCCTTAGCATTTTTAGTATTGATAAAATGGAAACCCAGTTATTAACTTTTCTCTATAACCACAACTGATTCCGTTATATTATCCTTACTTTCAATTTTTCAAACAAATGTCACAATGAGGATGAAATTTGTTTGTTTCAGAGATTTTGAAAACAACCCCTCACTGAGAACCCTGGGGGAATTTGCCTTTGATGGTATCCAAGAACTGAAATCATTGTAAGTACAAAGATAAAAACAGAGAAATCCTGGCAATCTAAAGATATATTACTCTAATAAATTCAGGTGATAGATTACTGAGGTCTATCAACAGATACCCGTCTTGTTACATTGAGAGAGATTTGTCTTTAATCAAAACAGAATAATACGTCACCGAGTCTTTGTTACCGTTGTGAAAGGAATAGTTAATGGACTTTTATAATCTCCCTGTGGGATACTTTGAGTCATCTCTTTTGTATTTGTATTCCTTGATGAAGAGCCAGTGAGATAAATGTGGGAAAGGGTGTGGTTGAATGTAAAACAGGGGAGGGGGTCATGTCCTTAGTAGGTGGGATATTGGTGCCCCCTATACCATTGACAAATTAATGGCCATGTCTATGTATAGCATGTATGTAATAATTGAAGGAATCTGCGGTAAAATAATGGTGACACTTACACTAATGCATACATACATACACAAAGACAAAATGGTGATGGTAAGATACTGCTAGTATAACAACTGTTGCGTTACATCTACTGTGGTGTATAACTCTGACAATTAATGCCAGAAATCGATGAAAATCAACAGATTTCTTCCTTCTACTGGCGGAAATTTGATCCTACATATCCTAATTACTATGAATATCTATACTAGTTAAATCTGCTGAATATGATGGCCTCATTATTTCCTTTATTATAAACATTTTAATTCGATTTTCGTATGCATAAGAAATTTTGTTTTTCTTTCGTTTGAAAAAAAAAATTGCAGGTAAAAGATAACCTAATAAAACACAGGAATTATACACAAATCCATTTATTTTACTGCAATTACCAAAGAACATATGTTTTGTTAAACTTGGATTTAATGACAAACTCGTAATGGATTGTTATTTCTTATTTCAGAAACTTGTCCAAAACTCGCATATCTTACTTACCAACTGTTGGACTTACCAGTATTGAAGATCTCAACCTAGAACACACACACACCTTACGGATATTCCCAAGTGTTCTTCAATTTTCTAATATTAAAGTTGCCCGGCTTACTTACGCTCACCACTGTTGTGCCTTTCAGCACCCAGAAAAGCAGGATCCTCAGTTGTGGAAAGCTTATGAGTTCCAGGAAACGGTTCGCAAAAAATGTGAAACACCACAAACAGTGTCTACGTCATCCATATGGGTGCTTACACAATCCCCAGTGACGGAACACTTTCGGATTCGAATACGTCGATCAGGTGACCAGCATGATAAATGGGGGGATTTTGGTGGGTCTCTTCATGATTCAATGGGTAGCAACGGCTTCGGGACATTCCCGGAGCCTTCTACGCCTTTTCCAAGAACTAAGACAACTAAAAAATCTACTATCTTTGATGAAATTTATCACGATAACACGACATTATCGGAGAACAATACAGAACCGCAGATCGTAGCATGTGGAAATATTTCTAGAATTTACAGTGAAGTTATTTGTACTCCTCAACCAAACGCCTTTAATCCTTGTGAAGATGTGATGGGCTATGAATGGTTGAGGGTAGTGGTCTGGTTTGTGGTATTGGCAGCCTTGTTGGGAAACCTGGTTGTCATCCTCGTCCTCATTACTGGGCGAAGTAAAATGACAGTTCCTAAATTCCTCATGTGTAACTTATCTGTGGCTGATTTTCTTATGGGTTTTTATTTACTTTTAATCGCTTCAATCGATATTCATTCATTAGGTGAATATTTCAACCATGCAGTCTCTTGGCAAAATGATGGTGGCTGCCAGGTTGCTGGTTTCCTTACCGTATTCGCCAGTGAACTTTCCATTTACATATTAACAGTTTTAACAATAGAGAGGTGGTATGCTATTAGCTATGCCATACATTTAACTAAAAGACTCAAACTACGTCAGGCGTCGGCACTCATGGTAATTGGATGGTGTTACGCAATATTGATGGCCTCTTTGCCATTGCTTGGTATCAGTGGTTATGGAACAGTGAGCATCTGTTTGCCCATGGAAGCTACTGATTTATTGGACCGGGGATATATATGTTCATTGTTGATCCTTAATGGTGTAGCGTTTCTTGTTATTTGTTGTTGTTATTTAAACATGTATTTTAAAGTGAGAAAAAGTGACACTACCGCCAATAGTAATGACGCTACAATAGCTAAAAGAATGTCACTTCTTGTATTTACAAACTTCGTATGTTGGGCACCCATTGCCTTTTTTGGACTAACCGCGTCCGCTGGATTTCCACTTATTGACATTACAAACTCCAAAATATTGCTTGTTTTCTTTTACCCTTTGAACTCTTGTGCCAACCCATTCTTGTACGTCATTTTGACCAAGCAGTTCAGAAAAGACGTGTTCATACTGTTGGGGAGATATGGTATTTGTACAGAGAGGGCTAACCGTTACAAAGGTACCTACTCCGGTTCCAAAACAATATCAAATTCCAGACACAATGGAATGCATCTTCACAACGTCCAGCAGGCACCTGATCTCTCTGTCCTAGCGCACATATCAAAGGGTATCCACAAGGGATCAAAGATGTCTTTAAATGGTAGCAGTACACCACACAGCACCCCAATCACGACCCCTAGCCTTACACCCAAACAATCACCATCAGCCCGAGTACAAGATATCGAACAGACGCCAAATGTTCCTAGTGGAGCTTGGTCGGGAATCGACAAAAACAAAGAAAGAAAACTAAGTACCGTACCAGAGACGAGTCAAGGCTCTGATGACTTTGACTGTGAAGCTACGTGTATTATTGAAGCTACCGAAGGTCTGAAGGACATCCTGGATGACAGAGGTTCAAATCGCGTGCGAAGTGCTAGTGAATATGTCATTCTTTATCCAGCTTGTCAGAGGGAAAACAGAAAACGTCTATGTCGCACATCTTATGACAAACAGGCTAGTATGGAGACTAGTTTGAGCAGTGCTACTGAGACGTCTTATCTGAGCGATTCCTCTTGGCGGGAAAGTGCAGAAATTGAGAAATTACCTAGCGTTGAACAGTCAACCTCTGAAGGAGATGACGGACAAGCGGTGTGTGAGGTTGTTAAACCGTCCCCAAGCACAGTTCAAAAAAGAAGACAAAATTTTCGGAACAGTCCAGTTGAACAGTCAGTAATTTGCCAAAGCAGTGATGAAGAAGAGTTGGATGCGACCCAATCTTTGTTGTGAAAACTTTTGGCCCTTCAGGGTGCAGCTTTGCTCGTCTTGTATTCTGTCAAGTTAATTGATGTGTACATATTATTATGTGTATTTATTTAGGGGCTTTCAACTATGGTTTAGTACATTTTTTTGCGGAAATAGTTGGCTTATTTGTTAAAATATAGATATTTTATTATATCATACTAGTATACAGTTCAACGTAAAATGTGACACTGAAGACTTGTGTTTGATGTACATTTTTAAAATGCCGCAGTATTATTTACGTATTATTTATACATCGTTTTCTTGTCTCGTTTATTAATTAACCTGTGTATTATACTTTCCATTCAAAGTATTGATTGATTAGTGGGGTGAAATCTGAAATTATCACTGTTAACATTGTTGTATAGACTAACCTATTTAATTTGAATAAAAAGTTTATTTGGTCTATTTTTACAAATGTGAAATGTCTACCTCTCTTACATTTCTGAGTATTATGCTTATATTTTGGGTTTTTTGGGGATATACAATCAAGAGGTCGGCCATGGGTATCACCAGACTTCTGCATGCCACTAGGATAGATGATGATATAAATCATTTAACAAGGTGGGCTGCGGCTTTGGAAACGTGTGTAGGGGTGTATATTTTAGAAAGATTCTGATTTAGACGGGAAAACGATGCGCAGTTGCTCTAACAATTTCGCTCTCTTTTGCGCTCTGTCTCTAAATATTTCTTTCATGAATGCTAGATTTACTAGTTTATACAGATTCGTGATTGGTTCCAGGACAGGAAGGCAACTATGATCGATTTAAATCTCTTGAGTGTAGGGTCGGAGATTACAAATGGTATTCCAGCATATATAGCGTGCGCACGAGTCATAACCGCGAATTGTAATTTAGGATGAATGCTTCCATAAATTATTGTTAATACAGCAAAATTACGAATGTGGGTTGCCAGGCAACATAAAGTACGACCATATCAGCATGGTTACATTTTGATTCTTTAAGTAGGAGTATACACAAGGTAATGATTAGTAATCTAGGGAAACAATAAAGGAAATTATCGCAAATTAAATGGTTTGGATTTGTCGTCTCAGTAAAATAAAGAATACTTTACAAGGAAGGTCCTAAAGAAAACAATACATATATAAGAAATATTAGTTTCGAGTACATCGATTGATAAATTTGATAAAGAGCGGTCGCACAATTTGAACAAAACACTGGAGGTACCTACATCCGCGACAATTCCAAAATAAATAGATGACACACTTACACATTTATCTACTTATAAAATATCGTTAAATTGTTTATCACAGGGTTTAGCCTGAGCAAAATCTAATCATTATAATTAAACTATTATGTACGCGTCATAACTTTTGTACCTGTAATTTCATATATTGCATACTGTCCTCAAAGGATATTTCGGTGCAATTAAATTCGCTCCTATAGGAAAGAGTCCATCATTAATTTCCCCACTGACTTAAATGTTAATTTTTGTCAATTTTACCAGCTCCAACTTTTCCCCAAATTTTCGTTGAGCTGAACGCTTTTCATTACACATGCCTTATGGGGTTGACCACTGAAATTTTGAGATACATGAACTAGAAATAGCGTTACTATAAACACTAAACAGGTAAATATCCGCCACACTCATCACCGTATCCAACATCTAAGCTCATATTTACCAAATCTGAATGAAAATGTCAATTCAACCCCTGTTTTTCGATTCTACTGTAAACCCAAAATAACCACACGAAAGGCGAGAGGAAATGAAATGAAAAGGAGTTGAACCTCCTGCTGTTTTGCTTCGAGCTATGAGGGCATACGTCATACAGTGTGCTATGAAAGAAATTTTGCCCGGACAGCGGCACATCGGCATACTCTTATATGATATCGAATTCCAACTGTCAAGGGATCTTTGAAGTGTAGGCAATATGTACACGGGACGTCGTGTTTTCGTCCCATCCGAAGGACTAGACAGCTGTTCCTGTCAGGCCCTCTCATCTGCATCACTGACAAGGGGGAACCACGCCAGACATTAGTCGAAAAAGAGAAAACTGCTATATTATATAGAAGTACTTCAAATCGTTGGATACCAAGGTTTGGATATTATTAATGGCAGTCATCCTACAATTAGAAACCTGGGCCCTGTTCTACTAAAATTTAACTAAAGATAAAATCCAAATTTTAGCAGATACTTCAATTTTGATTGGCTAAGAACTAAAATCAGTCTAATATTGTCCAATCAAATAACTAAAATTCAGATCTTATCTTAGTTAAAATTTTGTGAAATAGACCCCAGTTAACATATTTTACGTGTAGAGAGAAGTACACCATGTTCCTGAAGCAACGGATACTAGTTCTATAAATAATAGTTATAGAACTAGTATCCGTTGCTTCAGGAACATGGAAGTACACAGGAGAAATGACAATATATTTAAACCTGAATTATGGGATTATAAACATTGGCAAGCTCTTGTCAGAATCCTTAAACGCACGCCGGCAGCAAAGTTTACCCTTTGTAAAGATAGGTTGCAAGGCAACGAAACATACGCCCACAACAGCTAAGTCGTCCGGGTAGCCAACAAGTATTGTCGCATATTGTTTCTTTTGTCAGTAAGGAGAACATTTACAACACATGATAATCTTATTACGAGTAATAGCCCATTAAGTAATTATCAGAAATGGTTAGAATATCCACAAGATATTTCAAAGTGATCAAGTGCCATAGCCCATTAAGTAATTATCAGAAATGGTTAGAATATCCACAAGATATTTCAAAGTGATCAAGTGCCATAACTCTGGCAGAAATTATGAGATATCACTGAAAATCAAATAGGATTCTTCGTCTCATGAACCTAAACGTACAAATTTAAAGTCAATCGGATATTAACTTTAGCCTTTAGAGCGTTCACAGGGTTTCTAAAAGTGATCAAGGGTCATAACTCTGGCAGTAATTATCGGATATCGCTGAAAATAAATAGGCTTTTTTGTATCATGACCGTAAACAGTGTGTATAAATTTAAAGTCAATCGGATATTAACTTTAGCTTTTTCAAAGTGATCAAGGGTCATAACTCTGGCAGTGATTATCGGATATTGCTGAAAATCAATATGCTTCTTCGTATCATGACCTTAAGCACTGTGTATAAATTTAAAGTCAATCGGATATTAACTTTAGCCTCTAGAGAATTCACATATTTTTTAAAGTGATCAAGGGTCATAACTCTGGTAGTAATTATCGGATATCGCTGAAAATCAAAAGGCTTCTTCGTCTCACGACCTTAAACACCGTGTATAAATTTAAAGTCAATCGGATATTAACTTTAGCCTCTAGAGCGTTCACAAGATTTATCAAAGTGATCAAGGGTCGTAACTCTGGTAGTAATTATCGGATATCGCTGAAAATTGATAGGCTTCTTCGTCTCATGACCTTAAACACCGTGTATGAATTTAAAGTCAATCGGATATTAACTTTAGCCTCTAGAGCGTTCACAAGAAATTGTGGACGACAGCCCGACAGACAGACGGAAAGGGTGACGACAATATACAACCACATTTCCATGTGGGCGTATAAAAATTGAAAATGCAGTATTGGAGTTTTTTTTCTCCAAAAAAGTTAAATCATTGACTGTCTCCATGTTAAATCACACAATTTAACCTGGAAGTTTGCAGTTTGGGCAGACATTGTATCTCAATTTAGGGTTGTCTTCCAAACAAATAAATATATAACCTGAGTAATATTTAGTTGTAATATTTTATTGATCAAACAATGACATTGGACTAGTAATTACCGTTTCTTTACAGAACTTTTTCCATTCTTATTTCTAAGTTCATGATACAAACTTTAAACACACAACCTAACCATTTTAACATGATTTCAATTATGAGGTCATAATTAACATAATATTGCCAATAAATTATCACTTGTTCCTTTCATTAAAGGAATATACAATATGTACACATAAATTATACAAAAAAAAAAAAAAAAAAAAATTAATTATTTACTATAGTAAATATAGTAACTCTACACATTTTTCTGGGATATAGCCATAACCAAATATTTGTTAACTTAGGTTAGAATAATACAACAAAAAAACATCTTGATATTTATTTACAAAGAAAATGAAGACAATAGAAAACTATGCTTTATTTTAATTATGTATGTTTCTTATTACTAAATTTGATAAATTGTCCAAGAAAACACAAACTACACCTAGTATTGTCCAAGAACAACACCTAGTATTATTTCACCAATCTTACTTTGGCTATCTTTTGACTGTTTAAGCTCATGCACATACAAATCAATCTGCTATGCTAAATACTGCCTTTGACTCATTTGCTTAGAATCTTAACAGACAATTTCACCTTCATCTAATAACCACACAGTTTTTGGGCAGTTTTCATGTCTAATTTTCGCTGTATTATACATTAATATTAAATGGTAGATAAGACAATGAAATGTATTTTGACAAATTATGATAATTACACTTTATTATAAATTACACTCTATTTAATGGATCTGAACATAAATATGATATGAACACTGATAAAAATATTTACAAACTATTCCTTCTTCATAATCTACTCACAAGAGTTTATAAGTATGTCTATACCTAGGAAATAATAATTCTCTTTTCATTCATGAGGAATTTTATACTACTTTAAGTAAAGAGAAATATCTAATTCAGTGGTTCCCAACATTTTTCCACAAGCAGGTGCCTTGGGACATTTTACAAGTTTTCTTTAAGAGATAAAGCCTGCATATTCCAGCACTTTGAAGCTTGTTAAAATACAAATATAGGATATTCTTATTTTGCCTAATTTAACCTATTGTCACTCGGCCGGGTCTCAACAATTCCCTTCTCCCCTCCAACAACAATACCTCAAAAAAAAGGAAGTTTGATTATAGAAGAGAGAGGAATGCACTGTGACTGTGCCACCACCACTGTATCTAAGCCTGATGTAACGGAATACGACTCTTCAAATAGCAACAATTTCATACTCAATTGTACTTCACTAACCTTTCACACAGACCTCCTTATTTCCCCAATGACAACTTTGAGGACCCCCCAAACACCTCTTCACACACTGAGGACCCAGATTTGGAAATGCTTATCGACCCCAAAAACTAAAGAAAATATAACCCAAGATTTTTATTATCACCAAGGAACTAAATGTTCAAAATAATCTTAAGACTCAACTAATAACAGAAAATCAACTACTCGCCTTCTTGCAGTAAGTGTTTGTTAATGTTAAACCCCACAAGCATTAAAAGTAGAATTTTACTGATGATATATAAATACCCTTAAATGTCATGATGCATCCCCCTGTTCTGTATAAAATGTTTTAATTTAACTGTTTCAAAGTAAGTTCTCGGGTGGTTTAATTTAACTGCCACACAGTATAATATAAATTTAAAATGTAATTCCAAAAAACATACAGTTCAATTTCTGAATTGCAGAAACTTAATTATTCTTAATATCAAATTTATACTAATTCATTTTACTTCTACATGTATTCTTACACCATCTATGTTCTAAACACATAAACACTACAAGCTTTTATCTAAAGGTAAAAAAATATAAATGCACCACTTTCTAGAATAATAATAATAATGCTAGTATTTCCTGATAAATACTAATGTCATTACAATACATCCACTTTGACATCATATCTTAAACCTATTATATTATACATATAAACATAAACTGTATCAAGTATGCTGGCATCATAATATTTGAATATTTTATCCTGTTTTCGGGATATAAGTAATATTTACATATTTACAGGAATCAAAGATGGAAGTATACATCTATCTATTTATAAAATATAACACCCCATTATCAAAAGCAAATCAATCAACTCAAAGTGAAAATGATATTTTTTGGTAAAAAAAACATAATCAAACAACAAAATATTTCTATCTTTGCCATAATATTTAGTGTACTTCATATTCTTTTTATTTATCAATATTCTTTTTACCACAATCATATGTTCCATATAATACATGAACCTTCAAGGCACAATATTCCAAACTAAACAGTAAATTTAGTTGTCACTCAGACATATACAATAAAAATAATGTGTATTTTACAGAGAGTGATGTTATCAAGAGAAGCAATGGACATTATTCAAGAACATTTAAAGAAATGGAGCTCAAACAGTTATCATTTCTAATTCAATATACATCTTTAACATTTAATATGATAAAAGGCTGATCCATGACAAGAAATTAAGACTACTTTACTTTTGATAAATAAAAGGAATAGGTGTATCAAATACATCATGTACAAATGTCAAAAATACAAACATATTTAAATAAATAAAAATAAAGTGAAGACTACCATTCTGCTTCTCCACTTGCTTTTTGAAAAACATAATCTTTACCCTTGAGATTCATGATACCATCTTTTAAATGAAATTTCCATTTATTTTTATTTCTGTTGATCTGAAATATAAATAATACAATTTATACACAAATAATTGATTACTGGTATGTGTCCCACACATTAATCTGATCTGGAGAAGTCTGATCACATAATAATTGACTATGATTGTGTACAGATCAGGCAAAATGAGATGAACAGAATATAACAGTCACCTGACTTAAACGAAGTCATTTCAAGTTTGTACAATCTTGTTTCAACAATTCGCATCAAACTGTCTTTCGCAGTGGGAGGAAACCAGAGGACATGGAAAAAATCCAGGAGGTTCAGCTTCTTCTTGTCATGTACATGCTTTGAATCAAAACCACCCCATTTGACTGAAGCTGGTAACTTACACTTACAGTGGTTGTTTAAAACCTCAATATTTATCATAGGCTGTATACACTAACACATGTTCACAGGTCCTACAAGTTACATTACTTACATATCCCATTTATTATCAACTATTGTGATGGAGAAGAAACTCATACAGTAGTGCTATTTAAATATTGCCTGATCAAATAGAACTTTTTTCGGTGAAGGGGAGATAGCTAACATAATGTCTTTTTTAGGAAATCAAATGCTCACTATTATTTTATGATCATGTGCATGTCATGTTTGAAAAATCAAACGATTATTCAATTTGTGATTCTATTGATTCTCCCATATTGTAGCCCCGATTATCTCGCACCAAACATAAAGGACTATTTCATTTCTTCATTGTTCAACTAAGGAATGCTAAGGATTTACTTGTTGAAAGCTAGTATTGAATGGAGCTTGATTCAATGTTTTCAAAAAATAGTGACAACCGAGTGAAATGGGGATTTTTGTCATGTGTAATATATCATGATTCTACTCAAATAACCTCGATTTGTTGTCGGGACTGGCAGAACTGTGTTCCAATTGTGACAGAACTGAATTCCATGCCATGCGATTCCAATAATGTCAACTGAGAATTCCCCTTCTTGTGTTCAATGGGAAATAACTCTTGTAAAGTTGACTAACCTTGTCATACTGACAAACTACAACATTGTCTGTATCAAATAATTCATTTGGATCTTCTTCACTAATATCATCAGCTGAATTCAACGGTTCCTGAAAACCACCATCAACATTATGATTAAATTCAGTACAACTCCTGCATAAATATCATTTCTTAATTTGAGGCTCACTCTACATATACAAAGAAGCTGCAGTGACTCAGCGAGAAAGAAGTTGGCTCACTATCCTTGAGGTATGTACGATCCCAGTATTAGCTACGAATGTCCATTCGGATCTACCAGTGTGGTTTATCCATATCAACTGTGTAGAAGTGAGTGTCTGGCAAGGAACCATATAGTCGTTTGGATGGGACGGAAAATCAGGGTCCTGTGTACACTTAACTTAAAAGAACCTTTGACAGTTGGAATTTGAAATAAGAGATGGTCATAATGCTACTGTCTGTCCCTCATACTTAGCACATTGTTTTTAAGATCCAGTGATAACAATGATGTACCAGTAACAGAATTAGACCACTAGTTTAAGTGAAAAAGGATTGGACATGTACTATAGTATGATCTTACTTCTTCTTCGCCCTGTGCTTCTTCATCATTTTCATTTTCATTCTCGTTATCATCGTCATCATCATTATCAAAATCATCATCATCAGATGAACTTGTGTCACCTGTACCATCTAGCTGTATAACAGGATTCTACAGAAAACATGATAACTACATATATATTATCATTTACCTAATGTTTAATTCTTCTAATCTCTCTTCAACAAAATTAATGACAATAATATGATTGATATTCTATATAATTTTTTGAATCCTGACAGTGTGAATCCTGTCATTTCTAATCAAAATAATGTTTAATAATAACAATTAACATGTATTTATAAATGGTTTTAGGATAAAGCATGAGGTACAGTGTTTTCTATAAAGCCATACATAAGAATATAGGAACTGCATTTAAACAAACAGATTATCTGGTGTACCTGTTGGAAGACAAACTTCAATCAATCTAGAATCAAAGAGTTTAAGCATATTTTCGAAAATATGTTAAGTGAAAGGATAAACAAACTAAAAAAAAAGCTGACCAGCCTCATAAAAAAGTGATTCAAATTAACCATCAAGAAGATATGGAATTTATCTTTAATTGTGATATAAATTCTTTTATTACATAAAATCTTGTATAATGTATTGGCAATTTGTGTCTTTTCCATATAATTACGACATCATGAAAGCTTCACAAGTGTTTGTCTAAAAAGGGTGGTCAATGTTAAATGTTAGAAATAAAAGAGAAAAATAGTGAAATCTATCAGAGAAAATGATAATAAAGTAAACAATTATAAAGTCAACAATCATGCTACTAAATATACAATATAAAAATTAAATTATAAATAGAAAAAAAATATAAGTATTGTGGCTTATTTCACTAATTTCCCAATACCAGTACCAATATTCTCCACACACATTTTTTTCATAATAAAGATAAATCAATAATAATAAATAAAAAAAAAACACAAGCATAAACCTCCATTCAACCATTACCATTTTCTAATAATTATTTCACTGCTTTTAGGTACTTATCGCTTCAATTATTTTAAAGAAAAGTACACAAAGGGATTATTTTAAACAGAAAATACTTCAGTGAATATGACTACCCCCTTGCATGCATTTTCATACTAATCCCAAAAATAATAATGATAAATTAATAACAATAAAAAGTGTAGATACAATTAAAAGCATATACCTACGATTTGTGAACGAATATGTAGAAACCTACGATTTGTGAACGATTATGTAGAGACCTAGCCAGACCCATTCTCCCCACCCCCCTTACAGGATCTTCTCTTACCCTGCACAGCAGCCCTGAGGCCATAAAATAACTGTTTTTAAAGACTTAAATTTATACTGTTGTTTTATTTTAAACTTGACCATTTTGTAACAATTTGTTCCAAGTTAATTGGGATAGTTATTGTCTAAATTATTTCAAAGAAAGTATGCAAAGGATTATTTAATATGGAAAATACTTTGGTGAATAAAGTAGAACTTGTTTTGGGTATCATAATCCTGTAGTTTGGTGTAATTGAAGTATTTGTCTCACCATGAATATGAATGACACTTTTTTCCATGTTATTTTAAAATCCTCAATCTAAATAATCTAACAGCTCCAAATTTCATGGGTTGTCATTTGAGAGACAAGAATTTAACTGTTATCTGTTTTTGCCTCTTTTATGATATTCACACACATTGACATACAGTCAGAGTCTGAATCATTGTTCAATTACCAATCATCCAAAATTTAACAAACTTTAAACTGAAGTTTCTGGTTTCAGAAAAAGTGTTTTCACTAATTCAATGTATTTAAATGATAATTATCCCTTTATTAACTCCAACACATCAATAAAATACCACCAATAAATTCCCCCCCCCCCTTCAATTTATAAGATAAACTATGGAGAATAATAATACTAAACATAAGAAAAACAACTACTTACAGTGTTACGAGGGCGAGGTTGCATGCCATACATTTGTTGTGAGACGGAAGTATTTGGCTGAAGATGTGCATGTTGAGCATGGGGCACATGTTGCAAGGATGGCATAACATGTTGCTGGGATGGGTGGGGTTGATGATGGGGATATGAGTGGTTCATTGAATGTGGAAGAGGTTGATGTTGTGTATGAGGAGGTCGATATTGATGAGTTGGGGGAGCGTGCTGATGTACAAGTGGAGGGGGATGTTGAGGGTGTTGAGAGGAAGGAGGATGTTGTTGATGGTGAGAAGGAGGAGGGCGTTGATGCTGAGTTTGAGACATGGATGGATTTTGACCATGTTCAGATACATGATGTTGGGATACATGAGGGTTTTGGTGGGGATGAGCCATTCTTTCGTTCTAGCAATAAAAACAAAAAAATAATACAACACAAAATTAACATAACTCAGAATAGAATATATCAATTTAGTATTGGACAATATTTAAATACAATCTGTAGAATCGTTATTAAGTGTTTGGTTACATAATTACTAATATTGTAAAACAATTCCCTTTTCATTTAATAGCTCCCTCTATAAACAATGACAAGTGTCCTACAGAATGAATTAACATAGGATAGGCATCTTGTTTTACTGAGGACACTTATCATTTATTTGAAATTCATGATTTTTGATAATTGAGGACATATTGCCCAATACTAAATAAGATATGTTTATGTCTATATGGTTTGTTTACAACCAGGAATATATATCTATATATGTATACAACAATCATACAACTCACATTTCAATAATATTGTCGTGATATTTGAAGAGAATTAATGTATGACCACAATCATGGATTTGTACATTTCATTTGTTTATCAAGAAACTGATTACAAGATAATTTCTAGGTAGTATTTTCAGAATTGTAGATATTTATTCCTACTGGCTTGGCAGCAGAAGTATTACAATCTTGTGATGTTAACTTTTTACACAAGATGCCTTATTTCCAAATAGCTTTGTTCTGACAAGTATTTTAATTTTAAATCTCAAATTTTCACAGATTGAAAGGTAGCAATTGAACTGAACAGATTTCAGCCTTGATTTTCCAAATTGACCTTTTAATATCGTACAACAACATTTGTTATCATTTGAATTGAGTTGTAAGGTATAAATATAACCCCATATAGGCTTTATCATATATTAGAGCCTATCTATAGAAATATTACATAAACACATATATAGACATTAACATTATATATACTAAAACAAAACTAGAGATCTTTGTTACAATTAATTATTATCACTGATAGAAGATTACTTTAACATCTATTAATATAGAGAGCATTTTATTAGGTAGGCATGCAACTTAACTGCAAGTATGTGCTTAGGTTATATAGTAAAGCAATGTGTGCTAGACTTTGTTGAAGTCAACTAAAAATAAAGGTGAAGACAACTGCACTAAAGAAGACATGGTGCGTGTTAGTCATAACAATACTTACTTGACTAGTTGGATTTGATGATACTGTACGCATGCCATGCAACTGTTGTGGTTGAACCATATTCTAATATAAACATCATACTATTAGAAAACTATACAATTTAGACCATATATAAAAACGATATTCTGGTTTTAACAACTTATATGGGGAACCGATCTTTTAAGAGCATCCTACATGTTGTAAAATGATACTCTTTGAGGATGGGCATCATTCATATTGGTATCTATTTTAGTGAATTCCTATCAACACCACATATAAAAGATAAATGTTAAACTATGAAATGTCATGTTTATGAGAAGTCATTCAGACTAATAGTGATCCTTTGACAAAAAGAAACACTTTAGAAAGATTGAACAAGAACCAGATTATATTTCTTTATATAGCCTGGAAGAAATTACAACATTTATCTATAACAGGAAAAAATCATATTCAGATGGCAAGCATTTGTACAGTAATGAGACCAAATACAGTTCTGCTCTTTAGATGATTTTAATATGTATATAAAAAAAATCTATTTTCATCATTTAGGGATATTAAAACAAACAGTTTTTAAAAAATTGCACTTACAATTTATTTCAAATCTAAACAATAAAATATCTGTGCTCAGTTATTACTCACTTGCTTCACTTGGCATCATAGGAAAACTTGATGATATAGGTATCAATTATAAATATTATAACTTTTATTAATCCATACGAACATCCATTCATTCTCCTGACACATTCACTACCTGCATATGGTTTGGGAAAGTTGTCGGAACCAAACAAAATGGAGACCCAATCAAGGAAGAACACATTGATTGATAGGATTACTTACTGGATTAACTGTTCTAATAGCTGTAGCTTGTCGTATCTGTTGCATGGTAATACCTTGTGGTAACTGACCTGGTATATGTGGAATGGTAATAGTAGTACCTGGTGCCTGACCTCGCTGTTGTTGGGCCAATTGAGGAACAGCTATTAACTGACCATTGGCTGCAAACAAAAGAGATACATAATCTGTTGAGTCATTGTAAACTGTGGGGATGGGGGGAGGAGGGGGGACAAGTGGTCTTAGATCATAAGGTCTATCACCGAGTGAAGTAGCATGGTTTTGTACTCTAGCTTGTACGTGACAATTCTCCTCTGGTTTACCCCTACTTCTGAAGACCTGTACAATAAAATTAAACCATATTAGTCCAAAAATAACCTAGTTTATGTCGAGTGGACAGTAAACCCCATATCTCTCTCTCTCTCTCTCTGTCATTAAGTTTACTTCTTTCCTTTTGATGAACACACTGCACTGATTTAGCTGATTTTTATTCAAATCTTATTAGTAATTACAGAAGAAAGCCATTGTAAATATATTAGTGAACATACAGAATAACGAAAAGGAACTCCTGCTGTTGCATATTTCCTATTCTATTTCTAATTCAGTATTAAGGTCTCTGCTCATCATTTACATTTATTGTACAATATCTAATGTTTCACACTTGATGTCATTCTGAATATACCACCTCTCTATTCCACTTAAAAGTCTGTTTGTACTACAATTGAGATTTTGAATTATGCTAAAATGCACCCAATTTGATGATAATTCAACAATCATTTAATAAAACATGTTAACTCAGCATTAAGACTAAGAATGTCTTGGTAATTTAACTGTCTTATCAATCCTACAATAATAATAAAACATCTTTAAAAGTTAGTATGAAATTTTTAAATGAATATCCTTTAAAAGACTTCTCACCTAATGTGATAGCAGGCCCATTGATGGAGCCTGCATTTAATGCTGCCATCTGCTGGTGAAATATGCCACGGGGTAAAGCCATTGTTGCCGTTGCTGCTGCACCTGACTGAAATACAAAATGGAGATCTTATTAATCACAATGTACAAAAGTGGTACTTACTTTTTTTTCCCCCAACATCTTGTTGCCAGGCAACAAAACATAAGCCCACAGCAGATTTCAGGCATTCTTTAAGGGTTGTTACATTTTTATTCTTTGGTATGTAAGAGGAGCACATACAAGACAGTTAAAACAGATCAAGAGTAACAGTCCCCTATTTCTATTAGGTCTTAACTTATCTGGCTATCAAATACGTTATTCTGACTGTCTGTAATTGGTTTGCATTATCGGTTTCAATGTAGGTGTATAAAAAATAAAATAAGTAACTTACTAGTTCTGGACCCGATCTATTTATTTGCACAGGTAAACCAGAGAAGGTCTGTTGAACTTGTCCTTGTGTTAATACTGGATTATAAAAAAATAAGATTAAAATATAATACAATCAGATATAGCATTAATTTTTAAAACAACCAAGACAACCAAACATTTAGACGATTGAAAGCAAACTAACGGTATACCATTTGTGGAACTTAGGCCGTGTTGTCTATTGTAACTAACCAGTTACTAAACAAAGATTGCACTGATTCTATTTTATTTGAAAAAGCCAACTCTAATTCAATGTTTGCTTAAAAATAATACAATATATTTTGGATTTAGACACCACAAACTTTACAATAAATTGTTCAACAGTTCTAGTCAAATATTTGCTTCAAAATTATTGTCTTTAACTTTAAGAGTTCAAGTTTTCTGATCTCTTGATATCTAGGATCCACAAAACTGCTGTATATTTCTAAAATACATAATCTCCATATATATATATCTGGTGCTTGATTAGGATGACAGTTAACAGTTGTTGAGCAGATCTATATAAGTGCCACATTAAGATTGTGGACTGCTCTGAACACACAAGTTTTCTGGCTAACCTGTAACACCATGAAAACTTACCCTGTTGTTGATTTTGAAAGACTAGTTGCGGCGTACCACCAGCTAACATTAATTCAGATTCATTTTGAGCTGGCTCTAGAGCTTTTGATGCTGTTAATTTTGATTCCCATAGCTACAATAAATATAAATTATGGTAAAAAGATATTTATGTACATGTCTCTCAAAAGTATTTAATGATATGCTGATACCGCTAAGAAAATACATGTAGTTATCATCTGTGCACGTGTCAGCAGTTTGGGGTGGTCGGAGGAGTCCTAGTTCAGGTGTTTTTTGGCAGTCTTAGTGCTAATGGTATAATGTTGATTTTAAACATAAGTCCAATAATAAATATGAAATAATATAATTAATTTAGTTTTATGGCAACTGTTTTGTTGCAAAACAAGGTCCAGATTGACCAGGGCAGCCATTTACTCTTTCAACTATAATTGTATTAACCTTTCAGAATTAATACAGACATCCTTGGCACTAGTTTTATTATGAAAACTAAAAGTATTCAAGGTAAATCAATTTATAAGCATTAGGATATTAAAATCACAAACAATTTACCTGTTTTAATTCCTGCAAAACTTGCTCATCTACTCCTTCATCTAAAAAAGCTTCTTTTACATTATTTATAACATCTTCTACAACCATTTTATATAACTTACTCTAAAAATATACAAATAAAACCATCCATCAGTATCGATTAAAGAGTGTTTCCTAGCCCAGGAAAATGTTGGATGTCCGCGCAATCAAAAGGTGGAGTAAGTAGATTTTGCAATGTTGTTTCCCCCTGTGGTGGTAGGTCATAGCGATATTGTCTGTGTACAATTTCCCTCGTGTTGCAGACTGACTGGCATATGCACACCTTCATTAGCCCCGTTGGTACAGACAAGAATGGTGTTAATACTGTTAAACCACATTTAATTTCAGTGAAAAGAAGGTAGTCAGATAAAATTCATTTATGAAATTACTGGTATTCAACCAGTGAATTTATGTAGTTGATATCAGCATCTCAAAAATGTGAATGCCTCATGACCAACAAATTCTGGATAAACAAGGGACAAACATCAGTTGCAGTAAATCTAGGACAAATTGGAATTGAGATCGCTATGTTACCATTTGAGACAAGCTACCTTACCAAGGCCATGTAGCAGGAACGATTTAATTTTACATAACAATTTAAGACTCATGGTTATTGAGATAGAACCTAACATCAAACAACTTGTAGTTCAGTTACAGCTCAGGGTAGTCACTGAATGGAGTAGGACTTATCTTTGAATAGGGGACAACAGGAATGTAGAATATGTATTGTTTCATTCAAATTTCCTTTATAATTATAATGTGACTTTTTCAGATTTAACTATAAATATATTTAGGAACTGTATCAGATAACTAACCATAAGGCACTAAAATATGTACAAAAATTTTCAAGAGAGAGAGAGACAGACAGGTGTGGTTTAATGTCCACTCGACACAAACAAGGTCATTTCAGGACTAACACATGATTCAATTTTTTTTTTTAATAATTAGCTTGTGCATAGGGGCATTTACATGTAACAGTGGGAGGAAACCGGGGGTTGGGCAGATGACCCTACTATTTGTCGCATTCAACCATGGATTCAAAACCACACCAGTTGACTCAATGACAGGCGTTTATTATACAGCGCGCATGCTAACCATTTGGCCATCCAACTCCCTTCAATATATAACTATATATACTGAGCACCATAGAAAATGCATCACTTAGTTTTTCGTATAACAAAATTTTTTTTCTTCTTAAATTTGTGGTAGAACTATAGTATAGAAAGAATCAAATTCAACTTTCACAATATTTCCCTCAAATGACATTAAGAGACTTTAACTGTTTGGTGTGCTAAAGAATTAATTGCATTTTTCAACACATTATAACTAAGAGAGAAGAGTTGTAGACTACAGCACTTTTAAAAAAGGTGTAAGAATAAGAAGATTATTTTATAAATCTGACATGATGAAGTTTTTTTAATTTCTGTTGACGGTAGATATCAATCCTGAATGATCAAGACCATCTCCCTAATAATTTTAGGCACATCTAAAAAAAAACATTAATAACATATTCAGATGTAATTGATCTGTATCTTTAGCCAAAATGAAATGAAATGGGTTGAACGTCCTACTTTCTGCACCTAACCTGGGCTAATGAAGACGGCCATACGCGATGCAGTGTGCAATGAAGGAAATTTTGCCCAGGCAACGGCACAAATGCCTACACTTATATCAAATTCCAACTGCCAAGGCCAGGGATCTTTTACATGCACGCCAATGTGTACACGGGACCTCGGTTGTTCGTCCCATCAAAACGACTAGACAGCTGTCCTTGTCAGGCCCTCAGTCCTGCATCATTGAAACCACGCCGGAAAATCTGGATAAACTTTCTCGGCCAATGCAAGGATCGAACACCTGACCTTCAATGGCTTCAAGCTAGCAACCGTAGACCGGCATATTCCCACTTGATCCCCAGTAGCCTATTCTGTGTGGACATATTTACTTGTCCTGGGCTTTCTAACAATCCAAACTAAACCTTACAATTTACAACTAACTCTTAGCTCATCATGCTCATAGGTCTGTCGAGCAGACCTTGTACTAGACCTTCTACAGTAGATAGTACTATTAACTGTAAACAGTAGGCCTAATAATGTATAGTCATAGTACTAGTAGTGGAATTTATAATTATTGAATTTATCTTACAATATACATGTACGCATTGGCTGAAAAATTCAATACCGAAACGAAGAAAACGATTCGATGTGAAGAGGAAAAACAACGGATGAGAAATACAACCTGTTCGTAATAGTACGTAGTTATCCCCAAGAACGACTAACTATGCTAAGAAAGAGGCCATTTCATTTCAGCTGGCGAAGCAGCCTGGCCTTACAAAAATGTTTAACGTCTGGGCTAATCCAATTATACATATTGGTGAAATATAGAATATGGAATTCTTTGACCTGACCAACTCACCGTGGAACTGGCAGTAGCCATTATGCTTAAACAGTTGACCAATTCCACTGTAAAACGACAATGACTTTAGTGAACTGTGGACTTCGCAGAAGCCACCGAAATCTGCCACTGCTCGCTTTTATACACTGTAATAAACCCCTGAACGGCATAGGGGGATCGACCAATTGCTTCAATTGGCTAAATCGCGAGATAATGAGAAATCTCGCGAGAAACACCGTTACAAAGCGCGACCAAAACAAAGCCATGTGATAAAGCCAAATCATCATGGACACATCGATATCCTATCTATGCATGGACATACTCAAATACGGTCCATGGCCAAATCTATTGAAACTACATTGAAACATTGGTTGCACACAATTTGTTTTGTACGTACATGTATATAAGGCAATTACATGAATGTAGTAAAACCGTGAAGAATGCGCTTACTTGAGGCGTTCAGTGTTGCAATGGAACTAAATAATAAATTTTAATTTGGCAGTAGTACTAGTAGGCGCTAAATTATTGTCATTATTGATAGTTTCATTCTTTTCTATATAATTTTTGTAGACCCTTTGGTCTAGAATGGAAGACGAGTGTTTGAATTTACATTTTCTGCCAGAGTTTGGTCAACGGTCTGTATTTTGATAAGGGATCTGGTGATTGAATTAATAGAAATAGAAGTAAAATTTAAATTAAGATATGAATTAGGGAAATCACGCTTAAAAATTGTATCAGAGCCCATGGAATGATAGATTCCTTTGGCGTTGACCTGGAGTAGCAAAATATCCAAAGAGTGATCAACCCCTTCAATATTTTTTAACAGATGATTGTCAAATATTGGACTCTGTGTATTTAGATCATGCTCCGAAGAATCACTTTTCATTGAACGTTGAAGTCAATGGTAAGTTAATTAGTAGTCTGGCCCCACAACTGTCAACACAAAAAGAGAGTTGCCTCCCGTCGTCCTTTACAGATTCAGAAAATTACAAGTTTTGATTTTAATTACCAAGTCAACACCAAGTCCTGTATATTTTAGAAAAAAAAAAATACTAAAAATGTTAAACATCTAAACCAGCAGTTCTAATCAACAGTGGTAAGGAAAAAAACAGATGAATATGTCAAGGATGAAAAGATCTTGGTTGGATACGATTTTGGTGCATGTTATTTAATAGACCAGCGTCTTGACTTGTGGTGGTCCCTGCCTTTTACAGTTCGTGGACAGTTTGTCAGACTTAGATTAAACTTAGACTATATACAGTCCTGTATATTGTAATATCCAATGTGATCCTATATCATTATTAATACTGACGTCAAATGGGATGTTGGATTTCTCTCTTTAAAATCCCAATGCATGGAACGGGAGCCCAGGGGTCGACCTAGCTGAAAATTGTACCAATTTTCTTCTATATTTTATCGATGCTTGTATGTCTGGTATCATCAAAATGTAAGTCTGTCGGGTTTCTGGCGTTGGATGTGGTATTCCAAGACCCAAAATGCGATACCCCTCAACTTGTTTCGATTAGCTCAAAACTGTACTGTATGAAATTCGCACAGCAATGTATACCGTAGACCTACATCTTCGGGTATCACAAAAACTCCCTGAGACATTTCTAGTGGTGAGGTACCCCTGACAGAGCTGTGGTAATTACCAGATATGTGTAGTTTTGTGCCTCCCGAAGATGTACGGTACATTGCTGTGGGAATTTCATGTGGTACACTTTTGAGCTAATCTTGACTAGTTGGTGGGCATACCATTTTGAACACCACACCCACCACCAGAAACCCAGCAGACTTACATTTTGATGATACTAGATATACATGCATTGATACCATAAAGGAAAAATTGGTACACTTTTCAGCTAGGTTACTCCCCTGGGCTCCAGTTCTAATACCTATAACGTAATTTAGAGACAATGGTGGCATTATGCATTGTCAACTCAGGCGCGGATCCAGAGGGGGGGGGGGTCCAGAAACCTGGTAAACCCCCTCCTGCAAAAATTCCTGGATCCGCACCTGCAACTGTCAGATTTTCTTAACGAAAGCCTGACAAACCCCCTCCTGCAATCTAAATTCCTGGACCCGCCCCTGCACACATGGTCTTGTGGGTCATACAGAATCAGCAGTCAACATGCAACTGAATTACTATCAGTAGCAGACGTTTGGCAGAAAGGGAGAGAACTCCCTGTTACCGTTAATGGACTTCCAAAATTCGGTATGTTCCTTTGTCCATTATGTTTTCTGCATTTTGCTTTAAATCAAAATTTAATCTTTACCGCAGATGACGGCATTGGCTGTTTTCGTCGTAATTAAATTTTTTGTCAACTTCACAATTTTCATCTGGTCCCAAATCGAGTCAATACAGACATTTTGCTTGGAACCACTCGGCATCGTATTCTAAAAAAAAATGGGGGTCTGGTGTTGTGCCCATTTCAATACACCACCAGCAAAAGAAATATTATCATCAATTAAAACCCAGAAAACCTGTACAAGACGCATTGGCCAGTTTTGACTTTTCATAATACTGTGTATATATTTCAGCCCTTTGTATTTTCATGTATATGTACATATCCTGCTTTGTCATGTACGACGCTATCGAAGATTAGATATCAAAATTAGCGCTATATTAAATAAATAGTTTATGTTTATGTTTTATATTTTAATATATGGATATTACTTAAATTTAAAACAGTTATGCCATGCAAAGTTCGCGAAGAGTCTGAATTGAATGTCAGATTTTGGCGTCTTGTTATTCCATGACCGACAGTATACGTAGGATATGTTTATAAGCCATCGAGTCGCTTCATACAATTGGCTCTCGAAAGCATCCCGACACGCGATTCGTGTGCTAATTTTAAAATTGGATATCCATGTAAGACGACCAACTCTTCGCGGTATTAAAGATAACATCAATGTAGATTTAAACGGACCAATAAGACGTATTCGCAATAACATGTGTTGATGCTATTGAGTTGGCTCCTTTAAAACCCATTTCATTCCGCAAAAAAATAAAATGTAGCAATGAACCTCACTTTACTCGGTTATTATCATTACCATCCTTTCCCAAACTGTTCCATAATACAAAACGGGAGAAAAATGCTAAAACCATTGAGAAAAATGAAAATGTGCCTTAGTTAGAGGGGCCCTAAAGGCAGACAAAAGGGCCCCACTTCTGACAAAAGGGCCCCTCTGACCAAGGGAAAGAGCCCCCGTCTCCGAATCAATCGTTTACTATACACTGTGACTGTCGAATCCATTACTGAATGAGAATATGCAGTCATTGCATTTGCATAAAAGTCGTCAATCAAGCCCCCCCCTCCCCGCGAAAGAGGGCTCTCAAAATAGTATAGCCTCCGCCGTAATAAACCTTAAAACGCCCCTGTTAACACATATTTTAAATTTTACCGCTAATAGCTAAAAACGCGATTTTTATACGCCCACATTTTCATGTGGACGTATTATGTCGTCGCCCCTGTCCGTCCGGACGTCCGTCCGTCCACAATTTGTTTGTGGACTCTCTACAGGTCACAATTCTTATCCGATTTTGACGAAACTTGAAATATAGGTTTATCCCCAAAAGATCTCGGCTGCTTTCGATATTGGCATGTATCGGATCAAAACTTCATGGATTATGGCCCCTGATTGTACGAAAAATCACGTTTTTAGCTTGTGGACCCTATAGAGGTCACAATTTTGAACCGATTTTGATGAAACTTGACATGCATGTTTGTAACCCAAAGATCTTGGTTCCTTTCGATATTTGCGGCTATCGGAATGTAATTTCCTGAATTATGGGCCCTGATTGTCCGAAAAATCACCCTTTTTAGCTTGTGGTCCCTCTGGAGGTCACAATTATTATTCGATTTAAAAAACCGTTTGATTATATCACCATTACACCCTAAATAAGGTTGAGTTCGAATTTCGGGAAAATCGGACCAAAATTGCCATACAAAATGGCCACCGTTTGTACGCGAATACTGTTAAAAAATGGTATATCAAGGTTGTGGACCCTGTGGAGGTCACAATTTTAATTCGATTTTGATGAAACTTGAAATTCATGGTTATAACCCAAAGATCTTTGTTCCTTTCGATATTTGCGCATATCGGATCGTAACTTCCTGAATTATGGCCCCTGATTATACGCAAAATCGCCTTTTTTTTTTAGCTTGGAGGTCACAATTATTATTCGATTTAAAAAAAAACGTTTGATTATATTACTGTTACACCGTAAGGAAGGTTGAGTTCGAATTTCGGGAAAATCAGACCAAAATTGCCATACAAAATGGCCGCCGTTTGTACGCGAATAATGTTAAAAAATGGTAGCCTATATCAAGGTTGTGGACCCTGTAAAGGTCACAATTTTTAATTCGATTTTGATGAAACTTGAAATTCATGGTTATAACCCAAAGATCTTGGTTCTTTTCGATATTTGCGCATATCGGATCGTAACTTCCTAAATTATGGCCCCTGGTTATACGCAAAGTCCCCCTTTCTTTAGCTTGTGGTCCCTCTGGAGGTCACAATTATTATCCGATTTAAAAAAAAAACGTTTGATTATATCTCCGTTACACCGTAAGGAAGGTTGAGTCTGAATTTCGTGAAAATCTGACCAAAATTGACAGACAAAATGGCCGCCGTTTGTACGCGAATACTGTTAAAAAAATGATTTATCATGGTTGTGGACCCTGTATGGGTCACAATTTTAATTCGATTTTGATGAGGAAGGTTGAGTTCTAATTTCGTGAAAATCGTATCAAAATTGCCGGACGAAATGGTCGCCGTTTGTACGCGAATAGTGTAAAAATATGGTATATCATGGTTGTGGACTCTATACAGGTCACAATTCTTATCCGATTTTGATGAAAAAAGTCACATTTCTAGGTTGTGTACCGTCACACCATAATCATTGTCGGCTTCGAATTTCATGAATATCAGACTGGAACTGACCAACTAAATGGCTGCTCCCAATACAGTATGAAATGCAGGACTTAATGATGTAGGAAAAATCACTTTCGGTATTGCTTGTTCTCTGTCCATCTCTCGAAAATGTGGGCGTATCCTGCCTGGCAGTGCCAGCCTATCTTTTGTAATCAGGGGCAGTCCATGAAGTTTAAAGCTCCAAAATCCAAAACATCCGATATCTTTGTGTTTGGGGTATAAACATCGGATAAAAAATGTAACTTGTATTAGAGTAAAATAAACACAACAGTCAACAGTTATGCGGATAACAATAGAGTATATACTGAGCGCCATAGAAAACGCATCACTTAGTTTTTCGTATAACAAAATGATCCTGTAAACATATCTTATTTATTTTGCTTCTTATTGTGAACAATATTCAAATGGGAACACATCAATAACAACACATTTGTACACTTAAGGATGTTTAATCTGTAATCAACGGTACAAAGTCAGGGGGTTAAAACCAAAAGTACGACACAGATGGTTAATTCCATGCGAGGTCGCTGCACAGCGTGCTTAAGTTCCCGTGGGAAGACACACGCGCTACTGACATCTGTGTCTTACTTGTTCACAATAAGACGCAAAATAAATAAGATATGTTTACAGGATCATTTTGGTCCACAACAAGAGACACGGGAGACGCCAAGAAAATGCGTGTGGATGATATCGCAACCACGCTAAAAACGCGATCTTATTGCATAACCATCGCACAACATTACTTCGGGATATAAAAAACGCGAATTTTCGTACAATCAGGGGCAAATATAGTTCAGCTCTGAACGTCGGTCTCATTACATTCACCCTGGACGTTCGGGGACTGG
Organism: Patella caerulea; assembly: GCA_036850965.1. NCBI lineage: Eukaryota > Metazoa > Mollusca > Gastropoda > Patellidae > Patella > Patella caerulea. The sequence goes on from JAZGQO010000007.1 coordinate 22,459,485, forward strand.
CCCATTCAATCAATGTCGAAAATAATTTGACCACCAATTTTACTGGGCAACTTTTCACTGCTAAACGATGGGTGTCACTCCGTGTGGACGCTTGTACAGTGTAAAGGAACATCTCAGTGAGAAAATAAGACCTTGCTCATTTCGCTAGAGTCAGTATGGGCATCACAACACGCTGTGTCATGGTGGCGAAAGGGTAAGCTTGATAGGAGGGGACGTATTTTAAACAGCGCGTTGTTTCGCTCATACTGACTCTAGCGAGGTAAGCAAGGTCTTATTTTGTCACTAAGATGTTCATTTACATTGTACAGACGTTCACACAGATTGACACTCCGATGTTTCGCAGTGAAAAGTTGCCCAGTAAAATTGACTGGGGTTCAAATTATTTTCGACATTGATTGAATAGGCCAGTCCCTGAACGGTCAGGGTGAGTGTAATGAGACCGACGTTCAGAGCTGAACTAGGGCAAATGGAGCTACAAATTTAATTAGTCAAAATTTGAACATAGTTTCTCAACCTTTAATTCAATCTCATCGAGTTTCATGAATTTCTATCTGACCGGGCGTTCCCAGGCTTTCGTAAATTTGAACAAAAAAGACACGACCTGAGGTCGAAATACATGTATTCTTAATTTTGATAGGGTTTCTCCTGCCACACTCAACTAATTCAGTGAACATGTATAGGCATACTGAATATGCAGAAGGTGCATTCACGCGTACAGCATGGCAAGTGTGATTTGATGGCACAAATTTATCTATACTATTCAAAAAAAGTAGGGGATATTTGATTTTTAAGTGTTATTAAAGTCACCTAATGAAACTGACGAAGAAACAAATGACAAAATGAAATGAAGTTCACATTCATCGATTTATTCCAAAGGATCGTTAGACTAAGTAAGGCACAGACTGACCATTATAAGGGTAAAATGATACCCGGGGTCAAACAGCAAAGTTACCACAGCATCACAACAAAGTCAGTAACGGGTAAATCCTCCTCTGTATGCCAAACAAGCATTGATCCAACGTGGCATACTCCTAATGAGACGTCTAAGGTCATTTTGGTCCAGATTGTCCCATTTCTGTTGCAAGTTCTTGGACATTGGCAGGACGTTGTTGACGTTGACGTAACCTCTGTCCAAGCATGTCCCAGACATGCTCGATGGGGGAGACGTCGGGACTCAGTGCTGGCAAAGGTAATGTGGTGATGTTCTGTTGTTGGAGGTAACCTGTAACGATCCTGGCCCTGTGACATCTTGCGTTGTCATCCTGGAAGATGAAACGGCGGTCATGACGTCGTGCGAACGGCACAACATGGACTGCCAAGATGTTGTCCCGGTAGTACTGGCCTGTAACACGCCCTGCAACAACATGTAAAGCCGTTCTTCCAGCAACAGTGATGCCTTCCCACACCATAACAGAACCACCCCCAAATCGATCATGTCTGATGACGTTAACGTCTTGGAAGCGCTCGTTTCGACGACGCCACACCCTCCTACGTCTGTCCAAAAAATCAACAGTGAACCTTGACTCATCTGAAAACATCACATTGCGCCAGCGTCGATTCTCCCAGTGTTGACGATCCCTACACCAACGACGTCTTGTCTGAATGTGATGATCTCTCAAACAAGGGATCACGCGAGGACGTCGGGCGCGAAGGTGACCCTTGTGCAGTCGATTCCGAATCGTCTGGCCACTCACTCTCACACCAGTGTCTGTTTGAAGACGAGTGCTGATCTGATTTGCTGTGATGACACGATTTCTCAAGGCCAAGGTACGGATAAATCGATCCTGGGCTTGAGTTGTCGCCCTTGGTCGACCTGAGCGTGGTCTGTCCTGTACAGATTGTGTATCACGGTATCTGGACCATAACCTGCTTATGACAGACTGAGAAACATTCATCGTCCGCGCCACAACCGCCTGTGTTGTGCCGATCTGTAGCATGCCAAGGGCACGTAACCTTTCATTTTGGGTAAGCCGACGCATATCAAAATTTGTTTTCTGGTCACTAAAACAATTAAACTGATGTTTCCACCCTGGAATTCAATGCCGCAATGACTGTAACATTCAAAGTCAGAGTCGTGCAAATCTTGGGTTGAACCCCCCATGATGATCCCAAGCATCACCTGCATTCCATGCGGTAGCTATTGGTGCGTTTGGGCGTCACATGTAACTGGAAATGTTTCTTCTGTTAGGTTCTATAGTGACTTTTTTCGCAGTCATTTGCATATTTTAGTATTATACCCCCAAAATCAAATATCCCCTACTTTTTTTTTGAATAGTATAGTATGCGAATTAGTAAAAGGCGCCATTCTGCCCGGACCAGTTTACGTTACTACGTCTTATTGATTCTTATGCAAACAGAAGGACTATACGTAGCCTATCTATGAGTAGGACGTTCAATCCCATTTCATTTTATTTCTTATGTAAACACCTACTATCGACGCCAATGTGACGTCACGTAAAATACATGCGAACTTGGTTTATTTTAAACATGAAATAACGTTTAGGACTACTGTTTGCTCCGACTGGGCTAACAAAGACGGACTTATAGGCATACACCATGAAGTGTTCTGCGAGGGAAATTTTGCGCGGGCAGTGGCACTATGGCCTACTCTTAGGCCTATATCGAATTCCAACTGTCATGGGATCTTTTACGTTTCCTATGCCAATGTAGGCCTCTATAGGCCTATACACATCCCTTCGGTTTTCCTACCATCCATTCCGAACGACTAGACAGCTGTCCGTGTGAGGCCCTCCGTCCTGCACCACTGACAAGAGTAAACCGCGTCGGAAAATCTCAATGAACTTTGTTGGCCAATAGGCCTACATGGATCGAAGACCCGACCTTACCTACATAGACAACATAGTACATACACACATATTTGGTTTTATTTATACAGATAATCGGGAAATAGCTGAGACGTGTGTGGCGGACTTAATTAGGGATTAACCAATCAGTTGATTGATTGGCTTTCACTCACCCCTTTAGAAAAACTGCGTGCAATTTATTTTATTGTATTGATTAGTTGAAACAATGTTCGAAGTTGTTATTATATAAAATAAAATCGGGTTTAACCCTTGTGTGTACACGTCGCACGAAAAACGTTGTCGGTAACAAGGGGTAATCTCAGACCCCAGACATAAAAAGGTTTTTGGATGAATAATTTCGTTCAAATACGATCAAACTACAGCTTCATATCAAGACTGAACAATAATCAATCAGGATAGATCAAAATATTTCAGGTATTATCAGCGACGATAGGAATTATAAGATTTTTTTGAAACCATACAAATCTAAAAAATATCATAATTGTCATGCTCCATGCAGAATAGTCTTTTGATGGGGATGGGAGTGTACCTTGATTTGCTCTCAGATCTAGATTACTAGAATAACCAAAACAATATCATCAGCAGTAGCCTAAGAACGATTCCTAATACAAAGCGAGCACTGGTTACAGAACAGATTAGACTCCTGTAACCATCAAAATGTTGAAAGAAAGGGGAGGGGGGGTCCACAAGACCCCTTGTGGCCGACAACGTAATAGGTTACTCTAAGTTTCTTGTCAAATGATGAATGTTGCCACTGCCTCGCATCCATTCTATTCACAGCATTATACTCGACATTAAGTAGCTGACAATGTATAAAATCCTCGCTAGACAATTATGAACCAATTTCTCACAAACGTTAAGGATATGGTCGTGGGGTCCAAGAATACCCCTTGTATACGCACAAGGGTTAAAGATACTTTCCCCCGAAGGTTCGTTCGTTCGTTTCTGGGGTTTAACGTCCACTTCCACCTTAGGGTGATATCGTAGACAAGCCCCCGAAGGTATAATTAGGTGTTATTTTATGTACGGTCCCCATTTAGGCTATAATAAATAAATTGATGGGGTGTAGGCTAAAGTAGGCCATACTTCCCTTAAAATTCCCCATAATTGGCCCATAATTATTTTTCTATTGGGCTAACTCCAGGGCCTGGGCCTACTTACAAAAAAAAAAAACAAAAACAAAACAAAAACGTAATAATAAATCTAATTTACCGAAGGGAAAAACTTAATATAAGGCAACTCGCAATGATGTCATCCCTTTCAGTGGTTATAACAAATATTCACTGTTGATTAATAGTTTGGTGTGGTCATGTTCCTTAAAGCAATGTCCGCTTGTTTTACGACGCTTGATAAAATGTCCTACGTATAGTAGTGAAGGCGATATCAAATGGGGGCGGTGGGCTCATCCACTCATTGATTGAGTGAGATCACGGTAATCCCATTAGAAGTTACACATCCTTGCCCTTTCTACTGACTATTCAGCAGTTTTGTCAACGGGGCACAATGGTACCACTGAATAATGAAATTCAAAAAATAAACATCTTCTCATTCCGCTAGAAATCCCGTAAAACAACAAAATGTTCCATGTAAATGCCCGGTCTGTTTCCATGTCAAATTTAAGATTCGGCGGGAAACCGTGAGAGGTCATGTGTAGCCCCCGTGCGTTAGTATAAGCATTCAATATGGCGTCTGGATTAGACTTCAACCTCGAATGGGATTGACGTTTTTACGGTTTTATAGACAGTGTTCATGCCAAATTAATGATACAGGGAAGTTAATTAGAAATGAAAAGTGGCGAAACATATTCGAGAATTTTTGTTAGGAAAATAAATGTCGGTTTGTGGCGTTTATTCAATAATTTGTGAGACTCATGTGTGGTAATATTGTTTTGAGTCGGAATCTCCTGGTACACACATGCATAAGATACCGACCGGCTGAAAGAAGTTCAGCTTGATTTTATAGTAGATTTGAAACACAACTCGACAACTATACAAAGACCAATCATGGCTGATACAAGACGGCGTGTAAAATTGTATATGTTGAATGAAGATCGACAATGGGATGATCGCGGAACGGGTCATGTGTCATCAGCTTACGTTGAAAGATTGAAAGGAATGGCTTTATTAGTTAGATCGGAGACGGACGGTGAGTTGATAGCCATGTCATAATCGGCAGATAAGGGCTAAGAAGTCGATAACAGTGTTTGAAATTTTTTTCTACGGAAAATACCACACACAAATGTGTAAAATTGTAAATGAACTAACACATAATTATTTGTTAATTTAATAATAATATTAGTAATAGTGCTCTCGAACTGACTTTTTTGTAAAATACTGTCTGTCTGATTCTGAATACATTGTGGAGTATTCACTGACACATATTCTCTATGGTTTTCTTCTCTACTACATGTAGTACTAATAATAAGGATTTTTTTTTTCTATGGGGTAGTAGCCTAGTAGTAAGTTCAATGCCCTATTTTGTGGGGTCATTTCAAGCAAGTACTTCTGAAGATTGTTGATAATGATGATTGCTAAACTACCGGTACTAATATGAAGCCTCATCCATTTGATAGTTCTTTCCATTAATATGTGTATAGTAGTACATGTAGTTGTACACAGTACAGTCAATTGATTTTCATACATATTTTTCTTTCACTAGAATAAACAGTGAGGTCATCAGAATTTATTCTATTTTTAGCTAGTCTACCAGAGTTATACATACTACACATGTACTGCTGCCGACTTTGGAACAACTCCACAAAGGAACAGAAATTTTTTAGGAATTATTCAGAATGATTAAAATTATATATTTATTAATTCTATGGCTGCATGTACATGTTACTACAGTACAGTAGAATTTGTTCTTCTTTTAGAAAAAATAAAAATGAATGTATGGTGGTAGTGATTTAACGCCTTTCTCAGAGTCTAATCAATTTAAGAATCTCATGAGTCAAAGCCATATTGGTTGCATTTGTAAATGGTGTGACAGATTATGGAATTGTGTTGATATGACATCATCAATATATCCAACTGACTGTACCAAATTATAAGTTTATTTCTATTGAGAAAGGCTGTATCTCATCATAATATTATTTGAGCTGCTTATTCAACTTTTTTGTACATATTCAATAATAAATATTAATAAACAAAAATAGCACATATATTAACAAATTGATTTGATTTATTTTTCAGGCTCCATATTACTGGAATCCAAAATTCATCCAGACACAGCCTATCAAAAACAACAGGTGATGCATCTGTTTAGTTTAAATTCATTTTGTATGGTCTGACACCTTGGTTCATTTAACTTAAGCTTTTAACCAATAAAACTAATAATGATATTTGATTGGTGTGAAGAATTGCTGTCTTTGCTCCCACTCACAGTGTATTTCCACAGGAATCTGACCCTCTAGTTCTATCCATATTATATGCATCACCATACCGAACTAGACAATTATAAAAAAAGAACAGGAGTGCAATGCCTGTTGAAGCCTTGATTTTACCTGCTCTCGCTTTGGCACGTTTTGTTCCACAATTCGTAATGCCAGGCAATCTAACCTCTGCCAATTCACTCAGATATGATTTTTCTTCAATCTAGCCGTTTTGATTTGCATAAATACTCCCCAAGAAACGATATCATAGCCACTTGTTTCCAATATTTACATTATTTCCTTCGTTGACGTTTGTCCTCAACTCCATGCGCTGACGTCATACAAAAACCTAACCAACCCCTGAAGTCTTGTATACTTCCGCCTCAAAATCTTGAATATTTACTAAAACCTGACAGAAAATGTATATTCAAACCCTCTTCTTCGATTCTACACCTAAAAGTTAACAAAATTTGCCATGCAAAAAGAGGAAAATGGAATGACAGAGAAAATTTGAAAATATATTTGGCACTTGTTTCAGTGATCTAGACACTGCGGATTGATTTTGTATGACGTCAGCGCATGGAGTTGAGGAGAGCAAGTAAGCGAGAGCAAGTAAAATCTAGGCTTCAACAGGCATTGCATTCTTGTTCTTTTTTATTATATACATGTAATTGTCTAGTTCGTTATGGTGTATGCATATAATACGAATAGAAGGTCAGATTCCTGTGGTATTTCACTCAAAGTCGTTGAACAATTTTGCTTGTCCTCTATTAAAACGGATCAATCATCACTGTTTATCAAATTCATTCTCAGTATATTCACATCAGCAATAATAACAGAGCACTCAGAAAACATATTTTTTACAAACCATGATCTGCCCACATATTTTTAATAAAGTAGAAAGCTTGAAGTGCCAATGTACATGTTTATAATTATTAATTCTTAAAACAAATCTTTGCATTGACTTGAGTTAAAATTGCTCTATGGTACTATATATTATTATATGTCATATGTACATCAGTGCATGAATCATGACTTTCTTAAATATAAATTATGCAAGAGCTAAACCTGCCCATTGCAGTTCTTTAAGTATTGGGTCACGATGCGTAACACGCTGGTTACACCCTTATCTGCGATGCTGGATCGTGGGCCTGACAAAAACAGCTGTCTAGTCATGATTGAACACATCGGCATGCACATAATTATGTGCATGCACATAAAAGATCCCTTAGGAATTTATATAGGCCGTAACATGAATTGTAACATGGCTGTCTTCAGAACTAAATTTTAAGTGTAGACAGATTCATGTACATGTATGCCCACTTTGCAAAATAACAGACAATGTAATCAATCAAACTTGATTTTTTATCTTTATTTGTTGATATGGTATAACATTTGATTGATAGAACTATACTCTTTGTAATTGTATGCATGTACATGTAGGTGTGTTTGAAGGGAATATGTACATATAGATCATACATGTAGGTACATGTACATGTATTTGATTGATATTAAAAGTAATTTTGATGCATAGTTTTATGAGCATATGAATATGATAAGCTAAAATATGCAAGATTTAAACATATGTAAGCCATTGTTGTAGTACATGTAATAAAGAAAGGAAGTATTGGATATTTAGATGTAGGTCAAGGAAATTTATTACTGTACATTAAGGTTGTGATGTACAGTATGTAGATGAAATATTAATATATTTGGGTTCAAATCAAAGTTATACCAAAAGCAATAATACTAGTGTTTACTCTTATCCAACCTATCCTATTTTATATTGCAAATTTTATGCCCCCCCCCCCCACCCCAACTGGGAACCAAATTTATGCTACACTGTATGTTTTGTTTTATGATTGAACAATTATTTTTTTGATTATAGGAAACGTTGATAGTATGGTCAGAATCTGACAACTATGATCTGGCATTGAGCTTTCAAGAAAAAGCAGGATGTGATGAAATATGGGAGAAAATTTGTCAGGTACGATTATCAATTTAAAGTTGCTGTTCTTCATTTGAGGAATTACATGTATGTCACCTGAACTACACCCTATTCCTTACCCTTGTTCTCTGCATTTGCAATGCATATTCATGTATATTGTATAATGATTTGTGGATAGATGCTAGTATCCAGCCACAAATACAAGGAATTCGTATCTCGATTTTTTATCCCTTTTAAATAGCCATGACATGGATGTTTAACCAGATGAATGAAAACTTTACACCAATCTTCGAGTCTGAGACAGACGTGTGGGTTAACATCCACTTGACACAAACTAAATGTAGGTTATTATACTACAGGGTTTATTTGCAGTGAGGGTAAATGGGGCTCAAAGAAAACCCACAGGTTTAAACGTATGATCTGACTTCATTGAATAAGCTATGTTAGAATTGTTGCAACTCTACTTGCCTTTGTGACTACTTACCTCAGTGCCATACACCAGTAATCAATAACTAGATATTCTCAACTACGCTTGGAATTAGTGAGTTAATTAAAGAAAAGACTCCTACTCATTTAATGAATTTATCTTTGCATGATTTCAGGTACAAGGTAAAGATCCCTCTGTTGATATAACACAAGAAGTTGTAGACGAATCAGAAGATGAGAGATTTGATGATATGCCTGATGCTATGCCACCAATTGAATTACCTCCCTGTGAACTTAGTAAATTAGAAGAAATCTCAGAATTATTTAATAGTGTGCTTCCGTCACCCATACGGAGAGAAAAACTAGCAGTTTGCATAGAAAACGATGGCTATATTAAAAAATTAATTGACTTATTTCATATGTGTGAAGATTTAGAGAATTTAGAAGGACTACATCATTTGTACGATATATTTAAGAGTATATTTTTACTAAATAAGAATGCACTGTTTGAAATTATGTTTAGTGACGACACACTGTTTGATATTGTTGGTTTATTGGAATATGATCCGACTTTACCACAGCCAGCAAAACATAGAGAATATTTAAAAACTAAAGCCAAGTTTAAGGAAGTTGTGCCAATATCAAATCCAGAATTACTGATCAAAATCCACCAAACTTATAGAGTTCAGTATATCCAAGATGTGATATTACCTACACCATCTGTGTTTGAAGAAAATATGCTTTCTTCTCTTAGTTCTTTCATCTTCTTTAACAAAGTGGAAATTGTCAGTATGATTCAGGTAGGTATATTTGTTAAATTATAATTTTGAAACTACTATTTGGATACTAACGGATACAAAATACATGTAAGGGTTATCCGAATCATTTTATTATCCGTTCGAATATATTCTGATATTCCGTGTATTCGGATCACAAATCTCGATCCAATTTTCAACCGCTTTTGTAGGGACGAAAGGATTCACCGGTGTACCGCAATTTTTTCTATGAAAATGATGAACGATATTTTTTTAAGAATATCGATAATCGATATTTGTTCAATAAATGAGACATGTAGGACCCTTAGAAATTACCTATCAGTTCAGTACGTACGTATACAGGGCATAAATAAATAGCCTAGGAACAGCACGCGTCTGCTATAGGCCCGGGCATCCAGACTTCACAATCATTGCAAAACTGACCTACTAATCGCGTGCAAAATACGACTTGGAAACTGGATAAGACAATTTTCCCATTGGACTAAATACCGGAAGCCATGCATTTTACACCAATGAAATCGCATTTTATTTAACAGCCATTTCTTCCTCCCGATGCCGGTGGCTCTTATTCGAATGAACAGGGATCGAATTTGGCGGACGCAAACACACAAAATGCGTGTTGATTTTGTAGACTGCGTGTTACAAAATATGTCACACGAAAAAAATTGCGTGTAACATTTTTTCGCTTGTTGGCAATTGTTACTGAATAACAAGATTTCTTTTACGCAAAATCAAGACAATGATTAGGACCAAAAACGGAAATTCTATTATTATTTTCCATCCTAGCAAAATGTAAACAAATCGATGTCTATATTCAGCGTATTGTGGCTTCTGCGCATGCGTGACGTATTCAGAATTCTTCGTCAGACATTCGGAGTTCATTAGTTTTTTGCTGAAATGATCGTTTTTACTGTGGTAAAAATCTTCAATTTTCTTGGCTAAGACTTTACACTGTTCAATAAAAATAATACACAAATATCCTAATTCACCTTTTTTAGTGTTTGACTATAGTATCGGGGCCCTTCGACTATCTGTCCTTTCATTATTGTCGTTATCTTTCATCAAACAAATTCCGACATCGGGTCGGTCAAAAATATACGTTATTGGCGAATGGCTTTCACTTTCACGCGACAAAAAAACAAAAACATGTGCCGCGATATCGCAGTTTTGATTTTTCTGGAAGATATTTAAAATATTTGATGTTATTTACACTATTTTATTGTTTAATGATGAATAAGTACTGTTATAAACTCATGAGTATTCATTCCACGATGTTTGCAAATGCTGATAAGGAGGTCTGTTTACGACGTCACGTGACTTCTCGCTCACTTTTCAACCAGTTACTTACTGGCGTTATTCCTGTTTCTGTTCAATTTCTATACATCTTGACAAATTGTTTATACCGATACTTTGATTTTCCAAAGGATCATTCATTTTCAGATTGAAATAAATTCTAATAAAGCAGAAATATAAATAATACTAAGATTGTCAACTATTGGGGGGAGGGGGTGCCTCCATCATAAAATGTTAAATTGTAATGAACAACTTCTGCAAAAATATTATTGATTAGAAATAATATTGACTAGAAAGTTTCAATGAATACATGTTTAATTACATTTAAAAATGATAAACTGAAAGCATTGACATTTCATAAAACTTTGTGAGTTGAGGACAGGTTTTGGTGTTTGTTAAATTGTTGTGTTTTATTTGCCATTTATTAGTTTTTTAAATGAAATTGTAAGGAATATGTGTACACTCCAATGTATAACATAACTTAAGTATTTTCATGAAAGAAAAAATTGCCCCTTGAATTTCTTCAGAATCCTATTTTTGCTTGTACATTTGAAATCAACAAGCAAAATTTTGCTTGTGTGTTTTCGAGTAAAGTTCAATCCCTGAATGAATGAAAAGCGTGTTGAAATTTTGGTTAACAGTCTCTCTTAGTCTTTTGACTATTACGTTCACGCCCAGTACTGGTGGTAGCACTGTTACACTTAGTGAAGTTGAAATAGAAAAGCCACCCGCCTGTTCGATCGAAGCAAACTGATCCCGCAGTGAATATTCGCTTGACCGCTACCATCACTGATAAGCATGACATCGACAAGGCTTAATGAGTTCGGCATATTAACTTTTTTACTCCGACAAATTGAATTCTCAAACATTTTTTTGAGGTAAAAGAAAACTAAATAAAGGCATTTGAAGTATTTGGAGTTAAAAAATATTTCCTATTTAGTGTACAATGTACATGTAAATGGGTATTCAAATGAGTAAAATGCATCATTTTGCCCGAAGGAGTTAGGTGTTAAGTAAACATTGTGTATTTTTTCTTTATTTAAAGAAAACTTTAGTCAATTTCACATTAATGGCGTGTGTATCGTGTTGCACCCGTATCGTTGGGCTACGACATCATGCTGTATCATATCGTGGCACAGCGTATCGTTTAACCCCTACGTATTTGTGTTTATAATCTCAAGTATCAAGTGTTTTATTTTGGGATATGCGACAGAAATATCTCTGAATTTTCAGAGATTTGTGTTTATAATCTCAAGTATCAAGTGTTTTATTTTGGGATATGCGACAGAAATATCTCTGAATTTTCAGACTATAAAATTGATCAAAATGGCGGGTAATAGCATGATGTGATTATCAGAGAAAAAAAAATTTAAAGATATTTTGCAAATTCTAACCAATGGACTCATAAAAATACATGTATGTTTAGGTGCCACGTGATTGTGCTCACAACTATTACAGTATTTCTGTATAAAATAACAGCACAAATAAGCCTTACTTCAGCAGACGTAAGTTTTTCCGCCAATGCACCTTAGGCATTTTTTTAATTTTTATCAATTCGACTTCAAAGCAATAAAAAAGCCATGTAAAAATTATTGAAACAAAAATTATCAGCGTATGGAAACTAATGAAAACAGACGTAACTCAAGCAAATGTCTTTTGCTTCAATCTGAACACCCTTCAGTATCCTAAGTTAAGCTCATAACAATGGAATAATTATTCACATTTGCCATGATTTGGTTCAAATCGGCCCTTTCCGTAATCTGCTGTAACAGCATTCTGGTTGGTCAAAACGTGTTGGTTATCCTCGCTACAAGGTCATCGCTTTAGTTTTACTTATTATGAAGAACATTGTCAATAATCAACAGAACTGACAAAAAAATGCGCGCGCGAGATAGATAGTGGATCTAAAAAAAATGGAGGGACTGACTTGGTTTTGAAAGAGAAGTCGATTTGACAAAGGATAGCGGGTAAAAGGGTTGCTTGAATGATTTTGTGCCGGGAAAAGAACATTGTCTTTGGACCGTTGGTGTAATGATGAAATTAATTACCGAGGAAGTGGATTATGAGTACCGTTAGTCATTGTCAAAGGCTGCACAGTGCCGTTTGATTAACTAGTATTTTTTATCGAGCCGTGTCAAACCCAAAAGTGACTTTCTGCTCTTTCATTTATCCCCATGGAGAAGTGGAGAAACAACCCGAGTAGGATTTACATGTGCGTCTCGCTGTGAAATCCTGAGTGTAAAACAGTCAAATGTTTGTTTAGACTGCACTCCACAGATAGTAGGTGACTAGAACCAAGCCACATCATCAAAAAACGATAAAATGATTCTATGGTATCTTTGTTTTAGTTTGTACACTACTTCATCAATCTCTGTGCTTCATTCAGCATTGACACACTGTAGTCTCCGTAGGTTTTTATATCCAGACATTCAATAATAACACTGTTTTGCTAAAAAAAGGCGGCTACATTACATGTAGCTTACGATTGTGCTGTGGCTTTTTGGAAGTAAGTTTAGTTAGTTTGGATACATGGTCATAAATATTGAAATAAACCATTTTGATACATGGACATTTAAAGATTAAAATTCATTAGAACATAATATGTCCTCTTAGTTCATTCTTAATCTTTAAGCTCATGGCAGTAAGCCATATATACATCTACATGCACATATACATGTACGTAGCTATTCTGAGACATCCTCTCATTTTCTGCTTGCAGCAATAAAGCACATTTTATAGTACGATAAACTATTTCCATACAGCCAATAAGATATTGGCTTTCGTGGCGATACAGTTTGGTCTAAAAGATAGAAATGACTGTGCCGTCAACCATGGATATGCGGTCAACCTTTAGTTTTCATTGGACTAAATACAGTATCAATAAGATAAGAACGCTTACAAATAGGGTTTGTCACACAACGATTTTACTGGCTTCTATTGAGTTGTTTGAGAGACATGGCTAGAAATTCGTCATTTTTTGCGAGAATCTAAATGGATTCTCATATGCAATCTGTGCGAATCCTCCAAATCTTAATTAATAATACTAATCTTAAAAACAAAATTGTGTTTATTGTGTTAAATCTAAAACCCAATGATAAAATATAACAATCAGATGGAATTCGGGGTAAACACCTAACTAGTGTATAAAGTAATAGCCAGAAAATGCTGTAGCCAAAATAAACTGATACGGCACCATGTCATTTCTTCATAACACAATTTGTAGTCTTTTATCACATACATGTAAGCCACGTACATGTAACTAGCAAAAGTTTTTATTCATTGGTTGATATGAATCATGAAATAAAATTCAGTGCGACTAGGATATAGGCTTCAATTTTCAATATTATTTTGAAAATTTTAATAGCATGTCTTTAAAATAAAATAATCATAACCGTAATCGTGCTATTTAGAACTGGTTTATTGACCTAATTCCAACCAATATGTCATGTGTGATTGGAATGAGGCACCAATATTGTTTCGGGAAAATATCCACTGCTTATCTCTTCCTGTATTTGGTGTTCTACATGTATCAGGGGATTATATTCAATGAAGATTTTAATTTACATAACAACTGTACATGTACTCTGAGTCGGATTACGAACCACACATATGGCCGATTTTAATGTGACTAAGGTATGATTGTTGTTCATGATTGTTTTACCAGCTAAAGCCGACAAAATACAGGCGTTTAAGAACACTTACCCTGACTGACATCAATAGTCGAACTTGACAATAATATTCTCATAGATTTTATTTTTTTAGAACAAATTTATGCGAATCCTTGTAGATTTGCAGCGCAAGCTATAGCGTGAATCTTTGTGCAGATCAGATTCGGAGATTCGCGTGAATTTTTTACACAACTCAAAATTGATCCACTGCAACCGCCGGTTGTGATACGTGTGTTTATTGTAATTGCTGTTTTTATACGCCCACATTTTCATGTGGACGTATTATGTCGTCGCCCCTGTCCGTCCGTCCACAATTTGTTTGTGGACTCTCTACAGGTCACAATTCTTATCCGATTTTGACGAAACTTGAAATATAGGTTTATCCCCAAAAGATCTCGATTCCTTTCGATATTGGCACGTATCGGATCAAAACTTCATGGATTATGGCCCCTGATTGTACGAAAAATCACATTTTTAGCTTGTGGACCCTATAGAGGTCACAATTTTGAACCGATTTTGATGAAACTTGACATGCATGTTTGTAACCCAAAGATCTTGGTTCCTTTCGATATTTGCGGCTATCGGAATGTAATTTCCTGAATTATGGCCCCTGATTGTCCGAAAAATCACCCTTTTTAGCTTGTGGTCCCTCTGGAGGTCACAATTATTATTCGATTTAAAAAACCGTTTGATTATATCACCGTTTCACCCTAAGGAAGGTTGAGTTCGAATTTCGGGAAAATCGGACGAAAATTGCCATACAAAATGGCCGCCGTTAGTACGCGAATACTGTTAAAAAATGGTACATGTATATCAAGGTTGTGGACCCTGTGGAGGTCACAATTTTGATTCGATTTTGATGAAACTTGAAATTCATGGTTATAACCCAAAGATCTTGCTTGCTTTCGATATTTGCGCATATCGGATTGTAACTTCCTGAATTATGGCCCCTGATTATACGCAAAATTGCCTTTTTTTTTAGCTTGGAGGTCACAATTATTATTGGATTTAAAAAAACGTTTGATTATATCACCGTTACACCCTAAGGAAGGTTGAGTTCGAATTTCGGGAAAATCGGACGAAAATTGCCATACAAAATGGCCGCCGTTTGTACGCGAATACTGTTAAAAAATGGTATATCAAGGTTGTGGACCCTGTGGAGGTCACAATTTTGATTCGATTGTGATGAAACTTGAAATTCAAGGTTATAACCCAAAGGTCTTGCTTCTTTTCGATATTTGCGCATATCGGATCGTAACTTCCTGAATTATGGCCCCTGATTATACGCAAAATCGCCTTTTTTTTTAGCTTGGAGGTCACAATTGTTATCCGATTTAAAAAAACGTTTGATTATATTATCGTTACACCGTAAGGAAGGTTGAGTTCGAATTTCGGGAAAATCTGACCAAAATTGCCATACAAAATGGCCACCGTTTGTACGTGAATACTGTTAAAAAATGGTATATATCAAGGTTGTGGACCCTGTAAAGGTCACAATTTTGATTCGATTTTGATGAAACTTGAAATGCATGGTTATAACCCAAAGATCTTGGTTCCTTTCGGTATTTGCGCATATCGGATCGTAACTTCCTGAATTATTCGAATTTCGTGAAAATGGTACCAAAATTGCCGGACGAAATGGTCGCCGTTTGTACGCGAATAGTGTAAAGATATGGTATATCATGGTTGTTGACTCTGTACAGGTCACAATTCTTATCCGATTTTGACGAAAAGTCACATTTCTAGGTTGTGTACCGTCACACCATAATCATTGTCGACTTCGAATTTCATGAATATCAGACTGGAACTGACCAACAAAATGGCTGCTCCCAATACAGTATGAAATACAGGACTTAATGATGTAGGAAAAATCACTTTCCGTATTGTTTGTTCTCTATCCATCTCTCGAAAATGTGGGCGTATCCTGCCTGGCAGTGCCAGCCTATCTTATGGATATTGTTGTGACCAAGGTGCATGCAAGATACTCAATGCAAATAAAACCGGGGGGTAGGGATAGCCTAGTGGTCTTGAGGCTGCGCTTTGACCTCGAGCTGGCCGGTCACCTTTGGCTTGTGGCTGTGGTTTTCGATCCCTGGTGTGAGCATATGTGGCATGGATAAGGGCGCCTTCTCAACCTCGTGGGTTTCCTCCGGGCACTCCGGTTTCCCCCCACTGCTAAACACCCCTATGCAGTGAATTATTGAAATAAAATTGAAACCGTATGTCAGTCCCAAAGTTTGTGTTGAGTGGACGTTAAACATCATTTCTCTTTCTCTCGCAAATAAAACAGATCTTTACGCTTTTTCGTCAATTTTGAAATCAATCGGTGAAAATCTAAATTTATTTATTTTATAAGCTTACATGTAGCAATAATTTATATCGGTTCTACAATCATTTTTATACGCCCACATGGAAATGTGGTTGTATATTGCCGTCGCCCCGTCTGTCGGTCCGTCCATCGTCCGCAATTTCTTGTGAACGCTCTAGAGGCTAAAGGTAATATCCGATTGACTTTAGATTTATACACGGTGTTTAAGGTCGTGAGACAAAGAATCCTATTGATTTTCAGTGATATCCGATAATTACTACCAGAGTTATGATTCTTGATCACTTTGAAAAATCTTGTGAACGTTCTAGAGGCTATTTCTAATATCCGATTGACTTTAAATTTATACACGGTGTTTAAGGTCATGAGAAAAAGAAGCCTATTGATTTTCAGTGATATCTGATAATTACTGCCAGAGTTATAAAACCTGATCACTTTAAAAAATCTTGTGAACGCTCTAGAGGCTAAAGTTAATGTCCGATTGACTTTAAATTTATACACGGTGTTTAAGGGCATGAGGCGAAGAAGCCTATTGATTTTCAGTGATATCCGATAATTACTACCAGAGTTATAACCCTTGATCACTTTGTAAAATCGTGTGAACGCTCTAGAGGCTAAAGTTAATATTTGATTGACTTTAAATTTATACACAGTGTTTAAGGTCATGATACGAAGAAGCCTGTTGATTTTCAGTGATATCTGATAATTTCTGCCAGAGTTATGGTACTTGATCACTTTGAAATATCTTGTGGAAGAAGGCCTTGAGACAAACCATCAAAACTATTTTAATCATTTTTGATAATGACTTAATGGGCTATTACTCGTAATAAGATTATCATGTGTTGTAAATGTTCTCCTTACTGACAAAAGAAACAATATGCGACAATCCTTGTTGACTGCCCTGACGACTTAGCTGTTGTGGGCGTATCTTTCATTGCCTGGCAACCTATCTTTGATTTATTCACCAAGTTTTGTTGGATGGATTTTACATGTAGGTATAATTAAGCAATCACGCTATTTAATAAATATTTTATCCCCAACATAAAAATAAACACAATCTTGTGAAATGGTCATTTGACCCAATGTAAAAAGTGTTATTTGATATTTACTTGGTAAATTACTGAATTCCATGTAGAATCAATTATGAAAGTTATGTAGTTTTTGTGTGACATACAAAACATACATGTACTTTGAAAGAGCTTAAATTATGTACTGTACAATGTACATGTATACACATTCCCCACACAAACAGTTTGAAACTAATAATTCAGTGTTAATTGTTAATCATTATTGGTGTACAGTACAGTACTTACATGTACCTAATATATTTTATGACTGTACATGTACTTATATTGTCCCCAAGATCTGTAAAAAAGTAAATAAATAATTGATACATGTGGATGTAGCCAGTACATGTAGCTATTGATTTAACCTACAGTTACAATGTACCATTACAAACTAGTATTAGCTAACAAAAAATGTATATTTTGCTACATAAACAGTGATATTAAGGTTACTGGGTATGTTCATAGGAATTAAATGATCTGATGTACTGTTAAACGTTATGAAGTTTAGTTAATGTGACCAGAAGCAGATTAACATTAATGCTATTGAAATTAATACAACAGCATATACAAGATATTAATTCCTCTTTAATGATGTCTTTATATTTATTTACATACATGCACGTGCCTGTACTCATGCACTATATATGTACGTGTACCAAACATAATCTGGTAAATGGGGCCTTATGTGATGACTATGTATTGTACACTACAATTTACAGTGGATGTACATAAACAAAATCTGTTGCAAATTGTGTATGGTATGACATGTTACTTTTGATCTATTTCAACTCTGAATGTAGATGTCATTACACTTGCCCTGTACATTTAGGAACTGTCTCATTCAATCCTTGTCGAAAATACTGGGCAACTATTTACTGCTAAAGATTCAGAAGGACAGTTCCTGAATGTACAGGTTGAGTGTGATGAGACCTACTTCAGAGCTGAACTACATGTACCTTTGATCATGTTGGACTGATTTGTCAAGATAATTTTGCTCAGGTATGACAGTAAAGATGACACACTGGGCCTAAATATCGAGGTCCTGCGCACTTCATATGGCATATGCCCATCTTCATTAGACAGGTTGGTGCGGAAAGGATGGGCATTTGAAACTTATTTTAATTCACAAATGAGTATACATGTTGAAGAAAAAATATCTAATGTCCTAACTTTATACTGTAACGACGAGTGTGAAAAGACAAATCTTACTTTAGACAGCAGTTATATTCTCAATTGATAATGTTACTTTTGTTTATATTTCAGGAGGATGAGAAGTTTTTGACCACGTTATTTGCTCAATTGACAGATGACGAGACAGATGACAATCATCGACGTGATCTCATACTTTTCTTAAAAGAATTCTGCACATTTTCACAAACATTACAATTACCTAGCAGAGAATCATTTTTCAAGGTAGGAATTTGGTTTTGAATTCTCAGTAAAAATACTAAATTGGTATTAAAGCAATAATTTGGTTTAAAAAATGTTTCGAATCTTGTGTGATATTCTAACAAATGGGCTACATCTACAGATGGTTTTATGGTTTATTTCAGACATTATCAAATCTTGGGGTGTTATCAGCAATAGAAATTATATTGGTAAGAATTTTGTTATTTCCCAAAAAAAAAAAAATAATTATTTACTAACCTTTGTTTAAATTATTTTCTGTCTTGGGTTTGATGGTATGATCCCAGTTTTGTACACATCCAAGAAGTAGTGTGACAGATGTTAAACCCCCATTTCTCACCCTTTTTCTCAAAGATAATTGAAGAGTCTTGTGAGCATACAACTTCTATATTGACATGGCGTATGTTTGCAATGTCAACGTGTACAGAATTTGAGGGGGAAAGAGTAACATTATTTGGTGAAATAAACGATTTTATTAAACAAAATTTTTTATTTATACAGGGTTTAGATGATGTCAAAATGAAGTCAGCTGCTATTGACATATTTTCATATATTGTGGAATTTAGTCCGTCCATGGTTAGAGAGTTTATTTTACATGAAACACAGAATCAAGATGATGTAAGTATTGTTGCATCATTGGACCATTTGAACACGATAAAACTGAACAAACCTTAAGTTGCCTTTCAAAATCTTTAATAAAAAATCTATGTGCATTTAAAACTTGATTTATGAATTACATTAGATAATAACTGCCATACTTCCTTGCTATTCTGAATGATATTATAATTTGGATTATTTTCTATATTTCTAGGATGATCTATTGATTAACCTAGTCATCGAACAGATGATAAATGATACTGATCCTGGTGAGTATCTATATATAGATATTACTATTATTATAATTAAAAGTTCTTCGAAATAATGATCAGGACCTCTCCATCCACAGGTCCACCCTAAAGTGATCAGTCAGACTTTCCCTCACAAATCTTGTCTGCTCTATATCTTGTCTACTGCTTGCTGCCCTGGAATTGTGAGAAAACTTATGAACACCCCCACTAACAGAAAGAATTACAGAGACATATGGAAAATGTATTGTTCAAATATTTTTCTTCATTTGGTCTAACATCTTTTATAAGTTTGTGTTTAGCTAACCTGACTTCATTTAGCCATTGAAAAGATGCTTTTCCAATGATTAAAACAATCAGACTCAAATCATACTTATAATAAAGCAGATACCCAGTGAAGGAGGGGCGTAAAATAAATTTTAATCCACTATCCCCGGGCTAGTAGTCTGCAGTCAGGCACTAGCCCGGCATTAATATCCACTAGTCCATAGATGACAAAGTAAAGGGCTACACAGGTCGCGGTTCGGTTGCACTGGTGAAACGGTTAAAAAAAAACTACAAATTGATACTCATTTCATATCATGTCTGACCTTCAAATCCAGGAATGGTAGCCACAGCAATGTTTTCTGTCACTAAAGACCATATAGCACATGTCATTTGTAATATATCTCGACTTAAATTCCCACTCGAAGATTTGTTTACACAAAACCAAAGAACGCCTGGACTAATAGACAAATTAATTGTTTTGCCGTATTTATTTACCTGGTCACTCTGTAAAGAATCTTAAAACGAAACTAATCAGTTTGATTTGCTGATATAGTATTGAAATAGACAGGATAGTAAAATTGTTTATATTATTACTGAGTAGTGAGTGCCATGCTGCATGTTGATAGGGTAAAAGTTGATGACACACAGGTCACTGGAACCATTCAGCATGGTGTGTGTGTATTGAACACATGTAGTAAATTCTTTGGAAATACTTGACATGTTAAATAATCAAAATTATCGTGTTTAAAAATACAAAGGTATGCTTTCAAATATTTATGTCAGAACTTATCAGAAGTTTTTAAATCAACCTGATGTCAACTGGTTTATACTGTCAAAGCGTGCAAGATGGAGAAATGAAAATGTCAAGAATGAATGAATAAGAGTAGTACAAAAAATGTCCATACAGTTTTAAGTTTTACCACAGAAAATCTATTGTTATGACTGACCTTTCCTTGGAATTTGAGAAATAAATGTTCAGTGTTTTGCTGTTTATTTATCTATATCGTCACAAATAAGTGATGGCACTAGTCCAGGACTAGTACATCAAAACAGGTCACTAGCCCGGAAGTTATTTTTGGTTGTGTCGGGCTAGTGGATTTTTACACCCCTGCAGTGAAGTAGCTAGATCTGTATAGACTAGGCCAATAATATATTCAAGTTTAAGTGAAATAAAGGCCTTTCTCTTGATATGACATATGGATTGATTGGAATTTTTTTTTTTAAAACCTATGGAACGTAATGTAGAACTTGGTGGAGCCATGCAGTTGATGGGTATTTTAAGGTTGTTATTAGATCCTGAAAACATGCTTGCTACCGCTAATGTAAGTACATTAAATGTTTTTATTTATTCTGGCCTAGAAATTTAATCAATTCTTAGAATATTAATCTCATTAAGATTTAACAGACTTAGGCATCTGAATCCTGAAAGATTCCAGTAAAAATGTCAAATGTTACAAGTTCTCTATGAACAGAAGATTTAAATACATTACTGAAAAGAAAATGTCCCCAAAATTTGTGGCTTTTTATGATTTTGTGATGTCCATCGAATTATGTCCCAACTTATTTTCTATAAAGTTTTTTGGCATTCAAATGCATTAGCATTGTTTTAGGCAATCTTTTTCTTCACAGAAAAAAATATAGAATATTTCAATGTTCACTTGTACTTTAAGAAAGTAAAATTGTGAATCTTTGTTAAGAAAGAATTGCCATTCAAATTGTATCTTTTCTTGTTTTCGTTCATGTATTTATTTTTTTTATCAAAAAAGTGAACATTATTTCATTGCAGAAGACAGAAAAAACAGAATTTTTAAGTTTTTTCTACAAACACAGTATGCATGTTCTGACTGCACCATTATTTGCTAACACAGTTGATGATGTGCCAAGTAAAGGTAGGTTGTATTTGATTTGGCTCTTGATAACATAACAAAAATCTTTACTTCAACAACAAAGATAAATTAATGCCTTTATTTATCATTAA
This sequence comes from Patella caerulea, assembly GCA_036850965.1. Lineage (NCBI taxonomy): Eukaryota > Metazoa > Mollusca > Gastropoda > Patellidae > Patella > Patella caerulea. The sequence continues at coordinate 22,481,681 of JAZGQO010000007.1, forward strand.
TTTAGGTCAAACTTTGGCACTGTACTGTGTTATGGTTTTTTTGTACGTCCACATTTTGTTTGTGGACACTCTACAGGTCACAATTTTTATACGCACACATTTTCATGTGGACGTATATTGTCGTCGCCCCTGTTCGTCCGTCCGTGAACAGTCGTGTTTGTGAACAGTCTACAGGTCACAATTTTTATCCGATTTCAATGAAACTTAAAATATAGGTTTGTCACCCTAAGATCTCGATTCCTTTCGATATTGGCATGTATCAGACTGTAACTTCATGGGTTATGGCCCCTGATTGTATGTTTATAACCCAAAGATCTTGGTTCCTTTCAATATTTGTGCCAATTGGATAGTAACTTCCTGAATTATGGCCCCTGATTGTCCGAAAAATCGCCCTTTTTAGCTTGTGGTCCCTCTGGAGGTCAAAATTGTTATCAGATTTAAAAAACCGTTTGATTATATCACCGTTGCATGGTTATGAAGGTTGAGTTCAAATTTCGAGAAAATCGGACCAAAATTAACGGACAAAATGGCCGCCATTTGTACGCGAATAGTGTGAAAATATGTTATATCAAGGTTGTGAACAGTGTAGAGGTCACAATTTTGAACCGATTTGGATGAAACTTGAAATGCATGTTTATAACCCAAAGATCTTGGTTCCTTTCAATATTTGCGCCAATCGCATCGTAACTTCCTGAATTATGGACCCTGATTGTCCGAAAAATCACCCTTTTTAGCTTGTGGTCCCTCTGGAGGTCAAAATTGTTATCCGATTTAAAAAAACCGTTTGATTATATCACCGTTCCATGGTTATGAAGGTTGAGTTCGAATTCCGTGAAAATCGGACCAAGATTGTCAGACAAAATGGCCGCCATTTGTACGCGAATAGTGTGAAAATATGTTATATCAAGGTTGTGGACCTTATAGAGGTCACAATTTTGAACCGATTTTGATGAAACTTGACATGTATGTTTATAACCCAAAGATCTAGGTTCCTTTTGATATTTGCGCCCATCGGATCATAACTTCCTGAATTATGGCTCCTGATTGTCCGAAAAATTGCCCTTTTTAGCTTGTGGTCCCTCTGGAGGTCAAAATTGTTATCCGATTTAAAAAAACGTTTGATTATATCACTGTTCCATGGTTATGAATGTTGAATGCGAATTTCGTGAAAATTAGACCAAAATTGGCGGTCAAAATGGCCGCCGATTGTACGTGAAAATATGTTATATCAAGGTTGTGGACCTTATAGAGGTCACAATTTTGAACCAATTTTGACATGTATGTTTATAACCCAAAGATCTTGGTTCCTTTCGATATTTGCGCCCATCGGATCGTAACTTCCTGAATTATGGCCCCTGATTGTCAAAAAAATCGCCCTTTTTAGCTTGTGGTCCCTCTGGAGGTCAAAATTGTTATCCGATTTAAAAAAACGTTTGATAATATCACCGTTCCATGGTTATGAAGGTTGAGTTCGAATTCTGTGAAAATCGGACCAAAATTGTCAGACAAAATGGCCGCCGTTTGTACGCGAATAGTGTGAAAATATGTTATATAAAGGTTTGTGGACCCTATAGAGGTCACAATTTTGAATCGATTTTGATGAAACTTGACATGTATGTTTATAACCCAAAGATCTTGGTCCCTTTCTATATTTGCGCCCATCGGATCGTAACGTCCTGAATTATGTCCCCTGATCGTACGAAAAATCACCCTTTTAGGTCACAATTATTATCTGATTTAAAAAAAAAAAAATGTTTGATTATAAAAACCAAACAAATTCTAATGATTTTCTGATAATTCCTTAATATGCGACAACTCTTGTTGACTGCCCGGACGATTTGGCTGCTGTGTGGGCGTATGTTTCGTTGCCTGGCAACCTATTTTTATCTGATTTCGCCGATTTTGACAAAAATTGAAATATGAATTAATATCCCAAAGATTGTACGATTCTATGAAAGTTTCTTGATTCCTTTCCATATTGAAGCATGTTGTTCCATGAAATCCTGGACTATGGTCCCTTATTGTATGAAATTCGCATTTTTAGCTTTTTGTCCGTCCATGTCTTGCCAAATGTGGGCATAACTTGCATGGCAGATGTTTATGTCATTTTTATTTTTCTGTTTTCAGATGATTACCAGACAGCTCAGCTGTTGAGTTTAATTTTAGAATTGTTATCATTTTGTGTTGAGCATCATACCTACCATATAAAGAATTATATTATCAGTAAAGATTTACTACGCAGGGTTCTTGTCTTGCTCAAGTCTAGACACTCGTTTGTAGCTTTGTGTAAGTATTTCTAAATAATTTTTTCAAATTTATTTTATATGCACATATTGAATGTGTTTGTACATGCATATGGTTGTCAAATTTGTTTGTTGGTCTGTTTATTAGTAGTTCAGTTTTTAACACTATAGGTCACTATTATTATCCAATCTCTTTGAATTGTACATGTTGAAAGAGTGAGAAAAAGTAGGAGTGCAATCATCCCCTCGACATTTTGCAAGTCGTTGACTAGTATACCAACTGGAAACCTCTTCGGCTGTGAAACTCTGATAAAGTCAACCTTTGAATAAGATTTGGGGAAGATATTCTTTAAATTTTCACATGGCAAAGTCTGATCATGATTCTTCACTCTAACTAATTATAATAATACACTAATCATACTTATATTATTTTACATGAATCTTTTTAATCTTTAGTTGAATGTATTATTTTCAGGTGCCTTACGATTTATGCGAAGGATAATTGGTTTGAAGGAGGACTTTTACAATAGATATATATTAAAAGGCAATTTATTTAAACCAATTGTTGAAGCATTTAAAGCTAATGGAGATAGATATAACTTATTTAACTCAGCCATGATAGAATTATTTGAATTTGTTAAAGTGGTAAGTAAACAAATGGAATTTGATATTTTTACACAGGAGGACAATCGTCGATTTGAAGGCTGGTGTTATAATCAGGGCTTGGGCCATTATATTGCCAATGTAGTTATTACATTAGAATTGCTATTACTTTTGGATAGAGTCGCCAGTCCAATCTCGTGTGTTTTCCCTGGGTACTCTGGTTTCCTCCCACTGCTGAAGTCCCCTATGCGCAACCAAATTATTGAAATAAAATTAAACCATATGTTAGTCCCAAAATGATCTAGTTTGTCTCGCTATAACTTTTTATATGTAATCCATTCGTACTACTCTGAACGGATTGGATCTGCATAAGAACCTAAAAGAAAACCCTTTGCCACCACAGTGCATATCAAATTTTCAGTGGCTGGTTTATATTAGGTAAATAATGGTGATTATGCTGAAATAGTGATGGAAAACAGGTAAAGGGCTTCTCTAATTGAAACTGATCCATTTGTTAATGTTCGATCTGATTGCAGGAAGATGTGAAGTCATTATGTGGTCACATTGTTGAGAACTATATCAACGAACTGGAATCTGTGAAATATGTCCAGACATTTGAAGCATTAAAGAAAAGATATGAACAACAACAAGATCGATTAAAGGATCGTTTAAATATAGATAGGTACATATATTTTACATGCTCTTGAAAACCTTGATGATTTTGATTATAAGTTTTGTAATGTCCAATTTCACTGCTACATGATTTAGGTTTCAATTTCCAGCTAGACTGTGATCACTCAACCTTATTAAAAATGTGATAAAATAATGCTTTCCATGTTCTACACATGATGGTTTACTGACTGTATCCTTGTCAGATTTTCTGACTTACTATTATTCTAAGACAGTCTTGTTTCTGGTTAGACCTGGAAGCCAAAAAAGCAAAAAATGATAATTAGTCACTTAATGTAAAAGCATTAAAAAAAATCTTAAATAGTTACAACGAATAGAGCTGAATGTTTGAGTTACAGTATTTATAACATATTCCTATTTTGAATTTATCCGCTGCCTTGCTATGAATTCTATCCCAGTATTGGCTTGGAAAGTTACTCTTTGTCTCCTTCGTCGGGGTGCAGTTGTTCTAATGTGATGAAAAAAAAAGGGTGGTCCTGTGTACACATTGCCTTGCATGTAAAAGAAAATCCTTTACAGTTGGAATTCAATTGCTGGTCAGGCAGATTTCCCTTATAGCACACTGTATGGCATTCGGAGGTTTACTGTCTACTTCGGCTTGAATTATACATTAGAATAACTCACCGGTGTCATGTCTTATGTTCTAATGATTCAAGCAGGGTTAAATAAATGGTAAATTCCCTCTAAATTCGGAACACAAAGTCTTTATATTATTAGATTTGAGGATATTGTTGAAAAGAATGATCCTATGAAAAACAGGCCTTTCTCTGATTTCAGTCAAAATGCGTTAGTACGTAATAACAATAGATTTAGAAGAGATGTACGTACATTAGAGGAAGAGGAAGAAATGTGGTTTGATCAAGATGAAGAAGTTCAGGATGCTGAAACTACCTCCACAGTACCAGATATTCTCAAAAATAAACTTGACTCAGATTTTGATCAGTTAAATAAACTACTAGAAAGTAAAAAAGGTAAGTGTAATAACTTTTATCAGCTAGTGCTCAACAAAGTTATGGGGAAGGATATTACAGGCTTGGTGTGTCATTTTAAGCAATGGGAATCTCTTGTAAAATTGTGAAAGATGAATATCTGATGTCTTAACTGCAGTGATTGGCAAGTTATTAAATTGCAATGGAAATTTAGAGCCGATTTTTTTAGCAGGTGGAGATTGGATAAAGAGCTGTGGTCTGCAATTTTCCTGGCTGGTCCAATTTGACTAACTCGTATTTTTCATTTTTCAGTTAAAGAAGCAGCAGAAGTTAAAGATTCACCACCAAAACTGCTCACAAAGTCCTCAATTAACATTAACATAAAAACTAATAGTCCGGTGAACAGTCCTATACACTCGCCAGGTAGTCCCACCTCGCCAGGAAGCCCGGAGAGTCCGAAAAGTCCTGGAACTACTACACCAAATTCTACCAGCCCTGGAAATTGTATTCTTCCGACCCCTACCCCTCAATCTTCACCCAATAATTCTCCTATGGTGGACAAAACAAATGCGGTAACAAAAAAGGTAAGTTTTGTTGACTAACTTACTTCATTTATCAGACTAAATTTCTGTTGGATTAGATCTGAAAATTTGCTTTGTCAGGTGTAGCTTTTTCTACAATAAAAAATTTAGGCCTCTAGAATTATGCCTAGGATTGGATACATCCAAGACTATCGAAAAGAGCTAGGGGATTAGCAAAATGAATGTGTCTGTAGGAGCTTGATAATAAGTATTTTCTGCTTAGGCTAGGCAGAGATAAGTAATTTGATAGGTCAATGATTTAGGCAGAATATCATTAGTGAGAGTGATGAAACTTGATGTATATCAATACTTTGGCTAAGTAGTAGAGTCTTCCATCTGCTGGCTCAAGACTTAGAATACAATAACTTTCTTTCAATTGGTTTCCTTGGTTGAGTTAGATAAGCATTTTCCACTAAGATGAGATAATCAATTTCTGATGAGGTTAAAGTATAAACAGTTTGAATGCTATATAGTTTGGGATTGAGGCAGATTGGCACAACACTTATCTCTTAATGCTCTCTAATGCAGGTACCTTTGCGTTTAATATTTTCATAGTTAATGTAAAGGTGTGTTTTTGTTACAGCCGGGCCTTGTTGGACTGGTAGATTATCCGGATGAAGATTCAGATGAAGAAGAGGAGACAGATCCTATTGCTCCTTCAGCTAAACGTGCACGTATTGGAACGTAGTAGCTAGCCTTACTAACAAGGCTAACTTTCGTACAGAACACTACTTACAATACAGTCAGTGTTTTAATAATCAGACCTGTTATATCCTATCAGCGAAGACTTTTTGACGCATGAAATCGTGTCAAGTGTTTAAAATGAAACCTAGGATATAGGACAGCACGACAAATCCCGTCTCAGACAGGCCAGAAACTGTCATCTGAAATCATTCCAGCATCTAAACAAATGAAAGTTCTTTCAATTGGTCAACGACTAAATGAGATGGACCAATAAAATGATACTCGCTTGCCTGCTCGTCGTGTTGTTATGACAGTATTGACTATTTATAATATAAAGAGGGTTTGTGGATCAGACTTTGTATAAAAACAGCTACGATAATGTTATCAGAAGATTATGCCTTGTTCAATGTGAATAAATTATCCTCTGTAGATACTGTAAATTAGAAAGATTTTTTTTTCGTTTTGAGTGGAAGGATTGTATGTGCTGTATATTTTTGAATAAACAAAACGTGAATGGATTTAAAAAGGATTTGCCCGATAATGCTTGCAATATCTTGAAACAATTCTTTAACAAGTCATTAAGTGTTAGTCATATAGATTAATCTTTATTTCTAGAAATGTCTGTTACTGATATAAGAATTATTTATAATTTATCATCGAAGAAAAATCATCCAAAAGTTTGATTTGAAAAATATAAATATGGAGTTTGGTTTTTTTTTTTATGGAAAAAGATGACTCACCATTGGTATGTCTTAAGTGCTATATCATTCTTTCATGGAATATATTTTCTATAAAATAGAAAGTTCATCCAGCATTATTCATTTCAAGAAATATTAGACCTCTGTAATAAATTGTACTGTACTTTTAAGAAATGTTTCTTTATTTATCACTTGTTAAACTCCCAAATTTGATCAATTTAGGCTTAATTTTTTCAATAGTAACATATTTCTTAATGTGGTTTTTTGTCTATTGAATTCTGAAATACATTGAATGTGTAATATGTTCTATTTTACTGACCTGTAAGTAATAGATAACTATGTATATCATGTTATATACATCTAAATGTTTTCTCTTAATATTACTTACCTCATCTGGACATAATCAAAGGTAGACAACCACTGATGCCCTTTCATGGAGGATTCCATGACATGAAAAATATTGTTTAGAATAGTAAGCCTTTCTTAAAACCACACCAAATAAAAGAGTTTAAGAATAGGCTATTCCATAGAAAAATATACCTCACAAAAATGTGGTCACAAAGACTAAATTTGATTCATTTTATCCTCCCTCATCACCCTTTTTTTTAACCATCTTGCTGTAAAGCCTGATCTTCATGGGGCCAGCCAGTGGTTGTTATCTTTTTTTGTGTTTAGATGTCATTCCCATATTTCTCTTACATAACTTTCATTCCAGTCTATATTAAAGTGCTACCAATTACATAAGCTGTATGTAAATTATGCAGAAAAATGAAACAAGTTTTGTGTTATGCCGGTGATGTTAAAAAGAAAAAAGAAAAATTAAGGAATAGTAATGGATTAAAATCAAAATAAAATTCAAAGTGTATCGTTAGAATAATAATACTACAAATGTTTTTAATAACATTTATTTTTACATTTATTAATTTCTTTAGAAAGTGAATATTGTGTGTAAAAAAAAAAAAAAACTAAGGGTAAAAATTTGAGTTAAATCTGGATTCGGTGGATATCGTTTGCAGATCATGGACACCTGTTTGTGAAATCTTGAATGAGAAATTATACTGAGGAGAGAAAAGGCAGCTTCATATTCGTTTTAAACAAAAAAGATAGACCATGTGACACAAAAGCTTCTGTATATACTTCATCAAAACATGTAAATGAGTGACTACCTTGCTGTATAAAAATTGAAAAAGAGAAAAAATCAATTAAAAAATAGAAAATATTATATCTGTTAATAATAAACTATTGAATGATTGAGAAAATAAAGAATATATCTATAAAAAATATATTATATTATTTTAAGAAAAAAATCCCAGGTGACTCGGGCTTCTGTTTTTTGCTTGAAAGAATGGGGACACTTTTAGATGTCTGAATTTTTATCATGTAATATATTATTGTTTAATAAATAAACGCCATACATGTGTGGCTTGATAAATATATTTCATTTTAAAGTGGTTAACCTCTTGGATTGAGGTCAAAAGAAAAAGAGTTGAATGGATTGATCTAACTCAGTATTGGATATTTTGACAAGATAGTCTTGATTGTACTGTTGCTACAATAATAAGTAATGTCTTAATTATCCATTTTAGTGTCCTAATATAATTTAAATCATGACCATCCATTAATCTAGAGAGTTGATTATTGGCTTTTCATGTGAATAAATGCCCAATTAATAACAATTTAGTCTTGCATAATACATCTTTAATGATGTGACAAGATAAATTGGATTATATATTCTTTTCGAAATATTAAGCACAAATCCATTTGTTTACGAAGCTTTTATGGGCAACTGGAATTGGGTACCCACAAATTATCAATCGCCGCGGGGCAGATGTTGGACACTTCTTCAAACCAAATTATAAAAATAGAGCCGTTAACGTGATGAGATTTTAGTAAATGGGGGCATAACTCAATGGAAAGGTCCCATGCCACGAAAATTAGCAAACTCGTCTATGACTTTTTATTCTTAACATATTTAAATTTACATGTACATGTAAATCTGTCAAAAATTATGAGCTCCAGAGGGTCACACACTTTGTATACATATTTCACATTTGTGTAAAAGGCAGGAGTTACAAACCCAAAAATTGTGGTCTAATATTGAGTTTCCACAAAGTTTGTACATCACATTTTGTGTAAAATGCAGTGGGTATTTAACACTGGAACGTTGATCTTTTAATTCTTAACACGTGTGTTATTATAGAGCGTATTGCTCTATTCGTTGGAACCTTCAAACTGAAAATGTCTTAAGGCACATATTATTATAAATATAACATATGAATGTATAATAAAGTGCCATATTCAATTTTTAAAGGTTTAGTGCAATTTCTAATCTATTAGATTGCTTCCGCAATGTCTTGTCGGATATGTTTTACTTTTTTCATTAGAAATGGCACAAAAACCATAGAATACACGACTCCATGTTCTGATTTTAAAATATTCATGCACATGATGTATCATAAAGACTGTCATTGAGTCAACTGGTGTGGTTTCGAATCCTCGGATGTACGTGACAAGGAGTGGGGTTGCCAGTCCAACCTCGAGGGGTTTTCTCTTGGTTCTACTCCTCCTACCCTATGTATAAGCGAATTATTGAAATAAAATTTAAAACCATATGTTTGTCCCGAAATGACCTAGTTTGTTGGTGTAGAGGTTAAACCCCATCTCCCTATCTCTCTCCTTATTGGATATTAGGCAAAGATCACGACAAACTAAAACCCATCAATATTGCTTAAGCTGTCTGTCTACAACCAGCTAGTTGGATTGCTGTGTGCAGTTTACATATGGCCCCTTATAAGTGTCATCTGAATCATAAGGGGTCCCATCTTCAATAGAAGACTTGATCTCGCCTTAAAAACGTACATCTTAGTTAGATGTTGTAAAACTCACGAACGGTGCTTAAGGAAAATGGAGGGGTCCACAACTTTAGCGTACATGTATGTTAAATGGACAGTCCCGATTTGAAAAGTCTCAAAATAAAAGTCCGAGTACATATGAAATGTAAACACCAAAATATAGGAGAATGGTGTATGAACCTTGTTTCAATATTTCAACTCAAAATATTTGTCCCCCGCCTTTCGAAGAAAGTTGGGGGACTATTAAAATGGGTTCGTCTGTCTGTCTGTCTCCTCCCGTCCGTCCGTCACACTTTTTGGGACACAATAACTCTCTTCCTAATTGAGTTAGAATGTTCAAACTTGGTGTATATGCTTATTAGGTCAATGCCTTGATGGAGTTCGAAGATGAGCATTTTCCGCTGAGGGTAAGCAGAGATAAGCAATTTGATTGCTTGATGCTTTGGGACACGATAACTTTAGTTCTAATTACGTGAGAGTGATGAAACTTGGTGTATTGTTTCATTACAGTAATACCTTGACTAAGATCGATAATGAGCATTTTCTGCTCAGGGTAAGCAGAGCGATAAGCAATTTGATTTGCCGAGACTTTGGAACACAATAACTCCTTCGAATTGAGTTAAAATGTTCAAAATTGGTGTGTATGCTTATTAGGTCAATGCCTTGATGGAGTTCGAAGATGAGCATTTTCTTCTTAGGGTAGGCAGAGATAAGCAATTTGATTGACTGATACTTTGAATTTTTAGTTGGTGACCTGATAATCGATTCCCGTTCCTTGAAAGGTCTATATTGTGTTCTGTACTTAATAGCAAAAGGTATGTTTCACCTACATATTATTTGTATATTTATACGTACACATTCATAATGTGGACGTATTATGCCGTCGCACCTGTCTCTGTGTGTGTGTGGGTGACCTGCAGGGTGCAATTCTTACTGGATTTTCTTCCGACTTTCTAATATTTATTCCTTATACCCTAAGGACGATCTCTAATGTTTTTGGTGCATGCCCGACCCCCAGGGGGTGATCCACTCCCATTTCTTCTATTTGTGTGTCGTCTACAGGCCACATTTCTTAATGTGTCATTTTGAAACTTTGCACTTATTCTTTGTATCCTAAGGCACATCCCAGGGGCGGATCTAGGAATTTTGAAGAGGGGGGGGGACGCCGCAAAATGAGGGCACTGACTACGGAGACGGGTACGCCGCTGAGAGGGGGTGGGGGCGTCAAGAAAATTATCCGTCATTTCCTTGTATCTGTAGCCAATTCAAGAGCTATTTGGCTGATATTTTCGTCTGAACGTTCGGAAATGGTAGTAAAAGAGCCTCAAAATCGAGCAAAAAAGCTAGTTGAAAGGCACTTTCAGTAGTAAAAAAGGGCACTGTCGAAAATTGGGGGGGGGCGCACTTCCCTTGTGCCCCCCCCCCCCATTTAATCCGCCTCTGCATCCGTATTGTAAGAGGTGCATGCCCATTTTCTTTCAGTAGTAAAAAAAGGGCACTGTCGAAAATTAGGGGAGGGGGGGGCGCACTTCCCTTGTGCCTCCCCATTGAATCCACCTCTGCATCCGTATTGTAAGAGGTGCATGCCCATTTTCTTATAGTGTGTCTCCTACAGGTCATAATTCTTAATTGATCATCTTGAAACTTTACGTACTTATTGTTTAGACCCAAAGGGTGATTCCCTATTGTTTTGGTTGCATGCCCGACCCCCTGGGACAGAGCCACGCCCATTTCTTGTATTTGTTTGTTTGCCGTCTACGAATCTCATTTCTAAACGTATCATCTTGAGACTTTGAATATTTATGCTTTGTACCTTAAGGAACAACCCTATCATCCGGGGTGCATGCCCAACCCTCAGGGGCAGAGCCACGCCCATTTTCTTTTTGTGTGTCCCCTACAGGCCACAATTCTTAATCGATCATCTTGAAACTTAAAATACTTATCACTTATACCCTAAGGATGATCCCTATTGTATAGGGTGCATGCCCGACCCCCTGGGACAGAACCACGCCCATTTCTTGTATTTGTTTGTTTGTTGTCTACAGGCTACATTTCTTAACGTATCATCTTGAAACTTTGCATATTTATTCTTTGTACCTTACGGAATATCCATATCGTTTGGGGTGCATGCCCAACCCCCAGGGACAGTGCCTATGTGTCACCTACAGGCCACAATTCTTAATCGACCACTATTATTTTTGGTGCATGCCCGATCCCTTGTCTGATGTCTGCCTACGGGATGCAATTCTTAACAGATCCTTTGCATACCCATTCATTATACCCTAAGGATGACTCCTATTGTTTTTTGGTGATTGCCCAACCCCCAGGGGCAGAGCCATGCCGATTTTTACTCCGTGTCTGTGTGTGTTGCCTACAGGCCCCGATTCTTAATGGGTCTTCTTTAAACTTGGGATATATATTCCTTATAGCCTAAGGACGACAATTGCATGTCCCGACCCCCAGAGACAAGCCACGCCCAATTTTTGTGTTTGTCGTTTATAGGCCGCAATTCTGAATGAATCAGCTTGCACCGGTACTTAGCATATGTATTCCTTATAGCCTGAGGGCGTCCACTGTTGATTTTGGTGAATGTCCCGAGCACTGCAGGGTCAGAGCTACGCGCAATTTTTGCCTTTAGCGTCTGAAAGGCACAATTCTGAATGGATTATCTTGGTATACTTATTCCTTATACACCAAGTACGGCAACAATTGATGTTGATGCACTACTCTCAACCATGGACCTTATAACACATACTGAGTTAGTTGCTCGGTCCCTTGGTTGGGGATTTTAACACAAAATTAAGCAGTTATTATATTCTTCAAAAAATTATCGGGATTAGCCCTTTAAATTGCATGCTAAAAAGCCACTATATGCGTAAATGGGAGAGGTCATTTCAACTCATCCGTGATTAGAGCCTATTGTCTAAAAAATTTGAATGGTTTTTATATATTATAATCGAATAGAAATTGTGTCCTTCTGAGGGTCCACGTGACCACGTCGATGAAAATAACCAATGTGTTACTTATTTAGAGCTAATTTATTGAAAAAGTTCAAATACAAAAATTAATGTTATTTCCCTTCTTCGCATCATCATCATAAACGTGGCTGTCTCTATTAAAAAATCTACAATAAATAATCTTATCGTACACCTCAGCTCATGTTTATTATACGGTATCTGTTAATGTTATTACGCGATATTATTATTATTATAAGCAAAGTAGGTCCACTTCAAGTGCTAATATATTTTTTTAATACATGATCAGGCACGTCACACACAATAATCAGAATCTGTGACGGCGCAAGTCACCACCAGCAAACAAGATGGTGGCCTTTTCTGTGGATAGCGATTCGCCAGCTGCGATACTTGGCACTCTTGCGGCAGGTGCCTTATTACAGTATGGATTTGGCGCATATTGCAGTTGGAAAGAACGTTCAACGTATCGTTTTGTAGGGCGAGTGGCCGAATTGTATGTGTATCCCGTGAAATCTTTCGGAGGTTTATCTGTTCAGAGTGCAAAGTGCACGAAAGTAGGTCTCGAGCATGGGAGTGTTACTGACAGGTAAGTAGGCCTACTATAACTAAACTATTAATAAAGGGAGGCTAATCCATTTTTAGACTATTCGTTGTTGTCTCACTTTCAGTATGGGATGGGAAGTGTTGAAGCACAAATTTCGTAACCTATTGCCCCAGTGGTAAACCCTAGGTAACAAGAAACACGACTGACCGGGGGTCTGGGTTGGATTAGGGACCTCATCCTTTAGTGATATCATAATCGTTTTTAGCGACGTTCTTTAATTTATGTAAATTTTAAAATTATCGGTAATGAAAATTGTTGGACTCGGCTGCCATTAATTACGGGCCTGCTTAGCAGATATTTTAACTGTAGGCCAACCCCGTTATGAAATATTTAATAATTAATATAGCCTACTGGTACAGGCTGCAGTCACATAGAATTGGAATGGAAAAGAAATGAACCCGGTTTAACGTCCTACTACTACTGCTCTGTTCCAACTGGGTTAATGAAGAAGAAAGTGGAAAAGAAGGACTTTATAAAGCTGTCTAAATCTAATACAAATGAAATGCGACTGTTTCCATGTACTATGATGATATAGCGAAAACGCGTAGGTGGAAAACGGACGTAATCTTAACTTGGCCCACTCGCCACCACCTCGGCGAAAATTTACGATTTAAAGTGGGTTGCAGATCAAAACTTTGTCAATGATACCGATCGACATGCGACATTTTTGTTTCATTCTTGAAAATGCACCTGCGTTTGTTTTTATTTTATGGTTGTTTTTTTATACATCCGGCTCTGGGTTTGTAAATTGTAATGAGGGTTGGTTGAAAAGTTATAAACCTATCTGTGAAACCCTGTACGAAGTCGATGGTTCCCATTAATTTTTTTCTACATACTTCCATCTACATATTTTTTCCATCAATGTTACATGGCCTGGATGCCGGCAAGGAAAACAGTTTTTCTTAGCTACCCTAAAAAAAATTATGATGTCATCATTACTAGAAATAAGACGACCGGAACCGGCTAGTTCCCTTTTCATTTTTGGAAACCGGTCGCATCCATCCATGGTAACAAATTTGTCCAGAACTTTATTAGGTTCTGCTCCAAAACGGCGTAGATTCTCACGGGACGTCAGGAACCCACCATTTTCTGATCCGCAGTCAAAGGCCGTGACACCGATCTTGCACAAACTTTTGTCATTCCTAACTCGTTGGCGGTAATTTGACCAACCCTCCCATGGGAGACGCTTACAACACTGGTAATTTCGCGTGGTCAATCGTCGATCTCCCATCACGATGTCAGACACCCGGGTATTTTTTTTTCTTGAATAGTTGCTGTTGATTGCCATCCAAGACTCTCTCTAACAAGCTTAAATTCCACAGCCCACTTCTTTAGGCTTACGGCAAAAAAGATAAGGGGTATTTATCTGTGTTGAGTTTAGTCCTTTCAGTTGAGTTGCAGGTACTTGATGACTACCCTATAGCCACTTCTGGTGTTTTCAATGGGTAGGTAGGTTCACTAGATGGATCATACTCACTCCTGTAAAGAGCGAACATTCTTGTTCTAAATTATGATTGGCCAGTAGTCCCATTAACAATCAGTAGCTGACAGCGTTACAAAGGCTTTACCTTTTAAACAAAGCGCCAAATTGGACCAAACATGTTTACATAACGCTACGTCATGGCTCTCGATTTTATTATGCCCAATTACCCGTGTATAGCAGAATATTGCAGCAAAACTAATTGCGTGACAAACGAGGTTATCAAATCGATTAAAATGTAAACAACACTGTTTGGAAACGAACATACTTTCACCGTTTTTAATACCTTAAATCACTGTCCAAAGTTTTAGGGAAGACCCAGATTAAACGAAGGACCGTCATGTTGATGTACTCAAGTGAGAGCCTTGATTGAACGTCAAGAATAGACACACTCTCGCAAAAGTTAAAAAATCAGAAGCTTATCCAGCAATGGCCAGATAGGGATTTTTCGGGCCATTGCTTCGGGAATATGAAGATGGGTAGGTTCACAAGATGGTCAGGTACGAAGACAAAAATAACACTACCTCAACATAATAATGTTTTCTCTCTACAGACATTGGACAGTGTCTACCAGTAATGGTGTCTACCTAACACAGCGCCAAGAACCCAAAATGGCACTGATAAAAACCAGTCTCCATGGTGATATGATGCATTTAGATGCCCCAGGAATGAGAACCTGTCGAATACCAATAAAACCAAAACTGAATAAATCACAATTGAGTAAAGTTACGTAAGTTGGAATGGATTTCTTGATCAAATGTAGATATATATGTATTTGAAATCAAAATGAAATTTCATTAAAATATCTCATTTCTTGTAGCTTTTGATTGCTTTAGAATACCACTGGGAACGTAGAGAATTTTAATTATATTATATCTTATAAGCCTATCGATGCAAAATCTTTTTTTCATTTTGATATTTAGCGTCAAAACGGATACAGTTCAATCATTAGACTGTGGTGATGATGTAGCAAATTGGCTGTGTCGTTATTTCCAGAGAGAGGGCCTTCGTCTTCATTTTTCAGAAGCTACCCTAGAAAAAAGAGATTCGTCTAAAGCTCAGAAAAACTGGTCGCATCCGGCTCTTGAAGGCGATCTTGTAAGTTGTGAAATATTTGTTGTTTAAAGAGGAATTAACACTTAGTATGTTTCTTTTGTATTATATATTATAATGCTAATTTATTTACTTGGTATGTTTAAAATATGGCCGTAATGGAAAGCGGTGGCACAGGTCTTGTCATATTCCTGAAGCAATGGCCCGAGAAATCCCTCTCTGGCCATTGCTGGAATAGCGTCTGTTTCTTGAACTTATGCAGGAATGTGTCTATTCCTTCCGTTCAATGAAAGCTATCGCTTAAGTACAGCAACATGACAGTCCTTCGTTTAATCTGGATCTTCCCTAAAACTTTGGACAGTGATTTAAGCCTAAGGTATTAAAAACGGCGAAAGTGTGTTTGTTTCCAAACAGTATTGTTTACATTTCATTCGACTTGATAGCCTCGTTTGTCATGCAATTAGTTTTACTGCAGTATTTTGCTATGCACGGGTTAATTAGGCATAATAAAATCGTGAGCCATGACGTAACGTTATGTAAACATAATATTAGGTCCAATATTGGTACTCGTTTTAAATGTAAAGCTTTTGTAGGGCAGCTAGTGATTGGTTGGTAGACGGACTACTGACCAATCAAAATGTAAAACAACAATATCCAGCAGTGTGTAGTTGGATTACCTCTAATTAAAGGAAACGCTGCGCGGAGTATGAGGTCTTGTATGTTTTGTGTTTATTAGACACTTTAGATCACAAGGACTGGTATTGAGGCAAGCCGAGAACGTTCGTCCAGATTTTCCGCCGTGGTGTAGGGCGGGGGTGGGGGGGGCTGACACGGACAGCTATCTAGCCGTTCGGGTGATACGGAATAACCGAGGTCCCGTGTACACATTTGCGAGTACGTCAAAGATTCCGTGACAGTTGGAAGTCGATATACAAGTAGGTCGTGGTGCAGCTGCCCGGACAAAATTTCCCTCGTAGCACACTTGGCGTGTGCCCGTCTTCATTAGGCCAGTTCGGAGCACAACAGTAGGACGATAAACCTTATTTCATTTCATTTCCAGTGGCTTGGTTTCGATCCCACACTCCTTGTACGTGACAAGGAGTAGGGTCTCCTGTCTTACCTTGCCGTCAAAGGCCCTGCCCACAATCTCAGTATTGAAATAAAATTGTACCATATGTCAGTCCCGAAATGTCCTAGTTTGTGTTGAGTTGACGTTGAACTACTTGAACTACGTGTTTCCCGTTCATTAGTTTATACATTCCGGAGTTACCCCCTTTGCCGAAAGCCTTATGAACGCTATCTATAGAGGGCTCATTCGGATCATCCATTGTTCTGTGAGTGTGAGCTTGGTATTAAAGACGTATTCAAGTATAGTAGGCTCACTTCTTATGTTCATTGGTCGATTCATTTTGTTTTTCAGACAGCTTTCTCGGATTACTGCTCATATATGGTTTTATCCAACCCTTCTTTAAATCAGTTGAATGAGAGATTAGACAAACCTGTACCAATTCTCAATTTCCGAGCCAATATAATCGCTGATGGCTGTGAAGCATTTGCTGAGGTAGGCTTTCCATATGCTGGAGATCTATTTAAAAATTATGCCGGGGATTTATCTAAAAGAATTAACGGTATATAAATAATATCTTTTGTACAGTCGGGCTTTATAGATGAATCGGCATAACACTGATTTTAACTGTTATTCTTCAACATGTAGCGGCAATGTTTGGAAATGCTTATGTACGATTATTCGTCCAATTATGTATTAATGGTTACATGTGTTCCATTTGTAATGTTACAGGACAGCTGGAGTAAAATCCAGATAGGTGAAGCAAAATTACGAGCATTAGACGCGTGTACCCGATGTGTTCTTGTTACTGTTGATCAGTTTAAAGGCGAAAAGGATAAACAAGAAGAACCACTTGCAACATTGAAAAAGTAAGAAGGGGTTTATATATCGTTATCAAAACTGTTGAAATTAGGAAAGCTACAAGGATGAAAATATTTAGAAAAGTAAGAATGCCCTGGATTCAATATGTGTAATCAACTCATGCACGAATTTCCAGAAATTGGGTTTAAACTTAAATGACGAAGTGGTTGGATTTGAAGTGGTCGGTTTTATAATTCTATAGTTTGAACTTAGAGAACATTGGGGTTCGAAATCCAAGCCCCAGACTTCTATCCCGGATAAAGCTTTTGGATGTAGCAAGGATATGTGACTCCCGTGGGACACAAGGTTCGAATGTCGTCATAACAGTATGTCAACGAGAAAATTTCCCTGCAGACCTAACTAAATAAAATGATTATTATATAATATTCTAAAACTGAAACATTCAAATCCAGTCGATATCCGTTTTATCCTTAGAAATGAATTATTATTTATTGTCCACATATTGTATTGTTTTGTAGATTTCGATTGAAGGACCCATATGGACCAAAGCCAGCGTTTGGAATCAACTTTACTTTGGATTCACCCGGCCAGATCAACGTTGGAGACCCGATATTTGCACTTATGCGTTAATATAATAATACTCTAAAAAAAAATTCTTTCTTTATTTTCTATTTTGATTATTATTATTATTTTTTTTATTTTGATTAAGATTTTTTGCCATATAAAGTACTCGATATTTTTTTATATTAAATGATTATAAACAATGTTTTTCAATCTAATTCAAATTATTTAAACATTTCGTTACTTTTTATTTGCAGCTCCATTATATTTTTTGACAGTTAATTACTATATGTCATCATGGTCTTTACTAGACTGGCCCAGTCTCTTCTATTTATTTTACATTTCGATTTATATAAAAGTAGTAATTTTTAGTAAACCAACACTTTCGTTTCCATTTGTATAAAAAAAAAATTTGAGTAAACCTGTAACCAGCACCAGAGACTGGACAATTTGCGAGCTTCACAATAAAATGGGCGTTTCTTGTCCTGTTTTACGTTGTTCCTTATTTGGAATGATTGACAGTTCATTCGACAGATATTATCATATTGTCCGTCAACAAAATTCTTAGATCGTTAAAGTATCACTAAATAACAATAACTGTTATCCACAACAAACATCTCGCACCTACACCAGTTTGCCAGTGCAAATGCAGTAATCCCGTGCACGACGTCACACGACCTACATAATGCAGATTGACCTACTAGATGAGAATGAAGCTCTATTTGCCCAGTCTCTAGAGATTACGTTTTTTTTTCGTTTTTTTTTGTTGAGAGGACTGGCCAATTTTTGGTGTGTGGAGAAGACTGGCCACCAGTCTAGGTCTTTACAGGAAGTGTTCGGTATTACGCAGATTTGATTGGTCGACTCGAGATTAGCCTTCCAAACCAAAACACTCAATGCAAAATATTTCTCAAAATCCATTAAAGGAGTTTGATTTGGTGACAATAGGCATGGTTGTATTATCAAGGTGAAATGTACTAATTTGTTATCGTCACATGCGCTTTCCTTAAACATGTCTTTAGATATTAATGGAGTCACCATCCAAATAAAACGAACGAAAATAACATCTAGTTTTAATTAGATTGTATGTTTTTGTGAAACATATCAAAATAGTTATCTCACACATATAGATATGATCAGAGCTTTATATTATAGATATAAGGCCCTGGGACACTATAGGTATGATTATATAAGATTTCGATTAAATTTCGCCTTATATAAATAAATATATTATGTATAAATTTTTGATAAAAGCTATATTTTATGAATTGTTAAATCGTTAATAAATTGATCTGAACATAAGAAGTTTTATATATATATATATATATACTGAGCGCCATAGAAAACGCATCACTTAGTTTTTCGTATAACAAAATGATCCTGTAAACATATTTTATTTATTTTGCTTCTTATTGTGAACAATATTCAAATGGGAACACATCAATAACAACACATCTGTACAAATATGGATGTTTAATCTCTAATCAACGGTACAAAGTCAGAGGGGTCAAAAACAAAAGTACGACACAGATGGCTAATTCCATGCTACGTCGCTGCACAGCGTGCGTAAGAGCCAGTGGAGGAAACACGCGCTACTGACATCTGTGTAGTACTTTTTGTGTTAAAAATCCCCTGCCCAAGGACCGAGCAACTAAAACAATAAAACCTACGCGATACGTCTTCATCTGGAAATGGAGACCACTGGCCCTAACTGTATTATACGGTGTCTAGATAAACCAGATATTTATTTCATACAAATATGTGTAGGCAATGCCCACATTGATTAGGCCCACTTTTTAAAAAAATTGGCCTGAGCTTATAAAGAAAAAAGGAGAGGGTGAGGAAAGTAACGAAAGAAGGAAGGAGAGGACAGGACAGGAGGAAGAAAAAATAGGAACAAAATGACTTACAATTCTGCTTGTCACAACATAAATTAGATTACTTTGACTATCCTTGAAGCTAAAGAAATAATTTGTTACTTCTTTAGAGAACAATTATCAGTTATCATCACAGAAGTAAACAAATATCATCATATGCTCGTGAGGTTCATGAGCTTATGATGATATTCGTTTACTTGTGCGAGTTCGAAGATAATGAAAGTGCTCTTAGGTCATTCTGTTATCTAATTGTATCAGGAAATCAAAAATGTACCTTCTGCTTTGGTCTGAAATGCTTGGAAAATCGGTTTGCGGTTGTCAATTTTCAAAATTTTCCTGGAGGGAGAACCCACTCAGCCCCCTACCCTCCTTTTGGGCTTTGACCTTCACGTCCAATGACTCAAAATTTTGAATTGAAATTTTGAGATGGTAAATATACCATTCATCCATTTTTATACGCCCACATTTTCACGTGGACGTATTATGTCGTCGCCCCTGTCGGGACGTCCGTCCACAATTTGTTTGTGGACTCTCTACAGGTCACAATTCTTATCCGATTTTGACGAAGCTTGAAATATAGGTTTATCCCCATAAGATCTCGGTTCCTTTCTATATTGGCATGTATTGGATCGGAACTTCATGGATTATGGCCCCTGATTGTACGAAATATCATTTTTTTTTAGCTTGTGGACCCTATAGAGGTCATAATTTTGAACTGATTGTGATGAAACTTGACATGCATGTTTATAACCCCAAAATCTTGGTTCCTTTCGATATTTGCGTCCATCGGATCGTAACTTCCTGAATTATGGCCCCTGATTGTCCAAAAGAATCGCCCCTTTTAGCTTGTGGTCCCTCTGGAAGTCAAAATTATTATCCGATTTAAAAACCCGTTTGATTATATCACCGTTACATGGTATTGAAGGTTGAGTTCAAATGTCGTGAAAATCGGACCAAAATTGACAAACAAAATGGCCGCCGTTTGTACGCGAATAGTGTGAAAATATGTTATATCAAGGTTGTGGTCACAATTTTGAACCGATTTTGATGAAACTTGACATGTATGTTTATAACCCAAATATCTTGGTTCCTTTCGATATTTGCACCCATCGGATCGTAACGTCCTGAATTATGACCCCTGATTGTCCGAAAAATTGACCTTTTTAGCTTGTGGTCCCTCTGGAGGTCAAAATTATTATCCGATTTAAAAAGAAGTTTGATTATATCACCAGGCTGAGGTCGAATTTCCCATTTAGAAAACCATTTGATTATATCACCGTTACATCGTAATGAAAGTTGAGGTCGAATTTCTTGAAAATCGGACCAACAGTTGTTCTTGTCAGGCCATCCATCCTTCATCACAAACAAGGGGAAACCATGCTAGAAAATCTAGATGAACTTTGTCACCCAATGCAGGGATCAAACACCCAACCTCAAGGCTACCGAGCCAGCATCTTACCCACTTAGCAACATGATCTCCAGTCGAATTTGAAGCCTACTGAAATGAACCTTTATAACCCAAAGATCTGAATTCATTTCGATATTTGCACATATCAAATTCTAACCTAATGAGGTAGGAAAAATCACTTTCGGTATTGCTTGTTCTCTATCCATCTCTCGGAAATGTGGGCGTATCCTGCCTGGCAGTGCCAGCCTATCTTTATTTGAATTTATGCATTATAATTTCATAGTTAAATTTACAGTTTTAACGGATTTGTTTCATATTTGGGTCACGAGATAATCAGCGCTATGCTTCCAATTTTACCACCTTTTCCAATTATCTTGTTAACGCAATAGATGTTATGGTTCTTAGCTGATTTTTTTTTCAGAATTGGTTTGGAGGGTTGGGATCAACCTTATCGATTTTCAGCGCTCCACAACTTGAGTTGGCTCATAGATAATTATTTGGCATAATTCTGCACTGAAATGCATATTGCTCTCATTTACTTGAAATTTGTAAAGCACAAATTACATTGTTATTTATTGCACTTGATCACTTGTTATACATCCACGTTCATAAGGGGCGGTGGTACGCACACATTTTTTGTGTTTCGTTTGTGCCACAGTTCTAAATGGGTTACCTTGGAATTTATTCATATAAGCATCATTTTTTATTGAGTTTGGCGCTTGTCCGTGGGTTCGCCCCTCTGGGTTGGTCGAGAAGTTTCATTGAGATTTTCGGGAATGGTCCCCCACCCCCCTTCCCGTCCTGCACCGCTGGCAAAAACATCTATCAAATCGTTCGGATGTAACGAAAACCCGAGATCAGATGTACAAATTGGCGTGCACGTAAAATCAAATGGGGTTTAACGTCCTACTCTTCTGTCCCTAACCTGGACTAATGGTAGACGGGCATACGTCATACAGTGTGCTATGCTCGGACAGCGGCACCACGGCCTACTCTTATATCGAATCAGGCGCGGATCCAGAGGAGGGTCCGGGGGGTCCGGACTCCCCCCCCCCTTCTCAGGCTTGAAAAATTTTTATGCGATTTTATTGGCGATTTAGACTTGTAATTTTGGAATTTACCTTCCGGAAATACGTTAGAATGAACCAAATTGAATTTAATTTACCAAATTTTTCTGGGTGAGGGCCCCAAACCCCCGTTAATCGGTTGAGCGCAATTAGTTAAGCAATTATCAAACCTTGCCCCCCCCCCTTGCAAAAAATCCTTGATCCGCGCCTGCGAATTCCAACTGCCAGGGGATCTTTTAATTGCACGCCAATGTAAACACGGGACCTCGGTTTTTCGATCCATCCGAACGACTAGACAGCTGTCTTTGTCAGGCCCTCTGTTCTGCATCACTGACAAAGGAAAAATCACGCCGGAAAATCTCGGCCAATCAAAGCACACCCAGTCGCAGCACAAAAGTGGGACGTTAACCCCCAATTCATTTCATTTCACGTCAACTTTTCTGTTTTGTTCAGATTCTCCAGACGAAAATGTATCATAGTCATTGCCCATGGAGAATCACAATCAATCTGTAGCGGCCTTGCGAATATTCACTGCTGGTAAGTTTGAATCACAAATGATACATGACAACAACTGCCCAGGCGGTTTAGATGCTACGGGTATACATGTATATTTATTTTGTCCCACAACCTGTTTATAATTTGTTTTTTAGTAGTACCCAATCAATCAGCAGCAGCTTTCAAGTGAAAGGTGAAATTGTAAGTTTGTTAATAGGATTTTATTGAGTTTAACATATTGATAGACGTTTATGTGGTAGTGGGAGTGGATGTGGTGGTGGAATTCTGTTTAACTGGTCCTGTAACAATACTACCCAGAGACTGTTCCCATGCAAGATGCTGAAATAAAATCAAATCTAGATTTGCACAAACTATACCATTTCCATTTTTGGGGTACCTCTGCACCCCAATCCCCCCCCCCTCTCCAATTTATTGTTTACTGTTATTTTCCACAACGATATACTGTACGACTGTGCGTGGTTGATTTTTTTTTAAATTTGTAAAATTATTGCGAAACATACGCCATGAAAGAAAATGCAAAAAATGCAAGATGATAATATAATATTGAAAATAAAATATGGTTCCCAGGACAAACCAATGAACGAGGGTTTTCTGTGGCCAAAGGATGCGTTGCACACGATGACGTTTGGTCTTAGTACGCATCTCCAAAATTGCCAACTTCACCGTTAAACAATGTACGTGTTCAGATTATAAAGCATCCGTAATAAACTCAGTGGCAAAATGTTTTAAATGATTATATATAAACCGCGAAATGTCATGGGCTCTTGCACACGAACCACAATATCCCTAGCTATATTAGGTTACCTGAATATGACGCGGGATACACAGGACACACCCATGTCGTGGATACTTGCATTTTTTAGCCCTTGTCGTGTCATTTTTAGCTTATTTTAATCCTGAAAATAATACTCATTCGCACTACTGTAAATACCGAGTTTTCAGTTTTTGAATACGTTTGCCAAGACCGATATATACGACCGGGGAAATAGAGTCGGTAGGATTACCATATAACAGAGAAGATGGGGGGGGGGGATTATATAATAGTTTTAGAAAATATTCACCTGTTGTAAGTAATTACTGAGGAAATGAGCCTCCGATGTCGATAAATCTGAAAAGAAATTAAAATGTTACAATATATTAGTCTTAATTAGGTAAATGTAATGATTAACATAAATTATGGTTTTGAGGAGGTAATCATAAGACATAATTTTTTAAGTGGCACAGTGACGCATGTCATGGGCGGGGGAGGGGGGGTATGATTCCTTTCTAGAACAGCTGATACCACTTTTGGTTTGACGAATTCATAGTTACCCCATTTTTGTTATCCTTTTGCATTTTAAAAAGAAAATTTATTACTCACGGTCAATCAGAGCCAGGATTTTGGCATAACCAATAACTTGGATATAAGCTGTGAGTTGACAAGAGGCAGCCTCGGCAAATAATTCTGATAGCATAACTTGTTGTTCAGCATTAAGACTTTTATAAGATGGTGATTTGTGAATAGCCTTCAGGATAGCTAGAAAGTCTTCATTAGGAGCGCATGGTCCAACAGCAAGACAGCTTGCCACACAAGCAATAACACATAGGACTCGAATAAACTATAAAATACAAAGGTGTGTAATTTATAAACCGAGAGAGAGGGCGGGGGGGGGGGGGACTTCCATCTCCCCTGACTCCCATGATGTATTTATCTACATTGCGCACCTATTTCCTTTGGATTTAAGTTCAAAATACTCATCCTTACTTATAAATAAATGCTTTATAATAACCCATGTCCTTATGTCAGAATTCCTTCCATCTCCCCTGACTCCCATGTTGTATTTATCTACATTGCGCACCTATTTCCTTTGGATTTAAGTTCAAAATACTCATCCTTACTTATAAATAAATGCTTTATAATAACCCATGTCCTTATGTCAGAATTCCTTGAAGTTCATTTCCCAAAAAGAGATCTCAAATTTTCAACGGACATATGTTTGTGAATTTGTACAACGTTCTGCAAACTTATGATTATTTGGTATGCTAATCGTTCATTTTTTGTTCAAGCCCCTCTTTTCTGGAACAAACTACTTCAAAATATTAGAACCTGTTCATCGCCGTGTGAAAAAAAATGAAAACGCACTTAGACGCTTTTATTCGGTGATACACCATTTTCATCTATATATGGTAATGATTTTAAATGCATTAGCGACATAAATGTATATATGACTTAAGTTGATTTCAGTGTTTACATGTAGGTCTTATTTGGTTTATTTATTTTATTTGTATATTTAATTGATGTACCATATTTTGCGAAGTGGAAAATAGCACTTAGTCGTGAAATTTGTGCGCCATAAAATGTACAATAATAATAATAATAATAATTTACGTCATTTTAAATACTGGTGATAATATTGTTCTTTTAAAAACATATATGCTAAGAAGAATAAATAAATGGTTAGCTTACCATCGTAGTTTGGTTGTGGCTAAACCTTACACGTGGAATCAAGATAAGATAATAAGAACGGTCGTTTTCAGATAATGTATACCTTGACCTAGGGAACGGACAGGTTACAAGGAGTGGAGATGATAATACACAATGACCCTATATATACAATGACAGAACTCGAGATGCGGTTTAACGTCAACTCCACACAACTATGTCATTTCGAGACTAACATATATGAGAGAAAACCCACAAGGTTGGATAGGCGTGACAGACCTTATGATACGTGATGAGCTTACCGTTCTAGCTATAATAGTTCAAACATAGTTAATGAAAACTGTAGCCACGAAGATAATAAACAAAGACTCGATAATAAATTTTTAAATTAAATCATTAACTGGCAACCGCGTTTCAGTTCAATCAACACCCAATACGAGCTAGACTACTTTACTATAAAACGTCGGTGAACTAAAATAACAATATATTGAGTAGTCTTTTATTTTAATTGTATGCGAATTAGTAAAGCAAAATATTGGTCCGAGCGGTCTTCTGTCTTGGTCTGAGTGGTTTATCCACTAGTCTGAGCAGGGGCATTTTAAGGTTTATTATGGCGGGGCTATATATTTTGAGGGCCCCCTTTCGCTTTTGGGGCGGCGTCTTGATTGATGATTTTTATGCCAATGCAATGACTGCATATTCTCATTCAGTAATGGATTCGACAGTATGGAAAACGATTGACTCGGACTCGGGGCCCTTTCACTTAGCCAGAGGGGCCCTTTTGTCAGAAGTGGGGCACTTTTGTCTGCCTTTAGGACCCCTCTAACTAGTGTACGTTTTCATTTTTCTCATCGGTTTAAGCATTTTTCACCCGTTTTATTTTTCCAATTTCTTTGATTTTTTTCGCGAGGAGTCTGGCACTGCCAGCACCTCAACTATAAAACGCCTTTGAGCCCGAGTGGTCTTTTCGTTGGGCCGACTGACTCACTTCGCGGCTTCTTGCCTTCGCCTTCCTGTCATAAACGCATGATATTTAGCGAATACAAGAAGAGAAGAGTATGGTGCGAGGAGATTGTCACGAATATCCTCCAAAGCTACTGGTTGTCACCTAGGCTTCGTCCTCCAACCCATCTTATAATTCCATGATTGTGACATGCCAGGCTCTTGTGGTTATAAAGATCAAGATCGTCGGAATGGTATAGGTTTAAGTCCCGAACGGTGCGAGATATGGAGAGTAATTGGAGGTCTGCATCCATTCAAGGTCACAGCCCCCCCCCCCAACACACACACACACACACTCCCCTTGACACTTGGCTAAATCAAGAGTTGACTCAAATAAGCATTGATGTAATAATGTACGATGTAAGAAATAAAACAATGGTAAATAAAACAATTAATCGATTAATCATACATTGTCAGTTATTTTCTCTCTATAACAGTTTTATAAACAATAAGGTATTAATAAATTAACATGCCATTAGAATTACGTAACATTTCACCCTTGGCTATAGTCATCGTATTATAGTACACACACACCGATATTTTGAAGAAATAGAATAATTATTGTCCTCAGAGTTTACAGGTATACAGGATTCAATTTGATGACCTTCCTTTATAAAATTAAAGTATTATCAGGCCCGTAGCTAGCGGGTGCCCTTTACTCATTGGGGAAAAATGGGTTCCCTCAATCGGCGCCAAAGACCAACGTCTCCATATTAGTATGGGCGCCACATAAAGCCGAGTGACATTTAATCTGAATGTATTTTATTAATTTATCGATGTAATTACTTTATTAATTCTATTTAATTATTTAGTATTTTTAATGATTTAATTTTAGAGAAAAGTGTCTCGTAAGTCGATATTGGCTGGATACTGTTGTTATTTTATGTATATTTTATGTAATGTATATATATTCTTGTATGCAGTATGTGACACTATAATAAAAAATTACTTACTTACTTACTGTATGAAGCGCTCCCTAAATAGTGAAGCGTCTCATAATGACCCACACGATCAACACCACAGTTACTGACGGGGCGCCCAAAACGGCTTGATCTGTTGGGTGCCTAATCCCGGAAAGGCGCTCATAAATGACATGATTGGTGGGGCGCCTTATAATATTAGGCCGAACATAGTGCATAATTATTCCGAATCAGATTGGTTGGGCGCCCACGACTTTATCAATGGGGCGCCCAAAACGGCGTGTTTTGTGGGATGACCATAGAGTTATTCTATATATAACTCTATGGGGATGACTCATCCCAGAGGGACGCCGATAGTGCAGAGATAATTTTCTAAATACAAAAGGCATAATTTGTGGGGTGCCTCATCCCGGAGGGGCCCAGAAAATGCCGAGATCATGGGCGCTCATAATATAATGCTAGTGAGATTGGTTAGGCGCCCACGAATGTATTGGGTTCCCAAAACAGTTTGATATTCTTCAAAATTCAAACAGCATGATTTGTGGGGCGCCCATAATGACGAGATCTTGTGCGCCCATAATATAATGATAGTGAGATTAGTTAGGCTAATGAATAATGTGCGCCCAAAACGGCTTGATCTGTCGAACATGATTTGTGGGGCGCCCATAATGACGAGATCATTGGGCGCCCATTATATAATTCTAGTGAGATTAGTTAGGCACCAACGAATAAATCTGGCGCCAAAAACGGCGTGATTCGTAGAGCGCCTTATCCCGGAGATGACATTATTGGTGGGGCGCCTTATAATGTGTGGCTGCACATGGTGTATAATGCCGAATCAGATTCGTTGGGCGCCCACGACTAGATCATTGGGTTGTTAAAACGGCATGATTTATGGGGTGCCTCATCCCTGAGGGCGCCCATAATGATGAGATCAATAGCCCATAATATATATTATGATAGTGCACTTCCTTAGGCACCCACGAATGAATTGGGCGCCCAAAATGCCGTGATAATCTTCAAAAGTCGCATTCCTTCCTTCAGACGATTATAATGTTCATATCCAAATATCACAGTACGCCAATATCGCAAATTCAGCTTCAATTTTCCGTCATTTTCAGGTGTAAACCCTATTTTCCAAAAATTTTCTGGGGGAGAGCGTCATAGGCAATCTGACTTTTTCGTACAATCAGGGGCCATAATCCATGACGTTTCGATCCTCGATCCGCTACATGCCAATATCGAAAGCAGTCGAGATCGCATGGGGATAGACCTATATTTTAAGTTTTGTCAAAATCGGTTAAGAATTGTGACCTGTAGAGAGTCCACAACCCTGATATAACATATTTTTACACTATTCGCGTACAATCGGCGGCCATTTTTTCCGCCAATTTTGGTCCGTTGCACGAAATTCGAACACAACCTTCATTACCATGTAACGGTGATATAATCAAACGGTTTTTTTTAAATTGGATAATAATTTTGACCCCCAGAGAGACCACAAGCTAAAAAGGGTGATTTTTCGGAAAATCAAGGGCCATAATTCGGTTCGATGGGCGCAAATATCGAAAGGAACCAAGATCTTTGGGTTATTAACATACATGTCAAGTTTTATCAAAATGGTTCAAAATTGTGACCTCTATAGGATCCACAAGCTAAAAACATGATATTTCGCACAATCAGGGGCCATAATCCATGAAGTTCCGATCCGATACATGCCAATATCGAAAGGAACCGAGATCTTATGGGGATAAACCTATATTTCAAGTTTCGTCAAAATCGGATACAATCCGATATGTGCCAATATCGAAAGCGGCCGAAATCTTATGGGGATAAACCTATAATATTTCAAGTTTCGTCAAAATCGGATAAGAATCGTGACCTGTAGAGAGTCCACAAACAAATTGAAGGCGGACGGACAGGGGCGACGACAATATACGTCCACATGAAAATGTGGGCGTATAAAAAGTATTATTTCATCTAGTTGGCAAAATAAAGTGCCCGAAATCTAATAAAACACTTGTTTTACTTTTTTTTAAAATTGAATAGGGCCTACCGCGAATTTGTACTAAATTGACTATGGATTAAAACATTTTGTCTGGTGCCACTCTACTTTGTGACACATTTTTCGGGCACAACCTGTTACTGAATCGTTCAATTTGGGCTTGGATTTGACCGGCGTGTCTTGGCTTGATATATTATTCTTTCCATATTGATAGTTCGTGTCATGTATTTTGATCTCTCTGATTTTACGCCTGACTTCGCGGGATTAGTTGTTGACCTCATTTTTTTATGACCTACAACACTTGGTTGGAACTTGACTGAACTATGG
Organism: Patella caerulea; assembly: GCA_036850965.1. NCBI lineage: Eukaryota > Metazoa > Mollusca > Gastropoda > Patellidae > Patella > Patella caerulea. Next base: position 22,511,066 of record JAZGQO010000007.1, read on the forward strand.
TGGACTATGGCTGCAATAGCAAATACATATTATTTTCATGAAATTTCAATATTTTTCTCTCTTTTTTTTTTATTTAATTCTTTTTTCTTTCATTTAAAAAACAATTAAATTTATATTTATTTTAATTTTCTTTTTATAAATTTTTTAATTTTATTTTTTTTCTCATAAATATTTTTTTAAAAATTTTTTATTTTCGTTTTTAATTTTTTTATACTTTTTAATTCATTTTTTTATTTATTATACTTACATTTTTTTTTCATTTATATTATTTTTTATTTAAATATCTTTTTTTATTTATTTTTTTATCTTCTTTAAATTTTTTAAACAATTTTTGTTTATTTTCATGAAATAAAAAAAAAAATCATGTAAAAATTTTGTTTTTGATTCTCCGAAGAAAAAAAAAGTGGCAATTGTCCAAACAGCGACGTTACGGTCTACTCTTTATTTCGAATTTCGAGTTCTAGACGCTACCCATTACAGTCCCCGCTCCTTCCCGCGCCGCTGACAAAGAGAAACAGCACTGGAACGTTTTGGGAACTGTCTAGGTCAACACGGGAATCAAACCATGGACCTCCTGATGAGTGAGCCATTGACAAGGGGAAACAACACAGGACCTCTCGGTTAGTGAGCGAGTCATCCATGGGCGTCACACGTGGGGGGGGGGGGGGTCCGGGGGGTCGGAATAAACTTGGACCCCCCAAAATTTGGCAAAATAAAGTGCCCAAAATCTAATAAAACACTAATTTTAGGGCTGGAATAGCAGTAAAACGCGTTTGCTGCCAACAAATATTCCAAAATTTGCTTGGGCGCCCCATATAATAAGGTCAGCTCCGCTTAAACTGGCCGCATCCCGTAAACCTGCTTCGGGCATTTCTAGTTTTGCTTCCCTAACTGTCATCGAGTCCTAATAAATCACTAATTTCACTTTTCTTTTAAATGAATACCACGAATTTGTACTGAGTTGACTATTGATTAAAACATTTTGTCCTGGGCCACTCTACTTTGTGCGACATTTTTCGGGCATCGATTATTACTTGTGAATAGCAGAAAATGCATTTGCGGTAGTTAAATTTTCAAAATTGTCGCCGGGAAGGTGAGGCTCCAACAGGCCCGTAGCCAGCTTACTGGCTTCGGAGGGGCAGTGAAGTTTTTAGGAGGGGCACATCCGTTACAGTCTACAGTAGTTATTTTAGAGTTATGGTTGGCAAATTTTCTTTCGGGGGGGCAAAACATTTTTTCAGGGGGGCATTGCCCCCCCTTGCCACCCCCTAGCTACGGGCCTGGGCTCCAATAGCCCGCGACGATTGATTGGTTGTTTTGGAATTCTGGGCAGCCAGGTAGGCTATATTGGACCAAATTGAAGTTGCTGTATTCACAGGCTACAGGCTGAAATATTAGGAAAAACGCGTTTGTGGCAGTCAAATTCTCAAAATTTTCTCCCAACGGTTCCGTCTTCGTGGATGTAAACGATTGATTGGAATTCGAGTCAGCAAGCCACCTTAATTAGGCTATATTAGACCACTTTGAGATTGCTTTGTTCATGGGCTGAAATAGCAGGAAAAAGTGTTTGCAGCCGTCGAATATTCCAAAATTTTCTTAGGTGGGGGAAGACCGGTGCCCCTGTCTGTAAACATGATAAGCGTTGTATTGGTGTGATGTTTTAGTTTAACCCCGTAAAATATGCCAAACAATGTTTACAGAAGACTGAGACTTTAAACAAAATTTATGGGGGTACCCCCCCCCCCCGGTTGCGCCCCCCCCCCCCAAAAAATATATATTTCACGGCTACGCCCCTGGAGTCACCGCGGCTCCCTTGCGCACTGATGAAATTTGTGTGCAAAGCAGAAATACTAACTGTTAACGCATCCAAATAAATTGTATCATCTTTTACTCCATTTTATTTCATTTCTCTTCATTGCTATGCACTCGGCTAATCTCGACAGATTCCGTAAACTACGTAGACTACATCTAGTCTCGGATGTATGACAGTAAGTGATATGTACCTACGCCCATACATTTGCGATGCGGCTACCGGTTTACTTTAACAGGAAAACTTGACGCTATTACACAAATTGGGAACCTATTCGGCTAGCGACCGATCGAGCTGCAACCTGTTCGTTGGAAACCTATTTAGAGTAAAGACAACCAATAAAATCCAACGTTATGTGTATCAAATGAAAGTAGAATATATTATTTTTTATCCATTCCTTCAGCTCAGAATAGAAGTGTAATTTCGTCATTATCTTACAGCTGGATCGGTCGAATAGGTCGCTAGCCAAATAGGTCGCCAACTTGTGTTTGGAATGGGCGCAGCCATGTTTCATCCGGGACCTTTAAAGTAGTTCCAATATGGCGGAATTCATCGTACAGCCGAGTTTAGATTCCGAAATCTTCCGAGGTTTGCCGAGTGCATTGCTATGATGTCACTTCTATTACAGAATTATCTCGTTTTGGCCATTTTAGTGAGAAAACTACATATCATCATACGTTTCATTTTATATACTTGTTAGAACTTTAGTCTCAAATCCTATCTAACAAAATGACAAAAGGTTGAACTTATAGAGGTCCTTGTCTGTAGTCAAATCATATTCAGTTTATCGAAAAAATTCTTGAAACAAAATAATTATTGATAGTTCCATAAAGGGAGACCATAAATGGATTTCTCTGGTCCATTATGTTTTCTGCATTTTGCTTTAAATCAAAATTTAGCCAATTCCATATTCTTTGCCAAGGATGAAGGCATCGGATGTTTGCGGCAATAATATTTAATTTGATGTCTGCTATATTTATACTAACAATTGTGGCGCTTTTACTTGACAATTGCCACTATTTGCACCTGGCCATAAATCGAGTTATTTGAAACCCATTGCTTGGAACTCTCTGGATTTGTGTTCCACTTGCTACATGTATAAGCTTTCCAAAATGTATAGTTTGTTTAGTAGTAACAACTTTGTAGCTGAACTTCGCGTTAGAAATTTCTGCTGCAGATCAGGAGAAACCAAACTTTTACATACCATGCGTCACTTTGTTCACATGAGTATTCAGATACGCCATACAACTCATAGTAGTCCCGTCTCCTCCTTTGCATGCGCAAACGAGTTTGTTGTCAATAATCTTTGCCAAATAAAACCTCATTAAAACTTATATTTTCGTTGCTTGTCTTTAAAAACAGGCCTATATACATGCATAGGCTATGCCAATCGTCTTAACATAGACTTCCATCTATCAATTGGTTTATGTCAGCCGATAACAACGTTTCATTTAGATAGACATATGGTCAATCGCAATTTCTTCATGGCGCACATGTTTCCTGTGCTACTGGAGCAATTACTCGTATAATTAAAATATGTGTATAGTGGGGCGAAAAAACTGCCATTGGCGGGAATTTTATGAATAGGCCCATATAGTGTGGTATGTGAATAACAGCCATAAAATCTTGATATTTAGTAAAGGTAATATTTAATTTCACACTTGACAAGGTCGAATGGTTTCAATTTAGCCAGTTAATGTCGTTTTCATCAAAGAAGTGATAAATTAAGGGATATGTCAACTCATATATTTTATTACGTCATAGAAGATGGAGACATGTCACTTCTGATATATTATTCAGGTTTGTGTCACGTGCTCATCCCTTGTCGTCCCGGTTCGTTATCAAAATGGCGGAATAATAGAACAACACTCGGATTTATCTTGTATTTTTGTTAACACAAGGTAAGTTAAACAAATGTTTGTTCCAAGAACTTTAACTTCTAAAAAATATGTACAGAGCCTTTGAAGTCTTTGAAAAACAAATATGTTCATAGAGTTAATCATTTTGAAGTTATCCCAGCACTGACTGAATTCGGAACATGTCGTTAAAGATGTGTTCCTTTGATTTAAACTGGTTCACACTGTCGAGTAGGCTACAGTTCTAACGACCAGGGAAAATAATTGGGGCGGGGGGCATTGGTTTTATTGGTCACGTTGATTTTATCTGTTGTTTCGGTATTGGTTTTAATCATTTCATTTCCCGTCTTCATTAGCCCAGTCAGAGCAGACAGTAAGCCGTTAAAGCCCTATCTCATCTCATTGGTCGCATTGAGTTTATATTTGTTTGGGTCCATGGATTTTGTCTTTTGCTTCGCGGCATGGATTTTATTATTTCATTGGCCGTATGGATTTTATCATTTCATTGGCCGCATTGATTTTATCATCTGTTTGGGTGCATGGATTTAATCATCTTAAGGAGCATCATGGATTTTTAGTAGTTGTTTTGATACCCAGATTTGTATGTGCCGTATTCTGTTATGTAAATGCCATTCTATCCTAATCTTGAAAAAAATGTATCAGTTATATTTTTGAACTACCATTAAAGTGAATTTTAAATGGGGTAATATTATCATCGCACGAGAACATACTTTTATTTCCTGCCTTGTTTACAAAACATGCATTAAGACGGTTGAATGTCGGATTATGGGTACCTGAACAATATGTCACTGTCATTGTACGGTGAGCCATCCATAGCTCTAGGCTAGAATAGAATGCCTAGGCGTACATTCTCATCCATTACGGTACTCTATATACATGTACATATGTCCAAATCTAACTTGATTGTCTCATATAGAAATCTGTGTTTTAACTGTTCAGAGTAAATGCACTGCTTAAAATATTGACGAAAGAAAACAGGATATATAGACATTAAAAGTATACTATCGCACCTGATTCATTCACCCATATCTACAGGAGGAGTGAACAGTTACCGGATTTAAACATTTCGGGAACGACAAAATATGTTCTTTAGCATCCCTATTTAGGACTGCGTGTGTAATAATTGTATGATGAACATTTACGAGACGGCGATATTTTTGACTACCCCTCTTCAAAGTGAAGTGTCACGGTTCATGCACGCCAATAAGCAAAATATTCAGCGTTTGTTTTATCCACTCATATTGCTACACAGTTATATATAAAATTGTGTTGCCAGGTAATTTAAAACAGCAGCTAAGTCGACCGACAGCCCACTGGGGTTGTCGTATATGTATTCTTTTGAATGGTAGGATTTACAAGACACTAAAAACTGATCAAGAGTAACAAAACAAGAAGTAACCCAAGATTTTAACAAATTTAATCAAGGGTGATAATCTGGATACTTATAGTCTAGGCCTCTTTCTCTGGTGAACTAAACCATAAACACTGCATAATGACCGTGTTAGACCCTGTATCCATAGGCTGTTCCCTTGTGGCGCGTTCCCATCCCATCTTACCTTGTGACGCGCCACAAGGACAATGAACCTAGGGAACATGTGGCATCGCGCACGGAACATATGTTCTTGTGACCGGGAACACAGACAATGAACATGTCAATTCTTTTGAAGCTGCACAAGAGGGAAAACGCAATTACCAGTACGATATTGTATTTAGATACATCTCCCGGTCTGTTTCAAGGCCTGGAAACTTGTGTGAAATTTATCCAGTTCATTGCGAGTTCTAAAATTGGCCGGACCCAGCACCGTGGGCGTTGTCTGAAGACATGTTGTCTTCCGAGATGAGCACCAGCAAAGAAAATAAATACAATAGCGCCATCCTCCTCATCCTTCCGATTTTCAGTAGTTAAGTTCATCGTCGAGCTATCAATAACACAACTGTTCGCACAACGATAGTTGTGTCTTGTGTTTATTAATTGCTTTCTCACCATGCAATGTTCGTATATAAACTTTTCAAGGTCAGAACGCCACAAGGGAACAACCTATGGATACAGGGTCTAAAGTGGCCCACGCAGGCTCAATATAATTGTCAATAATATTGTCAGTATTTGATATTGACAATCATATTGAGCGTCAAACTGATCCCGCAGTGAATATTCGCTTGGCCGCTACAATCACTGGTCAGCATGACATCGACGAGGCTTAATTAGTACGGCATGTTAACTTTTTTACTCCGACAAATTAAATTATCAAACATTTTTTTGAGGTAAAAGAAAAATAAATAAAGACGTTTGAAGTATTTGGAGTTAAAAAATATTTCCTATTTAGAGTAAATGGGTATTAAAATGAGTAAAATGCATCATTTTGCCCGAAGCAGTTAGGTTTTAAGTAAATTTTGCACGAGCCGTTGAGCCAATGACTGGCGCTGTCTGCAGTCAACGCACGTGCTATGGACACTCATCTGTTACAGAGTTAATTCGTAAGTAATTCTCTGTGAAACAGTACGGTAATTCCTAGGTGCGAAATTGCTCGTTTATTTGCGTCGTACGCCCCTGATTTTCCGTGCCTGGATGACCGAATCACTTAAAAATATACCCACGCGTACAAAAATAGATCTTTACAAAAACTTGAATTTGTTCGTTTAGGATTCAAATGTTTTATGTCAGCGAGTTGACTTTGAATCAAGGATCATTTTACAACAAACGAAACGACGATCCGACCTTTAGTTTTCGAGAAATCGAGATTGACCAATCAGAGGTCAGAATGGGCGGGGCTTAGGTTTGAAAAAAAAATGGAAAAAATGGACGGTCTAATGTGCCAGAGGCCTTCGGCTCCGTGGCTGCCTCTGGGAAAGAGATTGTGATTGACTTCCGAGGCGACAAGTCGACAAAGCGAAATAATTGCATTTCGGCGGCTTGTCGACTTGTCGGGTTGTTAAGGCAACAAGTCGCGGCACGACAAAGCGAAATAATTGCATTTCGGCGACTTGTCGCTTTGTCGGGTTGTGAATAAGTCGAAGGCGACAAGTCGACAAAATTGACCCGACAAGTCGACAAAATGAGGGCGACGATTGTCGCGTTAGTTTGTCGCGTTGATTTTGTCGACTTGTCGCTTTGTCGCCTTCACAACCCGACAATGGGACAAGTCGACGAAATGCAATTATTTCGCTTTGTCGTGCCGCGACTTGTCGCCTTCACAACCCGACAAGTCGACGATGTAGAATGGCCGCTAACAGCCACCATATGTTTAGGTATCGCTCTTGTATATATACATCGTATAGTTGGTTACGCTTGGGGAGGCGACACAATGACATGAGTGTTCATTTTACAACACTTACAGTTTTTAATAGCACGAGAGCGTGGGGGGGGGGGGGTAACCTCCGTTCGACACAGACTAGGTCACATCGGCACTGACATATTTGTTCAATTTTATTTCAGTAATTCACTTGTGAGTAGCGGTCTTTAGCATTATGGGGCAACCGTAGAAAGCTGTAATCCGTATCAGTCAATCAGTTAATTATTTTACAGCCGTACAAAGTTAAATATGTCATACTAATAAATGGATGTTTCAATACAATCTTAATTTATCTTATCCGATAAAGTTAAATGCATTACAATCCTCTAAAGTTAAATACATTACACCAAAAACCAACGTAATCCTTTCATACACTCAATCATAAAAAAAAGTTAAACAATCCATTTTTAAATATATTACTCTTTTAAATATATTATAATAATATAAAGTTTATATTTACAAATATATTACAATAATATAAAGTTAAATATATTACAATGATATAAAGTTAAATATATTACAAATCACATATAAAGTTAACAACATTATAAGCCTATGGATATTGTGAAATATCAGCTTTTCTGTATCTTGGTAATATTAAATTTTGGATCAAATATGCTATTTGGATACACACCGAAAAGGGGTCATCTCCACGTTAAATCAATTTCTGTTTTGCGTCCTTTGTACAAATTTATACTATTAAATATGTCATTTCTGTTTACTCTTTTTTAATTCAACAAACCTATATATTATAACATAAAAGAAAGTCCGAAGTACTTTATTTTAAACCACAGTGTAAAAAATATATTCAGCAATATCGTTTGTGTATTTATACAGTAATGTTTTTGAAGTTTGTTAGAAATAAAGCTATATTATACTATCACATTTCATCTCGTCTGACTTAAAGCTATATTTTATATACTATCAATTTTCATCTCGTCTGACTTTTATGACATTGAAAATATGTAGCCCTTATCATATAATCTGGTGAAACTATCTGAATCAAACGTTTTTTTTTTTTATAAACAATATTTTATTCAGAATGTCTGAACGGGATTGGGGAACAGGCTTGGCCTATGTAAAACCCCTCTCCCTAGATAATATACATACATAATATTAAAACAAAGGAACAAAATGGGTGTATATACAGAGTTAAAATGGCAAACACATATTAACTCTGTATAAACGTTTATGAGTTAAAGAATTTTCCGTCACTAAACTAAAAATGGGAGTTTTAACATTATATTTTTCTGAACCAACTGGATTAATGAAGACGTGCATAAGCTCTGCAATATGCTAAATTATGGGAACTAATCGCCTTGATTTACGTGTGGTAAAATAACTTATATGTGTGATTATTTATATGTAATTATTACACGAGGGAAAATAATTTATGTATAATTATACCGTGTGTTAAAATAATTATATATAATTATACATGTAAATGTTGTAAAATCGGTATATAATCATTATAACGTGGAGTAAAATAATTTATATATAATTATAAATGTGGTAAAATCATTAATATATAATCATAATAACGTGGAATAAAATAGCTTATAAATAATATTATAAATGTGGTAAAATCATTAATATATAATAATCATAACGTGGAGTGAAATAATTTATATATTATAATTCTAAATGTGGTAAAATCATTAATATAATTATTATAAATAATTTACATAAAATCATAACGTCGGGTAAAAATAATTTACCTGTATGTATAAATATAACGTTTGTAAAACAACTATTGTTATGTATAATTAAACCTTGAGGTCAAAAAAATTATATATAATTATATAATTGATATAGGCCAACTTTTTGTGAACAAATCTTTATTGACCGTTTCCGCCTACCCTTACTTCTTCAAATTCCAAACGCCAAAAATTCTTTTGGGGGCAAGGCTACGACCATAGGCGTACGGGTATAGCCTACTTAAGGTTTGCTGACCTGATCACAACCAATAAATCGTTGCGGTTTATGGGGCCTTGCCATCGTCGAGAAAATAAAGAAAATTTCACCGACGCAAATATGCGTTTTTCTGCTATTCTGTTATTTGCTACCGAAATCTCACTCGATCGCACTGATGCAGCTGCATTTACAAATAATGATCGATGCAAGAAAAATATCACACAAAGAAAGGTGCTCCATATAAAATGTTTTAATCTATAGTCAATTCAGTACAAATTTGCGGTATTCAATCATAAGAAAAGTAAAATTAGTGTTTTATTTTGTTTGGGGCACCTTATTTTGCCGACTAGATGAAATAATTTTCTTTGTTTTACCCTTCTGCCCGAAAAGTCGGATATTTCAAAGTAACGATCGCTCATTTTGGAATTAGTAATGTACACAACTAAACAGCCGGATACCATAGACAATTACGACAAAGAAATATAAATTAATGACGTGTCAACACTATAATAATAAAATGTTCACAAAAGTTTTTGTTTTGTTATTCTAGTGGACAATAGAACTTTGCGAATTTATCGCCTGGATAAAAATATTCTGTATAGCCTCGTTTATCGAATCGCTTCATTACAAATGGTGCTTGAAAGCATTCTGGACAGCGATGTGTGAGATAATTGTGAATTGGTTATTGTGTCTTAAATATAGGATACCCGAAGGCCATCTTTTCAAGGGGGGGGGGATAGCCGAATGGTTAGCGTGTGCGCGCAGCATAAGAAGGTCTGTCATTAATTCAACTGGCGTGGTTTCGATATTTTCGATTGCACGTGGCAAGGAGTAGACTCGCCTGTCCAACGTCGGAAAAAATTCACAAGGTGGGTCAAGAGTTGGGATGATTTATTTATTTTTTTATTTACTCATATATTTGTAAAAATGCAACATATAATACTTTTGAAAATTGTACATTTTAGCAATGTTATTGAAATTTTCAGTTTACGTGGAGATGAATTTATATAAGCTATAGCTTGTTTTCAGATCCACAATATCATTATTGTAATTAATCATGATACAATAGAAATAAATATTGTTTAAACAAAAAAAAAGAGTTGGGTCGCCTGTCCAACTTCGTGGGTTTTCTCCGGGTACTCCGGTTTCCTCCCACTGCTAAAAGACACCTACGCCCAGGCAAATTATTGAAATAAAATTAAACCACATGTTAGTCCAGAAATGACCTAGTTTGTGTCGAGTGGACGTAAAAACCCAATTTCTCTCTCTCTCCTCCGGTTTCTTCCCGCTGCAAACGACCCCTACGCGCAAGCGAATTATTGAAATAAAACTGAACCATATGTTAGTCCCGATATGAGATAGTTTGTGTCGAGTGAGCGTTAATCTCTCTCTTTCTCTCTCCATCTTTTTCCAAGGTACGAAAATATCAACGCAGGCGCGGATTCAGGATTTTTTGCAGGGGGGGGGGTGTCTAGGTTTGATAATTGCGGTGGGCGTCAGCGCTCTGAAGGCGCACAACCAATTAATGGGCGGTTGGTAAATTAGATTCAATTTGGTGCATTCTGACGTATTTCCGGAAGGTAAATTCCAAAATTACAGGTCTAAAAATCCCCAATAAAATCGCATAAAAATTTTTCAAGTCTGAGCAGGGGGGGGGGGGGCGGTCCCCCTGGACCCCCCCCCCCCTCCCCTCTGGATCCGCGCCTGCAACGTTGATTTAAATTGATCAATAAGTCGTGTTTGCAATGTGGAAGACTGGATGATATTGTGTTAGAGACTTTGCTTCTTTCGAAAAATGTTAGTAGGCCTACTAAATGAAAAACAAAACAAAGAAATCTGACTTGTCCACGAAAGACAACTTCGGGCCATGAACTCAATTCATTGTTGTCCAATTTTTATTGTTGGCGGGTTAAATTTAGTGTCATTGCATGGTTTATAGTCTGAAATTAAACAGATACTTTATATACTGACAGCTAGAATAATGTCAGGTTTGAAAGATTGTGAATTCAGATAAGTGAGTCTTAGAGGTAGACAAAATTACTCAAGCGTATTTGAGTGACAAGTGTTGAGGTTAGTTAACGCATTATCTCGGTTTTTAAGAGTGGAACTTAATTAAATGTTTTTTCAACAAGTGTGAAATTTACCTCCAGGGGTGATTAGAAACGCTAAGGTATCAACTAATATTTGAATTTGGTTTGGCTTTGGTTGTGACAGTTTTACCTTACTGGACACAGGAGAACCGGATTTTACATAAATTTATCGAGTCTGTCACATCACCGTCTGTGGAGGCGGACGGTAATTGAATTTTCACCTGGAGATATTGTATACACAAACATGAAGGACTAATTTTGCTATATTGTAAACAGTAATTTTGTGTGTTTCACAAACTTTTAGAAGAGTCTGGCATAAATCTATATTAACAGTATATTTTCTTCAAAAAATAGAAATGGTGACAGTATTAACTTTTCAATTGGATCTATTTTTTTTATTACAGTTAGGGGGATAATGATATAGAACTAACCAGTGGACGCCCATACCGTGTGTTATATAACTTCACATATAATATGGATAAATGTACTTTTAAACGTTTCATCTTTCTTATAATATTGTGTACCAGCGATGCTCAACATTTTTACGGTAAGTTGTAGTTTTTGTTTTAAAACTTGGAAGCGAATTGACACAACGGAGTTATCATTTCTTTTATTGATGCAAGTGAAAAATGTAACCACTTTAGAAAATTTTGATCACCAGTGACTAAAAGACTAAACAATAACCTATGTAATACAAAACCGCCTTCATACCAATGACACTCGTGAATATAAAATGACAAAAGTATGGTGTTCTATTTCGACCATTTTACGAGTCGTGCGTTGCTTTTTTCGGTGTTAAATTATGGATAAAAAAAAAAACCCGACGTTGACTTTTTAACATGACGTCGGCGTCCACTGCGCTGTACAGTCCCAGGCCTGTGGTGACACAGACTTCACTCATATTTGAAAACAATTTGGAATACAACCCAAGGAAATAATTATGTAATATCAGCATGAGTCATGATCTGTCACAATATATTGAAAGAAATACGAATGCAAGCATATTGTGACATCAATGTATGCACAACTGTATGGCGGTATATTAGTGCCAAAATTCTAACACGCTTTCGTCTAATTTCTTACTTCTATTCATGTAATTTCTAACCTCCATTCATGTAACTTCTAACTTCCATTCATGTAATTCCTAAATTAAGACAATGTATAATTCAACTTCTTTATTTGTTCAGTGTAAATATCAATTCTATTTCATCTTATTTCTAATATTGGGGCGAAAAATGTCTACTTCATTGTGGTATTACATGTTAAGCATGAACGGCAAACAAATTTAGAAATTTGATACTTCATCCTAGCAACCATCATTATGACATCGTTTGGTGTCGCCACCGTGTGCTCAGTTTGGCGATTGAGCACCTGATCGGGACTATTCTAGTGATACAAACGACTCGCTCTTCGTCAGATTGAGTTGCTTGCCTGAGTGTTAAAATTGAAAACAACATCGGGAGAGAGAGATGGGGACATGGGGTTTAACATCCACTCGACACCAACCAGGTCATTTCGGTAGCAGTGGGAGGAAACCGGAGGACCCGGAGAAAACCCACGAGGTTGGAAAGGCGGCTCTGCGCCATGTCACGTAAAAAGGGAAAATCGAAACCACGCCAGTTTATTCAATGACAGACCTTATGTTACAGCGTGCACGTGCTAACCATTCGGCCATCATACCCTCTAAACAACATTGAACGTGATATAAATGTATGGTTTGCAAATATTATTTCGAATACCGTGGCTAAGTGGGTAAGACGCAGACTCGCTAGGCTGTGGGTCGGGAGTTCGATCCCTGCATTGGTCGAAAAAAGTTCATCCAGATTTTCTGGCGTGGTTCCCCCTTATTAGTGTCTTGTCGTTCCGATTGGATGAAAACCCGAGGTTCCATGTACATGTTGGCGTGCACGTAAAAGATCCCGTGACCGTTAGACTTCGATATAAGTCCAGGTCGTAGATCCGCTCTCCGGGCAATATTTCCCTAAAGCACACTGTATGGCGTATGTTCGTCTCCATTAGCCCGGTTCGGAACAGAACAGTAGGGCGTTAAACCCTCTTTCATTTCATTTCATTTTCTATTTCAAATATAAGCTAAACGGGATTTGCAGAATTTTATTTTATTTTTTTTACGGTTGGGCCAATAATTAATATTTATATGCAGTTGGTCTATATTAACACAGGGTATAAATGTTATGGATAGGCCTACACAGATACTGAGTTTAATATTAAGTGACCTCTCTCTCTCTCTCAGCACGCCTTCCAACCTTCAACCAAACGAAGAATGGGTCGTTTATACCAAATAATGGTCCCGATCAGTTGCGCAATCACCCAATTGAGCACACAGTGGCGACACCAAACGATGTCATAATGATGGTTGCTAGGTAGATGTATCAAAATTCTAAATTTGTTTGCCGTTCATGCTTAACATGTAATACCACAATGAAGTAGACATTTTTCGCCCCAATAATAGAAATAAGATGAACTAGACCTGCATGCAGCTATGACGGGTTTCACTGGTGCCATGTTACTTTTGAACTTGTGTTACTTTCGGTGTCACGTTACCCTTGAACATATGTCACTTCCGGTACCAAAGAAACCAATAAACAGGTTTCCACATAAGAATTGCACACATCATATAAAATGTACGCAGAATCAACCAAATCCAGCAATATCAATTCATTTTATATATATGTTACTTGTAAGTGATCCTGGCAAAATTACATTACTTCCGGTGATAATGAAAATGTTCAATTAGTTTTATGAAATCGGAAATGACATAACATATCATATGGTGAGAATTTTATGTAAATCGAATAATAATTGCCACATTTATAAACCAAAAACCTTGAAAAGTGACTTGTAGAAAATCGTCTATTTCTCGACAACCGTACAAGCTAGAAACTATTTTTGGGTATCTATATGATCGTATGGGTTCAGTCTATTTGTTGATTGGAATCAAATATCATAATTTTAAAAACATTACAAATCAGAATCATATGAATAAACTATATGTTTTGAACGCTAAAAATACAGTTTTTGCCAAAAGAACATTACCTCCTGTGATACCAAAAACGTTAAATTAGTTTTATAACACCGACTATGACATTAGGCATCAAAGGGTGAAAATTTTCTGACAATCGAAAAGTAATTGACACTTTTATGGGCCAAAAACCTTCGAAAGTGACTTTTAGAAAACCGCCTATATCTCGGCAACAGAACAAGTTGGAAACAATTTTATGATATCTATATGACCGTATGAGTTTTGTTAATATGTGAATTTAATCCAAAAGTTAATTTTATTATTACATATTAAATAATTATTGGTTGAAAAAAAATATTGATTTTTAAAATTAAAATGCAGTTTTTGACCAAATGGCGTCACTTCCTGTGTCAATTTTAAATTGTAATCGACTTGATATGACGCAGACTTGCTTTGTGAATCAAGTGGTGTCACTTTTGTGAATATCCATTAATAATTAACTTTTTTACAGGCAAATTACGAAAACAGTGACTTACGCAAAACTGCCCATTTCTCTGCAACTGCTTATATTACAAACTAATTTTCACATACATTCTCTTCGTATGGATTATAGCTACAATTTTATAAAAGTTACACAGAAATATTTTAAAATCTGAAAAGCCTGGACGGGTTGTAAATAGGTCAGTTTTACACCTTTTCTCACCTCTTAATCCAATTTGCTCGAAAATGAAACCGAAATTAAAAAAAAACTGAGCTTACACTTTTTTGCGCTTTTAAAGGGCACACACTTTTAGTTATATCAGTTTTTAAATAAAATAATATTTTCTTTTGAAAAATGGTACCTAACTGTCAAAATTGTAGTTTTTAATAAATTTACGCCACTTCCGTTGCCGACAGATAACACTGTTGGTAACAAAAAAGATGACGATTGAGACAACGGAGCTTATGAACTTTGTTTTATACAGATCGAACAATAAATAATTAATCTTGGGCTAAAAAAACTGAATTAACCAATGGCGGCCAAGGAAAATAACCAAGACAAAAAAAAATTTCATTTTTGCTCAAGTCAATATTAAATTAGTTTCTTAAAATCAGAAATAATAATCACATGGTGAAAATTTTATGTAAATCGAATAGGAATTGCCACTTTTATAGACCCCAAACCTTGGAAAGTGACTTGTAGGAAATCGTCTATTTCTCTGCAACCATACAAGTGAGAAACCATTTTGTGGTATCTGAATGATCGCATGGGTTCATTCTATTAGTTGATGCGAATTAAATATCATGATTTTAAATTTATTACAAATCAGACTCATTTGAAAAAAAATATCTGTTTTGAAGGCTAAAAATACAGTTTTTGCCAAAATATAATTACTTCCGGTGATACTGAAACTGTTAAATTAGTTCTATGAAATCATAAATGACATAAGATATCATATGGTGAAAATTTTATAAAAATCGAATGATAACCGACACTTTTATAGACCAAAATCCTCGAAAAGTGACTTGTGGAAAATCGCCCATTTCTCTGCAACCGTACAAGTTAGAAACCGTTTTGTGATATCTGTATGATCGTATGGGTTCATTCTATTCGATGAATATAATCAAATATCATAATTTGAAAAAAATAATAAGTACGACCCATTTGAATAAAATATTGTTTTTTAATGCTAAAAATTAAGTTTTGAGCACATGACGTCATTTCCGGTGGCAGCGTATGAGGTAGAATGGTTTGACCGTGTCCACTATGGCATTAGGTATCCAATGGTGAAAGAAAATTGAAAATCACATAATAATTGATTCTTTTACAGCCAAAATAACGTGAAAAGTGACTCATGCAAAATTGACTTTTTCTCATATTCCTGAAGCAATGGCCCGAGAAATCCCTCTCTGACCATTGCTGGAATAGCGTCTGTTTCTTGAACTTATGCGGGAGTGTGTCTATTCTTTCCGTTCAATGAAAGCTATCACTTAAGTACAGCAACATGACAGTCCTTCGTTTAATCTGGGTCTTCCCTAAAACTTTGGACAGTGAAAACGGTGAAAGTATGTTCGTTTCCAAACAGTACTGTTTACATTTCATTCGACTTGATAGCCTCGTTTGTCACGCAATTAGTTTTACTGCAGTATTCTGCTATGCACGGGTTAATTAGGCATAATAAAATCGTGAGTCATGACGTATACGTTATGTAAACATATTTGGTCCTGTATTGGCATCTAGTGATTGGTTGGTAGACGGACTACTGATCAATCAAAATTTAACACAACAATTTCCACTCATAATAGCAGTGTGTAGTTGGATTACCTCTAATCAGACGCAACACTGCGCGGAGTATGCTTTTTCTCGGCAACTGCGCATATTACAAATTAATTTTCACATACATTCTCTTCGTATGGGTTATTGCTACGAGATTATCAATGTTACGAAGATATATTTTTTAATATGAAGACGCTGGATGGGTTGTAAATAGCTTATTTTGACACCTTTTTTCACCCTTTAATCCAAATTGCCCGAAAACGAAATCGAAATTAAAAAAACTGAGCGCGATGTTTTGTGCGCCTTTATATGGCACATCTTTTCAGTCATATTAGATTTGAAAAAAATAATTTTTGCTTTCAAAAAGTGGTACCGAACTGTTAAAATTGTAGTTTTTGCTAAATTTACGTCACTTACGTCACCGACAGGAAACTTTGCCGGTAACAAAAAAAAATGACATTTTGGACCATAGAGCATATAAACTTTGTTTTATACAAATCGAACAATAAATAATTTATATAGAACCGATAAACTGAATTAGCCAATAGCGACCAAGGAAAATTATTCAGAAAAAAAATGTTCACATTTTCGCCCAAATCATACGACCCTTTAACCCTTGGTAAAAGGTCATTAAAAAATATTCATTAATAAAAAAATTTTTTGTCAAAATTTAAATTTTCAAAATTTGGCGCCTTATTTTTCCAAAGATTCGGCGAAATTTAAAAATCTAAAGACCCGTAGCTATGGGCCATGTCTCTGGCTATGTCAAAAACTATCAAACGATAAAATCCAACAATTGTTGTTAATATTACGGCAATATTTCAAAAAACGACAACTTCGGTGATTTCGGACATTTCACATTGTCGCAGAATGCCGGAAATAGCTTTAATCTCTAAGTCACACCCACTTTCGCAGTAAAACTCAAGACATTGCATCGATCCGACAAGTAGTTCCTGAGATATAAGCAAATTGGAAAAAAAAAATAATAATAATAAGAATAATAATAAGAAGAATTTTAACAAAAACAATAGTGTTTCACACAAGCTACGCAGTGTGAAACCCTAAATAGAATTGATATTTACACTGAACAAATAAAGTTGAATTATACATTGTCTTAAATTAGAAATTACATGAATGGAAGTTAGAAGTTACATGAATGGAGGTTAGAAGTTACATGAATGGAGGTTAGAAATTAGACGATAGCATGTTAGAATTTTGGCACTAATATACCGCCATACAACTGTGTTGTTAGGCCTATTCTCTTTATCATGCTTCGACCTCAAGCTGGCCGGTCATCTCTGGCTTGCGGCTGTGGTTTCGAGCCCTGGTGTGAGTGTATGTGGCATGGAGATAGGGGCGCCTTCTCAACCTCGTGGGTTTCCTCCGGGTACCCCGGTTTCTTCCCACTGCTAAAGACCCCTACGCGCAAGCGAATTATTGAAATAAAATTAAAAACCATATGTTAGTCCCGAAATGACCTAGTTTGTGTTGAGTGGACGTTAAACCCCATTTCTCTCTATATATATACGTATTATGGAGTACAAGTTTGCCTGCAAAACACCATGAGTTCTTCTGTTTTGTCATCTGGACGTATTATGCCGTCGCCCCTGCCTGCCTGTCCACAACTTTTTGTGGACTCTCTACAGGTCACTGTCACAATAATTCTTATGCGATTTTGACGAAACTTGAAATATAGGTTTAACCCTAAAAGATCTCGACTGCTTTCGATATTGGCGTGATGTATCGAAAAGATGTATCGATGTATCGAAAAGAAACTTCGTGGATTATGGCCCCTGATTGTCCGAAAAATCACTTTTTTAGTTTGTGGACCCTATAGAGGTCACAATTTTGAACCGATTTTATAACCCAGAGATCTTTTTGGCTGACAATATTTGCGCATATCGGATCATAACTTCCTGAAATTATGCGCCTGATTGCAGGAAAAATCACCTTTTTAGCTTTAAATTCATGTTTATATCACAAAGATCTCGGTTCTTTTCGATAATTGCGCATATCCAAACGTAATTGCCTGAATTATGGCCCCCGATTGTTTGAAAAATCATATTTGTAGCATGTGTTCCGCTATAAGTCACAATTTGTATTCAATTTTTTTTTAAAAAAAAGTTTATATATTTTCACCGTTACACATTAATGAAGGTTGAGTTCGAATTTGTAATACGAAGTATGGACCTCTAATTTAGAGGTCACATTTTTTTAAACCACTTTCATGAAATTTAAAATATATGTTTATGTCCCAAAAGTCTTAGTTCCTTCTCATATTTGCGTACTTCAGACCATCACTATCTGGATTATGACCCCTAATTGTACGAAAAATCGCTTTTGATAATTTGTTCTCTATCCATCTTTGTTCAGCCGCTGGTTTAGCTTGTGGTCCCCCTTGAAGTCACAATTGTTATCCGATTTAAAGAAAAAACAACATTTAATCATATTGATCACCGTTACACCATAATGAAGGTTGAGTTCAAATTTCGTGAAAATTGCCGCACAATATGGCCCCCGCTTGTATGCGATAAATGTTAATTCACCATAAAAATGTGGTAAAATATTTACGTAGTTGTATGCTATTTTACATATGTATGTTTTATTACACTAAATTAGGTGTGATAGTACAAATAGTCGTAAAAAAACATAATACAAGTAATTTTACCCTGAAATAATTCATTTCACAAACGTTATAACGTCAAAATACAGTAATGTTAGAAATATATGTTAATTCACCATAAAAATGTGGTAAAATATTTACGTCGTCGTATGTTATTTTACATATGTATGTTTTATTACACTAAAATAGGAGTGATAGTACAAATAGTCACACAAAAAAACATATAACACGGGTAATTTTACCCTGAAATAATTCATTACGCAAACGTAACGTCAAAAAACCTACAGTGTATTCCAACTATTGTAAGATATACCGTAGACCAAATTGGTTGTCGTAAAATGTAGATATCACGAAAATATTTTATTCAATAGTGATGAAATCAAAAATTGAAATATATTTTTGTTAACGTTTCTCCCCCCCCCCCCCCCAACAAATCAACAGTGATCGTTGAAGTCCACAACCAAATAGCAATTGATGTTACAATGTTCCACCTCAATGTTATGTAAAATTACAGTAGTGCAAGTGGTTTTTGTACCTCAATTATTGTCGGTATATTGTACAACATAATATACTACTTTTACCACGTCTGATGTATTGTTACTAAGGTTCGTGTTTGTTTATCGAGTTTCATGTCTTTTTGACAATAAGCGGCGATGAAATAAAAGACATTTTCAAAATCCGGTAAAAATACATTCTTACATAAAATGAACTAAAATAGAACTGAAAGTAACGATTATGTAAATATTTGTTTTTACCTGAAAATGTTGGGAATATTTATTAATATTCAAAAGTTACATTCGATAAAAAAAAATACATGCTTATTATGTAATATTTCAATAGTGAACGTAAAATAACATAGCCAGTGTGTAATTTTACCGATTTACGTTTATTCGCGTTATTTTGTATATTTACATATTGTAAACGGTAAATTTTCTATCTCTTATTTTATTTAGTATTCCACATATGCTCAACGAAACATTCCTAATAATTATCTTTTATAGTATTCATTTCAATTTATTAACCATAATATGCACAATCACATTTTGTGAATTTGGGTATATTGCATGGCATATATATCTAGTTTCCATTTATAAGATTTATAAAGTGTAATTGAAATTTTCATACGTTGATCAGTTTGTAAGTATTTTCTTAAACGTATATAAAAAAAAAATGTTTCAACTTTCTTGCCGTAGGTTGTATTTTCTCTTTTTCAAGTTCGCTTGAAGACGGTTAATTTAACCGATTGGCCAGTGTTAGTTGTACTGGACTGTCTGTAAAACAGGATTATAATGCCTGCAAATAGATAGCACCACGAGCATGCATCTGAAAGCCTGGAACCACGCTCTCGTCTACCAAACAGGATTATTGATATTCGATATAAATAACTAAATATTTTATCTCCCGGTTGCTAACTCTCATCAAAAGTTGTCCGTATCCTGCATGTAAAATTACCACTACATTTATTTAGTATTTTTAACAAAAGTGTAAATTAACAGTGTGATGTATTTTTACAAGAAATGTAAATTAACATTTCGAAATATTTTTACAAAAAAATGTAAATTAACATTGTGGTGTATTTTTACAAGAAATGTAAATTAACATATATGTATTTCTACAGTAAAATGTTGAATAACTAATGATGTAATTTTTACCTATGTTTTGGGGGAAACTTTTGCTGCCCGTAGTTTTAGGGTAAAATAACCAAAATATTTTTTATCAGTGTAGTGTAAATGTATGATATATAAAGGTTGTGGACCCTGTAGAGATCACAATTTTAATCCGATTTTAATGAACTTGAAATGCATGTTTACAACCAAAAGATCTTGATTCCTTATGATATCGGATCGCAACTTCCTGAATGGCCCGGATTGTTAGAAAAATCACCCATTTTAGCTTGTGGATCCGCTGGAGGTCACAATTATTATCCAATTTAAAAAAAAAAAAAAATTGAATACATCACCGTTAATCCGTAATGAAGATTGAGTTTGAATGTTGTGAAAATAGGACCAAAAAATGCCTGCAAAAATGACCGCCGCTTGTACATGAATAGTGTAAAAATATGGTATACCAAGATTATGAACCCTGTATAGATGTCACAATTTTGATCCGATTTTGATGAAACTTGAAATATTTGATAATAACCCAAAGATCCCGGTTCCTCATGATATACGCACACACAGGATTGTAACTTCCTGAATTTTATGGCCCTTAATTGTACGAAAAATCGCGCTTTTAGTTCTTCTAGAGTTCTAATTTCGGCAAAATCTATGTAATACGAAGGATTTCGACCTTGTAAAATTTAAAATAATATGTGTTTATGCCCCAAAGGTCTCAGTCCCTTCCCATATTTGCGCACTTCAGATTATGCCTCCTGATTGTTCGAAAAATCACATTTGATTCCCCAGTGGGGAAGATATAATGAAAGTATAGCAATAAAAGTATAACTATGGAATGAAAATATGCAATATACACCTGTATATCACTTTATTATTTTTTGCAGATTGTCCGTCCGATTGGCAGGTTTTTGAGAGTAAATGTTATCACTTTGTATATTTTCCTACTGCTAAATACGAGAATGCTAGATTAAAATGTCAGGTAAGTAGTGAAACTATGTAAACAAACGATAGTCTAAATTTAAGTTATCATCTACTGACATAAGGCGGACGTTTCCTATTTTATACCAGAACTCGGGCTCGGCTAATGCCATGCCATAATGGAAAACAGAACAAATTATTTTCAAAGAAATGAAATAAATTGGGGTTTATCGTCCTACTACTTTTTCTGCACCGATATTGCACATCACGACATACGCCGCCCTTATCAGATCCTCCGTCGATGGGAAACCCAGTGAAACCACGCTGAAAAATCCTGACGAACTTTGAGGGCGAACACCGGGACAAAATTCGCACCACCGGTTAGTAAGGGACCTCCGTTTTACTTCAAGCTAAGAAAACAAGAACCGACTGTGAAGTTGTTATTTATTACGGCACAGGAGCTAGAAGACCGCTTATTGCTGTGTGAGGAACAATAATCCCGCGTTTGCGCAATAAAGCAACGTCAAAGCTTGAGTTTTCGTGGCCTTCTCAAATGGAAAAATGTGGTTTCAGTGCGCTATTTGCAGATTCTGATCTTCATTATCTCATAATCTTAAAAATAAGTCAGTTTTATACTATTAGAATGTATTACGCAAACGCAACCCAATCTACTGAAACAACTTTCATCGCTTCGATTAAAAAGAAGGGTGACAGAAATGTTATATATAACAATAATCAATCGCCGTTTTGACGAAAAAATTGTCAGTTTTTGCTTTATTCCAATCCCCATGTTGAAACTTATCTCGAAACACGGAGGGTTGTCGAATGAGAGATGAGATTTCTTATCTAAACGAATAACTGCGTATAGTTCGCGGGAAATAAACCACGTACGTACGGTTCCGTGTAGATCATCAAAATCTGTATTCATGTCACTCCTAATAACAGCTGGAGCTTTTCAATAATTTTAGATAGAGTATTAGGATACCCGGAGACAAGGTCGGAATTCTTGTAGGACTTAATGAGTGTAAAATCAACTGTACAAAATATATTCCAATGCGGTTGAAATATCGTAATATAAAAGGATACGCACGCAAAATCTGCTAGATGGAATGAATAAATTGTTTATTGTGGTCCGAATTAGAAATTTGTTTTATTATCATTACAGGATGATGGTTCAGCTCTAGTTAGTATTAACACCTATGCGGAACACAGTTTTATTTCAGGCTGGCTCCAACAGCATGACCCCTTTCAGTGAGTCATAAGAAGTTTTATATGTGTATATTATTTTTGTAAATAGTCAAATATCATCAGCAACTAAGTCAATTGTAATAATGAGAAAGGTTTCGATTCATATTTCTTACTAATATACAATGATCATAGTACGCCTGTCCAATAATTTGCAAACATGTGTTCCTTAGTTTGATATTTTCTAGATGCCAGTCCCCCTCCCCCCCCCCCCGCCCGCATACCTATGTTAACTCACTACACTTTCAGCCCATCAGTATGTATTTCGTTCCAAAAGGCCTGCATGATATGATATTTCTTATAATTTTTATTCTTCAGGCGATCATGGTTTACAAGTGGTATGCCTCAATTTGATGGAGCATCTAATTTTGTATGGAAAGGTGATGGTACAACTATTAAATCTGATAGCCAGTTCTGGTTACCAGGACAACCTCTTAACAATACAGAAGATGTAGTTATAGCCTATAAATATGGTAGTAAGTATAAATCATGTTTCCTATTTTATCAGGATTTTTAAACCAGGAACTGATTTCATACACTTCGTATTCTTTTTCTTGTGGTGATATTCTTCAAATAAGCATAAGGCTCCACTAAATCAAACATGATTGATTTGAATCTTAGTATCCTTGTTTTATGGACAACTTATTGTGTATCGATAAATAGACTTTTATATTTGATATGTCACAATTCCACGATGGCTGCAATGTGGGGGGGGGGGTACACCCCACCAGCAAAAAAAATAGTCGGTCGCAAAATCAGTGCAGTCGGTCGAAAAATAGGAGTAGTCGGTATCACAATAAGTACTCACTGTATACGTCACGCTACTCATGCAAAGCATTAGTATGAAAATAGTTGGTCGCAAAATCAGTGCAGTCGGTCGCAAAATAAGAGCAGTCGGTATCAAAATAAGTGCTCACTCATTTTGTTGTGAGTATGTTAGTCTAACAACAGAATTTCACCCAGTAAGAAAAACAGTCTGTCTCAAAATAAGTGCAGTCACTGCAGTCATTCTCGAACACGATGCCAGAATAGATCCCAAATACTATATATTTGTGTGAATCAGTGAGCCTAAATTGCATACGTCACTCTTATTCTGTTGTGAGCATTTTGGTCTAACAACAAAATTTCATCCAGGGAGAGAATTAGTCGGTCAACACAATGCCAGACGAGATCCCAAATACTATGTATTTGCGTGAATCCAAGTGCCTAAATTGCATATGTCACACAAAACTATAGGATAAAATAACCATGTCTGCTTGTCACTCTTATTCTGTTGTGAGTATGTTGTTCTATAAAATGTTTTCTACCATGGCAAAAAATAGTCGGTCTCAAAAAAAGTCCTCACCGCAGTCGGTCTCCGACTAAATGAATTAATGTAATAATGAGAAAAACAAACAATCACAAAACAGGCGAAATTGACAGATAAGCCTCAAGATTCTGTCCCATATTTTATCCTCTCGTTACTGAGAATTTGGTTCCATTTGCCATGACATTGATTCAAATTTTCAAGGCCAGTCCCAAAAATTTAAAAGCTCTGTTTTTTATCTTATATATCCATTATAACATCATTCTTCCACTTGGTTACATATCTGAAATTTTTTCGCACCTGCGGCGCTCAATTCCATTTTAAAATCATTATTCTACTACTCAGTTGTCTTATACTGTCTCAGCACTATCATATTCACGATTATAGTGAAGTGCCCATTTTGTAGTACCACTGTACAGATGTTAAGTCTTGCAAAATAGATCTGGAGATTCTGTCTCATTGACTGACATTTCTGGTCCACTCGTCCACAAGAATTTCTCCCAGCAATGACCTCAAATGCCAGGATATTGAATCAATTTTAAAAAGTTTTCACAAAATTACTCATTGTTATAGGCACAATTAATATGACATTAACTATCTGTGAACTTAAATAAAAACTGCTTTCCAATGAGACAACGAATGACGAACAACTATATAATTCTACAATGCTATCTATGATCTACCGTACTTTCGTTGTGGGGTGGGATTGTGGATGGCGTTCTAAATTTGAAACCGCTACTACCCCAACCCTATATTCCCTAGAAAACTCACACGTGGTGCCTGACTCCTGATTGCATCACTCGCAACGGGGTGTAGGTGCATCAGTCGGTCACATTTTGGCTAAACACCCACCTAAACGAATTATGTACGCCCCTGGTTCTGACACCGGTTAAAAAAGTAGCCATGTCTCCTTTAGACTTTATTTCATGTAATGCCTTGGTGAAACATATGGTAAATTCCTAGTTGTCATTAACAGCAGCATTAGAATACAGTATCCGAATGATAAACCTTTTGGGGTTGCTCTGTGTATTGTAACCAATGATTGTATTGCGATATATTGTGGTACAACTGGGTGTATTGCAATATATTGTGAAAATTTTAACATATATATGGTAAATTTAATGTCAATATATTATAGATATATCAAATAAAGGTATTTATAGGGTAGTTATTTCCTATAAAAGTACCGGTATGGCAACTTTATTATATGAAAAGCAGAGACACCCAGTCTTACTAGAAAAATAATGGAAGGGTATCACCATTTTCACCATTCGCAATACTTTTTTTCTTTCTTCCAGTAACTGGATATGGGTGGACTATTGAAGAGGCATCTAATACATTGTCTTATATCTGTGAAATTAACCAAGCAGAAGCTTACAGAATAGTTCAACACAACAGAGACTTTGGTGAGACTGACAGCTTCTATCTATCATTCCTAACTAACTTCTTTATTACATTGTCATGTGTTATTCCACAATATTCCAAACAAAAGGGCAAATATGGAATTTCAGATCATATATAGTAAAAAGTATTTTATTGACATCTATGCTGCCATGTTTTGTGATACGGAACAATCAGTCATGATTCTTTTCTATTCTTCAACATCAGTATCTAGAAGCGTTGGTACTCCTAAAATAATAATTGTCCTAGTTGGATCACAAATCTTTTTAGTTTACTTTATGCACAACTTTTCCATTTCAGATTATGGTTTAAGTGTTATAGATCCTAATAATTTAGAGAAGGGACCTAAATTTACCAAACAACCCGATAGTGTGGTGGTTGTAGGTCAGGTTCTAGATGGGGAGTTAGAATGTATAGCTTCTGGTAATCCTACAGTACAATATAGCTGGTATCGTATTGATCAAAGCAGTAGAAAACGGGTGACATATGAAACAGATGAACGATATACAATAACTAATGGTAAATTATCCATACAGTCTCCAACAGATGAACTGGATGCTGGCGAGTACCAGTGTGAAGCTAGTAATAAATATGGAACCATCCTGAGTAACACTGTAACACTGTCCTTTGGTAGTAAGTATACCTTTATTGACTGAATTATGGCTCCATGGTTTCCTTTATGGCCAGCTGGTATCTTTTTTATTTGTGGGTGATTTGGGGGGCTGAAGAATAATTAATGTATGCAGTAAATTTACAGTAATGCGAAAGAAATCGTCATTTGTAATGACCTATAATTAGGTTTCCAATAATCATTACTGATTGGTGACTTCACATACCTCCCATGTCCACAGTGTAATAGGATTGGAGGAAGATGCATGAACCTGTTAAATATCAGTGACCTAGGAAGTAAGGAACTGACACAATAACCAGGATCTCCCAGCATCAATCTCAGTGTTGGCAGGTAAACTTGTTAATTTTGTAATTTTTAATTATTTTTTTTTCTCCTAGGAATTAGTGAATTCTCTAATGTTCGTGATGCAGCAGTAAGAGCTAATGCTTATGATGGTGTAGCTATAGAATGTAGTAAAATTACAGCTAAACCAGGTAACTATGAGGACACTCAATTGAACGTTCTGGAATTGAATTCTGTCAAAACCCAAAATAGTGATAATCAAGTGAAAATGGGGCGAGAGCACATGTACCTACTGCATGATAAAATATATCGACCCACCATAATAGCTGAAACATATTGGTTCTGTTTCATTACGTCATGATTCTACTCGACACACCACCTCTGTAGTCAGGATGGACAGAACTGTGACATGGGTGAATTCCGCATCACGCGATTGCAATTCTGTTATTTTAGAATTGACCAAATGGACAATCGATTATCCTCAGTTTCGCATTAGTATTTTTAGACCAAGTATTGGCCTCCAAGCACTGCTCATATTTTTGTTGTTCTTCATGTTCATCGAAAAAAATCTTAATACAACATGAAACTTGGTATGCTAGTTTGATGTTTGACCAGTCACAATTCTCAGATGGCTATGATGACCTCATGGTCGGATCCTGGTCAGTGCTCGTGCTTAGTAAAACAATCAGTGTTTGGTACACAATGCATAATATAATATCCTGTTAAAAGTCCATTACAATTCACCTTTCTGAAGTTAGAATTCACATGTTGTCCATTGTTGCAACTTTGTTCCAAAATATTAAGATGTATACTAATTTAATTTGAATTTTGTGTCTCAACACTGGCTTCTTATATAGACATAAACTTTTCAACGAGCATAGATTGTCATCCTAAAATACAAATCAACACAAAATCAAACGAAATCAGGAATTTTATTTTTAACCCAAATCAAAGATGTTTATTTTATTAGTAAGTTAAAGATATTGTTGTCTAAGTTTTGATCTTGTGTAATAGGTTGACTGAAAATTTGTCTTCAAATTTTGACCAGAAACTACATCAGAACTACATCAAATTCAATAAAACACATTAAAAATTATTGCATTAAAATTCTCATCATAAGAAGGCCTAAAAATATTCTGTCCTTGATCCAACCAGCAGAACTGTTGTTCCTTCATTTTATGGATTTTGTGCCCCACCAATAGGCCTATTTAAACAAGTTTTCTTTAATTTCAGCTGCTAATTACCAATGGATGAAGGGTAGTACCCTTGGCTTTGTACGACCAGAATTACAACCATATATGTTTATATCGGCTAACGGCAAGTTGTATTTTTCTGAAGTAACTCGGACTGATGCTGGTGAATATAGATGTATAGCTGTTCTAGCTGGTGTTAATAAACATTCTATAGGTACACAGCAACCACCATCTAGAACTAGTTTACCTATCGAACTACAAGTCAAAGATCAGGGTAATTACCTTAATACACTATCAAGATTATACCAACATTTCATTCTATTTTGTATATTGATTGTTTTAAACATCAATTTATTAAGATATTTTCCTAGAAAATTCCATGAAATCTTTTTAAAGGGTTTGATTAGCTGCCTACTCAAGGTCGAATTATTGTTGTCATAGAATGTACTTTTAATTAGATTGGTTTGCCATGGATTTGTTTGTGAAGCATACTTGTTTTATGAGGACAAAAAGTTTGGCAAGTTTTGTTGTTTGAAAAATACAAAAGATGTTGAAAGCTGGAATATAAGAAAATATAAGTTTCACATACAGTTTGTCTTATCATTATATATAATGAATTTTCCTATGTCGGTTGTTACAGATGGCCAATAAACTCAATGATCTTATTTTGACAAAAATGGGACAATTGTGGTGTTAACTTTTTATTTATTTTTACCACAGCGGCTAAAGCAAACTGGGGACCTGAAATACAGAATGATTTTATTGCTGTATTTCCACTACCACCATTACGAGGCCATGATGTTAGAATGGAATGTTTTGCTTATGGATCGTAAGTTGTCTGTCTTATTGTCACCTTTTTAGATAAATACGTAATAAGGAAACCCTTGTTTAAAGGCTCAATACCACTCTTGTTCTTGTTGTAACTGAATAATATGTCCCAATCTTTTTTCTGGTCAACAAATTGTATTATTTTGCAACATTTCAATTAATTGATGATATAAATTTCATCTTAACACGCCTAATTTAAAAAATTGGAAAAATTTAACTAAATGATTTGAAAAGCCCAACGTAAATCTTTTCAAAAATGACTTAGATTTCAAAATATTTTCGAACCCTCTGGACAAGTAAAATATGATGGAATGGATAATTTACACACCAGGTAGGACACTTAAACATCTAGTGCTTAGGATATAAGGTTTTTATTTATTTTCTGGAGCTTCCAAGCCAGCAAGAGTGTTATTGTCCCTTTAAAGGATTATTGTATCTCATGCACATTGGAACTTTTCCATATTGCAGCAATTTATTTGCAAGTTCAGATTACCAATTTGAAGAAATCATAGAAGCAACACATATTAAAGAAGTGTCTTTGATATCACATACATATTACAGCAGTGTCTTTGGTATCAGATATGACAGAATTGTGTTTGATATCACATATCATAGCAGTGTCTTTGATATCAAACATTATAACAACATTGTTCATATTAAACATTGTTGATATCACACATAACATTGTTGAGCTCATACACAGCAACATTGTTGATATCACACATTACAACAATATTGTTGATATCACACATTACAACAACATCCATGACATGACATTGAAGCAGATTTAATTATTATGGATTTATGATTCCTGTGTTATTTTTTTTGGGGGGGGGGTGATTTATTAATGTTTTATGGATTACCTCACTTACAATGTTGTCTCATTAGACCACACAGAGAAGAAAAGTAGGATGTTAAATACCATTTTATTTTCATTTCTTACTTACAATGTTTTATATTTCAGATCCACGACACCATTTACATATACTTGGTCAAGGAAAGATAAGCCTATACCACCTAGAACTAAATTCTCTGATCATAATCGTGTTATTATCATAGAGGATGCTCAGTTAGAAGATCAAGGAACTTATACATGTGTTGTTAAACGTGGTCACTCGGCAAGTGATACAAAATCTATAACTCTTCGTTTAGGAGGTATACTTAGTAACAATTATTTTAGATGTGTAAAGTTATAAACATTTCATAGTCTCATCTTGTACAATCTAATTGTAGACCAAATAATAATTTTGTGGGAAACTATATCATGTTTGTTATACCGTTGTGTGACTAGATACAAAGTCATTCACCAAGAAAAGTAAGGCTGACATGTAAAGCTATAAATGTCTCATGATCTCATTTTGTTCAACCTAATTTTAGACAATATAAAGTTATAATAGAAACAGTGTCCGGTTTCTGCATTGCTATCTTCTCAAGTAGTTCTTTGATTTAAATCCAGATCTTGGATTGGTAGTTACCAGTTAATACAATATGTGTAGTTCAATACATCACATGCTGAAGTTTTAATTTATATATTTCATACATTAATAAGCAATAACTAATGCTATTAATACTTATTTTGGAGACAATTTTATAAGTGTTGTAGTATCCTATTAACAAACTATTTTCCGTTTTAAAGAAAATTGTTCTGAGTTTTAATTCTTCAGTAAGGATTTTTAAGATATTAATATTTTTAGTTTTTTGATCAGATATGTAATAAATTTTGTAAATTGTATTTTAATTTCTATGGTTTCAGCTGAACCCTATTTCATAGCACCACTACAAGATCAACATGTAGATATTGGGTCACCGTTGACATGGCGATGTGAAGCACGTGCTAATCCACCTGCTGTTTACACCTGGTATAAAAATGGACAACAGATGAAATCTGAACCTGGTTCCATAACAATACAGGGTAATGTGTTGTCTATACAATCACTCGATCCTAAGAAACATGATGGAATGTACCAATGCGGTGCCTCAAATGTTCACGGTAAAACCTATTCCAGTGCTCAACTGAGAGTTTTGTGTAAGTAAAAAATTTATATTTTCTTCTGAAACTATACTAGTTTGGAATTTGAATTTATTTGATTGTAAGCCAATCAGATAGCTGTATATATATGGGATCCAGTTTTTGTTAGAAATGGGTGAATTTAAACAGAAAAAAGTAATGGTTGTATCAAATGTTTGGCAATGTTCACTTACGTGGTATTTGAAAAACATAATTGATGACATACAATACATGATTTTCTTCCTTTAAAAGATGCATTATCATTCAAATCAAGACATTATGTGAGAGAATCCTTTTACTCACCTAATTCCAAGTTGTTCCCTGCAATTGTACACCTCATATTGGAATTTAAAACATCGGCATCTCACAAAATAGGGCAGATTTGTCTTAGTTTTAATTGGAACATCCCCTGATGTCACAGAACAGTACAATCAAATTGGTTTTAATCCTTTCCCAATAATATTGTTGAAGAACTGAAAGCGGTATTTCCTCTTTAAAGGATTTCATATACATTAGTGTAAGAAATAATTAACTAACATTTATGTATCTTCAGCTTTTGAACCCAACTTCCGACGATTCCCTATGTTGAAGACCTATGATGGTGCTTATAATGGTAATATGACATTAATGTGTAAACCAGAAGGTGCACCAACTCCAGTAATAACTTGGTTTAAAAATGGTGGTCAACTAAGTGCAGGGAATGGTCATTATGAAATATTATCTAATGGTTTTTTATTCATCATTGGCTTACAACAAGGTGATGAGGCTATGTATATGTGTAAAGCTGAGAATCAATATGGAGTGGCATCTGACAGTACAAGAGTAAATGTGATCAGTAAGTAGAAATACATGAATGAAATAGGTTTTAAAATCCTACTTTTATACTATACAGTGTGTTATGAGTGAAATTTCAATTCCAATTGAATTCCAAATGGCATGGACTTTTTTTTACATGCATGCCAACATGGGAGGTTGGTTTTCCATCCTATCCATATGACTAGAGGCTGTTTATTGCTACTCCATCCAACCTTCACCACTGACAAATTAAGGGGAAACTACACCGAAAAATTGTATCTTATGTTAGTCTTAGTTTGTATCAAGTCAACATTAAATCCCATTTCTCCCTCTCTATACATGTACATGAAATTCGTGACGAGAAATTAAAGATATCTTCCCACTTACAAACTGGGTGATTTGATGATATATATGAACTAAAAACATATTAATACTAATTAATCTATCAAGATTTTTCTTCAAATACTTCTCCAAACATTGTATTTGAGAGGGAATCCCCCCCCACCCAATAAACAATCTATTAAAAGAATCCATGTCTGTATCCTGTGACTTTGCTTACACAGTGCAAAGGAGGAGGAGAATTCATTGCATATACAAGATGATGTTGTCTTTAATCGCTGTGCATTTATCATAAATATTGAAACTTAAATGATTCTAATTAACCTGCACACATCTTTTTCAATGGTTTTTATCTCAAACTATTGTACGTTTAAGCTCACCATCAAGTTTATCAAAGTATGCATCAAGCACTCACTGAAGCTGAGAGATCAGACAATCTTTGTGTGCAGCCTTTGATGTCACTTGAGCAGACATCCCTGATGATCAGGTTGTCGGTTAGGGAAACATTAACATTTCTTGTCCTGTAGGCACTCCATGGGAGTTTTTTTAGGAAACCAGTATTTTTCTACCAAGATTGGATGTTTCTTCTTTCCATATATACCATTAAATTTATCATACTTTTTATTGGAAATAACCACCCAATAAATAATTTTGTGGAAAAGTATCTCTAAACATTTCACTAACTAAGTCTTTTAACTAAATGTATTCATGTAATAACTTTGAATTATGAACTTTTAATAATGTGGTTTACAGAAGGTACAGTAATAACAGTGGCACCAACACCTACACCTGTAGTTGTTAATCAAACAGCCTTTCTCTACTGTCAGGCTTCACATGATCCTGCTCTAGATTTAGTTTATGTGTGGAAATTTAATGGAAAAACATTGAAGAGAAACAGCGATCCACATATATCATTTGTAAGTAGCTAAATTTTTTGTTGATCTTCTTACTGAAAAATGGTAAGCGATTGGTATTACCCTATGTAAAAGTAGTTGGCTCAGCAGATGGTCACATGGGTAAAGCATCCTGCAAACAATTATTGCCTAAGAAGATTTCCTCACAGTTGTATCACCCTTGTTCCTCAGTTAACATTTGGGTTATAGATATTTTACATGTCACAATTTTTATAAGATTTTGACAAAACTTGGTTCCCCTCGATATTACTATGTATGGGACAGTAACTTCATAGGTTATGTCTCCTTTCAATACTTCCACGCCCATCTTTTTGTATTTGTTTGTTAGTTATATACAGGTCGCATTTCATAATGGATCATCGTGAACTTTGAACATTTATTCCTTGTACCCTAAGAATCACCCCTATTGTTTTTGGTGCACGCCATGCCTTTTTTTTATATATTGAGCGTCTGAAGATCAGAATTCTGTATGGATTATCTTAGAACTTTGTAAACTTATTCCATTTACCCCAAAGACGGCAGCTATTGATTTTGATGCATGATCTACCGCCCTTGGGTGGTGCCAAACCCATTTATGTTAATATTTTGTCTGTAATTTATCTACATTTTGCAATTATTAAATATTTTAATCCAATTCAGCATGATCCATCATAGCATTGTATCTATTTGTATTAGTCCATGTCAAGTCCCATCCCCCAGGGCGGGGTCACACCCAGTTTTTGTTTAGTCAATCAAAGCAGGAATGTGGATGTTTATTGCAGTTGTAGCGATACCTTCGTTATCAGATTTTGATGAAACATAGAATAAATGCTTATATCCCAAAGATTTTAGTTCCTTTTAATATTGACGCATGTCGGACAGTAACATCCTGGATTATGGCTCCTGATTTGACCCCAAAAAGTTTTTTTTAGCTTGCTCTCTATCCATCTCTTGCAAAATGTGAATGTAAATCTTGCTTGGCAACGAGTTGTTAGCATTATTACACCACTGGTCAGTGTCTAAATATATACATAAATAATTATTAGTTATATAAAATTACACGGATATGTCAATGTTTGTTCAATATCCAAACTCTTTATTTATCATTTCATAGTTTAAACTCTTCCATCAGGTAATTGATATAAATCACATGTTCATTGTTGGTTGTCTGATTATTTTCAGGAAGTTAGTAGTACTAAGATTGGTTTATATATTATAGCAGCACAATTACGTCATGCTGGTACATATGAATGTCTCAGTATTACACCCTTTGATAGTGATAGTAGAAGTGCTGTTTTAACTGTTAAAGGTAAATTATATTTAAGTTTGATTTTGCAATCATGTTTTAAGCTTTTATATATTGAAGCAGTATAAAAATACATAAAGTGTCATAATTTGTCTCAATTCCAAGTTTCTATACTGCCATAAACATAAGTTCCTTTGCCTGGTAAGGGGGTTGGATGGCCGAATGGTTAGCGTGCGCGTGCTGTATCATACGATCTGCCTTTGAGTCAACAGGCATGGTTTCGAATTCCCGGTTGTACATGGCAAGGAGTAGGGTCGCCTGTCCAGTCTCGTCGGTTTTCTCCGTGTATGCCGGTTTCCTCCCACTGCTAAAGACCCACACGCGCAAGCGAATTATTAAAATAAAATTAAACCATATGTTAGTCTCGAAATGAACGAGTTTGTGTCGAGTGTATGTTAAACCCCATTTCTCTCTCTCGCTCTCACTCTCTCCTTCTCCCTCTCTC
The DNA here is from genome assembly GCA_036850965.1 of Patella caerulea. Taxonomy (NCBI): domain Eukaryota; kingdom Metazoa; phylum Mollusca; class Gastropoda; family Patellidae; genus Patella; species Patella caerulea. Next base: position 22,545,113 of record JAZGQO010000007.1, read on the forward strand.
TCCTTTGCCTGGTAAATCACTTTAAATATATTGGATAGAAAAATGGATAAAACTGACATGTATTGTTCAGACTAATTTGCAATTTACAGACTTGTGTTACTATACATTTTAAATTTCCACAAAACACAATTGCCTGGTTAGTTTACACCTCATTTTGCAAGTATACATACAAGTTGTGACATGTGTCATGCACAGGGGAAAGTATGCTGTCATTAAATTTGGATTGTTTATACTGTTTGTTCAGTGTTTTGTTTCATCTACATTGTGTATTTTTGCTAATTTACAGGTCCACCTGGTGAACCAGTTGGAGTATATGTAGATGATGAGTATGTCACGAAGAATGCAGCACATATAAGATGGACAGTTGGAGCAACTAATGGTCGAGTTATCAGTTATTATGTTCTTCAACATAAAACAGAATTTGAAACTGAATGGTCAACAGTTTTACCTAGTAAGTAAGGGCCTCAGTGTTAATAACCTGGGCAATAATTTATATCTAATTCTTAGTTTATTCATTGAACCATCAATAATCAATCAGTGTTAGGGTAGTTTTTTTTATTTAACTAAAATCTGATATATTTTTTAGGTGTATATGATGAAGATACTCTGGTTGATACTGAAGATAAGAGAAGAATTATATATGGAGGACTGAGTCCAGGAACAGCTCATTTCTTTAGGTTGTTGGCAGCTAATGCTTATGGTTTAGGACAACCTAGTCTTCCGTCAGGTAAAATCACTTGTATTCATGTGATTAGAAATAAAATTGGTAGATTTACTGTTGATTCTTTTACTCATGTGATGGAATATACATTAATTCTTTTGATCATGTATTAGCATGGACATTGATTCTTGTTGGTGTTGTGATGGAATGGACAATGATTCTTGTTAACAATGTGATGGAATGAACGTTGTTAATTCTGTTATTGACATGTATGTATTTATTCTGTTATTGACATGTTTTTGTTGTGTTTATTTGTAGCTGCCATGACGACACCATATGCCCCACCCATTAAACCACCAGACAATGTACGAGGTGGTGGTGGTAGCGTGGGGGATTTGACATTAAGATGGGATGTAAGTAATTTTATCATATATTTTTCTTTAACAAACTGCTTGTGTTGAGAAAGAGATGGGGACATCATGATTCCAGTGCCAAGAACATTAGACTACTGGCACCCAAATCCCCCAAACTTTAGGATTTTGCAGGTTTGACAATCATTTATCGAGGGTGGTTGTCTGGCCTATATTTATTAACAGTATCAAATCTTTATACCAATGGATGTTGTTGTTGTTGTTTTCGGGAGTGAGAGAGGAAATCGCAAGCTCTTTTGCTAATATGTACCATATGATAATGAAGGACCCAATCTAGTAAAAAATACCGTAATTTTTGTAGATCTTCAGCAGTCAAACTATATCTTCTCTGTTGTTCACTACTGTGCAGCATCGCCTGTCATGTATATAGTTTATCTAGCTAACAGATTAGGTATATAATGTTGATAAATATGTACATTTCAGCCGTTACCACGATATGAACAAGGTGGACCAGGTATTGGTTATGTTTTATACTGGAGAAAATTATCAGATGCTGGCAGACAATGGAGAACGGTAAAACATCTCTACTTATATTCAATTGATGGAATTGATGCTGACAAAGATTCCAATTTTATCCGATATATTTCATTTTGTGCATACAACAAAAGTAGGATGGTAACCTGCTCAGTTTAGATCCTGAGATGTGTCACTGACGCAAGTGTTGTGGTTTAGATCCCAGGCTCTACATAACAAGGACAAGGCTCTAGGTTCTATAGTTTCTTCCCACTCCTAAAGTGGATTGATTTATAAAGATTTTCGAGCAGCTGCAACAAATCACAGGTTTGAAGCACCTGTCTGGTGATTGTGTGTCATTGGTGGGCATTTTTGGTAATTTGTTTGACAGGCAGAGTATGTGTACCCTTACATATATTGTTGTGCATGATTTATTTTTTACATGAATTTCCATTAGGTAATAATTTCTAATGTTCTGTTTGTTGTAGGATCGTGTAACTGGCAATGTTGATCACTACGTTCATACGGTTGGTCAAGAAAATTTTTATTTAGAATATCAGATTCAGGTTCAAGCCTTTAACAATGAAGGAATGGGACCTAACTCTTCTATTGCCGTCATTTTCTCAGCAGCGGATAGTGAGTATAGTCTTTAATCTCAATTTAACAGGGTTGTATGGCTGGTGTATACATTACTATATCAACTAGTTCCTCTTTATAAAGCTTCAATCTTACAAATATGTTCTGTGAAATAAAAAGAAGTCATTGTTATATGAAATGTTTGTAGTGCCATCATTAACACCAACTAATGTAGCAAGTGATACATATAACGGTACAGCTTTAGAAGTATCATGGGTTCCGGTACCAGATACAAGAAACACAGCAAAAGGAAAGATTTTGGGCTATCAGGTAAATACACTATATTATATGTTTTATTTTTATACACTAGTTTGAGTCTAGGTATATTATCTATACACTGGTTTTAGTTGAAATAACTTATATCATATTCCAGTGATACCCATTTTCATCTGTTCTAAATTCTTCATAAGTCTTATGTTTTTGAACTACCTGTGATTGTTTGGCTAGTCCAGATAGATTATTATACACTGTATCTAATCCAGATGGATTGTTATACAAGTACTGGTTCTCGCGCGTTAAATAGTTTTATGTATAACTGGTTGGGTAGCCTAAATAATGTTTTTTCCTGGTTTTTACTATTTAGATAAATTATTGGCCAGATGAGGGTGATTATTGGTTGATGTTTATACGTCACAGAGGTCAGCGTGATACAGGATTAGTTATAGGATTAGCTTCTGATACTAATTTCTGGGTTGATGTTCAAGTCTATAATTCAGCTGGTTTAGGACCTAGGAGTGAAGCCTATTTCATGGAGACTTCTCGATTACGTAAGTATAGACCTTTTTTCTCAATTAACATAGGACCTAGACACATTCTATCACAGAGAGGAAAACTGCAGCAATAGTCTCCAGTGACATTGGTCAAGAAATCTTAGCTATACCTTGGCTGGTCAATTTGATTATAACACATATCCTCTTTCGTTTCGTTTTTTTTATAATTCAAAATTTCGTTCAACTTGTCTCTAGGAACTGAAAGAGTTATTTCATAACCCGCATTCTGGTTGATGTGAGAAATTAGCCATTAAAACTGTCTGTTGCGGCAAGTTCTTGACATGCGTGCACAGAATTGTGGTATCGCGAAAGAAATATCAATGTTGATTGATAAATCAAATGTCTGACACAACCCCCCATTACAACGTTCAGATCTTCATGTAGTAGTACATTCATTGAAAGGATAACAAAACGATTGGTGATCCGCTTCTTTTACGATACATTGTCAGTTATTTTAAATATGTTGGCCAGGATGGAGGACATGGCGAGATACAGTGTTTAGTCGTTCTTGTTTTCTCACGCTTCTAGTAACCCCTACATGAAAAAAATATATACCACCATGTTTTCACCATGATTTTTTTTATATAACCTATTAATACAGCAACCAACTCATATCCAGAAGAAGTACGTGTATTTTCAAATGGAGGTAATAGTTGCCGGGTGTGGTGGAGAGGTATTACAACTACATATGATGAAGCTTTAATAAGTGGCTATAGAGTAAGTCAATTACTGTTGTTTTATTGCTGGATTTAACAATGGCTTGTGCTACTAAAACAATCCAATCCATTTGAATTAAATTCCATCAAGAACTCCGGTCTGAATCACATCAACAAGATTTGAGGAATATTAAGATCTGAGGGACAGATAAATCTACAAAATACAATCAAAACACCGACATTAAGAACTCTTTCCCTGGCGACCTTGGATGTAGACTATGGTCGCGACTACAGCCTGGACCAGCACCCGAACATAAATGGCCACCATGTCAGTTATTCCGCCTGCTTGGCCTATATTTTCTATTTACTCATGTATTTTTAAAAACTGGTTAATTTTCCATACTGCAACGTGAAAGCAAGCTTAAAATAGTTTACAAATAGTATTAGTCAATATCAGAATATTTTTCAATGGATTTATGTCACCCAACATCATGTCAATTTCACAGGTAGTTTTTTGTCGTGGACCTATTATATTCGAATAAGAAGATCCTAACTGTCAAATTCATCAAAAAAAGACGAAAAATACCCCCCTAACTTAAGATCTATACTCCAATGCCCATTCACTAACTTTCAGGTGATAACCGACCAAGTGTAAATAACGCAACAGCAATTTTATTATATTTTTCAGAAATTCTTTTCAAGTGTCAGTTTTGTCTTTGAACTATCCTAACGGTTGGTCATGACCACTGGTTGAACTAAATGTCATTCGGATGCAGATGGTTCGACTATAGTACGAAAATACGTGCAACCGAAGGTCGCCCTATATTACTTCACAATTTCTTGTCAATAACATTTAGAACATTATTCTATCTGCTATTTATTACAGGTTTATTATTGGCCAGCTACAGAAGATTTTAAAACAGGTGAGATGTATGATACAGATGGTTTAAAAGATACTCAGGCTGTATTAGAAGATTTAGAAACCGATGTTGTATATGCTCTCAGAGTTGGTGGTATCAGTGCTGCTGGTGAAGGCAAAAAATCACCCACATTATATTTTACACTAGGTAATAACAAATCATGATCATTATTTTTAATCATTGAAATATTCCTATTTTTAGGTTTTTTATGTTGCAGTAATATACCATGCCTTAATCACGATCTTAACATAACACTTTCCTTTTGGGTTGACTGAGATGAAGCTGGTCAGCAATTGGTCGAAGTGAGGATCTGTATGCTTTACCTTATCACTATACAGTTTTATTAGGCTTAGCTATATAATATATGCTAATAATAAAGCTCACATGCATGTTGTCATGTACAACCATGCAATCCAAGTATATAACCAGTTTCAATGTGGAGAAATTGGCAATAAAGTCTGGCAAAATTATCCTCATTGATTTCTAGTTATTATATCCATAGATCTTTTTTCTATAGTTTGCATTATGAGACCTCTCATTGGTGGGTACAACCACTTGCCTGTTACAGAGGTACCCCTGATGCTGTGAATTCTTATTACCTCAGAGGCTTTTGCTAATATGTCCCACCAGTGTCAGGATTATTTCTGGTCTAGCTAGGTTGTCTAAAGAATTACAACCTATATTATAAGCCTTCATTTTTTTTTTTTTTAGCTCTATATTAAATCAGCATCTTATATCACTTATTTTCTACATTTCAGGTGGACAAGTCCATCTAGACACTCTTATGGCAGAAAACATTCAAGGTTTCTTGGCTAAAGGTTCAACAATCACTTCAACAATATATTTGCTAATATCATCATTATTGTGCTTATTTCTTCTCAATTAACTCTACTTATAATTTAGTGTAGTGCTCATCTTTGATTTTAAATCCACATTGTGTTGTTTTAACATTCACTTATCGTTTTAGAGAACAGTGATATTAATTTAAGAAAACTTACCATTATGTGTTTTTAATTGAAATAATATTTTAATGAATAACTTTTTACATGTATTGTGTGTTTGTGCCAAGCTTTTCTTTTAGCTGAATGATTTTTATAGGTAACATAATTTGTACATAGCTCATTTCATTTTTGTAAAATTTGAAGTACATTCCATAACAATATAATAACATGTACTATTGAATTTAATAAATGTGTATTATTTGCTCAGTGTTTTTTTTTTTTAAAGAATATTATCAATTTTATAATTATTATGCTATTTAAAATGCACTAGATTAAAGCATCTTTCCCTGGGGAAATGAATATGGTTAAAAGTCCTACATTTCTGCATCAGAGAAAAATTGAGTTTAACATCCACTTGCCACAAACAGTCAATTCGGGACTAACATATGGTTTGTAGGGGTCTTTAGCAGTGGGAGGAAACCAGAGCACATGGAGAAAACCCACAAGGTTGGACGAGACCCCCTTACTCCTGGTCCTGTACAGGCCCCAATTTAAGGAATATATACGCCAGACAGTGTGCCATGAGGGAATAGTTTCATTATACACTTACTTGAATTCCAACTGTCAAGGGTTCTTTTTTGTGCCCGCCAATGTGTTTGTGGGACCCCGGTTTTTTGTGCCTTACAAAAGACTAGAAACTGTCATTGCCAGGCTCTCCATCACGGATCACTGACATACTCCGCAAATCGAAGCCAGTTACACTACCTGAGGAAATACCAAACCAGTGAAACATTATTGTAATCTGGTAGAAAGATCAAACTGTCTGAATGGATTAATCTGTATTCTTGGCTATGTTTTGGTTAATTTATCCCCAGGTTAATTTAAAAACAATTTGTTGGAAGCAATTGTGAAACAATCCCTCATGTGTTCTTAAAAGTTTTTTTTTTTTTTTTGGGGGGGGGGGGGTACAAGATTAAAATTACTAAATTCTTAGTGCTAAATCCAAGACAATTTCAGGATTGTTGGCCTAGCAATCTCAATTTCATGTTTCTGCAGATGCTAAAGATAGGTTGCCAGGCAACGAAACATACGCCCACTGCAGCTAAATCGTCCGGGCAGTCAACAAGGGTTGTCGCATATTTTTACTTTTTTTTGGTAATGAAACATTTGTAATACACTAAAATCTGAGTAACAACTCATAATGTAATTATCAGAAAATCATGAGAATTTGTTTGCTTTTTATAAAGTTTTGCCCCACGCTAACAATTAGTATAGGAAACATTTAATATCATGGATTTAGCTGTTCAGTTATCAAAATTCATTGAAAATCAAAATACTTGTTCGTTTCAACACCTTAAACTCTGTGTATCAATCTGAAGTCAATCGGATGATAAGTTTGGCATCTACAGAGCAACAAGGTTTTATGAAGTGATCAAGGGAGATAACTCTGGAAGTAATTATTTGAAATTGATGAAAATCAGTAGGCTTCTTCCTCTCAGGACCTTAAACAGTGTGTGTAAATTTAAAGTCAATCGGATATTAACTTTGGCCTCTAGAGTGTCCACAGGATTTTTTGATGTGATCAAGGGCCATCACTCTGGCAGTAATTATCGGAAATTGATGCAAATCAATAGGCTTCTTCATCTTATGACCTTAAACACTGTGTATAAATTTAAAGTCAATCGGATATTAACTTTGGCTTTTAGAGCGTCCACAAGATTTTTTGAAGTGATCAAGGGAGATAACTCTGGCACTAATTATCGAAAATCGCTGAAAATCAATAGGCTTCTTCGTCTTATGACCTTAAACACTGTGTATAAATTTTAAGTCAATCGGATATTAACTTTGGCTTTGTGTAATCCATGTTCTTTAAAAAAGTTCATCTCGATTTTCCAGCGTGATTTCCCCTTGTCAGTGTTGTAGAAGGAGGGCCAGACAGGGACAGCTGCCTAGTCGTTTGGATGGGACGAAAACCCGTGTACACATTTGAGTGCAAGTAAAAGGTCCCTTGGCAGTTTGAATTTGATATAAGAGAAGGCCGTAGCAACGCTGCACGGGCAAAATTCCCTCATAGCACACTGTATGGTATATGCCGTCTTCCATTAGCCCAGGTTATGTGCAAAAGAGTAGGACGTTAAACCCCATTTCATTTCATTTGTTCTTTAAAAATTCAATGTCTTTCTTAACATGAACAATATAATAACTCAAATGTTATAATAATTAAAATATTTATTATTCTAAATGTACAATTTAAATATATTCTATAATTCTTCTTTAACATCCTTTTCTCTGCTACCAGATTTTTCTATAAAATCTATAAAACCATCTTTTGTCCGTGATCCTGAAAACATTTCTTTAAATTTACCTCCCTTGTAAAATTTAATCGTTGGGTATCCTTTAACTTCCTCTTTCTTACAAATATCTGAAAACATTGACAAAAATTTCAGTCTTCTAGAGGTTCATAAAAATATATATGCTTAATTATGGAGTTATCAGGACCAAGAGAAATGTATGCTTATAATCTACAGTGTAGCACATTAGACCACTTGGCCCTACTACCCCTCCTCCTAAATGTGTGTTTTTGTTAATCTTTATTTACATGCATATATGATTACTTTATAACTATAGTTGAATATAAATATACCTTTATTTTTTGTACAATCAACAGCAGCTAATTTTTTGGTTTCACTTTTTATAAATTTATCTGCTGCAGCTTGGTATTCTGGTTTAGCCTTCTTACAATGGCCACACCAGGGAGCATAAAACATCACCAATACTGAATAATGATTCTTTATAAAATCACCAAAATTCTCATCTGTTAAATGATTAACACCACTTTTTATAGTATTCCATTCTGGTTCTGGTGGAGGTGGTGGTGGTGGTGCTTTAGGACTGAAAAATACATAAACGCAACGGTTTGTAACTTTCATGTTGAATTATAACAGGCTTCTTTCTCTATAAATATCATTCGATCATTGTATGCCTTAGTTACTGATCATAGCGCTTTTCACATTTCTTTCCTACTTATTACCACATTTATATATCTTCTTTTAATTTTCACAATTATGTATTTGAAATTAGGACTTTTAAATATATTAGAATTAAAGAGTAAATTTATCACCAATCTTAACAACACTCAACAATAATGTAAAAACATCTCACTTTTTCATAAAATCTACAATGGCTTTCTCTGTTCTACCAGCAGAATATGTCATTTTTTCAACACCTTTTCTGTAAATATCAAATAATCAGTTAATAAATACTAAATCTCGAAAATAATAATGTACAGAAACTGTTTCATATTTATAATAGCCAGACCTGTTTGATTCGGGTTACAAATAAATTGTTTATTAGATGTTGTGGGTTGATTTATTTTATGAAATGTCGATCTGTATGTATTGAAAATTTTACATCTATAGCACCAATTAAAGTAAGCCCAAATTTCAACTAAATCAAAATAAAACATTAGATCAATCCATTTATGAAGGCATCATTTAGTATCCAGCTTCTAGGAAAATAATTATAAATACTAAAACACAATGATTAATTAACCATCAACAGCCATTTAGATGTAAATTCTAGAGTCCTATGACATCCAGTTTAGGACCGCTGTGTAAGCCTGTTGGAAAGTCAAGCCATTGCATAGCGAATTCTCAATAATTTGGTTACAGCAGATATTAAAAGTTTTCATTTTTTGTATACCTACACAAAATATTTGAGTGTTGGATAACCTTTGACCTCAAATTGTTTAGCTATTTTAGGATATTTAGTAGCATCTACAGCTGCTAATCTTGAAGTAGGTAAATCTTTCTTTAAAATATCAGCTGCTGATTTATATGCTGGTTTCATATTTTTACAATGCCCACACCCTTAAATACAGAACATTTTCAATTAACAAAATTCAGATCTAAAAAATTAAACAAGTGTTTAACAATTATTCATAAAGGACTCTTAACAACAGAATGGTACATATCGGCCATTTCATTTCACTGATTATCAAGATGTAGCTTGCCAGATAGCACTGTTTAACGATGGTGTTATACCCATACTCCATTTAAAGCCCAAGAGAAATTTCTTGATAGTAATTATTGTAAAATGTTGAAAATTAATAGGATTCTTCATAAAAATTGTTTATAAAACTTTTGATAGTTTTCTTGATTAGATAGCCATATAGTGCATAACTTACATGGTGCATAAAACATAACTAAAACCTGTTCATTTTCTAGTAAAAATTGCGAAAATGTTGTATCTGTTAAATGTGCTATTTCGGATTTCTCATCACTCCATTCTTTTTCTACTGGCGGTGGGGTTGGAGCTTTAGGACTAAAATAAACAAGTATTAAAACTAAAATCATAATAAATGTATAGAACTGTGTCATCATTACTGCTCCTAAAACTACTAACCTTTCAAAATTCTTCATAAACCTGTCTCATGAGTCTTCTATTGGTCAAGTATGTATAAAATTCTGATAAAAATTATATTGTGTGGAGCATTCCCACAGTGGCAAATAAAAGGGGTGGCTGACAAGACAGAAGTAAGGCCCTCCCCAAACTAGTTAACAGAAAAATTTTTTGTGTGTAAAATAATTTTTATATTCTAATAGACCTGAATTTCGTACTAGTAATATGGTTTGATGAAATAGTCACTGTTAAAATTACAGCCAGGGCCCCATTGCATTTCTGGCTCAGAGTTCACAAGAAAAGATAAATGGACCGAAATGACAACAATATACTTCGGTGCAAGAGCAAACATAAGAGGCGTATATAAAGACTAGGCTTTTCTGTATATCACCTATAGAGTAATTATTGTACTTTCAAAACTTACTTTTTCATAAACTGTACTAAACCATCTTTAGATCTTGATGATCCTTCAAAGGCATATTCTCCATTTCTAATAATACAGAGAAAAAAATGATAAAAATGTTATTTGGAAAAATTCAGACATTTGTACAATATATAATTCGTACTATTAGGTGTTTTTATTTTTGGTTGCTCAAGAAAGATTAAAAAAAACTTGAAATAATTTTATTGCTGAGATAATGGTAATTAGAATGTAATAAATACACTTACTTAAAATATTTTACTGTTTGGTACCATTATGAAAAAAAAACCCAGAATAGTAAAATATTAGAAAAATAAACATACCAGATCCAATCCAAAAAGAAATAGATGCATTCTTAATTTACTTGTACATTTATCATTTTGTAAATCATTGAGCAATCAAATTGATTATCTCTACACAGCTTAAGCAGGAAAAGTTCAACATCAACCCTAGACATGGTTTCATGTAGTGAAACTATACATCACATTTTATCACTCTCACTCAGTAAGAATTTAAATTATTGTGTTTCAAAACATCAACAAGTCAAATGGCTATCTCTAATAATTCCAAATAGAAAGTGAACATTGAATAGATGAACAGCCCAGCAGACAAGCCCATTGCAACAGTCTCACATTTTTTTCGAAAAGTAGGAGACTCTATGTAATATACTCAATTCAAATTATTTCATTAAACAGTATTCTAGCCTTCAATTCAATCTATTTTAATAGATAATGTTCTATATCTACACCTAGATTCAATTTATTTCAATACACAGTATGCTTATTTCAATAAGCAGTATACTTTATCATATAGTATTGTTTAGAGGTGATAACGTAAATAACAGTAAACAAGCTGTAGCAAACAAGATAAAAATATAAATCAAATAAAACACACTATATATTGAATACTAATATAACCTACATGTAGGAAATCCTGTAACTTCAAATCTTTGAGCTAATTGCCTATCTATTGTAGCATCTACAGCTGCTAAAACACCATCTTCCTATAAATATTCAATATAATACAAATATGGTGTGATTTATAAAGAATTGGCTTTATGTATTGTCAATACAATATGTATGTTATTTATGCTATGTATACAGAATTTTGTCCAGATAGTTGTTTTTCTGCCTACTCTTATTCGATTTCCAGGTATTTCTTGTATCATCTGCACAACTAGGTATACTTTCCTTGTCAGCCTTGAAAGTGCCACCTACATTTAGAAAGACAGGAAAGAAAACAAAGGGAGTTAATGTCACATCAACTCGTTTGGGAGTAACAAAGCTTTGTTTTCACTGTGTCACCAATGATAACAGATTAATACACTTAAGTCATCCTTATGATTTTCATCTGCCCAGGCCATGTATCCTTGGACTAAAATTGTCTTTGTATACTTCAAGCTTTGATGCCATTTTGGGAATGGCATTCATCATTTTTCTATGTTTACTTGTGCAACAGAACTCCATGGGGAATAGAATTTTGATTAACATACTTATTTCCATTTATCTTCTCCAGTTAACATGTAGACTGGATCTCAGATTTATGGTAACATCTGCACAAATACAGACACATCCTCACAATTTTTAAACCCAACAGGTGTTACAACTACAAAGTTATAAGTAACTTTACAAAAGGCTTTTAGAAACAGGGACATTATTATCCAGTCACCAATTATAAGAGCAGAATTATAAGAGCTCTGTGAAACCACAATGGCTCAGAGAGTATGGCACTGTTTCATAAACCAGTAAGTTTTATCTTTATCTGGTTTGGGATGAGACAGTTTCTCAATTTTCCCTTTACAGTGGAGCAAATCAGGGAAAAGCGCCTATTTGTAATTAAATGAAGAGTAGATATAAATACTACTATACACGTCAAATGTCCTTCATCGCATACTTCTTAGGGTATACTCATCTTAATTTAGCCTGACTTGAGCAAAGGAGAGACAAGTTAACCCCGATTTCGTTTAGTTTATTGATATCTAGTACTCACATTCTGTTCCTTAAGTAAGGTAGCTGCCTCTACATATGCTGGTTTCATCTTTTTACAGTGACCACACCCTATAAAATAACAAACAGTTTGTAAAATTTATTTCTAAAAAAACTCTGATCTGTAGAGCATTACAGAAATAGAAAGCCATTGACAAACTGATTTGTTTGGGTTTTATTTGGGATACATGACATCACTAAAATACACAGATCTAATGAAATGTTATATTTTGTGTTCAACTATTTTTTTATTTTTTTTAATAATTCCAATTTGTATCCGAATGGGACGTTTTGAAAAATAATACATCTGCCTTGAACATTTACCAGTGTTGACTTTCAGATATAACCAATTTTGAGAAAAATAAACATTATCATATACATCTGGCCCTAACACTAACTAGTCAAAAAAACACATCAGATCCACACGATTGAATACACAATGCACTCCATTAAACCCAGTTTAATTTAAAACCAACAAATAAAATCTACAAAATTAAAAAAAAAGTATCTTTACAAAATAACAAAACAACATTGCAGAACTTACAGGGTGCATAAAACATAATTAAAACAGATTTATGCTCTTTAAGGAATGTATCAAAATTTGCTGTGCTGAGGTAGTGTACATTTTCATAGCCTTCTAATTCCTTCCACTGGTTCTTTACTTCATCCTGCTTTTTACTGTCATCTTCAACTTTATTATCAACTTCTTTATCTTTAGATGGTGTACCAGGACCAAGATTTAATGGATCTTTCATAAAATTAATAAAATCAGGTTCCTGTAAAATATGTAGTCAATCTCTATGAGCTTTCTTTTTTTTTATCTTTCGGAAATAAATATTTTTAAGTTTAGTCTTGAACTTGTTTAACTTTTCATGTGGCAGAAATCTGATCAGAATTATCCTTATCTAAGCCTTGGAAAAAAAATAAATAGTTATCAATCCTTAAAAAAAAATGGGAATTTTATTTTATTGAAATCAACCGGAAATGTTTAACATTATCACAGAAAATATGAATGTGGTAATCAATGAATAATAAAATGGTTAATATCCAATTCATCTCCTTAGGACATCTTGTTTAAGACAATTCTTGATTCAGTATAAAAGCAAACATTAATATAAGCTTTTCAATAATTGTACCCACCTCTCGGCCACCCATATATTTTTGTGAATTTTTTCCATAATTAAAATATTTAAAAGTAGGATAGCCTGTGACATCATGAGCTAAGCAGATGCCTGATTGTGTTGTACAATCTACAGCTGTAAAAGCCACTTTAGCATCATCTTTAAGTTTAGTGGCTGCTGCCATATATTCTGGTTTAGCTTTCTTACAATGACCACACCCTAAAAATATAATGAACAGACATGTTAATTAGAGATAATCAATTAGAGCTTAATGATTGTTTGAAGTCATGTTATAATTTTCTTGCCGACCTAGTACATTTGATCTATAAAAATTACCAAAAGTGAATTCAAATTAGGTTAATAATATAAATGGTTGTTGTGATAAAGAGAAATGGGGTTTAATGTCCACTCAACACAAACTAAGTCATTTTGGGACTAACACACGGTTCAATTTTATTTCACTAATTTGCTTGCACATAAGGGTCCTTAGCAGTGGGACGAAACTGGAGGAATCAAAATCATGCCCGTTGACTCAATGACAGACCTTATGATGCAATGTTCACATGCTAACCATTCGGCCATCCAGCTCCCCTATATATGACTGGAGCTAACTTAAAATTAATAACTGATTTTAAAGGGTGTTTATGTAAGAAAACAATTTTAAGCACAATGTTATGCTGTTTGACAGAATGGATCTTAATCTTACTTTCTGGTCAAATTTATTTTAAATTCAGTCTCTAATATTAATGCTGTACTGTATGAACATAATACATGAAGCTGATCCCCCAAGGCCACCATATTGCTAATAATCTTAACACATAACATTTTAAATCAGAATTGGTACCTTTCCATCAATATCAAACATGTCTTAATTGTATATGTCCATATTTCATTTCATATGCTTTTACCAACACATTACAGAAGAAACTAATGAAACAAAATAAATATTTCCCTGCAAACCTCACATTATAAATTAGTGATTCCTGACAATGTCAAACCTGTAATTGATTCTTGACAATGTCAAGCGTGCAATCAATTTTTGACAATGTCAAGCGTGTAATTGCATCATGACATAATGAAGTTTTTAGAGAATCAGGGCCATTATCCTATAAAGTTTAACCCATAATAGGTTACTTTTACTTACATGGAGCATAAAACATAACTAATGCATGTTTTTTCTTTTTAAGTACTGGTTTAAAATTTTCATCTGTAAGATGAACAACATCGCTTTCAGTTTCCTCCCATTTAGGTTCTGGTGGTGGAGGTGGTGGGGGTTCCTTGGGACTATCAAAAAAAAGTTATTCTTAATATCAAAACATCAGAGTTCATAGACAGACCACTAACTAGAAAATAACAATGGAATATAACATCTTGTGAAAACAATACTTTCATCTTTGTGAGACTAAGCTTATTTAGCAGTGTCTGTAACTACTGTATATTGAATTATAACTAGTTATGTTACATGCTAACATGTACACAGGTAGATCAGGTTTTAGTCACATCTGAATGACAAGGCAAAATTTACATGTTAGCCCAGCAGGTGCTATACCTGAGATTTTTCTCAGTGGAAAAAAGGATTTGCACATGTAGCCCCTGTATCACAATATCAAACATGAGAACATTTAAATTGCTGGCACAAACTACCATGAGACTGCCACTTACAAAATTATTGCATCAATATACCGGTTTCATGAAGCATTAATATTTGTAAAAAATCAATAAATTATTCTTCCAATTTTAAGCATAAAATCATTCAAAATACTTACTCTTTCATAAATTCAATTATCTTATCTTTTGTTCTTTCATTAAAATCATATTCAAATTTTCCATTCCTAAAATATCAAAGGATAAGCATTTTATAGATTATTTCAAGACATGTAATAGGAAGGCAACTATACTGAATGTTTCTTACAGAAATTACAAACCAATAGAAAAATCATTAAACTTGTATTAATATTTTTCAAAGTTTATTTCACTAAGTGAGGAAGAAACCATGAAATGAACCATTATTGTTAAACATTAAATATTCAAAAACAAGTGCAAAATGAACTGTTAATTGTTAAACTTCTAAAATAAATTTGAATAAAAACATCCATAGAAATTTTAATTAAGTACATACAGTAGATAGTTTGTTTTATCTTTCAATAATCGAAATGCACCACATCAACATTTCCAAATTGATTAAATAACATATAAAACAAATAAAAGTACTTACACAAAATATTTTACTGGAAATATGAAAAGGAAAAAAAGATAATTTCAGAATTTAGAAGTAGAAAAGTCAATAAATCCACTTATAAAGACATTTTGTCAGAAATTATGTTTAATAACGTAAAGCATAAAGTGCTTGTATAAAAGATAAAGTTAATATAAAATCTATAATAGCTTTTAATCAAGAAAAAAAAAGACCAATATATTGACTAATAAAAGTTATTTAGTACATAAACTTCATCAATCACTTGAATCACTGCAAATTATTTTTATTCTATTCATTATCAGGTTTATAAATAAAATTTCTATTTTTCTTTCTTTATATTTTCTATCTTATATTTCAGTGCCCTTTCATTATAGCTACTTCTTGTTAATTTTGGATCAATTCAAATATATCATATTTTATTACCTGTAGGAAAACCTTTAATTTTATGTTCCTCAGCACTTTTTCTACTTTTTGTAGCATCTACAGCTGCTAAAATACCTGGTATCTACAATATAAAAATAAGAAAATAATGTAAATTGTTAAGATAACAAAATCAGTTTTCATTAATAGGAAGAGACAACAAAAATGAATTGCATATTTGTTTTTTGAAGTAGGGGGTCACGGTGGCTAAGTGGATAGGGCGCTGGTTCGCTAGACTGGAGGTCGGGTGTTCGATCCCTGCATTGGCCGAGAAAGTTCATATCGATTTTCCGACGTGATTTCCCCTTGTCAGTGATGCAGAAGGAGGGCCTGACAAGGACAGCTGCCTAGTCATTTGGATGGGATGAAAAACCGAGGTCCTGTGTATGCATTGGAGTGCACGTAAAAGATCCCTTGGCAGTTGGAATTCGATATAAGAGTAGGCCATAGCGCCGCTGCCTGGTCAAAATTTCCCTCATTGCACACTCTTTGAAGTATGCCCGTCTTCCATTAGCCCAGGTTAGGTACAAAAGAGTAGGACGTTAAACCCCATTTCATTTCATTTTTTTTAAGTATCTTTTAGTTTACTTACATTTTCTGCTTTTAGTAAAGCAGCAGCTTCTGTATAACCTGGTTTCATCTGTTTACAATGACCACACCCTATAATATATAGTCAATATACACAGGTTATTACTTATATAAAACTTACTATAATATATTGGATATATATATATATATATATATACAATTTAACCCAGCAGTACAAAGATAAGCAAATGTTAAAACCAGGGGAGTAAGAATTTAATAAGTCAACCCAACTTAACTAACCTGATATTGGTCTGTCAACGGTTAATTAAATACGCACAAAAAATATTGTAATGTATGTCCTTCCCTCAGAAAGAGAGGAATCTCACATACAGTAACAGCTATGTCATATTCGGACAAACACATGTTAGTTTTTATTTCTATAGTTAAGTCTGCAATGCAAGGTTGGACAGTTTTACCAGGACAGTATTTACTTTTGTTTGATATTTAAAGTTAAGGGTCATTTTTACATGCAAGTCAAAGTGCGAATGTGTAAAATTGCAAACCTCGATCAGTTATTCGTCCAATCTGAACAACTAAACAGACTTTTTTTGTCAGCCAATGAAGTCTATGTCTGAAACATACACACTCATTCCACTATTCTTTCATACCCTTTAAAGCTCTTATACATGTTTTTAATCTTTGTATAGAAAAGAATAATTTGCTGTAAATGAGTTAACTTACACGGAGCATAGAACATGACAAGAGCAGATGATTGCTTATCTAATGATTCCTGGAAGTTTTCATCAGTTAAATGAACAACATCTGATTCTTCATCGGACCATTCTGCTTCTTTCTCTGGTGCTTTTGGTGGACTTGGACTAAAATACAAAGAAATATATACTTTACATACTAGACAAACATGATAAAACTGAAAGTATATTAGTACAAAAAGAGATCCAAACCAAATATGCCATAAACACAATGTTACAACAATTTTGTCTGTTATTTTCAGGATATCATCCCAGAATATGTGACCAAAATAAAATTATATGTCGCTTCTTGTAGAATTCTACAGCACTGAGATACTAATATTGTTAATTCTTCAGTCAAAACTAGATCAAACAAAAATATCACAAATTTATTTTCTTTGGGAATATGTATAGAAAAGTACATTTTATTAGTTCTATCTGCATTTTGTTCTGCAGTTTTCCTGATATGACAATTCCAAGAAACTTTAGATAATGTATCATAACAATTATGACCTACTTTTTCAACCATGATACGATTCCGTCTTTATTATTTTCACCACCATATTGGAATTTTAATTTACCATTCCTAAAATAAAGAAATATTAGATGAAACACAAACCTTGTTTTAATAATAAAAGTTTGACATATTGTGTACACTTATACACGGTTACAAACTAAAACAAATTAAAATATACTCAAGTAACATTTTTATTAGAGGTATACATGTTTCATCATATATCCATTTTCTGAATGATCAACTTTCAGCTGATGTCTGATCAGTGGTAGGTGCCAACATGGATCGAGGACAAATATACATCTACAGGTACTATACATAAAAAAACTGGTTGACTTTGTGTGAACAGTTACAGTATGTCTGATTCACCAGTCTAATTACCAGGGGAGGATGCATTAATCATATAATCTCAAGAATTATAATCATTCAGCAAATTTTACCAGTAGACTTTCAAATCTGGTTTTCCTTGATTCTGTTCCCATGCTACTGGCCGGGTACAGCAATGTTTTGAGAAAGTTATTTTTGAATATTATAAACTATGACAGAAATGAATGTAGCATTACACAATGCACTAAAGCATGGTACAGATTGATTAATTATATAAAAAATATTTAAACTACAGCAAGTAAATGCTCCACTGAACTGATAGATCTATGAATCCATCTATTCTAATTACTATATAGAGCATGCAACAAATATCCAATTGACTCTATACACCTGAATGCTCTTTTAGAATTCAAAAAGCAAAAAAAGTTACTTACTCAAAGTAATATATAGTAGGAAAGCCTGTAATATTATATTGTTGTCTAAGAGCCATTTGTTGTGGTTTATCTACATCTATGCCTACTAAAACCTATAATATACAACATAATAAACACTACATAAAACCTTGCCTATTACCCTTTGTCCCTTAAACATATGTTTATTAATTATGCCCCTTGACACAATATCAGACCATGTGATCTAAAGCGCATACGTATGATTACGCTAGTCCCCCATCCTTCAAGTCTATCAGTTGAGGACATTGGCCTCTCAATCATGCACCACATTTTTCAAGCGCCATAATACGTTTAGCCTCTATACCAATTTTATGAATTTCCATAAGGATTTGTAGGCCGATGGACAAGGGTGGCAGTAAAAACATGTTAGAGTTGGTAATAAAGAATATATCTATAAACTAGCCAATAATAACATCAACATAAACGTCTACATGTAATGATTATAATCAAACATAATTTCTCTAATAACTTACAGCTTTTCCCTTCATCTCTGTAGCAGCCGCAGAAAAGTCTGGCTTCAATCTTTTACAATAACCACACCCTACATAAAGAAAACTTATTTCTAAAACATTTTATACCACTTCCCATTTATTTATTTCTGATGTTCATATAATGAATAATTCATTCTAACCTTATTCAAGTTAATAATATTTTTCTCAAAGATACTATTTTTAACTAAAATTTTACTTTTTCTCATGAGCAAGACTAATAAAATTTCTGACTCAAGTGATTTGATTTAATATATAAAGACTTACAAGGAGCATAAAACATTACTAGATGTGGACTTTTATTTTTCTTCAGCTGTTTAGCTAGTCCCTAAAAATTAGACAAAGAAAATATGATATTTCCAACATGAGTTTCTAGCATTAGTAACTATTAAATATCAATTGACGTCAGAATAATGTTGGACTTCCAGTAAATTACAGTAAACTAATATACTATTTTTATTGGGATCAAGCTTAAACCTAAAAAGCCAATAAGATGGAAAGGAATGAATGAATGAATGGAATTGGATTTAATGTCCTACTTTTCTGCACCAACCAGGCTAATGAAGCAGGAGAAGATCTATCTATAAAATATGAAGTTTCAATTGACCCAGATATAAATTGTTTGAAAAAATTCCTATTTTCTGCCATGTACATGCTGTATGACACATGATATTTAGAAATAATTCAAGGAGAATATACACAGGAGACAGCCTCAGACAGGTCTATGGAATATAATTGTTACACAGTTACTCTTTATCAAATATTAAAATTTAATTCCTTTCACTGAACATGAAATCCAACAATATAAATTCAAGATGGTTGCTAATAATAAAGTATATAATCTCACCCCCTCTGTGTCTATATGAACTACATCTTGTGCCGTAGGATCTTCATCCCAGGGTAAATCACCAGTTGGATCTAACAGAAAATTCACCATAGACTGAAAATATTAATCATAGAAAGTTTAGCCCATGAAATTGATGAAAGTCACATTATTACTAGAGTAGGGTGGTTCAAGCACAGAAACCAAATCCAAGGAACGAGCTATATTCGGGGCTTACTATAACATATATGATAAGACTTACCATTAAAAACTTCATTCATGAACAATCAAAGTATTGCCACGTTGAGTTTTTGTATGATGTAACCATCTGAATGGGTTTTTTTCTAACTTGCTGAAATGTTGATCGTCCCATGTGACGTTACAACGGCAGAGTAAAGATTCTTGGTCTCCGAATCTGATTTGCGCAAGGATTCTCACAAGGATTCGTGTAAAAAAAATATCTCAGAGAATATTATTGTCAACTCCGACTATTTATGTCGGTCAGAGTAAGTGTTCTTTAAACTTTAGCTGGTAAAACAATTCATACCGTAATCACGCGAGAACCGTCCATATGTAGTTCCTAATCCCGATTCCGGGTAATTAGCACATTTAACCGTGATTTTGACAATTTGTTAAAAAAAAACCAAAACAATCTTGATGATTGTTCAGTTAAAAAATAAATAAACCATGTGGCGAATAAAGACAATCTCATCATGGTTTGCGAATCGTGCGTCTTCCACGATCCGCCCGTGTGAATTTCAGGTACCGATAGATAATTTAACTGGATCATATATTGATGAATTCCCTGACCAGATGTTAGGTAAATTTAAATCTCCATTAAATTTAATCCCCTGACAGAACACCAAATACACGGAGAGATAAACAGTGGATATTTTCCCGAAAGAATATCAATGCCGTATTACAATGACACGCGACTGTTGGTTGGAATTAGGTCATTAACCCAGTTCTAAATAACGTTTACCTTTATGATTATTTTATTTTATACACATGCTGACAGAGGCTTAATTTTTAAAATATTATTGAAGCCTATATCCTAGTCATACTGCCATGTTAGTTCAAAAAATTGAAAACAAGTATGGCAGTTGTTTTGTACGGAAGCGTAATAGGGCCACATATTATTTTTTTTTATTATATTTTCAATTTTTCAAGTTAGTAACTTGAATTTTCAAGATATTAACTTGAATTTTCAAGTTAGTAACTTGAATTTTCAAGATATTAACTTGAATTTTCAAGTTAGTAACTTGAATTTTCAAGATACTAACTTGAATTTTCAAGATACTAACTTGAATTTTCAAGATACTAACTTGAATTTTCAAGTTACTAACTTGAATTTTCAAGTTAACTAACTTGAATTTTCAAGTTAACTAACTTGAATTTTCAAGTTAACTAACTTGAATTTTCAAGTTAACTAACTTGAATTTTCAAGTTACTGATATATTATTAAAAAGGCGTTTTGATCTAATGATATAGTATGTCATGCAATGCTTTAGTCAATGGACGGCACGGTTATAGACCTCAATGACAAGGTCCGGGAATAGCCTATTCGATCACGCAGGTTTCCCCCCTGCAGCGAAATTACTCCCCGCGAATTATGGTGTCAACGTACCATAAAACACCATTTATTCATTCATTCATTCATTTTAACAGTATTGAGCCCTATAGAAAACCTTTTTGAAGTACAAACAAAAAAATTAAATGACAAATCAAACGTCCCAGTTCCCAGTTCTAAAAATAGTCTTTAGTGACATAATA
This sequence comes from Patella caerulea, assembly GCA_036850965.1. Lineage (NCBI taxonomy): Eukaryota > Metazoa > Mollusca > Gastropoda > Patellidae > Patella > Patella caerulea. The sequence continues at coordinate 22,566,780 of JAZGQO010000007.1, forward strand.
CACGACATTCTCCCCCCACATGGATATCTGCCCACGGATAACCCCCCTCCTTTTTAGGACATTTCCTGCTGAAGACATCTTAACTCCTAGGACATCTCCCCCCGGACTTTTACTCACCAGACATCTGCCCCTGCGACATTTACCCCCACCCCCTAGGACATCTACCCCCAGAGTTTTACCCCCTCCCCCCGACATTTTTCCTCTGGAACATCTGCGCCCTGGGACATGTCTGCTGAAGACATCTTAACTCCTAGGACATCTCCCACCGGACTTTTACTCACCAGACATCTGCCCCTGGGACATTTAACCCCCCCCCCCCAGGCCAACTATCCCCAGAGTTTTACCCCCTCCCCCCGACATTTTTCCTCTGGAACATCTGCGCCCTAGGACATGTCTGCCCCCTCCCCGCCACCCACCCTTTAGAGAGAGAGAGAGAAATGGGGTTTAACGTCCACTGGACACACATTAGGTCATTTCGGGACTAACATATGGTTTTAATTTTATTTCGATAATTCGCTTGCGCGTAGGGGTCTTTAACATTGGGAGGAAACCGGAGGTGCCCAGAGGAAACCCACGAGGTTGAGAAGGCGCCCCTATCTCCCTCCATGCCACATACGCTCACACCAGGGATCGAAACCACGGCCGCAAGCCAGAGGTGACCGGCCAGCTAGAGGTCGAAGCGCGGCACTCTAGACCACTAGGCCATCGCAACCCCCATCCTTTAGAACTCTGGACGTGTAAAATAATGCAATGTAAAATAATTATACTTATTTTACATTGTTTCTTTGAGTACCTCGTAACACCCTTTAGAACCCTGGGCGTTACGAGGTACTCCAAGAAACAATGTAAAATAAATGTAATTTTTTTACAGTGCATTATTTTACAGGTCAATTATACAGAGTTAGATAGTAGAATGCGTCCGTCGCCCTATTCCTAGCGTGTCGTAGTAGCCGACTCTTGGGGAGAGGTTCGGGTGACCGATAAGCTACGCCTTGGTCTGCCATCAATAATGTCGAGGGTTCGAGTCCCATTCTCTGCTGTCTTAGTGACAAGGTGCAGGAGCAGCCTATCCGATCACTTAGGGGTACTCCCAGAACATAAGCAGATTATCGGCGATAACACGTAGATTACAATTATTTAGGGGTCGAAACCACAGCCGCAAGCCAGAGCTGACCGGCCATCTAGAGGTCGAAGCGCGGCACTCTAGACCACTAGGCCATCCCAACCCCCACCTTTAGAACCCTGGACGTGTAAAATAATGCACTGTAAGAAAATTATACTTATTTTGCATTGATTCTTGGAGTACCTCGTAACACCCTTTAGAACCCTGGACGTTACGAGGTACTCCAAGAAACAATGTAAAATAAATGTAAATATTTTACAATGCATTATTTTACAGGTCAATAGTACAGAGTTAGAAAGTAGAACGCGTCCATCGCCCTATTCCTAGCGTGTCGTAGACGCCGACTCTTGCGGAGTGGGTCGGGTGGCCGACAAGCAATGGTGTCGAGGGTTCGAGTCCCATTCTCTGTTATCTTAGTGACTGATTTTCAAGTTACTGTTATATTATAAAATAAGCGTTTTGCTTTAGGCAATGGACGGCACGGTTATAGACCGAGACACAACGACATCTACCCTGGGACTTTCACCCCCTGGACATTCCCCCCCCCCCTTAGAACATCGTGTAACGTCCCCCCCCCTCCCCAAGAGTCGGCTTCTACGACACGCTAGGAATGGGGCGATGGACACATTCTACTTTCTAACTCTGTACTATTGACCTGTAAAATAATGCATTGTAAAATATTTACATTTATTTTACATTGTTTCATGGAGTACCTCGTAAGGTCCAGGATTCTAAAGGGTGTTACGAGGCAATCCCAGAAACAATGTAAAATAAGTATAATTTTTTACAGTGCATTATTTTACACGTTCTGGGTTCTAAAGGGAGGTCTAGAGTGCCGCGCTTCGACCTCTAGCTGGCCCGTCACCTCTGGCTGGCGGCTGTGGTTTTGATCCCTGGTGTGAGCGTATGGAGGGAGATAGGGGCGCTTTCTCAACCTCGTGGGTTTCCTCTGGGTACTCCGGTTTTCCCCCACTGCTAAAGACCCCTACGTTCAAGCAAATTATCGAAATAAAATTAAAACCATATGTTAGTCCCGAAATGACCTAGTGTGTGTCCAGTGGACGTTAAACCCCATTTCTCTCTCTCTAAAGGGTGGGTGGCGGGGAGGGGGCAGACTTGTCCTAGGGCGCAGATGTTCCAGAGGAAAATTGTCGGGGGGGAGGGGGTAAAACTCTGGGGATAGATGGCCTGGGGGGGGGGGGCGTAAATGTCCCAGGGACAGATGTCTTGTGAGTAAAAGTTCGGGGGGCGATGTCCTAGGAGTTAAGATGTCTTCAGCAGGAAATGTCCTGGGAGTAAAAGTCCTAAAAAGGAGGGGGCAGATATCCATGTGGCGGGGTTGGGGGGGAATGTCGTGTATTATGTCACTAAAGACTATTTTTAGAACTGAGACGTTTGATTTGTCATTTAATTTTTTTTTTGTACTTCAAAAAGGTTTTCTATAGGGCTCAATACCGTTAAAATGAATGAATGAATGAATGAATGAATGAATAAATGGTGTTTTATGGTACGTCCACACCATAATGCGCGGGGAGTAATTTCGCTGCAGGGGGGAAACCTGCGTGATCGAATAGGCTACTCCCGGACCTTGTCCTTGAGGTCTATAACCGTGCCGTCCATTGACTAAAGCATTGCATGACATACTATATCATTAGATCAAAACGCCTTTTTATAATATAACAGTAACTTAAAAATTCAAGTTAGTTAACTTGAAAATTCAAGTTAGTTAACTTGAAAATTCAAGTTACTAACTTGAAAATTCAAGTTAGTATCTTGAAAATTCAAGTTAGTAACTTGAAAATTCAAGTTAGTAACTTGAAAATTCAAGTTAGTAACTTGAAAATTCAAGTTAATATCTTGAAAATTCAAGTTAGTAACTTGAAAATTCAAGTTAGTAACTTGAAAATTCAAGTTACTAACTTGAAAATTCAAGTTAGTAACTTGAAAATTCAAGTTACTAACTTGAAAATTCAAGTTAGTATCTTGAAAATTCAAGTTATTAAGTTGAAAATTCAAGTTAGTAACTTGAAAATTCAAGTTAGTATCTTGAAAATTCAAGTTACTAACTTGAAAAATTGAAAATAGAATAAAAAATAAAATATGTGGCCCTATTACGCTTCCGTAGTTTTGGGCGTTAACTTTTGTTTTATTTAATTATTTCTGTAGTTTTATAAACGGAGTTCAGCTTTAAGTGTTTACCCAAAATTCCACCTGATTGTTTTATTCTCATTATTGTTGTATTTTGGTGTTTCAGATTTTGTTTTTAAGACAGTATTATTAATTAAGATTCAGAGGATTAAAGCTCCAATAGCATTTTTTAAGTTATATTTTTAAAATGTATTAAAATAAAGCCCAAAATAGATTGAATGCAGTCCTACCTTGTTAAAGAATAATCCTATTAATCCTATAATTCACTAATGCCAGTTGAGAAATTGGCAAAAATATCATTTTCAACTCAAATTCAAACGTTTGAAGATGGCCGTCCATGGAGAGGAATTGGAAAACAAGGGAGGTAATTGAGTAACTATTTCCCCAATCACCCTGTGTCACCCTTTCTAATGACTCAAAAATTTTGCCCATGACCGTATAATAGTGAGTTGACAACCTTTTGAGCAAAAGACATAGAAATAATTATGTTTTGACTTTCTTAGAAAATATGAAATTGGAACTTTAACGCAGAATGTATATATGGGAATCCATTTACTCATTTAGATTCTTGCAAAAAATGGTGAATTTCTAGCCCTGCATTTAAGTTTCTACCTACAATTTGGTTTTGAAATAGTCAATGCCCGTCTTCGTCTTTTTAGTTATATTTCACTGATAGAAAATGAGTTATAATATTTGAGGCTAAGGGCTACTTTCTCAAGACCAGCAAGATTACACTGGTCTTTTTCACATTTGAAGAAATTTATAACAGGTATGGATGTCAAGTAGTGGTGTGAATAATGAAAACTATTTCACAAACACATACAGTATTTAAATTAATATCAGCCTATCATTTCACTTGATTAAATTGTGGGGAATTTCATTAACATTCCCGCTTGTCTGTGGTATTTCTATAACCACAACAAGATTTAATATCAAATATTATTTGACAAATCTTATTTTATCAAACACCAACATCAAATTATAATTAATATTACTGAATTGATCTTAATCTTCACTTTTTATCTCATATTCTTAGTACCCTAAAATTTATATGACCATATGTAAATACTAAAATCATTATTCAAATTTGTTACATCGTCATTAAATGCCATTTTATATCGTTCGTTCGTTCGTTTGTGGGGTTTAACGTCCACTTCCACCTCATTTTATATCGAATATAAAAGCTATTAGTAGTAATAGTACTACTATAAAATGAGATTATACGAGCTGTCTCCAGCCAATTATTAATTAATGTGTTTCATGTTCAATAAAAGTAGGTTTCAATCTACTGTATGTACATGTACAGAAGAATCTGCATTAAGCAGCCACCACAGGGAATTTTTATGATTGGCCACTTAACGGGAGTGACCTCTCAATAAAATCTTGTGTGTTTTGTGCTGACATCAATTAAAATTAATGTATTGGAAGCAAAGATCAAACTTACATCGGTAAATTTGGCCGTCACTGAATCTCGGACATAATGTTGTGTTGGGGTGTTTATTCTAGGATTGTCCTGGATTTGTTTCATTTATTAAGAGTCCATCAAAAACAAACATCCATCTTAAAGTTCACCCAATCCCAGAATGCTCTAGGGCTAAGGCCTTTTATTAACAAGGGAAACAACTCTATATACCATAATGGGTTTAAGAAGGCTTCAGACCACATTTAACTAATTAGTATTAATCTACTTTGTTAAAGTACAATAGTGAGCAAGTAATAGGGGCTATATATGACATCCCCCCGCTCTAAGCAAAAACTCCATATAGGATTTTTGAAAACATTGCTAATACCAGAATGAAAAAAAAACCAAAAAAAACTTGCACACTCTCACTCATATATAATGAAACATGAAAAGTTAAATTCGATTAACATGAAAAGTTAAACATATCTACATGATGAGTTCTCAGAAATGTTTGTCTATGAACTTGAGTTTAAGTACTGCTCTAACCTTAACATATGTATTTTCTAAACATACAAGTGTATATTCAGTTATCCCCCAAAAAATTCAAATACCTTACTTAATGAAGATTTGAACATCACAACAAAAGTGAGTAAGGAATGAAAGATAGATACGTTATAATAGGTTTACTGCTAAATTATTAGACTTCATTGATTGTTATAGTAACTGAAAATTAAAATCTAAAATGAATACAGTAATCTTCCGTAATCTTGCCATTTTGTACCAACCTTCAATACTACTGTCTATCATTGTCATGCATTTGATAATATTTATCCATTTTCGTGAAGAAAATCGATGAATTAATTTTATTTTATCAAAAAAGCACTTGAACAAAATACACAACCGATTCACTGGGGGTGTAACTTTGTATGTATATTATGGGAGGCGCTACAATAGAAAAGAGACGCTATTCAATCAATATCAAATAGTGTTCCGTCACGTGTGAAAACAATGATTGGGATAGTCGTTTGATAAAAAGATAGGCTGGCACTGCCAGGCAGGATACGCCCACATTTTCAAGAGATGGATAGAGAACAAACAATACGGAAAGTGATTTTTCCTACATCATTAAGTCCTGTATTTCATACTGTATTGGGAGCAGCCATTTTGTTGGTCAGTTCCAGTCTGATATTCATAAAATTCGAAGTCGACAATGATTATGGTGTGACGGTACACAACCTAGAAATGTGACTTTTCGTCAAAATCGGATAAGAATTGTGACCTGTACAGAGTCAACAACCATGATATACCATATCTTTACACTATAACCATTTCGTCCGGCAATTTTGGTACCATTTTCACGAAATTCGAATAATTCAGGAAGTTACGATCCGAAATGCGCAAATACCGAAAGGAACCAAGATCTTTGGGTTATAACCATGCATTTCAAGTTTCATCAAAATCGAATTAAAATTGTGACCTTTACAGGGTCCACAACCTTGATATATACCATTTTTTAACAGTATTCACGTACAAACGGTGGCCATTTTGTATGGCAATTTTGGTCTGATTTTCCCGAAATTCGAACTCAACCTTCCTTACGGTGTAACGGTAATATAATCAAACGTTTTTTTAAATCGGATAATAATTGTGACCTCCAAGCTAAAAAAAAAGGCGATTTTGCGTATAATCAGGGGCCATAATTCAGGAAGTTACGATCCGATATGCTCAAATATCGAAAAGAAGCAAGATCTTTGGGTTATAACCTTGAATTTCAAGTTTCATCACAATCGAATCAAAATTGTGACCTAAACAGGGTCCACAACCTTGATATACCATTTTTTAACAGTATTCACGTACAAACGGCGGCCATTTTGTATGGCAATTTTCGTCCGATTTTTTCCGAAATTCGAACTCAACCTGCCTTAGGGTGTAACTGTGATATAATCAAATGTTTTTTTAAATCAAATAATAATTGTGACCTCCAATCTAAAAAAAAGGCGATTTTGCGTATAATCAGGGGCCATAATTCAGGAAGTTACGATCCGATATGCGCAAATATCGAAAGGAAGCAAGATCTTTGGGTTATAACCATGAATTTCAAGTTTCATCAAAATCGAATCAAAATTGTGACCTCCACAGGGTCCACAACCTTGATATACCATTTTTTAACAGTATTCGCGTGCTAACAGCGGCCATTTTGTATGGCAATTTTCGTCCGATTTTCCCGAAATTCGAACTCAACCTTCCTTAGGGTGTAACGGTGATATAATCAAACGGTTTTTTAAATCGAATAATAATTGTGACCTCCAGAGGGACCACAAGCTAAAAAGGGTGATTTTTCGGACAATCAGGGGCCATAATTCAGGAAATTACATTCCGATAGCCGCAAATATCGAAAGGAACCAAGATCTTTGGGTTACAAACATGCATGTCAAGTTTCATCAAAATCGGTTCAAAATTGTGACCTCTATTGGGTCCACAAGCTAAAAACGTGATTTTTCGTACAATCAGGGGCCATAATCCATGAAGTTTTGATCCGATACATGCCAATATCGAAAGGAACCGAGATCTTTTGGGGATAAACCTATATTTCAAGTTTCGTCAAAATCAGATAAGAATTGTGACCTGTAGAGAGTTCACAAACAAATTGTGGACGGACGCACGTCCGGACGGACAGGGGCGACGACATAATACGTCCACATGAAAATGTGGGCGTATAAAAAGAATAAAGATGGGTTCCCAGCAAAGTTTTGATCGGGTGGTTATTGCCAATAAAATTATGCCAATTTTGGTATATATGGAAAGTAGAGATATCCAATCTTACTAGAAAAATATTGGATTCCCTGAAAAACACTCATTAAGCGTATACAGGACAAAAATGTAAGGGTTCCCCTAATCGACAGCCTGACAATTAGGGCTATACCCATGCGTGACGTCGAAGGCTGCACGAGTACATTGAGTGCTTTGTGTACACGTTGATAAACTGTATAAAGAGTTATACATACAACACTTTCTGAGATAAAAATCACCAGAAAAGACGCAGGCAGTGCATAATCCCAAAATTTAATTAGGATTCGATATTTGTAATAAATAGTCAGCGATTACAGACAACACCGCCTTGTGTATGCAATGAATTCTCACCCATCTCCGCCCGCGGTTGCCATAGGGACGGAGAAGGGTAATCCCCTGACGCAAGCATGGCCTCTTTTGATCGATTTTCATAGCGAGGTATACTTGGCAATTACAATGTTTTGAGAAGGATTTGAAGCCAAATTATGATAAATTAATTAGTTTCAATATGTTTTTAGTCCTAATATATTACCAAATCACCCAGTTTGTACCCGGGAAAGCAACTTTAATTAACAGATAATCCCGGGTTAATTGTTCTTTTCACATTTCTTTTTACCTGATCAGTGGGAGTCCAGTTAATTAACACAGGATTAGTAGGGGTGTTACGAAGAACGACAAGATGGTATCATTTAACAATGGCCGTTGAATGGGAGATGTTTTGTTAAATTGATTAGCAAAATAGTGACTGCTGGAGGAGTGACCGTTGAATAAAGAGATGGAACAATAGAATTTTTATGGGGGGAATATATTGTGACTGCTTACAAGGAGATGTCAATGAACAGGAGTGCCTGCTCATACAGATTCTACTGTATACAAATTGTTGTTACTAATCACATAGACTAGCCTAATCAAAATTCTACCAACAATTTCTTTCATTTTATTGTGTGTTAGTTGACTTACCATCTTGAGATCAAGCACATTCAATGATGTTGAAAATTTCTCAAAATGTTTTTTACCTTTGATTGTAAATCAGAAATGGTGTATAAAGTATTTGCTCGAATGCAATAGGTCCAAGATGTTAACTTAATGTAGATCATAGTGACCATTAAGATTAGAATAAAAAATTCCCGTTTTAGTTTTTAGTTTTTTCCTGATTGTTACCTAACCAACTTTCTATCATCCCAATGTTCTTCCAAGTATTCTATTCATACATGACACAATTATATTCCTTGGACATAACTCATTGCATACCATTACCATTACAAGAACTTCACACAATTATAACACTGACTTAAAAAAATAAAATTCTTTGATTTCCTATAATAATACATGTCAACTAGATATTACCTTTATAGCTATTTTTCTATCATAATCTTTATTAAAATCCCCATCTCTGGAAAAAAAAAAGAGGAAAATAATGCTTTGTAATATTGTAGGGTCTCATGAATTAAAACAATATGAGAGGGCCATCATTAAAAGCTATCAACAGCTGTGTCGATTATTCAAACTATTTAATTACAGTTGTACCTGTAGACCGGTATATAGAAAATAATAATGAATAATAAAATGGTCTGTCGGTAGATATGTGGACTAAAAATAGAAAACTCATTTATTAAACATAACCCACCTTAATGTTATACTATCATTTCCAAACTTAGACACATGCAACCAATCAATACTCACTTAAAATGTTTTATATCAAACGTTGACGGAGATACTTTTAATTTCTTACATAATTTCTTCTCTTCCCTGAAAAAGAAAAAAAAAACAAATTGTAAACTTTAACTTTAAGAATTATGGTTACATTTTATTTAATAACTGTGAACACCATTCAGTGTTTAAATTCCTGTTGAATTGTACTAGGTTAAATTTATTACAATTTCATTCAACAAAGCCCATCACAAATTGCTTTGTGACATTTTATGAAGGTCAACTACAGTATTTTCATTGCACACATAAATTAACACTGATGAACAGCTTGGGATTGCACTAATGCTCATTGTTCATTGATACTAATGTCAACAATTTTTGATGATAAGTCTCACAATTCAACATAAATATAGTTTGGTAAATATGGTCACTCTGTTTTACCTGAGCTGAAAATCACCCTGACTTCATTAGAAGCAAAGTTATCATGTCACAAAGCATCGACCAATCAAATTGCGTATCTCAGCTTAGTCTAAGCAGAAAATGCTCATCGAACTCAGTCTTGACCAATCGAATTGCGTATTTCAGCTTTGTCTGAGCAGAAAATGCTCGTCATCGAACTCAGTCAAGGAATTCCCCTAATGAACACCTACACCAAGTTTGAACATTCTACCTCAATTACTAGACACAATGAATAGGACAAAATTCTAACTCATGTTAACCAATTTAATCTATAGTCTATGTCACAATAATCAACATCCAACACCTACTTGACAAAAAAAAAAATACATAAATGTTGTAGGTACTTAAATGTTCATCACATTCAACATAAACACTCAGTTGTGAATAGGCACTACTTGAAGCTCATTACCGATTACATCATGCAAAACGCTAAATAAATAAACATAATTAATGATAGCACAAAGGGTTTACGAACAATATTGATTAATAAAACATTTTTTTATAAGGTGGAGGGGAGGTTGTATGCACAAACGCAAAATATTCTTGATCAACATTTGTTGCCTGGCAACTAATTTTTTTTCAATAATTTTCATTTCATGCTTGCACATAATGATTTTCTATTTATTAAAACTGTAGATCAATAAATACAAATAAATATTAATAAACGACAGGATTTATTTGTATTACTAGTGTTCTTTCCATATAATTTGCCCAATAAAAAATTGACTAAATCAATATCGCTACGCAGGTTTTATTGTACTAGTAATCTTATATCTGCCATGTCACTCAACCACAGCACGATTTAATCTAACGGGAAATAACATGCCATTGAACAGTAATGGTAGTATTTTATTTATTTTGGATATGGATAATAAAGGCATCAACCATCCTTCAAATCATTCTTATTACAAGAACATCGCTAATACCGCAATATCCATCAAATTCCTGCTTTGATTGATATGGTTTTTTTTAAAATGAAGAGAATGAAATATGAAATAGCTGCAATGACTGTAATAAAATGTAATATGACAAGAGAGAAAGAAGGCTAGGCATTGGGGGTTTTTTGCCACATTTACAGACTTAATCATCACTAGGGTGTAATGGTGATATATTCACACTTTTTTATATCGATAAAAATTGTGACTTCTATATAAGACCACAAGCTAAAGCGTGAATTTTCGTACAATCAAGGGCCATAATTCAGAATGTTACGAAGCGATATGCACAAACATCGAAAGGAACCAGATCTTTGGGTTATAAACATGTATTACAAGTTTCATCAAAATCGGATCAAAAGTGTGACCTGTAGAGGGTCCATAAACTAGATTACCAAATGTTTACACTATTTGCGTACAAGGGGTGTCCATTTTTTCTGGCTGATATTCATGAAATTCAAGCTCAACCAACATTACGGTGTAACGGTGATATATTCAAACAGTTTTTCAAAATCAGATAATAAATGCCACCTCTACAGAGACCCCAAGCTAAGAACAGTCAGGGGACGTATTTCAGGAAGTTGTGACCCGATATGTGTGAATATCGAAAGCAACCAAGTTCCTTCATAAACTTGCATATCAAGTTTCATCCAAATTAGATTAAAATTGTGACCTCTAGAGTGTCTACAAACAAATTGTGGGTGGATGGATATCCAGACGGAGAGGGCAGACGGCATAATACATCCACATGAAAATGTGGGGTTGTGGGCGTATAAAAAATGAATATGAAACCATAAAGAGATTTATAATGAAACATGCACAAGCTTCTTCTGGATCCTTCATATTATCAAAATCCTTCGAAGACATTTAATTTTTTGCAAGGTAAAATGAAAATGCACCAATTTCCATCGTTCAAATTTATGCAAAATAAGCTTACATTCTTTACACTACACTTGATATTTTGTAACATTCAGTGTAATTGTGTAGAAGAAACTAAGATGATGATATCTTGATTTTTTAAACAATATATTTCCGACAAACTGTTGTGACAACTGAAAACAACAATTTCAGTTTTATGTCCAACAAGCATGACAACTTCAAAGATAATGTCTTTGGTAATTCTGCATACAAGCAGCTGTACAATTTGAAATAAAATATGTAATCTCATATCATCCATCAATTACCTAGCAAACACATGAAATAATGCAGCTATAATTCAGCAATCAAGGTATAAATAGCTTTGACTTCTTATACTGTAGCAATCCTTTCTTTTGTTAATTTATCAGAAATAATTGAATTTCAGGTTTATCTTTAAAGGCCATTCAGCATGAACATGCAGTTGTGAATATTCTGAGTACCAGTGGCCTAGTTTTATCCTTACTTTTATATATTAGTAACTGCAACCACAAATTGGAAGTATAAATGAAATAAAACCATTTACAAAAGCAGGGAATTAATTAAAACCACACCACTTGACTCAATGGCAGATCTTATGATTAAAAGCACACATTAACCATTTCAGTCATCCAACCCCCAATGGTTATAATAGCTTATGTGGCATGTAACTGTTGTTTTCTGGATAAAATGTACATGTATTATATTTGCAATGTTTTAGTTATTCACTCACAAGATTTCTGTGTCAAATTTCGATTGGCTAACAAATGCTTCAACTAGCAATCAATTAGCACTAGCGATGGTCCGATATGGCTACTATCAGCTTTACTGATATCAGATATTGACAGTGAAAAATATCAACCGATACAGATACATTTAATGATACTATTACAAATTAAAATATCTCGAATGTCATGATACTCGATGTAGTTACATGTCATTGTTAGACGGGAAAACGCAGGGTACTATGTCACACCTCCCCTGCTGTCAAAAATACACATCATCAATTGTGAATAATGAATGAAGTCAAGATTATTAAATGTTGACAATATAATTCCTGAATTTGGTCGGCTCATGTTATATCTATGTCAGAATGGTTAATATGGTAATGATAAAACATTAAAGAAAAACTTCCTTTCTGTCAACAGTAGCAATTATATGATATTCTCCCGATTTTTACCCCCTTCACCCATCATCTCAATCACGCATATGCCAGTACTGTAATGAGTTAGATAAAACAAAGAAAAAAAGTCTTGAAGTAGGATTTGGAACTACATATATTTCACATTATAGTCACAGTGATCAAATTAAATAAAAATTCGAAAGCCTAACTACATGTAGGTATTATTGTTCGAGTTTGTTATCTTGTATTTCTGGTATAGGTCCACTGCATAACATATCGATATCAGCACGCATTGAAATCGGATTGAAGAGAGAACTCTCAATCATACTGCTGTGTTCTCTTGTTCTATCTTTTTGATCATCATGCCATGCGCTTATTCCATCCCATCTCATGTTTTCTTGGGAGTACTGTTGTTTGCCCATTCACAGAATCAGTATTCTAAAAAACACATTGAGACACCCAAACTCTCAATGTGTGATTAAGTATTAAAAAATAACATAAGGATTTTGTACTGTTTATCATTTCCTTTCATGGCCTTTATGAGGGTCTTGTATTGTGTCTAAACTATCACGCAAATGAATGATTTAATTGGTCAAATATTACACATGTATTTTACCAAATCCTTTTAAACAGATATTTTAAACAGAAATCAGTGATACCAGTATAGGGAAAATGACTTAGTATCAGCCAATACCGATTTCTTCAAATAGGCCACTAATCAGCTAATTACTGATGTTGAAATCAATTACTGATTGACCTGTAGACTACAGATAAGATTTAAAACTTTTATAAATATCACAAATTAGAAAGATTAAACAAACAAGCCTAATATAGTGTTACCTTCATATTCAGACATATGATAAAACATTTTACAAATTTCGATATTATCTTTTTAGGGTTTTACCATATTTTGAAAATCTAAGACATGCAGAAAATTTTAGTCTCAAAATATCTGATCCATTGCAACAATGTCATCAGCAAGTGTCTCCTTCTCTTGTCAGGCTGCTCTTGTGCCCTCTTCCGACCCAATTTCACTATACTCCAATAAATGGATAATGCACCTCACATATACATGTAACTACAACTTTTTAATCTTAGTTTTAACAAATCATGAACTTAATCATTTACAACCAAAAGCAACAGGTCCAACAAGGCAACAGCAAAAAAAAAGAAAAGTAGCCACAGTAATAAGGGGTCATAACTCACCCACAATTAATTAGAGCCAAGGTTCCTTTACCACGAATTTCATTGGCTACATCTTGAAAAACTGTCATAGATTTAGACACAGATTTATCTGTAAAACAAAAATTAAAAAATTATTAAAATGAAATTTCATAACCATCAAAAATGCAGGATTTTTAATTATTTTTTGGTTTCAAAACATTAAGTAGAAATTGGATTGTTTATCTAAATGTAAGTGAATACATTTTTTTACCGGTCTTCATGATCCCAGTTGGTGTAGACAAGTAGGACGTTAAATCCCATTTCAATTTATTTACAGGTTATCTTCTTAAAAGGTTTAAATAACTTCATTCTAATTATCTCTCCAGATTACAATAAATGTATACAATTAATTGGCTTCATTATATTTAGACCTACATGTAGTGGTGAGAATAAGATGTAATTTATGTAATAAGCTATAAATTAATCTCGCTCTGAATCAATTACCAGTAGTAACTGATAATATTAGTTAAATTAAAGAAGTGATCTTATAGGAGGAGCTACATGTAGTTGAATCAATTTGTATGATAATCTTGGGCTGGGCAATATTTGAATTTTCATTATGTCATAAACAATATATACATATAAAATCAAAATTGTTTTACATTTATTGCAAGAATACTTAATCCATGATATTTCAAAAAGGATGGTAATCCCCTGAAATGACATTTCTTTTGTTTCTGGTATCAATGAGTTTATTCTTATTTTCAAATCAATCATCATCCAATCTGGTTAAAATACAGATCTATATTTTGTTTCATTGTTTTATACTTTCGGGGGTCTACACTACATGTGCATCTGACCAGTTGTAGTGGGAGTCAGATTGCATCAGAGGTCATACAAGCAGCTTTTGAACGTATGACATCAGACATTGATTAACCAACCAACGTTGACGATTCTAGTGGTCTACCCTCAGTTTTCATGCATCGCATGCTATGAACTCACCTTAACAGACCATTTCATTGGCTAATCCCTAACATTAACCAGAATGCAGCTTATATAAAACTCTTCCAGATCCTATTATTATTATTACTATTTTTGAACTAGACATCTTAATTTATTTCCCTGTACACCAACCAACAGTGAAATATCAAAAATATTAGAATTGGGTGTCACTATTAGAAAAATAGGTTGCCAGGCAACGAAACATACGCTCACACAGCAGCCAAATCGTCCGGGGAGTCAACAAGAGTTGTCGCATATTATGGAATTATCAAAAAATCATTAGAATTTGTTTGGTTTTTATAATCAAACATTTTTTTTTAAATCAGATAATAATTGTGACCTCCAGAGGGACCACAAGCTAAAAAGGGTGATTTTTCGTACAATCAGGGGACATAATTCAGGAAGTAATGACCCGATGGGCGCAAATATCGAAAGGAACCAAGATCTTTTGGTTATAAACATACATGTCAAGTTTCATCAAAATCGATTCAAAATTGTGACCTCTATAGGGTCCACAACCTTGATATAACATATTTTCACACTATTCGTGTACAAACGGCGGCCGTTTTGTCCGTCAATTCTAGTCCAATTTTCACGTAATTCATACTCTCTCTTCATTACCATGTAACAGTGATATAGTCAAACGTTTTTTTAAATCGGATAATAATTTTGACCTCCAGAGGGACCAAAAGCTAACAAAAGCGATTTTTCGGACAATCCGGGGACATAATTCCGGAAGTTATGATCCAATGGGCGCAAATATCGACAGGAACCAAGATCTTTGGGTTATAAACATACATGTCAAGTTTCATCAAAATCGGTTAAAAATTGTGACCTCTATAAGGTCCACAACTTTTATATAACGTATTTTCACACTATTCGCGTACAAACGGCGGCCATTTTGTCCATCAATTTTGGTCCGATTTTCACAAAATTCAAACTCAACCTTCATAACCATGGAATGGTGATATAATCAAATGTTTTTTTTAAATCGGATAACAATTTTGACCTCCAAAGGGACCACAAGCTAAAAAGGGCGATTTTTTGGACAATCAGGGGCCATAATTCAGGAAGTTACGATCCGATGGGCGCAAATATTGAAAGGAACCAAGATCTTTGGGTTATAAACATACATGTCAAGTTTCATCAAAATTGGTTCAAAATTGTGACCTCTATAAGGTCCACAACCTTGATATAACATATTTTCACAATATTCGCGTACAAACAGCGGCCATTTTGTCCGTCAATTTTGGTCCAATTTTCACGAGATTCAAACACAACCTTCATAACCATGGAACGGTGATATAATCAAACGTTTTTTTAAATCCGATAACAATTTTGACCTCCAGAGGGACCACAAGCTAAAAAGGGCAATTTTTCGGACAATCAGGGGACATAATTCAGGAAGTTACGATCCGATGGGCGCAAATATCGCAAGGAACCAAGATCTTTGGGTTATAAACATGCATTTCAAGTTTCATCCAAATCGGTTCAAAATTGTGACCTCTACACTGTTCACAAGCTAAAAAAACATGATTTTTCGTACCATCAGGGGCCATAACCCATGAAGTTACAGTCCGATACATGCCAATATCGAAATTTCATTGAAATCAGATAAAAATTGAGACCTGTAGACTGTTCACAAACAATTGTGGACGGACGGACGAACAGGGGCGACGACAATATACGTCCACATGAAAATGTGGGCGTATAAAAAGTGAAATCTGTGAGTAGATTTAACATGCTGTCATATTTCAAGTGGAATAAAATGTCCACTTAATAGTAAGATAAATAAGAAATCCCCTAGATTAAATAAGTGTATTATATATATAATTTGTTTGATCAACTAAGTAATTCTATAATCAAAGATAATTGGTGAGTTAAATATAGGTTTAATGTCAGTATTAACATTTTTGGAATTTTGTCCAACATGGTAACAATAATTTTTCCACCTATTTCATACAAACCAGTCCAATAGCCTACTTGACTACATAATAAATCTTTATATTACAATCGTACATACATGCACTGTTGTTTTTTTTGAGGCAAATGTATGAGTACAATCTTGCTTTTAAATTATTTGCTATACTAGAGCTTATAACAAACTACCAGTATTTTGCTCAGTTATTACCATGCTGAGCTCTATCATGGCATAAACAGGGACATACATGTACTTATAAAATGGAAACACTCATCATAATTAGGTTTTATATCCCTTCAATACCAAATACAGTTACTGTTACATACCTGACTGAGCATATATAACTAAAAGATTGGTTTTTGTTTTGAGTAGTTTCTTAAAATCTTTAAAATCATCAACTTTAATAATCAGATCATTTCTCTTTTTATTAGCTTCCAGTTGACAGGGTATTAAAACCTGAAATATACAATATAAATCTTTATTTACACAATAAACTTAAATGTTATAAATAAAAGTAGTTGGGGTCCAAACTAGATTTTGTGTTTCAAGTAAACATACATGTACTTCTAGCATGAGTAAGAGTTGGTCTACCCAACATGTAATTTATTCCTATTAAAAATAGGTTGCCAGGCAACGAAACATACGCCCACACAGCAGCTAAATCGTCCGGGCAGTCAACAAGAGTTATCGCATATAAGTAATTATCAGAAAATCATTAGAATTTGTTTGGTTTTTATAAAGTTCTGCTCCATGCTAATGTAAAGTATACGAATCATTTAATATTATGGAATAAGCTGTCACCTCCACTGGATACGAAACATTTAATATTATAGCGACTTTTCATACAATCAGGGGCCATAATTCAGGAAGTGACGATCAGATATGTCCAAATATCGAAAGGAACCAAGATCTTTATGCTATAAACATGTATTTCAAGTTTCATCAAAATCAGTTCAAAATTGTGACCTCTATAGGGTCCACAACCTTGATATAACATATTTTCACACTATTCGTGTACAAACAGCGGCCATTTTGTCCGTCAATTTTGGTCCAATTTTCACTAAATTCCACATCATCTTTTATAACAATGTAACGGTGATATAATCAAACGTTTTTTAAATCTGATAATAATTTTGACCTACAGAGGGGTCACAAGCTAAAAAAGGCAATTTTTCGGTCAATCACGGGACATATTTCAGGAAGTTACGATCAGATGGGCGCAAATATAGAAAGGACCCAAGATCTTTGGGTTATAAACATACATGTAAAGTTTCATCAAAATCGGTTCAAAATTGTGACCTCTATAGCTTGATATAACATTTTTTCACACTATTCGAGTACAAACGGCGGCCATTTTGTCTGTCAATTTTGGTCCGATTTTCACGAAATTCGATCTCAACATCCATTACCATGTAACGGTGGTATAATCAAACGTTTTTTAAATCGGATAACAATTTTGACCTCCAGAGGGACCACAAGCTGAAAAGGGTGATATTTTGGACAATCAGGGGCCATAATTCAGGAAGTTACGATCCGTTGGGCGCAAATATTGAAAGAAACCAAGACCTTTGGGTTATAAACATACATGTCAAGTTTCATGAAAATCGGTTCAAAATTGTGACCTCTATAGGGTCCACAACCTTGATATAACATTTTTTCACACTATTCGCGTACAAACGGCGGCCATTTTGTCTGTCAATTTTGGTCCGATTTTCACGAAATTCGAACTCAACCCCCAAAACTATGTAACGGTGATATAATCAAACGTTTTTTTGAATCGGATAACAATTTTAACCTCCACAGGGAACACAAGCTAAAAAGTGTGATTTTTCGGACAATCAGGGGCCATAATTCAGGAAGTTACGATCCGATATGCACAAATATCCAAAGGAACCAAGATCTTTCGGTTATAAACATATATTTCAAGTTTCATCAAAATCAGTTCAAAATTGTGACCTCTATAGGGTCCACAACCTTGATATAACATTTTTTCACACTATTCGCGTACAAACGGCGGCCATTTTGTCTGTCAATTTTGGTCCGATTTTCACGAAATTCAAACTCAACCCCCATAACTATGTAACGGTGATATAATCAAACGTTTATTTTAATCGGATAGCAATTTTGACCTCCACAGGGAACACAAGCTAAAAAGTGTGATTTTTCGGACAATCAGGGGCCATAATTCAGGAAGTTACGATCCGATATGCGCAAATATCGAAAGGAACCAAGATCTTTCGGTTATAAACATGCATTTCAAGTTTCATGAAAATCGGTTCAAAATTGTGACCTCTATAGGGTCCACAACCTTGATATAACATATTTTCACACTATTCGCGTACAAACGGCGGCCATTTTGTCTGTCAATTTTGGTCCGATTTTCACGAAATTCGAACTCAACCCCCATAACTATGTAACGGTGATATAATCAAACGGTTTTTTGAATCGGATTACAATTTTGACCTCCACAGGGAACACAAGCTAAAAAGGGTGATTTTTCGGACAATCAGGGGCCATAATTCAGGAAGTTACGATCCGATATGCGCAAATATCGAAAGGAACCAAGATCTTTTGGTTATAAACATGCATTTCAAGTTTCATCGAAATCGGATCAAAATTGTGACCTCTACACTGTTCACAAGCTAAAAACGTGATTTTTCGTACAATCAGGGGCCATAACCCATGAAGTTACAGTCCGATACATGCCAATATCGAAAGGAACCGAGATCTTAGGGTGATAAACCTATATTTTAAGTTTCATTGAAATCGGATAAAAATTGTGACCTGTAGACTGTTCACAAACAATTGTGGACAGACGGACAGGGGCGACGACAATATACGTCCACATAAAAATGTGGGCGTATAAAAACATGTCAACTTCAGTCCTAAAATACATGTAACCCTCAATAATAACATGTTAATTCATCTTTTTCTAAAGCAAGCACAAATCATATTGTTTATCATTCTGCATTTACCTAGTGCTCCTTTAATGGAAGTTAGTCGAAGTACTGATGTGAGGAAACTATTTGAAGCTCAGTCAGGCAAAAAAGCTCATCTTCGAACTCCATCAAGGCACTGACCTAATAAGCATATACACCAAGTTTGAACATTTTAACTCAATTAGAAGGAGAGTTATTGTGTTCCAAAGTCTCAACCAATCAAATTGCGTATCGCTCTGCTTACCCTGAGCAGAAAATGCTCATTATCGAACTTAGTCAAGGTATTACTGTAATGAAATTATACACCAAGTTTCATCACTCTCACTTAATTAGAACTAAAGTTATCGTGTCCCAAAGCATCAACCAATCAAATTGCTTATCTCTGCTTACCCTAAGCGGAAAATGCTCATCTTCGAACTCCATCAAGGCATTGACCTAATAAACAGATACACCAAGTTTGAACATTCTAGCTCAATTAGGAAGAGAGTTATTGTGTCCCAAAAAGTGTGACGGACAGACAGACGGACGGACAGACGGACAGACAGACGGACGGACGAACCCATTTTTCTTCGAAAGGCGGGGGACAATTAGGAAGAGAGTTATTGTGTCCCAAAAAGTGTGACGGACAGACAGACAGACGGACGGACGAACCCATTTTAATAGTCCCCCAACTTTCTTCGAAAGGCGGGGGACAAATATTATTATGATTGATGGATCATACAAGTAGCAATATACATACAGGTACATGTACATATATGTAAGCAAGATAGTGATCAACAAATGAACAGTAGGCCCATAAACTGATATCAAGTTAAATATCTTGGGGGCATATTGAATATTAAAAATCCTTTGGAAATGATGTATAAACAACAATTGTTCTGAACACAGGATATCTTGCCATAACAAAATAGTTCTAATATCTAATAATATAATGACTGGTTTAACATCCTACTTTTCTGCACTAACAGGGCAAATGAAGACGGGTATATATCATGCAGTATGCTGTCAGGGAAATTTTCCTCAAACAGTAGTGGTGCTACTTATATTTTGAATTCTAACTGTCGTTTGTTCCTTTACGTGAAGGTCAATATGTACACAGAATCTTGGCTTTTCATCCCATCTAAACAACTAGATACTGTTCCTTCTTAAGCCCTCTGTCCTGCATTACTGACAGGGGAAATCAGACCCAGAAAATCTAGAGGAACTTTCTCAACCAGCACGCTGAATGAAACCGAGACCTCCCAAGTTAATGACACAGCATCTTAACACAAGCCTTTTAACCTTTCTGAATGAACACGTTTTGATGTATGAAGCTTGTGCCAATCTGCTTGGTACATGTACATGAAGTATGAACATGTTTACATCATAATTTCCATCTCTTCTAAACTGGCAGCCAAAGTGGCTAAGTGGGTAAGAACCTAGATCGCTAGCCTGTAGGCCACGTATTCGATCCCTGCATTGGCCAGGGAAGGTCATCAGGATTTTCCGACATTGTTTCCCCTTGTCAGAGGTGCAAGATGGAAAAAACAAAGTCCCTTGTTTAGACTGGTGTGCATGTAAAAAATCTATCGTTAGTTCAAATTTGACTTGAGTAGGCCACAGTGTCAGTGCTCGTGTAAAATATCTCTCATAGCACACTGGGAGGAGAACTACAGTAAACCTTTAAACACCATTTCATTTTATCTATATTTTTTAGACGTTAATAGAAACTAAAATATACATGTATAACAAATGCGGAATTGATTTTGTGAAGTGTACATGTATGCTGGAGATACAATGTTGCTAGTTTCTTGTAACATGTTATCAATGATTTTTATTCTATGTACTGAATATTTTTTGTAATACTATCAATTTTTTACTTGAACTTCTTGAAGTTTTAATATTTTGTATTTATACTTGACTTGATTTTATTGCACAAGGCAGCATCAAATTTTTGATTCGGGGCATATTCTAATATAATTTTTAGGAAAACTTCTATATATTACAATCAAGTGAACGCAACTTGTATGATTTTACAATACAATTTTTTAACAATAAATTGAGCATTAATGTTGCCCATTTAATGATTATGACGATTTTAAACAAGTTCAACTTTGTCTTCAGAACAGTACAAGACATTCTATCAAGGTATGATAGATTGACTGATGTCATGTACAAGCTGCTACACTAAATCTTTCATTGACAACAATAAGGTCTACACATTTTCTACTCAGCACAATCAATACATTTACTTTACTATTTCATACCTCATGTACTATAGCAATCTGTTACATTTAACAGCAACATAAACCAAGGAAATTTTCAATTTGCTAATAGAATTAGCAATAAACCATATTTTGCTTGTAACATGTAAATGTCTGATAGTTAGCCGGTTAGTGACAGTTTTTATAATTTGATTGGCTAGTCTTTGCATTCTATGCTTAATAATTTGTCAAAATTTATATTTACTACAAACCAGTATCTAACTGAGAAAAGTTCAAGAACATTTGTGGTTGGTATTTGAAGGCTTGAAGCCAGTATGATTTTTCATCAATTTCATTCAAACCCATTCATAATTAATTGAAATAGGCCTGTCATAAACTGATTTTGCCTAGTATTAAAAACAGACTCAATTTTCCACAGTGTTCCTATAATTATCATACAAACTACATGAACCATGCAGGAGTCTGTACACGTTAACATTTGAATAATTCTTAATCCACTTGATAATAAAATAAAATAATTAGTACAGAATAACGTAGAATAATTTATTTTATATTAAATTAACTTGACAAGCTAGTAGTAAAATATATCATTGAATTTCAAAGAGTAGCGCTGTTACCATTTATCGATGCATTGCTATACAGCAGTAATTCTCAACCAGTGTGCCATGGTGTTCCGTGAGATCTTCCTAAGTGTGCCACAAATTTTAAACAGCACATTAACAAAATGCAATAAACCATATGTGGTTCCAATTGAGTATTCACTGGTGTCTACTGATAAGTTCATAGCTGTGTTTCCTTTTATTTAGTTTGAGCTATTCTATGTGTCTATGAGTAGTCTGTGTCTACACCCTATGGTTGTATGACTTGTCATGTTTTTATTTTGAAAAATTCAAATACTTTTCCTATATATTTAGCTAGATGTGCGGCTGGCAAAAAAGGTTGAGACCATTGCTATACATTGAAGCACCTGACCTGAGGAAAATAAATAAACAGTACTTCTTTGAAAAAATAATTTTTTCTGTGAAAGGGAATAAATATTATTGAATATAAGACAAAGCTAGGCACTTGTATTAAGGTGGGTAGGGCCTGCTAAATGACCTGTGTACAGCAATTATGGAGATTTGAGGCAAGGAATCAGTGTACTTATTGGATTCAATGCTAGAACTCAGTTGATTGGATCCTGTGCCTATCTTATTCCTTTTCTTTGAATTTTTAAAATACAGATTTTATACAATAAATAACATGGAAATAAGTAATGATAGGTTTATAGCAAAGGTTTATACGTATAGATTTAAATCAGATTTGTGTGGCATTGGTATGTTTAAATTAATGTGCTATTTACGGTTGGAGCTGGGGTTCTGATAAGATTATAGTGTTGATGGACATATTCTGAAATAGCTTTTGTAATTGTCATTAATCAAAATATATCAAGCTATGTTTATTTTGACACTTGTACTTTGTAAGACTTAACACATTCGTCATTGCTTTGCAATGCTCTACTTTCACTTTCACCGGAAAACATTTGGTCTGTAATTTTATTTCCTACCAAATGATTTATTTGAAATGCATTTATACATACACAACAGTTTGTTTCAGAACTAAAAACAGCAGTGGTAACACTAACAGGTTTTATTAATCGCAATGATCCGACAATAACAAATCTCAATATAGCATGGTTCCGCGAACAGTCACGTGACCGATAACTTGACATCGCCGAAAGTATGAGTTGACTTACTAAGAACTGTCACTGTTACGCTTTGCAAAACCCATCTGGAATACTGCATTATGTATCAAATTAACTCTGAAATTCAGAAATTAAGAGTGTATGTCGTTTACTTACCAAACTTACACAGAGAGCTAAGAATCCAGCTCCGCTCCATTTCGCCATCCTGCCACGTTTGTGTTTATCGTCTGTACGCATGCGTAAGTTAAGTCGCGTGTCAAATTGTGGTAGGAGCATCTTCAAACGATCTTCGAGCGATTACTTTATTTTTTACCTGTCACAATTCGCTGGAACCAAACAAGGTTTTTGATTTATTGATTTACATCACACCCAAATAATTTAAATGTTATAACGTCCGGGAGATTATTTACTTAGACCAATATCGCCGACGTTTTACAAGCAAAAATTGGGGAGTAGGCGGAGTCGCGGAATGCATAAAATCAAAAGGTTTAAATGGAATATAAATAATTTGTTTAAACGGAAAAATTGATTCGTTTAATAAATATCTTTAATACGAAATATTATTCGTTAATGCGAAATTGTAGGGTACTAAAGTTTAAACGAATTTGTTTTTTCTCATCGCCAATTAAAGACTGCTGTGGTCAAACATCTTACATCCCTCAACACTATAATATGGAAAATATGGTCTCGTATTGAGTCATTTGGCGCCCATGAGGGGAGGCCGAACGCGCCATTTATCCCTTGGGGAAAAATCGGCTCCCTCAATGAGCGCCAAATGACTCAATACGAGACCACAACGAACAACGTCTCCATAATAGTATTGGCGCCACATAAAGTTGATTGACATTGGTTGGGCGCCCATGACGATATTGGCGCCCAACCAATGCCACTTAGTTTTATAGGCGCCTCGCCAAATGATGAGGCGCCTCATAAAATCCCACACGATTAACAGAAGGGCCGCCCAAACGGCTTGATATGTGGGGTGCCTTATCCCGGAGAGGCGCCCATAATGACATGATTGGTGGGGCGCCTTATAATGTTGGGCCGCACATAGTGCATAATACCGAATCAGATTGGTTTGGCGCCCACGACTAGATCAATGGGGCGCCGAAAACGGCATTATTTGCGGGGTGCCTTAGTCAAAATTTGGGCGCCCATAATGCCGAGGTCACGGGCGCCCATAATTCCGAGGTCACGAGCGCCCATTATGCCCGAAAGTTAGGGGGCATCTGCCCCCCGCCCCTGTCCCCCTGGCTCGTACGCTTATGGCCGCCTGTAATATAATGCTAGTGAGATTGGTTAGGCGCCCACGAATGAATTTGGCGCCCAAAACGGCGTGATAATTTTCTAAATTCAAACGGCATGTTTTGTGGGGTGCCACACCCCAGAGGGACGCGCATAATGCTGAGATCATGGGAACCCATATTATAATGCTTGTGGGATTTGTTTCGCGCCCATGAATGAATTGGGCGCCCAAAACGGCTTGATAATCTTCAAAATTCAAACGATGTGATTTGTGGGGTGTCCCATCCAGGAGGGGCGCCCATGATATAATGCTACTGAGATTAGTTAGGCGCCTACGAATGAATATTGGACGCACAAAACCGCTTGATCTGTGGGGTGCCTTATTCCAAAGAGGCGTCCATAATGACATGAATGGTGGGGCGCCTTAAAATGTTTGCCGCAAATACATAATGCTGAATCAGATTTGGTGGGCGCCCACAACTTGTTCAATGGGGCTTCAAAAACGGCATGATTTGTGGGGTGCCTCATTCCAGGAACGTGGAATATAAACGATTGATTGGAATTCGACTCGGCCATCTAAGTTAGGCTATATCAGACCACTAGGGACTGGAATAGCAAGAAAACGCAACGCGTTTGAGGTCGTCAAATTTCCCACTAGACAACCGTAAGGCTAACCCGAACCACCGTACGCCCATGGGGAGCACTCTATAAACCCTTCCGCGGTGTAGGTGCATTGGCGCCCCCAGAAGCCCCATCGACGCCCCCGGAAGCCTTTGCCCCCCTAACAATTTTGGGCTAGCTACGGGCCTGGTTTAACGACCAGCTGTTCTGCCACGACTGGGCATGCAGACTGGCATACACTATTCGAAACTTTGCCCGGATTGCAGCGCTACGACCTACTTGTATATTTATAACAACTGCCGGGGGGATCTACATGCACGCTATTATAGGACCTCGAGTATAATTCGTCCCACCGAACAAGTAAACTTTATCCCTTGCCAGACTCTCCATCCGCCCATTGTCCACATAGAAAATTTCCATCGTAGCACTCTGCGTAGCGTATGCTACCTATCTTCAATAGTCCGATTGGTGCAGAACAGTCGGGAAATTAAATGAAAGGAAATGGGGTTTAACGTCCTACTGCTTTGCTCCGAGTGGGCTGACGAAGACAGGCATTGCCCCGAGTGGGCTGATGAAGACAGGCATTGTCCGGATAGCGGCACTACGTATACTCTTATACTGAATTCCTATACAGAGAAGGCCTTTTACGTACACACCAATACGTACAACCGCACAACTATACGTTATCCCTTGTATCGATATTTTTCTTTAAAAATCCCATTAAACATAGAATGGAAGTATAATCTGGTGTGGCATTACAAAAGACAATAATTGTATATACGAATAATTAAATTTTATTAAAGGGGTATTTATATTACGCCCCCAAAAAGATTTCAAAATTATACTGTCTCGAATAATAACCGTACAATAAGCACATACTGACTTGGAGGAAGAGGGTAATATAAAAGAATATTGAATATAAATCCGCACAATATTTAACAGCAGCCTATCTACATCGTCATATTATCAAGTGAAAAAAAAAATTAACATTGGTGTAGTGATAAGCCTATTCACAAAGCAAGCAAACATTTCTTTAAAAATATAAGTGAAAAGACAAGAATAATTTCAAAGCAAAGATTTAAAATAGATAAATATATAGCAATATAGGCCTACAACAGCAGCATAAAATCAGTCTATAAATTATTCTTTAGACTTGATAAAAAGAACAAAACTAGAAATATATTTTTGGGAAACAATAAAATTCTTATTGCAATGAGCATTGTCTATAACAGAAATAAAAGCAGGACAAACTTTACCTTTAATAAACGCAACTAATTACAGGAAAAATAACCAATTTCATATTCCTGTACAGTTACAGCGGGAATTTCATAGTTCTCAAGAAAGTCAAAACATATTTATTTCTATGTCTTTTGCTCAATACTTGTCAACTCACTATTATACAATCATAGGTATTATTTTCCACACTTACAAATCTTTCACATCAGAAACAATAACACAATTACTTCCCTTTTTTTCCAATTCCCCCCCCCCCCATGCAATACATATCTTCAAACGTTTGAATTCGAAGTTGAAAGTGATATTTTTGGGAATTTCGCAACTGGCTATGGTGAATTATAGGATTATTCTTCATCAAAGTAGGACTTTTTATAGATACCATCTATTTTAAGGCTTTGTTTTGATATATTTTAAAAAATATAACTTAAAAATATGAATTTGACACATAAAGCCTCAATGGTCTCACGCCCGAATTCACATATCGCTACGTCATAATATAAGGTCAGTATTGGCTAACCCAACGAGTTACCAAAATGTTCATTAGCAAATTTCAGAATACCGCCAATCGTTGCGTATTTCGATTTACATCGTTGGGTATACGTTTCCCTTTCAACTTCCATCCATCCTGCACTAATTTTTTCCTTCCACGGGGATAATTTATTTTTTTGTATGAATAATGGGTGTTCGTTTTGTGGACTTTTCTTCGGGTGTCTCAATGGTCGCATATTCATTTTCTGTTACCACAGTATTTTCAGATTTGATATCTTTGCTTGTCTTTAAGCCCGAACTCACATGTACAGGTGTTAAATAAATAGAAGTTTCTTCTGGAAAGGGTGTGTATTTGTTTTCCGTAGTAGGTGACATTACTGTTTTGACAATTTCGTTTAATATGATACCATTTTCATTATCCACGGCATTCGTATTAGTATATATAGAGGGTTTTAAGTCCGTTTCGTCCAGTTTCATGGTGGTCGTATTTCCCGAAACATTTTCTTTTTTGCGTATGTCAGATTGTTTATTTCCCCCATGATCAGACAACATAGTTGTTCTATTTATGATTGTACTTGGCGTTAAGTAGGATTTATTCTCTTCTGACAGAATAGTTTTGGTGTGTGAAGTTTCTACAAGTGGTAATTCCCAAATCTGCGGCGTTATGTTTTTGTGTTCCTGATTAACCGTGCTTACATCAGGGGTTAGATAATATGATGTTTTCTCTGTGGCATTGCTTGCCATGTTCAAGTGTTTTACGGACTGCAGTGTCGTTTCGTCTTTTATGATATCCGGATTCGAAGCCTCGATGGCATCCTGAAGGTCATTCCTGGGAGGGGGAAGTGTAGGTGGTATATTCCGGTCATCAATGTTATCGTATATGTGATGTCTTGCATTCGGGAGTTTCTTATTACCATATTTATCATAATTCCTTTTGTTGACCACTGAAGAGAAATAAAATATATTATATTGGACGATGATAGCAAATGATGTAAACCGTAACTTTGATTTTCTTTCTGAATCATCATCTATAGCATAAGAAAGGATAACTGATAGTGATTTATGACAACTTTAAACAACCCAGAAGAACAGGTTTCTCTATACTATCCGTATCGCGGTTTGGCTCGGTATTTACGTAAGAGCTACATTAACCCTTGGTATGCATGCGCGTAAGTTTCGAATTTAAAGGTGGGTTATCGTCCCTTCAACCATTTATCCATGCTCGAAGCATAAATAAATGTAAACTGTACATAATTAAGTATGAAATAAAACATCAACAAACCATTTTTACCAATAATGAACAGCTGGTTTGCAGAAAGCTCTCTAGCGGGGTCTTTCAAACAAATAATAAAAATAAATCAACCAAATCAATTCTCCGCCGTTATGAAATAGTTTCTATTTGAAACTGAGAACCAAATAGATACTATAAATATGATGCGGATATGTACATGATCCGTAAGTCTGCCAAGGATTTTTACCTTGTCGACACGATTTTATATTTCATATAAAAATCACGAGTTATAGAGATTCATAAAAAAAGAAAATGAAAAAACTAATATATAAATAGAAAGTAGTCGGACATTTGATTTAATTTATTCCCCGGTTGTACGTGATAAGGAGTGTGGTCGCCTGTCAAACCTCGTGGGTTTTTCCGGGTCCTCCGGTTTCCCACCACAGAATTACAGCACGGTTCCAAGAATTTTACAACAATGACATAATATATGGATATTCATCAGCAAGATCCCTGGTTCCCGATAAAATACAATACTATCGTTCTGAAACTACGATTGCAAAGATGACATACACACAATCCACAGAAAACAAAAGCTAGTAAAGGAATGGTATCTTAAAAAGTACGGATTTTCCATCCATATCCAATTCTGCAATATGTTGCTCAATTCGTTCAAGGAGTCTCGATTTTTTAACCTTGGGTTGCCACTGCAAATATGAAAACCGAGCTTTTCAAATCTCACCGATTCTTTACTGACATGTGATTCACCTCATGAAGTTAGTACCCAAACCGAACGACTACCCGTTTCCTGCAATGCAAAAAGATAAATGCTAGAATGTAATGTAAATACTTACTAGAAACGAGTTTTATAATAATCAGTGTGACCAACAGGATTACTATAACTGTCATGATGATGTACGGAATTAATTCTTTTAGTGGCAATTGTAGCCAATGATTATTATTGGCTTCTGTCGTTGAACTGCCTGGAACGACCGTGGTTGTTTTATATAATTCATCAATATTTGTTGATTTTAATTTTATTGGTTTTGAGAAGAATTTTGTTGTTTGTTGTATGGTAGTTGTTCGTTCTGTAGTAGTACTTGTTCGTTCGGTTTGTTCTGTAGTAGCAGTTGTTCGTTCTGTGGTAGTTGTTGCTTGCCTTGTTACAGTCGTTGTGGTTATATTTGGGGTTGTTAATGGCGCTGTATTTGTACTTGTTGGCACTGTGGTATCTACAAGTATTTTGTTGACATTTATTTCTAAAATAAATATGTTATTTGTAAAAGTACTTATATCTTGTTGGCAAAAGTACGTATATTGTTTGTAAGTTTGTAAAAGTACGTAGAATAGTTGCACAAATATATATATATATATTATTTTTATTTTATTTTTCATTATTTATTTTCATTATTTTCAAAAATGAAACGTATTATTTTCAAAGATAAAACATATTATTTTCAAAAATTAAACAGATTATTTTCAAAAATTAAACAGATTATTTTCAAAAATAAAATATATTATTTTCAAAAATAAAATATATTATTTTCAAAAATAAAATATATTATTTTCAAAAGTAAAACATATTATTTTCAATAATACACACTATTTTCAATAATACATACTATTGTCGAAAATAAAACATATTCATTTAAAATTCATTGAAAATAATGCATATTATTTTCAAAAATAATGAATATTATTTTCAATAAATAATGAATATTATTTTCAAAAATAATGAATATTATTTTAAAAAATAATGAATATTATTTTCAAAAATAATGAATATTATTTTCAAAAATAATGAATATTATTTTTAAAAATAATGAATATTACAAAAATAATGAATATTATTTTATTTTCAAAAATAATGAATATTATTTTATTTTCAAAAATAATGAATATTATTTTATTTTCAAAAATAATGAATATTATAATGCATATTATTTTATTTTCAAAAATAAATACATACTATTTTCATAAATATATACATATTATTTTCAAAAATAAATATATATTTTTTCCAGAATGTCGAACGAAGAATTCTGTTTTTTAGTAATCTGGGTCCAATTTTAATAAACAAGACAGAAAGCATTTAAAATAAACTGAGATACAGTATCTATTACATCGGCTGAAATGGCGTACTGGTTCATGTATTGATTAAAAGTTATCTATAATGTTGTCTGAATACGTGACCATCAATTGGAAAATATATTTAAGCATAATTTTTGTCCCTAAAATATATTTTAAGCAAAGCACGCAACAAAGAAGGAACCGATGTTCTCTCCCCATGTCCCAAACTTCTAGATTCGTCTTTCTTTTTGTAAAACACATTGCAACCAAACCGAGTACATGTCGATGTAGTGAAACTGTAGACAAAGTCTCTTACAAACCATCAACCATGCAAATCGCTTATCCTTAGCGGAAGAGGTTAACCAGTCAAGACATTTACTTGATAAACATTAACACCAAGTTCGACGGACGAACAGATGGTGACAGCAACACCCACCTTTGTTGGCGGGATGATCTGACGGCAAGATATTCAAGAAGAGAGAAAGTAATTGACATATTTTCGCAACTAACCTGTGACAACTAATCTAGATTGTAAGCTAGTGTGTCTAAAACTACCACATGTCCAAATACCTTGATAGTCCATATCAACATTTTTAATGTGTAATATACCGCCATTTTCTGTCACATAACACACAGATTTATCTCGTTTCCACAACAATTTATTGCCATTGACTATTTTACAAATCTGTGTGTCTCCCAAAATGAATTTAACTGTCCCGTCTGCGTCACCTTGGTCACAGCAAAGACAAGTTTCTCCACCAACTAAAACGTGGGATGGCGTGATGCTGAGTTGAACTCTTCCGGCTGTTCCAAGAGAAATAAAATATATACGCCTACAACTAAAATATATTTTTATGAAATCTTCGTTTGAATGTAAATTAATTCAAGAATCATAAAATAAATGAATTATATGAATTAACCGGCTGTATCAGAACCCATCCCGATATTAACAGAGTCTTAGAAACGAAATTTAAGCGGTTCTTCTCGGTCCAAGCCAGGATTAGAAATAAGTATATTATAGTTGAGAGCCCAGTTTACATATGTTTACATATTTTCTGTAGGTGTATGAAACTATTTGTGAGACAACATGTCAGACGATCTATACTTATGAGATTATACAAATTACAATCTGATTAAAACACAGATCGTTCTTTATATTTCAAAATTTCGTTTTACAATGTACTTGTCTTGACATGTAGTAGAGGCCATCGAAAGTATAAAACACGAGACGAAATATAGATCTGTATTTTAATCAGATTGAAGATTATATCCACATAAAATTGGATGGGGTGTATGTGAAGTGGTTTTATACCCTATTGCCCCCTACCCTCCTAAGTATTATAAATTTAGGCCTATTTATATATATAGGCCTATAATATTGCCAATAAAAATCATCTTTATTCATCCTAAAAAATTATATAATTACTAAATATATTACCTTCTAATATGTGACTTTCACACTGAAAAATAAAATTTTATATATTGGACAAATTTAAAAATGAAATGAGGGTTAATGGAAGACGGGCATACGCCATACAGTGTGCTATGAGGGAAATTTTGCCCGGGCAGCGGCGCTACGGCCTACTCTTATATCGACTTCCAACTGCCAAGGGATCTTTTACGTGCACTCCAATGTGTACATGAGACCTTGGTTTTTCGTATCATCCGAACTACTAGGCAGCTGTGCTTGGCAGGCCCTCCTTCTGCATCAATGACAAGGGGAAATCACACCCGAAAATCGAGATTAACTTTCTCAGCCAATGCAGGGATCGAACACCTGATCTCCAGGCTAGCGAACCAGCGCCTTATCCACTTAGCCACCGTAATCCCCGGGACAAATTTAAAAACATGTTTGCAAATATGCGTCGACTGCTCTTATACTGTGGTATAAGTTTTAATATGTAAGAAAAACTTCAAAATATCTAATAAGATCAAAATCTGGGGATTATATATCAAGGTTACTTTTCGTAAAAGACCGATAAAAGTATTAAAATTTAATCATTTGTTTTTCATCAAATATTATACATGACTGCCTATATTACATTTTAATGTATATAGAGGAATACAAGTCTTCTAAGTTGCAAAGGACCAAATGTTTTGACTTCCAACTTTCAACTATCAACATCTTTGGAGAATAACACATGGCATAATTTTATGGGACACAAGTTACTTAAAGGAGCTAAATCGCTATAATAGTAATATTTCGGCCCCATAAATTGACACAAATCTGAATGTGTATAATCTGATTTACATTCAATCGGTAATGTTCTTACTCTAATTTCAGTTGTGTGCTAGTCTATTGTGTATGCTCTCACCGTTTGGTATGACTTGTGGAATGCCAAGCCTCGTTCTTTGAGTCCCTTGTTACAAATGGTGCTGAAACGCATTAAAGTGCGCGATTCGTGTGCCAATGGTAAAATGTTGATTTTGTCTTAAATATTGGATATCAGAAGCCCATCTCCTCCTTAAAGATCACAACGCCAATGTTGCTTTGAAATGAGAAATAATCCGTGTTTTTAAGGTCGAAGATTTTGGATGATATTGAGTTTGAGACTTTAAAAAAAAATATTTCGACGACGGTTCTCTCATCTTGATCAGAATTATCAAGCAAAGAATTACAACTATAGTACAGTGAACAAATATTAATTTACAAGGAGAGATAATCATTTACAAACCATCAAAGGTCGTGAGAAGCCATAATGGTTAGGTTGTAGTCAACTAAATACAAGAAGGACAAATAAAATAGGTACATTGGTGATATAGTGGTGAGTATAGGCGTACACGGGGGAAAGCAACTTAAAGATACATTATCGGGGATTAGATAACGAATTGGTAGGTCTCACTATAGTTAAAAACTAGCTAATGTAAAAGCGATTTACTAGAAATTTCAGTCAAGTTGGTCCACTATTAACCGAGAACTAACCTAATGTAAGTTCTGCTTAGCCCCGGTCATCTTTACTAAAGTCGGTAAGACGAAACTAATAGTCACCTATATCCACTTAATCGTTTATTCACGAAGGAAAATATTGCAGCAAATCGAACTACAATCCAACAAGTATCACAGGGTTAGCCTTGACATCGAGAGTTGATTATGGTCTGGATAAGTTAATTAATTAATGTATAAGACCAGGGTCTGGGTGTGTCCGGTCGGTAGAGTTATAATAAACAGTATTCGGTAATTGCAGAAAATTATGTCCTGTGTATTTCCATTTCAAATAATTTCTAAACATCTTTGACTTGGGCAATATAAGTAGACAGATCTTACAAACTGATTATCGTTATATTTCGAATCTCAAAATTAAAAGAATGCATTATGTAAGGGCCAACGCTGCAAGTCTTTGTTCTAGCTCCAAATGTTACATAAATTATCGCATCAACCAACGTTTAGCACCAGTGTGGACTATTTCATTTGGAAAATAAGTTTACCATGGAGTTTATCCCTTAAATGCACCGATACAGATCCAAAACAAAGAGGGTTTAGCTCTTTTATGTTTCATTAATAATGCATAATGATGTACTCACTTCACATCCATACGAAATTCTCAAAATTGATAGCTGGAGTAAAGTGAAGAATATTAACTCCATTGTAGTGCCTGATAATTAAAGTGTCAATCATATACCATGAGTAGTAATACGTCAATAATATAATAATATAATATACTCGTTCCACACACATACGTAAGTCTATTGACATACTTGAAATGACGCGAAGACAAAAATATTTCCACTTTATCTCTAATAATGAATATTTAGTTTGTTTCCTGTTTTTTAAAATTTTAATTGTTATGACAAAATTAATAATAAAGAACATCCGATCTCTTATATCTTATCACCGAAAGTAAAAATTTCCCTTGTTATTCATCGAAACTAAGTGTAAAATATCTTATTTATATATAATGTTCTAGCTGAAATATTTGTGAGTCGTGATAATGTTTTATTCACGGCTTCAACTGATACAGTATTCGAGGCTTTGCGCGGGTAAAATTAGGTTCAATTGCAAAATTTTCAACACATATCATCACAGTTTGCATGGAAATAATTAATTATGTTACAATAGCGCGAAGACTGCAACACTGAAGTCTTAATCTTATCTTACCATTTTCCGGCATGATTTCCCCTTGTCAGTGATGCAGAAGGAGGACCTGACAAGGACAGCTGGGTAGTCGTTCGGATGGGACGAAAAACCGAGGTCCCGTGTACACCTTGGACTGCACGTAAACGATCCCTTGGCAGTTGGAATTCGATATAAGAGTAGGCCGTAGCGCCGCTGCCCAGGCAAAATTTCCCTCATTATAGCACACTGTATGGCGTATGCCCGTCTTCCATCAGCCCAGGTTAGGTGCAAAAGAGTAGGACGTTAAACCCCATTTCATTTCTTATCTTATCCTACAAAACAGTTTTTCTGTATTTTCTAGGTGACGTGAAGTCACGTACATGTTCTAATTCTAGGCGGCCATTTTAAAATGAGCTAAAATTTCGAGAAGTTGTCGGGTTTTATCATATCATATGATTATGCGGTAATGTTTTTTACCTTTATTTTAATGGGAATTGTATGTTAAGCTATGTACAGTACAGTTTGGAGTCAGTGTAATTGGAAAGGAGTTAGGGCCTATAGGCCAGTAACTTTTTTGTAGTCAAATGACTACAAAACTTGCGCAAAGGAAGGCCGTAGAACGATCCACTACATGTACTGTGGCAACCTGTTTCACAGAGAATTACTTACGAAGCGAATATTCACTGCGGGATCAGTTTGGTACTGTGGCAGGAGCAAGACGAAAGATTTCAATTATGAAACCATTTCTAATAATATGTCTGATTTTATATATAACAGTGAAGAATTTGATTTACCAAATAATGAGTTCTCGCCCACACAGCAGTTTTATCTGAACTACAGCTTTACCGAAAGGAAAACTTCCTTGGTGACTCCGGAACTGAATGTCGCAAATTGTTAAAATCGATAAGGTTCATTCTCTCGCGGCCCCAATGATTCCCACAGCAAATTTGTTGATCCCTGAATTTAAAGTCGCCGAATGCTTAATATCGCTAAGGATTCATGCTTCCCACCTAATTTTCGACAAAGGGTGGGTAACTTTGAAATGGAAAGTCGCAGAACGCTAAATATCGATAGGTTTGTTCTCTCTTTGCCACACTCCCTTTCATCAAATTCGAAAACTGTCGCGTTCACATGGTTAGTCCTCTCATAACGACGATGCTACCAACCAAATCTGAAACGAACTCGTCAATAACTGTAACTTTTATCGCGTTTGCAAGCCAATATTATTTCTGATTTTGCTATTCATTAGCATCTGCTTTATTTGAAAACGGTGTTCAGAAAACTCCAGGAACAAACGAATCGTGCTGACCTATTCGCGATTTTATGGCTGAGAACGAACTCGTCAATAAACTGTAACTTTTATCGCGTTTGCAAGCCAATATTATTTCTGATTTTGCAATTCATTAGCATCTGCTTTATTTGAAAACGGTGTTCAGAAAACTCCAGGAACAAAGTTAACGAATCGTGCTGACCAATTCACGATTTTATGGCCGAGAACGAACTCGTCAATAAACTGTAACTTTTATCGCGTTTGCAAGCCAATATTATTTCTGATTTTGCAACTCATTAGCATCTGCTTTATTTGAAAACGGTGTTCAGAAAACTCCAGGAACAAACCAATCGTGCTGACCTATTCGCGATTTTATGGCCGAGAACGAGACATTAAGTAATATATTGAACATGGCGGCGATAACGAAAAGAAACCAAACGAAATTGCATGGTTATAACAACATGATTCTTTTGGCTTAAAAATAACGATAAAACCGTAAAAGAATTTACGGAAGACCATTGGAGTCAATCATATTTTTCAAACAACAGCGTTCTATGGACCAAGAATTTAGTATGACGTCATCACATCCATCTTTTCTATTAGCCCAGGTTAAATACAGAAGAGTGGGACGTTAAACCCCTTTCATTTCACAGCCATCTTGGAATCGATGGGAAATATTCAAACTAACAAGCTTTTTTCGAAGAGCGTCCCCACCCCCACCATAATTTTTCTGCAAGTAGTCCTTTCTTTCTACTGGTAATTGCACGCAAGCAATGTGGTTGGGTACAGCGACGCCCAATTTCAACATAGAATTGAGACTTCTAGAGTTTAAGGGGAAAAAACCTGCTATAAAATGCTCTATACTGATCCCTTTGTTGAGAGACCCCCAGTCGCGACGGTCACGATAAGTTAACTGAACAGTCGATCTTTATTTCAACACTACCTTACTTTCGTTGTGTCTATGACATATGTTAGGTAATTAAAAAGCGACGGGGCAGAGTTTTTATCACACTTTCCTTGTGCCCCTTATCCATCAAATAATTCACTGCTATGATCAGTTGAAACAAGCGGTTGCCATGCAATATTCGCCATATTTTGCAGGAAATATATATGGGGAAGAGGTAAAATAAATAGGGCTCATCTTCTCATTCAAGATCTTTTGAAATGTCATATATTAGTTGAGTTTCCTCAGAATGGGACAATGTAGCCCCTCTGGAGGACCTACAAAATTCATACACATTTTAAATAAAAAGCACATAGCTCCAGAAAGTAAGGTCTAATGCTTATATACCAAAGCCGAATTCATCCCTTTGTCCCATAACACATAGTTTAAGTTTCATCTCATGAATTAGACATTTCACATATCGCGTTGAAGGCAGAGGCCAATGCACTACAAAACTGAACTCATCCAAGAACTAATGATACTCGTTTAAATTTTCATCTAAATTAGATAACCCTTATAGACGCTTCACTGGAGCTGAATATGTGATTTTTTTCGTACAATAAGGGGCCATAATCCAGAAAGTTACGGTCCAATATGCGCCAATGTCGAAATTTTCACGGTGATATATATGAACGGTTTTTTTTTTTGGTTTTTTTTTCTAGAGTTCACTAGTTAAAGTTGCCAACAAAATAGGTTGCCCGCTGGATCGGTCGAATAGGTCGCTAGCCGAATAGGTGCTAATTTGTGTTCAGTATTTTGTGTGACGTCAGCGCATGGAGTTGAGGACAAAATGGAAATGGTCGTAAATATAGGAAACAAGTGGCTATGATATCGTTTTGTGTGAGTATTTATGCAAATCAAAACGACTGGATTGAAGCAAAAACATATCTGAGTGAATCGACAGAGGTTTGATTGCCTGGCATTACGAATTGTTGGGGAAAAAAACGAGCTGAAGCGAGAGCAGCTAAAATCGAGTCTTCAAAAGGCATTGCATTCCTGTTCTGTTTTTATTATATATTGTCTGATACGACATGGTGTATACATATATTCGGATAGAAGGTCAGATTCCTGTGTTCAAACTTAGCCTACCTCATCAGTCACCCTCTTTGCAAATGTGATAAATTAAATGTGGGTGTATTCCTGTAAATCTGTACGATAGTTGTCTCCGCTTTGACCACAAATTTCAATCCTACCTCATCACCCTCTAATAGAATAAGTCCAACAAGAAAATTATTTATATTGTGGCCAAGACTACTACCTTGAAATAATTTAGACACACAGACAAAACAATACACATAATTAAAAGAATTTGTAAATAAACTGGAGACCTTATCCAAATATATAACAAAAGCAATAAAAACAAGATGAGAAGAGGCTGGGGCCCCGTTCCGATCCAAACATTATTCTGACGATCTCAAAATTACGAATTAAGTATTGCGATATACTTATCTCGTACTTAAGACATACGGCAAGAACAGACCATTTCATTGAATCATCAGCATGGACCACAAATTGCAGTCTGATTCACAAGCACTTGCAATCTGTTTCATGGAGAATTACTTACGAATTAGCGGCAAAGCGAATATTCACTGCGGGATCAGTTTGAGGCACTTGAAGGGATTAAAATAAAACTTCTTACTATACTGCTTGACAGTAATCAGTATAGTATATAGTCAAGCAGTAATACTATATAGTCAAGCAGTAGTAAGAAGTTTTATTTTAATCCCTTACTAATCAGTAGTAAGAAGATTTATTTTAATCCTTTCAAGTGCCTGTGGTGTGAGTGTGTGTGGTAGTCGGGGTATTCAAGAATATGTTTTCTTTTTTTTCCTATTTGATTGATCGTGATATTGTCTTCCGTGCTTCCATAATTGGAGACAAATTTGATGCGAGATTTTTGTGTTGGCATATATCTGATACATAGAAACGCTTAGTGTGATTGTGGTTTAGCTGTGCCTGAATAGAGCATATTCCCGAAGCAATGGCATGAGAAATCCCTGTAGGTCTAACCAAACGAGACACTCATTCGAGAAGTATGGAATAAAACTGTGAGTGTGAACAAAAATATTGTTCGTAAATTTGGCTT
The DNA here is from genome assembly GCA_036850965.1 of Patella caerulea. NCBI lineage: Eukaryota > Metazoa > Mollusca > Gastropoda > Patellidae > Patella > Patella caerulea. The sequence continues at coordinate 22,605,463 of JAZGQO010000007.1, forward strand.
TCGCTTTCTCGAAAATAGAAAAGCTTCATCTGAGTCATCTCCATATGAGGACGTTTTTAAAATATTTTAGCTACGACATAGACCTAGAGTAAAACAACCCGTGCTATTTCCTGACATTGTCTGTAAACAGGATATATTTGTTCATATCCGGGGTAGAAAATAAAACCACGCGCTTTTTAAATTCTGAATTGTGTTTCCCTAAAAATTACTGGATTGGTATTAAAAGAATCGAAACCGTCATAATTTATTGCAGTGACAACAGAAAAAATGTTAGAAAACAAATATATCCCATCTAGCAGCATTTTAAATGGTGTATAGCAGGTTTTCAGAGTCGAGTACATAAACTGCGCCTAAATCTGATGTGCGTCTCTGGATTTTAATGCGGCACTTTTCGTCTGTATGACTATAAATACAATGGATTCAAAACTTTTGATTCAAAGTTCGCATTTAAGGTTTCGGTGTCAGAAACATTAATTACATAAACACCCCGAAGGCTGAATCTGGAGAGTTAACCTCCTTACGGGTTAGATAGTCGAATTTAACACACCCAAATATTTTGGAAACAAATCTCAGAAATACCCGCATGCGTTTGCAAGAATTGTGGACGTATACGGTCACGTGGTTAGGAGTGACGCCAATATCCCAACATTTTAAAACTTTGCCGGGCATCTGTTTCGGTTATTAGGGGTAGCAACCGTTGCGTGACTTTGAACTTTGTTGGGTTGTTTTCTTAATTCCCAGAAAATTTGGAGATCCCCCACCCCCATTGAAAAATAACCTGACCTTCGGAGCGTTACAAGAGTTGTGGACCGATGGATGGACAGGGGGAAGACAACATATTCCAACACGAAAAGTTTACATTGAAAAAAGGACACTCACTATTTATGTACTTAATGTGTATAAAAAACGTCCATTTTTTTAAAAAAATAATACTACTTTCATTTTCTCACGCTTGTAAAATACATCTCTTTGTAGTATTTCTTGCTTTTCTGAGGTTTTTTATATAATAAAGTCTGGATTAGCCTCTTTGGGGGTTTAATGGATTATTATATCGAAACAATTACTATGTGTTTCAGAGGAATGAGGCTGCAAGACACAAGCAGAGGGACTTGGATTTATCCGGTCTGCACTGCACAGTGAACTACACCTACAACGAGAATATAGACCGCCTTCCAAAAATTAGCATACTATTTTGTATGCAGTTTTACTCCGTTTCGCACTTGTCATACACACAAACACTAAATAAACCTTTTCAATTTTATTAAATGGAAGCGGAATAAATATTTCTCAGAATTCTCGAATTATATACACAATGTTTTCGTCTAAAATCGTCGTCTTAGAACATTTAATGTGTCAGTTCTCAAGGGGAACTAAGATATTGTAGACAGACATAAATCCCATGGATTACGTCATCTGCCGTAGTCGGAACAGGCTCCATGTGGGATGTACGAGACAACTTACGGAACATGGACTGAAGGATATACAATTCAGGTAAGAAGGATACAAATAAGCCTACAGTCCACAATTCTTAACGGGTCGTCTTGGAAATTGGGATACTTATCCCTTATATGGAATTACAGAATTCAGAAACAAGTATAGGCTATACGCTACATTGTACTCTGTCAACAGTTTGTTATAAATGTATTTATTTCAATTATACAAAAATAACACTAAATTTTACGGTAATTTACAGCAGCTATTTTTTGACATTCGGTCGCGTCATTACATGTACGTATATTCATAGCAAAGATTGTGGGATACTGCGGACTCGAATTTAAAACTTATTTATTAGCACACACGCCAACATGCAGTGATTTTGAAAATTATTTGAAAAATCATTACAGTACGAAGTCATTGTTACATCCATTGTAGGTTTTTTATACGCCCACATTTTCATGTGGACGTATATTGTCGTCGCCCCTGTTCGTCCGTCCGTCCGGACGTCCGTCCGTCCGTCCACAATTGTTTGTGAACAGTCTACAGGTCACAATTTTTATCCGATTTCAATGAAACTTAAAATGTAGGTTTATCACCCTAAGATCTCGGTTCCTTTCGATATTGGCATGTATCGGACTGTAACTTCATGGGTTATGGCCCCTGATTGTACGAAAAATCACGTTTTTTAGCTTGTGAACAGTGTAGAGGTCAGAATTTTGAACCGATTTTGATGAAACTTGAAATGCATGTTTATAACTTAAAGATCTTGGTTCCTTTCGATATTTGCGCCAATCGGATCGTAACTTCCTGAATTATGACCCCTGATTGTCCGAAAATCGCCCTTTTTAGCTTGTGGTCCCGCTGGAGGTCAAAATTATTATCCGATTTAAAAACCCGTTTGATTATATCACCGTTCCATGGTTATGAAGGTTGAGTTCGAATTTCGTGAAAATCGGACCAAAATTGACGGACAAAATGGCCGCCGTTTGTACGCGAATAGTGTGAAAATATGTTATATCAAGGTTGTGGACCCTACAGAGGTCACAATTTTGAACCGATTTTGATGAAACTTTACATGTATGTTTATAACCCAAAGATTTTGGTTCCTTTCGATATTTGCGCCAATCGGCTGAATTATGACCCCTGATTGTCCGAAAAATCGCCCTTTTTAGCTTGTGGTCCCGCTGGAGGTCAAAATTGTTATCCGATTTAAAAAAACCGTTTGATTATATCACCGTTCCATGGTTATGAAGGTTGAGTTCGAATTTCGTGAAAATCGGACCAAAATTGACGGACAAAATGGCCGCCGTTTGTACGCGAATAGTGTGAAAATATGTTATATCAAGGTTGTGGACCTTATAGAGGTTACAATTTTGAACCGATTTTGATGAAACTTGACAAGTATGTTTATAACCCAAAGATCTTGGTTCCTGTCGATATTTGCGCCCATCGGATCGTAACTTCCTGTATTATGGCCCCTGATTGTCCGAAAAAGCACCCTATTTAGCTTGTGGTGCCTCTGGAGGTCAAAATTGTTATCCGATTCAAAAACCCGTTTGATTATATCACCATTCCATGATTACGAAGGTTGAGTTTGAATTTTGTGAAAATCACACCAAAATTGACTGACAAAATGGCCGCCGTTTGTACGCGAATAGTGTGAAAATATGTTATATAACGGTTGTGGACCTTATAGAGGTCACAATTTTGAACTGATTTTGATGAAACTTGACATGTATGTTTATAACCCAAAGATCTTGGTTCCTTTCGATATTTGCGCCCATCGGATCATAACTTCCTGAGTTATGTCCCCTGATTGTCCGAAAAATCGCTTTTGTTAGCTTTGGGTCCCTTTGGAGGTCACAATTATTATCTGATTTAAAAAAATATCAGATTAAATCACAGTTACACCGTAGTTATTAGAGTGTGAATTATGATTTTCTGATGATTACTTAAAATGCAACAACTCTTGTTGACTGCCCGGATGAATTGGCTGCTATGTGGGCGTATGTTTCGTTGCCTGGCAACCTATCTTTTTAACATTTGTCTGTAAATTTACATTGGGAAGTTAAAAAACAAACTTACCGTAACCGTTCATTTACTGTGTTGCGGTGAATTTACACTCCAAAGTTAAAAAACAAACTCACAGTTATTTTCCATTACAGAAACTCTGTAATATTACAGCTGAATGTTTATTTACAGTAAATTTACTGGCAACTATAAGCTGCCAGTGAATTTCATGTAAATTTACCAGATTTTCTCTAGCAGTGTAAGTTGACAATTGGCGCACAGGGTCCAATCGTTCTAAACACCTTTTTATTATCATTTAACCATTTTGTCCAATTCGTCTTAAAAAAGGGGGGGGGTATTGGACCGGCCGATGGCTTTAACGGGCCGCCACGCCGTCACTGGAATATGGAATGGGCTGGTGTAACAGACTTTCTGGACCGAGTGTGCTGGGTGTGGGCCAGAATTCGGTATCCTACAATGGGGATTCCGAAATTCATCCGAAAATATCATCGGATTCACCCGACACTGTCGCCCGTAAATTTACTAATTATTAAAGATGGGTTTCCAGGAAAGTATTTATCGGGTGGTTATTGTCAATAAAAGTTTGTCAATTTTGGTATATATTATGGAAAGTAGACATATCCAATCTTACTAGAAAAAAAGGTTGCCAGGCAACGAAACTTACGCCCACACAGCAGCCAAATCGTCCGGGCAGTCAACAAGAGTTGTCACATATTAAGGAATTATCAGAAAATCATTAGAATTTGTTTGGTTTTTATAATCAAACGTTTTTTTTTAAATCAGATAATAATTGTTACCTCCAGAGGGACCACAAGCTAAAAAGGGTGATTTTTCGAACAATCAGGGGACATAATTCAGGAAGTAATGACCCGATGGGCGCAAATATCGAAAGGAACCAAGATCTTTGGGTTATAAACATACATGTCAAGTTTCATCAAAATCCATTCAAAATTATGACCTCTATAAGGTCCGCAACCTTGATATAACATATTTTCACACTATTCGCGTACAAACGGCGGCCATTTTGTCTGTCAATTTTGGTCCGATTTTCACGAAATTCGAACTCTACCTTCATAACCATGGAGCGGTGATATAAACAAACGTTTTTTTAAATCCGATAACAATTTTGACCTCCAGAGGGACCACAAGCTAAAAAGGGCAATTTTTCGGACAATCAGGGGCCATAATTCAGGAAGTTACGATCTGATGGGCGCAAATATCGAAAGGAACCAAGATCTTTGGGTTAAAAACATACATGTCAAGTTTCATCAAAATTGGTTCAAAATTGTGACCTCTATAAGGACCACAACCTTGATATAACATATTTTCACACTATTCGCGTACAAACGGCGGCCATTTTGTCCGTCAATTTTGGTCCGATTTTCACGAAATTCGAACTCAACCTTCATAACCATGGAGCAGTGATATAATCAAACGGTTTTTTAAATCCGATAACAATTTTGACCTCCAGAGCAACCACAAGCTAAAAAGGGCAATTTTTCGGACAATCAGGGGCCATAATTCAGGAAGTTACGATCTGATGGGCGCAAATATCGAAAGGAACCAAGATCTTTGGGTTAAAAACATACATGTCAAGTTTCATCAAAATTGGTTCAAAATTGTGACCTCTATAAGGACCACAACCTTGATATAACATATTTTCACACTATTCGCGTACAAACGGGGGCCATTTTGTCCGTCAATTTTGGTCCGATTTTCACGAAATTCGAACTCAACCTTCATAACCATGGAGCAGTGATATAATCAAACGGTTTTTTAAATCCGATAACAATTTTGACCTTCAGAGCAACCACAAGCTAAAAAGGGCAATTTTTCGGACAATCAGGGGCCATAATTCAGGAAGTTACGATCTGATGGGCGCAAATATCGAAAGGAACCAAGATCTTTGGGTTAAAAACATACATGTCAAGTTTCATCAAAATTGGTTCAAAATTGTGACCTCTATAAGGGCCACAACCTTGATATAACATATTTTCACACTATTCGCGTACAAACGGCGGCCATTTTGTCCGTCAATTTTGGTCCGAATTTCACGAAATTCGAACTCAACCTTCATAACCATGGAACAGTGATATAATCAAACGGTTTTTTATATCGGATAACAATTTTGACCTCCAGAGGGACCACAAGCTAAAAAGGTCGATTTTTCGGACAATCAGGGGCCATAATTCAGGAAGTTACGATCCGATTGGCACAAATATCGAAAGGAACCAAGATCTTTGGGTTATAAAAATGCATTTCAAGTTTCATCCAAATCGGTTCAAAATTGTGACCTCTACACTGTTCACAAGCTAAAAACAAACGTGATTTTTCGTACAATCAGGGGCCATAACCCATGAAGTTACAGTCCGATACATGCCAATATCGAAAGGAACCGAGATCTTAGGGTGATAAACCTATATTTAAGTTTCATCGAAATCGGATAAAAATTGTGACCTGTAGACTGTTCACAAACAATTGTGGACGGACGGACGGACGTCCGGACGGACGAACGAACAGGGGCGACGACAATATACGTCCACATGAAAATGTGGGCGTATAAAAATACTTGATTCCCTGAAAAACACTCATGGAGCGTATACACGACAAAATTGTAAGGATTCCCCAAATCAACACCCTAACGATTCGGACTATCCCCACGCGTGACGTCGATGGCTGCACGGGTACATTAAGAGCTTTGTGTTGATAAACTTTATGAAGAGTAAGACGTACAACACTTTCTGAGATAAAACACTGGTTAATCAAATGGTCAAAATTTTCTCAACTTGTCACATTTTTATACGCCCTCATTTTCATGTGGGCTTATATTGTCGTCGCCCTTGTTCGTCCGTCCGTCCGTCCGTCCACAATTGTTTGTGAACAGTCTACAGGTCACATTTTTTATCCGATTTCGATGAAACTTAAAATATAGGTTTATCACCCTAATATCTCGGTTCCTTTTGATATTGGCATGTATCGGACTGTAACTTCATGGGTTATGGCCCCTGATTGTACGAAAAATCACGTTTTTTAGCTTGTGAACAGTGTAGAGGTCACAATTTTGAACCGATTTGGATAAAAACTTGAAACGCATTTTTATAACCCAAAGATCTTGGTTCCTTTCGATATTTGTGCCAATCGGATCGTAACTTCCTGAATTATGGCCCCTGATTGTCCGAAAAATTGCCCTTTTTAGCTTGTGGTCCCTCTGGAGGTCAAAATTGTTATCGGATTTAAAAAACCGTTTGATTATATCACTGCTCCATGGTTATGAAGGTTGAGTTCGAATTTCGTGAAAATCGTACCAAAATTGACTGACAAAATGGCCGCCGTTTGTACGCGAATAGTGAGAAAATATGTTATTTCAAGGTTTTGGACCTTATAGAGGTCACAATTTTGAACCAATTTTGATGAAACTTGACATGTATGTTTATAACCCAAAGATCTGGGTTCCTTTTGATATTTGCGCCCATCGGATCGTAACTTCCTGAATTATGGCCCCTGATTGTCCGAAAAATTGCCCTTTTTAGCTTGTGGTTGCTCTGGAGGTCAAAATTGTTATCGGATTTAAAAAACCGTTTGATTATATCACCGCTCCATGGTTATGAAGGTTGAGTTCGAATTTCGTGAAAATTGGACCAAAATTGACGGACAAAATGGCCGCCATTTGTACGCGAATAGTGTGAAAATATGTTACATCAAGGTTGTGGACCTTATAGAGGTCACAATTTTGAACCAATTTTGATGAAACTTGACATGTATGTTTATAACCCAAAGATCTGGGTTCCTGTTGATATTTGCGCCCATCGGATCGTAACTTCCTGAATTATGGCCCCTGATTGTCCGAAAAATTGCCCTTTTTAGTTTGTGGTTGCTCTGGAGGTCAAAATTGTTATCGGATTTAAAAAACTGTTTGATTATATCACCGCTCCATGGTTATGAAGGTTGAGTTCGAATTTCGTGAAAATTGGACCAAAATTGACGGACAAAATGGCCGCCGTTTGTACACGAATAGTGTGAAAATATGTTATATCAAGGTTGTGGACCTTATAGAGGTCACAATTTTGAATCGATTTTGATGAAACTTGACATGCATGTTTATAACCCAAAGATCTTGGTTCCAAAGATTTGCGCCCATCGGGTCATTACTTCCTGAATTATGCCCCCCGATTGTTCGAAAAATCACCCTTTTTAGCTTGTGGTCCCTCTGGAGGTCACAATTATTATCTGATTTTAAAAAAAACGTTTGATTATGAAAACCAAACAAGTTCTAATGATTTTCTGATAATTCCTTAATATGTGACAACTCTTGTTGACTGCCCGGACGATTTGGCTGCTGTGTGGGCGTATGTTTCGTTGCCTGGCAACCTATTTTTTTTAACCATTTAAATTCTCTTGACTCTTGGCGACACAATGATAATACGTTAATTAATAACACGACGATGATAATTCCACAGGTTGGTGGTTGTAAATTACTTGCAGGTCGGGGTTTAGGCCTAAATTAATCGATTTATGAGATATATTTTTTGACAGAGATTATAATCAGATATGCCACCAAATCCAGGCCCGTAGCTAGCTTATTTCGGCGCCCTTTGCCCATTGGAAAAAAATGGCTCCCTCAATTGGCTCCAACGGACGCAATACGAGGCCAATGACCAACGTCTCCATAGTATGGGCGGCACATAATACCGAGTGACTGAAATTTAAACGGCATCCCGGAGGGGCTCCCATAATGACGAGATCATGGGCACACATAATATAATGCTAGTGAGATTAGCTAGGTGCTCACGAATGAATTGGGCGCCCAAAACGGAGTTTTTATATAGGTACGTTAAAATCATAATTATTCCTTCCTACAAATGTTTATAATGTTCATATCAGAATATCATAATACGCAAATTCAGCTTCAAAATTGAAAATTTCCGTCATTTTCAGGTGCAAAGCCCTATTTTCCCAAATTTCCGGGGGGGGGGGCGGTGTATTCCCGCGAAGGCGCAGTTACAGAGCGTGACCAAAATTAATCCTTCCCGCGAAGGCGCAGATATCGACTTGTCGGCTTTTGTTTGAAGAGAGAATGTTGTTATTAGGACCCAATTAACGGTGTTAAAGATTTTATGAATTCATGTTCACTCTGAATTTTATTAACCAATTGGCAACTAATGTTTAAAATGATGAATACGATTTTATGAATTTATCTTCACAATAAAACGTGAACTTGAAATACCCGATAATTTCAGGCATACCATTTGTGGTGAGCCATTTAATCTAATCGATGATGGTGCCAATGAAGGATTCTTGGTTTTGTTACCCCAATAATTTGAGATATCTTTGCCAGTCAGATACAATTTTTGGAGACGGTACCTTCCATGTAACTCCCAGGATATTTTACCAACTCTATACCATACACCGCAGCATTAATGGCCAAGTTTTTCCCCATTGTTATTTTTCTTCCTGACAGATAAACGCCAATGTATTCACATACAGACGAATGTTTTACCTATTTTTTTTTATTTCTATTAATTTTTGTTCTAGTGTAGTTATGTTTTAAATTTCTTATTTGGCGAAATTAAATTAATTCTTGTTCTAGTATAGGTATGTTTTTAATATCTATGCTAAAAATGATTCTAAAATGATGGTTAATTAGTTACAGTGGGGATTATGGAAGTGTAAATTCTTGTCATAACAATCTATATCACCATTGTTACGTTTTTAATCCATTTTAATCCCTGGGAGCCGGATTCCCGCGAAGTCGTCGAAAATGACCTCTTTTAATCCGTTACGGTCAATAACTGCGCCTTCGTGGGAATAAACCGGGTGGGGGGGGGGCATGGGCAATCTGACTTTTCGAGTAAACGGGTAGAGATAAAACAAAATTGTATTCACCAGTCATAATTTGGAACAGAAAATTTGTTTCCATTACAGCAGTGATTAGCTCTAATCATGCGAAACTTTACGAGAAGTATGATAGACTATATTGCAACACATTTCAGTTGCTGTATTCACGGGCTGGAATAGCAAGAAAACACGTTTGCGGCAGTCAAAATTTGCTCCGGCGCCCCTACTCCGTGGAATATAATAAACGGTTGTTTGGAATTCGACTACTGTAGCAAGGAAACGCATTTGAGGTCGTGAAATTTTTTCCAAAGTTTCTTGAGGAGGGGGGGGGGGGCTTAGACGTTTTCGTGGGGGGGAACCCCCAAACACCCTGTCCGGGCTCCGCGGTCAGTAAATGGCGCCGCACCGACACGGGAGCCCGGGCCGGTTCCCGGTCCCAATCCGCCCAGCTCACGGCAACATAATAACAATATCAATACGGATTGAAATGGATCAATATTGAATTCTTATTTGTGTTTTTAATTCCGAATATCATGGAATGTAGAGAATTACCTCCTTGAAGAGGTATTTATGTCCAGCCATTGTTCTCTACTCATAATATTCATCAAAAGTAACGTAAAAAACAAGAAAAACATTGACAATATTATAGAATAAGATTTGGGTAAATATTTTCAGAAATATAATATTATTATGTTTACTCTTTGTTATGTGAATGCTTGGAATTAGGCCAAATTTAAAATAATAATGTCTATTTGTAAACATTTCATACGATATTTACTTTAAAACATTAATACAAGAAACATAAAATAAGATCTGCATCGACTGGATATGTAAATTTTTAACAGTATAATATAATATATTATTATATTATATTGATACTATCTTACACTGCGCATAGATATCAATATAGGAAATAGGATTACTGTAATAACAATGCTTATTTCGATTTTTATATATTTCATATATGAACGTTGCAACATCCTTATGCATTTGTCATCGTCAAATATAACTCTTTGGTCATCGTTTAGTATATTTATGACCTGTATTGAATCATTTATACCAATGGTTTATGTAATGTGTTACTTTGCGTGCATCATGTGGTACAGTTAGTTCTACCATAGAACTGTACTAGACTACCATGGACCTTATATAATGTGTTCTAGGGTCCATGGTTCTACGTTGCTACACTCGTGATGCAGTTGTGCGTTATGGGAAAACCCACAGTTTATAAATAGTGCCTGATATAATTTATGTATATTTGCGTTCCAGTTTCTCTGATTCTTGGAACACTGTAAACCTTATAGATAGCTTAAACCGTATACTAAATCATTTCTAAAGAGTTCCCCAGGAACGTTTTGTATTAGATAATTAGGCTATAGTTCTTCCCACAAAATATGCGAGATGTGAAACCACTTTTTCTGTTACTTCTCCTTCATAGAGGTAGGTTATTTTAACTAATTCGATATTCCTGTGGGCTGTTAATCATAATGTTAACTTAATCTATCATTATCATTAAATATAATAATTGTAGGCTATATGTATTTAATCTGTAATCTAGTCGACCCTGTCATTATATAGTTCATTGTTGATTGTTATCATTTCTGTTCCACTGATATATATTGCATCTTATTGTCTTTTTTTGAAATATAAAATGAATATTTCTCTACAGTGACAAATGGACAAGATAATGGCAAGTGGTCCTCTACAACAAGTACCGAGATATCAACAGTCGTTGGTTGCAAGGTAGAAATAGAATGGGTTAATGCAGGTCCTGTTGATGAATTCACAATTTATAAAAAACAGGTAGGCCAAAGTGATTCCTGTTAAGTCTAAATTATTTAAATAAAATCTGCCTAGATATAGATTAACTGTTATCAAAATACCTCTTTGTTCTAGTATAACTTTTATAATGCCTTTTATGATTTTCTTAAGAATATCAATGTACATGTATTACAGGAGCACATATTGTCATTTCATTCTGGTGTATCGGACAACCTTATTGGAAATGAGAGATTAATGATTAATCAGCAAAAACGCAGAAATGGAGAATTGATTACTGTAACTATAAACGATGTTGAAATTGGTGATAGTGGAATTTATACCTGTAAACTTTTACCATCTAACCATTCTAAAAATGTTACACTCACAGTAACTGGTCAGTGTTTTTGGTGTATATTATTATGTCCCCTTTGAATATATACTTTGAAACTAAACATTGCCCCCTTTGAACAAATGCTTTTAAATGAATTATTGTCCCTTTTGATCAAATGTATATATGTTTGAGAATATTGATCTGTGATGAATTTTAAGGACAATATTGGTGTCGGTCATTTTCAGATAAGTGATAAAACTGGTTAAGAGAGAGAGAGAAATGGGCTTTAACGTCCACTTGACACAAACCAGGTCATTTCGGGACTAACATATGGTTTAGTTTTATTTCAATAATTTGCTTGCGCGTAGGGGTCTTTAGCAGTGGGAGTGTTATGGTTCCTCGATTCCCTTAGCGAAGAACGTAAATAAAATAGGGTTCGCTCCAGTCCAGTGCTAAACCAAAAGAATAAGACAAACAAAAGTTAAAAGTTAATAAATTTTATTACATATATAGAAAACAATTAATTTATTATAAGCCTATATATTATAGACTCTACAGCAATAAATAATGAACAAATGAGGCAACAAATTGCATAAATTATAAAATATTGAAATTGGAAATAGGCCTAATGGACCGACAATATTTAGTTAATATGAGACAACACTAAATACTATATGTGTTAAAATATAACTCTGATCTTTACCACCCTTCGCCCTAACTGCAAGATTGCATTCCTATTGTTTTTCCCCAAAAGTTGTAAAGTCAGGATTTTTCCCCAAAAATGACAAAGGCAGGGAATTTTCCCAAGAAACGACAAAGTCGGGTAATTTTCCCCAAGAATGACAAAGGCGGGTAATTTTCCCCAAAAATGACAAAGGTGGGGACTTTTCCCCTAAAGCGACAAAAATGGTGATTTTTCTCTAAAATGATAAAAGCTGGTAATTTTCCCCAAAGATGACAAAAGCCGGTAATTTTCTACAAAAGTCACAAAATGGGGATTTTTCCCCCAAAATGATTAAAGTGGGGATTTACCTACTAATTGATGATAATGGGAATTTTACCCCAAAAATGATGAAAGTGGGGATTTTTGTTAAGGCACATACTTTTTCTGTTTTTCTTTTGTGTTCTCTTATCTAGAGGCAGTCAATTCTTTTTATGAATTGTTAGACATCCTCTCACAGTCTGACACAATAACTTTTGGTCTTCGAAGGAATTATTAGTGAGCAGGAATTGGCCCATGTATCTGTTATCACTCAGTCCTTCAATCAGTATAGAGGAATAACTTGTGTATTCCTTTTTCGTTTGTCACTTCCGATGCGTGAAACCTTTATTACGCATCTACATGTTGCAATGATGTCTGTGTTAAAATTATTTTTGGAAAGTGTTAAACCAGTTCTATCACAAATGTTATAATGACTGACACCAAAAATATTGTCCTTTAAGCTATCGTGACAACTTCCCACGCATGTCTGGTCAGTATGTATGTAAATAATTAATATATGGTCAACACACAAGCAATCGCCAAGATATGTAGCAGGCCAGCAACATACAACTCACATTCGTCATGTTCAAAGGGTTACTCAGTATTTAGGGTATATGATATTCGTACAATCCCACATTTAATCTGCCCATAGATGTACAATACAACAAGCAGTCGCCAAGATATGTAGCAGGCCAGCAACATACGACTCACATTCGTCATGTTCAAAGGGTTACTCAGTATTTAGGGTACAGTATATGATATTCGTACAATCCCACATTTAATCTGCCCATAGATGTACAATCCAACAAAACCATAATCCTGTTAGAAATTAATAGGCATTGTTTACATCAGTAAAACAAAGAAGCTATCTAGATTTCACCAATTTCTTATAATTTCCTGTATTTTGATTGGCATATCTCCTTTTTTTTATTATTATTCAGATTTGAAGTGGAAAACAGGAAAGGAAATAAAAGCTGTAAACCCCTGGACACCAGTTCAGTTGAGTTGGGAGTATAAAGATTCCTCAGGTACTGCTATGGTAACTGCAGTAAGAAGAAAGCCAGGAAATTCGGATTGGGTAATTTAATATCTTTTACAGTGTTTTATCATTCAGCATGGCAACCTCGTAAAGGTCTCTCAAATGTTTTTTAACTCCATGTAAAGTACCAACATAAATGTATATTTTCTGAGATGCAGTAGCTTTATTTAGTCTGTCAACAAGAATTCTATTGAAGTCAACCTATAGAAAAATGTTAGTGAACTATTAGACCTTAGCACACATTTGAAATGGCAAAGAATCATACATAGGGGATAGCCCCCATATCAGCAATTTTATTTTTACTGATAACTGACTTCATCAATTGAAATGATAAAATACTTTCAATAAAGCTACATCAATTAAAAAAATAGGTTGCCAGGCAACGAAACATACGCCCACACAGCAGCCAAATCGTCCGGGCAGTCAACAAGAATTGTCGCATATTAAGGAATTATCAGAAAATCATTAGAATTTGTTTGGTTTTTATAATCAAACGTTTTTTTTTAAATCATATAATAATTGTGACCTCCAGAGGCACCACAAGCTAAAAAGGGTGATTTTTCGTACAATCAGGGGACATAATTCAGGAAGTAATGACCCGATGGGCGCAAATATCGAAAGGAACCAAGATCTTTGGGTTTAAAACATCCCTGTCAAGTTTCATCAAAATCGATTCAAAATTGTGACCTCTATAGGGTCCACAACCTTGATATAACATATTTTCACACTATTCGTGTACAAACGGCGGCCATTTTGTCCGTCAATTCTAGTCCGGTTTTCACGTAATTCAAACTCTCTCTTCATTACCATGTAACGGTGATATAGTCAAACATTTTTTTAAATCGGATAACAATTTTGACCTCCAGAGGGACCAAAAGCGAACAAAAGCGATTTTTCTGACAATCCGGGGACATAATTCAGGAAGTTATGATCCAATGGGCGCAAATATCTAAAGGAACCACGATCTTTGGGTTATAAACATACATGTCAAGTTTCATCAAAATCGGTTCAAAATTGTGACCTCTATAAGGTCCACAACCTTTATATAACATATTTTCACAATATTCGCGTACAAACGGCGGCCATTTTGTCCGTCAATTTTGGTCCGATTTTCACACAATTCATACTCAACCTTCATAACCATGGAACGGTGATATAATCAAACGTTTTTTTAAATCGGATAACAATTTTGACCTCCAGAGGGACCACAAGCTAAAAAGGGCATTTTTTCGGACAATCAGGGGCCATAATTCAGGAAGTTAAGATCCAATTGGCGCAAATATCGAAAGGAATCAAGATCTCTGGGTTATAAACATGCATTTCAAGTTTCATCCAAATCGGTTCAAAATTGTGTCCTCTACACTCTTCACAACCTTGATATAACATATTTGCACACTATTCGCGTACAAATGGCGGCCATTTTGTCCGTCAATTTTGGTCCGATTTTCACGAAATTCAAACTCGACCTTCATAACCATGGAACAATGATATAATCAAACGTTTTTTTAAATCGGATAACAATTTTGACCTCCAGAGGGACCACAAGCTAAAAAGGGCAATTTTTCGGACAATCAGGGGCCATAATTCAGGAAGTTACGATCCGATTGGCGCAAATATCGAAAGGAACCAAGATCTTTGGGTTATAAACATGCATTTCAAGTTTCATCCAAATCGGTTCAAAATTGTGTCCTCTACACTGTTCACAACCTTGATTTAACATATTTTCACACTATTCGCGTACAAATGGCGGCCATTTTGTCCGTCAATTTTGGTCCGATTTTCACGAAATTCCTGCTCAACCTTCATAACCATGGAACGGTGATATAATCAAACGGTTTTTTAAATCGGATAACAATTTTGACCTCCAGAGGGTCCACAAGCTAAAAAGGGCGATTTTTCGGACAATCAGGGGCCATGATTCAGGAAGTTACGATCCGATTGGCGCAAATATCGAAAGGAACCAAGGTCTTTGGGTTATAAACATGCATTTCAAGTTTCGTCCAAATCGGTTCAAAATTGTGACCTCTAAACTGTTCACAAGCTAAAAAACGTGATTTTTCGTACAATCAGGGGCCATAACCCATGAAGTTACAGTCCGATACATGCCAATATCGAAAGGAACCGAGATCTTAGGGTGATAAACCTATGTTTTAAGTTTCATTGAAATCGGATAAAAATTGTGACCTGTAGACTGTTCACAAACAATTGTGAACGGACGGACGTCCGGACGGACGGACGGACGAACAGGGGCGACGACAATATACGTCCACATGAAAATGTGGGCGTATAATGATAAAATACTTTCATATGGTTATATCCGAATAGTGCACACATGAATCTGTATTAAGATGTACATGCCACTTGATTACACTTCAAAATCACAGCTTGCTATTGAAAGTGCCATTAAAATTTGGGGTTTTCTGAGGGCTGGCAAGGAATGTATCATTTTCGTTTGTATGACTCAAAGGAATTTGCTTATAGTGGACATATAATGATGAAAGTTCAGTGTTTGGGTGTAGTCCCTCCAAGGGGGTGCACATGTAACCACCAAAAGTCAAATTAAGATATACACAGAAATTAATTTTATTCTTTTGACAATAAAAAAAACATTGTTATAGTACAGTTGCGGCATTCAGTAATGAAATAGAAGACGTACTTATCGGCATATTTAAATTGGTTATCCATGACCATACTCCATCTAAGATATCTTTCAGAATTTTCTTTTCGCCCACATTTTTTTTCCACACATTAAGGCTTTGGATTTGGATAGATCCTCATCATATTTGCATTCACATCAATTCTATCGTCATTATGGTGACTAAAATGGATTGATTATTCGTCTGGCTTCGTTTTACTATCCCTTTTGTTTTTGCTTTCTCCAAAATGGCGACGTTTAAATAAACATCTGCACGTGACAGCTTTGGTAATTTTCGCATTTTAGCGGAAACTGTCGAGCAATTATCCAATCACTGTTGCCTTTTTTAGAAGAGCCCATTAAATTTAAAGGTGAACCCGTTGTATATGTTAGATATAAACCTACTCTCCCTCGGATTGATATGATAGAGAACACTTGGGCTGCGTCCGCGTGTTCTCAGTCATATCAACCTTGGGTAGGTTAATATCCTGTACCTAACACTACTATTTTATTGATGTGCATCCCTTCTCCCTATTGCCTTTTTCAATTGGGGTGGGGTTTGGGGAATTGTTGACATTGGATCAGTTTATCAGAAGGTCTGTCATTAGGTCAAGTGGCAAGGTTTCGATTCCCCACATGCACATGACAAGGAGTAGGATCGTCTACCAACCTATTGGGTTTTCTCAGGGTTCTCCAGTTTCATCCCACTGCTAAAAGCCTCACATGTTTGTCCCGAAATAAATGACCTAGTTTGTGTCCCATTTTTCTTACTCTCTCTTTTTCAATTACATGTTTGATGTATTCTTATTCTTTAGGCAGAAATATTGGCACGTTGGGAAAAGGGTTCTGTTGTTCAAGTTCATGATCTACTCAGATCTAGATTAGAAGTGGACAATTTTATGACAACTGCTGCTGGCAATAAGAGAACATCAATAGTATTAAAAGATGTAACCAGGGAGGATCTTTCTTATCAATATCGACTTTTATTGGAATTTGGAAAGTGTCAGAAGTATTCTGAACCAATAGATTTAATACCTGGTAAGTGATATAATTTTTGTATTCCCAAGAAAAAACTTAGCTTGCCAGGTAAGGTAACATGCACCGGCACCAGTAACTTTGTCCTCCAAGTTGAAATTGATATAGGACACTCTATGAGACTACACATGTCATCCGATCTTTTTAAAATTTATATGTTGATTTCATTAGAGAAATGAACAAGCCCAGTTATTTTTCATGATAACTTTTTTTTACATGGCTCTTGTAGAAAGTTGTGTACATTCTACAGACAAAATTGTTATCCCACTGCTTGTAATTAATATGTCCTGTTCAGAGATTAATGAAACAAAGATGGCCGTCAAATTTCAATAATCTCAGGAATTTATGTGGGTGGTTCACATTAATAAAACATAGAATCCTATCAAACTTCAACACTTCACATTTATACACTTATGAACTGATTGCCTTGATCCCTTTGAAGAAGCTTGTGACAGTTGTATGAAATAAAAAACGTATAGCATCTTTAGAGTACACTACCAAACTATCTTTACTTTTTAGATTTCTACTTCTGAAATACATGACAGGTTTAAAACAAAGTTGGTAGATGTTGTTGCTAGTTTGAGTTGTGTTCAGTACAATAAATGAAAGAGAATAAAAGCCGAAAGAAACGGACAACTAATGGAAACACATCTGATTTTAATCAGATTGCTATAAAGAGAAAATTAATGTTTTTTATTGTAGAACAATGTGAGGCAGCACCTGAGTGTTCGATGACAGTAAGAAATGTATTGATAATTCTTGTTGTTCTACTTCTACTGGCTGTGATTTCTTTAATCATTTTTTCTTATATATTACGAAGAAGTAAGTTTTTTTTATACTAAAAGACAATAAAATAAGAAAATGTATGACTTATGTATATGTGTGTTCGGTGGCAGATATTAGGTTATCTACATCTTCTATGTCATCTCTTGCTTGACAAATAACGTTCGTTCCAAACAGATAGGTAAGCATTTTTTTCCATCCACCGGAGCCTGGTCTTATGACGTCATATGTGAATTGTGGGTTAGGATAAGGGTTAGGATAAGGGCTGTGGCCTGCAGATTTCGTCACAGTCTCGAGATGTAGACAGGGCTAGCCCTAACCCTAACCCTGGGCCAAGCCTAACCCTTATCCTAACCCACAATCCACATATGACGTCATAAGACCATTCTCCGGTGGATGGAAAAAAAACGTTTACCAAACAGATATGTGCTAGAGAGTCTTGCAGTGTAAAATGATGCTTGTCATTGGAACTATCCTCCATAACTGGAAATTCAGTATTCATATGAAATTACTGCTATCGTCAACATGCTAATACACTTTTCTGAGTGTTGACAGTTTTAAAGCTGCCGATTGTCATTTGCAGTGTTTTGAAAATATTGAAAGATGGACCTCTTAAGGGAATATGATTCCCCAAAAATGGAATTTCATTCCATGCCGCCGATTATGTAATCTTGTCAAATTAAGCTGTGAATTGTTTGCGAGTTTGAAGATAGACAAACAATTTAAAAAAAAACAAGAAATAAATTACAAGTTCTTTTTGTTATCCTTGTTGATAGTGAACTATTTGGGGGGATAACTAAATTTCTATCAAAATATTAACTTTTTATTTTGTTTCTATGAAACATATAAATTGATCTTTTTTGTTGATTTGGCTGATAGCTGATGAAATTGAGAGTTTTTCAAAATTTCTTGGAGGAACTCCCCTAACCAAATATTCTGCGTCCACCACTGTGTGTGTTCTGAACCTGCAGTTAGTTTTTATCAGTCAGTCAAGAAATTATCTCGGTCCAATTTATAATGATCCTATCCTAATGAAGATCACTTTCAGGTTCGGATTAACCTTGTAGGTGGACAGGAACAAGTCAATGATGCAGGGGAATGTTTATATCCCAAAGTCCGTCCGACGTCTACAATTACTTGTGAACGCACTAAAGGCTTAAGTTAATATCCAGTTGACTTTAGATTTATACGCTGTGTTTAAAGGGACAATAACATTCTTGCTGGCTTGGTAGCTCCAGAAAATAAATAATACCCTTATTCTAAGTACTAGATGTTTAAATGTCCTACCTGTTGTGTAAATTATACATTACAACCTATTTTATTTGAAATGTATGTTTATAACCCACAGATCTTGGTTCCATTCAATATTCACGCATATATATATATCAGACCATAACTTCCTGTACTATGGCCCCCTGATTGTACGAAAAATATTGTTTTTAGCTTGTGGACCCTAAAGAGGTCACAATTTTTATCCGATTTAAAAAGCTGTTGCAACACAGTAATTTTGTCTGAGTTTGAATTTCATGAAAATCGAATCATAAATGGCTGCCCCGTTTGTGCAAATAATGTAAACATCTGGCATATGTAGAGGCCGTACTTTTGAACTGATTTTGATGAAACTTGACATGCAACTTCATAACCCAAAGATCTCAATTTCTTTTAATATTCAAGTATATCGGATCGTAACTTCCTGAATTTGACCTCTGATTCTACCAAAAACTGTTTATAGGCCCACATTGAAATGTGGTCGTATATTGTCGTTGCGTTCGGCCGATGTTCACAATTGCTTGTGGATGCTCCAGAGGCTAAAGTTAATATCCAATTGACTTTAATATCCGAAGAAGCCTATTGTTTTTCAGCGATTTCCGATAATAACTACCAGAGTTATGGCCCTTGATCACTTCAAAAAATCTTGTGGACGCTCTAGAGGCCAAAGTTAATATCCGATTGACTTTAAATTTATACACAGTATTTAAGGTCATGAGACGACGGAGCCTATTATTTTCAGCGATTTCCGATAATTAGTGCCAGAGTTATGGCCCTTGATCACTTCAAAAAATCTTGTGGACGCTCTAAAGGCCAAAGTTAATATCCGATTAACTTCAAATGTATGCACAGTGTTTGCACTCATGAGAAGAAAACGTCCATAGATTTTCAAAATCCTGTGGACCCTCTAGAGACCAAAGTTAATATCCGATTGACTTTAGATTTACACACAGTGTTTAAGGGCATGAGACAAAGAACCCTATTGATTTTCAGTGATTTTAAAATAATTACTGCCAGATTTATTTCCCTTGATAACTTCAAAAAATCTTGTGATGCTATAAATAAATACTAAACTTATCATCCGATTGACTTCAGATTGATACACAGAGTGTAAGGTGTTGAAACGAACAAGTATTTTGATTTTCAATGAATTTTGATAACTGAACAGCTAATTCCATGATATTAAATGTTTCATCTACTAATTGTTAGCGTGGGGCAAAACTTTATAAAAAGCAAACAAATTCTCATGATTTTCTGATAATTACATTATGAGTTGTTACTCTTAATCAGATTTTAGTGTATTACAAGTGTTTCATTACTGAAAAAAGTAAAAATATGCGACAACCCTTGTTGACTGCCCAGATGATTTAGCTGCTGTGAGCATATGCCTTGTTGTCTGGCAACCTATCTTTTTAGCTTGTAGTTCCTCTGGAAATCACAATTATTATCTGATTTAAAAAAACGTTCGAATATAACCTTGTTAGAAAATAATGTTTGAATTTCGTGAAAATCAGGCCAAAACTGCCAGATAAAATGGATGCGCCAGGTAAACATCTGTTAAATCAAGGTTGTGGACACTCTAGAGGTCACAATTTTGATTATATTTCGATGAACATTGAAATACATGTTTATAACCCAAAGATATTGGTTCCTTTCTATATTTGCACATATCAGATCGTAACTTCCTGATTTATGGCCCTTGATTGAACAAAAAATCACATTTTTAGCTTGTGATCAGATTTTAAAAAAACCAAAAATTTTCAAATATATCACTGTTACACCATAATGACGGTTGAGTTTGTAGCTTGTGTACCCCCTAGTAGTCACAATTTTAATCAGATTTAAATATATCACCATAATGATGTTTGAGTTCAAATTTCATGGAAGTTGGAATGAAACTGCCCAACAAAATGATCGCTCCATGTACATAAATAGTGTAAAAGTAAGTAATACCAAGGTTGTGGACCCTCTAGTGGTACAATTTTTATCCTCTTTTGATGAAACTTAAAGTGTATATTTGTTTCCAAAAGACATGGGTTCCTTTTGATACTTCTGTGTATCAGACAGTGACTTCCTGGATTATGGCCTCTGATGGAACATAAAATCTTTTCTTTTTTTTTGTTGTTCTTGTCCATCTCTTTAAATATGTGTCGTATCTTGCATGGCAAAAGGTTTTTAAAGACAAACTCTCACTTTTAATAGGCTATATGAGAAATCTTTAGCCAAAAGTCGATCAAGTTTTCAATCATAGGAATTCAGAAGCTTTCGTGCGATTTGAGAGTGGTATCAGGGCTTGGGTGATTGAGTGGTGTAACTTTTTATATTGAAGGATTCATTGATGACGCTGCGAATACAGAAAGAAATCGATATGCCAGCAATAGAGATATAGCACTTTCGTCAAGACAAGTGACACCATTAGTTCCAGAGCCACTATTAGATTCAGAAAACGGAAATTCTGCTAGTACTAGTACTAGAAATGGTACAATCGGGGAAAATGGTAAGGATGAAAGTAAACCATATAAGATGGAGTGGTAAGGAAGCCTCCTACATGCATATGATTTTAGATTTTGCTTATTTGTCATAATAATACCTAATATAATCTAGTATAATGAGGACGGGCATTTGACTGTACTTAGGTAGAAGGCCACCAATCGATGTTCACATAATCACATTGCCATAAATTTCATAGGTTTTAGAATGAATATCTAATTTTTCAAAAGTAAAGTCTGTTTAGCTTATTAATTTAGACCAATTCAATTACATAAATTGATATTATGGTGGGTGGGGAGGGGGGACATTTGGCCAGCAACCAGGCCAATTGGGCACTAATTCAAATTGTGTTACACTATAAACCTCAGAAGCCTTGTTCGGCATTTCTGTGCAAAAGAGGTAAAAAAAAATGCCATGTTGTCTGCAGTTCCAAAAGAAGGTTTTTTCAAATTGCTCTGTTTTTGGAACGAGGTATTTGTTCAGAATGAAGGCTTGGTAAAATGCCTCGTTTACTAAACGTGTTTTTTTCAAGATAGTTATTAGCAGTATTTGCTATCAGCGAATTTGTAAAAGTTAAAATTTATGTTATTTAATATGAAAACAATACCAGTCCAGCTATGATATTATAATCAGAGAAATAGACAAGGCTGTGCTGACAAGCTGACAATTCTGTAAATGATATTATTTAATTTATCACAGTGTCTGTTATATATTTTGATAAAATATTTATTTATTTATAAAGATCTGTATGTAATGGTGATGAAACTTCTGTTTTAAATGTAGATATTGATAGTCATGTCTCAGTATTCAAAGCTGATGTTTATATTAACATACCTAAGTCTTTGCTGATAATTTTGATAATCCAAACAATTTGAACTATCTCCAACATTAATGTTTACATCCTACTATTATATATTTGTTTTAGAAACTGTTGAAAAATCCAAATCATCCAACTATGAATCATCAAGCTAATATTTCTAGAAAGTAAGAAAAAAAATCAGTTCTGAAGGATTAATGACATAACTCAAATGATACCATTTTGAGAACAAAATCATTGAAGAGAGATAATTCCTGACATATATTTCAGAAAACAAGTAATCAGATTTTAGAATAGTACTGTAGTTTGTTTTTGCCTGGACATCAGTGGGTCTACTGAGACTTGAAAATAATTATGTGATGAAAGAAAGGTTTTTGCTGTTATTTAACAAGTTTTATTTGTTACAAATGAGTTATATATCTGCTTTAATTGTACATATATAGTCTTAATTAAATTTCATTATTATTTATGGAATTGTTATCTGGTTTTCTGGTTGTTGATACAGCTTTGCTTATTATTATTTGATTTATATTAATTAACCGTGTTCAGTAAGTATTGCTCTCAAATATTATTTCAAAGAAGAAAAGCTTAGTTATTGTGAGAAATTCCAATGTCATGATTTAATTTGGTATGGTATCACAGATTCGCTCAGTTCATTGCAAATATGGAAGACCGTATACTTGAATCCTCCTTTAAAATGGTTCTGTTAATGATTAGAAATCGATGACTTTGGGATTATCAAGGCGCTGTGAATACATACTTATTTTGTAGCAACCAAAACCACTTATCAAATGTGATAAATGTATATACCATTTTTACGCAGTAATTAAATCAATAAATTACAATCATTTGATATTTTAAATTTAGAGGTATTTTAAATTTTATGATTATTTGCATAAGGAAGTTTTGTCATTTCATTTTTATATTAATAAATCACTGAAAATAAATTTAGCCAAGCATTATTTTACTTATGCTGTCATACATCTTCATATATATGATTGTTGAATATTTTCAAACATTTTGTTGTTCTCTCTGAATTTAAAAGGACAGGGTCAGCACACTCCTCAACAATGAAGATGCAATTTACTTTTTAGTAAAGCTTCAATAGCTATAAATGTAATTATATTTGATTAATATTTTCAAAAAAAAATATGTTACTCTCGCTTAATCAATCCAAGGAGTGACCTACTTTGCTTATTTCCTTAACAAATATCTATGCGTAAATTGAGTTAAAATGTCTTTATATGTCTAAATTTTTTAATTCAATCTACAGAGCAAATATGATACAGAAAAATAAATCTTATTGATGAATACCTCTTCCACAGTGTTTCCTGTTTAAACTAGTGAAACTTACATCCATATTACCAGTATTAAAAAAGACTGATTCTAAATGAATGGAAATGTAGATCTCACTGTTCAGATGCAATTAAAGGGGCATTAAGTAAGATTGGGCAAAGAGCAGGAAATTTTCACTATAATAGTTAAAAATAGATAATGAAAACAGAATATGCTGAAAATTTCAGTCAAATTGATTCACTATGAACCGAGATATTTGCATTTCAATTTTAGACTAGCATCGATCGTCATGTACGATAATAAACAATGTCTTGATTATCCATTTTTATCCTAAATTATCCATCACAAAATGCATTCAAATCTGCAGACTAACGATGGTCTTGACTAAGTTGATTATTGTCTATTATTTAGATAACATTTAATGCCAAAAATAAGACCTGAAATAGGCAGATTTAGCTCTTGCATAATGTATGTTTAAATAAGCATTTTAGTTTTACATAAATCAAAGAGTTCCTGTCCCTTTTTATTAATTCATTTTATTTACTGCCAGTTAATTTAATTTATGTTAAGTGTTATTTTGTGAAAAAGTCGTATTATCACATTTATATTTTCCTTGTACCTGGATGGAATAATAATAAATTTTTTGGTTAATATAGTTTTCATCTATAAGGCAGTTAGAAATGGAAAGTTCATAGATATTAAAAATTTACAGTTGCATGGATATTTAACTTTTAATTTATTAGTTTGAAATGTCTGATCCGTCCAAAATATCTGGGACTGAATCTGATAAACCTCAGTTGGAAATTACTTTTCATTTTATATTTGATGTTGCACCACTGTATTGACATCTGGCATAGTTTCTTTGAAGCTAGTGTGCAGATCACTCATATTCATACAAATTTTTAGACCATTCATATTTACCAGAATTTATGAACCATCTAAATTCACATGAATTTGCGGATCATTCAAATTGTATTGTATTTTCTGGTGGTTGTTTGACTGTATGTAAGAGTTTTAAAACCAGCTGGTAAATATATATATAACAGCTGGTAAATATATATTGACTGTGATTGACAAAAACATAGAAAAATGAAATTATTACATAATTTTAATGCTGAGAGCGATATTAGCTGTAAGGAAAGATATCTGGAACTATTTTATCATGTTATAACAATCTATGTATTTAGTTTATAAGATTGTGTATTGTCATTTACACAATCATATCTGATCTTAATGCTGTCCTTTATACTTTACATTCCTGTTCAGTCAATGTTTCTGCTCATACTGTACATTTATTTTTGTCCCCTGCCTTTTGAAGAAAGCAGGGTACTATTAAAATGTGTTCGTATGTCTGCCCATCTGTCTGTCCATCTGTCTGTCTGTCCAGAAAAGGTTAATCATTAAACTCAGTCAAGACATTCACATAGTCTGATAGAGAGTGATGAAACTTGGTGTATAGTTGATATTCAGTTTGATTGCTCGATCATTTTGAAAAAGATAAACATGCAATTGATTAATATGTGTCGTCTATATATTTGGGGATTTCGACGGAGGACATCAGTCTCAGTATTGGCTTGTTTTATTTATATTTATATTATTACATTATAATAATCAACTGTTGCTCATACTCGGTGCATTATTTTTTTATACATGCTTTTTTTCTATATTTTTATAAACAACCATTAAGTCGTATTAATTATTTGCAAAAAGGTTTTTTATCTTACTTAAGGAGTAATAAATAAATACGCTTTATTGTGATCTGTTGTCTTTGTCCATGTGATAGGGTAACCACAATCAGACATTGCATATCCTGTTATCAAGTGTATCCCAGGGGAAAGCAGAATCTTAATTATAATGTACATTGAAAATGACAATTTATACACTTACTTACACTGTAAATAGTTTTGCATCAAGGTGCGGTTATTAACGTAAATTTACCTTGATTAAACAAACACTGTATGGACATACTGTATCACTACCAGTCTCCCTTGGGAAATGAGCTCTGGTCGGAATAAAGATGCATAATCTACAAATATAATGCTCAGTTTGCTATATCTGGGGCCAAATCTTGTAGGTTTCCTGTCACACTTCTTGGATTTTCATCATATGTTATGCCCAAAATGACCTAGTGTTTGTCTCTATGGTAAACTATATTGTTAAGCATAGTTCCTGGTATCATCCCTTCAATATGGTACTGGGACAATCCATATTATCTTGATCTTTATGGATTATTAAGGACATTCTCCAAATTACATATTAGCTGGGAATTATGAAAATTTCCCTGGTAGAGACCCCCTACCCCACCCTCTGCGCACAAGAATGTGAATCAGTTCAACAGAAATACATTACTTTTATTATGTATTGTTTTGGTTATTAATTACATTGAGACACTTTTTGGGAACAACTATTTAGGTGCATAAAAACGTATAAAATCAACATCAATTTTCAATTGCTCAAAATAAAACAGTTTTAAACATGAATCAGTCATGGCTCATTTATATCTTTAATATGAACTGATAACAATAAAATGTTATCAATATGATATACCAGGTTTTTTATCTGTATTGACTTGTGTATTCTGCTGCGGACAAAGTCAAGAGACAGACGGGGAAATCGCCAATTCGCTTTATCTATTAATTTATCTTCATAATATTTTGCAATAAAGAATATTATCCACCAACGGAAACAATTTTAATTTTCATCTCTGAAAACATAATTTGTTGCGATTAATATGTGAATTTGGATAATATTTTTGGGCAAAATGAACAATTCTTGGATTATCTGCCTGGGTTTTATCAATTTGTTAACTTTGTGTACAGCTCAGTTATATAGTTCTTGTAATGATGTATACAATACAGAGGGTGCCACAACACCAGATGGGGAGTATGTTATATCTGTGGGTATTGGTAAAGCTGTTAGTTTCTACTGTTACGGTAAGAATATTAATTAGTTTATATATTTCACAAATGTCTCAAATCTTCTTGATTATGTCGCTAATTACTTAAGGGGTCAATGCAGACCAAAGATATATTTGTCACTGACATCCCAAGTTGTCGTTGGTAACAATCTGACTGGTAAAACAAGCATTCAAAGTATTTTGGGTTGAGCAAAGTATAGTTAAAATATATTGTCTACTCTTTTCACGCCATTGCAGAATAATAAAACTTTAGGAATTGTTAATCATTAAAGATCTGCATTGATAGAAGTCGATTATTCTCCATAGACCATAACAAAATATTTGAGAGGCCATATATGAGCCATCCCAATAGCGATGGTACTTGTAAATGCTATACATGTTCAGTGTGAATTTCAAGCACAACTTTTTCTGTCATTTCTCTATTGAACAAAGTTTTTTAAAAAATGAAATGGGGTTTAACATCCTACTGTTCTTCTCCTAAACTGGGCTAATGAAGACAGAATGTTTTTTATGCTTGGATGTGTTAAATTAGCCACCACAATAAAATCATACAAACATTTGACTTTTGATATATATGTTATCAATGTGGTTTGTGGTGCTTTATTCATCAAGAAAGAAATGTTTTAAGAGTTTCCATCCATACATTTATTCATTTAGTCTATTCTATGGATGTGTAATTTTGAAGTAAGTTATTTAAATTCAATTTATTTCTGGTGGATTTTGACAGAATGTTCTACCTACAAGATTGGATAACCTTGCTCGACAAAGATAACATCCCCCATCCACTACACCTGTGTGTGTATTTGTATATCTGATAGTGGAAATGATAATGTTTCTGGTGTTATACCCCATATAGATATACCGGTAGATTATAAACTATATGTCCTATCAATAAATAGTTCTCTGATTAGTAAATTAATAGATATTATTTATTCTGATGAGTTAAAGATAGGGCAAACAAGTACAATTTATGATTTGAATTCCTTATCCTATACTTTTAATTGATGCATGTGATCGAGATTTTGTACATGTTTTAAAACAAACAGTATGCTAGAGCATGCTTATTTTAACTTATCAGGGAACGTATCACAAAATACTGATACAAGATTTTTTTACAAATAAAAGTCAATTTTAAAATGTGCTTTAAAAGTTTATATTTCATTTTTACACTTTTATCCAAATTTGTGGATGGATATTGTGTTTTGGGAACCCATAAGACACACTTTCCCCTCAATATTATTGTGTTCTGAACTAAAGTGTTTAATATCTGAGGCGCCAGCCTTCTCGCGAAAAAAAATCAAAGAAGTTGAAAAAATAAAATGGGGGAAAAATACTCAAACCCATGAGAAAAATGAAAATGTACCGTAGTTAGGGAGAGCCCTAAAGGCTGACTAAAGGCCCCCTCGTCTAACAAAGGATCCCTCTGGCCAAGGGAAAAGGCCCCCGAGTCGATCGTTTTCTATACATTGTTGCTGTCGAATCCACTACTGAAGGAGAATGCAGTTATTGCACTGGCATGAAAATGATCAATCAAGGGCCTCCACCATGATAAACCTTAAAACTCCCCTGGTTCTGAAAAACAAAAAGAAACCACAGCCACTTTTTTAAGCAGGCAAAAGAAAAATACAAAAACATTTCATCTAATTTGAAACAGGTGTTTTGGCTGCATATGGACTCAGTCTGGACTGAAAGTGAAAAAACATTCAAATTTAAAATTGGAAGATTATGTTCATGATTTATTTTGCCAAAAAAATTAATATTTTAGTTGTGTTTCTTTTTCCATACAGGAATTAAAACAGGGAGACCTCAAACCTATGTCACATTAAAAGCTGGAAGACTGAACAATTATGCAATGTATTACCAGTATGTAGGTATGTAATTGTATGTCATCTGGTTTGTATATCATTGCTTCAGGACACACAAATTATAACATTAGAATGTGCATCCTCCAATACACAGTAAATTTAATCATCTTAATAATGAACCATTTCATTCATTAACTAAAACGATATAATGATAAATATATTATATTTTGTAGGTAATGCAAAAGATTGTGGTGATTCCCTACCTAAACAGAATTACACAGCTTGGGGTAGGACAGAGTTTACTAGGCTTCGAATTGACCCAACCACATTCACTGTAGATTTATCAGACTACAGATTTACTCGTCAATTTGGTCCAAATAGAGTATGGTGAGTATATAAACTCATTTGTATTATGATAAATGCCACAGGAGTACACTAGTTCCCAAATTATGATAGGTTATCACACAATGGGTGTTTTATGTAATAAAATCTATCTATCTATCTATCATTATATCTCTTTCAATACACAGTAAAAAGCTGTAATAGTTTTTAAATGTCAGCAAGTAAAAGAGAGAGAGAGAGAGAGAGAGAGATTAGGCTGTCAACCCCACTCGGTGTAACATTCAAGTGTAGGATTGAAACCAAACCACTTCAATCACTGACTGACCTTATGATCTAAAGTGAATGCATTAGATATATCATTTGGCCATCCGACCACCCAGCAATGCTGTAGACAATGAGTTTGTGGCTAAAATGGCACACACTTTAGTCAATGTAATACATGTCTTGTAATGAAATACAGGAATTAGCTTCTTGCAGGGGAAATACATGAGCTTATGTTAATAAAATGTTAGTCTGTAAGCAGGAATAATCAAAGATGATGTAAAGGATATAAAAAGTTCCTTTGATTACTGTTCATTTTTTTCAATACAGTTTTGGATGTGCAGGTGATAAGTTCTCCGCCATGCCAAAATGTCCACCAAAGGGAAGATTTAAAATGAGTTTCGTTGGAACACCATTTGCTGTAAGCAAGTCCATACAGTGGACATGGGGTGGAAAATTTGTTGATGGGTCTTCAAACGGTCAACCAAATATACAAAATACGTGTAAGATTATTTTTTAGTTCTTAAGGAAGCAATCTCAAATATATCTCAGTAAATGAAACTGGTTAATTATGCGTGAAAGACTCTTTGAAGCTTTTGTCTTTGTCTCGTACGGATATCTAAGGCTCTGCAATACTTTACAGTTTCTTTCCCCATGTGAGTTGAAAAGTTCGATGAAATGTCGATTACCAGAATTTGCTTTACTGGTTCAGGGTATATTTGAAATCAGGGACATTTTCAGTTTCGGTTCATGGAGTCCAGAATTAGGTCATTAGAAGGGGTTGTGGCTTCAAGAAATAAGGTCAGTATACTTCCATTCCCTTTAATGGTCCTCAACTAGAAATATTTCATATGTTATGTTACATACCTGTTCTAAATAATTTTTATGATTAGTACAAAAAATTAGTTGAAATAGAACGAACAAAGTTATAGAGGTAAATTATCATCCTCTATTCACTTAAAAAACACTGTTGGCAGTTTTCCTTTGAATTCTGCAATTGTTCCCTAATCCCATAGCTTAATAATATGAATATTAAAGTATTGAAATATTGTAATATTTATATTTATTCCATATTTGATATTTTGATATAACATTGTATATATTGTATGTTTTTATATTAGGTGTAACATGTATTTGATTAGGTCAATGCCTTGATGGAGTTCAAAGATGAACATTTTCTGCTTAGGGTAGGCAGAGATGAGCAATTTGATTGGTTGATACTTTGGGACAAGATAACTTAGGTTCATCTTGATTGATGATTTTTATGCCAATACAATGACTGCATTCTCATTCAGTAATGGATTCGACAGTAACAGTGTATAGAAACGATTGACTCGGACACAAGGACCCTTTCCCTTGGCCAGAGGGGCTCTTTTGTCAAGCGTGGGGGCCTTTTTGTCTGCCATTAGGGTCCCCCTAACTAGGGTATATTTTCATTTTTCTCGTCGGTTTTAGCATTTTTCTTTATAAAACTCTTTTGGATGACAATTTGTGTACAGTTTGATTGCTCGATACGTTTGAAAAAAATAAATGTGCGATTAATTAATATGTGTCATCTATTTATTTTTGGATTTCGGCGGGGGGCATCAGCTTTACTGTTGCCTTGTTTATATTTATTGTAGCATATATTGGATGTTTTCAAGACCATGCTGATAGATTATTACCAGTTAAATATTTTAAGGATAGTGGTATGACTGTTAAAAAGTGTATACAGCATTGTGAAACTAATGGCTTTAGATACGCTGGAGTTGAGGTATGTTCGTTCATTGGTCAATTGCTACTGTGTATGGTGTAAAAGTATGTACTGGTAATACCAATTAAGGTTGTGGACAATCTAAAGGTCACAATTTTCATACAATTTTGATGAAACTTGAAATGCATGTTTTAAACCTACAGATCTTGGTTCCTGAATAATGGTCCCTAACTGTACGAAAAATCGCTTTTTTTTTGCTTGGTCTTTATCAATCTCTTACAAAATGTGGGCGTATCTTGTCTACCAACTATTGGTTATCCAAATTTGAAGCATAAAATGACTTATATCTCAACATTAGCTGTCTTTGTAAAGCAAAAGGATTTTACTTTTTTATGACCACATTTTCATGTAGAAGTATATTGTCATCGTCCCTGTCCGTCCACCATTGTTTTGGAACAGTCTACAGGTCACAATTTTTATCTGATTTCAATGAAATTTGAAATATAGGTTTATCACCCTAGGATCTCGGTTCCTTTCGATATTGGCATATATTGGACTGTAACTTCATGGATTATGGCCCCTGACTATACGAAAAACCATGTTTTGAACTAATTTTGATAAAATTTGAAATGCATGTTTATAACCCAAAAAACTTTTTTCCTTTAGATATTTGTGCATTTCAGATCGTAATTTCCTGAATTATGGGCCCTGATTGTACGAAAATTGCCTTTTTATAGGCCCACATTTTCATGTGGACGTATATTGTCGTCGCCCCTGTTCGTCCGTCCACAATTGTTTGTGAACAGTCTACAGGTCACAGTTTTTATCCGATTTCAATGAAACTTAAATCATAGGTTTATCACCATAAGATCTCGGTTCCTTTCGATATTGACATGTATCGGACTGTAACTTCATGGGTTATGGCCCCTGATTGTACGAAAAATCAAGTTTTTAGCTTGTGAACAGTGTAGAGGTCACAATTTTGAACTGATTTTGATGAAACTTGACATGCATGTTTATAACCCAAAGATCTTGGTTCCTTTCGATATTTGCGCCCGTCGGATCGTAACTTCCTGAATTATGGACCCTGATTGTCCGAAAAATCGCCCTTTTTAGCTTGTGGTCCCTCTGGAGGTCAATATTATTATCAGATTTAAAAAACGTTTGATTATATCACCGTTACATGGTAATGAAGGTTGAGTTCGAATTTCGTGAAAATCAGACCAAAATTGACGGACAAAATGGCCGCCGTTTGTACGTGAATAGTGTGAAATTATTTTTTATCAAGATTGTGGACCCAGTAAAGGTCACAATTTTAATTCGATATTGATGAAACTTGACATGCATGTTTATAACCCAAAGATCTTGGTTCCTTTCGATATTTGCGCCCGTCAGATTGTAACTTCCTGAATTATGGCCCCTGATTGTCCGAAAAATCGCCCTTTTTAGCTTGTGGTCCCTCTGGAGGTCAATATTATTATCCGATTTAAAAAGACGTTTGATTGTATCACCGTTACATGGTAATGAAGGTTGAGTTCGAATTTCATGAAAATCAGATCAAAATTGACGGACAAAATGGACGCCATTTGTACGCGAATAGTGTGAAATTATGTTTTATCAAGATTGTGGACCCAGTAGAGGTCACAATTTTAATTCGATTTTGATGAAACTTGACATGTTTGTTTATAACCCAAAGATCTTGGTTCTTTTCGATATTTGCGCATATCGGATTGTAACTTCCTGAATTATGGCCCCTGATTGTACGAAAAATTGCCTTTATTAGCTTGTGGTCCCTCTGGAAGTCAAAATTATTACCCGTTTTAAAAAAACGTTTGATTATATCACCGTTACACTGCAATGGATGTTGAGTTCGAATTTCGTGAAAATCGGACCAAAACTGACGGACAAAATGGCCGCCGTTTGTACGCGAATAGTGTGAAAATGTTATATCAAGGTTGTGGACCCAAGGTTAAGGTCACAATTTTAATATTATTATGATTTTGATGAAACTTGACATGTATGTTTATAATTAAAAGATCTTGGTTCATTTCAATATTTGCACCCATTGGATCGTAACTTTCTGAATTATGGCCCCTAATTGT
This sequence comes from Patella caerulea, assembly GCA_036850965.1. Taxonomy (NCBI): domain Eukaryota; kingdom Metazoa; phylum Mollusca; class Gastropoda; family Patellidae; genus Patella; species Patella caerulea. Next base: position 22,638,324 of record JAZGQO010000007.1, read on the forward strand.
CGGAAAAATCTCCCTTTTTAGCTTGTGGTCCCTCTAGAGGTCAAAATTATTATCCGATTTTGAAAACCGTTTGATTATATCACCGTTATATGGTAATGAAGAATGAGGTTGAATTTCGTGAAAATCGGACCAAAATTGACAGACAAAATGGCCGCTGTTTGTACGCAAATAGTGTGAAAGTGTGTTATATCAAGGTTGTGGACCCTTTATAGGTCGCAATTTTAATTCAATTTTGATGAAACTTGAAATACATGTTTATAAACTAAAGATTTTGGTTCCATTGCATATTGGATCGTAACTTCCTGAATTGTGGCCCCCTGATTGTACGAAAAATCGCCTTTATTAGCTTGTGGTCCCTCTGGAGGTCACAATTATTACCTGATTTAAAAAAACGTTTGATTATAAAAACCAAACAAATTCTAATGATTTTCTGATAATTCCTTAATATGCGACAACTCTTGTTGACTGCCCGGACGATTTAGCTGCTGTGTGGGCGTATGTTTTGTTGCCTGGCAACCTATTTTTTTAGCTTGTGGTTCCTCTGGAGGTCACAATTATTATCTGATTTAAAAAAACGTGAATAGTGTAAAAATATGGTATATCAAGGTTGTGGACACTGTAGAGGTCACAATTTTAATTTGAAATTTCAAATCTTTTCATAGCTGATTATGGATATTTGCAGAGTATGGCTTCCTTATGGGGAGAGGTATGAATTTATACACCACAACACTATCATGATTTGGAAGTTGGGATGTCCTTGTTTTCCTGAGTGTTGCTCTTCAAACTCTAGCTGGCTGGTCATCTCTGGCTTGTGGCCGGGCTATCGATCCTTGGTGTGAGCAATATGTGGTTTTGAGATAGGGAGTCTTTCTCCACTGTGTGGGTTTACTCCGGGTATTCTGGTTTCCTCCCGTGAGAAAGACGCCTGTGTGAGCGCTAAGTATAAAAAAATAAAACAAGTTATCTGTGATAATACCCTCGATGGGAGCAAATGTTACACACTAATAGAAAAAGAACTATCCTATCAAGCTTGTCTGTGATATCACTCAAGGTGGAAGTGGATTTTAAGTCTTAAGTAAGAAAGCTCCCAAAATAAAGGTTAACACAGCCAGTGCAGATAAAATGCAACAAATAGCTAAGATTGACAGAATTTATTTTATAGAGTATCTGAACTAATAGTACTAGTATAATTCTGTATTTTCTCTATTTTCTTAGTACGGATCTGAATGTATGTGTGGTAACAGTCATGATAAATATCCGATAACTAAAGAAGCTGCTTGTAATAAGAAATGTTCAAAAGATCCCAGTCATAGATGTGGTGGAAAGTGGAAAATCTCAGTTTATTCTACTAGTAAGATTCATAATATATCCATCTAACTAGACAAAACCATTGGATTTTCCCAAAAGCTGTGTTTTTCAACATCCAATATTAACATTATGCAATTGAATCATGCCAGCAAGAATCAGTGTGTTTTATCACTGTGTTTAATTTATTAAGTATCAATGACATATACACTTACAATACAAATCTAAATTTTGATTGTTTCTTCTTATGGGATTACTTTGTCAATGGATGTTGTAAACATATCATTTATTACAATGAAATACATTCCAAATTTTGATAGGAGACACAATGAACATGTGTCATAGAACAAACCATACACCAAAATAATCATTTGCAATTGGACATGTTGAGGGTTAGCCTTATGTCCATCCATATGAACCTTTTGGGTATTTTTTTTTTTTGAATGAACATTTTCTATATTGGACTGTGTTTTGGCTTTAGACCATTTGCTTAGGACATTGGTTATTAGAACTTTTTGATTGGATATTTTGTCATAACACCATTTGATTGACTGTCTAGTCATGGTTAAAGACACAAAACACACTTGGAGTGTTCCCCTGCTCTGGCAAAGGACAGCGTATAGTTATTTGGTTGTACAAAAACCAAGCTCCTGAGTATACATTGACGTGCACTTACAAGGCCCCTTGACAATTAGAATTTGATAAAAGAGCAAGACGTAGTGAAAATGTCCATGTAAACTTACCCGCGTAGAACACTGTATGGTGTATGCCTATCTTCATTAGTCCAGTTGGTGCAGAAGAGTAGGATGTTAAACCTCATTTCATTTCATTTTGACTTCAACATGTCATTAGTTATTAAAGGAGTAGACTATGGTGGGCTACTATATAATGTGTGGTATGACTGTTAGCTGCTATCAAATTATATATACTATTCAAAAAAAGTAGGGGATATTTGATTTTTAAGTGTTATTAAAGTCACCTAATGAAACTGACGAAGAAACAAATGACAAAATGAAATGAAGTTCACATTCATCGATTTATTCCAAATGATCGTTAGACTAAGTAAGGCACAGACTGACCATTATAAGGGTAAAATGATACCCGGGGTCAAACAGCAAAGTTACTACAGCATCACAACAAAGTCAGTAACGGGTAAATCCTCCTCTGTTTGCCAAACAAGCATTGATCTGACGTGGCATACTCCTAATGAGACGTCTAAGGTCATTTTGGTCCAGATTGTCCCATTCCTGTTGCAACGCAGCAGCAAGTTCTTGGACATTGGCAGGATGTTGTTGACGTTGACGTAACCTCTGTCCAAGCATGTCCCAGACATGCTCGATGGGGGAGAGGTCGGGACTCAGTGCTGGCCAAGGTAATGTGGTGATGTTCTGTTGTTGGAGGTAACCTGTAACGATCCTGGCACTGTGACATCTTGCGTTGTCATCCTGGAAGATAAAACGGCGGCCATAACGTCGTGCGAACGGCACAACATGAACTGCCAAGATGTTGTCCCGGTAGTACTGGCCTGTAACACGCCCTACAACAACATGTAAAGCCGTTCTTCCAGCAACAGTGATGCCGCCAAACACCATAACAGAACCACCCCCAAATCGATCATGTCTGATGACGTTAACATCTTGGAAGCGCTCGTTTCGACGACGCCACACCCTCCTACGTCTGTCCAAAAAATCAACAGTGAACCTTGACTCATCTGAAAACATCACATTGCTCCAGCGTCGATTATCCCAGTGTTGACGATCCCTAGACCAACGACGTCTTGCCTGAATGTGATGATCTCTCAAACAAGGGATCACGCAAGGACGTCGGGCGCGAAGGTGACCCCTATGCAGTCGATTCCGAATCGTCTGGCCACTCACTCTCACACCAGTGTCTGTTTGAAGACGAGCGCTGATCTGATTTGCTTTGATGACACGATTTCTCAAGGCCAAGGTACGGATAAATCGATCCTGGGCTTGAGTTGTCGACCTGAGCGTGGTCTGCCCTGTACAGATTGTGTATCACGGTATCTGGACCATAGCCTGCTTATGACAGACTGAGAAACATTCATCGTCCGCGCCACAACCGCCTGTGTTGTGCCGATCTGTAGCATGCCAAGGGCACGTAAACTTTCATTTTGGGTAAGCCGACGCATATCAAAATTGGTTTTCTGGTCACTAAAACAATTAAACTGATGTTTCCACCCTGGAATTCAATGCCACAATGACTGTAACATTCAAAGTCAGAGTCGTGCAAATCTTGGGTTGGACCCCCATGATGATCCCAAGCATCACCTGCATTCCATGCGGTAGCTATTGGTGCATTTGGGCGTCACATGTAACTGGAAATGTTTCTTCTGTTAGGTTCTATAGTGATTTTTTTCGCAGTCATTGGCATATTTTAGTATTACGCTTCCAAAATCAAATATCCCCTACTTTTTTGGAATAGTATAATAATCCCAAGAAGAGGACAATAAAACCTCACACATGATAGGAATAGAGGAGCGGAAGAGTCCCCATAACAGTGCAGGCAAGTTGGATCTCAGTGATGCATCCGAGGAGAAACAGGAACCATTCCTTGTAGATAAATCATAGTAAAAAATCCCCGGATACAAACTAGACAAGACTGTGTAGATATAAGAAGGTTTTATCCAGGATGCATTTTGGGCGTTTGCCTTTTATCAACTGGTTACAAAAATAATCCTGTTACCGGGTATATATAGACAATAGAATTATTGCGCTATCAAATTAGATGCCATTTATATTGTTTATATGAATATTTCAGGTACTGATCAGGTTATGGAAGGAACGTGTGGTGGATACCCAGGCTATTGTTTTCCTGCTTTTAAATCCAAAACCCAACAAAAGACTTTCCAATTAACTATTTCTGATTCTCAACCATGTTTAACGTGAGTTATCAGAAACTCTTTATTTTTTCTTTTGATTTAAAACAGCTATTGATTACTATTTGTTTTGGTGATATCTTTTTTATTTCCATTCTTGTTAAAGATTTTTTGGTATGAATTTAGTGTTCTTTAAATCTATCATCTGGTGCTGAGTATTCTGTTGTTGATGTTGATGATGTATAGTTAAATCTAACAGCTACTTTCATCATATTAGGCGTGATAATGGTGGCTAAATGTTTTAAGTAAGTCAGAAGACATTCTCATTTGTTGTATTTTATATTACAGTAATGTTTGTAAGAATGAAGGAACATGTATTGCTTTAACAGAAGATAAATATAAATGTGCCTGTCAGTCTGGTTATGTTGGTCCATTATGTGATCAGTTACAGAGTAAGTAAACAAGATATCTTAATATTTTTAGAGATGAGCTGCAAGAAATCAGATATTAAGGATATTAATTAGCATCCATAGTTCAACTGTATCAAGCACAAGTTGTACAGAACCCCATCCTAATAAAGCTACCTGATACTAACAATCTCAGGCACAAACTCCGTCTTTGTAAGACACAGTTACAAGGGTCTGCAAGAGGGTTTTCTTGCTCTGGGACAAACAACTCGGTGAGGGAACACCACAGTATTGAACATTTTTTAAAGCTACATGGTCTCTAGCATCATTTTGGTGTATATCTGAGATAACTGGAGATCACTTTGCTAAATCACAGAAACTTCAATTTAACACAACATTTGACTAATGCTAGTATATGGTAACATGGTCAATTTCAGGTGACATAATCTGGCACCATCTGGTCTCTTGTTCAGATGCAAAGAGATCAGTTCTGATAGGATTGTTGCTGTTGAATCCACGATCTGGTACATGCAGATTCGTTTTAATACAATCATCTGGAAACGATACGCTCCTTGGATACCCTGACGGTGACGATAGCCTCAAAATATGATTCTTAATCCTTCCTACACCACTAGGTACCTACATTCTAAAAAGTCACTGTTTTTCATTTACTATAGGATCAAGTAATTTCTACCAATTTTTTTAAAAAAATTACTCAGCATACCTCTGGGCCCCTTTAGACTTCAGGACATTGGACAAGAATCCGAATCCGGCCTTGGGTCTTACGATACCAAAGCTATGAATTTAATTGGAACTGACTTTCAGTTATTTCCAACCAAGGCTGAACAGTTTGGGAAAATGTTTTTGATAATTCAGCTTTTATAGACAAATTGTATATTAATGATTTTAATATCTATATTGTATATTAATTTGATTTTTTATCAGCTGTTGTAACTACAAGTGGGTCTGACTGCCCTACTGGTTTACAAGCTGAACAATGTTCTTGTAATGGTCAATGTACTGGTGCTAGGTTTGATGGAGATCTATGTGTTGTTTCAACAGGAAAGGTACACGTGGCATCATCTTCACATTTTTTTCAAATCATTATGCAATATAGATTTTTGAAATATTTTTCAAGTGTCTCAAATTGTTTCATGCCTTTAGAACTTTAGAAGCACCCTCATCCCTACTACAATATAACATGCCAAATGTTGACAAATTTTTAGTTTATCATAGCTTTGTAAATAAGGTTGTACATTATTTATAGTGGTTTTTAAGGGGAATTAATTGAATGCTCCTGAAAAGTATCTCATGCTTGGTAAACCAAAGCTGGGATTTCTGATAATTTGTTGAGCTAAAGTTTATTTTGAATATGAATTTTTTTCTATGATAGTAAATATACCTCAGATTTTAATTAACCTATAAATGCATTTTTACATAAATCATGTTTTAGCCAAAAACAACATGTCGATATGATGATCCAGGACATGTAACACTGTTTAACATACCGGGTAAAACAGACGCCTATTGTCCACCAGAAACAGAAATAGTAGGCTGTAGTTACTGGGATAGGTATGTCACAAAACTTCTTTTTTATTGATTGTTCACAAAATAAATCTGAACAAGAGCCATCTACATAACTAATCTTCACTTTAGAGTTTAATGGGATGTTTTGGTGAGATTGGGAGAAAGGTATTTATTTTGTTTTACTTTGTTTTTTCTGCTTTTTTGGTTGAGAAATAATTAATTAGAATTTGACTAATATTTACTGATTTTCAGAAATGATTCGCTCTGAAATAGGTTATACATTCTTGATAAATAAGTGAGTCTAGGTCTGTTTAGAATATAATGTTATATGAAACTAATTATGTTTATTTTCTTGTTCTTTTATAGTAAAAATAAGAAGAAAGGAAATGGTATGGGTGTTATGGATACTGACAGCAGACATTGCTCTATAAAATCTTGTACAACTTGTACCGTTACAGCTAGATGTAAAAGTGAGTTATTTGATGACTTTATAGTTAGTTATTTTTAACCTTATAACTAGTTATTTTTAGCTTTAAAACTAGTTATTTTATAGCTTTAAATACTGGTTATTGTGGTTATCTTCAACAATGTGATACATCAATCATTATTATACCAATGATACATTAAATGAATGTATATTAAAGGATATGACTGTATATTAAGTTCTATGATTGTATATGATTGTGTATATTAAAGGATATGATTGTGGTTGTGAGAATAATGGTTTATGTAGTAAAATAACAGGAAGATGTACATGTCCAGATGGTTATAATGGTGGAACATGTGATATATTTGACTATTGTAGTTTTTATGAAGATAAATACAATAAAACTGCTTGTCGTGCTGGTAAGGTTATTATTATTGACTATAACTTGTGAATGCTAATTTAGTCTACTTCATCTGCAAACATCCGAAAATTGCTCTTGTTGAAATTCATTGTCAGTTTGGGCGTACAAGTGGGAGTATTTGCTGTTTAGTACAAATATTGTACTAAAATAACACTCATAAGTAACCAAAGGACAGATCCAAGTAACCAAAAGACAGATACAAGTAACCAAAGGAAAAGGCTTCTTCGCCTCATGACCTTAAACAGTGTGTGTGTATTTAAACCAGAGTGCATGACGATCCCATCCTAATCAATGGTCAAATACCAAGTCCAAGTGAATTCCAATTATTGTATTGTATTTTATAAGGTGATTGTCAGGCAGTACCATCTAGTGATATTAAAGCTTTTGGTGGAGATACTGCTGGAGATCATTGTATATTCCCATTTACTTACAATGATGTAATGTTTAGTAAATGTGTTGAGGATAATGAAGTAAGTAATTCTATAAATCTATTATTAATATGTTTAGTAAATGTGTTGAAGATTGTAAAGCTAGTAAATGAACACCATATAGTTATCACATTTCTTGCTGTTTCGAAGTTGGCTGATTTATTACTGTACATGTTTAGATATTGTTTGAAATGCTAAGGTGGAGAACTAAGGTTTATTATTGTCACTATACCAGCCACTGTACATGGTTTGTCCACAATCTATTAGAATTTTCAGGAATGCTTTTTTTGGTTGTAAGAAAATGAAATGAAATATGGTTAAATGTCAAACTTTTCTGCAAAAACCAGGCTAATGAAGATTGATGTACTCCATGCATTATACTGCTCTACCAAGTCTTAGACCACTGTTTAATTTCTTATTCTTGTACTATTTCTGTTTTACAAGGTGGGACCACCATTTGCATGTTCTAGTTATTTTGATGGTAAAGATGATTATATAGATTTAGGATACTGGAGTCCAGGGTCAACTTATTCTATAGCTGCTTGGGTTAAACCTGATGTTAAAGATTCAACAAGACGGGTCAGTAATTTGGTTCAATATTTATATATGATTGTAGCCAGAAGTTGTATTTGTTTGTAATATAATGTTTTTTGAGATATCAATTCATAGGCCTATCAATGTCAATTTGATATGGTAAATGCTCTCATTTAATTATTAAGACAAAGTTTATCTTTTTATATGACATAATTTGTTCTGTTTCCTATCTGTAACAAGCAGATTTCTCTGAGAATCTGGCTTGAATTTTTATTTATGTTAATCATGGAATTCATTATAAATTGTGTTTAAAACTGGCTCCACATTTATTGTTTTAAAAATCAATATTATCTCTGTGTTTTTATTTCTGATGTATAATCTAGACTATAGTTGGAGGTGTTAAAGATTGTCGTGATTTTGGTATATATATTCAAAATGGTAAATTTATGGCTTTCTATAATTCGGCCTTTAACACAACCTGCAGTCAAGCTTTAAGTGGTGGAGCTTATTCTATTGGACAATGGTACTTGGTTGGTGTCAGTAACAATGGTACTGATATATCAGTATTTGTCAATGGAAAACTCGTCAATAATGACCAGGTAAGTATTTGAACAAATGTCAGACCAAATTTGAACAGATTAAAGACATAAGGATACAGTTGTTTTTTTTCTTACTATGGTACTAAAAATGTCAACCTAAATAAATTTGGGAATTGTATGAGCTTGGAAAAAATAAGCTTTTCACCTACTTGACCATTAATACAACTGATGTACATCTGTTTACAGTTCTATTGAAACAAAACATTTTCGGTTCTTTTTTAAAAGAGAAATGCATAGTTTCAATTTAACTGACCAGATGATAGCATATTAAGATACATTATAATAACCATACTGCTTTTCTTATACTTTTTAAAGTTTTAATGTATGGGGAAAATTATGTAAAAGGATCACAATCTATTTTTTAGAGACACATTCTCTGTGATTTTATTTTGATAGGTACAACATTATCGAGTTACTTCCTCTACTGGTTTAAGAATTGGAAATTCAGTTTGCTGTTCTAAAGAAACTTTTAAAGGCAACATAAAGGTAATAACAAATGTGAATATAAGAGGTATTTGAAAAGGTGTTATGGCTATCTGTTTCTGCTAAAAGTCCATATCTGACAATGAAGAATACAGAAGAATATAAGTGTTATTTCAATTAATATAGGCTTAATAAACATCTTAGTTAGGTGACTTTATTTTTTTCTGGTGTTTAGAATTATCATGTATATGAAGTTTTAGGGTCAAATATTTCACCTCTAGGGAAAATTCTTGGTACTTGCTAGCAGAGTGCAATGAGATAATACGATATTTTTTAATTATATTTCTATCTTTCAGGCTGTTAAGATATGGAATAGACCTTTATATATGATGGAAATGACCTATAGTATGAGTCCTTTAAATGCTGTTAATTCAACGGTGAGTATTTCCTGCGTTCTTTTAAATTGGACGCATTCATATATTTTATTCTTACATATTTACTATTTGTATTAATTGTATTATTTGTATTTTGTATAATATGTATTATTTTCTTCTTTATCAGCTGGAAGCATTATATGGTGGATTAGTAGCACATTATGAACTAGGTCATGATGTCAATCTACCATGTCATGGTATAGATCATGGTGGTGATGACTGGAAAATAAAAAACTCTCAAGAATTATCCGGTAGCCATTAATGCTTCTGTATATTCTTATCTTATATTTACAAGTTGAATAAGATTAGTATAAGGTGTTCTATAAAGAGTGATCATACCTTCTTTGTCAATCACTATGTAACAACTGATTGCTATATGGACTTATATATTTTAAAAGGTGACTCTAAGTAAATCATCATCTATTAAATAATCTACCAACTTTATTTTTATTTAAATTCCAACAAGAATGAAGGATTTGGCATGACATAGTTGTTTACAGCGATGTGCTCCGTATGTGGTGTCAAACCCATCTTCTACACTTTCCTACCACTGGTACGGCCCAGTTGCTAGTATATTATTGTGTTGCATGGATGTGAAACCTCATTTTGGTATCTTAATTCTCACAAACAAGAATGATAATATTCTTAAATTTGGTTTCTTTATTCTGAAAAGGTATCCACTGTAATGTAACCAGATTCTACGTACCTCAAGGAGTGACAGCCTATGTAAAACAGTATGATGGATCAACCAAAGGAACCTTTGAGGTTTACGCCTTGGTAGGTTCTTCTTTGTTGTTGAAGATATAAGCTCTAATTACACAACTATAGTTACCCTATTTTAAAGTGTCACCAACTGATTTGGGACATTAATCTAAAGGGAATAATACACACAATAACTCTTGGCTTGTGTTTCATTTATGAGATGCACTCTAAAGGAATATGTGTAGAATTTACCTTTATATATAATATTTAAAATGAGCATTGATCATTATATAGGATATTCAGATAGACGGTGTATTAGATGCTAATGCTGCAGGTTATAAAGGTGGAGCATCACCAAGAACATCTGGTCAAGATGGAATACAGGGTGAATCTTACAGTGGTAAGGAAATTAATACATGTATACCGTTTTTACCAGTTTTGCATATTATTTGATCTATGACTTAAATCACTAAATTTTTAAAGAATGTACCAAAATTTCAGTTTATTACTGTATAATTTTAATACTATTAACATTTCAGTTTAATACTGTATAATGTTAATAGTAGTTATACACTCAGTACACTATATTAATTTGGGAATTTTGAATAATATTCACCATGTCTTGATGTCCGATTGGACATATTCCTGGTCCGACAATTTAGGACGTTTGGAAAATAGTGTCGGACATGTCCGAAATATACGGGCGAAATTCCATCACTGGTAATACATTACATTATTCTTTAGGACTAGGCAGTGCTTTAACAACTGCAAATAGAGGTGGTGGTGGTGGCGGTACAGGCGGTCACGCAAATACAAAGGGTATAGCTAGACCAGGTGCTGGAGGTGGTTATGCTGTAACAGGGTACTGATTTGTCTTATATTACTTGTGTTTTTATACGCCCACATGAATTATACGTCCGTCCATCCACATTTGTTTGTGCATACTCTACAGGTCACAATTTTTATCCAACAAAACTTGGTTTGTCTCCCTATGATCTCAGTTCCTTTCGATATTGGCATGTATCAGACTGTAACTTCATGGATTATGGTCCCTGATCGTCCAAAAAATCTTGTTTTTTTAACTTGTGGACCCTTTAGAGGTCACATTTTTTATCTGATTTTGTTGAAATTTGAAATATATATTTATAACCCAAAGATCTTGTTCCTTTTGATCTTTGCACGTATCGAACTGTAACTTCCAGTTATGACCCCTGATTGTACGAAAAATCATGATTTTTTATTTAGCTTGTGGACCAAATGGAGGTCACAATTTTATTCTGATTTAAAAAAACGGTTGAATAATCACCGTCATTTCTTAATGACAATTGAGTTTGAGTTTCGTGTAAATCGGGCTAAACTGCTGGACAAAATGGATGCCATTCCTACACAAAAAGTGTAAAAATATGGTATATCAAAGTTGTGGACCCCCTGGAGCTCACAATTTTGATCCAATTTTGATGAAACTTGAACTACATCTTTATAACCCAAAGATCTTAGTTCCTGTTGATATTTGCGCATATTGGATAGTAAATTCCTGAATTATAGCCCTTGATTATTCAGAAAATTGCTTTTTTTGAGCTTGTTCAATCCATCTCTTGTAAAATGTGGGCATATTGTTGTAGAGGGGATCTGGGGTCGTTAAAATAAACAATCCAGAACGGGTTCAAAACTTTATTACTTTATAAACCAGGCAAGTAAACAAAACCCCGAAGTGGGGTTTTAAATACACTCTGTTAGTTTAAGTTATTAATCTAACAACCTGGTAAATAGCTACAATCCTTTATTCCAAAACTTCAAGAAACCAATCACAAAACTAATTATAAACTTATGCGCAACTTTTCTCAAACACCCCTTTGACTGAAAGATGGCTAGCAACTGAATGTATCCACCAACAAATACATCACATGACATAGAAACAAATGAAACTCAGTTAAATGTACTCACTATTGTTAAAGTAACAACAGCTTAAAGAAATTGACCAATGAAGTCTAGAAATTTAAAGTGAGGATCTAAAAGTGCTTACTAACATGTGCTATACTAAAAACATTAAAATTACTATATACAGAAATTGTAAAATATTTTCTATCTTACTTTTACCATCTATAACATACTCCCTCCCCATCGGAAATGTTGTCCCTAACATTTACCAGTAAATACATCTGGAAACAAAGCTTGACATAAAATTGGTAGCATCTCTAGGACCACTCTCAGTCTATCTGCAGGAAGAGACATAAAATCTGGTGGTAATAACGACTGAGCTATCTCCGCACGTTTTTTCCATGGTGGTACAGATTCTACCTGATTAGACATGACATACTCCCCACCCTGAATCCATTGAGGAGCTGCTCTATTCCGCCTAGATCTTCTTGGCTGTGGTGACTCTTCAACAGACGAATCTGACTCCGAAACTGGTGTTGCAGGCCTTACTTCACCATTATGAACTTCTTGTTCAACTTCGGCCACATCGTCTTCTCCTCCAGCCATATCTGCGGTGTTAACCTGGGGCAGGAAGCCTGCTCCCTCCACAACATACACTGGTTCGTCCTCTTCACCACTACTACTGGATTCCTCTCTTAGATGGTCATCAGGAATAGGTTTGCCAGCACCTGAAACAGAACTTCTACCTTTTCCTTTGGAATCGATTGCTGTAAAAACCGGAATGGAACCTATTGGAAGCAAATGGTTGCGATGTAATGTTCTGCTTTTCTTGGATCCTTCCTCTGATGTAACTTGATAGACCGGTATATCAGGGTTTGGTTTTCTTACTACGGTGTATGGTGTCTCTTCCCACTTATCAGCAATCTTATGTCTACCTTCTTTAAAAGCGAGTCTTTTTACCAGAACACGATCTCCTACTTCTAACTGGTTGTTTCTTGCTCTCAAATTCAACTTACCCTTACGGTGTTTGTGGGCCTTCTCCAATTCAGCGGAAGCAGTCTGGTACGCATAATCTAACTTTTGTCTTAAATTCTCCACATAGGTCTTATAATCCTTGGCATCCTCTTCGTTGTTGACAAGACCAAGAAGAACATCAATCGCAAGAATGGGCTTCCTGCCGAACATAAGATGAAAAGGTGAAAATCCTGTGGCAGTATGTCTTATACAATTATACGCATGCACTAAAGATGGTACATAGGCCTTCCAGTCCGTTTTCTGACTCGGATCTAACGTTCCTAACATATTCAACAAACTACGGTTGAAACGTTCACATTGCCCGTTCCCCTGAGGATGGTATGGGGTTGTTCTGGACTTATCCATGCCAGTTAGTTGACACAGCTCCTTTATAAGTTTTCCCTCAAACTGTGCCCCTTGATCACTGTGGATTCTTCTCGGAATTCCGTAATGTACAATAAAATTTTCGAAAAATATCTTTGCTGTTAATTTTGCTGTTGTATTGCGGACTGGGTAAGCTTGGGCGTAACGAGTAAAATGATCTGTTATTACCAAAATGTTCTCAAATCCACCCTTTGATTCCTCCACACAAAGATAATCCATGCAAACTAACTCCATTGGTTGTGATGTTACTATATTCATAAGTGGACATGTTGATGGTGATGACTTACGCATTAAACATCTGGGACAATTAGATATATATTCTTCAACATCCTTACTCATCTTAGGCCAGTAAAATCGATCTCTGATTAGGCTCAACGTCCTATCTCTGCCTGGATGACCAACATCATCATGAGTCCCCTTAAGCACACAGCTTCTATAATTCTTCGGCACAACTAACTGATACTGTAGTACCCCATCCAACTCAACACGTCTGAACAGAACTCCTGATCGTAGAACGAAGCGTTCATACTCTCTATTCAGCAATGTCTCCTCTAAAGATGTTGCTTTTCTGGGTTTCCTGCCTTCCTCGAGATTATTGATCACTTCTCGAAGGATAGTATCATCAAGCTGCTTATCTCGCCATTGACTAGAACTTACAATAGGAGATACCACAGAAGACATATCTAAAATAACTTGACTTGACATGCTTACTGTAGTAACAAATCCATCATCGACATCGATATTCTGAAGAGCTTTAATAACGTCAGCTTTAATTTCTGTTGCATCTGTATCTGGCTTCAAAGGTAAACGACTCAGCGCATCCGCATCTACATTTCGCTTTCCCGCTCTATACCGTATATTGAAGTTGTAATCTGCTAGTGAAGCTAACCATCGGTGTCCTGTAGCATCAAGCTTAGCCGTGGTGAGCACATACGTTAAAGGGTTATTATCTGTGTAAACTGTAAAACTGCTGCTGTATAAATATTGGTGAAACTTTTCTGTAATTGCCCACTTGAGAGCTAGAAACTCAAGTTTGTGCGCAGGATAATTTCTTTCTGACTTGGATAATGACCGACTAGCATATGCTACAACCCGCTCTTTACCATCTTGTTCTTGATACAGCACAGCACCAAGTCCGTAACCACTTGCATCGGAATGAAGTATAAACGGTTTGCTAAAATCTGCATACGCCAAAACAGGAGGATTTACCAATAATTTCTTTAATTTACTAAATGCTTCTTCTTGTCTTTCTTCCCATTTCCACTCCTTACTAACTAGATCACTTACCTTCCTCCCCCTCTTCTTAGTCGTTGGTCCACCAATCAGCAAATCGTTCATAGGTTTAGCAATCTTTGAAAAATCCTTAATAAACCTTCTATAATAACCCACAAACCCAAGAAAACGTCTCAACTCATCCATGTTGGTTGGTCTTGGCCAATCAGCAACCTTCTCTGTTTTCTGCGGATCTGTTTCGACACCTTCTGATGAAACAATGTGCCCTAAATACTTAACCTTTTCCTGAAAAAACTTGCACTTCTTTGGCGCTAACTTCAATCCATGTGTCTTTAACTTATTAAATAACTTTGACATTCTATCCAGATGTTCTTCATATGTCCTGCTATAAATAATTAAATCATCTATAAAAATAGCGCATATTGACAAATTCAAATCCCCTAGACAATCCTCCATGAGACGTTGGTAAGATGCTGCGGAATTGGATAAACCAAAAGGAAGTCTGTTGAACTCATAAAATCCTAACGGACCTACTGTAAAAGCTGTTTTATGTTTATCTTCTTCCTTGATGCCAACCTGATGGTACCCACTCTTCATGTCTAATACAGAAAAATACTTCGCTCCTGCAAGATTATCCAGCATCTCCTCTATTCTAGGCAAAGCATACGCATCCTTTATAGTACGTTTATTCAGCATGCGATAATCAACACACATTCTTATCGAGTTGTCTTTCTTACGGACTAATACAATCGGTGATGAATACGGACTATGACTTCTCCTAATAACGTCTGCTTCTAATAATTCCTGAAGATGATTCTTAACCTCAGTATACATAGCTGGTGGAATACGGCGATAAGGTTGTTTAAATGGAATATTATCCAACAAGTTAATTTCATGCTCCACTAAATTAACAAAACCGATGTCAGCACTGTGTTTGGAGAACACACACTCCCAATCTGACAGAAATTTTTTAAAACCCGTTAACTGATCTGGCTTCAGTATAGATGTTGTGAAATCTATGTTACCTATAAAACTCTCTTGGTCAACTGCTTCCATGGGCGTTGTTGCTTTCTGAACCAAACTTTCTTTAACTGCCTCAACTGGATGTAACTCACAAAGTATTGCTTGAGGGAATATCCTAATAGGTGATAATGACAAGTTTGACAGACGAATTATGACATCTTTAGATCCTTCAGTATCATAATCTAACACTGTTGGGGTAACTTCAACATGACTAGGCAACTTGGAACAGTCTGATCTTTCAAATAAAACCTTTTGTTTTCCACATAGCGCATAATCAGTAACTTCCCCTGACACACAAATAGATTTATTTGCACCAACAACAATTGACTTTTGCTCTGAACACTTTACTAAACCGACCTTACCATGTAATCTCTGTTCCTGAAGACGCATACATCTAAAAGTCATTTTCCATGCATCAGGTACATCTGTTGATATTGAATAATCTTTACCATGTTTCTGAACAACATTATTCAATACAACACGTAGAATATTTGTTCCAATAAGTGCTGGTGTAGTACGATTATAAGGCGTGTCTGGTACAACTAAAAATAAACAAGGCACTTCAACACATTTAAAACTCGGTATTCGAAGTGAAATACATACATATCCTAGATATGGTAACCGATGACCACCGGCACTTTCTATATGTATCATCTGCTCCAACGGTAAAATATTACACTCTTCACTATGTAAAACATCTTTATAAAATGACTCACTGATTGTTGACACTGTAGAACCAGTATCTAACAAACCAGAACAGACATTACCATTTACAATAATAGCTGTCTCATTACTACCTCCTATAATACTCATGGGACTAGATAAAAACATGTCGACTGATTGTCCCTCATCAGTGACATTTAACGGTTTAAATTATGTTGATTCTTCTGCGGTAATGGCATCCTGCAACCACAAGCTACATGCCCTACTTGCCCACAACGGTAACATGTTATGACAGATCTTGATCTACCCAAAGGCAGTTGATGAACACCCTGTTCTTTATCCGCTTTAATCGACCTGACTTCTTTCTGCAAAGCTTGAATGCTTGAAGCCAATGATGACACCATAGCTTTCAACTCTGATCTGCTAGCACTTGTCGCCATTATAGAATACAAGGTAAACAAAATAATAAAAGAATGAATTAATAACAATAAGCGCATATGTATCATCCAAATATTCCTGTAAAATAAAATACGGATTTGGCACAAACCAACAAAATGAATTATTGACGAACGGACAGATTAGATAACTTAAAATGTAATTAAGTTCGCATCATATAAACATAAACATATGTAATTCTTTTCAATATGCAAATGCTGAAATAGAATAAATAATATTTCTATACCGTATCGGCTATGTTGTAAATACAACTGCTGAAATAGAACATATATTCACCCATAGATTATATACTGTGTTACGTCACAACATAAAGTCATGAAACGTGAGTGCAGTGATAAATCATACAAAAAGCTTATATGCTGACCTAATTGTAGAGTATCAAAAAAAATAAACCTGAAAATAAAAAATGAACTTTCCTAAAAATGATTTCCAATTCTAGTAATGAACAAACTCAAAACCAAAATACCAAAGGAACAAATTCAAAATCGGCAAACTACAAAACATACCAATCAAAGCATCCAAAATACCTGATCAATCAAATCTCAAAGTCCAGCAATAAACTTTCAAAGTCCAACTATAAACTTCCAAAGTCCAATCTAAACTATAAACAAACACCAAAATACACAAACTTCCAAAACTATCAACCTGGGTAATATGTGTAAGTGTAAATGATCAATGTAAATATGAGCTGTAAAATGTATATTGTCTTGTAAAGTATCACTGAAAACTACCTAAATATCTCAGCTATAAACAGACTGTATAGTGATATAGTAAAACTATAACTAATAAAAAATACTTTCGCTTATAAATGTATTATCTAAAATATCAGCTTAAGCTATGACAGTAAAACAATGTCAACACATTATTATTTTATACAAAAAAATAATATAATATAAATAATCTAAATCAATGACTATATTAAAAGGAGAAATAAATAAATCAGGGTAGATGAAGTGGTAGGTGGGGTGGGTGGGGTGGGTGGGGTGGGAAAGGGTAGTAAAGGGTAGGGTAGGGTAGGAAGGGGTGGGGTGGGGCTCGAATTAACAAAAGAAAACAAAAATGCTTCCAATGTAAGCCACAGCTGTGAAGACTAAAGGGAGACAACTTAAAGTACAAAAATCTGAAAAGATTTGAAGACTAAAGGGAGATAATAAATAATTCAAATAACTTAATTACAAAATACATATAAACTTAACTGAAATATACGTAGGCCTACCCCGAACATCTGCACAGATAGCTATCTTTGTAGATTAAAAAGTTCGCACACGCACACACAATTCACGTTTTAAGTTGATTGATTCTACCGCTGAAGACGAATTTCCACCAATAATAATCCACCATAAGCTGATTGACTCTGACGGATGTTCTCTTCAGCAGTCCCTTATCGGGCTCCAATGTTGTAGAGGGGATCTGGGGTCGTTAAAATAAACAATCCAGAACGGGTTCAAAACTTTATTACTTTATAAACCAGGCAAGTAAACAAAACCCCGAAGTGGGGTTTTAAATACACTCTGTTAGTTTAAGTTATTAATCTAACAACCTGGTAAATAGCTACAATCCTTTATTCCAAAACTTCAAGAAACCAATCACAAAACTAATTATAAACTTATGCACAACTTTTCTCAAACACCCCTTTGACTGAAAGATGGCTAGCAACTGAATGTATCCACCAACAAATACATCACATGACATAGAAACAAATGAAACTCAGTTAAATGTACTCACTATTGTTAAAGTAACAACAGCTTAAAGAAATTGACCAATGAAGTCTAGAAATTTAAAGTGAGGATCTAAAAGTGCTTACTAACATGTGCTATACTAAAAACATTAAAATTACTATATACAGAAATTGTAAAATATTTTCTATCTTACTTTTACCATCTTTAACAATATCCTGCTTGGCAGCCGCTGGTTGTATATTTAATATTGATGATATAACACAGATCTTAGTCTGAAACCCAACAATCTGACTCCTTATTGCTTTTTAAGGATTTTGTTATTGAGTTTAAAAAAACCTAAAGGAACTCCATTTAAAATCTTGTTGTTATATGTGGAAGAAAATATATTTGGACTGGAGACCAAGGATTAAGTATGTCAGTTATGGTCCATGAAAGACAATGGCCTAACACAGTTGTGTAACACTACCTAATTTTGATTTTATTTCAGGCAGAAGCCAGTACCGAGAACTAAGGGAGGGTCTGGGTGGCCATCTCCAGGGGCCCCATACGGAAATAATGTTCTAGCTATTTTGTATTTGGGCTCTGGAGGAGGAAGTGGTGGAAATGCAAAAGATTTAACAAAAACACCCCCAGGTATGCAAACTATTGCCTATATCAAATTAAGTATTAATACCATGAGTCAAAATATATAATGTCAATCCTAGAACTTATAACATCAGGCATAAAAGCTATGTCCAATCCAGTATTAATGAAATTAGGCATGTAAGGTAATGTCAAAAAGCTAGTTCTAGTACCTTCAGGCATACATCCTGGTATAATGAGAAGCTGCATCCTGTTTTAGATAATTTTGCATCCTGTCAAATTTAGTATTTTAATACCATCAGAAATGTAAGCTAATGTCATATCTAGTATTTATGTCGTCAGACATGTAAGTTGATATTAATACCATCAAACTAAAGTCAAAAACATGCTGCTACCTATAAGGCATGTAAGCTAATATCAAAACTAATGTGTTGTTTGTATTTGATAATCTGTTGTTTATATTTATTATGTTAGGTGGTAGAGGAGGAAATGGTGGAGGTATTATTGGACTGTATGCTAGTCGTAATGTTAAAATAACAGGAATTGTTTCTGTAAATGGAGAAGATGGTCAAGGAGACGGTGTGTCTAGCCCAGGGTAAGAAACCATGACAGTTTGTGTTCCCCTTCTTTAAAAACACTCATCATAGCTTAACTTTTTGAACTCTGAACATATTTTGGGTGCCACATACCCTACCCTGATTTTACAGTACAATGTTGCAAAAATGACAATATTTTAATTGAAACTAAATGTTAGATGTGGATTTAATATCATATGTGTTTATGATTATGTGAAATGAGATTTAACCAGAATTTTTATTCAATTATATCTCCAATCCATAACCTTGGAGTGTCAATCATGGCAACAGTTTTGAAGTCTACTAATTTTGCGACCATGCCTTATTCCAATATTTCTATCACAGACCAAGTAGATCAACATTATTTACAAATTGATTACGAGTGTGTCATTTTTTATACGCCCACATAGAAATGTGGAAGTATATTGCCGTCGCCCCCGTCTGTCCGTCTGTCCGTCCGCCCGTCCGTCCGTCCGTCCGTCCGTCCGTCCGTCCGTCCGTCCATCGTCCACAATTTTTTGTGAACGCACTAGAGGCCAGGGTTAATATCCGATTGACTTTAAATTTATACACAGTGTTTAAGGTCATGAGACGAAGAAGTCTATTGATTTTCAGCAATATCCGATAATTACTGCCAGAGTTATGACCCTTGATCACTTTGAAAAATCTTGTGAACGCTCTAGAGGCTAAAGTTAATATCCGATTGACCTTAAATTTACACACAGTGTTTAAGGTCATGAGACGAAGAAGCCTATTGATTTTCAGCGATGTCCGATAATTACTGACAGAGTTATGACCCTTGATCACTTTGAAAAATCTTGTGAACGCTCTAGAGGCTAAAGTTAATATTGGATTGACTTTAAATTTATACACAGTGTTCAAGGTCATGATACGAAGAAGCCTATTGATTTTCAGCAATATCCGATAATTACTGCCAGAGTTATGACCCTTGATCACTTTGAAAAATCTTGTGAATGATCAAGAGGCTAAAGTTAATATCCGATTGACTTTAAATTTATACACAGTGTTTAAGGTCATAAGACGAAGAAGCCTATTGATTTTCACAGATTTCCGATAATTAGTGCCAGAGTTATGGCCCTTGATCACTTCAAAAAATCTTGTGGATGCTCTAGAGGACAAAGATGATGTCCGATTGACTTCAAATTTATACACAGTGTTTAAGGTCATGAGACGAAGAAGCCTATTGATTTTCAGCGATTTCTGATAATTAGTGCCAGAGTTGTGTCCCTTGATCACTTCAAAAAATCTTGTGGATGCTCTAGAGGCCAAAGTTAATATCTGATTGACTTTAAATTTATACACGGTGTTTAAGGTCATGAGACGAAGAAGCCTATTGATTTTCAACGATCTCTGATAATTATTGCCAGAGTTATGGCCCTTGATCATATCAAAAAATCCTGTGGATGCTCTAGAGGCCAAAGTTAATATCCGATTGACTTTAAATTTACACACACTGTTTAAGGTCATGAGACGAAGAAACCTACTGATTTTCAGCGATTTCAAATAATTACTTCTAGAGTTATCTCCCTTGATCACTTCAAAAAACCTTGTGACACTATAGATGCCAAACTTATCATCCGATTGACTTCAGATTGATACACAGAGTTTAAGGTGTTGAAACGAACAAGTATTTTGATTTTCAATGAATTTTGATAACTGAACAGCTAAATCCATGATATTAAATATTTCCTATACTAATTGTTAGCGTGGGGCAAAACTTTATAAAAAGCTAACAAATTCTAATGATTTTCAGATAATTACATAATGAGTTGTTACTCTTAATCAGATTTTAGTGTATTACAAATGTTTCATCCCCCCAAAAAGTAAAAATATGCGACAACCCTTGTTGACTGCCCGGACGATTTAGCTGCTGTGGGCGTATGTTTCGTTGCCTGGCAACCTATCTTTTGTTATTTTCATCTGAATCTAGGGAACATCGACTTTCAAAAGCACTTCATTGCGGTAATTTCGAACCATCAATATCTTCACCATTATCTCGCATTTAGTTGTTTAGAACACGCAATTCATGAAAAATTTGTCAAAATTGAAATGTAAACAAATGGAAGGAAGTTGCTATTTATAACAGACCCAGAGCAAACGGTAAACAGAATTTGATTGTTAAGGAAGCGTGTTAGAGACACAACTAGACGTTGCAAAACACTGGCATTTCAGGACTATGCGCTACAAAGTCAAAGCCAATTTTGCAGCATTTCTGGTTCTAAGATTTAAAGCTGAACTCCGGTTACAAAAATACCGAAATAATTAAATAAAAAAAAAGTTAACGCCCCCAGCCGCCATACTTGTTTCCAAGTTGTGAAATAAATATGGCGGACATGGAGGCTTATGACGTGGAAAGGTAAGCCGCTCTCACTTCCTGTGTGTTTGTTGTCAGCGAGCTATACACATCCGGTTTTATTCTTACACTGATTGTTCTATTTTTTCCCAACAGTTTACGAAATTATCGAAGATTGCAAAATGTCTGATCAGGTAAGCCTGTAAATATTTATATGAACTACGTCTTCTACAATATAGCCTAATCTTTACTCTAAACCAAAAGATGCAACAACATGACTTACCGCAACCTGAAATTTTCAACCATAACAAATCCCTACACAAACTATTGTCTTCTTCCATATCCATATCATTACAGCGTAGATGGGCCACGTCTTCTTGTAAATATCTTACACATATATGTAAATCACCCAAAAAGTTATCGCAGCAAATGTCCAGTGTAATTATAACTAATACTATGCAATAAACAGATAGTTTAGATTAGATTTTCACATGTCAGCATGATGTCACCATCTTCAATTGTATTTGGCGCACGAAAAGGGGCATAACTACATTTTGGGGCGGCTCTCATTGGGGGAGTGTTTGACAGTGCTAAATTTATTGATGTTACGTTTTTTTTTTGTTATACATAATTGGGCCTAATATTGGATGTTTTGTTTTGCTTGAGTTTTACTTTTGTATAATTATTTTGTACATTTAGAGGTGCCTGATGTTCCACAGTAGTAGGCCGGACGGTAGAGCTACGGTAGCTACCATTGATATCTTTAGGCCTATCGATATCATAAGGCATTGAAGGGTCAGTGAAAAATTCATAGATATCAATTTCTTCCACTTTTGGTGAAATAGAAAAAAAAAAACATTACATCAAAAAATTTAGCACTGTCAAACACTCCCCCAATGAGAGCCGGCCCAAAATGTAGTTATGCCCCTTTTCGTGCGCCAAATACAATTGAAGATGGTGACATCATGCTGACATGTGAAAATCGAATCTAAACTATCTGTTTATTGCATAGTATTAGTTATAATTACACTGGACATTTGCTGCGATAACTTTTTGGGTGATTTACATATATGTGTAAGATATTTACAAGAAGACGTGGCCCATCTACGCTGTAATGATATGGATATGGAAGAAGACAATAGTTTGTGTAGGGATTTGTTATGGTTGAAAATTTCAGGTTGCGGTAAGTCATGTTGTTGCATCTTTTGGTTTAGAGTAAAGATTAGGCTATATTGTAGAAGACGTAGTTCATATAAATATTTACAGGCTTACCTGATCAGACATTTTGCAATCTTCGATAATTTCGTAAACAGTTGGGAAAAAATAGAACAATCAGTGTAAGAATAAAACCGGATGTGTATAGCTCGCTGACAACAAACACACAGGAAGTGAGAGCGGCTTACCTTTCCGCGTCATAAGCCACCATGTCCGCCATATTTATTTCACAACTTGGAAACAAGTATGGCGGCTGGGGGCGTTAACTTTTTTTTATTTAATTATTTCGGTATTTTTGTAACCGGAGTTCAGCTTTAAGAAAGCGAATAAACAATAGCTATGTGGTATTACAGATGGAAAGAGTTTGACCTAAATAACTCCTTTCTAAGGAAACGAAAACTAATTGCTACTTGAATGTATTGTATTTAAAAGCATTCAATTATATTCCCTCTAGTGAATAGATATTTTATGATTAAAGATCTTCTTTTAACATATTTTTGTTGTAGTTGTCAAAAATGTCCTCTAATTTGTCAAGATCAAACTCACTGTACAGCCAGTAACAATAAAGCATGCTGGGATCTGTCTGGAGCAGGAGGGGGTGGTAGCGGTGGTAGTGTTTATATCGCAGGTCAACTTGTAGATATTGGTAAGATATTTGGTCAGTCTCCTAATTGGTCTATCTGCTGAAAAGATTGAATTTTGTAGTAATTTAGAAAGTTCGCTCTGGAGAGATTGGTATAGGTTAGTTTTTCAAATCAAAATTGAGGCGATTAGCGGGTCCTTAAAGGTCCTTACGGGCTTACGAAACGTGGGTGGATTAAAGGTGCTGACTGGGTCCTTTAAATACCAAAGTCAACTTGGATCCTACTAACAATATATGCAAAGTTGTTTGTATTGAGGCCTGATAAATGCAATACTTTAGTCATCTTTAAACTGTCATGTGTTGGAATACTATAATTTATCCTTGTTTGAACAGGACATAATCGAGTATGGGCTGTTGGTGGTAAAGGTGGTTATGGTGGAGCTGCTGGTTGTGGAGGAGATGGTTCGATAGGTCGCATACATGTTGATGCACAAACATTTAAGGGATACATCGCCCAAAATCAAAATGGTTTCTTACACACTACTCTAACCCAGTCGCACTATACAGTGAGTGTGTTTAAATTTTAGTTCATGATCAGTAGTAAAAATCTTTGTTGGTATGCTGGGTGTGACAAAAATCTCACATAATTATTTGTCGAGATCTTTGATAATAATCCCTCATGAATAGTAAAAAAGAATATCCCCTTTCCTTTCAATCACTCTCTCATGCTCTCAGGTCCATAGCATGAAATTAGATGTACAGATTTTACAACTGTTTTGGGTGGGTTAAATATATTTTCTAGAGAATAGAGTAGATGTTAGGTATATAGGGATGTAGCACGTCAACAGTGGAAAATTGATCTTTTTTTTGATTGTCCAATCCTTAAAAAGCTTTTGGGGGATGTGTGTGTACCCTTTCATCTTGTGATTCATTAAGATACGATTATTTCTTTAATCATATATTTATTAGGATTTATCAATACCGGGTCAAAAATTAATAAATCCACCAACAGCTCTATGGGGCGATGAGGTCTATAGGGGCTGTTATCAAGATGATTCCAAAAACCGACATTTTTATAAGCAAGTTGGTCAAGCTGCTGCTGATGCTAAGAAAATGACACCCCAGAGTTGCATCAAGCTTTGCAGGTAAGTTTATGCAATCTTTCTGGTTATTCTTCTTCTTGGGGGCGACACCCTTTGTAAAAAGTCTAAGGAGTAAGGCACAGTGGTTTCTTATGATTCAGCATTCACCATTACCGGACCATTTAACATGTCATTGATTTTAATTTTTCAAATATCTAATTACAGAAATGCTAATTTTAAATTTGCTGCTGTTGAATATGGAAAAGAATGTTTTTGTGATAATGGTTTTGATTGGTCGTTAAAAAAATCAGATTCGTAAGTAATTAATAAATAGGCCCAACTAATAATTTAATCAATATTTATTAATTATGTTTAGCTTATTATTCTTTAGAGTGAACCACTGTATGTGCATTGTGAAAATTGCACTTAGTTTTCTTCGCAAGTCATGGACGATTTTAAACTTTGGCTCTGGCAAATTAAAAAGAAATAAAGAAGGAGAGACACTGCATTATAATATTTTATGCAATGATCAATTATTGGTGAAAATATTATACAAAGCTCCTTATTTACACAGGATTAATCAAATTTCATGTCGTAAATGAATACCTTATTTCATTACAGTATTATATTCAATATGTAGTGTTGTTTCTTTTAAAGTGACTGTAATATGCCATGTAGTGGGGATAAACTTCAGTATTGTGGTGCAGCATATAGGATGGCTATATATGGACCCCATCCTCAAACACAAACTCCGGGACATAATGGAGTTGTACAGAAATGTCAGCCATGGTGTGTGACAGCAGATGCTGATACCTCAGACGTAAGATATATTAAAATCATAGTTGAGAATCTTTATTCCATTATAAAAATACTAGCTGCATACTCGTAAACTTAAAGATTTTATCACAATGATATATGAGCCTTTGTGCAGTTCCAACTGGCTGAATACATATACTTATGCTTTTCACGCCACCATTAAGAACTTACAAATGAATATCTCCCCGATAAACGAAATATAGAAAGTGTTCGCTTATCATTTCAGCCTAAATGGGGCCAATGTGATTTGACTAGTCAGAAGACATCATCATATAAAATACATTGTCAATGTCCGGCAGGAAAGATGGGTGCAGGATGTAATCAGGTAAATACAATTTATTATGTGATTTTACTGCTTTGCGAATTTCAATCAGTGAAATAACTTATTAACAGTTTCCTCCATATGGTTTTATAATATGTAAAAGCCAAATGTTCAAATCGATTTTCAAAATTTCTTAAAAATGATGTAGAAAACTTTGTCAACATTTATATGATTGCAACAGTGTTGATAAGGCTATATTTAGCTATTTGTAACTAAAAGAAATGTGAATACGGTAGATGAAATTGATTTTTCAGTTTTATAATAATCCTTTCTTCTTTTTTTTTTCAATTTCAGTTTTGTCAAAATTCGACATGGGGTTTAAGTTGTAGAAATAAATGTAGTTGTAATATGACTACTACAGCCGAGTGTAATGCCATTGATGGTTCCTGTCATTGTAAACCAGGATTTTCTGGTGACACATGTCAAATTCCATGTCAATCAGGATTCTTTGGAGAAAACTGCAAAAGTAAGTAATTTTGTTTTTAAAAGTGCTGGATTATCTGGGTTCCAGGTTCCTACTTGACTATATATGTCGGTCATGACAGCTTGTGTTAAAAGTTGTCCAAAATGTCTTGGAAATTTACACGCTGTAAAATTAACATATTTTACAAACCTTCAAAATGTTTTTTTAGGTGTCAAGAAAAGTCATGTCATATCTAGTGTAACGAGTTTGAGTATATAGCCCTGTTAACACATGGCCATGATAAATTCCACATTTAGCGTTCATGGGATGGTAACAAGTCATGATAAATTTAAAGAAATTGACCCATTGACATTACTCTAAAATAACTGAAACAGGCCAGGAACGTTAAATGTGGAATTCTTCACAGAAAAGTTAATTTCAGCCCCTATGCTAATTACCCTGGTGAAACCAAAAACAGCGTTTGATTTAGTTTGGGCAGCCATTTTGTCAGAAAAGATGACAGAACTGTCAAAGTTAGGGAAAAATATGGTCAAGGTTAATTTGGCGAATGTGCAGTAATCTGTACTGAGAACCGTTCTCAGGCAGTTATCATTTACACTATGAAAATTTAACCATGCTGTGTCTGGCACCATACCAAGAACACCTTACTTCAGTGGGCCAAATTGGCATGTTAATCAGTACGGCATACTTTTGTTTGACCCGTTTACATTACAAATACATTAACTGTGCCGTGTCTTCAAATTTGTAATGGAAACTGGGTTTATATGCACCATTGCATTGATTTAACACTTCATAAAGTGACTTATTATTATTTTTTTTAATAAATAGTAAGTAGTATAGATTTTCAGTATTTTAGATAAATGAAAAGAACATGTCAATATAATTTGTGTTGTGTTATTAAAACTAAGTTTGGTTATATGATTGTATTTTGTTCTACATCAGCTCAATGTAATTGTAAGGAAACAGAAGAATGTGATCCAGTCAGTGGTACTTGTAGGTGAGATAGAAGTATTTTTGTTGGATTTAGAAGGAGCTTATATCTGAGATACTTGCTACATAGTTGAGCCTTTAAGAGTAATGATTTTGTAATTCACACTTGATGCACATACCGGCTTGATTGTTATTAATGCATGAAAAACAACCAGTATGGTTATCAATGAATTTTTCAAATTCAGTATTCATCAAGTATTACATTTAAAAACTCTTATTCTTAATTAGTTGGCAACCAAAATAAGGTTTTAATATTGATGTATTGAAGGTGACAATAGGTAGACCCCAGTATCTATTATTATTATTAGACTGTCTGTCTGTTTCAGATGTAAAGATGGTTGGACGGGTATAGCATGTAAAATACCATGTCCTCCAACGTTTTTTGGAAGAAACTGTAGCCAGAAGTGTAATTGCAATCAGGGGTCGTGTTCACCAGAAGATGGAACATGTGACTGTTTTCCAGGATATAAACTACGTAAGATTTTATCATTTGTGACGGATTTCTTTGTACACATGTTTTGATGAAAAGATTTCATTTATTTCTTCTTACTAAATTGGTCAGAGCTGTGTTTACCATTTAGTTTTAGAATGGTCATATCAACAATATTTTAATAATTTTGTACACACATTTTAAAGCATCAGGATTATGAATTTGTTAAACCATTTTGAACAGAGGGATTGTAAATTTATTAATCATTTTGAACACCAGAATTGTAAATTTATTAATCATTTTGAACACCAGAATTGTAAATTTATTTATCTTTTTGAACATCAGCATAATAAATTTTAATCATCTTAAAAATCAGGATTGTAAATTTGTCAATCATTTTGAAAATCAGGATTATAAATTTGTTAATCATTTCAAATATCAGAATTGTAAATTTGTTAATCAATTTGAACTTCATAGATTTGTTAATGTATTTTTTCAGCATTTTGTGCCGAGATGTGTGATCCATATAATTATGGTCCTAACTGTATGTCTGATTGTGATTGTTCCAACCAAGGATGTAACAGATTAACTGGTGTATGTAATTGTGGAGCGGGATTAACTGGCAGTAGATGTGAACAGGTAAGAAAAATATAAACATAGTATGAAGTAGATATTCGGGGGGAGGGGGGGTGTCATCCAGAGTAAAAAATTGATGCCCTAATTGTAATATTTCCTGTTAATATCTGACTTTTTCCTGATCAAGCATGTTTTTTAAATCATCCATTTACAATCAGGAGCAGGAATACAAAATAGATAGGTTGATAAACGCTGTATCATACGGCTTGCCATTGAGTCAACTGGTGTGGTTTCGATTCCACGTTTGTACGTGGCAAGGAGTAGAGTCGTCTGTCCAATCTCGTGTGTTTTCCCAGGGTACTTCGGTTTCCTTCTACTGCTAAAGACCCCTACGTGCAAGCGAATTATTGAAATAAAATTAAACCATATGTTAGACCCGAAATGACCTAGTTTCTGTTGAGTGGACGTTAATCCCCATTTCACCTCCTCTCTCACTCATCCTAGAAAACATAAATTGTCCTTAAGTTAGAAAGTTGTTCCTAATAGCTGTTATTTATTTATTATTAGAATTTAATACATGGACAATCTACTGTAAAGTCTCTGATTGTAAGTTAAGGGATCTATAATGCCACACAAACTACAATTTTGTAAAAGTTACATGGTTCACTTCTGATGAGATTCTATGTCTATGACGTTTCAGTTGATCTTTTTACAACTGAAACGTCATAGACATAGAATGTAAACAGGATATGGTCAAAAGCAGTATCACCTAAAATCTCTCACCGAAAGTTTTTTGACTGTCCAGTTTTCAATCTGAATGAATCCTAGCAGGGGGATTTTATATACTGTTGATATTTTGATTTGGTTTACTTAAGTAAATGTGAAATAATCAATTTGGCTGTTCGCTATTATCCTAAAAAATGCAAATGACAATTATTGGTTTTAAGTGTGGTATTGTGTGTATTTTTTACAGCTGCCCAAGTGAAGGGATCTGGGGTAAAATTTATATTTTATACAACTGTTAAAATGTGCGGAGATGTATATCAATTATATTGTATTTTTTTAAAGAACTGTCCTCATGGTACATGGGGTGATGGATGTAGTAAAACCTGTAAATGTGATAATGATGCTGGTTGTGATGGGGTCACAGGTCAATGTTCCTGTCCACCAGGGTACGTTGGTGAAGCTTGTGATTCAAAGTGTTCTACTGGAAGGTGAGATGTGGAATATTTATGACCATATTGATTGTCCTGGCAGTAGGGTAGCCCTATTTCTCAGACAGAGGAGACAAAACAGTGACAGAGGGCAAATGAAGTTAGTTCCCTCAATTTACAACACATGAAATCACACACTATACATGATATATCGCTATGACAGCAATCAGCGTATCAAAGGCATGTCTCTCTTTTTCTCAGCTTCTTAATTTCCACATACCTGGGTCACAGATATTTTTCAAAATATTCAGGTTTGTTTTTCTTCAGTTATGGTCAGGATTGTATCCAGCAATGCCCTTGTGTGGCCAATCAGTCAACTGGGTGTGATAATGTTTTGGGAACATGTTTATGTAGAGCAGGTTTCCAAGGTAACCATTGTGAGAAGCCATGTTCTGTTGGATTATATGGACCCAATTGTGGTCTCACTTGTTCCTGTTTGAACAAATCACCATGTGATCCAGTAAGTTTATTTTGAGCTGAACACAGTTTTCATATATATAGTTGCTTCAATATTAATTGTTAACAATCTGCATGTACCATTATGTGTACGTAACCATATTTTAGATCAATAAGAACATCTTAATTTATGTGGTTAGAATGTCTCAAGCTCAAATTCCTGTGTGGGCAGAGAGGATACTTCGTCATTTTTCAAGTCCAATTCTAAGTTGTCAGAGATTGAGCTGAAAATAAAGATCCCATGTCAGTTGTAATCTGAAGAAAAACAGATGGAAATGCTTCTTCTATCCAAGCAAAATTCTTCCCCTTGCATCCACACTTAACCACAGAAATAAATATTACCGATTATCAGACATAAAAGTGAATAGTCATTTAAAGGTACTCAATGGGTCTAAAGTCATATTTTTTTTTTGCCTGCAAGCTATCAATTTCGATTCTGGTAGGATTTTAGTGTCTTGAATATTTATTAACAGTGTATCTTGCATGTATCAGTGCATCTTTCATGTTTCTTTGCATTCAAATGAAATGGGATTTAACATGCAACTATTCACCATGAAGACATATCCTAGAATTGAAAAAGGCTACAAAAATAAATAGTTAGTGGCACAACTGTCCCAATCGATCATATATATCTTACATAGTCTAAAGAGATCAAAGTATTTACCATTTAGAAAAACTATTATGTATTTACTGGTAAGCACATGTGGGTATAAAAAAAAAACATTCATGAAGAATGGGCTATAGGAATTGATATTACTTTAACTGTTTAAGACACATAAACATAGCATTATGTTAGGATTCCATGATTTAGATATTTTTGAGACCAGTATTTATTTGTCCAATGCTTTTGATTGTGTGTGGGCTTATACTTATTTTGAAACTTTATTTTGACATTAGGGGTCTTTTATTATTTTTAACTGGAAGAAATGTCTGGTTATGAACATTATTATTTCAGGTAAGTGGTAAATGTAAATGTTTACCAGGTTTTTTAGGATCTAAATGTGAACAGCCGTGTCCAGACGGAAAATATGGTGTCAGCTGTACTAAGAACTGTAAATGTCCAGACGGCACTGTCTGTAGTAAGAGTGATGGAACCTGTATTTGTAAGGTATGTTTACATTATACTTACAGTCACAGACAATGTTTATTAATAAATCTGTTATTAAAGATATCTTTAAATGTATGTTTACAACTGAAGAATTCTGAATTAGGATGTAAACTTAGCAAGGCAATTTTGTTAAATAACAACAAATAGGTCATCAGACCTCAATTTAAAATGAATACTGTCACATGAAATTAATAGAATGTTTAAATTTGAATTTTCAGGGTGGAAATTGTCAATGTCCGCCAGGATTTTATGGTCCGAATTGTAAAAATGTGTGCAAATGTCTCCATGGTAGCTGTGATCAGGTCAGTGGACAATGTAGTTGTTTACCAGGATGGATTGGAACTGTTTGTGATCAGAAATGTCAAGCAAGTAAGAGAAGAGTATTTTATTTTCAGATTTCAATATGAAACTATAACAACGATTGGGATGTTTTGTTTTACTAACTTTCAATGTCTTATAATAATGCCCATATTGTCAGTATACATGTAATTTACACGGTTTCAGCCCATTCTCCTTAGATTTCCAACTATCAATGTTCTTTTACATGTGCATTGGTAAACCCTTAGTGTTGGTCTTGTACAAACAACTAGGTTCTGCTCATATTGGCTTACAGTAGGGTTCAAATAAAGGACATCATAGTCATGGGGTTCAAATCCAGGACATGTTAGTCAAGGGTTCAATTCTAAGACATGTTAGACAAGGATTCAAATTCCTCCCTGACAGCTGGTTAACTATGCATTCACCCAACACTGTGTGAGTATTTACTTAATGAATTTCTACAGATAAGTATGGTAAGGATTGTTCAGGACAGTGTAAGTGTAATAATGGTAAATGTGATTTTGTTGATGGATCGTGTATGTGTAATTCAGGATCTACTGGAGATCAGTGCACCATAACTTGTGGGGTAAATATATCACTTTATATATCATAGTATACATTATCTATTTCTACATTGTTTAAAGGATAGATATACATCCTGGCTTGACATAGATTCAGATTAACATTGGTGTTTTCGAAATCTGAAAATTTGTTTGACTGCCAGGTCTTATTCAAAACTAAAAATGGCTATAGATATTAGATAACAGTCATTGAAAAGTAACCTGACAGAAAAAGTATATTGTCCCAAAAATTATTAAAATTGATAACCTGACAGAATGGTCCTTTATTCAAATTATTGTTCATAAGTGTATCAGGGTTGTAAATATGTGGTGTGATTGTTCCTATATCTAGGGACGTCTGTCATAGGTTAAATATACTTCCTGTTGAGTGTTGTTGTCTTGCTCCGTATGAATTTTATCCTTGGGGTTGTGGGTTCACTTCCCAACAGGGCATACTGGTAATCCATCTATACCATATACAAAATTCTCACAATTTTAAATATGGATAGTGATTATTGCCCTTTGGTGTATTTATGAGTGTCCTTCACAGGGCTGGGTACGCATAAAACATCTTATAATTATACTACTATAATAGAAAGTACATAGTTAACAATCTTTGTTTGTTAATTTTAACTGAAGATATTATTTTTGCTGTAAAGTTGTTAATGTATTTATTTTCAGGGTTCAACATATGGTGTAGACTGTCAAACACCATGTCCAACTTGTGTTCATGCCACAGGTTGTAATCCTGTAAATGGAACCTGTATTTGTTCACCTGGTTACCTAGGCAAACAATGTGATGAGCCATGTCAGTCTGGTTTCTATGGTGATGGATGTAAACAAAAATGCAAGTAAGATACGCTTTTCAAGTTTGGGTTTTCCGTCAGTAATAAATTATGGCAGATATCGACAATTATGCACATTGTCGACACTTGTGGTACAAGAAAACCTCTGCTATATAACATCAATATATGAATTGATGTAGGAATTATCTGATCCATCAGAAACAAATACCAAAATGTGTAGTATATTTTATACAACGATATATGAATTTTGTCGGTTATACAACATCATAATTTATTCATAAAACTCATTCAATTAATATTTGTTTTGGATGTCCTGAGGTCCTGTGCACACCTTGGCGTGCATGGACAAGTTTCCTTTACAGTTGGAATTCAATATTGTTGTCTGGATAAAATTTGTCTCACAGCACCCTGTATGGCATATCCCCATCTTCATCAGCCAGGTTGATTAAAAAAAGTAGGACATTTTCTTTGGTGACATTATTGAAGGGGATGTGTGAGATAACAAGTTTTTAGAACAATGTACTGTATAAAGATTATAATATTATAGGTGTTCAACTAATGGATATTGTAATAGTGAAGACGGTACATGTTACTGTAAACCTGGTTTTAGTGGACCACAATGTAATACTACTGTAAGTTATAACCATAGTAATCTAATCAGGCCCATAGTTAGCCCATGGGTAAAATTGGGAAAAATTGGATGCCCCCAATGGGCACTGAAGGTGCCCTTTGCCCACTGGGGAAAAATCTGCTCCCCCGATGGCTGCCGAAGGCACCTTTTCCATTGGACGCTATACAAACCCAACGACCAATGAACTGATATCTGTATGGGTACCACAAGTAAGTGACGATTGTTGGGTGTCGCTCCAAACTCGGCATGGCGCCCATCAATGTAACTCGGCTTCATGGGTGTCTCACCAATCATGTTGTTATATGTGATTGTGGGGCTCCTAAAACAGATTGATTTGTGGGATGAATTATCCCAGAGGGGCGCCCATAATGGCATGATTGATGGGGTGCCTCATCCCGGAGGGGCACCCATAATGCTGAGATCGGTGCCCATAATAATAATAATATAATTGGCGGGGTGGCCATAAAGCACAAGTGAGATTGGTTAGGCGCAAAATGGTGTGATAATGTTCAAAATTGCACTCTGTAACGTATTTAAAGGTACTTTAAAGTCATATTCCTTCCTTCAAATTTTTATAATTATTATATCAAAATATGCGAATATCCCAAATTTAGCCTCAAAATTGAAATTGTCCATCATTTTCAGGTGCAAACCCTAAATTTAGCCTCAAAATTGAAATTGCCCATCATTTTCAGGTGCAAACCCTATTGCCCAAACGTTTCTGTAGGGAGAACACTCTAGACCCTTCTCCGAATGGAGGCATGTCCTTGGTACCTTTCGCTGGAGACCATCAGATGTAGGTACATCAGCGCCCCCAAAAGCCTTTGTAAAAATAAAAAATTAAGTATTGTCGAATATTTTTAAATTTTTTTTTAAAAGTGTGCTGATGGTAATTGGGGACCTGGATGTATAAATCAATGTGATTGTCCTACTCATTCTACCACATGTGATAAATCTACAGGATTATGTGTCTGTAACCCAGGCTTTACTGGAGGTAAATATCAATACATATTGTCAAAATCATAAACATCTTTTTATTTCTTATCTACATAAAATGATCAAAGGTCAACATGACATCCAGGTTAGAAACAGACTGTTTTTTGTGTGTTCTAATTGTAGAAAATGTTGTGCTTTGAGAACTAAATGAATAGATTGGAGTACACTAGAAATATCCATTATTATTACTTACTTTAATATATTACTCCAAAAATTATTCAAATTGACCAGTTCGAACTTAAATGACTTCTCCTTTAATGTTATATTTCATGAGTTGCTACTGATTTTACAACCCCAATAATAGCATCAATAAGGCCATGTTTTTATTTTTCAGTAAAATGTCGTCAGAGTTGTGTGCAAGGTTTATGGGGTGCAGATTGTAGTAATACATGTAAATGTAATAGTACAACTAGTCTATGTAGTCCGTTAGATGGTGCTTGTCAATGTTCACCTGGGTATATAGGACCTACATGTGATCAACGTACGTGTATTCCATGTTTTACCATCTTTCTATCAAATTATTCCATATTTTACCTTGTTTCAATCAAGGAAATGTTGTTTGAATGGATATCCTATAGAATATTTTCACACATTTTCGGCTTCTTTTTCTAAATCACAAGAATGGATTGTAATCAAATTTGGTAGGTAGGCCTATGCTGATTGGATAGTACTCAAAATTTGGAAAACTGAACAGCCTATTTTTGCTTTTAGATTTCATTTACATACCAATAAGACCAATGTTCTACATGTATATCAAGTCACAGTTTGGGATTTCATAACACAATAACAATGTATACCACATCTTTCAATTATAAATTTCAGTACCTATTTGAAGAAAAGAGCATGATTACTATCAGCCTCAGACATTCACAGAAAATCACATTAGAGAATTATAATGATCAATTATCTGATAATGTGTTTTTCAGCATGTCCTGTAGGAAGCTGGGGTAAAGACTGTACACAGACATGTTCATGTAATAATAAAGGTATCTGTGATCATGTGACTGGTAGATGTGATTGTTTACCAGGTTATACAAACACAACATGTGATACACGTAAGTATTACATAGTTTACCATGTTATATTATTACAGCATGTGATACAAGTTGGAGAAATAGATAGACAGATATAGAAACTATCAGACATGTACTGAGCATTTTCTATGAAAATAAATACAAGATATAAAAATGATTTATGTTTTTAAGTTGCCTACAGCTCGATTGATACATAGACATGGTGACTCTGCTGGTGACCCCTGATCCCTAGATTATCTTCTACCCAGTAGTTTCAGCTTCTAGAATCCAATTCCTAATTATAGTCCAGTAGTTATAGATATCATGTATGAGGCAGGTTATTCTTACCATTCTAAAACCGCTGACACCACTTCTCATACAAGGATTTCACATAGTTACTGATTTTTGTATAGAATATTTTCTTACAATTCTTTTAATTTTTTGGTATATTAGAATGTGATCAGGATGTTTTGTGGGGTAAGAATTGTCTCAACCCATGTAATTGTAATGGTCAACATTGTGATCATAGAAATGGTCTCTGTCAATGTCCAGCTGGAAAGAAAGGAAATCATTGTGAACAAGGTCAGTAATAGAGTGAAACTTGATAATAAACTGTCCATCTTATTAAAATAATTATTTCAGTATGATTTATTTATGTTTTGCCCACACAGTTCTCTGTTATCTTTGAAGTCTAGCTAAAGCTACTCTGATTGGTTTTAAACATATTTGCCCGAGGCTCAGTGTCTCTTGATTGGCTAAATGAGACGGAATCTGAGGTCAGTTGAACATAAACAAAGATTTTGTTTGACTGTATAAAGGTAAACTTAATGAAGTCAACTTATAAATAGGACAATTTTAATTTCCCTATTGATAAATTCCCCGTTCCTTTGCATTCATATGTCGACTTATAGATAGGACAATTATGATTTGAAATGTGGTTTATATTTGTTAAATCCAATTTTGCGAGCATTTTCTAGATATATTTTCTTAGTGGAAAAAACCTCTTTCAACAATGTCACTAATGTGATTTATTTAATTTTTATTTCAGATTGTGAATCTAATTATTTTGGTTTCCAGTGTTCACAAGTATGTCAGTGTAAGAATGGTGGTAAATGTGATGCTAAATCTGGTGAATGTGAATGTCCTAATGGATTTACTGGCAAAATTTGTGATCAGTGTAAGTTCATAACCAACACAGTTTCAGATGGAAGAATATATAGGTTCATTCTTATAAACATGTAGACTATTTACTGTCCCTGTGTTATTATGCTTTGCTTTACTTTAATTTCAGTTATTTCAGCTCTCTCTGTTAAACCACAATTCTTATTGACCATGTATTGGTCCCCTGATTTGTGATTTGTTTTTCAAGCTTGCCTGGATTATTTGACAAATAATAAGGAGGAACCCTATAAAAATTCAGACTTTTCTATCATTCCATCAATCTTTATGTATAGTTATTATCACCAGTCCTGGATTAACCATAAAGCAAAATAAGCAGTAGGGGCCAGGAAGCTACAAGAAATCATTCTGGTGTCGGATTGACTATGGAGCTAATGGTGAACTGAACCAGGATCCACAAGACTGGGACCAACGATAATTTACAATATCCAGAATTTTGAGATATGTCAGTTTAGTATGAAGCATTGTGGTTATGAGAGGATGAACCCTATAGATTTTGAGCATTCTGTCACCCTTTGTACCAGAGTGATACCCCGTTTCCCAATAATCTTTTGAAGGTGATAGTATTTAACAGATTCTTTTCAAATTTGGTTTAAAGCATTGTGGTCATGAGAGGACAAACCCTATCAGTGTTCAGCATTTCATGACCTTCAGTGCCAGAGTTATGCCCCCTTTGCCGAAAACAGTTTGGCTGTAATAGAGGCTAGAGTTTTTAGCTGATCTTTTTCAAATTTGATATGCTCATGAGAGGACAAACCATATCTAACTCCAGTGTTCTTCAATATTCAGTTCCAGAGTTACCCTCCTCCTCACAGTCTTTACCGGAAAAATTAGTGAGCAGAATAGAAGCTATAGTTTTTAACAGATTCTTTTCAAATTTTGGTGTAAAATATTGTGGCCATTAGAGACTTATGCCCTCTTTGTCGAAATAACAAATTTGGCCTATCATTTTATAAAAATTTGGGAAGCATTAGGACTGAGAATATTACCAATATTGGTTTTCAAATCTTATGTGAAACTTTGTTGACTGTTAGCATTTTTATACGCCCACATAGAAATGTGGACGTATATTGCCGTCGCCCCCGTCCGTCCGTCTGTCGGTCCGTCCGTCCGTCTGTCCGTCGGTCCGTCCGTCCGTCCGTCCGTCCATCGTCCACAATTTTTTGTGAACGCACTAGAGGCCAGGGTTAATATCCGATTGACTTTAAATTTATACACAGTGTTTAAGGTCATGAGACGAAGAAGCCTATTGATTTTCAGCAATATCCGATAATTACTGCCAGAGTTATGACCCTTGATCACTTAGAAAAATCTTGTGAACGCTCTAGAGGCTAAAGTTAATATCCGATTGACCTTAAATTTACACACAGTGTTTAAGGTCATGAGATGAAGAAGCCTATTGATTTTCAGCGATGTCCGATAATTACTGACAGAGTTATGACCCTTGATCACTTTGAAAAATCTTGTGAACGCTCTAGAGGCTAAAGTTAATATTGGATTGACTTTAAATTTATACACAGTGTTCAAGGTCATGATACGAAGAAGCCTATTGATTTTCAGCAATATCCGATAATTACTGCCAGAGTTATGACCCTTGATCACTTTGAAAAATCTTGTGAATGATCAAGAGGCTAAAGTTAATATCCGATTGACTTTAAATTTATACACAGTGTTGAAGGTCATAAGACGAAGAAGCCTATTGATTTTCACGGATTTCCGATAATTAGTGCCAGAGTTATGGCCCTTGATCACTTTCAAAAAATCTTGTGGATGCTCTAGAGGACAAAGATGATGTCCGATTGACTTCAAATTTATACATGGTGTTTAAGGTCATGAGACGAAGAAGCCTATTGATTTTCAACGATCTCTGATAATTATTGCCAGAGTTATGGCCCTTGATCATATCAAAAAATCCTGTGGACGCTCTAGAGGCCAAAGTTAATATCCGATTGACTTTAAATTTACACACACTGTTTAAGGTCATGAGACGAAGAAACCTACTGATTTTCAGCGATTTCAAATAATTACTTCCAGAGTTATCTCCCTTGATCTCTTCAAAAAACCTTGTGACACTATAGATGCCAAACTTATCATCCGATTGACTTCAGATTGATACACAGAGTTTAAGGTGTTGAAACGAACAAGTATTTTGATTTTCAATGAATTTTGATAACTGAACAGCTAAATCCATGATATTAAATATTTCCTATACTAATTGTTAGCGTGGGGCAAAACTTTATAAAAAGCTAACAAATTCTAATGATTTTCAGATAATTACATAATGAGTTGTTACTCTTAATCAGATTTTAGTGTATTACAAATGTTTCATCCCCCCAAAAAGTAAAAATATGCGACAACCCTTGTTGACTGCCCGGACGATTTAGCTGCTGTGGGCGTATGTTTCGTTGCCTGGCAACCTATCTTTTGAATTTTTGTTCCAGAGATATATTACGTGTCTGGAAAAGCTTACTTTTGAGTGAATTTCTTTTGAGGCATAGCTGCTGTTTGGCGTATTTCCACACTTTGCATGGCTATCTTTATTTTGAATTATAATGGCAGACCAGGATTTTTTCCATGCTTAGGTCATCTAAAAGTCTTAATCGCACAGTCACTGATCTGTTCGTCAAAATGCAGCTAGTGGGCATATTATATTTTGATGTATTATTGTACCAGGGAAGATTTGAAACTTATGACAGTTGACATTATGTGGCACATTAACCTATTATACATTTTTTGATTGAATAATGTTTGTAAAAAAAGGGGTGTGTGTGTGTGAAAGAACAAAAGCAGCAATTACCAAGATTGTTAATAAAATGTTAATCTATTTTTATTAATATGACCGTAAAAATAATACAAGTTTTTTTATTGATTAGCGTGTCCTACTGGTAGGTATGGTGAAGGCTGTAAATTAACCTGTAGTTGTACAAATGGAGCAGCTTGTAATCAGGCAACCGGGGCATGTTCATGTACTGCTGGTTTTATGGGCACCTCTTGTAATATAAGTAAGTAATAATGTAGTTTCACTTAGCATTAACATGATATTATTATTTTGATTGAATTTAAGTGTATACCTTTATTATCAAGATTCTTGTCTAAATTGCATATTTATTCAGCCTACTTATAAAATCTGATTAGTTTATTATTTCAAACCCAATATCTTACTTCTAGTGAATGGATATAGTTTTCTTTTTGTATGGAAGTGTTGACACTATTTTTCTCTATTTCCCTATGGAATATTTTACTCGAGACATAAGTATTTACTGATTTTATCTTTTCCTTTAAATTTGTATAGGTTGTAGTAATGGGCGATGGGGTGAGAATTGTGCAAGCAGATGTTCATCATCATGTCCAGTTGGTTGTTTATCTGATACTGGTGATTGTAAATGTCAAGTCTGGTCTTGTTTAAATGGTGGTACTTGTGGTCAAGATGTAAGTTGAGCAAACCAGTTGTGTAGCATGTGGGGGAGCCTCCGGTGTGCTTGTTGCGACAAAAGATTGCCAAAAATATATGCAGAATTTCTTGTTTGAGTCACCATATCTGGATGACTGATTTGAAATATTTGTAGCCAGACATCTGTGAATCCATGTCTTCAGTAGTAGCCCAGTAGGTGCAGAAAAGTAGGACAAGAGAAACCCCATTTCATTTCATTTGTCATTCCAGGTAGACATGTCCAGCATTCAAGTCAGTCTGTTCCTTGTATTGTTGTTATAGTTGGTGAATATAATGAACCATTGTACACTGAGTGATAAATTTATTTATTTCTTATAGGTTTCAAATAGTTTTATGATCAATTGTATTTGTAGGGACGATGTCAGTGTGTAGATAGATTTAAAGATATGTATTGTTCTACTTCCGTTAGTGGTAGAGATATACAGAGTACATCAAAAGATTTTAGTAAGTACATGTTTAAAATTTGGAATAACTCTTAAATAATTCAATTCAAGATAATTATATTGCTTTTTAACCTTTGAAAACCAGCGGGCCTGGTTGTTTCCAGTACTTTCTGTATCAATTTTTGTATAGTTACAAGTCAAAGTTTCTATAGTCCATATTTACCAAAACTCATAAAATTGAATATTGATATATATATATGGGTTATGTTATGTTTATTTGTAGACTTTTCTTTAAGTGGTGGTGCAATAGCAGGTATATCTATTGGTATTGTCGTGGCTATTGTATTAGTAGTGGTTCTGACAGCCTTTATCATGAAAAGGAAATTCATGGCAACAGCTGGTGCTGGACAGCAAGTGAAATATGATGGAACACATCAGGTATATCTTTTTTTATT
The DNA here is from genome assembly GCA_036850965.1 of Patella caerulea. NCBI lineage: Eukaryota > Metazoa > Mollusca > Gastropoda > Patellidae > Patella > Patella caerulea. Next base: position 22,679,179 of record JAZGQO010000007.1, read on the forward strand.
GACTTTTTTAATTTATATTAATATGTCCTGATGTTTGCAAGCAAAACAAAAACATTTTGGTATAGTACCGATTATTTCCCAAGTTATTGCTTGTTTTGTATATACTACCAATTAATTGGCTTGGTATAGATTATTTGGCATGGAGATTGTTTTCCATGGAGTCAATTATTTTATATACTTTGTTTTGCATGGTGTCGGATTAAACTTGACCAATTATTTGATATGATATATTGGTTGATTGACCTTGTTTCAGTCATAAGGTTTAAATACTGTTTCTTGTTTTAAGTTGCAATAGTAGCTTACATAATAGGCTTTTTCACCTCACTAATGTATACAACATTATATCAATTTAAAGATTCAGGATGTTATGGTCTGAAATGTGTGAAGTATTACATACTTTTACGCAATTTGCGAACACGGAGCATTTATTTGTCCCGGAATTGGAATTCAACCATCATTATGGTGGAACAGTGATATATTTAAATGGTTTTTAAAATCAGATAAAATTGTGACTTCTTGCCATGAGTTGAAAAACATGATTTTCCATACAATCAGACACCATAATCCAGGAAGTTACAGTCTGATATGCATGAATATTGAAAAGAATAAAGATCTTTCGATTTTAAACATGCATATAAAGTTTCATCAAAATCAGATGAAAATTTTGACCTCTACAGTGCCCACAAGCTAAAAATTTAATTTTTTGTGCAAGCAGGAGCCATAAAGTTATGGTCCGAGACAACCTAATTTCGAAAAGAACTGAGATTTTTGAGATAGACCTATATTTCATGTTTCGTTAAATTTGGATAAAAATTGTAACCACGGACGAACATGGGGGACAACAATATACATCCACATGCAAATGTGGGAATATTAAAACTTACTTCCTCAGAGAACACAACTAAAAGATGGTTTCGTGATACCAATGAATGGGTTTTAAACCACTCATACTACGGCTAAATGTATTTGATAAGACATGCTCAATTTTAATCAAGTTGCTGACATAAATAAATTAGGGCATGTGATTGCCTGTACCATTAATTGAAATAATGGTAAGCCAACATCGAAGGAGGACCTCATATCTGTATTTTAAGTCATACTTTTGTCAGAGCCCCCGTAACAGAAAAATTTAGCACATACTGAAATGTTTCACATTTGTATTTATCTTTTTACAAATACTATTACTGACCATGTTGACTTTGCCAAGGCTGGCAGTGTTAACAATACAATAATATCTATGCTAGATTACTAAACTCTTTTTCAATTGCATTATTTTAGGTGGAGATAGATTCTGGTTTACCTGTACAATCAACAGATGAAGATTATAGGAGTGGCAGAGGTTTTGTTAACCCTTTAACTGTAGATAAAGAAGTTGCTAGTTACACTGAACTAGCGAGCAAACCAGTATTTAACTCCAGTGAATCATAATACATGTCTTTACCTGTATATTACCATTATAATAATTTATGTATAGTTATTTAATAAATTTATCATAATTTTGGTCGTCATATTAGAAAATTGTCATAATAGAAAGTTAAAGATGTCCATGGGTGAAAAGTATTATAATCAAATCTGGACACGTCCAAACAATATTTTTCAAAAGCAAGAACTATGTAATTACAGCCTTTTGTCGAATATAAGTGGTCTTTGCATAACGGCATCTAGTGCTGGACATAAAATATGTTAAGAATCAAAAGTTTCAATGGGTTTCGTGCATTAACTTCATGGATTATGACTAATTGGCACACAAAAACCCACACCGATAACTAATGGTGCACTATTTAATTTACAGTTTTTAGATACCGGACCTCATTTTTTCAAGAGAATTTATGGGAAGTTCGGTCAGTATTAACGTTCAAACAGATTTGTGACTGCTAAAAGCATCGAAATGGCTGTATTAAACGAAATAGTGAAAGAACTTCTTCTGCTCGTTAGCGCGCTTCTGCAATGTCGTAATGTCTCCATTATGGTCATTTTCACACCACGAAAACTAGGCGCTTTCTAACCTCTGTTTCATCACAATAGACATCAAACAGTTGAGAATATTCAGTGTTAAATAGTATAACATTCTGTTTATATTTTTCATTTTTCCTTGTCTGGCACGGTTGGTTGAGATTTCGAAATTTGGGGTACTGTGTTACATGTAGTATATTCGTTTGGATATATTTGGTAGTGATAGTAAAATAACCAGTGTTATGAAAGCACATTATGCGAAAACTAGGGTTGCATTATTTTTGGAACGTCCACTTTAACCAGTCCCAATTGTTCTCATCAGATATATCATGTTAGATATGATATCTTTGTCCACGGGCAAATCCAGCTATTTCTATATACGGTATTACTTTAGTCTGCAAGCACACAATAAGCATACAGGAAAGTAAATATCGACATAGGCGTTCGGGCTCGATGACAGGGGGGCAGAACCCGAAATAATTTTGGGTTTACAAACAGCAGTGCTGTTCTTCCTCAAGAGGCAAGGGCCTTAATTCACGAAGTTACTATTAGATATGTCAATATTGAAAGGATCCAAGATCTTTGGGTTATAAACATGCATTTTGAATATCAACATTTGTAAAATAACACCACCCCCTTATGGTATATCACTTTCACAGTTGTATCTAGTCCAAACAAACACACTACACTATGGCCAGCAAACAATGCTTTACAGAAATGAATTGGGGTTTAAAGGAGCCAAGTTGGTAACAATGGTTTCCGTTTTTACTAAATAAGCCAGCTGTTTCGATCAAAAGCAAATTTCTAGCATCTGGTTATTCCAGTCCACATATGCCGTTTAATTTGGCGCAGTTTTTCTCGACTCGTTCCTCCACTCTTGCTAGAACTGGGGCTGAAACACAATATGGTACATGTTTCGTGTACCAATGGCAAAATGTTTATTTTGTCGAAGATATTTGAGTTAGAGACTTAGCTACTTCTACGTCTTACTGTTCTCCTAACCTGGGCTAATGAAGACAAGCATACCCCATATCAGAGCCTGTCTTTGGAGTGTATTCGAAACAGTGTTCTGGTGCAGAGAACGTATTGAGAACGGTTTATTGTCAGTTTCGAACAGTTGACAATGCATTTGCGAACACGTTCCCTTTCTCAAATCCCACACTACCTCGTCAGCTGGTGTGAGGCGGGAACATCATGGCGGAGAAAACATAATCGCGAGTGCATTTGATTTTAAAGTTTAATACCATTCTAAAACTGCATGTAGTTTGTAGCCAGTATAACATCAAGTAAAATTGTGACCAAAAATATTGAAATGGAGTAAAATGAAGTCATTTATCAAAATTATGCTCAATAGCAAAGTCATATATACGCAATACAGTTTATAAAGGGTCATGCCGATGTTTTACTGAAAACTCGGGGGAACAAATCTTACTTCTCGATCTTTGCGGAAAACTCTGGAAAATTCATCTTGACTTTTCTTCCTGTGCCGAAAACCCCGAATTCTTTCTTCCGACTCTTCGGCAAAGGATTTTTTCTGTGATTCAGTCAAAACATAAAATTCGAAAAAAAAAAATCAAAAAAAATCTGAAATTTCGGTATGGCCCTAACAAAGTTGGTAATAGATTGTTTAAATTTAATTTAACTTGTTCAAGTTTATCTGCTAAGATTTAGTGTCAGGATTGGAATAATCTACCTGACGCCATGTTAACGCGAATGCGTTGCCATTCTCTCATGTTCGACACTCGTGAACGTCTTCTCGCGTTCACAAACCAACGCGAACTCTGTTTTGAATACAACCTTTGTCTGACAAGATCACAGCATCAATGTTGATTTAAATTGATAAATAATTTGTGTTTTCAATGTTGAAAATTTTGGATGATACTGAGTTAGAGACTTAGCTACTTCAACGTCTTACTGTTCTCCTAACCTGGGCTATTGAAGACAAGCATACCCCATGCGCTATGAGGGAAATTTTGCCAGGGCAGGGGTGCTACAGCCGGCTCTTTGAATTCCAACTGCCAAGTGATTTTTTACGCACATGCCAACTCAGGTTTTTCGTCTCGATCCAAACGACTGGACAGCTGTCCTTGTGACCCCTACATCCTGCATCACTGACTAGGGGAAACCACACCTGAAAATTTGGATGAACTTTCTCGACCAATGCAGGGATCGAACACCTAAACTCTGGGCTAGTGAGCCAGCGTCTTATCCATGTGATCCCCACAATGCTCAACAGTGAAGACAATCGATCACCTAATGAACATCAGCACCAAGTTACACATTTTATCTCTAATAGTTTCAAAATTTTTGTGCTTCAGTGTGACAAAAGACAAACCCATTTTAATACCACCCTGCTTTCTTTTAAAAGACAAATCCTACCCAAAGGGAAATACATCCTCAATTCAAATGAAAAAACAAAAACAAATTTGTATCAAAACTTTTTTTTAATTCACCCCACAAGATGAGGGTTAATATACACAGGCTAATAATTTACATAAAACAAACAGGACAGAACAGGCAGTAGAAATTTCACAAACTAATGTTACATTGTTAATTCCTGAAAACAAAAAAAAAACAAAACAATTATAATTCATTCAATTCAAACATCTATATAGGCATGTAACTTTATACATATTTCAACTTGCATCAGATATGTTTGGCTAATAAAAGCAGCACTTTATCACCATACATCGTTAAGTTGGGGAAAGTATTCATCATCTGCAAGATTTACTTTAAAGCTGCATTATATAAGAACTACAAGCCCATAATCAACTTGGTGAGACATAGGATGACAGTTCTGATTTTTCAGTACCGTTGCTATCATAATCTACTCTACATTGTCAAAAACGCTCAGAACTTTGCAAAGAATAAACAAAAACGTTCATAACCTCGCAAAGAATCAAGTAATTTGACAATTTTTTTTCATATAATTGTTTTTCATTCTTATTTTAAACTATTATAGCAAGAACAACCAGTTCTTTATTACATGATGAAATGTGATTTAACTTCTACTTTACTGTGCCAAATTTACTAATGACAACACGGATACATAATACCTACATAGTGTCACAAAACATTCAGTATATTTAAACAATTTGTTCTTAGATAAAATTTAATATCTAGGTAAATTAAGTTTAAATATAAATGGTATCCTGTACTATTTTAGATTTTACTTATCTTGTGTCAGATATGTTTGGCTAATAAAAGCAGCACTTTATCACCATATATCGTTCAGTCGGGGAAAGTATTCATCATTCACAAGATTTCATTTCCAAAATGTGTAATGTAACTACATATTACAGAATTGATTTTAACCTATTGTTGATGTTTTATTTCGGGTATTTTGATACATTTTTGCTTTCCTGAGCAATACGACTAAAAATATTCTCCATAGGTAGATTTAAGGCGAAGACTTCATTTAAATCGCAAACAAATTCTATGCATTGATGGAGAATACGGTATTGATACCATACCATGTAGATCTAATGTTCGCCAAAATAAAAATTATTTTAAAATATTTTCCCCTGGAGTTAATGATGATAGATGTCATAGAAATATCATGACATTATTTAAGTTATTAACCTAGATTTTGACAAAAAAAGATCCCAAAACACCCTGTGGGGCTTAACATTGCTGTCCCCAAAATTATAAAGATACAATACATTTGGTTACCTATTTCTTTCAAAACCAAGCTGTTTTAAAAAAAAAAAACAGTGATCAAAAAAATCAATCTTGTGTCAGATATGTTTGGCTAATAAAAGCAGCACTTTATCACCACATATCGTTTAGTTGGGGAAAGTAGTCATCATTCACAAGATCAAATTTTAATGGTCAGTATCTCTAGATATTCTATTTGACGACTTTTGCTAATCACAATATACTTACCATAATGGCATTAACAATATCATTGCTATTATTTTTAAGGGCTTTAATAGCTTTTGATCTAGAAACATTGGCTTGAGACATAACAAGTTCAATATCTTTTGCTTCAACACCAGTGTCATCAACCTGAAAATACATGTAATGTACATCTTGTAAATCCAGAATACATCAATGGTAATTCAAACATACATTTTTATAATAGAAGTAACTTGCATCAGATATGTTTGGCTAATAAAAGCAGCACTTTATCACCATACATCGTTTAGTTGGGGAAAGTATTCATCATCTGCAAGCTGAAATAAATTAACAGCCCTGCCACAAATGTGTGTATTAACTAGATTAATTTTAAAATTATGTCTCTGGGCTAATGGAAGACCGGCATATGCCATACAGTGTGCTATGAGGGAAATTATGCCCAGGCAGCCACGCTACGGCCTCCTCTTATATCGAATTCCAACTGCCAAGGGATCTTTTACATCCCATCTAAACAACTAGACAGCTGTACTGGTCAGACCCTCTATTCTGCATCACCGGGATGAACTTTCTCGCCCAATGCAGAGATAGAACACCCCACCTCCAGGCTTTTTTTTGGGGGGGGGGGGGGAATTCTATTCTTTTGTAAGTAATGAGTACATGAGTTTCATTAATTAAATTATTAATTACCTCTTCATCATCCTCAGATTCTTCTTGTATAGGTTGTGAAACAGTTCCAGTGTCTAATCCACCTGCACTGTCTGTTGATTTGAATTTTTCAGCTGCAGATATTTGGGCTGCTTGATTCAAATCTTCAATCTGACAAAGAAAAAAATATTCTAGAAAATAAATAATATCCACAAAATCAAAAAGACAATAGTCTGTAGAAATAAATTCTTTGCTCAGACAAGTTTGGCATTAAATGCAGCAATGGCTTCTTCATACATCGATATGTTGGGGAAAGTTGTCATCATAGCAAAGTAAAATCTACATTGTAGATTTGGTCAGAACTCTCCAGCATAAAAGTGTCTAAATTGTAGAAGTACAACACATGTATATGATTTACAGGCTGCGGCAATAACTCCACAAATTGTAATCATTGGAAGTTTGAATTTGTAGATGTTGGATTACAGACATCAATTCATGTTGACATTATTAAATGTATGTGTACATTTAGCCTTAAATGTGTGTGTACATTTAGCCTTAAATGTGTGAACTGTTTCTCCATACACTTACCTTTGCTTCACCAAATACTATATACGTATCTGAAGCAGGACTTTTAAAAACATCAGGTCTATTTATAACAAATAATATATTTTTAGATTTTCTTATCGTGACTCGTGTAACTCCAGTAACAGGCTTTAGACCTAAAAATATAACATAAAATATAAGTAACTGCACTGAAGTAATGAACACCTGAAAATTGATCAGCAAGGCTGAATATAGAACATGTGAATGCACTTGGTAGGAGTGACAAATCCTCATACAAAATTATATATGTATGTATACATACAGGGGTGACGACAATATACACCCACATGAAAATGCGGGTGTTTAAATTATATTCTTACTACTTGCATCAGATATGTTTGGCTAATAAAAGCAGCACTTTATCACCATATATCGTTTAGTTGGGGAAAGTATTCATCATGTGCAAGTTAATTTCTTCGAGATGTACTTTTTTCCGATATGGAAAAAAACCCCCTTGGAATTGGCTAAAGCATGTTAATATTCACTCACCTAATTTAGCCATTGCCTTTCTGGCTTTTTTTTCACTTCGACTTTGTTTCTGTCTGCTAACTAATTCCTCTGGGATACCAGCAGCCTGAGCCATCTACAAATAAATATAACATTTAATTAAAGAATTTGTGAAAACATAAATAGTAGTTTTTAAGTAATGGATTGCTTGCATCAGATATGTTTGGCTAATAAAAGCAGCACTTTATCACCATATATCGTTTAGTTGGGGAAAGTATTCATCATCTGCAAGTATGTGACAGTGTCAAATCTATCCATCCAGGGATGAAATGACAATTTATATTTACATTACCTGGCTCTGTCTAGCCATGGCAGCGGCATCTTGTTCTTCTAATTCTGGAGGAGAATCATCGTCCCCATCTGAATCATCAGAACCAGAAAGTTCTTCAGCCTTTGTCTCCTCATCTAAAGGCTTCTCCACTGCTTCGATAGGCATGCTGAAAACATAAAGTCCATGATGTATTGCATACAGACAATTAACAGTACAATGCTGGTCACAATTAGAATATGGTTTGCAAAAATTTGCTCAGACGAGTTTGGCATTATATGCAGCAAAAATTTCTTCATAAATCTATATGTTGGGGAAAGTTGTCATCACAGCAAATTTTAAATTTAAACATGAATTATGCAAAAGCAAAAACTAAATCTGATAATTGCAGGCCTTTCGAGGCTAGCCCAAAATTGAATCGCATATGATATATCTTGAAGAGTGAAGCGATCCAACTAAAATTTTGGGTTCTATTTCAGAATCGCACCTCTACCAGTTCCCGGGGTCGTAGAGACTTGAAATTTTCAGGGGATGTTCCGCTGGGTTAGCGATGACCTCACACCAAATTTTAGCAAAATCGACCAATAACTTTTCATTTTACCGACCTTTAGCTTCTCCCGTGAGATATTTTTATCCGTACGACGCCATTTGCATTTCTTGACTATTTAGACTCGAATAACAAGACACTCAAACGAAAACCAACACTCAGCGCCCCGTGCCTGATGCTGCCGTTCATAATATTAATAATAATTTTCGTATATTTTAAGTATTCGCCCACGTGGAAATGTGGTCGTATATTGCCGCCCGTCCGTCCGTGCGTCGTCCACAATTTCTTGTGAACGCTCTAGAGGCTAAAGTTAATACCCGATTGACTTCAAATTTATGCACAGTGTTTAATGTCATGAGACGAAGAAGCATATAATGGATTTTCAGGGATATCCGATAATTACTACCAGAGTTATTACCCTTGATCTCTTCGAAAAACCTTGTGAACGCTCTAACGGCTAAAGTTAATATCCGATTGACTTGAAATTTAAGCACACAGTTTTAGGTCACGAGACGACCAAGCCTATCAATTTTCAGCGATATCCACTAATTACTGCCAGAGTTATGGCCCTTGATCACTTTGAAAAATCTTGTGAACGCTCTAACGACTAAAGTTAATATCCGATTGACTTGAAATTTATGCACAGTGTTAAAGGTCACGAGACGAAGAAGCCTATGGATATCCGATAATTACTACCTGGGTTATTACCCTTGATCTCTCAAAAAATTCTTGTGAACGCTCTAGCGACTAAAGTTAATATCTGATTGACTTTAAATGTATACACAGTGTCTAAGGTCACGAGACGGAGATGCCTATTGATTTTCAGCGATATCCACTAATTACTGCCAGGGTTATGGCCCTTGATCACTTTGAAAAATCTTGTGAACGCTCTAACGGCTAAAGTTAATTTCCAATTGACTTGAAACTTAAGCACACAGTTTAAGGTCAGTTTTTCGACACTTGGCCTTTGGGTACGACCTTCACCCCATACAATATTTTAAAGGCCACAATCTTGACTTGGACCACCGACCCTGACCTTGGTCGTGTCACACACAGCTCGGTCAGAAAACGGTCAAACGTTAAGGGCCTGTGTTTGAAGGGTGGTCTACGGGCCATGTCAATATGAAAGGTCGTGGTGACCTTTGGTAATCAAGGTTAACCAGCCGTGACCTCCACTTTGACCTTGAACCCCAAATTCCCATCGAGCTCGGGGCCTTTACGTTTATGCTTGTCATGGCCCTATTGCTAGTTGCATTATGAAGATCGATGTTCTATGTGAAAGCAGAGACGATGCCCTTCAAAAAAAGTAGCAGGGTCAAAGTCATGGGTCAAGGTCATGGTACAGAAAACTGAAATCAAACTTTTCAAAGTGAGTTTTTGGACACTTGACCTTGGGTACGACCTTCACTCCATACAATATATCAAAGGCCACAATCTTGACTTGGACCACATACCTTGTCACACACGACCCGGTCAGAAAACGATCAAACGTTGAGGGCCCGAGTTCGAAAAGAGGTCTTTGCGCCTTGTCAATATTAAAGGTCGTGGTGACCTCCGGTAATCAAGGCTAACCAACTGTGACATCAACTTTGACCTTGAACCCCAAATTCCCATTGAGCCCAGGGCCTTTACGTTTATGCTTGTCATGGCATTAATTCTCGTGTATTATGAAGGTCGATGTTTGAGGTTAAAGCAGAAACGATGCCCTTCAAAAGGGTAACTGGGTCAAAGTCGAGGGTCAAGGTCATGTTACAGAAAACTGAACTCAAACTTTTCAAAGTCAGGTTTTGGACACTTGAAATTGGGATACGACCTGCACCCCATACAATATTTAAAGGGCACAATCTTGACTTGGACCAACGACCTTGACTTTGGTCCTGTCACACACTGCTTGGTCAGAAAACGGTCAAATGTGGAGGGCCTGTGTTCGAAAGATCAATATGGAAGATCGTGGTGAAAAGTTTGAGTTCAGTTTTCTGTAACATGACCTTGACAGGGCTCGAAACGAAAGGCGCGCGAAAGCGCTCGCGTACCTACCATGCACCTAAAGTGAAACCCAGGTACATATTTTTAAACGCACCCGAATTTTATAAACAACGCTCCTCGCACCAAAGGGTAACTCACGGTTCTCTTTTTAAAATATCACCCGGCCTTTTAAATGAATTAACGCGAACGCTTTTGCTTTTAATAAAATTCTCGTAAAAATAATCTATTTTTATTTAACGGTCCCAAGCAAGGCTTGACACGCCGTCGGCCTCGGCGGCATGGCCTACGAATTTTACAATTTGGCCGCAGATTCGTGGCCGATTTTTAACTATCCACGGCCATGTATGGTCAGCGATTTGTGTTGGATATCAATAGTTATTTTGCTATCGATAATCGCAATCATTGTTTTTTAAGGCGAGTGGTCGCTCTCGAACGCCTACAGCTCACCTGAATGTCGACCCAGGGGAGTTTTTTTCCGTCCCCTTAAAATTGAAAATCACTCTCCTTTACAAATTCATTGGGGGTTTATTAACATTTATCACCAATCACTCTCCTTAATATCAGATCACTCTCCTTAATTTCTAATTCACTCGCCTTAATTTCTAAAGCATTCATCTTATCGAAACTTGGAGAACCTTTTAGGAGAGCCATTTTTTCAATTTGTTGATTGAGGGGAGCTTTTTTTTGGCTCTCCTCTGAAATACAAAAAACAACGACAGTAATCGACATTGAAATGTATCGAAACAATCTTATTTTCACGGTCGTAACCAAGAATGGGTTACGTATTCAAAAGTCAAAACCATACGATGTTGCGATAGATGTTTTTTTGTTTGTCTAATTAATAATAAAACGTTTCATATTACGTATAAATTGTACTTAATTTTTAAAAAATGTAGCTTTGGTTCTGAATGACGAAATACGGTTGATAGGCCGATGTATGTGGAGGAACCAAACTAAAATGAGCACTAGTCGATTCAAAACATTGCGTACGTGAGAGCGACCAATACCAACATGGAGGACAATACGTTGTCAATTCGCGTGCAAAAATTAAAGAAAATTTAATAGCCTAAATAACTTATCACAAATTCGTAAATTGTTTATTGTCCCCCGCCTTTCGAAGAAAGTTGGGGGACTATTAAAATGGGTTCGTCCGTCTGTCTGTCCGTCTGTCTGTCCGTCACACTTTTTGGGACACAATAACTCTCTTCCTAATTGAGCTAGAATGTTCAAACTTGGTGTATGTGTTTATTAGGTCAATGCCTTGATGGAGTTCGAAGATGAGCATTTTCCGCTTAGGGTAAGCAGAGATAAGCAATTGGATTGGTTGATGCTTTGGGACACGATAACTTTAGTTCTAATTAAGTGAGATTGATGAAACTTGGTGTATAGTTTCATTATAGTAATACCTTGACTAAGTTCGATAATGAGCATTTTCTGCTCAGGGTAAGCAGAGCTATATACGCAATTTGATTGGTCGAGAATTTGGAACACAATAACTCTCTTTCTAATTGAGTTAAAATGTTCAAACTTGGTGTATATGCTTATTAGGTCAATGCCTTAATGGAGAGTTCGAAGATGAGCATTTTCCGCTTAGGTAAGCAGAGATAAGCAATTTGATTGGTTGATGCTTTGGGACACGATAACTTTAGTTCTAATTAAGTGAGAGTGATGAAATTTAGTATATAGTTTCATTACAGTAATACCTTGACTAAGTTCGATAATGAGCATTTTCCGCTCAGGGTAAGCAGAGCAATTTGATTGGTCGAGACTTTGGAACACAATAACTCTCCTTCTAATTGAGTTAAAATGTTCAAACTTGGTTTCCATGTGGGCGTATAATTAAAATATACGAAAATTATTATAATTTTTATGAACGCCAGCATCAGGCACGGGGCGCCGAGTGTTGGAGTTCGTTTTAGTGTCTTGTTATTCGAGTCTAAATTGTCAAGAAATGCAAATGGCGTCGTACGGATAAACATACCTCCCGGGAGAAGCTAAAGGTCGGTAAAATGAAAAGTTATTGATCGATTTTGCTAAAATTTGGTGTGAGGTTATCACTAACCCAGCGGAACATCCCCTGAAAATTTCAAGTCTCTACGACCCCGGGAACTGGTAGAGGTGCGATTCTGAAATAGAACCAAATTTTGAGCATATTCTGTTTTCATTATCTATTTTATATTTTTTAACTTAATATAAATATAGTGCAAACTGTCAGCTCTTATTTAAGACAACTTTTCAAATCTATCGAAGGTGGTAACTATTCAAAATCATAACAGAAAAGTTTTCATTTTGAACAAAGAATAGATTTCATTATCATTCATAATCGCATCATCATCATCCATCAGATAAAATTGTTTTGTCCACCGGATTTAACCCAACTCCAAAGTCTTACAAGTTACGGCGCTGAAACAGATATTTTCGATAAATCCAATGCAAAAGACAAGTGCGCATCAGATCTTTGTATCGCCTAATAACAAGTTGATCTAATAACCAAATATTGCGTTAGTTTTTGTCTGAAGCCAGTCAAACATGCAGATTGATAAACATCAACATAACAAAATATAGACATTACGTATATTATTTATCACGCTTATTTATTACCATTATACAATCAATCGGTCCTTCAAATACAAATTTAATTGTAAGAACTTAACCTATCAACATCACTTCAACCCATAATTTGCAAAGATCGACCTCATAGATCGTGGATTTCGCTAGATTGAAACTCACATGGATGATAACTTGTCTCGCCGGAATAAGGTATGGCGGAAAAGGGTAGATATTTGACGTAATTTCCGGCAAGTGCGCTGGCTAACCGGTTTCAGTTTACTGTCATGGCGGCCTAACAACAAATAAACATTTCACAAAACAGACTTTTCATTTAATAAGGTATGCTATTAAAACCACGTTACTACGTCTATACGATTTATTTAGTCTGTTATAAGCAAAATATTAGATACGTTTTTTAATCACTGATTTGGAAAATGGAAGAAGAATTATGATTAGTTATGTAACAACAGTTCATGCTGATGAGAAAAAGCAAGTTACTGCATGCTAATAATAAGTCAAGTGTAGCATCCGATATATTTCTCAACTGTTTATTGTTTGTCTTTTCTGTCTTTGTGCTATGTACAGTATGTTTAGATTATTTAAGTGGAGAATGGACTACCGTCATAACTGTGAAGCCTTTTAATGCGCTTAATTCACTGGAAATTGAAAATAATTTAAGAAAAAAAAAAACCCAAACTCAAACTACACAGTCAGTAGCCTGAGGCTATTATTCATTCTCTCATCTGCAGGCTGCCAGACAAATTATGATTTTTTTCTTTGCTTCAGCATTTTTGTTTGACCAAATGTCATTCATTTAACAATGCTAACAAAATTGCAATTGTTGCAGTACTGCAGTAGGCCCTATTATTAACATGATATTATTGTTTTATTGAGAATTTTAACCTAACCCTTTGTCATTATTGTTGTATTATATTTTAACAGATTAGAAGATGCCCAGTGCCGGTGCCCTTTGTGCACCAGTAATAACTCCATTACGTGATCCATCAATTCAAGTTCCAGCTAGTCATATTAATTTGTCTACTCACATAGCTTGTTCTACAGGTGGGAAGCTTATTTCTTTTATTAGATTTTATAAATATTTGTTTAACATTAAGAGGTCTGACATTTATTATGACTTGTGATTTGGTAACCTCCTCTAACTAACAGGCCTATATAATTTATATAATGTTTCAATTTTATTTATTTCTTTTTAATTTTTCTTGTATCTTATTATTCCTGGTGTATACTCTACTACTAGGTATTTATGTCTACTTACACCTGCTAGTAGTCCAAGGGTGATATAGCAGACATATGTTTACAAGAAAATGGATCATATCCATATGTTTACAAGAAAATGGATCATATGTACAAACTAGTTGAAAATGATGTCCAATGTGAGCACTCTGCTGGGACAGTCATATAAGGAACCAAATAATACAGGGGGTCCAGTCCAAAATTTTAGTGTATTTTATTAAATCTCACAGGTTAAGCTTACTATGCATCTGTCTGAAGATTGTTGAATCTATTGCCGTGGTTTATATAATGTAGTTAAATAATCAGCTGTAAATGTGTGATTTCAAATTAATTTTTGTAAGACAGTAGTGATTGTTTAATCTAGCTGACTTTTCTTTTCTTTCTGATCTTTCAGATCGTGTTGTTGTTTAAGTTTCTTTTTCTACAGTGATAAAACGTTAAAAGATTAACATGCCTACAGTTAGAGGAGGACTGGATCCTCCAACCATTACCCCTTTAAAACCACCAACCCCAGACAGACCAAGTTCTTATGTTGATAATTATACTTATATAGAATTGAGCACAGGCAAGTGCAATGTCAATTACTTAGATCTTTTATTATTTAAATACTAAACAAACAGTTATTTAAAGATCTATTTCTTCTGTTTACCCGAAACCTCTGATCTTGATTTGTATTGGAAAATGTCTAGTTTTTCACAGCATAGTCATTGCTAAAATGTACATCACTCATAGTGATCATTTCAAATCTAACCAACCATTAAAACGCTGTTCTTTGTGATAGGTTACCAGTCCTACACATACTTGTAGGTCCACCAGAATCACACTTATTTGAACATAGGTTTTCTAAAATTGTCCTAATACACCACAACACAAAAGCCTGTATATGTTCTTTATTAAATGTGAGCTTTAACTAATAACTTTCAGTCTATATATTGTTTGTATTGGTCATAAGAAATAAACTTTTATTTAACAATATGGTTTCATATTACACCTTAAAGGGTTTAAATTGTTAAACCCATGTTTTTGTCAGACATTATATAAATGAACAAGTATAACATTTGAGAATAATCTACTGATCTTGTAAACCACATAATCTTAAAACTAGACAAACTAGACTTTCTACTCATTAAGATTAATATTTATAAACATTCATCTTAAGGAATTTATTCATCTTTTCAGATTCACCAAGTTGTAAAATATTTTTCACAACTGATGGAAGTAAACCATGTCCATTTCAACGTAAAATATCAGGAAAAGAATTAACATTCAAATATATTGCTCCATTTACTTTAAAACCAGGAAAGAGGATATTAAAAGCAGTTTGTGTTAGCAGGTATGAAGTCAACAAATTTCTTTAATTGTATTTTCCTGTATTACCTTGTTACTGTAACTCTTTCAATATAAGTTTCTCAAATAAGGAAATGTACTTAAAACATATCAAATTTATATTTACTAGAGATGGACTACAAGAGAGTGTTGTTGTTACTAGGACATTTAATGTAGAAGATATTAATTCTACAACAGCTACAGAAAGTGATGGCTATGGTTACACTAGTCACAGTACGAGCAGTTTCTTCGAAACAACTGACACAGATGCTACACCAACCAGATCTCGTAGTCGTAGTAAATCTAAAAGAGGGAAACCTCTGGTAAATATTTCAGCATTTGACTAATTAAATATATTTCAGTGTAGATACTCGGGTATACTTTACAATTATACCCCTTATCGACTTTTATATGTTTGAAAGTAAAAATTTGACGTTGAGAAAATATATTTTTCTCGAACTGTTTCTCAACTTAAATACTTGCATGGCAAAGTCAAACCACGCTTAATTGCATTTCCCAAATGCATAGACTTTTTAATTTTTGTTTAAAGTCATAAATTCCATTCAAAAGATAATCATAAAGGCTTGAAAATTCCATCAAAATAGAATCTTTCTATTTACATTATCAGAGAGTAAATGCATAAATTGAATGATAATTATATGCATATGATTTTTAATAGTCAAGATCCAGTTCATTAAGGAAGTCTAAGAATGGACCTAAAGAAGCATGGGCAAGTAATGGTGATTCTGAAAGAGAATCTGGTGCATTTAATGATTATAATGAAGTGTGTAAGTATTTTATTGATTCAAAAATACTACAAAAATTGTTATCTATGTAAATGTCTCAAATAGTATTAAAGTGGTATGAGATGTTGTAGAAAGAGATTAGAATGAGGTGTTCTAAAAATTAAACAACAAATCTCAGGCATATTTAGACAAAAGTGCTGAAATTTTCAATAAAAACTTCCAAGAGTGGGAACAACAATAAAAGAATACCTATTTTTTTTAAAAAAACTAATGATAAACAATGAGCTGATCATTCTGATTAAAATAAAGATCTATATTTCATTTCGTTTTTTATACGTCCACATTCATAATGTGAACGTATTATGCCGTCGCCCCTGTCTGTGTGTGTGTGTGTGTGTGTGTGTGTGTGTGTGTGTGTGTGTGTGTGTGTGTGTGTGTGTGTGTGTCTGTGGTTCGCCTACAGGGCGCAGTTCTTCATGGATTTTCTTCAAACTTGGTATACTTATTCCTTATACTCCAAGGAAGATCCCTATTGTTTTTGGTGCATGCCCGACCCCCAGGGGCAGAGCCACGCCCATTTCTAGTATTTGTTTGTTTGTCATCTACAGGCCACATTTCTTAACTTATAAACTTGAAACTTTGCATACACATTCTTTGTACCCTAAGGAACATCCCTATAGTTTGGGGTGCATGCCCAACCCCCAGGGGCAGAGCCACGCCCATTTTCTTTTCGTGTGTCTTTGTGTCGCCTACAGGGCGCAATTCTTACTGGATTTTCTTCAAACTTGGTATAAGTATTCCTTATACCCTAAGGAAGATCTCTATTGTTCTTGGTGCATGCCCGACCCCCAGGGGCAGAGCCACGCCCATTTCTAGTATGTGTTTGTTTGTCGTCTACAGGTCACATTTCTTAACTTATAATTTTGAAACTTTGCATACACATTCTTTGTACCCTAAGGGACATCCCTATCTTTGGGGTGCATGCCCAATCCCCAGGGTCAGAGCCACACCCATTTTCTTTTCGTGTGTCTTTGTGTCGCCTACAGGGCGCAATTCTTATTGGATTTTCTTCAAACTTTGTATACTTACTCTTTTTACTTTAAGGATGATCCCTATCATGTGGGGTGCATGCCCAACCCCCAGGGGCAGGGCCACACCCATTTTCTTTTAGTGTGTCGGTGTGTCGCCTACAGGCAGCAATTCTAACTGGATTTTCTTAAAACTTTGTATACTTACTCTTTACACCCTAAGGATGATCCGTATTGTTTTTTGGTGCATGCCCGACCCCCAATGGCAGAGCCACGCCCATTCCTTGTATTTATTTGTTTGTCGTCTACAAGCCACATTTCTTAACGTATCATCTTGAAACTTTGAAGACTTATTCTTTGTACCCTAAGGAACATTCCTATCATTTGGGGTGCATGCCCAACCCCCAGGGGCAGAGTCACGCCAATTTTTTTTTTGTGTGTCGCCTACAGGCCACAATTCTTAATCGGTCATCTTGAAACTTAAAATACTTATTCCTTATACCCTAAGGATGATCCCTTTTGTTTTGGGTGCATGCCCGACCCCCGTGGGACAGCAACACCCATTTCTTGTATTTGTTTGTCTGTCGTCTACAGGCTGCATTTCTTAATGTATCATCTTGAAACGTTGAATACTTATTCTTGGTACCTTAAGGAAGATCCCTATTGTTTTTGGTGCACGATTCTTAATGGATCGTCTTTAAACTTGGGATACATGTATGTATTCCATATAGCCTAAGGACGTCAACTGCATGTCCGGACTCACACAGGCAAGACACGCCCAATTTTTGTGTTTGTCGTTTACTTGGCTTATGTATTCCTTATAGCCTGAGGGCGTCCACTATTGATTTTGATGAATGTCCCGACCCCCAGGGGCAGAGCCACGCCCACATTTTGCCTTTAGCGTTAGGAAGGCACAATTCTGAATGGATTATCTTGGTATACTTATTCCTTATACTCTAAGGACGGCAACTATTGATGTTGGTGCACGACCCTCAACGCTAAACAAACCAAACGCCTAGCCTTCTTGACAAAGTACCATATCAATCAAAGCAGGAATGTGGACGTATATTGTAGCGTTAGCGTTATGTTTAATACTTTCGTTGGCCTACACTACATGAAAATCTGACAAGTTATAGTGGGAGTTCACATCAGAGGTCAATTGAGCAACTTTTGACCCTATGATATCAGATATTGATTAATCAATCAGCGTTAATGTTTCTGGTGGTACCCACAGTTCCGTTCATCAAAAGGCTAAGAACTCCTCATAACAGATGGTTTCATTGGCGAATCTCTTACATAAGCCAGAATAAATCAACGATAACTACTCTCCAGATCCTAGTGTAATAAGGACAAGTAAAATGAAATTTTGAACTAAAGAAACGAAATAGGATCTGTGTTTTAATCAGATTACGACCTAATTATTGCTTTTTGGTTTTTCTTTAAAGCTATACCAGACGGACCCTTTAATCCTACAAACTATGCTGGTACACAGATAAATGTATGGGGTGCCCATCCAGGTGCATTACAAGGTTTAGATGGTACTAACGGTTTAGTAAATCTCGCAAATCAACCAAAACAACCATATCCGGTTCAATATGGCTACCTCACAGAACAGATGATACAGGTATATTTTTCAAATATAAGTACCAACACTTCACATTTAATTTCATGCAAACCCCATGATTGTGTGTTTTCCTTATTTATTAGGAACTTTTCTTGAAGCCCTAAAAATCAATAGTCTTTTCCTCTATTTTGAAATCAAAGATATAGTATTGAAGATTCAACTGTCGGTGAAATAGATCTTTAGTGGCTGACATGTGCATCGATGATTGAACCATTAGAAAGAGAACTGTATAACTGATTGTTATATTCATATACATGTATATATAGCTGGCAATGTCTCTTCTTTACCTTTCAGAAATATGATTTTGAATTAAATTATTTTTTGGGGGGTTTTTTTTTTCAGAATATGAAACCACATGAACCTAGTGTTACAGTTGGAGATTTAAGGAAACTTCTCAGTGAGCAGAATCCAAAACAAGTTACTGTTGCCCCTCCACCAGCTAAACCTGCCATAGAATATCAACCTATTTATAAAGACCCTCCACTTAATGCTGTTAGTCCAGGAAATGGTTAGTTTTATATTCTAACAACAACATTTAACTTGGATGATTTCATCCATCTTTGTATAAGTCATAGTGAAGCCTTTGAAGAAAATCCATGTTTTTGATTGCAATTTGTGCTGTTTTCATTCATCATGGATTGGTAATGTATCAATGAACACTGAACAGTAGATTTTGGTAATATGATCACTAACAGTAATTCCATGAAAGGTAATTGTGGATACATAGTGAACATCTGGTCTTATTCCTTGTCTTTCTGTAGGAAGTGTAAATAGAACATACCAGTATTTGTATTTTTAATATGGAATCAAAGCAGTTCATTTTTTCAACTTTTTTTAGAAAAGTTAAGTAAATAACTGCACAGGGTTTTAATTTAAGTCCCAATACATTTCATTTAAAAGATGTTTCTTTATATTTCAGGTGATTTTAAGGATAATATATTACACATCTACGCACATTTACTGGAGAGAGCTAAGAAAAATACTGACTTCAGATTAGCTGTAGCAGAACCTAAAATTGGAAAGGTACATTAAAGGCATCTAAAAATATTTTAACACTTGAATTATTTAATCTTGTTTCTTGTATAACAACAGATACTGTTATATTTGTGTAAATATATTTCATAATTGCATGATTCTGTGATTTATTTTTAGATACATGATGCAGAATTTAAAGATGAAGGAGATAGTTTCAAGTTAACGGTTGTTTTAACTAAACCTGGTGTAAAGCGTTAGTATTTATTAGATCTCTCATTTACAAAATTAATCAGATAAGTCAATTCAGATAGACTGAATAGGGCAATTATTTCTGGAAGATTGCAATCAATACCATGTTAAAAAATTAACCATTTCTTGTGGTGACAAAAGACCTTGATGATGTACTGTACATCTTTACTTATACCCATACAGTGTAGGATGAAAGGAAATTTGACCCTAGTGTTATTCCAATATACTACTGTTGTTTATGGTATACACACGAACTCAGTCTTTTACACTATTCTGATGACGAGATGCTTTTTTGAGCCAGGTGCGTTGTCTTCCACAACTAACAAGGGAAAGTCTGACTGAAAGAAAATCCTTAAGAACTTTCTCGTTCAATACAAGACTTGGAATGTTTAGTTATTGAGCCAGTCCTGCATTCTCAGCAAGCTACAGATGTGACAAAGAATATATATGAGTTGATTGTTCATGTTTTTAGTTCCCTACTACTTTATTGTATTTCTTGTTTGAAATATTATATATGTTTTGCTTTTAGCCGGTTCAGCAAAGAAACCTGTAGTTAATAAGAAGAAAACACCAGGAAGCTCGTCTGATTCTTCAACAAAAACTAAAACACAGCCAGTCAAACCACCTCCAGCACCTGTTAAAAAGAAATCAAATCCATATTTTGATATGGAGACAGAAAATTTAAATGTAATTTATTTTTTATCACAGTATGTGTTTTGCTCATCGCCTTTTGATGTGTGAATTAGTTTTATAATGTACTAAGATTCTATTTTGAAAAATTAGCCTCAAATCTGACATTTCCCCACAATCTTGCATGAAAATGGGTCACTTTCATATTTTGGCCAATCAATGCTTTGGAAGACTTTGAAATTTTTCTTAAACCCACTGGTTCATCAATGTTCTAGGCATCATACAGTAACAAATTTGTTAGTTTGCAAGTATTGAAAGTACTGTTAATTCAGCACAAGTATCAGCATACCTGACTTTATATGCATTTTCCTGTCAAATCTCATAACTAATTAGTCCTAAAACTATGGATCACCGTAACATGGTATTGGATGTAAAACATATATTCATTTGTTTCTATAGACTGAAGGTACAGTTAAAGAGTATGCCAACTTTAATGCTGAACAAGATGCTGAAGTATTGAGAAAAGCCATGAAAGGATTAGGTAAACAAAAGTTTTAAAACTTCATTTGCAATCAACTGTTTAGAAATAATATTTATATGTATTTACACTAATTTCCCTTTTGGTTATTTCTGTCTTCTCTGAGGGTTGTGGTCTAAGGGGAGATAACATGGAGTTAGGGAACTATGGACAGAGTTATGTCCCTTTAATGCGTTTTTCTTTTATTATTTTGTTGTTGCACATATCCAATCTGACTTAAAATCTATATTTTATTTATATTAGGAACTGATGAAGATGCCATTATTAATGTATTATGCTACAGATCTAATCCACAACGTCAAGAAATAGTGAAAACATTTAAAACTATGTTTGGAAAGGTAATTTATGAAACTTTATAAGTAAAATTTGAGGAATTCACTACTACTACTACTTTGCACGTGGCAATTTAATTCTAGAAAGTACACTGGTTTTTATCACAACATCTATCTATTAAAGCATTGCATGTAAATCTTGACAATAAAATTGGAAATCATTGCTTTTCTTTCAATCTAAATCAATGTGTTTTGACCAGGCTTATGTATTTTAACCAGTTTTGAAAAAAGTCTGACATTTAGATTTTTTGTTATATTTATAGGATTTAATAGATGAATTAAAGAGTGAATTAAGTGGAAGTTTATCAGATACAATAAAATGTTTATGTATGGCTCCAGATGAATTTGATGCATATCAATTACGTAAAGCTATTAAGGTAAATACTATCTTTGTGCATTATTTTTCTTTGATTTATTCTAACTCAGTATTCAAGAATAAACTAAAACTAGACTTTAGACATTACACATTTAAAATTAATCCTAAAATTCCTGAAAAAATAAATCATTGTTAATAAAAAATTTAGCCATCTTTATTTCCATTTTATTCTTGATCATGGTCAGGATTTTAGCCTTTATTTTGTAAGATTTAAATGGTCATCAGCTTTCTGTCGCATTGAATCTTTAAGCAATAAACTTTGACTAATATTGTCTAGTTACATAACATTATTTTGTTCTGAAGGGTTTGGGTACAGATGAAGATGTTTTGATTGAGATATTATGTACGAGGTCCAATGCTCAAATTCAAATCATCAAAAAAAGATACAAGGAAAGTAAGTATGAAATATCTAATGTAAAAAAAAGTGCCTAGACAGAGATTTGCCCCCAGGTTCTCCGCCACTCTTGAAAAAGAATAACACAGTATTTCCATATATTCCATGATTTGTGATTTTCAACAATGACTTCAATGACATGAAGTTAAGATGCTAAATAATCAAGACTAGTAACTTGTTGAAGGCCTATTGAGATTGAGTATATATGACTATTCTTGTAATAAGCTTTGTATTACCTTGTCAAAATTTTATTTTGACATTTTATATGCTGTGAAGAAAAGAATTATGTACCGAAGGAGATGATTAGCTTATTGATAATAAATAAAATATTATGAAAATGGACCACTAGGTCAGCTGTTACAGCTCATAATCAGCATTTGAAGAAATGTTGCTTTACACTTTAAACAGAAAATTAACAAAAGCTTTGTAGAAAACTGTACACTTAGTAAGATTATGTTTATGTATTTCTTTTGCAGTGTACAATAAAGATTTAGAAAAAGATATAATAGGAGACACGTCTGGTCATTTTAAACGTCTGCTAGTTACGTTAGTACAGGCTAATCGTAGTGATAGTAAGGAAGTTGATAGAAATAAAGCTCATCAAGATGCCCAGGCTTTATATCAAGCTGGAGAGAAGAAATGGGGAACAGACGAATCTAAATTCAATGTGATTTTAGGGTCTCGTAGTTTTCCACAATTACGAGCTACCTTTGAGGAATATAAAAAGATCTCTAAGAAAGATATCGAACAAGTATTAAAGAGTGAGATGTCGGGAGATATTTTAAAAGGGATGCTGACAATCGGTAAATGAATTAAGATTTTGATTGTCATGTTCAATCGAGTACATAATTTGTAAGCTGTGGTCTAAGGGGAGATAATATTGGGTGTAGGGAGATATATACACAGTTATCTCCCTTTAGTGCATTTTTATCAACAGTGTTAGTTCCTGACACTAACAAAATAATCCCTTGTGAAATGGAAATAAGACTGATTTCAGTCACAAGAATATTATGAAATAATCAGTAATAATTATAGCAATAATACTGCTGTTTCAAACAACAAGGGATTTACAAGTAATTTCTATGCATGGCGGCGGGTTGGGATGGCCTAGTGGTCTAGAGTGCCGCGCTTAGACCTCTAGCTGGCCGGTCACCTCTGGCTTGCGGCTGTGGTTTCGAGCCCTGGTGTGAGCGTATGTGGCATGGAGATAGGGGCGCCTTCTCAACCTTGTGGGTTTCCTCCGGGCACTCCGGTTTCCTCCCACTGCTAAAGACCCCTACGCGCAAGCGAATTACTGAAATAAAATTAAAAAAACCCATGTTAGTCCCGAAATGACCTAGTTTGTGTTGAGTGGACGTTAAACCCCATTTCTCTCCCTCTCTATGCATGGCAGTGGTTGGGATGGCCTAGTGGTCTAGACCTCTAGCTGGCTGGTCACCTCTGGCTTGCGGCTGTGGTTTCGATCCCTGGTGTTAGCATATATGGCTTGGTGGGTTTCCTCCGTCCACTCCTGTTTCCTCCCATTGCTAAAGACCCTTATGCGCAAGCGAATTATTGAAATGAAATTAAACCATATGTTAGTCCCAAAATGACCTAGTTTGTGTCTTGTGGACATTACCCCCCCCCCCCCCCCCCTTTCTCTCTATGCATGGCCAAAAGGGTTTAATGGCAAGGTTATCATCTTGATTGATAGATCATCATATTGTTATTTGATTATCATATTCTGTATTGTGAAGAGCCACCACCTTATAATATCTCACAAGAAAATCTAGATATTTTAGCTTGAAATAGACAAATGTACAATTGTTTTTTATATAGTTCGATGTATAAAGAATAGAACGGCTCATTTTGCTCGTCAAATACAGAAGACAATGAAGGGTCTAGGTACTGATGATGATACATTAGTTCGTGTTGTGGTATCTAGATGTGAGACAGATATGGTTCAAATTAAAGAAGAATTTGAAAAATTAACAGGCCAGACTTTAGAACAGTATATTACAGTAGGTAGAATTTAGTAATTCAGAATTACCCTTGCTAAATTGCTCAGTTAATTATAGTGATTTATATATTCAGAATTAATTTCTCTAATGAACAACAGTTAAAGCCCAAATATGCTAGAATAAAATTTTATTCAAATGAATTCTCGTCCAAAGATTATTAAATTTGAGCAATTCTAAGCTAATATATTGTCATTTGTAGGTTTACATTGTTTGTTAATAATAATAATTCTGATCTTTTTTGGACAAGACAAGCCATCACATTTTTAAATGAAAGTTTTTTATTACTCAAAAGTGCTCCATTATGTAATAACAACAAGATATATGTATTTCAGACTTGATATATTGTTATTATCAGACTTGATATTTCGTTTTTGTAGGATGATATATCAGGAGATTATCAGAAAGCCATATTATCTATAGTTACTGGAGGAGATCCACCTGATACTGCTAGTAAATGTAAGATATAATATTATAATTGTATATCTCTTCTAATTATGTGTAATGTCTAGTAACATTGATTATAAAATATTTCTTAGATATCTTACTCTTACAACAAGAGGCCCAACAATAACTTCTAACTACTTACCATAATACAATAATGGCTACTTTTGATTTCATAAAGTTAATTTTTTCAAGGAACAATATCTAATATTTGCACTCTCAATATTCATATTTTTTTATTCAGAAATATTGCAACTAGTTGAAAATTCATAAAAAGTGAATATTGTAAATTCCAGATATGGAAATTGCTCAAATTTAAAATGTACATTAATTTCTTGTTTGTTGTGTGTTTTGTAACTTTTGTATTCTTATTAATTTTGTGAAAATGCTTTGATAGTAATAGTATTTTAATATGCTTTTTTAACAGGAGAGGTTGATTTTTGTATTTAATTGTAAAACTGATATAGGTCTCTCTTCTTACTTATATTCTTTGTTCTGTTATTATTAATTGTATGTATTATGTTTTTGTTACATTCCGTGGGAGTTGCGTTGGCTCAGTTAGTAAGGCACTGGCACCCTAACCTGGAGATCTCTTGTATGATCCTAGTCTGGTTGGAGAAAGTTACTTGGGATTTTGAGACGTTGTTTCCCCATGTCAGTGATGCAGGATGGAGGGCATGGCAAAGAACAGTGTCTAGTTGTATGGGACACCCTGATGTGCACATAAAAATAAAACCTTGTCAATTGGAATTCAATTGCTACCTGGGCAAAATTTCCCTCGTAGCACACAGCATTGTGTATGCCGATCTTCATAAGCCCAGTTGGAACAGAAAAAAAGAATGTTAAAACCTATTTCACTTATTCTTGTTTAGCATGTGTATGTATCCTTAGTTAATACTATACTAACACTAACAGCACACTAATGTCTTTCTTTGTACTAATACAATTTAATAAACATTTTACTCTATTAGTTTTAGTTTTTTAATTTCATGTTCATCATTGAAATCAATGAAATTTAACAAACGAAAACCGAAAATTAAAGAAAAGTAATGTTATATTTTAGCGGGTAAAGGTTTTGTTGAAGCTGTAAAAAGTAAAACAGATGAACAATTAGATGAAGAAGTTCGACTGGAGACGGAACCTGTACAGGTAAAATATTAATAGAATTTTGAATTATATTTAAATCAATTTCCAATTTTTGAATTGATATTTAGTTAAATCTGACTTGGATAGAAACAATATTTATTTAAGTCTGACTTGGATACGATTAATATTTAGTTAAATTTTACTTGGATAGAAGCAATATTTACTTAAATCTGAATAAAATCAATATTTGGTTAAATGTGACATGGATGGAAACAATGTTTAGTGATATGAAACTTGGATAGAATAAATATTAGGTAAATCAGACATGGATAAAATTAATATTTAGTTAAATCTGACTTGGATAGAATTAATATTTGGTTAAATTTTGTTTAAAAAATATGTCATTTCATGTACGACTGAATATATACCTATGTCGAACAAGAAATAAAATATTGTATACAGTCTATGCCTGTTCTCCAATCCCTATCCACAAATCTGAATAAAATATTGTTTACAAATAGAAAAAGGTATATTCAATCTGAAGCTTATTTAAATTGATTAAATCTGACTTGGATAGAAACAATACTTAGTTAAATATGACTTGGATAAAATCAAATGTTAAGATGGATAGAATTAATAATTGAATATGTCAGTTTGGTCTTTTGGGTAAATGGTCTGGCCTATGATATAATTCTGGATATCTGGCATTTAGTAATGCAGATCTTCATTGTTATATAATAAAAAGTAAAGATAAAAAATTGGCTATATACACTGCAAAAGTGATACTATTCTTATGAATATTTTTTTCCCATATTTTAGGAAGATCCAACTCTTAAACCTTTTGATGGTTTTAATGCTGAAACTGATTGTGAAGTTTTAAGGAAAGCGATGAAAGGATTTGGTAAGTGTTTCCAAATTAAACGTATAAAAGATTTTGTGCATTTATTGATAGGTGGGATAAGAAACTATATTTTTGTGTATATTTCAGGAACTGATGAAAAGGCTATTTTAGATGTTTTACCTAAAAGATCATTTGAACAAAGAGCAGAAATAGCCAAAACATTTAAAACTATGTTTGGCAAGGTAGCTAATTACATTATATTATTAGTTAAACTCTTCCATTTATTTACATAGAAATTAAAGCCATTGTTACAAACTGCTCAATGTATTAGATGTGGTATCAGGTGTTTTTTCTTCAAAAGCATGAATGCTATGTCTAGTGCATAATACTTGTCACATCTAGCACAAATACAAATACATTATATCCCCAGGTCAGAAAGTTAAGTTCTGTTCAAAATTTACAGTGATATAATGAATTGAAATTTTGGCAACATTTGGCATTCTTCCGCAGACTATATAATTAGCTCAGCACCACCCATAAGAGTTAGGTAAAATCTTTTGATTGTACTCTTTTTAATATGATGGGATGCAAGCCAGGCGTTAAGAATTTATCTATACAGGAAATTTCGTGTTTTTCAGGATTTAGAAGCTGAGTTAAAGAGTGAATTAAGTGGAAATTTTAAAACTATTTGTACAGGTTTATTATATGGTAGTGCAGACTTCGATGCTAAACAACTTAATAAAGCTATCAAGGTAAAAGTTTGTTTTGAGTTGATAGATTTGGTTATTGTCATTAGAAGAATATAGTTACAATGTTTAATTGCTTTGTGTAAGCTAATGGTTATAATAACAATTTCATAGATATTTAGATGTGTCAAGATATTTGGGTGCTAATTTTACAAAGACGGTAAAAATTAAGCAATTACTGTCCATGCATTATAGTTATAATCATAGAAAACAAGAAGTCTTTTGTTACATAATGTTTATATTGTACACTTTCATTTTTGTTTTTTCCATGTTTAATACTACGTGTATTGATATTTTCAGGGTCTAGGAACAGATGAGAAGGTTTTAGTAGAGATTATATGTACCAGAACTAACGAACAACTTAAAGCTATTAAAGAAAGTTATAAAACATGTAAGATATAATAATATCCAGAATTTTGAAGGAAATTAGATTTGAGTTATGCCTTTATCCATTTTGCCGAAGAAGCCTATGTGAAATACAGGAAATAGATAAGATTATGCCCACTGAGGAACCCCACCACTTTGCCGGCATGTTGTAGGATGTTAAATGTTCATCTAAATGTAGGTTGTGTAATACAATGGCAATTGCTGGATATTTGGGAATCCTCCCCAAGAAACTTCAATCATAAAAAGCTTTAATTTACACTTTTCATAGAAATAGAATAATAAGTATATTTTTATTCTGATATTTTACCACTTGACCCCCCATCCAGATCGTTTCGTTTTTTTTAATTCATATTATTATAATTAACTGTTACCTAAGCACAACATAACTTCAATCACTGACTTTATTGTTATTTTCTAATTTTAGTGTTTTCAAAAGACTTAGAAAAAGATGTAGTAGGTGATACGTCTGGTCATTTTAAACGTATATTAGTGTCAATATTACAAGCTAATAGAGATGAAAGTACAACCTTCGATAGAAACAAGGCTAAACAAGATGCTCAAGCCCTTCATGAAGCAGGAGAGAAGAAATGGGGAACTGATGAATCACGATTTAATGTTATATTAGTATCTCGAAGTTTCGCACAATTACGAGCAACATTCCAAGAATATGCTAAGCTAGCCAATAATGATATTGATGATGTCATCAAGAGTGAAATGTCTGGTGATCTAAAAGAAAGCATGTTAGCTATTGGTAAGTATAATGGGGGTTTTGTTGTGGGACACAATAAGCAAATGATCAAAATGCTCAAATCTTTGTCTATATTGCATATACTGTGATATAACAATATCAGAATATGAAATGATTATCCATAATAATATTCACTATTCAATTTCAGTACGATGTATACGTAATAAAGCTGCCTATTTTGCGAGTGAGTTATATAGATCTATGAAGGGTCTAGGTACTGATGATAATACATTGGTTAGAATTGTGGTATCACGATGTGAAGTAGACATGGTACAAATTAAAGAAGAATTTCAAAAGAACTATAAACAAACGCTAGGAATGTTTATACAAGTAAGTATTCTCTTCTTCTATTCAGTAAGCCATGATGGCTCAGTGAATAAGGTGGTTCGCAAGCACGGAGGTTTCGGGTTGGCTCCTGATGTTCACCGTGAAAATTGCTCAGAGGACCTGGCACGGCAAGGAACAGCATCTAGTTATTCAAATGGACAAAAAAACCAAGGTCCTGTGTACACATTGGCGTGCACGTGAACCCTCAACAGTTGTGATTCGAAAAAAGAGTAGGTCATAGTGCGGCTGTCAGGACACAATTTCCCTCATAGTACACTGTATGGCTTATGCCCATTTTTATTAGCCCTTTCCATTTTATAAAGCCCATTTTTATTAGCCCTTTCCATTTTATATTTATTTCTTTTGGATATTTTAATTTAGGTACAATAGTTAAATATATTTTAAAATGAGCAGCATTAAAAGATTTAATAAATATCCATTAATACATGAAAACAAATCCTAAATAGAGAAGTGGTATCAAGAAGTACAAAGTATAAGCATACCCTGCCTTGTGTAATAATGTTTGACATGTATTAAAATCATACGTTTTTTTTGATAGGATGATACATCAGGAGATTATAGAAAAGCATTACTAATTCTTATTGGTGAAGAAAAAATGATCAAGAAGAAATAGTAAGTATCTTCATGATGAATATTGGGATAGCATGGAATTTCAAACTTTTTTTCAACCAAATATAGAAACTGATAATTGCACACAAAATTAACTTTGTTTAATTCAATAAAATATAACTGGAATGTCTCTATTGTCAATCATACATTTGCTTTGACCTAATGCTCATATCTTAAAATCTTCTCTGAGGTCTTTAACGTTTAAATGACCCATAGGTTTGACCATCATAATGGTCAATAGTGTTAAAATATAGGTATGCATTTTAAAGTCATATCATTAAATAACAACTGAAAATATACCCTTTATGTAAATGGATGAAATAATCTAAAATGCCATTTTCATAAATATGAATTTTTTACAATAAAATTCATTTAGACATTTCATGCAAAATTCTAATGGTTATTTTCGTTCGGCTTTTATCATGAATCTCTTTAAAGCTTATTAAAATTTTGGCTAAAAGTAATTAAAATTTTTGTTGATTAGCCTAGCTTCTGTTCTATCACGTTCTAACTAATGCAAAACTATATTACTATAAATATCTACACCACCGATAAAATCACTGTTATTCATTAGGGATGGTAATCTGTCGTAGGAGAACATTGTCATATAAGGCCTAGCCACAGCACCGTTTTATTATAATTTTTCAAGAAGAAACAGTAAGACTTTTAACTGTCAAAATGTCGAACAGGAAGTAAACAAATGAGAAAAGGCTGCCTGTTTATAAGGGAAGTAGTCTGAGCTAGGAATGTTGCATTCGACTAACTGATTTTGTCGACAAAAGTCACCATGGGTACTAAACAGTAACATCATAGTAGTCGAAATGGGTCAGTTAAGAGTTAATAGGCATTTAAAGGCAATCTCTAATTTGGAAGAAGAATTGATAATTAAATGCTAGTTTTTCAAATTTGCGTGTTCATTGAGAAAGAATTGATAACTAAATCCTCATTTATCAAATTTGGGGGTTTCATAAGAAAGAATTGATAACTAAATCCTCATTTATCAAATTTGGGGGTTTAATAAGAAAGAATGTTAACTAGTAGCTCATAGTCATACTATATATTTTGTTTTTCAGAATAAAAGATGTAATTATATGATATTGAAAAGAAATATTTTATAATTTTACCATGTAGCAGCAAGCTAATATTTATATTGCATATATGTACTATATTATTTAATGGTTTAAATTTTATCACATATCTTCATATTTATAATTAAATAGATCACAACCTATAATCAGACTGTTCTTGTGCCTTGTATTTGTCTAATGGTCTAGATTCTATTAATGTATATTTACTAGATGTCTCGCTATTTTTCCATTTATTATTGTGAAAAAGCAAGTGTTTGTTGATGACCTATAGATATTATTTTTATTGTTTCCATGTTCTTTCAAACTTTATCCCACTATAATTTTAAGATTTAAGAGACTGGCCAAATATACTTGTCCAGGTGAATTAAAAGGCAATTTAAGACAAAATTAGGATATTTTATGAGATTTTCCTTTCTAAGTTATTGTACTGTTTTTGGACAGTATTTATAAAATTTTGGATAACATTTTACATCCTTTCTATACTCTGTGAACAAAACCGTTATTTCTGGTAACATGAAAAAAGCATGTAAAACAGCCTTGACCCCTAGTTTCATGTAGTGTTGTTATGTTATATACATGTATCATTTACATTTATATGTATAATTTTGTCTGTGATAAATATTTTAATATTTGTATTTATTTAGCTTTTTAATTTATTTCAATAATTCCATCCAAAGTTTTTAGAAAATATATTACTTATACTAAATCTATATACACAATCTGATCTACACATTGTATATCAAATTTAGCCTTAATCCATGACATGATTAATTATTAGTTTATACTGTCATTTTGTCATCAATAAAATGGTGACTGTTAGAAACTATATGTACTTCTATAAAGTTTATATGGTATTGTTATATAAGATCCAATATATCTTAGAAATAAAATATTCAACTTTAATTTGTTTGTCCTAGCCAATATTGAAATGAGGTTCAACAACCTTCACCTACTTTTCTGTTCTGCACCGTCTGTCTAATGAAGAGAATTTTCCCCTGATTGCTGTGCTCTAATTTTGTCTTATTTATTTCGAATTTCAACTGTCAATTAAGATTTGAGTTCTTCCTTATGCCCACCCCCTACCCACAATCTAACAGGAACTGTAGTCTGCCGAGTTCACAAGTAATTGTGGATGTATAGGGTGATATATAACCATATCAAAATGTGTGTTAGTAATTATAAGGTGCTACATGACCTGCAGTATCTGTAAAATAGTCATTTTGAGAAATTTGACTTTAAAGGAGCTAAATCGCTAATATTCCGGGCCTAGAAATTAACACAAATGGGTCGCAAGGCATATAATAATTTAATATGAATGTATATAAACTGATTTACATTCAACCGTTGCCGTTTTTACACTAATACCTAATCAGTTATGTTTGGCGAAGTACACCAGAAGTCTCAATTGAATCACAATATAAATAGCCTCTGGTTATTTCTGTCTATATAGTATTTATTGCGCATGCTCACCATTTGAGATGTAATGTGGAGTATACCTAGCCTTGTTCTTTGGGTTCCTAGCTGAAAATGAGCCTGAAACGCCGTATGGTACATGATTCGTGCACCAATGGCAAAATAAATATTATGTCTTAAATATTGGATATCAGAAGCCCATCTTTTCCTGGTAAGACCACACCATCAATGTTGATTTAAATTGACAAATAATTTGTGTTTTCAATATCGAAGACTTTCGATGATATTGAGTTAGAGACTTATAAGCTACTTTCAAGTTGTCCCTTTCCTGCACTCATAGTTTTCAATAAAATAAAGCAATTTTTTTAATTCTCTTTCGATATGGATAATGCAGATACTGCCGATTTTATGACCCTGGTGCCCATTGCAGAGAGAGGAATTGGGTTTAACGTCCACTTGACACAAACTGGGTCATTTTGGGACTAACACATGGTTCAATTTTATTTCAATAATTCACTTGCACATCGGGTCTTTAGCAGTGGGAACCCTTGATATAATTACTGCCATAATTACTTACACTTACTGCCAACACGTTATTTGAGGTTGTCATACATGAACCAAGCAGATCAGCAGTACCTACAATT
Source organism: Patella caerulea (assembly GCA_036850965.1). Classification (NCBI taxonomy): domain Eukaryota; kingdom Metazoa; phylum Mollusca; class Gastropoda; family Patellidae; genus Patella; species Patella caerulea. The sequence continues at coordinate 22,711,919 of JAZGQO010000007.1, forward strand.
ACTGAAATGAGGTTTTAAAGTCTTACTGTTCTTACTGTTTTACATTTACTGCCCAGATCAACACTGTATATCTTTTTTTACCTAATTGAGGTACAGGAATGGAATTTTTACAGGTCATATAGCAGATACTGCTGATTACAATGTATTTTGGCCAAAAGTGTATATATTGTTTTCTTGCTTTACATAGCAGTATGGATATAATCAGTACAAAATTATGAACCAAAATTAGTAAAATGAAAACTTGACTGTTGAGCAATATTAGCAAGAAAATAATAAATTAATGAGAGTCAACTCGTGTTCATATTGTAAGCGTACTAAACTACACAAGTTGTTGCAACACTACAGACTGACTGCTGGGACTGGGAACTCTGAGATAATAGCTATCATTACATCCTCCTCTCACTGAGGTATATTTGGAGTATTAAAAAGAAAAATTATTTATTGTCCATGTTTTCAGTACTTTATTCAAGTGTTGGAAAAGTACACAAGCCAGAATAAGTAGGCCTAATTACTAATAACAATTTTAGCAAACAACAGTCAAAAAACCTGACCAAAAATATAAAATATCTGTTAAAAATCTATAAATTAACCGGATCATGATTAAAACATAAGTTGCCAGGCAGCAAAACATATACCAACCAGCAGAGCAGTCAGCAGAGCAATAATGAGTTAAATTCAAACATGAAGCCTCTAAAATGCCAACAAGATTAGGTTAATTAAGTCTCAACAAAGTTTCATAAAGAAATTTTGTGTTAACAAGAAATATGAACGACAGATGGATGGATGGAGGGACATACAAGGGTGACGTCAATATACCACCACATTAAAATTATCCATATATCACAGATTGTGTAAATATACCGGTAAATAATTTAACTGTGAACAAGAAAATTGTTAAATCGATGAGCTTTGAAATTGTGCGAATCTTTAAAGGGAAATTGAATATTCTGGAAACATATCTTGTTAGATAATAACAAGTTTCTTATAATTCCAGATATTAAGTAAGGAAATCACTCACTTTCTAATTATAATGAAATAAATAATAATGACACCAGTTTAAGACTAATTTGTATCCAACCAGAAATGACAATTAGACCCAAGTTATAAACTATTGAACCAAATGTACTATAAAATGAAACTGGAGAAAAGTACAAGAGCAGTACAAGTCCTGTCCATCGCTGATCTTTTGTGCATTGAAAGTTTTTCCGTTGAATAACACCCCCACAATTAGGCTAATCATACTTTACTGACATGGTTCAGATATATTTGACACAATCACAGATTTTATCATATTTTTTTTACAGCTACAGAAAATATCTCAACCCAACTATTTAAAAATTATTTGTTGTTTCCTTACAAAACATAGAAACAAATATAATTAGCTGAACAAATAACGATCCACCATTTTAATTACAAACGTTTTTAAAAATTGGTAGAAACAAGAAAACTGTTTTTTATTTTCCACTGGTTCAAAATGGAGTAAAACTGCCGTACTTCCAGATTCTACTAGTGGTTTTAAGACACATCGGAAACCTAATTTAAATTTGATTTTTTCACTTTTCTCAAGAATACGTGTCGATACCTCCCTTTCCAAGTCCAGATTCTCAGGGAAACCTTCTAATAATGTTTCCTTTCGAACAGTTTTCCTCCCATTAAAAGTGGCACATTCAGATGAACACATCCAAATTAATGTTCCAAAATCATTGTTTGTTGCTTCCACAACATGGTCTGTTAAATTAGATCTAATGCTTGTTTCTGAATCATTTATTGCATCAATCGCTACAGACGATTCCATATTTTCCTGATGATTACCATTTACATTAGAGTCTGTGGACCCATTTTCTCCTTTGCATAAATCTGGGGAATGTGCCAGATCTTTAATTTCAAGTAAAGAAGAATTTTCATCTTCAGCAGGCATATCATTAATATCGACATCTAAACAAGTTCTACATCTTTTCGAATCACTTTCGTTGTTTAAAGAATCAGACGATGATCGTTTACTTCTGTTGACGTCGATTATCAGTCCTGCTACATATTTAGCAGATGCCTCACAATTCAACTCTTCTGTGTCTACTATTGTTTTTTCATTACAATTAATCTCTGATACTGAATCTGATATATCACAGTCTGTGGAAGAGGTTTGCATCTCATTCTGAGATTTCTCTTCAATTGAGTCCACTATGGGTTCCACAAATTCTTCTGTAGATTTTAGACTGGTAGATTCTAACTGTACCTTAATTAACAAAATATCCGACAAGAGTTTCTGTAGAAACGAACAAACATGTAAACACCAATGATAACGATAATCTCCTTTTGTTTGGAGTTGTTTAAAAGCAATTTCCGATAACATAGACATTTTAAAAACAATTGGAAAACTGTACATGTCATCACATCTGATGATATCTTCGTGTTCTGATTGATGGGATTCTGTAAATTCGCGTGGTAATTCTTCTGCTAATAACATCATCAAACCCCATTGTTCTTCTCGTACTAATTTTGAATGGTTATCAGAAGACCAATTACAAGACATAAGTGATGATATACGAAATTGATCAACTATTTTATGTTTTGTTTTTTCATTGACGTTCAATGTTATGTTGTGCTCCAAAACAAAAGGATCTTGAACACTGATTGGACCAAACTGGAAAAGAAAAAGCATGATATTTACATTTATGTTTATTTGTTGGAGAGAGAGAGAAATGGGGTTTGACTCCACTCCGCATAAACTAAGTCATTTCGGGACTAACATGATTTAATTTTATTTCAATACTTCCATGTGCATAAGGGTCTTTAGCAGTGGGAGGAAACCAGAGGACCTGGAGAAAACCCACGAGGTTGGACAGAAGACCCTTTTCCTTGCCACGTACAACTGGGGATTTGAAACCACGCCAGTTGACTCAATGGCAGGCCGTATGAAACAGCGCGCGCACTCATGACAGGGTTTATGATGCAGCACACACATGCTAACCATTCGGCCATTCAACACCCCGTTTACTTGTTGGGGATTTGAAACCACGCCAGTTGACTCAATGGCAGGCCGTATGAAACAGCGCTCACACTCATAACAGGCTTTATGATACAGCACACACATGCTAACCATTCGGCCATTCAACATTCAACACCCTGTTTACTTGTTGGGCAATAAGCTTAAAAAAAAAAAATAATATATATAAATAATTCAATTCATCTGTTTACATTTTGTCGAAAAATGAAAAGAGATTTAACCGTTTACTTTTCTGCTCCTACCCGGTTACGGTAGACAGACATTTTGATTTCAAACTGTCAAGGAATCTTCAGTCTGCTACTAACATATCGCAAAGAGTAAATGCTTATCATTTACATGCCATCTTTTCTGCACACCTGAATAGGGTAAACCAAAGTGGAAAATCCAGAGGAATCGCAGATCTCCTGTGTGTTAGTGAGCTAGTGCCATACTCACCAAGCCACTGTGGCTTCCACGTTTTCAGAACACTGAATAACACTTCCTTATAATTTATGAGGTTCACATACTTGAACTAACAATTTTTGTTGTATTATGGCATGATCATAATCTAAACCTACTAAACATTGCTATTCCAGCAGACCACAAGAGATTCATTATGGAGAATATTACAAACAGTTCAAACAAAACTTAATAGTCTAATTTTCTTAAAACCATGTGACATCCTGCTAAAAGTCACCAAGTATGTGTTAAATATATATAAAATAATGATATTTCTATAAAAATTACCTTAAAATTAACAAGTTGAGATGATTGGCTCATTTCTTCAGCAAAAGCTGTTAATAATTTAGGTTTACCATACTGACATTGTAATACAGCAGCACTAAATTCTGTTTGACTGTAAAACTGAAAAAACTTCTCTAATAATTCCGCTGAAATGTATAATATATTTAATTTGACAATGATCTTACAGGCTACTGTATAAAAAAAGACATTTTGAACTTAGTGAAATAACTTAATTATAAAGAAATGGTGCCGTATCAGTTTATTTTGGCTATGACATTTTCTGGCTACTTTATACACTAGTTAAGTGTTTACCCAAAAGTCAATCTGATTGTTTTATTTTTATCATTGTTGTATTTTGGTGTTTTAGATTTTGTTTTTAAGACAGTATTATTAATTAAGACTCGGAGGATTTGCACAGATTGCATATATGAGAATCCATTTAGATCTTGCAAAAAAATGATGTATTTCTGGCCCTGTGGACTATGATCTGATTAGTTGCATGACTTTCCTTCACAGTTAATGGATAATCGAGACTATGATTTTTGTTGTAGTGACTTAGGTAATGATGATCGAGGCTGGGGGAACTTTCATTCGTTTAATTCTCGGTTCATAGTGGATCAATTTGACTTAAATTTTTAGCAAATTGCCTTAACATTATCTAGTTTTTAACTATGATAGTGAGAACTGCCAACTGGTTATCTAATCTTCCACAATGTATCTATAATATACACCACATGTTACTGTGACTAGCTGAATACTGATAGAATTAAATCTTGATTGTAATTCCATCAATTCAGATTGTTCAAGAATGACAATCGAGTACCTAAACACACAGTGTTTATTTTACATTTAAAATTAAAGCCATGTATTAATTTTCTTACCTTCTGAAGTTGTATTTTGTGTTTTAGGTATAAGACTAATATCTTTAACAAATGAACAATCCCAACCATCTATCATAGTTGTACTGTCTGTAAAAAATATAAGTAACATAAAATATACATCTATAATAATTGTACTGTCTGTAACATAAGATATCTATGTAGATAGGTTCAAACTGTTGAATCTAACAATAATAAATTGTTTCATTGTGTCATTGCTTTTCTTGCATGAAATATGGATGGTTTTTTTTTTAATGCAGTAGTAACCTCTGATGCCATTCTCCATCATAAAGATCCAGGAGATCAAAAAGATGGAAGGTTGGGCAAAATGGAACACTGATTTGCAAATTGAAGTAACATATGTACCTGATAATTCTGCTAGAGTTTTGACAGATGGTAATACAGGTGGTGAAGTATTCTGAAGATAATATACTACAAGTAAAGTCAGAGCGTAGTTGGTCAACCTTGGTCCAGCATTTTCATTTCCGGCTATCTTGCGTAATTTTGCCCAGTAACGTATTGTAAACACTAATAGTTTAACTCTCTCGTCTAGACTACTATACACGGCTAAAAGTTGGGTATTCCTCAAAGCTAATCTACAAAAGAATTAGCATGAAATAGAAGCATTTTATGCAACTTGATTATATTTAAATTTGATAATAAAAGAAAATTGAAACAATTCTGATTTTGAGTTGTGCATTTTTGAAACTATCTTAATATTTGGATAGTAAATAATATATTAATAAACGATAATGGCTGGACAATTCCTTTAGTATTATTTTTATACACTGTAAACAAATTTGACGGCTTCTTCAATGAAAATAAAATAATAACTATACCTGTTATTAACAGACAGATCACACTTGAGACCAGACGGTTCATGAACAAATCTTACAACAGGACATCTTGTACTTGGTATACAAAATATATCATTACATCCTGGTCCTTTCTCACATAATATACGTGATACTAGTTTTACTTTATCATATAGAGACATCTGTTGGAGATCATTGGAATATAAAGGTCCACAACTCTTCTTTAATGTTGTAATATCACGAACATATGGCAACTGTACCGGCCGGTGCTGGAATTGTTGATATATTACTCAATATTATATTGTGCTAAAAACTCAGGATAAACTTAGAAAAAAGCTTAGTAAAACACAAAAAACATGCAGATATATTCCACCTTTTTTAAGAATAATACCAGTGTCACCCTCAACAAACATAGCAATGTGAAACAATGCAATACAGAATAATGTTTACCAGAGCAGTCACCAAAAATACAACAAACTTTTTACGGTACTGTTTTGATTATTTATCCTCCTTTTTTTTACAACACATCATTTTCAAATTGGTGGTGCAAAGAGTTTGGAGACTAATTAATTTGTTATCATGTATTTCAGAGTCAACTGAGTCCAAGCTTGACGTCAAACAAGATTAAAATCTTGGTGATTGCCAATAAAGTCAATAATTTCAATCTACAAGATAATTGTTAACTATATTATAACACCAACCTGTTTTTGTTTTAATTCATGTTTGTCATCATTAAAATCTAGAAATAAATCTAAATCACATCCCTTTACACCAAAACCATTCACTGATGATCCAAACTGATGTAATGTACTTTCTGAAATTATATAAAAACACATTAAGACTTACTTGTTTTCATAATTAATGGGGTAAAGCAATTGTGTAAACAGTTATAGGGGTAGTTCTTTTAGAGCATTTACCTCCAATTTTGCAATGGTTGACCTGATAAATGCAACTACTTGAAGCTGTTCGTAAACTCAGCAATAACCTGCAAAACTTCATTACCCACTCGAAAGTATAACGGAGTTATCTCTGCACACGCATCTGAGTTATAGATAAAAAGATTTCGTCTTCAACTTCTCTTGACAACTAGATACAAAAGCATAAGAATTAAGGGTTTCAATTAAGTGCCTCCACACAGTTTGTTGTATTTCGAGCCTAGTTACAGGTCTTAGGCCACATAAACTAGGGCTTGCTTACTTAATACTTACCAGGAAAATATGGCTGCAATAACTCTAGCAACATTTTACAAATACTATTTCGTTGTTTGAAATCCTCTTTTGTTAAAGCCATAGAATCTTTTAATATAGCCATTTGTTCATTAATCTGTAAATTAAAAAAAAAAATATTCGAATCACAATCATTCTTGCCATAAACATGTAGGAGTGACTAAAACAGTTATTTTTCTAGTACTGGAGTGCAACCACATTCTACATACATGCCTTGTACATTGCCAGTTAAAATATCTCCCGGGTGATCAACCAAGATTCCTTTATTAAGATTAGCATATTAATATATTTTGTAGATGAAACTCTCATAGATACTGATTGTCATTTGAAGGATTTTGAATTCCAAGCAAACTACAATATTGTGAAAGTTTATAAGCTTAAAAATATCTAAAATCACCAAAAATGTTTTAATTTCTCTGCAGAAGCTATAAACAAGTTAGTGCCACCTGTAAGGTAGAATCCGTGAAAAATTAGATACTAGCCAGATCAATCAGTAGCTTTGTTAAGAAAGAAGCGATTCAAAGATAATAGGACGAATGCCTTGTAATTTAAATTCTCCAAATTCGACTGTTTACAGATATACTTACACTTTCAGCATTTTTAAACATATGTATAATTGCACTGTCCTCCTTTTCAACCGTTTCTTCTTCTTTTGCACTTTTTGCAAGTAATTTCTTCTTCTTGTTGGGTTTGGTGTTTGGTTTAGATCTGTTCTGTGATGTGGATGCCATTGGTTTATTATGAGCGGGTTTATTTTCACGTTCTTTAGCAACCATTGTATAACCATTTAAACTATGGTGTCTACCTTTAATAACCTGCTGTGCACTTTCCACATGTTCATATTCAATTATTGCAAAATGTTTCTGAAAGTACACACACGAATGAATTAAAAAATTGAAGTGAGAACATGGGCATAAATGCGATAGTTTTGTCTTTCTGTTTACTACTAAATATTCATGATTTTCCAATTCCCAATCTTTCTGCCATTAATATTCCTCAAGTGCACAAATAATTCAAAAACTTGTGTTAGGCTGTCCAAACCACAAGGCTGCACTATTAGATGATAAATACCAACACTCTTACTCTTAGAACTGTTGGAACTATTTTGAATGTAAATAAAGGATGAAAGGTCTGTTATAAGACTTTTAAAATAAAATCAAAGAATAGATCTTGATAGTAATCCCCCTGAAATGTGTTATTTATAAATAAAAAAGTTTTGATAATAATCCTTTTCATAAAATCTGTAAATTTATATGCTTTATCATTTCAACTCAATCTGCACATACTTGAATCCTGGGACTGCAAATACTAACAAAAACTCACCCTGTTGCTATCAAAATAGAAGCTCAAGATTTTTCCATACTCTGAGAAGTAATTTTGTATATCAAATTCACGAGCATAAGAAGGAAACCCTCGAACAAAAACACTACACCGGATTTGGCGATCTCTTAAATCTACTGTTTTAGCATTTTTAATATGTTTCTTTCCCTTAAGATGCTGTAGCATTGCAGCATCTGAAAAATGATATTTAGAACCTGTTATACCATAAATTATAAGATTAATGGAAATATGTCCATACATCAGCTATGTCTTGAAAAAAATGCTACCCAAAGATAGCTTGGATGTTGACCCAATTTGATAAGGAACAGAAAGTCCAGATCACATGGTTGTGGGGCCCTGTTCAATATTGATAGGATTTCTACTTTCATGATCCCATAGTTTCCCACCAAATTTACTATTAACCTGTTAAAAATTGTGTCATCTATAACATTCACACGGCTTTTAGAAAAGACAATGTAACTCAAAACGAAAGGACACATTTTAGAATGTAAGAAACTACGAGAACTGACCTGATGGTACAGATGTTTGGCATATTTCACAGTAAACAACCATCTCTACTATATAAATCTATTACTTATATATCAAAATAGCCTGAGGAGATAAAAGATAATTAAAGGTAATAGATCTGTATACATCTTTCATAATATGATTGATTGAAATTACTGATTTAAAGTGTGGGTTTGATATTACAAATTGAATTACATGTACATTCATAACTTGATTTGAAATGAAGGATAAATAAATACCGGTAGTGGAAACTATTTTGAGATTAAACACTGTAACTTATTCATAATTGAATTCCAACTGTCAATGATCTTGTACAAAAACTTCAATAATATGAACTAATTAATTTTAAAACATTTGTATGCTTGTTATAATGCTTCTCTATTTGGTATGATAGATTTCCTCCAAATCTACAAGAAAATATTAGTTTAATTAATTACACAACAGTTAATATTTGATTGATTATATATGTATTATATATAAATAACTTCCTTAATCATGGGTCATAACTCTATCATGTATTACATGTACCAGTAATACAGTCTAGTCAGTGCAGAATTTATTACATTTGTCATGTTATTAGAACCAAAAATCATACTTTTAAAAAAAAAATTCTTGTGGATGGTTAAGACAATGAAAGAGTTAACACTATCAATACATGATAGTGAAAGTTCCATGTTATATTGTTTTTGGGACTTCTTGTAGTCTTACTTTAGTCTTAGATAATTTTTACACAAATTCCATCCCTCTCATAAATATGTACCTAAAATATTATACATTGTTTAAAAGCTGAATCATTTACTTTTCTAAAATAATAGAGACGTATGTGTACTACAGTTTGTGTACTACAGGCGGTATTTGATTTTACATGTAAGTAGGCCTACTGGTATTATTGTTTTAGACCCGACTTTCAATATATGGTCATTATATAAATAAATATTAAAGCTTTTGATCAATTTGAAGTGCTTGTGGGGATGAATATCCGTGAAAAGCAAACACTTGGAACACTGAAAAATGTTAGGTCCTGGAATTTCTTTATGCTTTTTTGTCAGATGTGGGAAGGTCAGTCATTGATTAAAAGTACTGTTAAATAAATGTCACAATGAAGAGAGTTGTATCAAAAAAATTATTCTTTGAAAAACTGGAAGCCAGTATTAAACCTACAAATCACACTTGAGTTATCTACCACACATACGGTATCTTGTTTAGTTTAAAAACTATTGTGGGACATTATATTAAACAGAGTAATAGATCATAAAAAGTTGCATCTATATTCAGAAGTTTGATACGCCCACAATTTTCATCTGAAATGCATGTTTATAACCAAAAGATCTTGGTTCCATCATCAGCTTAGGGCAGTTAGGGTGTAGGCCTAACGGTGATATATTCAAACTCTCGTCTTTTTTTTTTTGATAAAGACAATTTAAAGTATCCTTGTTGAAATTTTGCTTAGTATCAAATTCAGTACCGTAGCCATAGGCTTATATTCATAAAATTGTACCTTGTATCAATGAAATAATTTGTCAAAACTTAATAGAAATACTGTACTAACTAACTACTGACACTACTGATAGTGTAAATTAGTAAAATACAGTACCAAACTAAAATTTCACTACAGCAAATAAATGTCTAAAGTCACCAATAATTCATACAAATTGACGATTGTATTATTAGGTAGTCTGAGTTCCGGACATTACTTTTCATTTTTTTTTTTTTTTTTTTTTTTTTTGCTTCTCCGGAACTAAATTCCAAATGGTTTTCACATTTTTACACACTGTCTGGCGCAAATGCACTTACACTTTTCATCCCAACTACAAAGACGCGTGAGCACTATGACGTGTGACATCTGCTTCTACTAGTCTGATATTCAACGGTTGTTTTTTATAGACAGAATTTTAAATTTATAAGTTATGATTAAGATTCTATTACTGTAGTTCGTAACAGTTTCGACAGTAATAATAATCCCAACTTTCCATTTTCGACGAAAAGATAACTCGTGTGGTTCTAGCTAGTAGATTTTATTAACCAGTCAATAGTTGTTTAGCATTATGGAGAGACAATTTAACATTGGATATACGGTCCATGATTTAACCAAATATTTTATTTTTTATATTGCAAAATTTTATGTGGTCGTATTAATTATTGACACCATTAAATGTTCTTCCGTCATGTCTTTTGGTATGTTGATAAACTATCCATATCCATTTTTTTTATTACCCCCCCCAAAAAAAAAGAAAAAAAAGCCCAACAATTATTAATATTATCCATTTTCTAAACGTCCATCTAATTCAAATTGGATACCCTATTGACAGCAATTTCCAAAGCGATTACATCAAATCGCCAAATCACTTCACTTAAGTGCAGTGCAGTGCAGGGCCGTAGCCAGTTAAATTGCTGGCAGTGGAGAGGCAGTGAAGCTTTTGGGGATGGGGTGGGGGCACACCCGGCACAGTCTAGTTATGGTCGTCAAATTTTCTTTCGGGGGGGGGGGGACATTTTTTTCAGGGGGGGGGGGCATCCCCCCCCCTGTCACCCCCTGGCTACGGCCTGGTGCAGTGTTCTACTAGTTCTAGTCTACCCCGTTAAAACTTAAAATCTAAAAGAAAGTGATTTTTGGCGTAAAATGTGTACCATATATTTAATCAAGTCACAACTCTCAAAAACAAACACCCGTTATTGAAACAGGCACTTATAAATGATTATAATATCATAAAAAATAACAAAATCTTTGAAAAATATTGATTTATTGATGATCGGTATTGAGAACTAGCTCTCATTTATGAAAACTTTAAGACAAAAACATTTTTTAGAATTTAATCCTTTTCATAGAGAGTATCAAAATGGCAGCGCCCATGGTGAGAATGCTGAGGAGAAGAATTATCAACATAAGCGCAATAAATAATCACAGTAGATATGTTTCAAGTGGTGAACAGATCTGGGGCAGTAATCAAGGTGATTTACTGGAATATTCTCCCTATAACTAACGCCTTTTCCGCCGCATTCAGTCCCATCTTTGTAGATTAGTGCAAAATACACAACGGATATGTGTAAAAACAAGCAGGTGACGTCTTCTGTGGACGAGTGTACAAATCTTTGTATGACAATTGTTTTCATGGACATTAAAAATATGTGACATCATTGATTAAATACTCATAGAAATATATTTATAAGACGTGTAATCTCGCTTGGGTGGGATAGTATACTATAAGTTTGCATGTGCATTGCCAGTTTCATGATCCAGTGATCCAGTGCATCTATTCCAGTCTGAATATTTTTTCATCAACAGTCTGTGGGTGACTGTTTTAGTTACATTCCTGTGTTACAAGAAAAGTGCCTTGTGAGATGCTTTAGAGCCTTGCTCTATATAAATCTCTTTTTCAAATTCAATAGAGAAAGGATAATGGTGGAATAGCGAATTGATAAAAAAGGAAAATTTTTAATTAAAGTGAGAGTTCAAAATAAATTTCATGCAAATGATAGGCTACACACTCATAATATCAAACCCAACATATGGTATTCTTAAACAACAACCCATAAAATCTGTGAACAGAAGTAAAGCTTGGTTAAATTTAACGAGGTGTGCATAATGTAAAATCATTGACGAAAATTTTATCACAGATTTTCTTTTTTCTGGAACATTAAACCTGATTACATTTTATTTCATTTCTTTTTTCTGGAATACAGTATGTGAATTAGCCTATGATATAAGCTTACATATCATACTATAGAAATGAAATGAAATGGGGTTTAATGTCCTACTCTTTTGCACCTAACCTGGACTAATGGAAGGCAGGTCATAATATAGACCTACATGTATTTATATATGTTGTTCAATATATAGTAACCCTTAAACTTTATTAGCATTTTTAAAAGTCAAATTTAAGATCAAGGTTATGATTAGTTTGAAAAGAAAAAGGCTGAATATCTTTTATAGGCCTACTCTACTATTTGTCAACCACTAAATAGAGCCATATCGAAGTTCAGGAAATAATTCAGAAATTTTGAAATACATGTAGATTTACATGTGTTTGTGGCTACTTCACTATGCTACACTCCTTGTTTTATAGATCAGAAAAAATCGCCCACAAAAGTCATATCATATAGAATGTTCATGAATAAAAGGCAGAATGAAGCATCCAGATCTGTTTTAGTTAAAATAAACAACAAACATAATGCTGAAACAGTATGTAGACAGCTTAAAGATGTAGGAGGTGTTTCTAATGCTTTCCTATATAAGGTTTGTACATTGATATACTTATGCTTTATTTTATAAGTTAGACCCAAATCTCTGTAGCCAACTTACATGTATCTATTATTCGGTACTGATAAAGAGAGATTTTAGTTTTTGTAAAGTCTGAAGTTGTGCTTGACATTGTCAGTGACACGAATTTTATTTCCAGGCTTGTAAATTAGAGGCCCAATATTATTAACCTTGACAAAAGATTACTACGTAAGCTGTTATACATAGTGATAAACAATAAAAACTTTCAACAAAATGCATATGTGCCGTCCCTGTTTTCCACATGCATGAATTGTGTAATTGGCGGATTCTTGAACAATCCTGTGGCAACTGTTTATTTTGAATTCAATTGTGAGTGTTAAGCTTCTTGGATTTTCTTCAGAAACTTTAAAAAAAATTTGTACACAGTTTAAGTAAGTATATGTAGACCCAATTCTCCAGCCAAAATATCTGAATTTATTTATTTTCACCATACTACTTTTAATAAAATAATCATATAAAATCTAGTGAACATGGTACAGGTCAGAACCATATTGATTTTCAAAGTTTAAAATGTGTGTTTGGAAGTTCTGTTGCTAATCATACTTGAATTTTAAAGCTTGTTGACTAAAAAATATAATTTTACTGCTTGTATATGAAAGTGCCCGAAAATATCTACCAAATATTTTAAATATAAGGGTTTTTGTGGGCATTTCCTACCATATGTATCACACCGATATCATGGCTAAAAAGATGTTATTTACTATCTAGTAAATGATTCCACATTATTTCTTTCTTGTGATATAACTACAATTGTTTGGTATTACTACAATGTACTTTTGTGATCACAAACTCATTTTATACTGGGTAGTGTGAAGCTAGGAGAATGGGAAAGTTGAAATTAAACTTTTTGCACTAATTTTGTGGATACAGCAGCGATTTTGTCCACATTTCGTTGACTAGTTTGTTAAGACAGCATGTTATTAAATATATACAAAGACATGAAATTGGTTACAATGGCTATTGTACATGTATATAAACCAAACTGATTAAAACAAAGATTCTATTTCGTTTCATTTTTATAGTTGAAAATATCCTTTTATTTGTCTTTACTACACTAGCATCTGGAAGAGTTGTTATCATTGCCGTGTTGTGAATGATGTGAGGTATTAGCCGATGAAACTGTCTGTTACTGCGAGCTTTAGGCGTGTTTTACAGGGAACTGTGGGTAATCCATTATAACATCAATGCTGATTGGAGAGAGGGAGAGAGAAAATGGGTTTAACGTCCACTCAACACAAGCTAGGTCATTTCGGGACTAACATATGGTTTAATTTTATTTCAATAATTCGCTTGCGCGTACGGGTCTTTAGCAGTGGGAGGAAACCGGAGTGTCCGGAGGAAACAAGGTTGAGAAGGCGCCCCTGTCTCCATGCCACATACGCTCACAACAAACAGGGCTCGAAACCACAGCCGCAAGCCCGAGGTGACGGGCCAGCTAGAGGTCGAAGCGCGGCACTCTAGACCACTAGGCCATCCCAACCCCCCAATGCTGATTGGTGGTGATCAAATATCTGATGTCATAGGGTCAAAAGCCACTTGTATGACCTTTGTTCATAGGACTGTAACAATTCAAAGATAATATTTATTTGTTATAAATTGAAAAGTCTTAATTTTATGCACTAACTTCGCTAATGAAGACCTCTAGTGCTGCAACCTACTCTTATTTCGATTCCTGTTGGGGGATCTTTAACATAGCTGTCAATGGTATCTTATCCCATCCAATTGATGTATTTTCCATGACATCTTTTCTGTACTCTAAACAGCTGGAAACAAGTCTCGAAAATCCTAAGGCAGTTTGCTTACCCCAGAATTCAAACCTCAGACCTCCTTTATGAATTTTCTCTAGCATGAAAGAGCTATGTTTGCCAAAGAAAATTCATCTGTGAACAAATGTAATTATTAATTTAGATTTGATTGATGCTTTATATTTAATTTCAGAATATATTGTTAGTAGAATTTGAAAAGCAGGATAGCGTGAAAAAGGTTTTATCTAACCTAGGTATAGCCCCACCACCAAGTAACCCAACTACTTTACCTTTAGAATCACGACTATTAATGTCTACAGATCGAGGTAAATATAATGACTGTATACTATTCAAATGGCATTTAGTAGTAAGAATTACTTGAATTAGCTTTTTATAATTTTGCTCAAATATTTATCTCTTTGCTTATAAAATGTCAGATGCAAATATCTAATTTCTAAATAAAATGATTTGCTTGATAATGTGAATCAGGCACATGTCCAAGACTACACATTTGTTGTTAGATATCTTCTTAAAATAAGGTTATCAAATATCTATCACAAACATTAAGGTATTTAGGCGCCAAGGATTAAATTGATGAAATGTTTAGATATATTGAGATAGCCTGTAATATAAAACTTTCCTGGATATAAATGAACTCAGCAATATGATTTTACCTGCAGGCCAGTCAGGATATGAAAAAGGTTTTACCTGTTGGTTCAGGGGAAGTAACTATGTTTTGACTAATAATGTTATTTTTACATTGTATAGTTTCACTTTATTTGTAGATTGTATAGTTTCACTTTATTTGTAGATTCTAACAGTAAACTTTATATGAGGAAAGGAGTGAATATACAGCATGAACAAAACCATCAAAAACTGGATGCACAGAAATTAAATGAGTTTAAATCAGTAAGCAAAATATTTGCAGTTTGGTTTGAGAAGTACCAAGTAGTGGATAAGTACATGATTGCATTAACAACTAATTAATTAATGGAGATAACTAATGGTTAACTGCTTCACATAGTTTTTATATACCCACATTGAAATGTGGTCGTATATGTTGTTGGCCCTGTCTGTCTGTCCGGCATCCATAATTATTGCCAGAGATATGGCCCTTGATCACTTTGAAAAATCTTGTGGATGCTCAAGAGCCTGAAGTTATATCCGATTGACTTTAAATTTATACACAGTGTTTAAGGTCATGACCTGAAAATGCATATTAATTGTCAGCGATTTCTGATAGTTATTGCCAGAGTTAAGGCCCTTGACCACTTAAAAAAATCTTCTGGACTCTCTAGAGGCTAAAGTTAATTCAAATTGTTTAAGGTCATAAGGCAAACAATCAAAACAAATGCTATTGCTTTCTGATTATTACTTAATCATGGGTTATTACAAAAGTATCAAGAAATCTAATACACACTCCAAATTCACATTTTATTATACAAGTGCGAAAACCACAAGAGCAAAAATATTTCTGGTAAACCTCTCATCAGAAATTTCCTACTAGTACTGGCTGGTAATGTTTTCAGTATGCATCCTTGACTTTTATCATATATATTTTAAGGTTTCTGAACAGATGGAATTTCTGCATTCAACACAAAAATTATCAGAATTTGGCTTGAGGTTCGGATTTTTTGCCAGTTCTGTGATAGAGGAGTTTTTATCACCAACATTCTATAGGTGTAAAATTGAACCATTTGGTTCTTGTGTAAATGGATTTGGTTCACAAACATCAGATTTAGATTTAGGTATATATACTGTTTCTAGAAAGAAGGTAAATATGCCACAAATATTATCATTTTCTTGTGTTGGTTTTGTATAAAAATCGTCTTGTAAAATTGAACCATTTGATTCTTGTTTAAATGGGTTTAGGTATAAATATGCTACAATTGTTATTTTTTTGTGTTAGTTTTGAACTAAGCATCATCCTGAAGATTGGGTTATTATACTTGAAAAGGGAATAGATTGAAGATAGGGTCATATTAGATAAAAATATTCTGATTATCAGACAACTTTTATACTTCAAAAAATCTAATGTAACATATCTAAACCTACTGTAACTAGTTTATTTACAACAAGTTGTAATTCAGTCTATTAACTAAGCAGAGATTTTGACCTTTAATAAATGTTCTATAAGTTAATAAAACTACCAGGTACAAATTTAAACTTTGTATATTTCAGAAATCAGGATTCAATGTAGAATTTATGCATAGCAATGAATATAATTTAGGTAGAATTCACAAATTGTTGAGGGAATTTTTGCCGTTTCTATCTAATTTATATTATGTTCGTCATGCTCGAGTTCCTATTATAAAATGTAATCTGGGATTAATGGATGTGACCTGTGACCTCAGTGATTCTAATTTGTGAGTACTTTTTTTTCTGGATATTAAATCAAGAATTTACTTTCGAAATATAAATTAGGCCATATTAAAGGAGTATCCTGTTTATTTTCTACTGAGTGTGGTCAAATAAATTCATACTAGTTCATCAGTTGTTAAAACTGGAAAGCCTGGAAGTACTATGTTCATGATTAGAAATGTTGACAATTTTGTTACCTCTTATTATAGGTCAGGGTCCAAGATGTCTGAATTATTATATCTATACAGTCAACTTGACCCAAGAGCCCCACCTTTGGCATCTATAATTAAAGTATGGGCCTATCATCAGGGTGTCACAAAGTCTGGACCTGGATCATGGCCAAGTAATTTTATGCTACTTATGATGGTCATATTCTTTCTACAGAGTAAATCAACTCTACCATCTATATCTACTATAGCTGCAGCATTAGGTATGTTCAGATTGGATTTTCTTGATAAGGACATGATTATTATACAGCATTTGAAACTAGAATCTTTTGTTTACCATTATAATAAGATCTGACTCACAAATTGTAAACTATATCATATTACCTAAATCTAGGCAATTTGGTTCCTATTGGGATAATTGTGTACAGTATATGGAAAATTTAATGGGCATTTGTCAGTATATATTTATATTACCACTTGGCAAAGAATTTGTGGTGAAAAAATAGTTTGAAAGACAGTAAATGTGAAAACAGTTTTCTTTAACTTGTAATCAGGAAATATATCTTATAGAAAAGCTGACACTGACCTGCTTAAAGAAACTAAACCTTTTTGATTTGGGCTAAAATGAAGTAATGAATTATGTTGATCTGGTGTATTATTTTGATGATTGATGGGATAAAATAAACTGTTTTATTTAATTTTAAATTTGAAGAATTTAAATATTAAAGAATTCCCGCTCAACAGTAGCACAAGAGACTTGGTAGAAGTGAAGATAGTTAATCAGTGTAACGTTGTGTCACTGGTGAGCGGGGATTCTTTGATTTATTTATTTTACTCCTCTGCCCCGCCGGTATCTCTTTCTTGATCCAGTATCTAGGCAGATGTATCAGTCTGTCCAGCTTTAGTCACCTTAGATTCACAGGAGTGTTATCGTACCTCTTGTATCCAAAAATTAAAATTTTAATGCATATTTTGACTTACAAGTTGGACAGAAAGATACAAACTCAGTTATATATCAACACCGACTTTTTCTTTATCTTAGTAAAATTTTCAAAATTATCATCCAACAAAACAAATCGACATGAAATTGACAGTTTTATTTTTGAACCAAATCAAAGAGGTCTGCAGATCATAAATAAGCTTTTTCTCTCCCACCTCATGCAATGGAGGCTCTGGCAGACTTATATTGTTTTCTATTTAGCCATCATGTCGGTTAAAAGAGCAGAAAAATTACAGTGTCTGATTACTCATTTTATAATTTGATAATATTTCAGGCAAGAAGAACAATGTATCCCCAGTGAATCTGTCATTTTCTTTGACTAACATAGAAAGATTTGTTTCTAATGATAACAGGCATCAAACTTTAGGTAAATCAAATCATTTTTTATTAGCCCACATTTTCCGTCCGTTCAGATATTGTTTGTGGACAATTTTTATCCAATTTTTAAAAAACTTGAAATGTAGGTTTTTATACCAAAGATCTCAGATCTTTTCGATATTGGCATGTATAGGATGGTAGCTTCATGGATTATGTCCCTTGGTTGTATGAAAAATCATGTTTTAAGCTTATGGACAAAATTTTTTTCTGATTTTGATGACACTTAAAATATATGATTATAACCCAAAGATCTTTGTTCTTTTCGATATTGACACATATCGGACTGTAAATTCCTGGATTATGGCCCCTAATTATGGTCAGAATATAGAAAAGTGTGGACAATATCAGGAAGGTCAATGAAAAATAAATATTGTGCGTATTAAAACTTTATTTTATTTTTTTCAGAGGAACTTCTTGTTGAATTTTTTGAGTTTTATTTGAAATTTGACTTCAAATCAAAAGGATTTTCTCTAATAACAGGGGAGCAGTTGGATAATGTGAACAATTCAGCTATGTATATTGAAAATCCTTTTGTAACTGGTCATAACATAGCCACAAATGTGAAATTAAGGAATTTAATGATAATGAAGGACAGAATGGAATCTTCGTTGAAAGATTTGAAAAGTTTAGATATGGGAATTATTCCCCTTGTGTGTGGTGAAACGAATGTTAAAAACAGGACAAAGGAAAATGTGTTGAACATGGCATCCTTATATACAGTAGTATCAGAAACAGATAGTGAGAATAGTGATTCTAATAACTTAACAGATGAAATGTATACAGATAAAGTTACGAACATGGATACAAATACAAGTGATGAATCTAATCTTACAAGTGATATTAATACACCAACAACTGAATCTAATCTCACAAAAGACCAGCTGCTTGAAAGGAATAGTGTGTAGAGTCAAGAGTGATTTATTACATGTATATACGAAATTGTAAAGCTTCAAAGTGCAAACAGATGAGGGGTTTGGGATGGCCGAATGGTTTAATGTGTGTTCATTAGACCATAAGGTCTGTCATTGAATCTAGTGGCATAGTTTTAATTCCCAGCTTGTACGTGACAAATCTAATGGCATAGTTTCAATTCCCAGCTTGTACGTAGGTTCGTAGGTTCGCCAGTCCAACCTTTTGGGCTTTTTCCAGCACCTCTGTTTTCTTCCCACAGCTAAAGACCCCCATAAAAGCAAATTATTGAAATAAAATTAAGTCATGTCAGTCCCAAAATGACCTAGTTTGTATAGTTAAAACCCATTCTCTCTCTCTCTCTCTCTCTCTCTCTCTCTCTCTATCTTTTGGGGGGTGGGGGGTGGTGGGATGGCCTAGTGGACTAGAGTGCCGTGCTTCGACCTCTAGCTGGCCGGTCACCTCTGGCTTGCGGCTGTGGTTTCGAGCCCTGGTGTGAGCGTATGTGGCATGGAGATAGGGGCGCCTTCTCAACCTCGTCAGTTTCCTCCAGGCGCTCCGGTTTCCTCCCACTGCTAAAGACTCCTACGGGCAAGCGAATTATTGAAATAAAATTAAACCATATGTTAGTCCCGAAATGACCTAGTTTGTGTTGAGTGGACATTAAACCCCATTTTCTCTCTCTCTCTCTCTCTATCTCTCTCTCTCTCTCTCACAGTAATCATATTCCTGAAGCAATCTGTGATCTTGATTTCTCATCCATGTTTTATTTACCAATAACCAGTCACATATAATCAGTAACCTCTGATCTATAAAAAAAAATGCTAATAATTATTATATTTGATACTCTACAGTCTTTATTTCACAATACATCCTCATTATTATTCAAATGAAGTTACTATTTCACAAGACACATGTAAGCTGCAGGACATATGCAGATGTTAGAGCTGGAATTTGAAATAGCACAAGAGGAAGTATTTTTAAACTATTTTGTAGTGTCATATGAATTTGAATTTATTTCATTAAAGAAAATGGAAATACTAAGTAGCTATTTTATATTTCACTCATGTGAAATGGGAACATGCTTCAACCTTTTAGTGTCTTAATTATTTATCCAAGGCAGCAGTCATCAACCTAGTTTTATTTCGTTGTAACACTTCCGGGATCAAATGAGATAGTGATGCGCATGCGGTAACTTCAGTGTGAATGTGTATCTTGAACAGTGCGGATGTGTGTCCACATTGTTTCATTCAGTCTCTGAATATTTTTACATTATCAACGTGGTTGATATTCAAACTATATTAGTTTATATTCTTAATTCCTACCTTTGTTTACGGTTGTAAACAAAAGTAACTCGGGTTTCGTATTTACGACTTGGTTACGACTCACTTACGACTGATTTACGACTTTGCCGTAAACCTTACTTTGCACGTGAATATGGATGCAAAGATGGCCGGTCTCAGAAAAAGATCTTCGGTGGAAGAGTCTGATGAATTGTTGTTATTAGATGACATTGGGGACGATAAAAAGAAAAAGGAAAATAGCTGCGGTGCAGCGGGAAAAAGAAAGGTAGATTTGAAATCTTTGACAAAAAGTGGTAATACCGAAGGCAGCTCTGGTCGTTTAAACAAGACCACCACTACCAACAAAAAACAAACTAATTCTGTTAAACAGATTGGAGTAGAGAATATTGATGAACCTAGTACAAGTACGTCTAAAAAGTTAGACCATGATGCAATCATGGCAGTTTTAATAAGTATTCAAGAAAATCAGAAAAAACAAGGAGATGACTTGAATTCTCTTTCTGGTAGAATCCAAACTATAGAGGATTATGATTATGACTACGATAATGATAATAAAGAAAATGATTATGATGATAATCCATATGTAGATGAAGAAGGGGGTGATGACATTGATAATCCTAATGAACCCCCAGCTAAAAAACAAAAATTAGACAGCATCAATAATAGGTTCTCGTCTATGGTGAAAAGATGTAAAGTCCAAGAGTCCTGTGACAGCAAGATAGACGATGTCCTGGCTGAAACTGTAACAGATCTCTTTCGTAATGGAATGAGTGATGATCAGTATCTGGATTTGGTAAAGGATGAAAATAATGCCAGACCCGAAAATTGTGAGGGGCTCACAATTGTCAGGACCAACCAATTGATATGGAATGTTATTTCTCCAAAGGCTCAAACCGGGGACAAGAAACTCCAGTTCATTGAAAGATCGGTAGTTAAAGCAGCTACGATTCTGTGTAAAACTGTGGATCTAATGGCTCGAGAGGAGTCAGCTGAAAATAAAAGCACCCAAGCTTTAAGCAAATATATAGATAGCTGCAATGATGTGCTCGCATTATTAGGACATGCAAACAGACAAATCAACATGACAAGAAGGGAATTCCTAAAACCAGAGCTAATGAATGATTACTTACATCTATGCTCACACAGTGTTCCATACACAAAAAATTTGTTTGGGGACGATGTCTCTAAAACGGCTAAGGACATTGAAGATTGTTCGAAAATAGGAAACAAAATAAGATATGGAAGGGGACGAGGTTCCTATCGTGGTGGTAGAAGTTACCGAGGTGGCAGAGGTGGTCTTCGTGGTGGAACTCGTGGACGAGGCAGAGGACTCAGCCCAGCATATAGGATTCCTAAGTATTCAAAAAACTCCCAGGGAGGAGGAAATTATCAGAACCAAAAGAGAGAACAGAATTAATCAGTTCTAATGAAGTAAGTTGTAACTTCAAAGCAGGTGTATTGAAAAATTTTTCCAATGAATGGGAAAAACTCACTTCTGATGAATTTGTGTTAGATATTGTCAAACACTGCCATATAGAATTTCAAAATGATTTGAAACCAAAGCAGAATATGTTTAATGTAACATCTGTTTTTAATAAGAAAGAATCTCAAATAGTCACAAATGAAATTGGAAAATTATTAGATTTGTCAGTTATTAAGATTGCTGAACCTGAAGAGGGTCAATATTTATCGCCTATATTTATAAGGCCTAAAAAGAATGGTGAATACAGAATGATTTTGAATCTTAAAAAATTTAATGAAAATGTTGAATATCATCATTTTAAGATGGATACTTTTGAGAATGCAATTAAAATCATTTCAAAAAATGGGTATATGGCATCCATTGATTTAAGGC
This sequence comes from Patella caerulea, assembly GCA_036850965.1. Taxonomy (NCBI): domain Eukaryota; kingdom Metazoa; phylum Mollusca; class Gastropoda; family Patellidae; genus Patella; species Patella caerulea. The sequence goes on from JAZGQO010000007.1 coordinate 22,734,411, forward strand.
ATGCTTACTATAGCGTTCCAATTGCCGAAGAACACCAAAAATTTTTAAGATTTAGATGGGAAGGAAAAATTTATCAATACACTTGCTTACCTAATGGAATTTCCTCCGCTCCTAGATTATTCACTAAGTTGATGAAGCCAGTTTATTCTAAGTTGAGGTCTCTGGGCTTCACAAATGTAGGCTACATTGATGATAGCCTACTTTGTGGAGATACCAAAGAAGAATGTGTAAACAATGTTCAGGAAACTGTCAAATTAATGTCAAAATTAGGTTTTGTAATCCATCAAGACAAATCAGTGTTTACACCAACTAAGAGAATTGTATTCCTTGGAAACATCATAGATACAGAAAAAATGATTGTTATGTTAACAAATGAAAAGAAACAAAAACTTATTACAGAATGTAAATATTTGATGTCAAAAAACAGAGCAAAAATTAGACAAGTAGCTCAAGTCATTGGCTTAATTGTATCAGCCTTTTCGGCTGTAGAATTTGGAAAATTATTCTACAGAAATTTGGAAAATGCTAAAACAGCTGCTCTTAAAGGGGCAGCAGGTAATTTTGACAGTGACATGTTTATTTCTACTGAAATGAAAGTAGATTTGAGATGGTGGATTGACCATGTTACTCATGAAGTAAGGCATATAGATCATGGGAATCCAGAAATTACTATTCAAACTGATGCATCAATGAAAGGTTGGGGTGCAGTTATGAATGACACTGAGATGGGTGGTCGTTGGCAAGATTTTGAAGGTCAAAAACACATCAATTATTTAGAGTTGTTGGCTATTTATCTAGCATTGAAATCTTTTATTCATTTGATAAGAAATAAACATGTCAAAATTCTGACAGACAACTCAACAGCTGTGTCATATATTTCAAATATGGGAGGTACCAAATCTGCCGATTGTAACAAATTGTCAGGAGAAGTTTGGTTGTTATGCAGAACAAATAAGGTCTGGCTTACATGTACTCATATTGCTGGTAGATCAAATGTACAAGCAGACAAAAAATCTAGAGAATTTGATGACCAATTAGATTGGAAATTAAATGAAAATGTTTTCAATGAAATCTGCTCACTCTGGGGGATACCAGAAATAGACCTCTTTGCTACCAGATTGAACTACCAAGTAGCGAATTATTGTTCATGGAAGCCAGACCCAAAATGTTCACATGTGAATGCTTTTAGTCTTGATTGGGGTAACTTTGATTCTATCTATCTGTTCCCTCCTTTCAGTTTACTGACGAGGTGTATTTGGAAGCTACGACAAGACAAAGCCAAAGGGGTTGTGATAGCACCATTGTGGTTGACCCAGTCCTGGTTCCCAAGATTAATGGAACTCCTAGTTACAGAGCCGCTAGTTCTGCCAAAAAGCAAAAATCTGCTACGCTTGTATCACAGTCCGGCTGTGCATCCACTACAGAAAAAGTTAGTTATGATAGCATGTCTTGTATCTGGGAAGATTTCAGACAACAAGGATTTTCTAGACAAACAGCGAACATTCTCATCCAATCTTGGAAACCAGGAACAAGGAAACAATACCAGATTTATTTACGAAAATGGTTTCAGTACTGTCGTAAAAAACAAATTAATTACTTTCAAGATTCTATAAAGCCAGTATTAGATTTTTTGACAGAACTGTTTGAACTAGGACTTAGTTACAGCAGTCTGAATACAGCTCGAGGAGCACTTTCGGCACTAGGGATATCAATAGATTACATTCCAATAGGTAAACACCCCTTGGTTATTCGGTTTATGAAGGGCATATTTAACATTCGGCCGTCTAGGCCTAGATGTCAAAAAATTTGGGATGTAAAGAAAGTTTTGGATTTTTTACGCAGACTTTCGCCAGTGAAATGTTTATCATTGAAAAACTTGACCTTAAAACTAGTAATATTAATTGCATTAACAAATGCAGCTCGTTGTCAGTCTATTCATTTGATGGATGTAAATAGTGTACATAAGCAAAAAGGGGAATATGTTTTTGTCATTAAAGATCTTATTAAACAAAGCCGGCCTGGCTTTGAAGATCCATCTGTAAATATTAAGGCCTATCCTCCAGACAGGAGATTGTGCGTTTACACTGTTTATAAAGAATATATTCTTCGGACGAAAATTTGGAGAAAAAATCACAGCAAACTGTTTGTTAGCTATGTGAAGCCTCATTTGCCAGTTTCAAGAGATACCATAACCCGTTGGATTAAAACGGTTCTAGTTGGAGCGAAAATTGACATCACCATGTATACAGCTCATAGTGTTAGGATAGCGTCTGCATCCAAAGCAAGGGAGAACTTCATGCCGGTCTCAAAGATTCTTAGTAAGGCTGGATGGTCAAATGTAAGAACTTTTGCTAGGTTTTACGACAAGAAGATAATCAAAGATGAAGAAACTTTTGCATATCAAGTCCTTAAAGACTAGACAAGGTAAGGCTGATGGCATAATGTATATTCCATCACATTTATAAACTCTTCATTTGTGGGTTTTAATGCTTAGAGTTTTATCATTATTGCTTTCAAGTCTCATTTGATCCCGGAAGTGTTACAACGAAATAAAATTATAAAATTAAACGAGACTTACCTTGGTAAAGTCGATGTTTGATTGGAATTTTATGAGTTGTACAAACACTGAAGGGATTAAATGCCACACCCACCCTCCCTCTCTGTGTTTACAGTGTTGGTATTTCGTGTAAGTTGAATAATGATAAAACTTGCTGTAAAGACTGAAGTTACCGCATGCGCATCACTATCTCATTTAATCCCTTCAGTGTTTGTACAACTCATAAAATTCCAATCAAACATCGACTTTACCAAGGTAAGTCTCGTTTAATTTTATAATTAACATGGACGGTTAGATTTACGTTACTTTTACGTCATTATGGTTTGATTTTGGTTAGTGTCCAATAAAGGTAAAATTTTACTGTTAAATTTACGTTACTTTTATGTCATAATAGTTATGGTTATTTTTTGGTCAGAAAATCCTGGTATCAGGATACCAACAATTAATTTACTGATAGATTTGATTGTTAACTATCTAACCATAATCCAAAAAATCCATTTAAGTAAACCAAATTCTAAATTTTAAGCATTCTTTTAGGCAACTTTAACAAAATCTGTTAATAATTGTAACCTGTATAATGTTTATGGACAAAACATTAACTTAAAAGTGGGTGTGGCATCACCCCTAGGGTTTGGGCCATGCACCAGAATTGATAGTTGTTAATATCCTTATGGTATAAGGAATAAATATGCCCATCAGAATTGCAGCCTGTAGACAAAAATACAAACAGTTGGCTGAGTTGGCGTGGCTCTGCCCCTGGGACTCAAGACATGAAACAATATAAATACATGTAGGTACAACCCTTTGATGATGGATCATGCCGAGATGGAACAAAAACTATTACTAACTGCAACCCGTAGACTATTTATAGACAAAATATTAACAAAAAAGTGAAATAAAAATTGGTTTAAAGTCCCCCTTTTCTGCTGCTAAACTGGGCTAATGAAGACGGGCCTACACCATACAGTGTGCTATGAGGAAAATTTTGCCCGACAGCCGCAATACAGCCTACTCTTATATCTAATTCCAACTGCCAAGCGATCTTTTACGTGCACAGGAAATCTGGTTTTTGTCCCATCCAAACAACTAGACAGCTGCCCTTTTCAGGCCCTGTGTTCTGCATCACTGAGAAGGAGAAACCACAACAGAAAATCTGGATGAACTTCGTTGGCCAAAGCAGGGATCGTTGGCCAAAGCAGGGATTGAAACAACCGACTTCCAGGCTAGTGAGCCAGCGTCTTACTCACATAGTCGTGTGATCCCCTAACAAAAAACAGGCAAAACCATTTCTATATATCCACACTTTTAATGGACTGTACTGAAATAAATGAAATAAGTTATCTGGTCATCCAGAGACTATGAAAAATCTATACTTACAGACATTATTAAACAATATATTCTGTCCTGTCCAACCTCGTGGGTTTTCTGCGGATACGCCGGTTTCCTCCTCCCACTGCTAAAATACCCCTACGCACAAGCGATTTATTCAAATGAAATTAAGCCATATGTTAGTCCCGAAATGACCTAGTTTGTGTCGAGTGGACGTTAAACCCCATTCTCTTTCTCTCTTCCACCTGTCAGATATTCAACATATCTTGATACAACATAATTAAGTCTCTGGTGCTTCTTTATTAGGATCTGATGCTGGCTGGTATTCTGCCCCTTCACGCGGGTTTAATGTCGTGACGTGTCTTAGATTTACGAAAGACAGGTGTTTTCAAGAAGTGTGAATGACAGACATGCGAACGAATAATGGTGGTGGCAATATAATTTTAAAAAGATGTGTGGGCGTATAAGAAATGGTGAAATGAAATTAAATGGGGTTTAACGTCCTACTGCGACTGGGCTAATGAAGACGGAGAATTTCGAATAGAGAAAAATTAAAAAAAAAAACTTACAGATAAATAAAGAGAAAAAAAACGGACGAAATAACCCAACATAAACTAAAAGTTATAGAGTAAGTACATGTAACTCAACATTAACTAAAACTTATTGAGTATAAAATAACCAAACATAAACTGGGATTTATAGAGTGTATAAATAAATCGGCTGCACTTGTACCCTCAGATATACCCCCCCCCCCTTCTCTATCTCTCTCTCTTTCTCTCGTACCCTCAGATATAGCCTAGCCTTATTATGAAACCATCACTACATAATGTATTTAAATCTTTATTCCAGATGTTTATGATGATTTTTTTTTCTTCGAGTCTTTGTTCACGGTTCCATTTCTTGCAATATAAAAGAACGTGGTGTAAAAATTTCAGTTAGTTTATTGTAAATCTACCGTTATTTGTTTATTTACAGACAAGCGTGGCGCAACCCCCTAATTCAAAATAACGTCACACAATCTATGATGCGCTTTAGGTAACCCAGTAACGTCTTATCTATGCTTAGATACAATTGCGCGCTTTAATTTTACGGCTTTATAAACATAAATATGGGTTGTATTTATTCGCACGATGTAAACAGAGTTGAACCAATATTATTGGATAAAAATGCAGAAATTACAGAAGAAGATAGATCTTCAGATAAATCTGAACTTTTTCTCGTAAAAAGAAATACCAGGAAAACAGTTCCGGCAAAAGAACAGACAAGAGAGGTTAAATGTGTCACTAAAGAACAGATAACAGCAAAGTCGGAAAATGCAGAGAAAAGACGAAAGGTAAGTTAAAAAGAATTCACTACCTAATCTACCTGGCCCTTCTGCTGCAAATATTGGAAACATGCTCCTAAAATTCGTCAGGAAATTATATTCTAGTTCCTTTCACTACACTTTAGGAAGCAATCACAAGCCATTGTTAACTTGATGACAGGGCTTTTGTGCTGATCCTACGACATTTGTAAGGAACGATTTGCAGGCGATAACAAGACACAGAGTCGGCTGGCGAATACTCTAACACGTGTCGAATTTGAGGAAAATGATACGATTGGTCTGGAGAAATATTCAAAAACGTGAGACCTTACAAATGTTGGTCAACGCTTGCGAATTTCTTTGGAGGGATTATACGCATTTCGCCACATAAGCGTTGTGTTGTGGTAATGCGTTCGCAAGCGTTTACTTGGGCATCCGCGATGATTTGTAAGAAATAGCAAGCATTAATAATTATATGTAAAGCCTCATTCTTTCGCAAATGTGAGAAAATAATAATAATAAAAAAAAAAAAACCAACAAAAAAAAAAACAGGAACACTATCCCCTAGTTTATGCATCAACTTTTTAAATACGATTTTCGAATATTATCTCGGTCTGTCCTTTTTCCATTTAATAATTAAGGTTGGATTCGCCCCCGGAAACCTCAAGCAATAAGCACAAATTGTGAACAATAAATGGATGTAAAATTAAGCACAATTCGTCATTGATATACATGTATAATTTTTTCTTTTCAATAGGAAATAAACGAAAATATGATCAAGAATTTACGTAATGAATGTGAAGAAAAGATGTCAGTTTTTGAAAATTTCGCGCCAAAACAAGAATTTCAAAAAAATAAAATGGTTGCCGCCGTAAACAACAGAGAGATGAGACTAAAAGAATTACGAGCTAAATTGAAAGAAAAACACAATAATAAGCCAGAGAAAGTAAGAGATAGAAGGGCAATAAGTGAAGATCATATCGGCGGTTCATTGATTAGCCGACAAGGAGCACAAACATCCGGTGGTTTAAGCTTTGAAATCGTTCAGATTAACAAAGCACTACCAGAAGGGCACCTAGGAAGACTAGAAACCCCGAGTAGAAGAAGAAAGGTTATATTGGAGAAAGGGAATCAAAAACAAATATTAAATGGACGAGAGGTCAGTAATACTATTGTCTCCTATATATGGAAAGGAATACGGGTTAAAACCAGCTCAACACAATATCGGTCATTGTGCGTCTATATAACTACATTAGTTTATATAGTTTTACGGTTGCGTGTGTCAAATTAGTGTTCGAACTTAACGGCTTTTCTGTCATCTCGTCTCAAAATTTAAGCCGTACAAAACGCCCAATATGCAAACCGGTTTAGCGCGGCTTTTCGTCCCTTCAAAACCATTACTCACGCTTTCCGGGTCAGCAGCACAGACGGTAGCCCATGGGGGCAAAATGAAATCGCGGAAAAATACCCCTTTAGATTTCTCGCGCATTTTGGGGTATATGAGTGCCCCTCGCCCTCATCGAAAATTTTATGAAAGTGTGACCATCATGAGCGCGTTTTCCTGCAATTTGAGCCCTTGGGTACAGCAGCTTGATTGGTGTAGCTTATCCAGCCTCGGGGTTGTTTTCTGGCTCCCTCCATTGCTAAACACTCCTACATGTGAATTATTGAAATAAAATTGTACTAATATGTTAGTCCCGAAATAACTTAGTTTTTATACGCCCACATTGAAATGTGGTCGTATATTGTCGTCGCCCCCGTCCGTCCGTCGGTCCGTCCGTCGGTCCGTCCGTCCGTCCGTCCGTCGGTCCGGCGTCCACAATTGCTTGTGGACGCTCTAGAGGCTAAAGTTAATATCCGATTGACTTTAAATTTATACACAATGTTTAAGGTCATGAGACGAAGAAGCCTATTGTTTTTCAGCGATTTCCGATAATAACTACCAGAGTTATGGCCCTTGACGACTTCAAAAAATCTTGTGGACGCTCTAGAGGCCAAAGTTAATATCCGATTGGCTTTAAATTTATACACAGTGTTTAAGGTCATAAGACGAAGAAGCCTATTGATTTTCAGCGATTTCCGATAATTAGTGCCAGAGTTATGGCCCTTGATCACTTCAAAAAATCTTGTGGACGCTCTAAAAGCCAAAGTTAATATCCGATTGACTTTAAATTTATACACAGTGTTTAAGGTCATAAGACGAAGAAGCCTATTGATTTTCAGTGATTTCCAATAATTAGTGCCAGAGTTATGGCCCTTGATCACTTCAATAAATCTTGTGAACGCCCTAAAAGCCAAAGTTAATATCCGATTGACTTTAAATTTATACACAGTGTTTAAGGTCATTAGACGAAGAAGCTTATTGATTTTCAGCAATTTCCGATAAATAGTGCCAGAGTTATGGCCCTTGATCACTTCAAAAAATCTTGTGGACGCTCTAAAAGCCAAATTTAATGTCCGTTTGACTTTAAATTCATACACAGTGTTTAAGGTCATAAGATGAAGAAGCCTATTGATTTGCATCAATTTCCGATAATTAGTGCCAGAGTTATGGCCCTTGATCACATCAAAAAATCCTGTGGACACTCAAGAGGCCAAAGTTAATATCCGATTGACTTTAAATTTACACACACTGTTTAAGGTCCTGAGAGGAAGAAGCCTACTGATTTTCATCAATTTCAAATAATTACTTCCAGAGTTATCTCCCTTGATCACTTCATAAAACCTTGTTGCGCTGTAGATGCCAAACTTATCATCCGATTGACTTCAGATTGATACACAGAGTTTAAGGTGTTGAAACGAACAAGTATTTTGATTTTCAATGAATTTTGATAACTGAACAGCTAAATCCATGATATTAAATGTTTCCTATACTAATTGTTAGCGTGGGGCAAAACTTTATAAAAAGCAAACAAATTCTCATGATTTTCTGATAATTACATAATGAGTTGTTACTCAGATTTTAGTGTATTACAAATGTTTCATTACCAAAAAAAAGTAAAAATATGCGACAACCCTTGTTGACTGCCCGGACGATTTAGCTGCTGTGGGCGTATGTTTCGTTGCCTGGCAACCTATCTTTTGTCGAGTGGACATCTCATTCCCTACACCACACCCTCTTTTTCTCTCCAACAAGGAGAACACGTGCGCGCTGTATCAAAAAGCCTGTCATTTAGTCACTTGGCGTGTGAAACAGATTGTACATATCACTCAACAAGGTTCTTATCGACTCATGAATTCATTCTAGTGTTGAATAAATTGAAATGGCTTTCCCTATTTTGTTTAATAGAAAAGGGGAGACGACAATATAATGTCAATGTTGGTAGGAGAAGAATTGAAAGAAAAGGAGGAAAGCCCAAATGAATAGAGAGAAAAGATTGTTAGAGTTGAAAGAAAGGTTACGAATGAAAGAAGTACATGCAATGAGAGTAAGAAAGATGAAGGATTTAAATCTTGATGATCTCGATGATCCACCATAATTTACATACAAGCGGTTGCCATGCAAGGTACGCCCACATTTCGCAAAAGATGGACACAGAACAAGCTAAAAAAAATAGTTCCTGAATTGGCGGTCTGGCATGCGCAAATTATAGTGAAAGGAACCAAGATCTTTGGGACATAAGCATACATTTCAAGTTTCATAATAATTGGATAAAAATTGTGAATTCTCGAGTGTCCACAACTTTGGTATTACGTACTTTTACACTATTCGCGTATGTGATTAGGGGATAACAATCCGACTTCAGTCAAATTACTTTATTCTGAGAAAAATACTGAATGTTGGAAGTTTTGACTAAGTAGACTGGATTAATAACATTTGTTTGTATATATAAATGAAGTGGGGTTTAATATTTTATGATATAGTCAGGCCCTACAGCAGTGTTGCTATTTCTAAATTTTTCTTGTCAGATATTTTTACTGATTAAACGGGGCATAACTCTTATCGTGATTTAAACGGGTGGTTTCAGACCACAGTGGTTCAAATTCGTTCGTAATAGAAATAGGTAAACATTGTCATTTTTCAATTACTGTACTGTTTATGTCTGTAATATTTCTACAAAATAAAGTGATATCGCAATAGGACAGAATGAAAGCGTGCTGACTACTGCCAGTGCCGACCCATACGTGATTCAAATTCACGTCAGTAAATAATGTCCCTCCAAAATTACCGTATTTTTCGGGGTATAAGTCAATACTTTTTACAGCAAAAGTGTGGCTTGTATCTTTATGACGAAAATAAAATGACAACCAGAATAATTTTTGTCAGTGACGGTCGCGAGTCACAACAAGGTGTTAAAAACACTTTCCAAAACGGGGGGAACGCCGGAACGGAAAATCGGCTGCGCTATACACCACCAAATTCCGACTACCCCCCCACCCCATCCCCGAAAAGCACGAAATCCACTCAAATCGCATTTCATTTTAATTCAAACAATCTCAATGAAAAGTTTCAAAGTGCATATAGATCAGGGCACAGTACAGAGACAGCACTTGTTCGTGTGAAAACGAGGCATCAACAGCATTGGTATTATTGGATTTACGCGCTGCCTTTGACACAATAGATCAGTCCATTCTTATCCAGCGCCTTTCCGCTCGGTTTGGTGTCTGACAAACCGAACCCAGTCAGTAGTCATTGCCGGTAACAAATCGTCACCATCGTCTCTTGCCTTTGGTGTACCTCAATGATCTGTATTGGGACCCGTGCTTTTTACAGCATATACTACTCCAATTGGTGATATTATTCGAAGATATGGCATTGACTATCACTTGTATGCAGACGACACTCAACTCTATATATCACTAAAATCAGAAAATGAATATAACCAGATAGATAAAATTCAACACTGTATTACTGAAATCAGACAATGGATGAAGCTCAATTTTCTAAAACTAAATGATGACAAAACTGTTGTACTTCAAATTGGCTCAAAAACTCAACTTAATCGACTATTAACTGAAACTTTGTCCAGTGGTGACACTGACATACCACTTTCAAAAACTGCGAACAACCTTGGGGTTATGTTTGATCAGGAACTAAACATGAAAAGGTTTATAAGTAAAACATGTCGTGCTGTAAACTTTCATCTTTATAACATTAGGAAAATCAGACCGTACATAAATATAGAAGTAGCCAAAATGTTAATGTGCTCTTTTGTTTTGTCAAAACTTGACTATTGTAATTCCCTCATTTACCAAATTCCTGTCTCGGTGCTAAATCCACTCCAACTTATCCAAAATAAGGCAGCAAGAATCATAACCAGAACAAATATAACTCCGGTACTCAAGGATTTACACTGGCTTCCAGTTAAACAAAGAATTATTTTTAAAATATCTGTTTTAACTTACATCTGTCTACACTGTGATTTTGCTCCAGGTTATCTAAAAGAACTTCTTATCAATAACTGCCCGTCTCGCAATTTAAGATCACGTGATAAGAATTTACTAATGGTACCTTTTAACAAAGTCAAATCGTGCTGATCGTGCTTTCTCCTCTGCTGCTCCCATTGATTGGAACTCTTTACCACAAAAAGTAAAAAACAGTGACAATATAGAATCATTTAAAAGGAACTTAAAAACAGAACTATTCCGACAGTCATTCTGTTAATGACTTTAACGACAATGTAATTTGCGCCAATGAGCAGCTTTTTGGTTGGAATTCCAGCGCTATATAAGATGATGATGATTATTATTATTATGCATGGCCTAGAGTGCTCTATAGTAACCCATTACCTATCTAGTCTCCACCATTTTCATGCGTGATCTCGAATTACCCACAATTTTTATGCGTGACCTATTTACTTTGCCCCACAATTCTTATGTGTGACCAAGCGTGATCCATGACCAACGGAACGTCACAGAGTGCCCCACTACTGTATATTTATGTTGTCACAGCTCGACGCATTACCCACCAAGAGTGTACACCATTTTTATGTGTAACCCAGAGTTCCCAACACCCTATTTGCGTGCTTAGCCTTACTCATGACCCACCAAACACTTTTTTTGACCCACCAGTGTGCCCCACAGATTTTTATGCGTGGCCTAGCCTGACCAATGACCCACATAGAAATGAAATAAAAAATGGAGTTTAACGTCTTACTCTTATATCGAATCCAACTGCCAAGGGATCTTTTACGTGCACGCCAATGTGTACACGGGACCTCGGTTTTTCGTCCCATCCGAACCACAAGACAACTGTCAATGTCAAGCCCTCCGTTCCGCATCACTGACAATCCCCGCCCCCAGTGGAGTTTAATGGGTGTTGATTGCTCAGTGGGCTCACTCTGGGATTCATGTGAATGTGAATGACCGTCCTACAAGCCAAGACAAGGCCAAATGAGTCAATACAAGCTGGGTCTTGGAAAGCTTGGTGGCTTGGAAGTCCGGTAACCCAATGAAGTCCCTAATTTTTCAGTTTTTTTCGGTGATTAATAATGGTGTTTTGTCCGTATATGGTGATTTTGCGGGAATTTGAGTTTTTCATATTTTTCAGTATTTAGGGTTTTTCAATTATTTTTTTTTTTTTTGGTATTTTGAGTCAAAAAAGTCCTCTGCATTTTTCGGTCCTTTTCAGTCTTAAGTGACTTTTCGATCTTTAGGACTTTTTCGGTAATACATGTAAGAATCATTAATCAAACATATCTCTTCTGCATTTTCGTTGTTGTTTCTGTATTTTTCTGCATATAGTACAGGCGCTGAAAATCGACAGGGTACATCCTCACATGGCCGTAATAATTCACACAAAAAATATCCATAAAAAATCTGTATCCGTTATCACATTTGCAAGCCAATTATTGGTAGAAGAAGAGGATGCGGACGCCAACAGCAGAAAGAAATAAGTATCTGAAATCTTTCTACAAACTGACATGATAAATGCTTCTTTTTCCTGAGATTTAAATTTAAAATGAATGTTAGATGAAATCTGTGTACACTTTTTATAGATTTACATAATAATTTTTACAGAAATTCTGCCAAATATGTATAAATTTACATAGAAGTAAAATAGTTTCTCTTATTTTCACTAAGTTCTATAGATGTCACAGATTGTACATTAGAATTATGACGTAGGTTGAAAGCTTCATTGTCGTAGTTTTGCTGTCTGTTTGAATGGCCAAATTGTTGTTGACCTGTTGTCCTTGACTTGAATATAGGTGGTTGTATTATCATCCTTACCAATCCGATACATATTACAGATACGAACAGTAGAGCTAATACCACACTTATTAACAGAGCTTCCATCTAAACCAATAAATAAAATATAATATTAGAAATTAAAGAAGAATGTAATTTTATTTATTAAACTCGAGTTTTTCCATAATACGGTATTTGAAACTAAAAACACGAATTAGAATTCAATATTGATCTATTTCAATTATTTATTGATAATCTTGTTATTTTACCTTAAAAATATTACAATATTTATGACACCATAAAATAATATAATCGTGTATTCTATGCTTTCCGGTGACATTGGTAATGAACAATGAAATACATATCCTTCAGATTGCAGGAATCATTAGTATTGAATGATTCACAAACGACGGAATAATAATAAAAATATGTGTATAATGACTAAGCAGGCGTAAACGACAGTTGTTCATTTTGAACTGTTCACGTATTTCACCGAACATAATCGATTAGAAATTACTTTATATACATTCCTATTACATTTATATGTGCGTTTAGATACATTTTTTGTCCATTTTAAAGTTCCAAAGTATGGCTGCTTAGATATTGATGATTTTGTGTCTTATTTAAATCAATATACCTTACGCAATGAAAACGCACCTATCTTAATATAAATGGATGATAGTAAACGATAACACGAGAAAGATATTTAGACAAAACGACATGACACTGGAAGCAGCATTACGATCACCCAAGCAGCCACCTAGGAAATTACCTGGAGATTCAAGCTAATGAAACGAAAAGGGGCTATTTTCTGCATTAGGGATTTTCTATCCCCCCCGGTGCTTGCGATATAATACGTAATCATCCAGTAACATAATTTCGACTAGATCTGGGCAATGAATCTCACAACTGAGCAAAAGGTACAGTTATTAATTTATATACGTGGAATGATATATTAAGAACTGAACGAAAAGACAATTAAATGAAATAAAGTATAAATGATACTGTTTATGTATGGCCGATTGGGATTCAAATGTCCCATTGACTCCCAATAAGCACCGATATTGACTTTGTACTATATAAATTAAACGAAATGCAATACGGCATCGTATTATAAATTATGAAACTAACCTGACCTTGGGTCATTCCCCATGTCTTTTCAAAATCTAAAATGACAACCACAGAATAATTCAACAAATTTTACCCTGGTGGATCAATCAAGATTTAGTGACCTTAAAAAATCTTGGTATCAAAATGAAATAGTTATTTAATGCCCCCTAACGTATGTTGTTACAAAGTAACGATCTAAAATAAAGCCCGTGAAAGACAAAATATTAGGTGTTGCAACGAAATTGTATAATATCCAACTTTTCTATTCTTTCTTGGTCCATTTCATAAAAGAACCGCCCCCCTGGACTGACCGGCTATAGTAGACAAACAAATATAAATGATGGGGGTTGTTTATTGATCAATGTTTTAACGTTTTAAAGTTCCAATAGCATATTTTTAAGTTATATTTTTAAAATGTATTAAAATAAAGTCCTAAAATAGATTGTACCTATAAACAGTCCTACCTTGTTAAAGAATTATCCTATTAATCCTATAATTCACTATTGCCAGTTGAGAAATTGGCAAAAATATCTTTTTCAACTTCAAATTCAAACGTTGTAGAGGAATGGGAAAACAGGGGAGGTAATTGAGTTTCTATTTCCTCAATCAGCTTGTGTCACCCATTTTAACACCTCTGAAATTTTGCCCATGATCCTATAATAGTGAGTTGACAACCTTTGAGCAAAATACATAGAAATAATTATGTTTTGACTTTCTTATAAAAATATGAAATTGGAACTTTAAGGGGTACCATGAAATATGACGGTATTTTCTAGTTTAGATTCCCTTGTAGGTGCACGTCAAAGAACCCTGTGGGGTCAGGTGTGCAGATAAAACACCTGTACGCTAAAGCCCACAGGGATTACCATGTGTCAAAACTGTTGGCCAGTGAAGTCCACGGTTCGGGTATGATCGTCAAATCGCGGGACAAATAGCCCTACATTAACAGGACTATCTTCCGTCCTATATAATGAATAACACAAAACTTACTATTTTGGGGTTGAATTATCCTATTATTAATAGAGTCATGTTCATCCACCAAGGCCATGTCTTCGGACACACAGCTTGTCCCAACTAAACTTACTACTCCTGGAACAACTTTAGTCCATAAAATAGTTTCCCTGTTTGGTAGTAGGTTTGTTATACTCTCAACCTTCAACGATGAATTTGGTGATATTACCAGGTAAGTGTGTGATTTGTTAAACGTTTGCCATGTGATGTTTTTATTGTCATGCATAGGATATCTAAAAAATAATATCATGGAATTAAAGTTAGTTCTCCACGTAGTATCTTCTATCGTCCCTTTGCTTCATAAACAATATTGTTGGAAAGCTAAGGATCTAAAGATAAAATACTTGGTGCTGCCACAGCATAAGACTATAAATTTGAGACACCATTGCCATATAAAGATGTATTTATATTAACTGAAGAGTTTGCTTTGTTCTAACATCGCAATTGTTTATTTTAATTTAGACATGACATGTTTAGTCGCATGTCAACTTGTCATAATAAAACAAATTTTGCCAAAGTTGTAAACAATAAATTAAATCATCCGGAAATACATTTACCCTGTTTTCGAAAACGAAATCCAGGCGCTCATTATAAGTTGATGGACTGCTGAGTGTCTTGAAGGCCGATAGTTGATATCATTATCCAACATTAAAGGTAAATGTCCGACAGTAGAGTTACTCCATCTAGTCTCTCCCGTATTAAAAGAATAAAGAAACGTTGAAGATGACATGGCATGCTCCTTTAAAATATTTAAAATTTCACTTAATTGAAAATCCTCTTTTGCCTTGTGAAAAATGTTGACATTTTCATCTGGTATTGGTTGGTCTGATTGATAGTGAAACAGAACTAGTGCTAGAATGGTGTCCCTAAAAAGTTGATATTGCTTATCTGAAAGTGTTTGTCTTGGGGATAAAGTTTGTATGATATCTCCCAAAAACGCACTTGCGGTGGTCGTAGTAATAGACCCCATTCCAATATTCATTCCCACAAGATATGGTACTCTGTTATGAATTTGGGAAGAATATAGTTTATAAGGCGAGGAAGGTAAGAACAAACAATCAATGGTTGGAAGAAATGGCCCAAACATATCTTTATTCAAAGATATTCTCAACAATATTTCGGCGTCAATATTTCGAAGACAGTTTATTCGAACTAGCATAGTTGGGCCACTTTCAATACAAGAAGTCACGGCCATTAAAATATGCGTATACTTTCGAGGATTTTTGGTCACAACATAGTTGAAATTTAGTCCTCCGTGTGAAACAGCTTTGGTGAACAGTGTTTGAGATATTGGGCTGATAACATGTAACCCAACAGATGATCCACCTGCTTCTTCTCCAAATATTGTAACATCGTAAACATCTCCCCCAAAATATGCAATATTTTGATTCACCCACAATAAAGCCATTCGCTGATCCAAAAGACCCCAGTTACCGGAAGTCTCGGAATCCGTGCCCATGAACCCAAATACACCCAGGCGATAATTGATCGTGACAACTATTACATCTCCCTTTTGGGCTAAATGCAAGGCATCAAACGTATTTCCAGAACCGTACTGAAACTGTCCACCGTGTATCCAAACCATTACCTTGCGTCTGAAACTATTCTGATTTTTCGTCAAGGGGACATAGATATTTAAATATAGACAGTCTTCAGAAATTGCATTGCTTTCTAAGAAAGCCGCATTCGGTATAATAACTTTAGATATATCTTGCAGACATGAAGGTTTAAATTTTTTAGCATGTATATTTTTACTTGGTTTCAGGTTGAGTGACTGAGGTGGATTGAATCTTAATTGTCCGACTGGAGGTTGAGCATATGGAATTCCCAAAAATACGGTAACACGATTTGATCCAATCTTTTCCACATATCCAGTGATATTTCCATTGCTTGTTCTGACTGTTGAACTGTCGCACCGGTACGAGTTCACAAAATATAAAACTAAAACAAATAGTAGCCGTATATAATCCATGGTCAGCTTTCTTTTAAATTAGTGGGTTCTTTCCATAACTTGTACGTTCTAAAGAATATTGTAATCCTTTCCTTGGTTTTAAATTCATGTTTTGCAACATTTTACAAATCAGTCGGCCCGATCACTCCAAATGTCCACAATGTTAGGCCAAAATAGGACAATGGTGACAAGACAAATAAATGTATCATTATTGCCTTACATATACATATTATATATGTTATCTTTGGCCTATTTAGCTGTACACCGAAAATAAAATGTTAAAATACCGAGCCCTAGTTCTCATTCACAGCTATACGTCCTAAACAATGTGCACATATAGAATAAATGATGTCGGTTGACAAACTTAATGAACGAGTTACTGTGACACGTGGGTCAATCAATTGATGGGGTCAACCCGGAAAAACTACCATGACTTTTTCAAATCAACGTCTTAAGAGGAATATGCACTACGGGTGGGTTAGGGTAAGTTTGTGTTAGGGTAATTAGTGATTGTATGGATGATTTGTTTTTACCCTAGAGACATATATAATGATAGGCTTTATAAATTTACTGCGGATATGACAACATGTTGGACGTGATTGTGTACTGATTTTATAGGTAGGGTTGATCTATAAAAACTCCAGCGGACATAATAAAAATCCAAGGTTTATAAGAAATGTGTCCGTAATTTTTGGGGTTTTGTAATTTGTTTTTGCTTATCGTGCCTAGAATATTATCTTATTGGCAGTCGAATATTATTAGGTAAGCCCTAATTTACAAAGAGATTACCATGCCCTCCCCGTCCGTCGCAGGATGTGTTATTAGCCCACTTGTGAAAGTCCCAGTCCCATAATAAATACTTATCGAATTAGAAGAGGTTCATGAGTTGTTATTAGTGCGCACTGTTTAAATGACACAACACGCTATGTCTATCCAATTTAAAACTTGTGTAAAGGTGCCGAGGATCCCGAATGGAGCGAAATTCTACTCTTAAATTACTATTGCGTAAACTATTGTTTATATTTACTTCCATGTGTGTAACTTGCATGTAATAGTAAATTGAGGTTTACATGTATAATGTCTCACTGTACCGACTTAAAAAAAAAAAATGGCTAATGGAGACGGACTAAACTTACGTCTACTCCTACTTCAAATTCAAACGGTCAAGGTTATTTTTTACGTGCACACAAAATGTATACGAGACCTGGTTTGTCGTCCCATCCGAACGACTAATCGCTTGCTGTGCCCTCGAACCTGAAAAGGGGGGACCGTTACCTTTCTCGGCCAGCCAACGTATTACTCACGGAGTCATGCGGTTCCTATAGTAAATTGGCTTTTTACACGTGCTAAAATGCTAATTAAATGGTATGATTTATTTCTTAAACATTGCAGTTTGAATTTGTGCCTTCTTCCATTTTCATCCTTACTTTTTATTTACTTGTTATAAATTTATATATTAATACAAATTGTAACCTGTTAAAAAGTTCCTTACTCATTACGCTGAAGGTGCAACATGCACCCTTAACATGGTCTGTGCTATACACGATTGGTAATATTTGTAATGTTAAGTGTTTGTTTTAGGAGTATAGTTTAAATAGCAACAGAGATTTTGAAACCTGTTTTAAATATTGACTGTCTCTCATTAACGAACATAGTTGGTCAGTCACAACTGTTTGAGGAATGTGTGGTTCTAAACATAAACTGTTTAAATTACGGTTTCCATTTAAGATATTTCACTTCATTTATAGCAAAATGTATTTAGACTTGACGACGTCTGATTTTTTTTAGCATATTTAAATAAGAAACCATATTAACTAAATGTAAATGCTTTTTGAATATGAATTTATAACAAAATCTAAAAACAATGATGAAAATTAACAATCAATTCGAGATACAACAAACGGTTGGTTATAATATTATTGTCTAGATACCATTGCAATGAAGTGCATGGTCCTGTTTTACGTCTGGATAGGGGTGGGGGTGACCGAATGGTTAGCGTGCGCGTGCTGTATCATACGGCCTGCCATTGCGTCAACTGGTGTGGTTTTGAGTCCCTGGTTGTACGTGGCAAGGAGTAGGGTCGCCTGTCCAACCTCGTGGGTTTTCTCTAGGTACCCCGGCTTCCTCCCACTGCTAAAGACCCCTACGCACAAGCGAATTATTGAAATAACATCAAACCATATGTTAGTCCCGAAATGCCCTATATAGTTTGTGTCGATTGCACGTTAAACCCCATTTCTCCCTCTCTCACGTCTGGGTAGACTTTCAAGACTTCAACCGCCCACATTTTTCCATTTGTGACATGTTGACAGCGAAAAGTATTATTCTCTGTAAACATCGCCAAGGCTAGATATGGGGATAAACACAGGGGTTTTAAATTCATTAAGTATAGTATCAAGATTATTGCTATCCTGTTACCCAGAAACACTCCCAAATAACGCTCTTTAACCCTTTGAACACTGACTTTACATAGGGTGTTGAACGTCCCTCCCTGGATTTACAGGACGTCATATTAATTATGACGTCAACGTAATTGGAGCTTGAACACGCACCAAGCCGCAAAACCGACATTTCGGGTACATGCGATAAAATAGGCCGTTGAACACCAAGATGGTTCAATTTTATTTCAATAAAGTGCTTCCGCGTACAACCCTATCTCCTTGTCACGTACAACCCGGGGATCGGAACCACGCCAGTTGACTCAGTGACAGACCTTATTATACAGCGCACACGAGCTAACCATTCCGCCATCCAACCTCGTTTTATCAAAATACATGTAGATAATAATTTCACTTTCGACCAATATTGTCCGTCCGTTGATCTGTCCGCCAGTAATTGACTTGTGAGTGCGGTGGATTTGAGAGGTTGTGGATGGCGACTAGATTCCCCCCCCCCCCCCGTCACAGCGTCTAAATCTGCTACAGTTTAGATGGACCTTTTTCGTACGGTGTGAAGTATTGATGTCGTAAGAGGTCAAAGCCTATCAATATTCAGCGAGTTATGTCCCCTTTTCTGAAAACTTTGTGAACGCTATACAGCCTTTAAATGATTTTTTGTTTTCAAATTTGGTGTGAAACGTAGGGGTAATTCAAGGGTGAATCCTATAAATATTCACCTTTGCATGACTTTAAATTCCAGAGTTACCCCTTTTCCAATAAATCGTGAACATGATAGAGGTCACAATTTTTGAAGGATAGTATCCTTATTAAATTTACTCAACGACCACGTTTTCAAGACATAGCTGCTGAGTGGACGTATTTCCACTCTTTGGCTATCTTTAGGGGTTCACAATTCACACAGTTTCGTTTTAATTAATTTTACTATGCTCTGTATGGAAGAATGGGTGAATGAAATGGGCCAGTGAGTGTGAAATGAGAGAGATTTTGCCTGGATAGTAATTGAATTCCAGCTGTTAGGGGTTCTTTTACATGTACACGGTGATATACTGATCCTTACCAAACACTCAGTCCTTCATAAAGCTGGAATTCGAAAAGAGTAGGCCGTGTGGGTGCCAAAAAGTAGGACGTTAACCTCATTTCATTTCATTTTATTTTATGAAATGTGGGATAAACGGACATAAAATGGAAATTGACGCAGAGATTTAACTGTTAAACCAGTTTTTATTTGCCATTTCTTTTACAAATATTATAATGTTATTACAAGGAAATGAGCATACAAAAATATACATCCCAGATATCAATACATAATATACATGTAGAAATAAATGTTACATTACTAAATTACTAAAACAGACAGGATTATATGTACAAAAGTGCAGAGTTGACTAAATGATAAATGAATAATACAATACATATCTCAGAAAAAGAACATTTAACACAATTGAATAACAAAAGAAAAATGTTTTTCTGGTATAACAGGCGCCAAGTTCATGATATACGTATTTTGGTATGTATTTATGTGGTTATAAACAAAGCTTTAAACATATCAAATTTGCTTTCAATTGTCATCGCCATCTGCATTGTTTCACTCAAGAAAAGCCTTTGTTTGTAAGACGTTTGAAAGGTTATGTTTTTTGCCCAAATAAGTTTGAACTATAGAACGTATCTTAGCAAACGTTAAACTTCTAAATGTCATTCTGAACTTTACTAACACGTGTCAAAGTTGTGTTTCGAATTACAGATATTGACTTTTGAGGGGCTGGGTGGCCTAATTGTCAAAACATTATATACAGTAACGGTATCAATTTCCATGGCCTAACGCTAGACATATAAACCATATAAGGTTTGATTTAAGTTGCGTAGTTTTGATCCCACCGTGACAAGGGATATGGTTGCCTGCCTACCTTGTGGGTTTTTTCCCGGTTCCTTCGGTTTCCTCCAACTGTACCATGTGCCCGGATTTGTGTTGAGTGGAGATACCCCCACCCCATTCTTTCACTTTCTCTGGATCACACAAAAAGGTTAGGGGTGGCAAATTGTAGAATCTTTCAAATATGGATACAAACACAAAAGGCAGCATGGGTGCCCGTTTTTTTTTTTAGCTTCATTTCTGAAGAAATTCTGATATAGTGTTATAGTCACTTGAATTTTAGAAATGACAGTTATGTTCCAAGATGGCTGCAAATTTCAGCTTTTCCTTCACAAAAAATTACCCATTGAGCGGATTTTTAAACGACCACGGTTTCCCGTGCACGACGCCGTTGCCTGTATCCGTACACCCAAACGTCTGAACACTCGTCTCGACGTCCGGGCGTCCGTTCACATTATCTGCAGACAATCTAGAGCCCTCAATTTTTGTCTGATTTAGATGAAACTTAAAATCTGTAATAAATCAATCAAATAAGGCAATTTGGTGTGACTCTACCACAAACAATATTTTGTCCAGAATCTTGGATTTTCGAATAGCTATGGGATTTTTCAATAGAGGAGTCCCCAAGGAGTATATTTATGCGATTTTTTTTTTATAAAAAAAAATCGCATAAATATATACTTGTACCAACATTTGGACGATTTCCCTGTTTGTATGCTTTTAGCTTCTGTACATGTATAATAACTTTGCCTAGTCAAATTTCTCCACAAAAAAACAATAGATAAAAATTCAAATAAAGACATACGAGAGGTAATTAATTAAGCTTTTCGAGAATGTATTTAGGAGATCAGTTTGAAAATTCGCAAAACAACGTAACCTTCGAAGGTTGGGAAAACTGATAAAATTCCTCCCCTTGTCGTAGGCCACCAAATCGCTATAAAAAGCCATGGTTAAGACACGGAAATTTCGGACTATAAAAATATTCTGAATTAACAATCATACCTGAGCTCTACGCAAGAATGATCTAAAATAGTGTTTCTCTAAACCCTGATATATATATATAGTCGGTTTAAAATAAAATTTATTTCTTCTTTTTCTTCTTTTTTCCACCTTTCTTTTTACCAGAGGACTTCTTTTCAGATTTCTTGCTGCCCTTGGATGTCTTGGTACTTTTTGCAACCTTGCTACCCCCCTTTCCTGGACTGCGACTGCGACTACGGTTAAGGATACCCTTTTTACCTCCCTTTTTAGCTTTTACGTCGTCTGGGTCGATCTGATTTATGACATATTCAACCTTTTGACCTTGACAGTTTTTCTATAATAAAATCATTTTAGTTGTTATTTTTTTTTTATTTAGTAAAGAGATAAATGTGGAATCACAACAGTAAATATATTTTCAACTCATTTAACATCTCATCAAATTTTATGTGGTTCGTATTAATCAATATTATGTAAACGAGAAAAAAATAGCATAAAATACCCAAGTAATAAGGACCCAAAAGTGCGGATAGGAAATTAGACAGTATCCCCCCCCCCTCAAAACTTGGCTCCATCCGCTAAACTAATAACCTGTCAACATGCCAATGCCCTTTTCTGGTGAGATTTAGCACTCGCTCCGCTCGGGGTATTCTAACGCTAAGAATATGTTATATTTCATAAAAATATATATCCCACTGAGAAAAATCGTACAAACCTGGTTACATTTTCTACA
Source organism: Patella caerulea (assembly GCA_036850965.1). NCBI lineage: Eukaryota > Metazoa > Mollusca > Gastropoda > Patellidae > Patella > Patella caerulea. The sequence goes on from JAZGQO010000007.1 coordinate 22,756,780, forward strand.
CCTACTCTCTTCAAACATATACCCTGTATAATCACCCTTCATACATTCTCTACAATATCTAGTACCACACCATTTACACATAAATGTCTAAAAATTAAAATGACAAAATCAAAGGGTTTCAGTTTAAAAAATAATATATTCAAAGTTCATGAAACCATAGAAAATATATACCGATGCCCTGGTAAATTGTCAATCCATATAATACCGTTACGGTGGCTAACATTTCTCAATACCACGGTTTTAAATCCTCAAAGGCCCACCCGTCGCCCACACCCACGTAATACAAACCCCTCAGCTCCACTATACGGAAGTGGTCACGGGAAGTGGCTATTTCAAAGCTTAAGTCTTAGTGTGGTAAAGTATTTGTTAAAGGGTTTTATTTAATAGTTTAGCGTAGGCTACTCGTAACACAGTGATCTTAATATCTTAGACATATAGACTTACATACTCAACTCTAGATAACTCTAGATTTAGTTACTCCCTCTAGCATTCACCATATTATAGACGTTATTTACTAATAATATAATCATTGTTGTCAGTAGTAAAATTATTATACTTACGGTGTCGATTCCAGGGCACCCCCACCGACACATGATTAAGGCACGATGATTATACCAATAAATAAGCGGATATAAGGTAATTGTGGATTATCCCATTGTTATCGGCTAATATCATAACCTTTAAATAATAACTGCCCCATGTCGGCTATCAGTTCCGCGTCGTTAGTTACAATAGTTGTCAAGCGCACTTGACTGTCAATAAAAGTCAATAACAGGGAGACAACTCTGTTTAAGATTAATACAAAAATAAATGTGTATTTCTCTAAATCTAAAGTACTGTTACCCCAATCAGGCCATTTGGTATAATATGTGCAACGCCGGATTAACCACGGGGCACATGTCCCAGCCCCCCCCCCCACATTAGGGGGCCCCCAACAAAAATCTCCGTTGCACGCCTCATATCAAGCATGGTCGGACCGAGGACTCCAACGGCCGGTTACCTAGGGCCCTCAATCGGAAGTCCCTGGCGCCCCCTAAACCCATGTTGTGTCGCCATCTACATCCGAGAATTCGGTGTAATCCGGTGATGGGTGTAACACATGGTCTTTCAATTATTTGTCGTGAGATCTTCTGTCGGACCGAACATCGTCTAACTCGATAAAAATAACCCGTCGCTGTTGTTGTTGTAGTTGTTGATATTTGTTGTGAGTATAAGCTAAATTTGATGAGATACTCATCATGATCACAAGAAATAAATCGAATCCGGCTTGGACGTAACGTTGCGGCCTCCACTCATCAATATCATAGCGGGGGTGGGGTGGGGGTGGGGTGGGTATAATACGATTCCGAATCAAGTGACCTCGTTATTTATCACTGAGCGACTTCAAAATTAGGTTTGATGTAGCTCTGCTCACTTACAGTGGCGGATTTAACGGACTCAATGGGCTCCAGCTCCAGCCCCTCCTCTATCTAGAAATGCCCTCATTTCATAGCACTCACATGGGTTGGTCCACTGAAATAACACCAGATGCGCTAATTTTGTGGCAGAATTTAATTTTTATCTGGGGCAGGTACACTAAATGGCTCCGACACAAGTGCCTGAAATGTCAGGATATCACGTTTCCGGCATCCAATCCCCCCCCCCCAACTCCATGCGGGGCTTTGGACCTTCCGCGCTCGCAGTGGACAGCTTCGTCGGCCATAGATCTGCGATCGGTGCTCAGGGGCCCCCACATGTTCCAGGCCCCAGAGCCCCCACCATGGTTAATCCGGCGTTGAATATTTGGGATGATACTGTAAGTTCCAGTAAAAATTCACACGTAGGACAGACGACTCCATGCTTTGTGACGTACACGGATGGGATCAGGGACGGGTTAAAGTACATGCCCAGCGTAGTGATTCTCTGTATGTATATGGTTCAATAAATCCTCTCAATAATCTACTGGTACAACAGAGCCTTCACAGTGACAGTTTGAAATTACTAATTTTGTGAGTTTTCTTGGTAAATCAAGTGAAAAGGTTTATTTAAAGATTACGTACTACTTTGTTGCGTTTCTTAAAATTTTAATAAATTTACAGTACTGTACTTACAGTAGGGCTATTTTATGTAACAGGTGTGTGAAGAACCGCTTCGTTCAACTACGGATAAGATGGGTTCAGGGGCGGATCCAGGAATTTTTGCAGGAGGGGGTTTGCCAGGTTTCTGTTACGGAAATCTGCCATCATCGTCTCTAAATTACATATGCATACATACAAATTGAGCTTTTTAAACAGAAAAATCATTTTTATACTGATGTAGGATCACTTGGTGATGTAATTTCATTGATGCAAGGCATTATTTTTTTTTTATGTAGCAGAGCGGGGGGGGGGGGTGAACCCCCCAACCCCCCCTCCCCCTCTGGATCCGCGCCTGGGGTTATGTGACTTATCGCTGTTGCCAATTGAGCCAGACTTGACCAGAGGCACAGACTTTGAAGGCATCCCTATACACAATTTTGCAAAAATCAATGTAGAAAAAAGCTATGTAATTCGCAATGTCACGTCACCTATATCTAATATAAACTAATACAATACACGCAATGTATACAACACATGTCACTGTTATTTCTTTTGTATGTGATGGGTGGGGGGATTCTCGTGGAATGAAATGTTTAGCCTGGATGAGCCTGGGGCCCCATAAACCTTAATCCGGCCCTGAGTAGGACCGAACCCATGGTATAGAGGTTCTATATCTATGAACTGAGTTTTCAGTCCATGGATATTGTCGTAAACGTCACACGGAATGTTATCATGGGTTTATTGTTTCAGAAGGGAAGATGTTCGAAATGTAAATCTCACGAAGCCTTGCACTTGCAGGATGAGGAAATTGGAAAATTCGCATGATATTATCCCAATCCTTTGACGTCAAGAGAATATGACGTCATTGATAATGATAACAAAATAATAGTTGCACTGCAATCATCAAATTACGTCAGTCCGCAACTGGATTTGGAGGCACAGCCACCAAAATTATGGATGTCCCAACTTGCAACATAGTGTATTCGATGCAAAAATCTACATCTACCGATGTCAATAATGATAATTCTATTTGGGGTTATTGTCCAGTTCCACGCTTTGATTGTGAACAGGATGATAACGATGTTTGCGACGAAGCATTGGATAAATTTATCCACAGGATCATTCTGTCAGCTTCCATGAATGATAAAGATGAAGATATATTCGGAATCGGTATGTGTGCATATACCTATACAAAATTTTTCCTAGGACGACGGGAAGAAGAAACGGTGAGCCAAAATATGCGTTTTCGGGGACTAGTCACCGGGACATTCTTGTGAACTTTGAATGAGATGAACTAGGCATATATGATTTATTTCACTTTTAATTTCAGTTAACTGCGACGATGGGATTTTGGGGCCATTCGATTTCAAGAGAAAGCCTCGTGTAAACGGAGAGAAAGCACAAGAGCGATACGACAAAAGTCATCAAAGATCAAACCCCAATCGTAAAAAAGAACCAAGAAAAAATAAACGGGGTAAAACAGAGAGAGTTAAAGGTACATCTGACGATATGCCGAAAGGAACGACACAACAATTCGAAGGAAAAACTTATGTTCATGTACCACTTGAAGTTTATAAGTAAGTCAATTCTTATATATATATTATGTGCTAGCCTATTGATGAAAATTTTGCTAGCGCAGCGGCGCCACAGCCTACTCTTTTCTTTCAAATTCCAACTGTAAGTAAAGGGTTCTTTTAGGTGCCTTTTACGCAAAAGTGTACCCGGGACCTCGATTTTTTTTTATCCCATCCGATTACTTAACGCCGTTTCTTGCCTTCTTAATCTCATTTACAATTATTTTAGAAAGATGATAGAATCTGAGATTGATAGTAAGTTGAAACAGATACAAGATTACTATGATCTACAGTATAGACGACAAGAAGAATTACAGCTAGAATCTATGAGAGAATCTATTTACTGGAAAGGTAAATAATTAATAAGACCATGTACTTAATTAACGGACCCAATCTCTTTGATTTAGATCAGATTAAAGTATTGGTCTTTGTTGAAAGAGGGCTAACAAGAACAGTTAGAGTGGGACGAAGAAAATCGAGGTCCCGTGTACACATTGGCAGATTGAATTCGATATGAGACTAGGCCATAGCGCCACTGTCCGAGCAAAATTTCCCTCTCATAGCACATGTTCAGCGTATGCCCGTTTTCATAAGCCTATCGGGGTAGAACCGTAGGACGTCAAACCCCATTTCATTTCATTCAATCTGATTTATTAAAACACAGATCATGTTTCGTTTCGTTTTTTTATACATGTAGCTCAAAATTTTGTTTTACCTGTCTTTACTACACTAGGGTCTGGAAGATTTGTTCTTGATTATATGAGAGATTAGCCAGTGAAATAGTCCGTTACGGCGAGTTTTTGGCGCGGGGTGTACGGAACTGCGGGTAACTCACATAGAAACACTGATTGGTTAATCAAATGTCTGACGAGGGAAAACCACACCGGAAAACCCTGCGTCTTACCCATTGAGTCATAAGACTCACGGGGGCTACTAAATTAAAAAAACACTTACTTTTATTTTGTACTACATCTTACGCCATTCTTTTTACAGATTGTGTTAATCGACTAGAAATGAACTTGTCAATATCTTATTCTGAGTTTGACAAACTCTCTCGTTCTTATGAAAATATAAAACAGCGGGTAAGCAACATAATTATCTGATACAATCTGCAATGCCATCCCGGTAAAAGTTGATGTAAATTGTATTCACACACAACTGGTACCACTTCCCGTAAAAATTCATAGCAAATTATTAAAAAACAATACACCTTCTACAAAGTACTAAGGATCCCGTTCAAATAATGGCGATAATTGTGTTATGTCGATCGGATTCTATTTATTTTGAGATGCATTATGTATAATTAACTGCCCGTCGTTATTTATTGTTTAAACATTTATTAACATGGTAAGAACACAATCAGCTATCGAATTAGACTACCCACCCAATTTAATCGAGACTTCGTTTTTTATGGCAATGACAATCGAGACTACACTATTGTCGTCAAAACTTCAATCTTACATATCTTCGGCCAGAATAAGTAATTTGACTGAAATTTTCAATATACCGTATTCTCAGGTGCGGATCCAGGATTTTTTGCAGGGGGGGGGGGGCTAGGTTTGATAATTGCTTAACTAATTGCGCTCAACCGATAATTTGGTAAATTAGATTCAATTTGGTTCATTCTGACGTATTTCCGGAAGGTAAATTCCAAAATAACAGGTCTAAATCGCCAATTAAATCGCATAAAAAAATTTTCAAGCCTGAGCGGGGGGGGGGGGCGGGGCGGGGTCCGGACCCCCTGCCCCCCCCCCCTCTGGATCCGCGCCTGATTCTATTTTTATTTTGACTCTATTACAGCTCGTTGTCTAAATCTTAAATAATAATACATCTTTATCTGGAATTGATGGTCTCTTATTGTACGTATTGAACTTATTTTGCAGATAAATAGAGCTGAATTAAAAGACAAAAAGAACACACCACCTCATAAAAGTAGACGATCTAACGACAAGAAGCAAGTAAAACAGATTGTACGTGATATGTCGGGTGGTGATAATAACAGTCTCGATACAACTATTTAGGCCTAATACAGAACAACTATAACTAAAATATTTTCAATCACACATTATTTGTTCTTAGTTTTTTTTGTGAATGATACCAAATGAATAAGGGAGTCGCAGTTACTCAGTGAGTAAGTCACTGGCTAGCTAACCTGGAAGTCCCAACCCAGGGCCTAAAATAAGGTTAAATTCTGGTAGCATGGATTCTGTGTCGGGGCTATTCTGGCGCAGTTTTGTACAAAGACTCATCACTATTATATAGGAAGATAACACACCACTTTTTTTACAATAATATTTGAATTATAAACCATCAAATTCTATAAGTAACGGCACTGAATATTAAATTGGAAAATGCCCCTCTCAGTTAAGATGCTGTCTCTGAAATGGGGATTACGTATTTAGTTTTTCCCCACGCCCCTTGCGAAACCCCATGGAACCACGCCTGTCTTTATGACCCCAAATTTATGAGAACACCATCTTCGAATCGGGAAGGCACATTAAAAAACTGAGTGTATTTAATGGCGATTTATAACTATTATCAGGAACTAGGATGGAAAACGTAATTCCAGCAATAACCAAAATATATAGTGAGACACAATGGAAAAGTACCACTGCTTTGCCTGGAAGTACTGGCGAAACATTGTAGCTGAATGATGGTCAATCTGATTAAAACAAAGATCCTACTCCATTTCGTTTTTTATATACATGTACAGTTCAGTTTATATAAGTACCTGATAGTGAAACGATACACCAAGTATCATTACTTTCCGTTATTTACAATCAAAGTTACCTTATCCCAAAGCATTGACCAATGAAATTTCATAACTCCTCAAAAACTTTGGCGGTAAATATAACCATTAAACTATCTAAACTTTTATAAAGATGGGTTGCCAGGCAACGAAACATACGCACACAGCAGCTAAATCGTCTGGGCAGTCAGCAAGAGTAGTCGCATATTTTTATTTTTTTCGGTAATGAAACATTTGTAATACACTAAAATCTGATTAGGAGTAAAAACTCATTATGTAATTATCAGAAAATCATTAGAATTTGTTTGCTTTTTATAAAGTTTTGCCCCACACTAACAATTAGTATAGGAAACATTTAATATGATGGATTTAGCTGTTCAGTTATCAAAATTCATTGAAAATCAAAATATTTGTTTGTTTCAACACCTTAAACTCTGAAGTCAATCGCATATTAAGTTTGGCCTCTAGAGCATCCACAAGATTTTTTGAAGTGACCAAGGACTACAACTCTGGCACTAAGTATCAGAAATCGCTGAAAATCAATAGGTCTCATGACCTTAAAATCTGTGTATAAATTTGTAGTCAATCGGATATTAACTTTGGCCTCTTGATCCACAAGATTTTTTGAAGTGATCAAGGGCCATAACTGTGGCACTGATTATCGGAAATCGCCGAAAATCAATAGGATTCTTCGTCTCACGACCTTAAACACTGTGTATAAATTTTGAAGTCAATCGGATATTAACTTTGGCCAAGGGCCATAACTCTGACACTAATTATCGGAAATCGCTGAAAATCAATAGGCTTCTTCGTCTCATGACCTTTAACACTGTGTATGAATTTGAAGTCGGATATTAACTTTAGCCTCTAGAGCGTCCACAAGATTTTTTGAAGTGATCAAGGGCCACAACTCTGGAACTAATTATCAGAAATCACTGAAATTCAATCTTCGTCTTATAACCTTAAACACTGTGTATAAATTTAAAGTCAATCGGATATTAACTTTGGCCTTTAGAGCGTCCACAAGATTTTTTAAGTGATCAAGGGCCATAACTCTGGCACTAATTATCGGAAATTGCTGAAAATAAATAGGCTTCTTCGTCTCGTGACCTTAAACACTGTGTATAAATTTTTGTTTGAAGTGATCAAGGGCCATAACTCTGGCACTGATTATCGGAAATCGCCGAAAATCAATAGGATTCTTCGTCTCATGACCTTAAACACTGTGTATAAATTTTGAAGTCAATTGGATATTAACTTTGGCCTCTAGAGCGTCCACAAGATTTTTTTAAGTGATCAAGGGCCATAACTCTGGTAGTTATTATCGGAAATCGCTGAAAAACAATAAGCTTCTTCGTCTCATGACCTTAAACACTGTGGATAAATTTAAAATCAATCGGATATTAACTTTAGCCTCTTGAGCATCCACAAGATTTTTTGAAGTGATCAAGGGCCATCAATCTGGAAGTAATTATTGGAAATCACCATTTCAATAATTCGCTTGCACGTAGGGATCTTTAGCAGTGGGAGGAAATTGGACTGCCCTGAGGAAACCCATGAGGTTGAGAAGGCACCCCTATCTCCATGCCACATATGCGAAAGTCAATAGGCTTCTTCGACTCATTACCTTAAACACTGTATAAATTGAAAGTCAATGGGCTATGGCCTACTCTTCTATCGAATTCTAACTGGTAATAGATCTTCAAAGTGTATACATAAGACCTCGGTTTTTCAACCCCCTTGAATGATGAGACAACTGTCCTTTCCAGGCACTACTGACAAGGAGAAACCACCCCAGAATATCCCCATGAATTTTCTCAGCCAATGTCCACAAATTTGAA